>JARHVA010000032.1:0-2447500 GCA_037957365.1 Torreya grandis
TCACAAAACTAGGTTGACCCAATTGACTTAGATGGTAGAACTTACAAGAAACATTTAAGGCACTTCAACAAAAAATTTATAATCCTCAGCATCTTCCAACCCACCAAGGTTTCTTTCTCTCTCTCTCTTTTTCAAATCAATACTTCATTATAGTTATATTTTTTGAAAATTTGTAATCTTAAAAATTGCAATCCTACAGTAAACTAAGTCAACTTGGTTGATTTAGTTTTATTGCCTATGTTTTATCTAAAAGACTAAGTCAACGTAGTTGATTTAGTTCTTAAGGACTCTTAATTCTACAAAATAGTAGTGACCCAGTTGACTCTATTTTGTAATGTTTTCATACAGTGTCATTTGAACTGGCTTTGTACCATCCTTAATTTGAGAATTAATAACTATATGCTAATAATTAATTCACACTTTCATTTTCAACTATTTACATGCTTATAGTAGCTCATGTATTATAATTAGGTGGTTTTTCAAAATAACATTTAGTTGCACTATTTTGATCTTTTTGCACACACACCAAATCACACAAATTTCAAAATGCATTTAAAGTTTGTCTTCCCAAGTCCTACCCTACTTGGATTTCATCACCAAGGGGGAAGCCAACTTGGTTTTTTGGCCAAGTATAAACACATGATTAATGGTATATATTGGTAAAGCACATCACACCCTTATCATTGTGGGATTGTGAAGTGAGGGGGTAGGCCCTAATACCAAGCTAGTACCATTGCTAACATACATCCCTTTCAGCCTAAATGCCCTAACACCATCCATATATTATTTTCTAGTTCCTTATTTCTAGCCAACTTCCCTATCACACTTAAAATGACACTTTATAATAATCTCAAAGCACTCAGGATGACCACTTAGTTAGCATTTACTTTTTAGTTGGCTGCTTGCTCTTTAATCATTGTGTGTTATATTACAAAACATTGTATTAGCTAGCATTGGTGCAAGGTTTTGTGTTGTGTTCTAATTGGATCATTCTCATTGATCTAATTATTTGTGTTTTTTCTTCCATTTCTTGCTTCAAATTACAATACAAAATCTTTCCCTATTTTTAGCACACTATCATTCTATTTGACATAGTCTTTTACAAATTTTTTGTTTCCTTGACTATAGTACTAATTCAACATGGTGAATGTAGTACTCCTTTCTATAATCAAGTTATAGTATTAAGTTAACCTAGTCAACTTGTATCCTTATCAGGCTATCCTTTATCCCTATTTACAATACTAAGTCGACCTAGTTGACTTTGTATTCTTATCTATCTTTTGTATTTCTTTATTTTTGCATTAGATTTACCTTCCCTAATATCTATCCTTCATCATGAACTTATTGTTTGAAGGACAACACTGAGTTGAATTCAATAAATATGATGAGTTTTTCCAACCCCAATAGGTTCTCCCATAAGTAACTTGTGGCTCTTACACTCAATGAAAGTAATGTGTATGTAGCCACTCGCACTACAAACTATGGGACCCTTCCTCATTCCTCTTTATTTCACAACCCTCTCTTCTCATTTGAAGATCAACTTAAATTAGAGTACACCCCCAAAAATGCTCTTTTTCATCAATGAATTTACTCAACATCGAGGAAAATATTCTTCTACTATTTACCATCTCATGATAAGTGGTCAAATCAAGGAGACCCATTCACCTTCTCCCACATTCTCACATGGATTTGGGCAAATTAGCTTCTTTGATTCTCAACCTCTTCCCTCTATTTTTACCCCTTATCATACCATGACATATTCCTCTTTTATTTCCTCCACCTCCATACCTAATATCTCTACTAACATGGTACATTTTACATCTATGGGCTTCTTTTAAGACCCACCCTTCTCAATTCTTCCACTAATGCACCATTTTCCACCCATGGTAGCCATGCCTCTAGTGATTATTCCTCTCATATCTTTACAATTACATATTTTTACACAAAATAAAATCATGCTACTAGTGCCTCACTTACCAAAAATTCTTCTCAATCTACTATTAACACCCATAGTGGTACCCAAGCCACCACTACCAATTCTAATGTTTCACATAATACCAATAATACCACTCAAACCCATAAACTTATATTAAAAAACTCTTACTCAAATCAATACTTTCCAAGATAATAATTCAAATCAAATGATGCAAATGCAAAATCACCTTATCCATCTTCAAACCCACCCTCAATAGGTTCCATGGGGCAATTCATAACCAAAATGTTCCCGCACCTATTTAGGATTCTCATGGTAATCTTATCCCTCAACCTCCTCTTATTAATAAAATGATTGAGCACCTTCAAAATGAGCCTCTTACATATAAAATTGCTAATATAGACATAGGAGGTATTACCCCTACCATTACGTATAATGGGTCAACCGATCCTACTCTCCACTTAAAAACATTTGGAAATATATATAAAGGTTGGGTCAAGTTAAATACCTTTGTTGCTACCAAGATATTATGAAATACTCTCATAGGTGATGCTTTAGATTGGTAAAACCAACTCAAATCTCATTCCATCAATAGTTTGGAAGATTTAGTCAATGCTCTAGTCCAAGAGTTCTACACTAGCGATCTCCCTAAAAACACATTGGCCCATTTTATCAATTGTAAGCAAATTTAGACTGAAACCACACAATATTTCATCAAACAATGGAAAACCTTGTCTAACCAATGTGAGCATAATTTGGTAGATGACAACCTCTTTAATATATTAACCAACACTCTTTTTCCCAAGTTGTAATATTGGTTCTAGATTCTCTCTCCATGCACTTTGAAAGAGGCCATTGACCAAGCCAAGAGTCAGTATTTCATTATGTATCAATTTGAGCCATCCCAACCTTCTACGTGTACTCGTATGTTAATCAAAAATAATAATTTTCATGCTACAAATGATGGTGTCATTGAATCTTATGACACCATTCATATTATCCAAGCTATTGTTCCCATATAGACTCTGGAAGAAGCTTCTCCTCCCAACCACATCACTAAGCCTCATTTATCTTCAACCAATAACATCAATGTTCATAACCCTTTATCCTTATTGGAATTAAAAAAATATTTGCCAAGGCCTCTTCTGAGAGGAACTTGATCCCACTCATCTCATGCAATCTTGGTGAGATCCCAATAAATTTTGTTGGTTTCATGCTAGTTGGGGTCATTCTTATGAAACTTGTAGGAAACTTAGTAATTTGGATATGAATTTCCTTTTTGGTCTCAATTTTGACCATGATTCTATCATTTTTAAACATCAACAAGCCTATGACATTTCCTTTAAATCCCATGAAACACAAAATAAATCTCAAGCTTTGAAGCAAGCTAATGTTCATTCGGCCATCTATAAAGATCCTCTTTCAAATCACCAAGATATGCAAGACAAGCCTACCTCTTCTACAAATAATGTTGATAGTCTTCTTGACCCAAATCTTAAAGAGAATGTGGTCAATATTACTAATATTAGAAGGGTGGTTGATTTAATTGATCCTCATCCTATCTACAGTCCTTAATTACCTTAAACATTTTGTGTTATCTAAGACTCTTCTCTAACTCACCTAACAAAGTTGGGGCAAGAAGACCTTATATATTTTGATGAACAATTCCAACACCTCCCTTGGGTAACACTTCTCACATCATTTCTACCATTTTCTCTAACTTTTTTTACCCATCACCAATGATACTCAAATTTTTATCAACACTTCTTCTCAAACCAAACCTGCATCAACTAACCCATCTTCTCAATACAATCAACAAACTTATCCTCAAATTAAACCTCCCACATATTATCAACATAAATTTACATGCACTTTGGCTCCTCCTTCTAAGGACCTCCTTCAACAATATGCACCTATTTCCAATAGTCCCTTTATGGGTTATGATGAATGGGATCCTATCATGGAAACTTCTAATATCCCATCTCAAATCTCATCTCAAACTTATGCAGACCTCTCTATGACATCACAATTATATTATGCAATTTTTGTTTGAAATGAACATCCCTCATCCTCCCCTAATAGGATGTGAATCCACCTTATCTAGAATATAATTTTATAACAATGCAAAGAGATGTCCATACATGTTGATGAAATAATGGCCACTTTTCTTTCCCTTAAATTCCTCATTTATTCTATGACCCCTGATGAGATTTTGCTTTGTGAAGATGATCCTCTTCTTTTTATCAATGTCCAAATCGGTGATACCCAAGTCAAGCATGCCTTGATTGATAGGTTATGGAACTTGTGTTACCTCTCTTAATTTTATCAAAATTCTTAGATATTTTGAGTGTAATCATAAGTCCACATGCAATATGTGTCAAGGCTATGATCAAAGGTAAATGCCCCTTTAGGTTATGTGTGGCTCCCCATTACTATCCCACCTTTTACCATTCACATAAAGGTAGTGATATTCAACTTTCCTTTATCCTATAACATTTTTTATTGGTAGGCCATGGACTCATCACATGAGAGCAGTTGCCTTTTTTGCTTGCCAATGTGTCAAATTTGCTCACAATGGAGCCATTTATAGGATTGAAGGTGACACTAACCCTTAAAATTTTAAAAAAATTCCAAAACTGTGGTGTATTCAAGATTCCTACCCTTGAACCTTTTCCAAGCATTCCATTTCATGAATCTTAATAGTTTAAATTTCCTGTCAATTCCACACAGGGTTAAAATGGTCACCCTAAACTCATTGAGAATATACCCACTAACGTCTTAGATTACGATGATGATGATGATCTTGATGAGGTCAATCTCAATATTAAAATCTTGAATCTCTCACCTCATATCATTTCTTAGATTCCACCTTCTTTACAACCTCATTACCATCAACCACCTTGTGATGATATACCCATTATCTTAACTAAGACTCAAAATTCCATTCATCACACCACATTAGACAATAACGTCATCCCTACCTATGAAATTGATCTTCATACACTCAATTATGATGATGGATATACCTTTGATGATCCATTCTTAAGAGGTTTTGTTTAGGCCTGAGATGTTAAAATTATTTGTTATTATTCCTCTTTACCTCTATATTTTAGTATTTATTCTAGAATTCCATCCTCTATCACTCCTAATTTTAGAATTTTCCATCTTGATCATAGGGTAGAGATGGTGCACACGCCTCTAGTTTATAAATAACCTCATAGGAGTATGCTTATTGATCATGCTATGACTGGTCCCTATCACTTTGTCAGATACCAAGACCATTCTAGCCAACTTATCCTTGAGATGCTTGTGATTGTCCTTTAGCCTTCTATGCATCCTGCCCCTCCCTTAGTAGAGGCCCATTTGGATCCTATTTCCACTCCCTCTATAACTAAGTTTCTTCTTATTTTTGATCCTATTACTCCTTCAATCGATCCTTACCCAGTCTCTTCACTAGCCTCAGCTTCTCTTGGTGATGGTTTGCTCCCTTTATTTTAGCTTTCTCCTTTGTCCACTAAATGGGGTAATCAATAATATTGTGATACTCATAAATTTTCTAGTCATTGAACTAGATACTATTCATTATACCAATCTTCCAAAGCTTTCATTTCCACTCCTCTTATGAGTACACCTACCAAGTTTATTCACAAGTGTATATGTTACTTCCATGGCATAGATAATCATTAATCCACACATTATCATAAGTTGTGGCAATATATCGACACATTGTGTCATACTATTCCTCAGCACATAGATAAGGATATACCTCCCCTGAAGGTGTTACCTAAATATCTTCCCAAATATGAAGAGATATATTTTCTATGGCACCAATATGGTACAAATCACATTGATTGATTTGGCATCCTTTAGCATCATCTCAAGGATCACCTAATAACCATTCATATGCCTACTACCCTTCCTCCCACAAGGCACTCTCATAATAAGGTTCCCTTTTCTTCCCCCATGGATCCAACACCTATGGTCCCTTCTCCACCTAGTATTTATCCACCCATGAGTCCCTCACCCATGAATCCTCCTTCTCAGATCACACCTTCTCCACCACTAACCACTTCATCCCCCATAAATTCCATTTCCATGACTTCTCCTAAGCATCCCATAAATGATATCCCTCATCAACATGATCCTTTAGGTGTTTCTACATTTTCCAGTGATGAGATTTGACATGAAGTCTTTTCTCAACTTTCCTTGAAGATTGATAAGACTTTAGTTGTAGTCCAAGTTCAGCTTCATATAGACTTATTAGATGTTATGGATAATGTGTGTAGACAAATCTATTATTACTTATAAACACAAACATGGTATTATTTCACTTATTTCTTCATTTGTATTGAATGTGTACTCCAACTTTACATTTATCTATTTTATATCATTTAACATCATGTATAATTCTTATCTATCTTGCATGGTAATTTTTGTTTTGCACTATATTTCTTATGATATAATTATTCTTTTTATGTTCTCTTATGTATTCTTTTTCATAATTACATACTTATTCTTGTTGAGTTAATTTTATATGATTATCTTATTTATTTTCATAATTATGTACTATCTTATCTCTATCAATATAGATAATTATTATTGTGACTTGGTCATACAAACCTTGATTCCTTTAGTCATTCCTCATTTAACATGTGATCAGTTCACAAATAATTCATCTCATTACAATCTCTTTTAATCGGTCCACTTTGGATCTCCCCTTTTTCCCCTTTATTACCTTTTATAAACTAAGCGTTGTCACTTGGATTTTCACCCTTTGAGGATATGGAAAATCTCTCCTCATCCAAGTGGCATAATGGAAACACCTCTAGGCTTGTGGGTATCCTAAGGAATGAGGTGAATATCTAGATAGGGCTAGCTCCCTTGATGTAACACTTTTGATCATAACTACAAATAAACTTTAAGGGTGAAAAGGGAGAGAGGTAACTAAAAAAAAATATCCTAAGGGATGTGATACACCAAATAGATTGATTACTTCCAACCATATGCATATTAAAATTGAAATAAAGGGAAAAACTAAGCATACACTTCTCCAATCTTCTCACATCAATATTACATTGTGAGCTTATGGACGAATGTGAAAAGCTAGGAGGACTAGATAAGAGGCCTATGAGGGAACTAAAGAATATAATAAATCACTCAATCCTTAAAATTTACTAGAACACTTGTGCCTTACAAGAATAAGCTTTCCAACTACAAATAGATGGTAGAATGAAATAACATGCTAAGGAATCCATTATCTCCACTGTTGAGTTGTGGAGCTAAAAGCTTCACTATTGAGTTCATGCAAAGGTTGCTGCACTAACATAGTCACTGGCATCGGTAGTATCGCTGACATCGGTCAAGCGTGGATCAGATCTGACTGACATCAGTCAGGGATTGGCCGATGTCGATCATATGCAGACCAACAGTGACCAGCGTCAGTCACCTGTGTGTGCGTGTGCGTTTGCATGCATTTCCAGAAATAGATTTGTTCTAATTTTAGGATGGACAGAGTGTTTGCATGTAAAGACTAATTTTAGTCTTGAGTCTATGTTTCTAATTATTGTAATTGGGAAGTCTAATTATTGTATGCCTTAGATCCTATTTAAGAGACCCATGGGGGCATGTATTATAATTATCCAAGTAAGCAAGTAAGCAAGGTCAATTAGATCTGCAAGGTGCAAGATCAAGAAGATCAACTGAAGTAAGGGAATAACAACTCGATTATTGAGTTGGTTGTAATTGATTGAGAGAGAGAGAACTCTTGAGAGAAATACTATACACCCAAGAGGTGTGGAAAGAGTGTGATTTCTTCATTGTATTCTGGAAGAGTTTAATACAAGATTGGTTGTTTCTTGTATCTCCTATTATTTGCTATTTCGTATTTCTAGTTACTTATTACTTTTGGTTCAATTTCATGTTTAGTTGCTTATACAAAAGTAATCAATTGTAATCCAAGTTTTTAACAGCTAGTATCAGAGCTAGGATCACCAAGTGCTACCACTAATAGCTAGTATCAGAGCTAGGATCACTAACAAGTGGTAGAGTGGGTTAGTGTTTGTTGATTACAGGTCACTCACAGGGGTTTTTGTTTGAGTGGGAGCAAAGCAATGGCAGAAAAAAGTAAACTAAGAATGGAGAAATTCAATGGCAAGAATTGTCAATCATGGAGGATGTAGATAGAAGATTATCTATATCAGAAAGATCTATTTTTACCGTTGGGTAGGGTTGCATGCAAGACCACAGATATGCAAGATGAAGAATGGAATGTTCTTGATAGAAAGGCTCTTGGATCTATAAGGTTGAGCCTAGCATCTTCTGTGATTTCTAATTTATCATAGTCAAAGATAATGGTAGAGTTAATGGATACTCTGGCAAACTTATATGAAAAACCCTCAGCTTCGAATAAGGTATATCTTATGAAGCAATTATTTAGTTTGCAAATGCAGGAAGGTGGATCTGTATATAGTCATCTTAATGATTTCCATGAAATTGTAAATCAGTTAAATTCAGTCAAAATAGTTTTTGATGATGAAATTAAGGCTCTCTTAATCTTATGCTCTTTACCTAAAAGCTGGCACAGTTTGGTAATGGCAATTAACAATACTGCATCTGCTTCAAATATCTTAAAAGTTGAAAATGTTGTTAGTGTAATCTTGAATGAAGAAATTCATAGGAAAAGCACAAGGAAAACATCAGGTAATGCTTTAAGTATTGAAAGCAGGGGAAGGCAAAGAGAGAAGGGCAAGCAAAGAAAATCAAGGTCAAAGATGAGAAGGAGATCCAAATCTAGAAATGGAGGTATAATCTGCTGGAATTGTGGAAAGAAAGGGCATGCAAAGAAAGACTGATGGTTGAAGGATAACAAAGAAAATCAGCATGAAGGTAATAAAGAAGCAAATGTTGCAGGTATTGTTGCACATGATGCTCTTATATTTTCTTTGGATAGTCAAGTAGAATCATGGGTTTTAGATTCTGGTGCTTCTTTCCATGCAACCCCAAATAGAGAATTTTTCAATGATTATGTCCATGGAGATTTTGGAAAAGTTTATTTAGGGGATGGTGAGCCTTGTCAAATTGTTCGCAAAGGAAAAGTGTAGCTAAAATTATAGAATGGCAACACATGGGTGTTGAAAGATGTCATGCATGTACCCATCTTGAAGAGGAATCTGATTTCTATAGGAAAGTTGGGTGATGAGGGTTGCACAGCAACTCTCACAGTGGAATCTTGGAATGTTTCCAATGGTGCACTTGTATTAGCAAGAGGTAAGAGAGTAGGTACACTTTATCTATCTACTTGTGTTATTGATTATTCTCCTTCTATTTTATCTACTTCAGATGTAGATGCAAAGATGTGGCTCTGTAGGCTTGGTCACATGAGTGAGAAGGGAATGAATGTTCTTAAGTCAAAAGGTAATCTTTCAGATTTGAAAAGCATAGATCTAGATTTCTATGAGCACTGTATTTTTGGGAAATAGAAGAAAGTAAGGTTTCTCAAGACTGGGTCAACAAAAAAGGAGCACAAGTTGGAGCTTGTTCACACAGACGTGTGGGGACCAGCTCAAGTAGCTTCTATTGGAGGATCACAGTATTATGTTTCTTTCATTGATGATGCTACAAGAAAGGTATGGGTTTATTGCATAAAGATGAAATATGATGTTTTTGACACATTTAAGAAATGGAAAGGTTTGGTTGAGAATGAAATAAGTTTGAGATTGAAGTGCCTTAAATCTAATAATGGTGGTGAGTACTGCAGTAATAAATTCAACAGTTACTATTCTATGAGTGGAATACACAGGGAAAGGATGGTTCCAAGGACACCTCAGTAAAATGGAGTTACTGAAAGGATGAATAGAACAATAATGGAGCATGCACGGAGTATGAGGTTGCATGCTAGTTTGCCCTTAAATTTTTGGGCAGAAGCTATAGATACTGTAGTTTACCTGATTAATAGAGGACCTTCTACTACTCTAAATGGTGAAATTCTAGAAGAGTCTTGGATAGGTAAAAAGGTAGATCTTTCATTTCTCAGAGTTTTTGGTTTTGAAGCTTTTGTGCATGTTGATAAATAAAATAGAAAGAAGTTGGATGCTAAATCTATGCGGTGCACTTTCATTAGTTATGGCTTTGGAGATTTCAGATTCTATTGTGGAATTTAGAAACTAACAAAATTATTAGAAGCCGTGATGTAGTTTTCAATGAGAAGGTGATGTACAGTGATCAGTGCAAGAGGCTGAATAATTCTGAGTAGGGCAATGTTGATTTAGATGAGGTAATGATCCAAAATGAGCTCGTGGGTAAAAATCATCACTCACAGAAAACACAGAGACCGATGTCAATCAGGTAACCGATGTCAGTGGTCAAGTAGGAACTGACGTCAGTCAGATAGTAATCGACATCGGTCAGGTTGGTTAGGTGGAATCGACGTTGGTTAGGTGCAGACCGAGAGTTGATCGAGATCGATCACTGACAAAGAATTTGGGCAGACAACAAGCTGTAAATGAGTCTCAAATGCCCATAAGGAGGACTGAAAGGGTAAGTAAACCTCTAATTCATTATTCCCCTTCTTTATACTATGTGTTGCTCACTGATAGTGGAGAACTAGAAAGTTTTGATGAGGCAATGCAGGTAGAATCTAGGAAACAGTGGGAACATGGCATGAATGAGGAAATTGATTCCTTGGAAAAGAACCAAACGTGGGATTTGGTTGAGTTGCCAGCTGGAAAGAAAGCATTGAAAAATAAATGGGTATACAGGTTAAAGGAAGGAGAAAATGGACAAATGAGATATAAGGCCAGGTTGGTAGTAAAGGGATTTGCACAGAAACCAGGTATTGACTTTGGTGAAATCTTTTCTCCTGTAGTAAATATGACTTCTACTTGAACTGTATTGTCTTTAGTTGCCATTGAGGATCTACATCTTGAGTAGCTTGATGTTAAGACAATGTTTCTTCATGGAGATTTGGATGAATAAATATATATAGATCAGCCAGAAGGTTTTGAGGTCAAAGGTAATGAGAAACTTGTGTGCAGGTTGAAGAAAAGCTTATATGGTCTTAAGCAAGCTCCAAGACAGTGGTATTTAAGGTTTGACAGGTTTATGACAGAGCATGGCTTTAGTAAATGTCAATCTAACCATTGTGTTTATTTTACCACATTGGATAATGGTAGTTATATTACCCTGTTGCTGTATGTAGATGATATGCTTGTTACAGGTTCACACATATAGGTAATTACTGAGCTAAAGGTAAAATTAGCTCACACATTTTCCATGAAGGATTTAGGATTAGCAAAGAAAATCTTTGGCATGAGTATTAAGAGAGACAAGAAAAATCACAGGCTGATTTTGTCTCAAGAGGATTATGTGAACAAGGTGTTGGAGAGGTTCAATATGCAGGATGCAAAACCAGTAAGCACACCTATGACTGGACACTTCAAGTTGAGGAAAGAACAGTGTCCTAAATCACATGATGAGGTTGAGTACATGAGCAGCGTTCCATATGCTTCAGTAGTTGGGAGCTTGATGTATGTAATGGTATGTACTAGACTTGATATTGCCCAAGCAGTGGGAGTTGTTAGCAAGTTTATGGCCAATCTAGAAAAGGAACACTGGAAAGTAGTTCAGTGGATTCTCAGATATTTGAGAGAGACTAACAGCAGGTATTTATGCTATGCAGGGTCAAGCACTTCTCTACATGGGTATGTAGATTTGGATATGGCAGGTGACTTAGATGGCAGGAGAAGCACCACAAGATATGTGTTCACTGTTGGTGGAACGGTGGTTAGCTAGATTTCAAAGCTACAAAAGGTTGTTGCCTTGTCTACTACAGAGGCATAATACATTGCAGTCACAGAGGCTAGCAAAGAAATGATATGGATGACACAGTTCATGGAAGAGTTGGAAAAGGAGCAAGAGAGTTGTAGATTGTACAGTGATAGTCAAAGTGCAATTCATTTGGTAAATAATTCAGCCTTTCATTCAAGAACCAAACATATACAACTTAGGTACCACTTCATTAGACAGGTATTGGAGGATGGACAGTTGAAGCTGGAAAAGATCCATACGGATAAGAACCCTGTAGATATGTTAACAAAGCCGGTAACAAAGGAGAAGTTGAATCTTCATTCAACTTTTGTTGGTCTTCAAGATTGAACTTGAAGAGGGAGAAACAAGCTAGAGAAACAAGATAGAGGATGTTGCTATACAAGTATAGGTGCAGTTGTTTGTCTCCAATTGGAATATTATTGAGTTGTGGAGCTAAAAGCTTCACTATTGAGTTCATGCAAAGGTTGCTGGACTAACACAGTCACTGGCATCAGTAGTATCGCTAACATTGGTCAGGCGTGGATCAGATCAGACTGACATCAGTCAAGGATCAGTCGACGTCAGTCATATGCAGACCGACAACGATCGACGTCAGTCACCTGTGTGTGCTTGTGCATTTTCATGTGTTTCCAGAATTAGATTTGTTCTAATTTTAGGATGAATAGAGTGTTTGCATGTAAAGACTAATTTTAGTCTTGAGTTTGTGTTTCTAATTATTGTAATTGGGAAGTCTAATTATTGTATGCCTTGGATCCTATTTAAGAGACCCATGGGGGCATGTATTATAATTATCCAAGTAAGCAAGTAAGCAAGGTCAATTAGATCTGCAAGGTGCAAGATCAAGAAGATCAGTTGAAGCAAGGGAATAACAACTTGGTTTTTGAGTTGGTTGTAATTGATTGAGAGAGAGAACTCTTGAGAGAAATACTATACACCCAAGAGGTGTGGGAAGAGTGTGATTTATTTATTGTATTTTGGAAGAGTTTAATACAAGATTGGTTGTTTCTTGTATCTCCTATTATTTTTTATTTTGTATTTCTAGTTACTTATTACTTCTGGTTCAATTCCATGTTTAGTTGCTTATACAAAAGTAATCAATTGTACTCCAAGTTCCTAACATTAACTTCTACAAAATAAAACATTCCAAATGAACACAATAAGAATAATCATAGAGGAGGTAAAAATTAGGATTCTTATTGATCAAAATGTATACAAATGATTAGGGCTTTTCCATACTCAAGTGGAGCATAGATTACAATGCCAAAATGGCTAGTTCTTACAAAACTTGAGAGAGAGAGAGAGAAGAAGAGAGAAGCCCAAGAGTCACAAGGAAAATTTACAAGATGATATAATTAGATAATTATTCATTATTTAAGGATATGGGATTAACCATGCAAGTTCAGGATGTTGAAGTGTCAATTTAAGGCATAAACTTCATGAAAAGTGGCATAAAACTCCTCATTCTAGCTCAAAAAAATTGCATGTATGATTATCCCTACTTGAATGCCTTATAACTAATTATGAATAGATAAAATTATTTGTGTGAATGGTATGGGTCTTATTAATTCCTCTCCATTCATTGGTTTCATGCTTGGTCCTCTAGAAACATCTTGAAGTGAGCCATTATTATCAACTATCAAGAAAACTCCTCTTCCATGCACCCTACACACTTGGCCTCAAATTTGGCATAATGCTCCCATTAATATACATGGGATGAGGTGGATGAAAAATTTAAATACCATCCATTGCCTTAAAATAATCAGGGACACCTTAAATTCACTTTCCCTTTGAGTTTTCACACTTCTCACTAGCTTGGCCAATATGTCAGTTTTGACTGGCTAAAATGAAGCACCTAGTTTGGACACTTAGGTGTTTTTTATTGGAATAAAATAGACATATTTAGTTATAATAGGTATAAATATTCCATCCAAACTTGTTTTCATCTTCAGAATCCTCCTGTATCCTACATAACACAAAAAATAGTCAAAAATACCCTATTTCTCATCCCATTCGTACAAGTTCATACAAAAAAAAGCATGGGAGGGATCCTGAGTGAGTCCTCTACAATTTAAAATAAGTTTCATATCCAAAATAGTCCATCTAGATGCATATTTATCCTCATTCCTCCAATTAGGTCTCTGCAAGGGTTTTATGCCTATTTGCCCTCTTAAGCTTTGTTCATAAAGCTATGAAATATAATTTTCAAATAAATTACAAAAACATGGCCTTAAATACCCTTGATAACATCCTTGAATCCATTGGTACCCATGCAAATATTCCAAGAAGATATGAGTATCACAACCTGACCTATCGAGCTTGTTTTCTTATTTCCTGTATGCCTGAGTTGCTTTTGGACCCAAAAAATTATTTATTTTGGTTTTATATAACTTAAAATGTATTTATAACCTATTATTTGACCCCATGGACATGTTTCAATGGGTTATAAATCTCACTTAAGTCTAGAATTATGAGTGATCCCTCATTTGGCTTTAGGCTTACACCTTGTTCAATAGGCCTACCTACAAATTTTGAAGTTTAGGACATCCAACTAAGATTAATTGAATTTAAAAATCTCAAAAACATATAATATTATCTCACAGGAATATATAAATGTATTATAATTCTCCTCCAAGGTTGTAAGTAGAAGCAACCCTCTATTTGGTCTCTAGGCCTTAATTGTGCTTGACATGTCTGGCTACAAACTCAAACATATAGACATATTACCTGATCCCCTGATATTTTTAGGTGTTTTATATGTTTTAATAGGTTCACTATATCTTCTCATACCTTCCAAATAGGTTCCCTTATGATGAAGGAGCATCAATATGCTTGGAATTTATTTAACATTTTAGTTTCTTGCTATTTCCTTATTTTTCAAAGTTTTCAAATTTGTCTATTTTCAAATAAAACAAAACCAATATCTTGAACTTGGCAGATTTTAAGTCTATTGGGAAAACTGATTCTTCTTATAGGAGAACTATTTTGTCCATCCTGGGAGGTTGTTATGTGACGCCCAGGATAGAGTTAAGTGTCCAAGTTTAGGAATACGGTTTTAGTGTAGAAGATTTTTGGTGAAAAATAGGGGAGGTGAATGTTGGAGTAGGAATAAGGGTGTTGAAGAGAGATCTACAGGGGGTAGACAACATGATGGGTATGCTTTTGTTTTGTTATATTAAATTAATATAGTGTGTTTCAATATATTGTTCTTTGCATTATTTGTTTTCTGCATTCTGTCCTCCGTCCAACAGTAGTATCAGTTGAGTTATAATTCTGTGTGAATATACAATGAAAACTTGATAAGCGAGTATATATATGAAAGGATAATCTATAGTGGGTGCCAGCATAGAAGAGTGAAGATATATGGATCTCTAATTGCTTGAGATTTCATTTTTTTTTACGGCATTCTTCCTTGCCACGCATAGTCCATTGATTTATTGATCAACTTAGCGCTCTTCCAACATTGGCATTTCTACCTATGTTATTTCAATGCTGGAGTGTTCTACCACCATTCCCAATGTTTGTGAAATCATTCTTTTGTGTAAAAATCATGATCAAAGTGAAGGATAACCGTCTGGAGTAAAAATGAGTCAAGAAAAGAGTTTTGCTCTGTTGCTGAGGAGAGTGTGAAGGACCTTTTGGTCATTGGAACAAACGTTTTTGAAGACTTATAAGAATACTATCTAGATTGCTTAAAGCTATGAACTCTACAGGTTTTATAATCTGAAATTTTATAAAGCTTTCTAGAATCTACGGACTCTGCAGGCTTAAAGCTACAGACTCTGCAGGGTTCAAAAATGGAGTTCCCAGAGTATAGTTCAAGTCAGCATATCATTGGGAAAATGTCCAGATGGTGAAATGAATTTAGGCTTGAGCATATGAAGCCCACAGTAAAGTCTAAGGTTAGTCTATTTGTATTCAGTAGGGAGCTGCGCATCATTTGGTATCAGAGCACAAGGGATTGTGCACAATCTAAAGATCCAAGAGAAGAAGAAGCAAGATGGCCATGAGAGTTAGAAATAGAGGTAGAGCTAGAGGAAGGAGACGTGGAAGACAGGTTGCACTGGAAGAAGAGATTAGGAACCTAATAGCTAGGCTACAAGACCTAGAGATGGCTCAAAGAAGAGGCACTGACATGGGTGAAGTCAGTGATAGAGAAGAGGAGCCACCAGAAGATGAATTGGTGGTGGAAGAAGAAACAACTAAAGAAAGGTTGATCAGAGCCATTATGAAGGTGAACACAAAGCCAAAAATGGAGGTTCCAATGTATGAAGGTAATTTGAATGTGGAAGAATTAATTGATTGGATTAATGCATTAGACAAATACTTTGAGTATGAAGGAATTGAAGAAGATGATAAGAAAGTCAAGTATGCCATGACAAGGCTAAAGAAACATGCATCCTTGTGGTGGGATGGAGTGCAAGAAGAAAGAAGAAGGAAAGGAAAGCCAAAGATCAAAAGCTGGGATAGAATGGTAGCAAAAATGAAAGGTAAGTTTATGCCTAAAGATTATCAAGCAAATCTTTTTAAGCAATTACAAAATTTGAAGCAAAAAGAAATGTCTGTGAAAGAATACACTGAAGAGTTTTACAGGTTGACTATAAGATCAGGTCATATTCAGGATGATACAGAGAAGGTAGCCAGATACACCAATGGTTTGAAATTTTCCATTCAAGATGAAATTAGTCTTCTCATTCCTAAGACAGTTGAGGAGGCATATCAATTTGCCTTGAAAGCTAAGGAAGAGATTGTAAGGAAACAAACATCCTTCTCAAGAGGAAGGGGCAGGTCCATCAGAGGTAGAGGATTTCAAGGAGGTAGAAGACAGCTACAAACATCCCATGAAGAGGCTAGTAGCTCACAAAGTTCAAGAGGCAGCTATACACCAAGAGGAAAAAGACCATACCAAGGATATCAAAGAGGAAGAGGAAGATTCATGGGCAAATGCTTTAAGTGCAACAAGTATGCAGGACACAGGGCATATGAGTGTCCAGAGAACCCTTCTACCAGCCATGAGAGGGGTGTACATGTGACCCAAGGTGAAGAAAAAAATGAAGTTGCAGCAGCTTATGAAGATACCCCAGAAGAAGGTGAGTCTCTTTTAATGAAAATAATTTTGTTAAAGCCAAATAAAGAAGTTGTAGAACCACCTCAAAGGAAAAATTTATTTAGAACCACATGTAAAAGTAAGGGGAAATGTTGTAAGGTCATCATAGACAGTGGAAGTACTGACAATCTTGTGTCAACTGAGATGGTGGAGAAACTAGGCTTGAAGAAGGAGGTACATCCTACACCTTATCAAGTTTCTTGGCTACAAAAAGGACACAAACTTCTAGTAAGTGAACAATGCAAAGTAGATATTCAGATAGGAACATATAAGGATCATATTTTATGTGATGTAATGCCCATGGATGTATGTCATATCTTGCTTGGAAGGCCTTGGCAATTTGACAGGAAGGCCATGCATGATGGAAGGCAGAATACATATATGTTTGAAAAGGATGGGATCAAGCATATACTCACACCATTGAAAGAAAAGGCTGCTGCTGTTTTTGGACAGAATTCTAAAGTATTGATAATAAGTGGAAAAGAGTTTCTACATCAAATGAAGAAAGAAGAGGTAAACTTTGCTATAATTGGTAAGCCAAGGAGTGTAGTCACTAGTACTAAGTTGAATGATTTGCCATTAGAGATTCAAGATATGTTGAATGAGTACATTGACATTGTGGTAGATGATTTACCTAATGGGTTACCACCATTGAGAAGCATTAGCCATCACATAGACTTGATTCCAGGAGCAAATCTTCCAAACAAGGCTGCCTACAGGTTAACACCAAAGGAAAATGAAGAAATCAAGTACCAAGTTCAAGAATTGTTAGATAAAGGATTGGTAAGAGAGAGTTTAAGTCCTTGTGCTATCCCCATAGTGTTGAGTCCTAAGAAGGATGGGAGTTGGAGAATGTGTACAGACTCCAGAGCAATCAACAAGATTACTATCAGGTATAGATTTCCATTGCCTAGAATTGATGATTTAATTGATTGTTTGAGTGGAGCTACATATTTCTCTAAGATAGAATTGAAAATTGGTTACCATCAGATTAGGATAAGAGAAGGGGATGAATGGAAAACAACCTTCAAGACTAATGATGGACTCTATGAGTGGTTAGTTATGCCATTTGGACTAACCAATGCACCAAGCACCTTCATGAGGCTGATGAATGAAGTGCTGAAGGAGTTCACTAGTAAGTTTGTGATAGTGTATTTGGATGATATTTTGGTGTTTAGTCAAACTAAGGAAGATCATTTGAAACATTTGAGGATGGTATTGAGTAAGCTACATGAGGAGAAATTGCTAATCAATGTCAAAAAGTGCAGTTTTCTGAAAATAGAGTTGATATATTTGGGGTTTGTGATTTCAAAATAAGGATTAAAGATGGATAAGGAAAAGATTAAGGCTATATTTGAGTGGCCTACACCCAGGAGCACATATGAGGTAAGAAGCTTTCACGGTTTGGCTAGCTTCTATAGGAAATTCATAAGAAATTTTAGTGGAATTGTTGCTTCAATGATAGAGACAATCAAGGGTGATAAAAGAAGTTTTTGTTGGACTGAGGCTACTGATAAGAGTTTCAGATTATTGAAAAAGAAGGTAACTGAAGAACCAATCTTGACCTTGCCTGATTTTAATAAGCTTTTTCAAGTAGAATGTGATGCTAGTGGAACTGCAATAGGCGCTGTTTTAAGCCAAGATGGGAAGCCTATAGCATACTTTAGTGAGAAATTAAGTGATGCTAAGAAGAAGTATTCAACCTATGATCAAGAATTCTATGCTCTTGTACAGGCTTTGAAGAAATGGAGGCACTATCTTTTGCCTAAAGAATTTGTTTTGTTCACTGATAATTATGCTTTATAGTTCATTAGCAATCAGAATAAGTTGAATCAAAAGCATGTCAAATGGATTGAATTTTTACAAAGTTTCACATTCACTATTAATCACAAGAAAGAACAATCTAACAAGGTTGCAGATGCTCTAAGTAGGAGGAATCTGATCATGCAAGAATCTCAAGTAAGTATTTTGGGATTTGAAGATTTGAAGGAGCTATATAAGGAAGATCCAGACTTCAAGGAACCATATGAAGCTTGCATAAATCTAGTGGGGGTTAATAGAAGTCCTTGGATAGATTTCATGGTTCAAGAGGGTCTGCTGTTTAGAGGTAGCCAGCTTTGCATTCCCAAGAGTTCCATGAGGGAGAATTTGTTGAAGGAAAAGCATAGTGGCAGCTTATCAGGTCATTTTGGGTAGAATAAGACATTAGCACAATTGAGTGCTCATTACTATTGGCCAGGTATGGGTACTGATGTCAAGAAATTTGTTGAAAGGTGTAAAATATGCCAATATGCCAAGGGAAGTAGTCAAAACATAGTTTGTACCAGCCACTATCCATTCCAAATAGGCCTTGGGATTCAATAAGCATGGATTTTGTACTTGGTTTGCTAAGAACTCAAAAAGGCCATGATTCCATATTTGTTGTGGTAGATAGGTTTTCAAAGATGGCTCATTTTATTCCATGCACAAAAACAAGTGATGCTACTCACATAGCTAATCTATTCATTCAAGATGTGGTTAGATTGCATGGATTGCCTAGAAGCATTGTTTCTGACAGGGACACCAAATTTGTTGGACATTTTTGGAGAACCTTATGGAAGAAACTGGGAACACAATTGAGTTTCAATTTAGCCTATCATCCTCAAACTAATGGCCAAATAGAGGTTGTCAATAGGAGCTTGGGCAACGTCTTGCGAAGCTTGGTAAGTATGCATCCAAAACAATGGGATCTTGCACTTGCACAAGCTGAATTTGCCTATAATGATTCTCCTAACAGAAGTATAGGATTGAGCCCATTTCAAATTATGTATGGAATGCATCCAAGAGGTGTGTATGAGTTAAGAAATCTAAGTGGCATGGAGACAAGGAGCGCTGACGCAAAAGAATTTGCCAATGCCATGCAAAATTTGCATGAACAGGTAAAGAAGAAGCTTGAAGAAAACACCATCAAGTACAAGTTAAGGGCAGATCAAAAGAAAAGAGAGGTCAGTTTCAGTATTGGAGACTTTGTTCTTGCTCATCTCAGAAAAGAGAGGTTTCCAAAAAAGGAATACAACAAGCTGAAGGTAAAGAAAATAGGACCATGCAAGGTAATAAGGAAGTTTTCAAATAATGCATATGAAATAGAATTGCCAAAAGGAATTGGAATTTCTCCAATATTTAATGTTGCAGATCTATATCCATATAAAGATGAAGAAAAACCAGCCAAAGAAACTAAAACAGAGGTAGAAGAAGTTATCCAATGGGAGCATCAACAGCCAAAGGAAGTGCCAAAGGAGATTGAAAGCATCTTAGACAAGAAAATGGCTAAAAAGACAAGGGATAAAGAATATTTCCAATATCTAACTAAGTGGAAAAATCTACCAGCTAAAGATGCAACATGGTTGACTACCAATGACATCCTTAAGCTGGGCACAAGTATAGAAGAAGTGATGTAGGAAAACAACAAGTGAAGAATATTTCTTTTGCTCCTTGGGAGAATGATGCAGGAGCATCAATATGCTTGGAATTTATTTAACATTTTAGCTTCCCGCTATTTCCTTATTTTTCAAAGTTTTCAAATTTGTCTATTTTCAAATAAAACAAAACCAATATCTTGAACTTGGCAGATTTTAAGTCTGTTGGGCGAACTGATTCTTCTTATAGGAGAACTATTTTGTCCATCTTGGGAGGTTGTTATGTGACGCCCAGGATAGAATTAAGTGTTCAAGTTTAGGAATACAGTTTTAGTGTAGAAGATTTTTGGTGAAAAATAGGGGAGGCGAATGTTGGAGTAGGAATAAGGGTGTTGAAGAGAGATCTGCAGGGGGCAGAAAACACGATGGGTATGCTTTTTTTTTGTTATATTAAACTAATATAGTGTGTTTCAGTATATTGTTCTTTGCGTTATTTGTTTTCTACATTTTGTCCTCCGTCCAACAGTAGTATCAGGCGAGTTATACTTTTGTGTGAATATACAATGAAAACTTGATAAGTGAGTATACATATGAAAGGAGAATCTATAGTGGGTGCCAACATAGAAGAGTGAAGATATATGGATCTCTAATTGCCTGAGATTTCATTTTTTTACGGCATTCCTCCTTATCCCTTAGTCCACAGTAAAGTCTACAAAGCCCACAGTAAAGTCTAAGGTCAGTCTGTTTGTATTTAGTAGGGAGCTGCGCATCACCTTATCCCTTAGTCTATCTTTTATACCTCACTCACCAAAATCTTGACAATCTGCACTCTAGGGAAGTACCCCTATCTGAGATAAAATAGGGGTAATTCCCATATTTTATTAGTATATATTGGTATTTCAGGTATTTATTAAAGTTTTTATGATGAAATACATAAATTTTCAACCCCTAATTTGGTGTTTTGACCTTTCGAAACTCCTGAAATCCAAAACTAGCTCCTCTAAGCTAGACTATATTTTGGTTTTGACTGTGTATGATTTGAAAAGGGGTCTCTTATGATATAAATACTTGTATGAGGTTAATGATATGTTAATTATAATTTTTTAATCCATTTCAACCACTTTACACTGTAAATTTTTCTAAAACACCTCAAATATGCCTTGCTTTTCAACTTAATGGACTGAGACTGTGCTTCTCATTTTGATTATGTTTTTGCCTTTGAGGGAACAAATGTAGGTGATTTTTTATGTTATAGGACTTTTAAATAGTTTAAATTATATCATATAATATTCCAATACTTATCCCACCTATAACTTTTCTTGTCTCACACTTTGGAGTTTAAAAAACTCTCGAAACTAGTTAACTATGTTACCCAGGTTTCCTCTTCAACAATGGCTCTTGTAGATAACTATGTATGAATTAAAAATTGAATAAAATGTATAAGCCCTTAAAAATTCATTTAAATGTAATTTTTCATTGTTTTGGACCATTTATATCATGCTTATACCCTTTACACTCTTGAACCTCTCAAGACTAGGTCTCTACTGCCTGGACTAAGACACCCCTACATTAATTGACCCCTATTAAAGGTGTGAATGCATGATTCAAGATTGGAAAACAAAATTAAACAACCCAATTATAAATCCATAGATTCCTTTGATATTTTTTAGGTCTATTTATCCCACTTTAGGCTTTATCTACCTCAAGAAACTAGTTTGTTTGTTCACTATCTGTTCTCAGCCACCTATAGTTGGCTGTAGGTGCATACTATAGGTATAATTAAGATTGAAATATGATAATGTTTATTATTGATATTTTATAATTTTAATTAGTTTATAATAATTATAAAAACCTTAAACATACTCAAACACCCATGCATGCAACAAAGGGAAACCTTCTCAGACTTGAACTCCATGTTGGTTGTAGGTGTGCATTTAGGCCAATTGTATGGGCTATAGATGCACATTAGACCTTAAAACCTCTTATAATAAAAATTATCATGATATATTACATGATAAAAGGGGTGTATTTCATACCATAAGTTACTCTAAACATATAATTTTTCTTTGCTTTCTCCTTGAGGTGTTAAAAGTCACTTGGTAGTCCAAACCTATAGATACCAATGAAGAAAATTAGTGCTTTTTAAGGCAATTTAAGGCCTTCAATATCCACCTTACACTCACCTTCCAACTTCAATAATTGGAAAAATTATTCTCCATAATATATACTATCAACCTCACCTATTTATATGCCTTGGGACACTATGAAATCATGTTGAAAAAGGTCTATGAAAAGCCCCTGGACCTCTATTTTTACAATATAGGGAAAGTGGGCCTAAGCACTATTATTGTTATCTAGAGGAAATTTACAACTCACAATTATTGACCTAGATCTCAACATGGTATAACATGATGCTTTCAACTCACTAGGATCCCAAGAAAGAATTTCCAAATTGATTCAATCGCAGGTGAGTATTTTAAAGTACAGGTAGTGTGTAAGTATAATAGGTAGTGAACATTTACTTTGATACTTACATGAGTTAAAAACTTATCTTCATGCTTCAAAATACACTCTTACTACATCAAGGATCTTGAAACCACTACTAAGGCTTTCATAATGGCATGACATCATCATGGAAACCCATGTATGTGTGCATGGGTTGAGTGTGGACTGTGAATCATGACATGGAGCAAAAGTGTGGATGAAAGGCTTTTTGGAAACTCAAAATCATTAAAAATTCATAAATTTTATTTATTTAAATTAATTAAGTCTTAATATCAGCTCCAAAACATCTCATTCAATGTGAAAACACTTACAAACATATGAAATAAAGTTGGCAAGTATTTAGTGGCTGGTTAGTGTGGTGTTCATGACTGTATATTTTATCAAAACCTGGTGTTATGAGACTAATATTGAAGGGAAGGTGATAAATATATAATTAATATATGTGACACATAAAATAGTGTTCCTATGAATCTCCCTCTGAGAACCAAACACTATGCACACAAATATTTTTGACTGAAACCTCATCTGGTGACACCTTATTGCAAAGTGAATTACTTGGACTATCAAATCAACTCCAAATGTGAAAAAAATCATGGATAAAATGATAAAATTTATTAAACATCTTATGGAACCAATATAAGCAAGTTAATTGTATGGACCTTCCCAGACATGATAAGAATGCAAAAAAATATAGTCAGCTTCATGAGAATGGTTCATGAGGCACAAACCACCATTCATAAAAATTATTATATTTAAACAAAGGTATTTTATTTTAATTTAACATATCCAAGTATTTTGATCTGAAACCTCCTTAGTTGTCTGTACCAAGGAAAAACCTAAAGGTCACTTCTGCTTACCAAAAAGGGTGAAAAATGGTTTTAGCTCAAAAATGATACTTCCAAAGCAAAAAAACATGTAATTTAGAATGGGGAAGATGAAGAGGTACTGAATAATCATTTCCCATATGACACACTTTCCATGGAGGTTCTATAAGCGCCAAAATATTTTTTTCCTTCAATAAAACTCCCATTTCTTCTACATTGTTAAGGTGTGGAGCTAAAAGCTTCAATTGTTTGCAGACACAAGGAAGGATGCTGAAGAACCAGAAGCCCCGGTGTCGGCAGTATGATCGATGTCAGTTAGATGCAGTGGAGAAGAAAACTGGTGATGGCAGAGAGTCGGCCGATGTCGGCAGCACCAGACAAGCAGGGACTGGTGTCGGTCGCCTGTGTATTTCTAGAAATGCTGTTGACAAACAGTCAGTTAAGTGAAGCGAGTGTTTGCATGTCAAATGACTAATTATAGTCACGAGCTGCGTGTCTAATTATTGTAACTAGAGTTCTATTTTTGTAAGCATGGGATCCTATTTAAAGACCCATAAGGCATGTATTGTAATAATAAAAGAAGGCAAGTAAAAGCATTGAAGCAAGCAAGGTCAAGGAGATCTCCAGGTGTAAGGTCAAGGAGATCAGCTGAAGCATTCAAGGAGGGATAGCAACTCAGGTTGTAGAGTTGGTTTTGTGTTGAGCAAGAGAGAGAGGGAAGAAGGTCTTGAGGTGTGGCAAGCCTTTGAGGTGGAGGAAGAAGTGGCATCTTCATTATTGTATTTTCTTCTAGTAATATTGAATACAAGAGTGTGTATTGTCTCTCAAATTCTTTGCTGTCTCAAGTTTCTAGTTACTTTATCATTCTGGAATAATTCCATGTTTAATTGCTTATAAGTAATCAATTGTGATTCCGTTGGATAAGGGGTCACCTAACAGTTAGTATCAGAGCATATTGATTGTTGTAGGTGTTTGTTTTCTCCCCTGACAAGTGGTATCAGAGCTACGATTTGTAGGAAGCAGGGTATTTTTTTTTATTACAGGTCATTCACAGGGTTTTCTGATTGAGTGGGAGTTCAGCAATGGCAGAAGAAAGTAGTCTACGAATGGAGAAGTTTAACGGCAAGAATTATCAACATTGGAGGATGCAGATTGAGGACTATCTGTATCAGAAGGATTTGTACTTACCATTGGGTGGGGTTACATGCAAGCCCACAGATATGAAGGATGAAGAATGGAATGTTCTCGATCGGAAGGCTCTCGGTTCCATAAGGTTGAGCCTTGCATCGTCTGTGATTTCCAGCTTATCACAGTGTAAGACAACGGAAGAGTTGATAAAGTCCTTGGCGAATTTACACGAAAAGCCCTCGGCTTCTAATAAGGTATATCTTATGAAGCAGCTATTTACTTTGCAAATGCAGGAAGGTGGATCAGTACATACTCATCTCAGTGATTTTCATGGTTTGGTAAACCAACTAGCTTCAGTCAATATTGTTTTTGATGATGAGATAAAGGCTCTCTTGATTTTATGTTCTTTGCCTGAAAGTTGGGACGGTTTGGTTATGGCAATAAGTAATTCTGCATCTGCTTCTAAAATCTTAAAAGTTGATGATGTTGTGAGTGTGATCTTGAATGAATAAATACGCAAGAGAAGCACAGGTGAATCATCAGGGAATGCTCTAAGTGTAGAAAGCAGGGGAAGGCAAAGGGAGAAGGTTGAGCAAGGGAAATCAAGGTCGGGAAGGAGATCTGAGTCCAAAGGTATTACCTGCTAGTTTTATGGAAAGAAAGGACATACGAAGGAGTGTTGGTTGAGATATAAAGAGAATCAACATGCAGGTATGGAAGAAGTAAAGGATGCAAATATTGTGATGCAGGACGCTCTCATACTTTCTTCGGATAGTCAGGTAGGATCATGGATTTTAGATTCTGGTTCATCTTTTCATGCATCCCCAAACAAAGATTTGTTCTATGAGTATGAACAGGGAGACTTTGGAGTGCTCTATTTAGGGGATGGTACGCCTTGTTAGATAGTTGGCAAAGGGAAAGTGCAGCTGAGATTGTAGATTGACAACACGTGGGTGTTGAAAGAGGTCATGCATGTTCCAATTCTGAAGCAAAGTATGATTTATGTAGGAAGGTTGGGAGATGAGGGATGCACAATAACCCTCACAGCGGATTCTTGGAAGGTTACCAAGGGAGCACTTGTTCTAGCAAGAGGTAAGAAAGTAGATACTCTTTATCTGTCTACTTGTATTACTGATTCTACTTCTGGTGTAGATTCAAAGATGTGGCCTAATAGGCTTGGTCACATGAATAGGAAGGGAATGGAAGTTATTGATTCAAAAGGTATGTGTTCAAATTTGGAAAGCATAGATAGAGTTCATTGCAGAAAGAGGAAATTTGATGCTTTTGACAGGAACAAAGAAGCCTTGGTGTTTACGGAGGAGATGAAGGACAGAGATCAGTCACAGGGGCTGAATAAATCTGAGCAGGGCAGCATGGACAGAGGTATGATCCAAGAAGAGCTCGCGGATGAAAATTTCATCACTTACAGGAGCACACAGACACCGATGTTGATCGCTTGGCACCGACGTCAGTCATGTGCAGACCAACAGGGTCGGTAGGTCGGGTAGGAGAAGTTTGACATCGGTCATAAGGACCGATGTTGGCAGGAGGGACACCGGCGTCGGCCAAGGAAATGACGTCGGCAGTCAGGGTCAGTACAGGGAACTGACATTGATCAGGAGCAGACTGGGAGATGGCCGATATCGGTCACTGGAATGGATGTTGGGTGGATCTATAAGTCTCAAACACCCATGTGGAGGTCAGGAAAGGTATGTGAACCTCATATTCATTGTTCACCTTCTTTATATTGCTTATTGATAGTCATGAACTAGGAAGATGGAAGAAGCAATGCAGGTAGAATCTAGAAACAGTGGGAGCTTGGCATGGATGAGGAGTGTGAGTCCTTGGAGAACCAAACATGTATTTATTGGTAGTGTTGTCAGCTGGAAGAAAGCACTGGATAGAGGGATGGATTCCCATTTTAGAGAAGAGAGTGGATGGACACATGAGACAGAAGGCTATGGTATATGGTCTTGAGTAGGCTGCAAAACAATGGAGGTTTGACCATTGTATTTTATCTTTACTAGGTTGGATAATATTAGCTACATTATCCTGTTACTGTATTGTGTTACTTGTTGCAGGGTTTCATATACAGGGAGTCTTCTAAGCTAAGGGTAGAGTTGGTTTAGAAGTGTGTCATGAAGAATTTGGAAGCAGCAAAATTCTTTTGGCATAAGATACAGGTATTGCATCACAGGTTTGCATGGTGGTTGGTCTTCAAGAGTGACGTTGAAGAGGGATACAGAGCCTAAGGAACAAAATAGATAGTGTACAGGTATAGGTACAAGTTGTAGCTGTTTATCTCCAAGTGGGAGATTGTTAAGGTGTGGAGCTAAAAGCTTCAATTGTTTGCAGACACAAGGAAGGATGCTGAAGAACTAGAAGCCCCAGCGTCGTCAGTATGACCGACATCGGTTAGATGTAGTGGAGAAGGAAACCGGCGATGGCAGAGAGTCGACCGACGTCAGTAGCACCAGACAAGCAGGGACCGGCGTCGATCGCCTGTGTATTTCCAGAACTGCTGTTGATGAACAGTCATTTAAGTGAAGCGAGTGTTTGCATGTCAAATGACTAATTATAGTCATGAGCTGCATGTCTAATTATTGTAACTAGAGTTCTATTTTTGTAAGCATGGGATCCTATTTAAAGACCCATAAGGCAAGTATTGTAATAATAAAAGAAGGCAAGTAAAAGCATTGAAGCAAGCAAGGTCAAGGAGATCTACAGGTGTAAGGTCAAGGAGATCAGCTGAAGCATTCAAGGAGGGATAGCAACTTAGGTTGTAGAGTTGGTTTTGTGTTGAGCAAGAGAGAGAGGGAAGAAGGTCTTGAGGTGTGGCAAGCCTTTGAGGTGGAGGAAGAAGTGGCATCTTCCTTATTGTATTTTCTTCTAGTAATATTGAATACAAGAGTGTGTATTGTCTCTCAAATTCTTTGTTGTCTCAAGTTTCTAGTTACTTTATCATTCTGGTATAATTCCATGTTTAATTGCTTATAAGTAATCAATTGTGCTTTCGTTGGATAAGGGGTCACCTAACAGTTAGTATCGGAGCATATTGATTGTTGTAGGTGTTTGTTTTCTCCCCTGACATACATAACCTACCACCTTTTAGTTTTTTCAATTAATTAAGACATATAAGGACACATGGGACATTAAATAATGTTTTTATACCTTGTTTCCTCCCAATAAATCCATAAAACTCATTAAATACTCAATTTTGACCCCTAAAATGACTTAAAAGGACATGTTGTCTAATGAAATTGATGACCAAAGCTAATATAACATTTAATGGCATCAAATTACATATAATACATCTTATGACCAAATTTTATACCCCTTAAAATCTCAAAAAATCAATATTTTACCTATAGGTTCCCCAATTTGACTTAAAAGTCAAATTTGGTCAACAAATTGGTGACTCATAGGGGTAGTATGCCTACTATACTAACTAGACCAATAGCCTTATTAGTACATTGGGCTTAGGGATTCATCTGAGGTATAATACAAATAAATAAACCTTTGACCATTGACCATCAATATAAGACCACTAATTACCTTAACCACACAAAGAAAGGACACACAAAATAAGACAACAAACTAATAAGACACACACACACATGTGCTCAAAGCCCTTAGTGGAAACTAAAAATAAACTATTATGTAAAAATAGAAACTAATAATACCTCCTTTCTAGGATAAAAAGGAAAACTTCTTGAATTATCTTGATGATAATATGAAATATAGTGCCAAACATGCTTCTCCTTGGATTGGGTGTTTGTAGATCAGACCTATTCCTTGGCCCTTCACTTGACTTGATCTCTATTAGGTCATCCTAAAATATTATTCCAATGTAGATATATTCCTGTTGAACATGTTCACATAATTCATATTCTTTCCCACTCTTGATTTTATGGTTCATTTGTATCTCATTAGTAGGCATGGATTCAAGAGGAGTAGTTTCATGATCCCTAGAAGATTGAGGCCAATGGGAGATTGTTCCATCCTTAATAAATAAATGTGTTTATCCCAACTAATTGAGAGGATGCTATCCCATTTTGATAACCTCAAACATATCATCATCAAATGCATATGCTTCTTGAAAGGATAGATTTTAAATATTGCTTTTCCTTTGCATACTTACTTGAGTACCAATGCTGTCTTCTCCATCTTTGACCAGATCATAGCCTCCTTGAAGATGGGTATATATTGCTCAAATTATTTCAAATAAGTCATCCAAAGTCTGATTTTGAACTTGTTCTTTCCCATCCATGGTATCTTGCAGAGTGATGTAAGAGCTAAAGATCCTTTCTTCCTCTTTAGCAAAAGGAAGACATTCCTCTTCATCCACCCAATCAGAAATTTCCACACATGACATCAAATATTATTTATCATTCATGATATATTGAGAGATATAAAATTTCATTTCAACCTCTACAATAGGTCTTTGGTTATCAAGGGATGCAACATCTTCTATCTCCTTTTTTGTGATTCTAAGACTAGGCATTTTGAAGTCACGTGACTTAGTCCAATGAGTCTGCCAAGGAGTTAGATTCTCTTCAAGATTTTTTTTTGAATTTTTATCAACCAAATGCTCCTCTTTAGGTTCCCATACCACAAGTACATCAAGTAAAATGGTGATGGGGTAAGGAAAAGATTAATTAGTTGGTGGAGGTAGCACACAGAACTCAAAATTAGATTGAGAGTGAAGAGTGGGAGGATCTTTTGGAAGCTCTCGAGGAAGGGGAGGCAAACCTTGGGTTAAAATCACTTGATTTTCTTCCTTACACTTGAAAATAATTTCATCCACATCTGATTTATCTTGAACACCTTATTGAGAAGGGGTAGATGGGGTGTGTTTAGGCATATGATCTTCTTTTGGGTGTAAACCTTCCATCATACCTTGACTTAGCAACTTCATCTTTGCCTCTAACTCTTCAATTTTCTTGGATAATTTATCTTGTAAAAGTATTTCTTGAAGATGTTATGAATCATCATGATTATGAGGGATACGTGGGGGCTGATGTGGAACATAATAAGCTTCTTGAGGAAGTGTGAGAGGGAATTAAAAAGGATCAACTCCATTCTCCATTTCACACCCTTTGACAATGATTCTATCTGCTTTCTTAATTTTTTCCCCATGATTCCACTATATTACTCCAGCTTAGGATGTTAGGAAAATAATCCTTTTCTTGAGGAATAGTAGGAGGGGTTTGTATAGGATTAAGAGTCTTCTCAGCTTCACACTCTTTATCAAGACTTTTACTTTCCCCATGACTTCACTATCTTGTTCCAACTTGGGACATTAGGATTATAAGTCTCCTTTTGAGGTAGTGGAGATGTAATGGGAGAGGGAAATGAGGGCTTCAATTCCACTTCCTTTGCTACTAACATGGACTGATGCATATGCATATTATCCAACTCAATTTGCCTATCAAGATTAGCTTTAAAATCAAGGTTTCTCCTTTCAACTCTCTCCTCCAACTGATTGAGAAAAGGATGACTTTGATATCCTTGATTGGGATCATGAGTAGGGGTCAAATATGGTTGATATGGAACTTGGGGAAGTGGATATGAAGGTTTATAGTTTTCGTTAGGTTGCCTTTCATGAACTCTTAACCTATTCTCAAAGGAAGAAACTAGGCCACTCACATCAAGCATCTCACTTATGAGCCTTTGCCAATTGGCTCTCTCAATAGGTACCCACTCTCTTTTGACCAACTCTAATTATTCTCTCACATTATTACTGACATGTTTATGAATCTCAATACCATGTCCTCTTTGTGTGTCAAGATCCAACATGTACTTCTCATATCCCAAAAGAGTTTTCATGAATATAGAAATGGATTGACTTGGGAAGGCTGGGTATAGGATTAATAAAAATCATAAAAAGGATAATTATAGGGATGATAAAACTCATGAAAATGCTAGTAATAATCACACCAAGGCTGATTAAGTACTTTTTTATATTGATAGGAATGGCATAAGCCTGAAAAGTCTCACCAACTTGTGTAAAGCAATGCTCAACACCATAACTAGCCATGAAACTTCATTTAAATCAAGAACACAAAGGAAAGTGTTACCAAAAATATTCAAAGGATAATTTGGGATGATTGACCCACTGATATATCTTTAGATTCACCATTAATGCTTTGATAGATGCCTCCAAAGGCTGATTGTTGAGAGACAACACCAAAAATCTCTCAACTTATTGGACCAAGAGTCCCACTAAGCATGAAAAAAAATATTGTCACTTGTATTTTCACCCTTTAAGGATATGGATAATATCTCCTCATCCAAGTGGTACAATGGAAACACCTCTAGGATTGTGGGTAGCCTAAGGAATGAGGAGAATCTCTAGATAGGGCTAACTCCCTTGATGTACCACTTTGGATCATAACTACAACTAAACTTTGGGGCTGAAAAGGGAGAGAGATAACTGAAAACAAACTATTATAAGGGAGGTGATACACCAAATATATTAATTACTTCCAACCATATGCATATTACACTTGAAATCAAGGGACAAACTGAACATACACTTTTCTAATCTTCATCTTCTCACATCAATGTTACATTATGATGCTATAGATGAATGTACAAAGCTAGGAGGACTATACAAAATGAATATGGGGCAAATAATGAATATACAAACTCATTAAATCCTTGAAATTTATTATAACACTTCACATGCCCTGCAAGAATAAGCTTTCCAACTGTAAATAGATGATAGAATGAAATAACATGCCAAGGAATCCATAGTCTTCACTTATGAAAAATCAAACATTCAAAATGAAAAAACTAATAATAGTCATTGATAAGGGAGAAATAAGTATTATTATTGATCAAAATGTATAAAAATGATCAAGGCTTCACCATACTCAGCTGAAGCATAGATTACAATGCTAAAATGGCTAGTTCTTATAGAACTTGAGAGAGAGAAGAAGAGAGAAGCCCAATAATCACAAAGACACTTTTTAAGATAATAAAATAATTTAATTGTGCATGAGATAAGTATATGGTATGAACCATGCAATATCAGGAGGTCCAAGTGTAAATTCAAGGCATAACCTTAATGAAAAGTGGCATAAAACTCCTCATTTTGGATCAAAAAAATCACTTGTATGATTATCCCTATTTGAATGTATTATAACTAATTAGGAAAATATAAAATGATTTGTATGAATGTTAATGGTATTATTCATTCCTATTCATAATTTTTTTACATGTTTGGTCCTCTAAAAACATCCTAAAATGAGCCATAATCATTAGCTATCAAGAAAACTCCTCTTCCATGCACCCTACACACTTGGCCTCAAATTTATCATTATTTTCCCATGAAAATATATGGGAGGAGTGGATTAAAATTTTAAATACCTTCCATGTCATTGGAAGCATCAGGGACGCCTTAAAATCAATTTCCCTTAGAGTTTTCACACTTCCCACTAGCTTGTCCAATATGCCAGTTTTGACTAGCTGAGATGAAGCACCTAGTTTAGAAAGTTAGGAGTTTTTTATTGGAATAAAATTTAAATATGGAGTTATAAAAGGTATAAATATTCCATCCAAACTTTGTTTCATCTTTAGACTCCTCCTATATCCTACATAACACAAAAAATGGTTAAAAATACCCTATTTCTCATCCCATCCATATAAGTCTGTACAACCAAAAAGAATGGGAGGGATATTGAGTAGTACTCTTCAAGTTTAAATAGGTTTAATATCAAAATTGGTCCATCTGGATACATATTTAGCCTCATTTCTCTAATCATATCTTTGCAAGGGTTTAACAAGTGTTTTAGGCTTGTTTGCCTTCTTAAGATTTTTTCATAAATATATAATGTCCAACTTGAAAATAAATTACAAAAAAATGGCCTTAAATACCCTTTGAAACATACCTAAACTCACTTGTCACCCATGCAAATCCTCCAAGAAGATATGAGTATCACAACCTAACCTATCGAGCTTGTTTTCTTGTTTCCTGCATGCCTGAGTTGCTTTTAGACTCAAAAAATGGTTTATTTTGGTTTTATATGCCTTAAAATGGATTTATAACCTATTATTTTACCCCATGAACATGTTTTAATAGGTTTAAAATCTCACTTAAGTCTATAATTATGAGTGACCCCTCATTTGGATTTAGGATTACACCTTGTTCATTAGGCTTGCCTACAAATTTTGATGTTTAGGCCATCCAAATGAGATTACTTACATTAAAAAATATCAAAAAACTATAATATGATCTCATAGGAATATATAAATGTATTATAATTATCTTCCAAGGTTTCAAGTGGAAGCAACCCTCCATTTGGCCTTTCGGCCTTAATTGTGCTTGACAGGTCTGCCTACAAACTCAGACATCTAGACCATCTTACCTAGTTACCTAATCCTACTAGGTGTTTTATATGTTTTAATATTTGAAATATATCCTCTCATACCTTCAAACTATGTTCCATTAACCCTTAGTCTATCTTTTACACCTCACTCACCAAAATCTTGTCAGTTTGCACTCTAGGAAAGTACCCCCTACATGAGAAAACTTAGGGGGTACTTACCATATTTTATTAGGATATATAGGTATTTTATTATTTATTTAAGTTTTTAGGATTCCCTACACAAATTTTAAACCCCTAATTTGGTGTTTTGACCTTTCAAAACTCCTAAAATCTAAAACTAGTTCCTCCAAGGTAGACTGTGTTTTGGTTTTGACTGTATATGATTTGAAATGGGGTATCTTATGCTCTGTCTACTTGTATTAGGTTCATGATATGTACATGATCCTTTTTTCATCCATTCCAACCATTTTACACTATAAACTTTGCTAAAACACCTCAAATATGCCTTTCTTTTCAACTTGATGGATTGAGACTATGCTTCTCATTTTGACTATGTTTTTTCCTTTGAGGGAATAAATGTGGGTGATTTTTTATGTTATATGCCTTTAAAATAGTGTACATGATCTCCTATAATATTCTAAGGCTTATCCCACCTATACCATTTCTTTTTTCACACTTTGGACTTTAAAAAACTCTCAAAACCAGTCAAGACTAGCTAATTGTGTTACCTAGGTTTCCTATTCAACAATGGCTCTTGTAGGTAACTATGTATGAATTTAACCTTGAATTTATTTTATAATCCCTTAAAAATTACTTTATAGGTCATTTATCACTGGTTTTGACCATTTATATTTATATTAGGCCCTTCACACTCTTGAACCTCTCAAGACTAGGTCTCTACTACCTAGACTGAGACACCTCTACCTTAATTGACCCCTGTTATAGGTGTGAATGCATGATTCCAGATTGGAAAACAAAAATACACAACCCCCTTATAAATATATGGAGTCCTTTGATATGGTTTATTTCTATTGGTCCCACTTTATGCTTTATCTACCTCAAGAAACTAGTTTATTTGTTCACTATCTATTCTCAGCCACCTACAGTTGGTTGTAGGTGCATACTATAGGTATAATTAAGCTTGAAAGATGATAATATTTATTCTTAAGATTGTAGACCTTTTAATTAGTTTCTAATAATTTTAAAAACCTCAAACATACTTAAACACCCATGTATGTAACAAAGGGAAACCTTCTCAGACTTGAACTCCATGTTGGTTTTAGGTGTGCATTTAGGCCACCTATACGGACTGTATATGCACATTAGACCTTAAAACCTCTTCTAATAAACATTATTTTTATGGATTACATGATAAAATGGATCCCTTTCATATCATAAGGTATTCTAAACATGGAATTTTCCTTTTATTTCTCCTTGAGGTGATAAAAGTCACTTGGGAATCCAAACATGTAGATATCAATGAAGAAAATCAGTGATTTTAAAGGCAATTTTAAGGCCTTCAATATCCACCTTTCACTCACCTTCCAACTTCCATTATTGGCATAAGTATTCTCCATACTATATAATATAAACTTGACATATTTAGATGCCTTGGGACACCCTACAAGAATGTTGAAAAAGGTCTATGAAAAGCCCTGAGACCTCTATTTTTATAATTTAGGGAAAGTGGGCCTGAACACTATTATTGTTCTTTAAAGGCAATTTCCAACTCACAATTGCTGACCTAGATCTTAACATGGCCTACCATGATGCTTTCAAATCACTAGGATATAAATAACTACTTTCAAAATTGATTCAATGCTCCATGATTATCTTTTAGTTCTCTGTTGTCACCTACAGGCAGGTGAGTATTTTAAAGTATAGGTATTGTGTAAGGATAATAGGCAGTGAACATTTCCTTTGATCCTAACATGAGTTAAAAACTTATCTCCATGATTTAAAATACACTCTTCCTACCTTAATGATATTTATACCACTACTAAGGCTTTTATAATGGCATGACATCATCATGGAAACCCTTGTATGTGTGCATGGGTTGAGTGTGGATAGTGAATCATGACATGGAGCAAGAGTGTGGATGAAAGGGTTAATTGGAACTCAAACTCATTAAAAATTCCCTAATTTTATTTATTTACATGAATAAAGTCTCAATATTAGCTCCAAAACATCTCATTCAACATGAAAACACTTATAGACATATGGAAAAGATCTGGCAGGTATCTACTGGCTGGTTAGTATAGTGTTCATGACTACATATTTGATTAAAACCTAGTGTTATGAGACTAATATTTAAGTTATAGTGATAAATATATAATTAATATATGGGAAACATTACATCATGTCCCTATGAAGCTCCCTCTGAGAACTAAACACTCTACACACAAATATTTTTGACTGAAACCTCATCTAGTGACACCTTATTGCAAAGTGAGTTACTTGGACTATCAAATCAACAAAAAATGTTAAAATAATAATGTATAAGATGATAAAATGGAGTAAACATCTTTTGAAATGAATATTAGTAAGTGAATTATATGGACCTTCTTAGACAAGAGCAAAAATTGCAGGGTGCACAGATAGGCAGGCAGAAAAATATAATCATCTTCATGAGAATGGTTCATGAAAAACAAGCCACCATTCCTAAAAATTATTATATTTAAATTAATTTATTTTATTTTAATTTAACATACCCAAGGAATTTTAGCTAAAACATCTTGAGCTATCTGTACCAAGCAAAAACTTAAAGGTCACTTCTGCGTGCTAAGAAAAGTAAAAAGGGAGCAAAATAGTTTTAGATTAGAAATAAAAATTATAAAGAAAAACAAGCATGTAATTAGGTGTGAAGAAGCTAAAGAGGAACTTTTTGACCATTTACCATGTGGAACACTTCCCAAGGAGGCCGTACAAATGCCAAACTCTTCTTTTCCTTCAAGAAACTCCCCTTTCTTCTACATAACCTATCACCTTTCAGTTTTCTCAGATACTTAAGACCTATAAGGAAACATGGGATATGAAATAATGTTTTAGGACCTTCATGATTCCCAATAAATATGTAAAACTCATTAAATGCTCAATTTTGACCCTTAAAATGACTCAAAAAGACATGTTGGCTAATGAAATTGATGACCAAAGATAATATGACATTGAATGGCATAAAATTACATCTAATACATCTCATGACCAAATTTTATACCCCCTAAAACCTAAAAAAACCAAGATTTTACCTATAGGTTCCCCAATTTGACTTAGAAGTCAAATTTGGTCAAAACTAAGCATAAACATGGTTGAGACATGAGATAACATGTTGGTTCATAGTTAAGCCTAAGTGTTCTAGTTGTTAGATATTTGGATACATAGCTTCCTTTAGCCTAAGCCTAAAGCTCATTCATGTGTATAACTTTATCTCTCATGATTGGTCATTCAAACTCCATATAGAGGAGGAATAGTAAAATCCATAAAACATTTCAAATCCAAATCATTTAACAAAAGGCAATGATCTAACATGCAACATTCAAAATTTTCAAAAGTCAAATCACACTAAAAGATGTGATTTTAAGCACATTTCCTCTTTTTAATCAAAGCTCAAACTCCATATTTGAACTCATGATAGATCCAAGGTCCATTGGGGTGTGGTAGGCCAGTAGATTAGAAAAGCAGAATAAAAAATCTTTTTGTGCTACCTACTTTCTCATGCAAGTACCCAATCTTCATAGTAAACTAATAGATCTATAAGGGGTCCTGAAGAACGGGAAAAATGTTGTGGGAAGGTAGGTCCATTTTAATTTTCTTGTTGAAAACTACCAACATGAGTTGATCTTAGTACCACACTTATTTTCCTACACAACTTTGTGCCTATAGTGAATAGGTATCCTTTGTGTATTGATGGTCACTAGTCACTTAGTGTCTTTTTCATGACCTTAGTATGGATCATGTCTCCTAAGGTCTTCTCATAAGATGCCTATGTTATGCTTCTTACATTCCCTTTTCCATTCCCTACAACCCTAATATTTCTCCTTGAGAAATATTGTTTTGCTCACTAATCACTCCCCTTAGGGAGTCCATTTGTGAGTTGTAGTTTAAGACTATGGATAGGACCTAGCCTTCCTCATAAATTACCAAATTTTTTACATTACCATTCCAAATATCCCTTTTCACCATATTTTCATATTATTTATACCTCCTTGGTGTTCTATTTGTGAGTTGCAGTGTAAGACCATAGATATGACCTAGCCTTCCTCACAAAATTTTCCAATACCCTAATCACAACAAAATTACATGTGTCAAATATGAGATAAGATGTGATTGATTATGAGTTACACATATTGACATGCTTCCCATCTTGATTTAATATGTTTTATGTTTACTTCATTAATCTTTCATTTTTATCTTCTTATTTTATGATTCCAAGTAAGAATCTAATCACTTTTTCTTAAGTTTTTCATACTTCCCAACTTGAATTAGTGTGATTAATTTAAGACCATTTTACCAATATTATTTCTTGTTTATACTTCCCAATGTGATTTAGTATGATTTATTGAATTAATTGATTTGTTTTTATACCATTAATATTTCAATTACTTTCCATTTTATTGCATTATTTTCATACTTCCCAATGCAATTTAGTGTGATTTTACTTATTTTAATTTGGTGAAAATCTTTTTCATGGTTTAAAAACATTTTACCCTCTTGTTTACTACTTTTTGGTTTAATATACTTATTCATATTTTGTTATTACACATTTATCATCGTGATATAGTGTGTAGTGCATTTGTTTTTGATTAATTATACTTTTCCAAGTATGTTTTGGCTATTTATTTTTAACCATGCATGTGTACTACATAATTTTAGAAAAGAAAACACCACACATATATTTACTATAGTATATAAAAAAAAAGCAAAATACATGTGCTAGAAATAAATATATCCATGCATCCACAACCACAACCAAAATATAACCCATAAGATCAACATCCAACTATCAAAATAGAATATCTCAATATATATCATGTGTTTTAATATAAATAGTAAATAAATACATCACTCCAACTCAATGGCTGGACTCCATCACGTCTATCTTGTGGCCTAGCCACACTACCCATAGATGCCTCAAACTATCCCCTTGCATAGTGTGTTATGATAAGGATGTATGAGATCTTAACCCTACTTCATATCCTTATAGGTTGGCCACTTGGGCCTGTACCTATCCCAACTAGATAGTGGTATCCATGTGTGTGGCTCTCTCCTACTCCCACCCCTATTGGTGGTTGAAATCCATCTTCATGTACTTTTAACTACTTCATGGCCTCCCCCAATAGTCTAAACTAGCCTATCTAAGCTATGGTAGATGGTACCATAGGATCATCCAGTGTGGTAGGATAATATGGTTCCATCACTCCATCTAGAATATTATGGTGTGCTATTATAACTAGGGATCCCTATCTGATCTCCTTGATCATAGGATATGCAATATTCAAACTAGATAGATATTAGATCATATGTACATCTCAAAATTCATCTACAAAAAATCTTATACAACTAGTATTTTACCTCAAAAATTAAAAAATATAAACATTTATTATCTATCTTGGTGTCACCAATAAATGTCTCCCCTTTTGCTCATCTTTCAAGCATGATCTCTCCATCAACCCATCCCCTGAGCACCTCATATATGGGACACCTCCCAATCAAAGCAAACCCTAGAGTCACCACTTGTTCATGTATCAAGCCTTTCCTTAGTGGTGCCTCTATAGACTAGCTCTACCTTGGGTCGAATAATAGGTCATCCTAGATAACAACCATCTATACTCGATACTGCCATTGGAATCTTCATCAATGGTGTGACCAAAGTGGTCATTGATCCTCTTACTATGGTGTTAGTTGTAGTACCTACTACACCCATATATACACATCCATTCCCTCTCCTCCTCTAGCTATCAACTATTTTACTTGACCAATCTATGGTCTCACATGCCATGATCTAATCTCTAGTCTCTCGATTGATGCTCCTCATCCTCCTCTCCCCTTTGGCTCTCTCACATGTGCCAAAAATGTGGTAAATACTATAGGATACATTGGGTGTGGGAGTTAAAACTATCTTGGTAAATGTGCCACCAAATTCATCTCTACCCACCCAATGTAATGGCTAGTGATCTATACTCATGCCAACCCTAGCACCATAGTCACCCAACTTGGCCGAATAGTTATAATGTGTGCATAGGGATACCACATGATCTCTCCTAGTGTGACTATTTATAGTGATATCACATGGGGCATGGACCTTCTCACCTAATCTTTCCTCCATCTTGTAACTTGAGGTAACTGATCATCAACCATATGAGGCAACCTAGCTAGATGATACATCAAAAACCTCTCATATATCTAAGCATTGAGTAATACCACTAGTCCTATGATTTTCTACCCTCTAGACAACATCCCATTCAAATAATGCATGAGTTAAACCCATATGATAGACCCCAAGTCATAGAGTTCCCCCTAATCTAATATGGACTGATATAAGGCTATCACATTTAACAATACCTTGCCATCCAACTTGTGACCTAATACTCATGCTATCACAAGTCCTATCACAACCTTCTGGATATCCATAATCTATGCAATATATACATCAAATAAGCTCACCCTCAGTCCTAGGTAGATCTTATTTGAGCACATCACCCATCAGGCTAGTGATCATCTATCCTCCTGATCATCTAGTGTCCTTGTGATCAATGGTGTTCCCTTATCAATAGTTTGAAGAATGCATAGATGTCCTCCAACATGATACCTACCTCTATGGTATCTCCATACACCACCCATAAGAAAGGTTGGTCAAACATTCCCATGCTCTAAGGAACTTATGATAACAAGATCAACACTTAGTGGGATACACCTCATCTCTATGATGCCTCCTTGTCTCAACACAACTAATCTAGCCCTATCTACATCTATCAAGTGACACAGTAAGTCAGGTAGCCATGAAGCATCAACCAATCACCAAAATATGTAGTGTCTCTAAAAAATATCAAACAATAAAGGGCGTATTATATCTCCATGTCACTCATAATCAAAATACATTATTTCAAATTTTATAAAAAATAAACTGGTTTGCTTTAATTTATTCATTTTATACCAAATTAACATATTCTAAACTACATTGACACTTTTAGTACTAAGTTAGCCACCCTATGGCTTAATAGTACTATATCCACCCCTTTTTACTTAGCAATACTATATCGGCCACTTAGGAAACAACTAAGTTAGACATATAATACTAAGTCAGCCACCTTTTGACTTACAATACTAAGTTAGACTTCTTTTTATCCTATAGTACTATATCAGCCACTTATTTAAAAACTAAGTCAGCCACATAGTACTATGTCATCCCCTTCCCAAACAAACTAAGTCAGCCATGTACTACTAAGTCAACCCACTATTTTTTTGTCTTTTATAAACTATGTCAACTTGGTCAACCTTGTTCATTCATTGTGATGCCTTTTTGACTAATTGCCATAAATGCCTTGAGCATTTATTTCTATGACTCCTTCGTACCCAATACCATGTTTGACCCCTAGTGTCCCTAAAAATTTCCTAGGGTTCATTCTGATATCTATATTTTGTCTAATTTTCAAATTTCTATAAAACACTCAATTTCAAATAAAATGCTCAAAAAATTAAAATTTTTAGTTACTTACCTGTGTTGTACTTGTTGTAGCTGCTAAGCATCCTCCCCATCTCAATTATCATCTCCTCACCATCCTGACTCTCTAAGATCTCACTAGGTCTCTTAGAGCTCTATTTTTCTTAGAATAGTAAATAATAACAAATTAATTCCTTTTCACCTTATTTATATGTACTATTCAAAATTATTTACCTTTAAAATATTTACCATCAAATTTCTTGTTTTGAACATATCTTTGTCTCTAGTAACTCTTTTTTCAAACCATAAAATGTTTTAGATTCCTGATGTCATATAGAATATTTCTAACTATTATATGCCTATGTTGTAAATTTTTTGATTTTTCACTCTTTTTTGCTAATCTCTATAGGTTTGCCTAATGTTTTTCACATTTGACACCTTTACATTTCACACATCTCCTTGTTTATCTACAACACTAAGGTAAGTAAAGGTATGTGTTTTTCAATTATATCCTTTCATTTATATTATTTTCTCCTTATTTCACTTTATTTATCATCAACATTATGCATTATCATGTTCTTTTCCCAAAGCACCATCCCCTATTGCACCTACATGATACATGATGAGCTTTGAGTGGGGTATATGTATACACATAATATTTTCAAACTTTTATCAATTACTAATGCTCTTTATCTTACAAGAACCCATCAAGATTCAATCTCTTTGAATGCATACCTTAAAGGGTGCACTAAGAAAGTGGTGGGTAGACCATTAGTGCTTCATAAGATTGTTTTCCCCTTGCCACTTGATATCTACACACTTGTCTCCTAAAAGCCATTCCACTAAGCTTTGCCTCCCATTTTACACACTCTTCTAATTTTTTCCCACCTTCATTATCACTTTCCCTAACCTAAACCCACTTTGGAAAGTTTACATGACTATGTCAGCCACATCAACCTTGTATTCTTATTGACAAAATTTATTAGGGACTAGGTCGGACCTTGGTCGACCTAGTCCATGGCCTAGTTTGTTTTTTTGTCAATTATGATACTAGGTCGACTGGGTCAACCTTGTCAGCCAAAATTTTATAAGGGTTTAGGGTTAGATTCTCCTATATAAACACATTCATTTCCATCATTTACCATGAAGAGAATAAGAAGTAAGATATATTGTGTATCTACTTATCCACCATTCTACTTGAGGATCAAGCTTAGGGTTTCATACTTTCTTTAGATATATAGATCTTGTCTTATGGAGAATTATTTTAGATCCATTGATAGGATATGTATCCTCAAGCTGATTTATCCTTGTCATCCTTACACACTAGGATAACCTCTTGTGAATCACCTTGGCCAAGGGAGAGATTGAGGCTCGACAGATTCATCTTAAAAGGTAAGTATTCCTAACTTTGTTCCTCCTTTGTAAAAGTAGATAGATATGAATTTGTACTTATTTTCCATGTATTAGGATTTTGTATACATTGACATGAGTACATGCCTTTTATACATGTTTACTTTTAATGTTTATTAAACCCACTTTGTGCCACAAGATTTGGTGAGCACTAGATTATATTTTTATTCACTTGTTATTAGTCTAGTATATATGAAATCATAGGACCTAGTTAGGGTTATTGCATAGTTTTGCTTAACTAAAGGCTTTGGAACCCTCCTTACTCATATTATTGTGATAAGAGATCTCTTAATTAGGTCTATTAGATCTATATTGGTCATGATCCTGATTATCTAATGTATCCCCAACAAGAAGTGTAAGTAGGATCTATCTTCTTTGAGCTAAGTTTGATTTGTAGAATCTATTGTATTTCCCATTGCTTACACCATCCATATGCTTTTCTTGACCAATTCAACTTTTGAAAGTTACATCAATCTATTGACAAATAAACCTGTATCTATGCATTTTATCTCTCATCTAACTAACCATCACCATCCATAGGTACCTAGGAGAGTTGACTACATGCTTCAATAGCTTATTTAAGCATTTAAATCCATCCTGAGTTATTTTGAACAAACTCTTTCATATCAGGTCCTTAATAGGGTTTTAGGGAGGTTTAACATAAGTTTTGGTGTTAATTATTGTTCATAAAGGACTACCACTTGAATCTAAAACTAATGCCTAGATCTTAGCTAAGACCCTTTATCATCTCTCCTTAATAGTGTAGACTCCCATGCAGAGGTTACACGTACTAACAAATGTTTGAAAGTGCTTCACGAGTTTGAGACCTCATTTTATGAGATCGAGAAGGCTTAAAATAGTGATTAATGTATTTTTCCTTCAAATATTGACCTCAAAATTTGTGATCATATCTAAAACAACTTATCTTACCTCTATCCATGCTCACATGTGTATACTTGCCTTGAAATATGATCTTCATACCTCATTAGGCTAGATAGGGTTAAGAGTGATTTGGGTATAGACTTAGATTGAAGTTTATACTCTTATAGGCTCACCTTGAAAATATCATGAATGCTTCTATACCTTATTCACATTCTCAAACAATACCATACAACCTTCACATGCTTGTGTTTATTAATTTAACCATGCACATACCTCTTCATGTCATGACTAGGCTTTCTATGCACTTGACATCAATGACCTATAAATTATATGTAGACATAAGACATTAGTTACCTTCAAATTCTCTATTTATCTTTCTCTCATGACATAATTTTTCCATATACCTTCTCACATCACACACTGCCAACTATCTTTAAACACGTTTGACATCAACCTTCACAAGATGCACCTTTGACATCAATGATAATACTCAACAATCTCCCCCTTTGTCATTTATGGAAACCAATCTCAAAAACTTCTTTCAATGAGATATTTCTCCTCTATTCTAAACTTGCTCCCCCTTTGACATTAATGACAAAGAGATACCTACAACTTCTTGGATCATATTTCTTACAACTAGAAAAATCAACACACAAGATTATGAGTCAATGAAGCATCATACAAACATGTTCCTTCTATTTATGTGTATACCTTATTGTCACTACTCACTTGATCTTGGAGCTAATGAACCACCTAAATAGCTCCCGTTAAGAACTTGACTTTGTTAATGACTGTCAGGGGTAGGAATTACACCCAATTCCTATCTTAGCTATTCAAATGTTGTCTTTGGAAGTGGCTTGGTTAGAATATCTTCAATATTATCCTTAGTAGATACATAATATTGACATTTTTTTCACTTACCTATTCTCATAGGAAATGATACCTGATGGGAATTTGCCTAGTCTTTGACTGCATAACTAGGTTCTTTGATACACTTATAACACTTTTATCATCACAAAAGATAGGACTAAGACTACCATACTCCACTTTGTAGTCCTTTAATGTCCACCTCATCCATAAGACTTGAGTGCAACATGAAGCTAATTTAATGTACTTAGCCTCACAAGTAGATAATGCCATTGATGGCTTCTTCTTGCTTATCCATGATACTAGGCACTCTCCTAAGAAGAAATATCCTCCACTAGTGTTCTTCCTATCATCTAGACTTCCTACCTAGTCTGTATTTGTATAGGCTGTCAAGTTAAACTCCTTACTCCTTGGATACCATAACCAAAAATTAATAGTTCCTTTGAGATACCTAAGTATCCTTTTAATTTATTACAAATGATTTTCCTTTGGGTCTGTGTGAAATATTCCCATAAGACCTACTCTTTCATGATTTTAGGTCTAGAGGTAGTAGTATATAACAAACTTCCAATGATTGACCTATAGGATGTATGATTGAACTTTGGAGATTCATCTTTTTTGTTTGATTATAACCTATAATCATAGGTGTGTTAATAGCCTTGAAATATTCCATCTCAAATTTATTCAACATCTCTCTTATGTACTTAGCTTATGGAATATATCTCTTTATGATTGATTGATTTCTAACCCAACACAGAATGATAGTTTTCCTAGCATGGACATATCAAACTCCTTATTCATCACATTTGTAGAGGCCTTAGTCATACTCTCACTCTTTCCACAAAATATGATGTCATCCATATAAACAACCATAATCAACTGATGATCATTTTATATCTTTATCTAAAAATTATTATCTACAAGTCCTCTCTTGAATCCTTAGTCCAATAGGTACTTGTCTAATCTGGCATACCAATCTCTAGGAGATTATTTTAGAATATAAAGAGCCTTTTAAAATATACATACATATTTTTTGTTATCTGATAATGAGAAACCCTCAGGTTACTCTATGTATACCTCCTCTTCCAAGTTCCCATTCATAAAAGCTGATTTGACATCCATCTGATACACCTTGAACTTTTTAAATTTTGCATATGCTAGAAATAATCTGATAGCCTCCAATATTACTATTGGAGTGAAGGTATCCTAAAAATTTACTTCTTCTACTTGATAATACCCCTTGCATACCAATATAGCTTTGTTCCTAGTGACTTATCCATATTCATTCAACTTGTTCCTAAACACCCATTTTGTGTCAATAATATTCTTGTATGTAGGCCTAGGAACTAGTTCCCAAGTGTCATTATTTTTTATTTGGTCTAACCCATAATTCATATAAGCTATCCAAAACATGTCTTTAATTTATTTTATAAGGTTATTAAATTCAATCTTAGACAATAGAGAAACATTCTCCTGATTTAGGTTACTTACCATCTTTCTCCTTGTTTACATACCTGCATCCTTGTTGCCAATGATTTGTGATTCAGGATGGTCTCTTTAAATCTGTCTTGAAGGACCTTTTGAATCTTGTCTTTCCTCAACTTCTTATTCTTCCTAATCTATCTCTATTATTTATTATTCATTCTTGATGTCCAAATTCTCTAATGCATCCTTTGACTGAGAGTGTGACTTCTTATAACTTGTCTCATCAATCTTCACATTGTTACTTTCTACTATCTTATGAAACCTCTTATTATATCATCTATAGGTCAAGCTTACTGATGAGTATACTAATAATATTCCTTCATCTGACCTTGAATCAAAATTACCTAAGTCTTCCTAATATTTTTTGATGAAGCATTTGCTTTCAAACACTCTAAAATGTTCCACATTGGCAGGTCTACCTTTCCATAATTTATAGGGGCTTTTCTTGCCATTAATCCTTATCTATCCTTTATTTAAAATGTAGATTATAGTACTCACTAAATCTCTCTAGTATCCATCAGATAATCTTGATTGATTTAGCATATTCCTTGCCATTTTTTGAACTATTCTATTCTTTCTTTGCACTACCCCATTCTGCTAAGGTGTCATAGCTACTGAGAGCTATATTCTCATCCCATGGACCTCACATAAGTCATCAAATTCATTAGACCAAAACTCTCCTCTATCAGATCTTATACATTTGATTTTTCCATTCTTTTCATTCTTAACTAGATCCTTTAATGCCTTGAACTTATTAAGAGCTTCTGACTTTTCTTTCAAGAATGTTACCCAAGTCATTCTTATGTAGTCATCTATGAATAACATGAAATAGATATCTCCTTGAATACTTTGGATTATTGTAGGTCCATAGAGATCAATGTGTATTAAATATAAAGGTATTATAGTATAATACTCCTTATAATTGATCCTCTTTATAGTTTTCTTACCATGTTGAGATGGCTTGCAAAGTGTATTTGTAGGTTTGGTGATTTTAGGCATATTCTTCATAGACTTATTAGAGTTTATCTTGACTATATTATCAAAGTTTAGGTGGTCCAACCTTATGTGCCATCAAAAACATTCATCCATCTTGTTCATAAAGCATATTTCCTTCTTGATCTCATTTAATACATACATATTATTCTCAATCCTCTTAGCATTGGAAATTAGCCTTCCACATACACCACATTCTCTGACTTGGTCTTCCCATTGTCCAAACTTAAGATACCTTTTCCAAAAATATTGGAAGTAGTGTTATCTCCAAATCTTACTATCCCTGCAACATTATTCTTCAATGAAATGAACTTGCTCTTGTCCCCTGTCATGAAACTTGAGCAACCAATATATATATATATATATATATATATACCATTTCATGCCTTCATCTTGGATGTGAAGGGAAATATAATCTAGCATATATTCTGCTATTTTAGTCTTATACTCCTCCTTCATCTTATCCATAGGGTTTAACTCCTTGATCCACTTCTCACTGGTATACTATATAACATTTTGTCTTGATTGATCTTCCTCATATGCCTTATCTTGTAATCCCTTGAAATATGTCTGCTTTGATCATAATTATAGTACAAAATTTTGCTTCTACTAATGAAATGACCATTCATTCTATTCCTCCATGAATAATTTATTCTATCATGATGTGTGCAATCCATAGCTCTATGTCTATATTGATTACATGAGAAATAGTAACCATTGAAAGGATTCACATACATTATTTGTATGATGTTGATTGATGCACATCCTTTGTTATCTTTTGAAAAACTCACATTCTTCTTGACTTGTTGATTATTAATTTGAGTCTCAAATTTGAGAGTTTCTACATAGGTCTTTACTTTATCAGTACCATCACTTATTGATATTCCATTGTCCTTTGAGGTTTGACTCTCATTTATTTCCTTTGGGTCTTCTTTGAACCCAAGACCTGTCTTTTCATGTAGAGACCTCTGACTATTCAAAATATCACCAAGAACTTCAGTAATATTTTAAATTTTTTGATGTGTCTTCAATTTGATTTTTTCTTGATCTAATTCTACCTTCAAGGACTCCTTTTCTATTCTAAACTTGGTGCATTCTTCCTCCTTTGTCTTAAGACTTACAGTGACAATCTCAATCTAAGTTTCTAACTATTTAATGATCTCCTCATGTTCATTGGTATTGTTACATAGTCTCTCTTTAAAGAGATTAATTTTTTCCTCAAAAATCTTAACCAATGATATTAGTTTTTTATTCTTCCTTATTTGGAACTTTAACTCCTCTAGAGCACTCACCAATCCTACCTTAAGGTTCAATTTAGCCTCTTCTTCATCTTTCATAAGACTTTTCCCTTTTAAACAAATTTCACTATCTATTTCTATGGCCATAAATAAAGTTTCATTTCCATCATGATCATTACTATCATAATCACTCTCATATATATTTGTGTCACTTATATCAGAGGAGCTATTGTCTTCTTTGGTATATAAACTTCTCTTATTCTTGAATGACCCTTTGTTTCCTACATACTTCTTGAAACTTTTTTTTCTCTTGTCAATATTATATAACTTCTTATCATCACCATGATGTTCATCAAGATCTCCATCATGCTCAATCTTATCCTTATTAAGGCACTTGAATGCAAAGTGACCAATCTTACCATAGTTAAAGTACTTAAATGGAAACTTTCCCTTATAATTACCTGATCCTTTCCTTAGTTTTCTAACAAGTATGGCTTCTATCTTATCATCAGCAATATCTGTATCAACATCATCCTTGACCTTTTTACCTCATGAGTTTTTCTCAGCTTTGAATGTAGACTCCTTCTTGGAAGGTCTTCCATCACTTGTTCTCATTTCATAGGCAGTCAAGATGCCATGAAGCTCATCAATCTATAGTATGTTGAGATCTTTGATCTTGTCCACATCATATACTTTTGAATCAAACTTAGATGTCAGGGATTTTAATACCTTTTGTACTACTGTTGATTCTTCCAATTTCTATCCTAGACCTTTGATAAAATTTACCACTTCATCTACTCTTAATAGATATGATGCAATGTTTTCATCCTCCTTCATTATAAAAATTTCAATCTACCTTTGGTGGGTCTACAATTTTTCTAACTTGAATTTGGTGTCTCCTTCATATATGGTTTGAAACTTTTAAAAAATCCATTTGGTTGTATCACAATGCATGACCTTTACAAATTTTACCTCTAAATGACCACATATGATGGCATTAATTGCCTTGGAGTTATTTTCACTTGCCTTCTTGCATGTTGCATAAGTTGGTGGTGTAGGAGGTGGAATGAATCCATAAACAACAAATTTTCATATGTCATAGCCCAAGGACATTATAGAGGTCTTCATTCTGATGCTCCAAAATGCATAGTTAGTCCCACCAAAGAGAGGGGCCTTGTTAGTTGAGAAACCTCCTTGTACATGATGATTAAACATGCTTGTACTTCTAAGATCTCCTTTTAGCTATTAGGCCTACTTCAAAGGACTAGGCTATGATACCAATTTTTGGAAGCACAATTATTGTGGGGTGAATCAGTATTTTAAAACTTTATTTCACTTATACTTAATTATTCATTACCCATGAAAGCAACATAGTGATCTATCAATGCATAATGAACCATTTAGATGAGTACCTTAAGGGAATAAAAATAACTATGATCATTACAAATATACTACTTTCTTATAAACCAAATATCAAATTTAGTTGATCACCAACTCAACTTGGAACATCAACCCAAATAAATTCAAGCACCCATATGACTAGGCTTTAACAAGCACCTACTTTTAAGGAAGCACCAAATCCCTAAGTGACTCAACACCAACTCAGCCACCTCATGAATTTTGATCACCTCATTTTAAGACCTTCTACTCAACTATGCATGATTTTATTCACTTTTTTTTCATACATCAAATTAGGCGTAAACTACCTTGTATATATACTAGTCTCATGGTCACACACCACTTAATCAAACACACACATTTAGCTTCTTAGGTAATATGATTTAATCACAATTTGAACCCATTTTGATTTGCCACAACTCAATTAGGCCTTACTCTTCCTTTATGTCACATGAAGACCTAATTGCATTAGGTCTATCCTCTTAATGCCAAAAATTGATATTCTAATATAATATACCTTAAAACACTTAGATAATGAAATCCTATAAACTCCTCCATGATTGAATAGACCTTCATCCTTCATTTATACCATGAAATCTCTTTTAGGACAAACTATCCTATTAGGCCTATGTACCTCAAAAGTTTGTCTTATAACAAAGAATCTTAAACACCCTTAAGATACTTAAATATGACAAATAAAACATGTAAATATATTATCCATGATCTCAACATCATAAAAAAATTCTTTTAACACCTTCACTCAAGAGATAAAGGATCAAGAACATCTCTACAACTTGCTTACTTTGAACTGCCAATTCACCTCAAAAACCAGTCATGATGAATCAGACCTCCAATGCCAATGTAGAAACTTGTCATGATTCTTGATGCATAAAAATGGTCCTATGATATCTAAATATTATCCTTAGATATAAAATTTATATGTTGTAATGTCAAATATTGGTCTCATAGACAAATTTATTGACTTTATATCTCATAGTCCTATCTGAACCAGACATGCCATTTTGTGAGCAACTTTTCACCATATACACTAACCTTCAAAGATTTTCCAAAGAATTATCATGACATAAAAGTCATAAATGACTTATTGATTCACTTTATTGCATCAACATATCATGTACAGACCCTTAAATCTATATCTTCAACTCTATCTGGGTTTTACACTATTTACACCATTAAGTCTATCTGTGATTAGCTTACTTGGATGACCAAATAATAAAAATTTAAGGCTATAACCTTTCCATAAATCATCATGAAACTGTAAAATGAGTTTATAGTTTCTTTTACCATCCATTTTATTTTCTTGACCAATTCAACTTTTGAGAGCTATAATAATTTCTTGATAAATAAGCATGTATCTGTGCATTTTCTCTCTCATCTGACTAACCACCACCACCTCAAGGTACTTGGGAGAGTTTAATACATGATCAAATTTATTATCTAGGCATTTTAATCCATCCTAATCTTTTTTTGAAAAATATCTTTCATATTGGGTCCTTATTAGGGTTTTAGGGAGGTTTAACACAAGTTTTGGTGTTAACAATTATTCATAAAGGACTTCCACTTGAATCCAAAAATAATGCCTAGAGATATTATCTTGGACCCCCCCTCCCCCCATCTCTCCTTAATGGATCAGAGTCTGATGCATAGGTTACACATGCCAACAAATGTTTGAAAGTATTTTTTAGGTTTGCGACTTCATTCTGTGAGCTCAAAAAGGCCTAAAAAAATGATTCATGCACTTTTCATTAAAATATTGACCTCAAACTTATCTTACATATATCCATTCTCACATGTGCATACTTGCCTTGAAATCTAATCTTCATACCTTATTAGGCCAGGTAGGGTCTAAGAGTGATCTAGGTAAAAACTTAGACTGAAGGTTCTACCCCTATAGGCTCACCTTGAAAATATCATGAATGATTATATACCTTACTTAAATTCTCAAATAATGCCATAAAAAATTCACATACCTATGTTCATTCATTTCAAGATGCATATACCTCTTCATGTCATGACTACAATTCCTATACACTTGAAATCAATGACCCATACCTTCTATGTAGACATAAGACATTATTTGCCTTTAAATTATTTATATTTATCTCATGACAACACTCTATTATGAAAAAAAAATTCCATGCACATTGTCACATCACACACTGCCAACTATCCTAAATCACCTTTGACATCAATCTTCACAAGATGCACCTTTGACATCAATGACAATACTCAACACATTTTTTTGATTTTGAAGAATGTATGAATTAATAATATCACTATGAAATAAATTTCAAGTGATTTTATTCCTCTCAGTACTCCTCTCTTCATAATAAACAAGCACTTTCACTTAATAAGGCAAGCAAGCCTGTAGGTTTCATTGACTGTGTATGTAGGGTTCAGGTGAGTCCTATTTGGTCATCTTCTTCTTTGACCTTAATTTGGCTATCTTTTACCTCATATTAATTTTATCACTTTGTCCTTCTATCTGATATCTAACCCCACTACTATACATTGTGTCTTATTTTCAAGCTTGAAATCAACTTGAACTATTTAGGCCATCCTATAGGTAGCCATTTGGGGTTTTAATTGCATCTTGGAGTCTAAAATTTTTATACATGTCATTAAACACTCAATAACCTTTATCATAATAGTATGATTCTAAAAAAATTCATTGAACCTCTACAACTTTCCAAAAACCCTACATATTCACAAGATACATACACAGGTTTGATTGTAGTCTCTACCAGACCTCTTGACTAGGTTCATAGAGATATCTATTTTTATTAGTTACTTATAACCCCTATGTTAATTTATACAAGTTACCTTGAAGGTATTCATAAAATATTATATCTCTTTGGGTCCTATTTTACTTTCAACAGACCATTCTTCTTAATCTAACACATAGGCTTGTGTGTTTGATCACCTAGACCTATTAGGTCTAAGAAGTTGATTTAAAATATATAATGCCTTAGATCATCTTAATATTCAATGCATACATTTTAAACATCTATTATTTAGTTGAATACTTCCTTAAATCTAATGTTTTCTTATGGTTATGGCCACATACTCACATCATTTGCCCAAAACTTGACTGTATTTACCCATTTGGATATCTTGACTGTAGGGGTTAAGGTATATATGTTTTTGACCATTATTATCTAATAATATTTCATGTTTTATTTATTTTTAGTGCATATATACAAGTTAGTCACTCATTTATAACCTATCTCCAATATACCATTACATCTTCATCTCTTTTACAGGCCTCACTATCTCCATTATTCCTGTAGGTTTGATTAGGTTTTCATGAGAATTAGGTATTGAAACAACATTTCCTATGATATAATTGAGCCTCATAAAAAATTAACACTAAATTTTACTCCTAATTTATGTCTTAAAAATTAGAATCCTAGTACACATTTAATACATTTCTCTTAAAATGTAGACCTGTAGGTGTGCATTCCTATGTTTTAGGCTTTGAATTGAGGCTTGTCTTGATCATCTCATCCTCAAGAATGTCTCTCCATTTAAAATTTACCTTTATAATGAGGTAAGTACCCTCATAAATTTAGGATTCACACCCTTCAATCTACTTTTATGCTTGGAGTTACACACACAATCTAAAACAAATCAGACCATTACATATTGCTTGAAAAAGGTGGTGTTGGAATGAGCATAGAGAGTTATTGATGTATGTATAAAGTATTTTAGGGAATGGTATATTATTATATAACTCCATCCATGCTATTTTATTGTTGAATACCCTAAAACACAAAGAAATCATGACAGTCACCTCATAAATTATGCCAAAGAAGAGATTTCTTGCCAAACTAAACTCACACATGCCTAATTGGATTTGGAAAAACATGAAATATGCATATAAATACCCATTATATCATATTAAATTTATCTCATGCATTCAAATTTCTTTAAACTATCATTCCAAGGAGAAAAATGAGCCTGTGGGGTTTATAGGTAGTTTTGGAGTACCTTGGGGTCTTAACGATTGTTCATAAAGGAGAGGAGATGAATCTAAAAAAAAAATCATAAAATTTAAGGTAATTAGTACCCCATCACTTGGAAAAAATTTAATTCCATGAATCTCTCTCTCTCTCTTGTCCATACCATCCACATGAAATTGACTTTTGCTAGTTTGTGAAGAGAGTGATGGAAGAGAAAGAGAGAGTTTTCTTGCATCTCTGAGACCTAAAAATTCATTATAAGCATGATTATGAATTGTAAAATATGAAGAGACATATATAAGATATTTTCACCCACAAATAAATATCCCAAGTCTGTACAAGTGGATGACAAGCTTCTCCAAAGCATTGAATTGTAAGAATCTGATCACTTTCTGACATCCTAACATATATTGTAGTTATATATCTCCTCCAGTAACTTTGAAAAGATATTTTTAAGGAAATTTATATTAGAGGTACAATTAATAAGAGGGTGGTGAATCAGTGATGCTTGATATTCAATCCAATTTCAAACCTTTCAAACCCTTAATCACTCAACACATACAATGATGAAGCATGCACATCATTCATAACAAAGAACATGAAGATCAAACAAGATCAAACACATAACACATGATATATGTGGGAAACCCTCTTGGGGGATAAAACCCACTAAAACCTATAAGATGGACTATAGTCCTATAAAGACAAGATTCAACATTTATACTAGCACCAACTGATCAAGGAGCACCCACCCCTAAATTTAGTCAAGCACGCACTTGACTCTTAACTAGATCTAACTAGAAAGGAGGTTGCAACCCACTAGGTAACCAAGAACCAACTCAAATACATATAATATTATCTCCACCTCTATTTTTATGTCAAACACACCTAATGATGGACTCCTCTTACTCGCACACTTCACCCCTCAATCTCTCTTAAACAACCATAGGGCTTACTCGCTCAACTAGCCTCTTCTAGGCTTATTAGGTCTAATGAACTATGTGTCCACCTTCATCAACATTATTAGATAATAATGATTTATCCTCTTCACCCTTTTATGGTCCTTGATGACCTATACCTTCTCTTTTAAAGGTTATCTCCTTCGATTCATTCCTCACACACACAACACACCCAAATAGGCCAATTAGGCCTTGTATTTATACCATTCACTCATCTAACCCATATTGGTCAGAAAATATGCTTCACACACTTGTGTTATAATTTAAATATGCATCCATACAAATTACATTGGTAAGACACTCCACTCCATAGTTCAACCATAGTCCTTAAGACTCAAATCTTCCATTAGGCCTTAATGAGAACTAAAACGGGCTTACTCGCTCAACTAGCCTCTTCTAGGCTTATTAGGTCTAATGAACTATGTGTCCACCTTCATCAACATGATTAGATAAGAATGATTTATCCTCTTCACCCTTTTATGGTCCTTGATGACCTGTACCTTCTCTTTTAAAGGTTATCTCCTTCGATTCATTCCTCACACACACAACACACCCAAATAGGCCAATTAGGCCTTGTATTTATACCATTCACTCATCTAACCCATATTGGTCAGAAAATATGATTCACACACTTGTGTTATAATTTAAATAGGCATCCATACACATTACATTGGTAAGACACTCCACTCCATAGTTTAACCATAGTCCTTAAGACTCAAATCTTCCATTAGGCCTTAATGAGGCCTAAAACAATTAGGCCTTCTCACCCACACATTACACTTTCAAACTCTTGGACCACATTCAATTTCCACTAATGATCATAACATATAAAAATTGTCTCGAATATACCATTTCTCACTCCTTCATGGATTTGATTCACTTGGAATTCCAACTCAATACTTGAACCTACCAATTAGGTCTCCTTACTCTTTAGGCCTTTATATACAAAAAACATAGTCTCAAAATTTTGAAGCAAAAAATCAAAATTTTCACATATTAATATGATTATATCACATGGATTAAAACTTTAAGACCTATGAAACACCTCCATGCACCTTATTAGACATTCCAAAATAGGATCTAAGCACTCAAATTAACTCTCTCAAAATGACCACTTAGACTAGTCATATACAGTGATAATAAAGTCAAGCTATTTTGACTCTCCACAACTGAATATGGGAAAAAAATATCTAAAATAACTTGTCATGAAACTTTTGGAGTTATTTGACTTTTTCATATTTATTTTTTTCCTCAACTCTTATCATAACACCTTCAACTTACCTTTGCAAGATGGTCACTCAAAATACCCGTGTATTCAATAAACATAGTCAATTTTTAAGCCTTTGTTCATACTAAATATGGATTGGTAAAACATCCATAATACACATATATGTTCCTCATAGATTATATAACACTCTTGAATAGTTATCTTATCTTGAAACATCAAAATACCATCAAAAAATCTTCAATTACCCTTCTTGAGTTACTTTTAGAACATGGTAAAACACACAGTCAACTTTGGAGCTCAATATCTTTGATTGTACAAATTTTAAAACCTTCCAACCAATGTATATATATGTGCCTTGAATTACTCTTCAAATTTGATTTTACACCATCAATAAATTTGAACTAGATCAAAATATATAATGCAAATATTGATCACTAGTTTATCCTTTTGCTAATTCAAATTCCAATGGTCATTAGTTAATGCAAAGTCATCTAAATACACATTTATTCATCTCGTATATTTGAAAATATTTATAAACATGATCCATAAACATCCTTTTGAGCCTCCTAACTTTAACTTGCATTTCTCATAATTGATCTTAGATTCTTGCTTCCGAGATAAAGCCACTTGGCAGTCCTATGTTCCCTCTACATATCCTACTGTCAGTCTCCAATGAAATTATACCACTTGGCATCCCCATGTGCCTACTAAGAATTATGTTGAATTATTGACTAATTATCCCCATTGATCTTCCTCTACATTTTTGAACATGCTCTATTGATCTTGATCTGCTGCTCAAACTTTGTGAATGTGATACATGTCTTCATCACGTTCATTCTCAAAATATTTGACTAGTAAACTTGGTTCTCATCATTGATCTTTGTCTAAAAAGTATAATGCTTGAAATTATATCCTTATCTATTCAAATCAATCTCTCTCCATATATATTCATCACCTGATTCAATGCTCACCATAGATCTTTGATATCATAAAATTGGCTAAGTATGGGAACTTAGTGAACTCTGTTTGAGAAGCCAACTTTGTACCTTAATAAAATTTTCCACACATATCTTAATGACTTGAAACTTGGAACACATGATATAACATCATAGGTAAATCCATCCATATATCAATCTACTCTTTAAACCTTCACATGTGTGAATTATGATGTCATCAATCTATTCACTTAGCCTTATTTGTCAGGATGACTAATTGAACCTAGAACTTCATATGACTACTATGATGAATTCATTTCACTTCCACAAGCACTCCAAACACTCATAACACCCCATAAGGTATTTGAAACATGTTTATACCATAAATATCATCCATCAATTGCCTCACTAAGTCAACCACTAAATAACCATGAAAGAACACTAAAGCACATTGAATCACACTTTGTCATTATCATCCAAGCACACATGACACCTCATTAACATCCTTATTCACCTTGGAGACATCATTGTCAAACCTCAAAAAAATTCCCCCTTTGTCATTGATGTCAAATATCAATACAATGCTTATGCTTATACTCTATCTCTCTCTTCAAGTACTTTCTTCCCCTTTGACATAATGACAAAGTGGGCTCAACTCCTGACTCTACACACCTAAAAATAATTCAAGGACCAATAATAGTAAAGGACCACCTATGATAGATGATACAGAATCCCCTTAACATTATGCATACCTCTTCTTACATTGATCTTATCAAACATTCTCCATGATTACACTCTTCTTCAATCAAACTCTGCTCTATGAAGATAAAACATACATGAACATAAAAAACTACATGAACTTACCTTGAAAACATTAATAAGGACTCCTCCCAAGTAACTTGAGATTAGGCACCCTTTTGATCATATTCAGACCATTTCCAATAATGATGAATCAACATAATTAACTTCATACCTTCTCTCTCAAGTTCTACTACATAGTCCTTTGATCCTAGGACCTGACCATTTACAAATCTCCCCCTTTGTTTATGCATGAGGATTCAATACATTAATAAAGCACCTACCTTAGTTTGATCAAGTCATCAAATCAACATACTTGAGTTCACATATGCAGTATACTTCTTCTTATCTCCACTATGACTAGAACATCTCACATATGATCCCCCTCACATCATGCACAGCTCTTTAAGCCTTTCAAACTATCTGAGTTAGCCCCCCCTAACTCCACGCTTCACCTAGAGTATGATATATTAAAAAAGACTTCTCAAAAAACTAGATCTACAAACAACTATATGGATATCAAAACTATTGCCCTTTATCCTTTACAAGCCATCATGGTTTAGAACCTTTTTCAAAGCACTCTCATGGAACTATCTCATCTTTAGAACACTGTGAATTCCATGACAGACACAACTTGTCATATACAAAAATCTAAGACCTTCTTCATGATACAAAAAATATGACATGTTCTATTCATAATATATACCAACCTTACCTTTTGTATTCATCATTTTGACCAACCAATTTAAGCAACATAAATTGACAAGTTCTTACCTTCAGAACCAAAAAACCTGAACATACCTTGAGCATACTAGAACAAGATCAACACACCTTTCTTATGAAAATAGAAAATTTTGATGACTCACCATCATAACACTTTGAAGTAGTTACATAAAAATCATTGTTCCCCCTTATCCAAGCACATCTTCTCGTCACTTTTCTTGTCATGCAATATCAACCAAAAACTCAACTAACATCCACTATGCTTCCTTTTGATAACAAGTATCTCCTTGAAGCCTAGAGAGAGACACCCCTAACCCATAATGTTTTAAAACAATGTTAAACCAGGGGTTGCCCATAACTCCTCATATTATTTCTCCTTCTTAGATAACTTGAACTGATTATTATTCTTCTTCTTCTTTTGCTTGACTGATTTCTTCTCCATTTTCAATCTCTAGAATTGTGGCCAAACGAATTAACAACTTTAGCAAAAAATGTCTTCCATACCTTTTTTTTGAATATGGAAGTGATCTCTATTTGACTGATTACTTCTTCTTACATGGTCCTTTGACCTATGACCAAAAATATGATAAACAAAATAATGGCCTGTAGAAGATTTGGCATACCTTGAAGTATTTGATTATCTAATTGGCTTCTTTATTTTGCCTTTGACTTGATTTGACTTGTTGTCTTTCATTCTACCAACCTCTTTATCTTGTTATGATATATTTTGTTCTTATTCAATCTTGCTTATCTTGATTATGACCTTTTCATGCTCATCCTTCAGGGAAACAAGATTAGACTTTAATTGAACACATTCATCTTCTTTAGCTCTCATGCTTGAAATTACATCCTCTAATTGAATTCTGAGATCTTTGATAGTCTTATTATCCTTCAATATACATGCTTGCTCTTCCATTGACTTGATCAATTTTTAATTCTCCTTTTCCTCTCTAGTGGACTTACCTAACAAACTCCCCTCAAGAGACCTGACTTGTGCTTCAAGACCTTTGATCATATTCCTCATTTTATGATTCCTCTTATTTTACTCCTTTAGTTCACCAAGTGCACTCATGAGCTCAACTTAAATATCAAATTATTCCTCACTATCATATAACTCTTCTTATTCTCTACTGTTATGACAAACTTCTTCATCAAACATGATGATCTTTTCTTTTGAACAACTTTCATTTTTACCCATATTGTACCTTGGATCACCTTCAAGTGGTTTAACTTGCATAGAAGGTCATGCTCTAATACCAATTTTTAGAGGTACAATCACTGAAGGGGGGGTGAATCAGTGATGATTGATATTCAATTCAATTCCAAACCCTTCAAACCTTTAATCATTCAACACATTTAATCATGAAACATACACATCATTCATAACAAAAAACAAGATCAAGCACATAACACATAATATGTGTTAAACCCTCTTGGGGGATAAATCCCACTAAAATATACAATATGTAATACAATACTATGAAGATAAAATTAAATATTTATACTAGCACCAATTGATCAAGGAGTACCCACCCCTGAATTTAGTCAAGCACCCACTTGACCTTTAGCTAACTCCAACTAGTAAGGAGGATACAACCCCATAGGTAACAAAGAACCAAATAAACTACCTATGATATAATATTAACCTCTGATATAATGTAAAACACACCTAATTATTGACTCATCTTGATTTCACACTTCACCCCTCAATCTCTCTCAAACAACCTCTAGGGCTTACTCGCTCAACTAACCTCTTCTAGGCCTATTAGGTCCAATGACCTATTTTCCACCTTCATCACCTTGGTAAAATAATAATTATTGATATTATTCACCATTTTATGGTCCTTTATGACCTTTACCTTCTCTTTTAAATTTTATCTCCTTTACTTGGCTCCTCACACACATAAAATACCCAAATAAGCCAATTAGGCCTTGTATTTATACCATTCACTCATCTAACCCATATTGGTTAGAAAATATGATTCACACACTTGTATTATACTTTAAATAGGTCTCCATACATGTTACATGGGTAATAAAATCCACTACATAGATATTTCATAGTCCTTAAGACTCAAATCTTCCATTAGGCCTTCACATCCACACAGTACACTTGTAAACTCTTGGACAACCTTCAGATTTCACCAATTATTAAGACATATCAAACCTATCTTCAATATACCATTTATCACTCCTTCATGGGTCCATTCACCTGGAACACCAAGTCAATAATTGAACCTACCAATTAGGTCTCCTTGGTCTTTAGGACTTTATATATAGAAAACACAGTCTCAAACTTCTGAAGCAATAACTCAAATATTTCATATATCCATATGATTAGATCACATGGGTGAAACCTTAAGGAAATATATAACACCTCCATGTGCCTTATACATTCCAACACAAGCTCTAAACACTCGAATCAACTCTCTCAAAATGACCACTCAAAATGGTCATATATAGTCAATCTATTTTGACTCTCCACAACTGAATATGGGAAACATAAGATATCCAATACCTTATAATTAACCTTTGATACTTCCTTTACATATTTATATTAATTTGTTTCCTCAATTCTTCTCAGAACACCTTCAACTTACCTTTACAAAATGGTCACTCAAACTACCAATGTATTCAATAAACACAGTCAACTTCTAAGCCTATGTTCACACTAAATATGAATTGGTCAAACCTATATAATTCATATATATTGTCCTCATAGATTATAAAACACTCTTCAATATTTATCTCATATTTAAACATCAAAATACCTTTGAGAAATCTTCAATTACCCTTCTTGTGTTACTTGTAGAACATGGTCAAACACTGTCAAATTTGGAGCTTAATATATTTAACTGTACAAATATTCAAACATTATAACCAATGTCTATAGATGCACCATAAATTAATCTTTAAATTTTCCCCTTACACCATCAATAAATTCATCATAGATCAAAAGATATAAGTAAAATACTAAGCATTGATTTATCCTTTTGCTAATTCAAATGCCAATAGTCACTGATTAATGCAAAATCATCTGAAGACACATGTCCTCATATATATTTCTAAAATTTAATCCATTTATCTCCTTATGATCCTCTTAAATTTAACTTGTATCACTCATCGTTGATCTTAGATCCTCACTTTTGAGATCAAACCACTTGGTAGGCCCGCATGCCCTCTACATACCCTACGTTTAGTCTCCAATGAACTTCCACCACATGGCATCCTTGTATGCCTATTGATAATTATGTTGAATTATTTACTAATTAAAACCATTGATATTCCTCTTAATGGTTAAATTCACTCCATTGATCTTATTCTACTGCTCAAACTCTGTGAATGTGATACATGTCTTCATCATGTTCATTCTCAAGATCTTTGACTAATATACTCCATGCTCTCTGTTGATCTCTATCTAACAAGTATAATTCTCTCCATTATATCTTTATCTGGTCATATTAATCAATCACCATATACATTCATCTCCCAATTAAACTCTCATTATAGATCTTTGATATCACAAAATTGGTTAAGTATGGGAACTTAGTGAACTATGTTTGAGAAGCCAAATTTGTACCTTAATAAATACTTCCACACATATCCTCATGACCTGAAACTTGATCACATGATAAACTCTCATAGGGAAATCCATCCATATATCAAGCTACTCTTGAAACCTACATACATGTGAATGCTAATGTCATCAATATGCTCACTCAGCCTTATCTATCAAGATGACTACTTGAACCTATACCTTCAAATGACTACTCTAATGAAAATATTTCACTTCCATAATCACTCTAAGAACTCATAACACCCCAAGGGTCTCTGCAACATGTCCATACCATCAAAATCATCCATCAATTTTGTCACTAAGTCAACCATTGAAGAACCATGCAAGAACACTGAATCACATTGAAACACACTTTATCATTGTCATTATAGCAAACATAAAACCTCATAAACATCCTTGGTCACCTTATATGCATCATTGACAAACCTCCAATAATTTCACTTTGACATATGTGGAAATTAGTTATATGCATTTTTCAAGCATAACAATTTAACTTAAACTTTTCAAATAAACCTTAAACTCTCTAAAGAAGTTTGTCATGTTTATTCAAAGTGATTAAGATAAGAATAGGACTTTTAGGGGTCCATAATAAATTATGACAACATTTTTCCAAACTTTTTTCTCACCATGACATGACTAGGCTAGTATAAGACCAAGACAACCACTACCTTAATTTTATCAAATTAACCTTAATCTTTGCTAATAAGGTTTTATAAAGACCTTTTAAAGACCACATAAGGCATGAAAAATCTAGGGATAAGGTTAAACATACATGACAATCAAGTTTTTACCTATCAGGGTTGACCTTTTAACCATAGGGGTCAAAATTGGTCAATAATACCACTGTTATAAAATAGACAAGCTTTATGCAAAGAGAGATTCAAACACACAAAGAGATTTATTTCATTACACAATAATGTTCTAATTCATATGTATTCATTCAAACCATTACACAAATATATAGGAATTTATTTCCTATATTCTAGGAAATCCACTAACTACTCAATCTCCTAGAATATCTCACTGACTAATTATATATGTGTGTGTGTGTGTGTGTGTGTGTGTGTGTGTGTGTGTGTGTGTGTGTGTGTTAGAATTAATTTAAATAGATTGAATTTGTAAGATCAAGGTTTAGGATTACACATGTGTCGATGTAACTACCTTGCCTATTGGTCAGTTATTTTACAAAATTTGTATCGTTATATGGATTTGATACTGAGATTAGGATAAATAAAGATAAATATTTAAAGTGCATATTCCAAGGATATATATATATATATACATATATATATATATGTATATATATACATATATATATATATATATATATATATGTATATATATACATATATATATATACATATATATATATATATATACATACATATATATATATATATGCATATATACATATATATACATATATATATATATATATATATATATACATACATACATATATACATACATATATATATGTATATATATATATATATATATATATGTATGTATGTATATACATATATATATGTATGTACATATATATATAATATATATATATATATATATACATACATATATATATATATATATATGTATGTATATATATGTATACATATATATACATACATATATATATATACATATACGTATGTGTGTGTGTGTGTGTGTGTGTGTGTGTGTGTATATATATATATATATATATATATATCCTTGGAATATGCACTTTAAATATTTATCTATATTTATCCTAATCTCAGTATCAAATCCATATAACGATACAAATTTTGTAAAATAACTGACCAATAGGCAAGGTAGTTACATCGACACATGTGTAATCCTAAACCTTGATCTTACAATTTCAATCTATTTAAATTAATTCTAACCTAGATTATATTCATTAATTTTATGTTGTAACATGCTCTTAGTTGTAGGTCAGTCACCAACAAAGAACTCAAATTTAACTCAAATAAATACAAGGTGTGTATACACACCTAGGTAGTTTTTCCTTTCCTTTAAACTAGAGATTTAATTACTAGATTAGATGGGGGAAAATGCAGATGATATTTTGTGATCATGTGGCACCTCAGTCTTTTACACTTGGAAAACTTAGACCTTGGTTGTTTCTCTTAGTTTTGCACTCTCCTTACTTCCACAAGTCTCACATCTCCTCTATCTTGTGCATATTGGCCTATCTCTTAGTCCAAAAAATCTTATATTGATGACACATACATTCTATTTTTCACAAAATTCTTAAAATGTACTCATCTTACACCTCTACAATTTTTGAGCATGTACTTATTTTTTTAGTCCCTTGACACTAATTTTTAGGACAAACAGTAACATTAACATTACTATCCCACCCCGATGCAAGTGTACAGTGCCCTAATGTCATCCAATTTAAAAATGAAACATATTTCAATGGTTAGCCTAAGTGATTTACTATTCCAAAGGGATTGATATAAATATAAGATCAACCCTCATTCATTCCTCACGTATGAAACCTAATAATCAAACCAAAAGTGCATTCAGTTGAGCAAAGTTTCTATATTTAATCGTATTTCCAACCCAGTCATAGGGACAATACATTTAAAGGTTATAAGTACTAAAGGAGCAACCCAAGATCTTGATTTTACAAGTTATAATCTAGGCCACTATTGTACTTTATTTACACACACTACATGATTCATACACATGCCAACACGCAGCAAAGAACTACATCAGTCTAAGGCCCTCTTTAGAGTATCAGCTATGTAGGCAAATTATTTTGATAGCAGGGTCATTGGGGTCATCTCAAAATTGTGTTCCCATAAACTTATTTTTCCCCAAAGTCATATTGAAGATGGAAATCTAGGGTTTTACCATTTCATATGGAGAAACTATCTATGACCCAAATCTAAATTCACCAGAGTGAAGGTGAAGCCAAACTTAGAAGTATCTAGGTGGTCACATCCTATTTCACCAAATATTTTGTAAATGACACAATAATCATACTCATATTGTAGTATCTTTGTAATCATCCAAGGTTGATGCAACTATCCATATAGTTAGAGGCACCAGATCCAAAATTTGATAATTATTCTAGGACTATCTTCCTACTTAATTTTAGTATGTTCTAGATCCAGAACTAAATTAGCATCAAAACAAGCTAAGCACTTCTTTTCTTTGTCATTTCTATATCTATCCTATTTGTACTTTTCATATTTAGATTATCTCAACATAATAAACTTAGTGTATGGCTATATCTAAATTTAGCATTTAATTGGCCTACTATAGATTTGATTATCACCCTTGTCATTTTATTTCTACATTCTTAACCCTAATATTAAAGTGAAAACATACCAAAACTTTTTTATTTTAGGGTTAAACAACTCTAACTGAACTTCAAACACTTGAATCTCCTTGTCCATTCTCTATGTGGGGATTAGATCTCATTGAAAAATTACTTTGGTTTCAACATGGCCACATATTTATCATCAACACCACATAATATTTTACCAAGTGGCTAGAAGCTATGGCCCTTATTAAATTCACTAGTGTAACTATATTAAAATTTATTCTCATTCAAATAATTTCTCATTTTCAGATTTCTCACACCATCATATCTAAGAATGGTAGGAATTTAAAAAATAAAGACATGAATCAATCATGTAAGAAATTCAAAATCACACACAAATTCTTAACACCCTATCACCCTCAATGTAATGGCCAAGCAAAATCTACCAAAAAAAATACTTAATAAAATCTTGCAAAAGACAATTATAGATTCCCATTTAAACTGGCATCTCAGGTTATACCCCACACTTTGGGCCTACCAAAATAGCATCCATACTTCCATTGGGACAACTCCCTTCTGTTTAGATTATGGCTTCAAATATGTCTTACCACTAGAAGTATAGTTATCTTCCTTACACATCTATCTTCATGACATCATTAACGATGAAGAGCTTCATGAAGCTTGAATTCACACATTAGAACTACTTGATGAGCATCATATGATTGATTTATAGCAAAATCATCATTACAAAACTTGCATAGATAAACAACATAACAATAAATTCAAAGTTCCTACATTATATGTCAAGGACCTAGTGTTAAATTTGGATTACACCCATGAAAAATAGGGAAATTACACTCAAAAGTAGTGGGGTCCCTCCTTAGTTAAATATATCCTTAGACATAGTAAATACATATTGAAAACAAATTAAAGACATCTTTTCAAAGAACCGACCAATGCTCAATTTTTGAAGAAGCACTTTGATTAAATTATGTTCTTCATAGTTTAATTTTGTGTGCTTTTCCATTTATGTACATTTTAATTTCATGGTTATTATTAATTTTATATATTATGTTGAGCTAACATTTATTACAAATCATACTTTGACTCTCTTATTACAATTTATAATCATTTTATTCACACACCTCCAAGTTATCTTTCACATTAACCCTAGTATCTTTCTCTAGTCCTTGGGTCTTTTGTCTATCTTACATCTCTTGGTTTTCTAGTTTATGGGTCACGTTGTAACACTTGGGGAGCACAACCATGCCTTCCTAAAAAATGTTCATCATTTTTATGTTCATCCTTTGTACACCTTAGGTATTTACTATCATTTTTATATCTTACTGACACCTCTTAGATTTTTACTTTTTAAGTTTCATGGTAAGAACTAGGGAATCAACTAGGCCATCCTCATAAACACCCATCATTCTATTCCATATATTTATTTTACTCATATCCTTAGCTAGGTGTCTTCTTATAAATATATGGCAATGGTCAAGAGTAGTGCTTTACCTCAATTAAAATTAGTCATATTTTCTTATGGTAAAACTATAACAGTCTATATTTATGTCTTTCATTCACATTTCACCCATTCTTATGATTATGTCTCATTCATATTTATCATTTTACAATCTCCCTTACACATTTTTTGTGAGTGGAAAAATCCAATCATTCTATGATCATTTCCATCATTCCTTATTTTCCATTTTCCCTTTGGGGTCACCAAGTTCAGTTTTGAAATCACACTCTTTTCTAAGGCACAAGTCTAGGAGTATTTTACGCACCATGGTATTTAGGTTATACTCTCTATAGAATAAGTTTAAGATCGCTCATGATAGTCATCTTTAGTACTCATGCTTGGTTTTTCATATGGAGGAGGAATATAAAAATACAAAAGAGTTAAAAGCCATATCATAATAAAAGACAAATCAAATCTTAAAAGCCATATCACATCAAAATATGTGATCTTTGTTTATAAAATATCCTATTTTAGTCAAATTTCAAACTCCAAAGTTGGCCTCATGATAGAATAGATTCCCATTGACATGCAATAGGCTAGTGAACTAGGGTATGAGTTATTATTATATCATTACATATCTTCTTATATTTTTAGTGCCACCTAATTAATCATATAAGTACCCAATATTTACAGTAAGATTATGACTCTATAAAGGGTCCTAAGTATTAAGATTTTGTGGGAAGATACGACCCTTTTAATTTTCATGTATGTTAGCCTTTATGGAATGGTATTTATACTTCACTAGTTAGCATGAGCTTACATTTCTAGGTAGGGTTATTTAGGGCCATTGATGTTAAAAAATATTAGTCTTTCCAACTTGATTTGAGTGTATTGGTTCTAGTAAAGATCATGTCTTTATCTTAGTGATGTCTAATTTCATCTCTTTCCATCTTTCCCATTGATAGGTAGGTTTGTTTATAAGTCTTTCCATCTTATTGACTCCCTATTCTCCATCTAATTTAGAAATGGTAACAATATGGTAGTTTAGAATTTTCCATCCTTGAAATAGAAGTTGCATCTTTGAGTTGTTTTAATATGCTCTCCTGGTCATTACCTTATATTTCTAAGATCTCTCTTCGATATGTTTGAGACCTCGAGATTTCTATTCATCTTTTTGGGGACCAGCTGGTCCTTTTTTTCCATTTCATGTTTTCATATTTTGTTTGAGTATGATTTATTACTCCTCTTACATTGAGGATGTTTTTATCATAAATTAGTTCTATGTATACTTTCTTTGGTTTGGATTAATAATTATCTTAATTTAGATGCATTTTTTAGTTCTTCAGTCCCAAGTAGCCTTTGAATTTTAGCTTACCAATTTTTTTTATTTTTATATATTTATTGGTATTTTAGTTCTAACCTAGCCTTATTGATCTCATCTTGCCATGTTTATTAGTGATTTAATTAGTTCTAGGAGTTTTCCATTTTACATCCATTATTTGACCATCCTGTGTTTGCACAAATTAATTTTATCCCTTTTTAGCCTTGTATCCTTGGAGTTTTTCAATTACAATTTTTTTCCCATCCACAATTGATACTATGGTATTTTTATGTATCTATTCAACAAAAAGGTTTATTTCAAGGTATGCATATGTTAATTTTAGTTATTAATTTATCAATAGTTCCTTTCAACATTTCTCTTTAGTTATGATTTATAATGTTTCTATGTTTCTTCCCCAAAACAACATCCCACGTTACATTATTATGACACACAATCATATTTAGGTGGGGCATATATATACACATAATATTTTTCAATTTATCTTTGACTGACACTTTCTAATGTAGGAGCTTATCTATGCATCAATATCCTATGTGTGCACACATTATTTATATCCATTTTTAACCTTGTATCCTTAGGGTTTCTCAAATACAATTTTGTGCCCTCCAAGATCGAGGCTATGGTATTTTCATGTAGCTATTCAGCGAAAAGGTAAGTCAAGGTATGCATATGTTACTTTCAATTATTTATATAGTACTATTTCCTTTCAACATTTATCTTCAATTATGATTTATAGTGTTGTTATGTTTCTTTCTCAAAAAACCAACCCACATTACACTATTCTGACACACAATGAGATTTAGGTGGGACATAGTTGTACACATAATATTTTTCATTTTATCATTTTCTGACACTTTCTCTTACAACAACATGTCAACACATCAATCTCTTTGAGTGCATGCCTTAAAGGGTGCACCAGTAATGGGGCGGGAAAGAATCATGGTGTTTTCAAAGATATATTACTATTGTATCATGATTACATCACTAGTATTGGTCAATTTTTTAACACAACCAATAATAGGCAAGATTTGTTAGGCTCTACCTCTCATTCAAAGAAGAAGATCCCATAAGTAAAATGCTTCCTCAAGTTCTAAATGTCTCAAGACTTGTATGCTAGTCTTTACTAAGTTGGTTGATGTGGACCATCCTTTTTAAGGGGTATGTTTTAATGAATTGAGATGCATTCTACTTTGGTTAGGGAACTCATTGAGAGGTTTTATACTTTTGGAGGATTAAACTTCTAATAGTAACAAACTTCCTAAGATTTTCTTATAAGAAATCTGGTTGATTTCTATAATGAATTATCATGATCATAGGAGAAACAATGTTATATTGGTGATAAACATAACATGAAATAGAAATGAAGATAAAAATTTAGATTTAGATTACCTTTTGTTCTTAACTAACTTGATTATGAAAAAAAATCAAAAGAGTAGGGATAAAGAGATAAACATCTTATTGCCAATACAAATAAATATGGAATTATCTGACTAAGTAAACCATGTGAAACCAATATTTAGTTGAGCCAGACCTAACACAAATCCAACTAAAGACTATGAAATATTCTAGGGAGGTCAATTGTGAGATGAAAACGCATAACCACCATAAAATATGCACAAGAAATAACTACACAACCTCAACAGCCTCCAAATTATCAAAATATTCCTTTTGATTAATAATGTTTGGAATTCATACAATTATCCAAAACTAGAAACATATCTAAAGTAACAAAACTAAAATGGGAGAGGGAGAAACTATCCTAGAAAATCATAAAATGCATACAATTTTTTTTGGTTTTATGTATCTCTTTTATGATTCATGAAGATCTAGCTAGGCACATCCTCTAATCCTAAAAATTGCCAGCCATGAGCAAGGATTTTGAATTCCTATAAATAAGAACCAATAGAGAGAGAGAGAGAGAGAGAGAGAGAGAGAGAGAGAGAGAGAGAGAGAGAGAGAGAGAGAGAGAGAGAGAGAGAGAGAGAGAGAGAGAGAGAGAGAGAGAGAGAGAGTCAAAATTAAAAATTAAAAATGAGTTGACCTACACCTTTTGTATAAATAGTTGAGAATTTAATGCAAATTCAAAAATATAGCTAGGAACTTTAGCTAAATGCCATACTATTATGAACATGGGAGTAAATTATACCAGCCAAGTATAGTTAGAAGTTGTTAGGAATTATTTGGGATCACTATACATGATTTTACCATACCATCCTTGTAGTATAAAACACTTTTATTCATGGCATATTTGTCCTTAGTGCCTCCTTCTATCCTTTCTCAAATGTGCATGCCATGCCCATATTTTATGTCGTTGCCTAGATTGCCTTTAAATTTTGTCTTTCATGACCAATTTTAACATTAAAACACCATTTAAATTTAATGATTATAGGTCATATTAGACACATAGTCCATTCTTAGGTTTTGATTGCTTTGAAGGCCAAACAAGCCATCAAATTTAAGTTTGTGTCTTGTTGATATCACTATCGACATGTTTTTTGCATTAGGTTATTCTACATGGATGCTCTATGCTTTTCTAGTTCTCAACTAGGGCCTCGTATATGTTGACTACCCCTTTACCATGATGAGGAAATATTTCACCATGTGGTGACATCTCACCCACCCAGAGTTCTAATGCTTTATTGTATTGCACAAACTACCCCAAGGCTACGTAGTAGTAGAATGTTACCACGTGGCATCATCCCACTCACCCACTTTTCTGGGAGCATTCAGATATGTATAGACCACATTTAGGTATTGAGTTGATGGGATGGTTCCATGTGGAAACATTTTGCTAACATGCTTACCTGAAGGCTTTTTAATTTATATGAATAGCTCTAGGATAACAAGTCATCATGATATTACCACATGATAAGATATTTTTAATCTAACTTCTTAAAATAATTACTAGGTGATTGAGTCTCATGGAATGACAGAAAGATGTCATGTGGATCTGGGATGAATTTGAGGAATCGACTAAGTGTTGAAAGACCTTTTGAACATGTTGGAGCCATTGGGAACTATGATAGATTTCCATGTGGCGTCAAGATCAACTTAGGCACCTGCAAGCATAACATGAAAAAACATAATCAATGCTTTTAATTTAAAAATACAATGGTCAAAGAATTTAAATTTAAAATGTCTAAGCCATTCAAATTTAAAATGGATAAGTCTTTGAAATGTAACCAAAAGGACACAAAAAATTAGCAATAAGAAATCATTTCAAATGAATATAGAACATTTTTTAAATTAGCTCTCGACCATGTTTATGACATCGAATAAGGTAAATAAAATAAACAAAGGCAAATTATAGCCGATTTAAATCAATTTTAAATAGACATAGATCAAAAAAGGGGCCAAGTTAATGGAATAAAACAACCATTTTATAACAATCTCGACAAGATTTAGCCCATTTTTTTGAAAGTGGCTAAGTTAAAATTGAAACAAGTACAAACACTTATCCAATTCATACTAAACTCAAGTAGAAATGGGTTAGATTACCAAGAGAAAAATTGTAAAATACTATAGAAGTCAAATAAAACCTGTAAGTACTTGTTATATTCTCCCCAAAAATGGGATCTTAAATTCCTTCAAAATGTGATTTTACATGATTGGAAACTCTTCATTCAAAGACATATTCAGGAAAATTATCTTAACAACTTTAGATGCCAAGTTTGGAATAAGTATTTTAATGCAAAAAAAATAATGAAAATAAACACATAAAATCACTTGAGACTTACATCTAAAATAATGTCACTCAGAAAAGGGCTCAAATAGGCAAATGATTAAACCCCTAAGAGACAAATATCGGGTAAAAAAGAAGGTCCCCATTTTAGCTAAAAATGGGTCATGTTGTATGAGAAAAAACAACACTAATATCAATATGAGCTCTTCTAAATGTATTTCCATCTATTGATCTTGTTGACCTCTTATCTAGATTTGTTAGCTTCTATATATCCTATGGTATAGATGTGGTTGACACTATTTATGTTTTATCTTTATCCTTCTTGTGTTGTATTGGCCAGACCGATACACTTTTGAGTTTTTTGTACATTTGTATTGTATCATCCATGTCGATACTACACTATGTTAACTGACATCTTCAAATTGTATCGATCAAGCTAATTTTTTCCCTTAAAGTTTAGAGTTGGTTTTGTGTATTATAACCATATATATAAGAGTCACATTTCAAGCATATCATATCAGATATCACTTATTCACTCTGATTCGCTCACATTTCTACCCTAAATAAGTATAGGGAGACTTGGTAGATTATAACCTTATCTTGAAGAGTTTTATCTTGTGGTGTTAATGAAGCTCAATGAGAGTTATTAACTTTGGATATCTAGGTATTCATCCAACCATTTAAGGTCTTTAATATACAACATTCTCTTGCGAAGCTCCACTTGAGCCAAGGGGGAGTTTGAAGCATTGATGGGTCCACCCCAAAGTAAGTATTTCTATCCTTACATACTTCCTTTATTTACTTAGTATATTGGATATTATTTTTTATTTTGTGAATGAATGTATATGTATCCTTGTTTTGTATTTTTCTATACCGAATAAGTTGGTGTAGACATATGATTGCTTAGACTTTCCATAAATCACTTTAGGTTGCATAGATCCCTATTTGGTTGACCACTACACCTTACCCATTTATAAGCATTCTAACACATTCTTTAATTTAGATTGTACCCCTTTACAACCATTTACTTTACTTTCATATTTACAATCATAGTTTTAAAACATCTACCTTTGTTGAGGTCTAGTGAGAGTTAAATATTTGTATCATAGGCTTAGGCTTTAAAACCCTTTCCTTTTGACATTTGACTTTTAGGTCACCCTCTGCTAGATCTACAGAATTCATTAGTACTTACCCAATTGTCCAAGTATCACATGTTCTATTTGAGTATTAGTTTATTGAGAAAAAGAAGATAGTCATAGGTCATCCTAACATGTGAATACAAATTGTGATTACGTATTTAAGTTCTCCTAAAAAATTTATGCACTTTATTAAAAAATAACATCTCATTTCAAGTATTTATGTAAAATACATAACCCCTAGATTTTTATAGACTTTGAATAGTGACAAAAATTTTACAAGGGTTCTCAGATCTTAAGTGGTGGTTTAGAAACCACACTGAAGGTTTTGTAACTACTAGTCCACATTGAGTAGTGGTTTCACAACCACAATGGTGATTTCAAAACTATTGGTCTACATGAAGTGTTGGTTTCACACATGTAGTTCAGTGCAAAACAATGTAATGACCCAAAATGGTGAACCATTAGTTATTGTGTATTCAAGTTAAGAGATCAAAGAGGCACTCCAAGAGTCAAGGAAGGTTGGATAAAGAACCAAAATTTGTAGAGGAGTGAGCCTCAAGGCAAAAGAGAGGGAGATAACATGAGAGTTATTTCTCCAAGGAAAGAATTAAGTGTGGGATAATGATCTATTCCATATGAAACTATGTATGGGTGTAATTTTTGCATACTTAATGTCTCAATAAGCCTATAACACATGTGAATGGGAGTGTGAGTGTTTGTGTGATCTTTTTAACACTATCATATGATAGCAATAAAGAGTTTGTTTAAGTTTCATGTTTGAGTATGGTGTTTGAGTAAGTGTGTCCATTTGTGAGTGTAAGTCCAAGTTGCATAGTCTAAGGTTTCCTTTCATTGGACCTCCTCATCATGACTGCATCGACTTAGGGACCTTGGCATACAAATTATTCCTTAGTCAAAATATATAGGACAATTATTATATTTTATTTGGATGGGATGCTAGTGATTTAATTTAAACAAGGATATCACAAGAAAATATAATAAGTTTTTAAAGAAATAATTTTCTAAACAATATATTCATCAATGTTTGAAGTGTAGTAATAGCATTGAAAAACCAAAAAATAATGACCTATAATTAATATTGATGAATTTTTAATTTAAGCTTTTCTAATAATTTATTTAGATTAATATTTGATAGTATCCATATTTGAGATATATATCTAAAAAATGCTTTGTTCCATGTAACTTATCAAGTATATCATCAATCTTAAACATTTAAAATTGTTTCTAATGGTGATATTATTAAATGATTTATAATAAATATAAATATTTTATGACACATCCTCCCTTCTAGCTAGGAGTACTAGTGTAACATAAGGATAATGATCTAAACCTTTAATATCTATTATCTATTCCTCTTAATATCCAACTTATAAAATTGTCCATATTTGTAAGGTTGTAATATTGTTGAGTCCTTAATAGGGTCAAATTTAATAAAAATAATAAGGTTCTAACCCTTTGTTCGATGGTAAATTTTTTTAAAGTATTGGGAGACTAATTTTTTGTAAAGCAACTTTAAAATTCTAAACACTAGATGAACAATATGACATTCCAGTAGAATGCAAATGTACAATATGCAGTTGGAAACTAGGAAAGGACATAAAAATGCAACTAAAGTTGGACATAACTAAGAAACATTATGGTAAAATTTATGCTGTGGTTGAAAAATATGGACAAAATACAATAAAAAATGAGATGGAAATTAGAATAGGAATGTCTGCATTAATGCCATGTAGCAGATTATGAAAGTCACTAGAAACATCAATGACACCTCGTTCAGACAAGAGGAATAATTTAGCAAAGTTTGGAAAAGTTGCTCAAGCAAATCTACAGGCCAAAAATATAAAGCTCTCCACTATATATCACATTCTAAAAAGAGGCAAACCAATCTTTCACTTTTTAGATTATAAGTTTTTATATCAGCATAATGGATTCAATAACATTACGCAATCACATTGATCTAAAATTAGTGCATGGGAAATGGAAAAATGCCTTGCAATGGTTGAAAAGGAAGACTTAAAAGAAAATGTTAAAAAATGCAATTTATATCACTGTCAATTTGTGAGGTTATCGCGGTTGACAAAATAGCATGGGTTTGTATGCATGTCTATACATTTGATAACCATTTCAAGCAACCACACTTGCTTTCTATAAATAAAATGACAAAAAATTATAATGCAAAGAATTTGTATAGATTGGTTATTTTAAGTTTGAAGGATATCACTAGCATGGATGATCATGATATTGATACAAAATTAGTGTGTGTTGGTGCAGATGGTGTGACAGCAATGCAGGGAAATATAACTGGTCTATGCATTCGTCTACAAACAAATATTACCCCATACATGATTGTAATACATTGCATGGCACATATAATGAATTTGGCGTACAAAATTGTGAGCACATTTCAAAATGTCACAAAATTGGAGGAGCTTATCCATGACTTGCATGCATATATGGCAAGCAAACCAAAAAGGTTTTTAAAATTCCAAAAGTTTGCAATTAGAGTGACTAATGGGAAACAACTTTTGAAATATGTTGATACATGATGGATTTCAATGTATGAACCCACCTGTAGAATATTTGAAGAATATCCATTGTTAATGGGGTTCGTGTTTAAATAGAGTATGGAAGTAGACAAGGCCAAAGATTTGCTGTACCATTTAATAGATTTTGAAAATCTGTTAACATTATGTGATATTCAGTCAATGTTGAAAGAAATGCATTGTTTGACATAATAATAAAAATAATAAAATTTCTCATCCATTAAATTGTTCTCTTATAGTATGGAACTCATCCAAAATTATTATTTTTAATTTTTTCTCTATTTAAGTCATTATTTTGTGTAAGAAAACATTAAAATTTATGGTTCTAACATGCAAGTTGGGATGGCTTGGAAACCATGAACATAAAATGGCAAGCAACTACACAACATCATCATGCAAGTATGACACACATCTTTTTCGAGGGTTATTGATCTTGCATGTGATGCTACACAAAATTGTTGTTAATTTTAATGGACTCTAATGGAAGGATTGAAAGTGGTATGTTAAAATACCTTCTTTCACTATATTCACATTGAGTAAGGGATATTAATTATTTTTGCTTTAGTTTTTAATGATTGAAAATCTCAATAAGTGATGTCCACTCTAGTTCCCTTAGATTTCAAATGATTTTGGGTGCCATTCTTAAGCCCAAGTTCACATGATTTCCGTGATATTTACTTTATTAGGGATTATCTTTGGGGTGTCATCTCATACATCTAAAGGTTTTACAGTGCAATTATTTATATTATGGCCATATTGAAATTATTACATAGGATTTTTGGTTTTGTAGTAGCTCTTAGATAATTTGGACACAAATCCATGGTTTTTTCAAACCTTTTTAGTAAAAAGCTTTTCATTTGGAAGAATAGTCTTCATGACTACTAGATTATGTTATTTATAATATTTGTACATATTTGTTATACTTTACAAGTGAATTGTTTTTATTTTTTATTTTATTTATTTTATTTGTAATCTTGAAAGAAAGAAATGCAATAAGTTTTGTGAACTCTAGAGTTGATATTCAATCTTTATATATAATAAGTGTATGGTATTTTTCAATGTGTTAAATACAAATTCAAGTGTGAAAAAATAAGGTGGTTTTGGAGGTGGGCCATCTTTGGGCCTTGCTAGATGATTGGACTCATGCACTTTACACTTTTGCTCAAGTATCTCCATCTTCATATCCAAGGGAAAGAAACCTATTGAGGGAGAGGAGAGGGACAAGAAGGAAGGAGGCAATGAAGAAGTCGTTCTCCCTATCACTCTTAAAACTAGTTTGATTGGTCTTTGCTTTGAAGGCACTTACTTCCTCTAGGGTAGCATAGCAATTGGGCTCCTCTTCCTTGCCTTGTCAAGTTTGTGCACTTGGCTTTCACTACCTAAAACCACTCTAGATGACTCTTAAATAATTAGTAAGGAAAACACAGAAATAGGGAACAATACAAACTTCAATTAGTCGACCTTCCCCAAGAGTAATGCTTTGCCAGATATTGATTGAGGCAAATCGAATAACTGAAATCCTTAACGACCCACTAGACTCTTTGCAATGATGACTTAATTTAATACTTTTATAATATTTTGTTGAACTAATAATCAATCTTGTTGGACTACTTATTTTTATTTTTTCCAATATCTTAGACTTAGTATATTAAATTTTGAATCTGCTTTCATATCATTCACTTTTTTTTTTTTTTTCTTTTTTTAAATAATATAAAATAGAAGAGAAAAGGGGGGAAAAACACTTGGTGATCCATTAGAGATACAAGTCCAAGACACAAGTTTACCAAAATCCAGATAAATAGTCTTGTAAATACTGGAGTTTATAGTATGTAGAGTCTATTTGATCAACATGAAAAGACAAAAAAATTGTATCTATATGGCTGGTATATCCCAGCGTTTTTTTTCAGTTAATATAATTGTGATTCCTCAATTAAATGAAAAAATATATCATAGTTGGAGCGCCATTTTGATAGAACAACAAAGGCACTAAGATTTGAAGAAAAAACGGGCTGAAATGATCGTCAAGACAATCATTGTGAGCGTGGCAACAAGTGCCAGTGCAGCAGACGCCTCAGCTTTGATGAAAAATCTGTTAATTTTCTCCACTCCACCTCCATCATATAATCTTTTGAACTCCACCGCCACAGCCAGCGCCGCAGAACCACTTGACGCTAACAAATACCCAACCACCTGCAATCCAATCGGCAAAAACAAAAATTAGTAAATAATAAATCTTGGCTTTATTGAAATCTTAGCTCAACCATTTAAGGAAAAACTTATGCATCATTTCTCTGGTATAATTATTTGGTGTGTAAAAATTCAGGCTAACTCTCTGTTTATATATCTCATTTCGCTTGAATTTAAGCAGTATTCATAAATTTTGTAGGGTTCACATTCTTTACGAATCATAAAATTTATACTAATCATAGAATCCAAACTAAAATAAAAAAGTTCATGAATATTGGATAATTTCAGGATTACTACTATCATATTGTGAAAGAATAAAATGTGTACCAGATCTGCAATGAAGTCGAAATACAATGCGAAAGGGATGGGCAGCAAATAATTTCTTGTAACGACGAGGTAAATTGCCGGAACGAGTTGTAAAACATTATAGAGAATCCCTATCGCGCTTGCTGCAACTAAATACCTGCACTCCACCAAAACCCAAATTATATTTTCTCAAACAAACATACAATAAATCACAAGGATTAATGAAGTATAATCATTAAAGACACCCGCCTGAATACATAGAAATCTTTGAAGGTGGCCTTTTCAACTTCGCCGTTATCCAAAAACTTGAAAGTATTGGTCACCATGACTACAATGGACAGGGCAAGCAATATGGCCGTCACGATTCTCATTATCACGTTTACCACCGCATAATTTCTCGAGGATTTCGCCATTCTCGCCATAGTTTGAGTTTAACTGTATGGAATTCTATGGTTGTGCTTCACACTTATAGTCTGATTTGCTTGTCTTTTTGGTTGAAAACAAAAAGAATCGATGTTTTCGGTTGCCTGGACTGGTTTTAACGTCCGTTCTGTTTGCATAGTTATGTTTTATGCTGACAAGGTGTGAAAAGTTCGATTTTTTTAGAAGACAGGGAAACCCATTTGGGGTGAACACGTTGCATATCGTTTATAGTTGTATTAATACATGATGCAGCTTTCGCCGGCAATGGGGAAGTGCATGAATAACGAAATAGACAGACTGCAGTATGCACAGCTCACAACCACACGACAATAAGAACATCGACTTTAATAAGTGAAATGGATTTCGAGGGAGTGCGTGCGACATAAATTTGTCATTTTGATGCATAAAATGGAATGTCAAAACAACAATCGTAACCTTATTGCTCAATAAAAGCTTAAGGACATAAATCAACATATAACACATCACACTCATGCACCAAGACACCTCACATAATATCTTGACATGTGTCAAGCTTTAACATATAAGATGTGTTATATTTTTACGCTTGGAAATGAATTTGTCGAAGTGTTTTAGAAATGAATTTTTAAACAAGTTAATAAGTGTATAAAAACATGGATGATTATCTTTGACACATGTCATTTTTTCACAATTAAATAAGAAAAATAGTCTTGCTTCTGTCATATCATAAAATAGATCATTATATTCATCACGTGATGTTTTCTAAAATGGATCGTTATTTGTACCCTCTATATACTAATTATTGTTAGATCACAAAGGTATCCACATAGTGTCATTAGAGAAATGCCTTGAAATTGTATTTTTTAACATTTTCAAGATCACACAATTTTATTGGATAAAAATGTCATCGCAAAGATAGTTCTTAATTGTATATTTTGGCTTCTGCAATGCCACAAATTTTGGCATATAGGTGTTTTCAGAGTGATACCTTGCAATGCTATTTTTTGGCATTTAATGTACCAAAATTTTCTACATATAGGTGTTTCCATATCGATGGTCTTCCTCAAGACTTCAATATCAATCGAACATCTTCCAGAAGATATCACCCAGGAAATACCTTATATAAAGGATATGACTTAATCATTGGATTCCTCTACAAAAATACATGAAATCTAAAAAAAATCACTTGATTTGGAATCTAAATGAAAAATTTATGGTCTCATCAAGATGTCGATGTCACGATATATTTGATTCAACTAAATATTTGTTGGATTATATCTCACCTAGTTTAAAATATGATGGCATCCTCGGACTTGTATCATAAAATTATATGATTTCAAAAAATGGCACTCAATTCTGAGTCCACACGACAAAGTTATGGCCTTTACAAGTATCATGTCTTTGACAAAAAAACTGATCTTGTGGGCACCTCAAGATGTTTTCAACCATGGTTCATCTCTTAATATTTAATAAAATGTACTTAAATAAATATTTTCCTTTCACAAGACCTCAAAATGATCTCAAACATGTAGTTTAGTATGGTTTTCGTGGGATGCTCCTACATCAAACTCCCCAAGTTATATTTAGTGGTAAAACCACTCTTCTCGCTAGATGCAATGGCCATGTTGTGCCCTTTCACATCATCCAAAACCTTACAACCTCTACTTCTTTTATCTTCTTATTTTGCAACTCACTTTCATGTCATTTACACAGTCATTTGGGTTTAACAACCCACTAAATATCCTTCTCTACCTAGTTTTGTACTTTTTTCTATTTTTCCATTTGTCTTTCCACCTATTCATTTCACTCCTCAATTCTTCAACCTTTATTTATAGGTGAAACTTTACCACTTTGTTCAATGTTCACTCTTATATTTACTTATCTTAAACATCACTCTTGCAAGCCATTACAAAACATATGTAAGGCCTTTCACACATGTTGGTAGTATTGTCAATAATTATTACACATAATTTACATCACTTCGCTCTACTACAATTTCTATGCCATCATCAAACACAATGTCCTACACATCACTCATAACACTCCAAAATTCATATAGACCATATAGAATAACCATATCACCCTCTTCAAGGAAATATTCAACCTTTTCCTAGTATTATTTGAAAACATTCACTCTTTCTTTTCTCATGGCTACACTTGCACAAAAATCATCATGACAAAAATAATGGGAATCAAGAATTCCCATAGGCACCTCCTCCAATGGTGTATCCTCATATAACTTCCAAATTTATCTTGCCTCATCTTGCCGCCAAGACAATATTTTCTAGTTTCTTCCTTATCAAATATAGGGCCTTCATATACTACCATTTAAGCTTGCAAGGTTTATTCTATCCTTATATCCTCATTTTCATCCTCACTTTCAATTTATTTTACAACTCCATCAAAAGTTTCATCTTGTCTAACAACTTGCACTTCTTTGACCTTTACCTCAAGTGTACGTAAAAACTCATTATTGATCACCTCACATAGATGATTTTCTAAAACTCCTTCCACTACTCCTTAATTATTTAGCTTTGTTGTGAGACAATCCTTAGTTTTCTCCTTATGCAACATCACACTCTATTTTAAAATTAATGATTCTTTAGGACAACCTTTTATCTCCTCTGTATATACAAGGGTAAGTGCACCAAGATGGTGGAGCAAAGATGACAATTTGTATGAAAAAATTATGAAATCAATTAACACGTACATGTTTGGATTAAATGCATACACATTTAGGCTTGAAAATTAACAAACCAAAAAGCGTATATTTATAATGTGTATGCATTTTGGTACATGTTATAATAAATATTAAACACACAATCAAACACCCTTTTTAATTTTCTTGAAATATATTTCCCTTTGTGCATTGTTATGTACCACTTTTTAATCATTTGCAGCATCCATCATCATTTTTTAAGCTATTATTAATCATTTGGGTTTCCATATTTAATTGTCAACCTTTTGAAGCTGATTTGGGTCACATCTATGTTAATTTTGATGAATTTTTTTAATTATTTGAGGGGTTTATTTTTTAATCTATCTCATTTTTATTTTATTTTGTAATCCCATGTATGTTATTGTAATGCACAATTGAAGGTGATGGGTGATGATAAGCATTGTAAAGATACGAAGATAAAAACACAAAACATGCCTGAGAAAATGGAAGCAAAAAAGAAAATAAAAGGGAATTAATTCATAAAATTTGTGGTACAAATGATCAAAACTCATAAGTAGAAGGTAAATCTACTATCTCAAATGATGTGATTGTTGAAACACAACTAGAATCACCAATTATAGTAGTGACTTAAATGTAATAGAGAATGATGGAATATTGAATGATAAAAGAGTGAATGATGAAGTAGAGAATGATGCAATAATGAATGATGCAATAGTGAATGATGTAATAGAGAAAGATGGATTAATGAACATAATGGAGTAGTGATTGATAGAATAGAGAATGAATATAGAACACTAATTTCAAATTTTTGCACCAAAGTTTAATGCTAGTTCAAGTTTGAGTTTAAATGCAAGTGATTCAAGTTAAAATTATAATACAATTTTGTAAGTCCATATTTTAAATTTACACTGTTTAATGAATATATTAATGATGATGCACCCTCTAATAGTGGTATGCCAAATGAACAAGCATTAATAGGCATAACCCATGTTAGGATTTTATGTAGAACACCTATGTATTTAATTGACATCGATGATTTTTTTTGGGATCCAATACTTGATCAATTATGTGATTTTTATTATGAAGAGACATGTTGATAAAATATATGATGAGTTCTTTCATGTTTTAACATCACACATTTAAAGATGTCAATTTTTTGTTCAAATATTTAAAATGCAAAAGTATATACCTATTATGAACACACTAGAAAGTATAACAGAAAAAATTAAAGACCAAAACAAATCCATTGTCCAAAATATAAAAAATACATACGATGTTGTTGGTGAGGCCTCACATACCAAAGATAGTAATTCTACTTAGCATGTAATTACAACAATTGTAGTAAGTAGGAAAACTTCTAAATACTGCTTAGTTCAAAAAAAAAATTAGGGCACTAACTAGATATAAATAAATAAACATTAATGAAATTATTCAATGAAATACATGAGGATCTTAATAAAAATGACTTAGGGGCATTCTTTGATATAGTTTTGTGAAAATACAAGGTGTTAGTTGGTTTTGTAAAAGAAATACTTGTGAAATTTTGGAAAGATAACATGTGTCACCTAATCAAATAGATGTGTTGAGAAGAATAAAAGGAATTAAAAACCATAGATCACATTTAAAACACTTTTTCAACATGACCAAACATAATTTAACTCAAAATATATAGACAAATTTTTAAAAATAAACATAATTCTATAGTTTTTCGAGATGGCCAAGCCTTACTATATCAAAATTAATCACACATAACACTTGTTATTGTTGGGTACATGTCAAATTCAATAAGAATTATGATTTTTTCATACATATACATTCTATTTCACATATTAATGATTATTTTTAGGAGTGTACGGTGGAAGTTCCACCTAGAATAATGAGAGATTTCATTTCCATTATTTTTTGTGAAATACATGATGGGCATATTTTTTCAAGAAACCATGTTTAGATGGAACATTAGATAGTTGTGGTGGATTGAAAGGTTTGATTAAATGTATTTATGAGGATTTTACATTAAAAAATAGAAAAAAATTAGTTTAGCAAGTAAAAATCAGTTACATATCCATTAAAGGATGGCAAATAATCACAAAGGTGTGAGCTAGTTACCAAAGAAATACATATTTAAAAATTCATGTTCAAATTTAGGGAGAAATTAGTGTATAATTATGCAATACATAATGTTTCACTCCAATTTTAGGCCAGACGTCTCGTATGTCCCCTCGTAGGACAATAATACTTAACCTTCCTTCATTGACATATTACACAAAGGGACCTTGTGCACTCACCTGAGGCACAAATGGGAGAAACAAGGGTAGGTTGGGGTTAGTTGTGTGTAATAGAAGTGGGAGAGAGCATGACATTGAGTTTTCTAACATAATCACATTTGTAACTATGTTGTATTGCATCCTAGCTTAAATGTGTTATTTCTAGATCATTTCCATGAATCATCAACAAAACATGATTCAATATATCAATCAAGCCTAATTGAAATAATAATGTCATTTATCCATAAAACCAGATAGCCATTATAGATCCAATAACATAGCTTTATTGATTAACCTCTCAATATTACATAATTATTCATGCTTTACAAGGTGCTTACAATGCCACTACTTTCACTACCATTCATATCTCTATCTAAAGCTATTGTCTCAATATTTACCTATATGTATACAATCTTATGGCATGGCTATAATTTATCAATCTCTACTTATTGTCCTTATCATCTTACCTTTATAGGTTCATAATACTCTTTCCTACCATAAAATTCAACTACCCTATATTTATTATGTCATTCTAGCCACCTGGTAGTTAATGCATTGAGATGCTCGATGCCATCTACCACCATTGAATTTTATCATCACTTCACAACTATCTATCAAGATCTAGTGTTAGAATTAACTCCCTCTATTTATCCCTCATGATCACCACTATAGTTCCTAGGTCCATGAGGTTGGGTGTTTGGATCATTTTTTTTAATTTAGTGCACATCATCACTATTTTTCATAGTTTGCACCTATCATGATGGAAATTTATGTTGGGTACAAGGGTATACTATAGGGTTTAGATTATGCATGCTACTCCTTAGCTATTTATGCTAATATAGTTTTGTTTGTTGCACCCTTATGTACATTAGTATCTGGGACTTAACTATTTTTTGGGGTCAACATCACCCATACTAAACTAGTTATCCATCCTTAGACAACTAGTCCATATCTTTCTTACTTTCATCGTGAAATCCAACTATCTAGGAAGCCACACCATAAATAATTACTTCATCTAAATTTACACTTTTATGCAAGCCTCATAATGTGCCCCTCCTCATGAGACACTACTAATTATTTATGCCAAAATTAAATACTTGTGCGTGCCTCTATGGTTTGTTCTCAGTAGCATGGGTTCACACCCTTCTCCTAGCTTTGTTGTCATCTTCCTCCCAAAAGAAATATTGAGAACTTTACATGGTATACATTAGCTCAATCTCTTTATATCATTGGTAGGGTTTTTTAGTCAGTTAAACCCCCTATTGTCCTTTGCATTCTGAAGGAAATGCTTCCTATGGTTTGGGGTGATGATTTTTTTCTTATTGGACTTTGATTTCTTACACTTACACCTCAAGAGACACTACTCATTATTTATTCCAAAATTAAATACTTGTGTGTGCCTCTATGGTTTATTCTCAGTAGCATGGGTCCACACTCTTCTCCTAGCTTTGTTGTCATCTTCCTCCCAAAACAAATATTGAGCACTTTACATGGTATGCATTAGCTCAATATCTTTATATCAGTGGTAGGGTCTTCTAGTGAGTTAAACCCCCTATTGTCCTTTGCATTCTGAATGACATGCTTCCCTTGGGTTGGGGTGATGATTTTTTTATTTTTAGACTTTGATTTCTTACACTTACACCTCAGTTCCTCCCTAAGGGTTGCATGAGCTTCACCTTACTCTGGGCTATTCATAGTTTCTCTTGTATAAACCTTAATCTATGAATCCTTATGTAAAGTAAATTTCAGCCCAAAAACTTCTTCATGCATCTCTAAGACAAATTTATCACCTATGCTCCCCTAATGGGTACAAGTCGATTCACAATTTTAGGGCCTGGATTTGTTAACTTAACCCACCCATTTATTATTGTTAGTGAATAATTTCCTTGTAGTGTGTACCTAGAGTACCCATGAAAGGGGTACTAGTCCCTCTAAGGGCCCCATTAATCTACTTAAGGTTAGGGGTTTCCTCCCTAATACCACTAGTCCTCTTCCCAAAACTAGCTTTATGGACTTCTTAGTAGGATTCATGGAAACCCTAAAGACTGGGTGCTCTGACAACTACCTCTCACCTTCTAAATTGTCTAAAAAAACACTACAAAGGATAGTAGTGTAGATACATATTTTATCCTCTCTTTACCTTGTCATATAATTTTCTTCTCAAAGTCTTGTCATCCTCCAAGTGACCAAATCCACTCTACTCTCTTGGCCCATGGCACTACCGATTTCTATCGATGTCGAATTACACATTTTATTCTCTAGTGACTTTATCTTATAATTTAGACCCTTTTCATGCACAATTCTTCCCTAAGATTCTTAAATATTCTCTTTCACTTCCCACCCTCTACCCATTAACACTTGATGGAAGGCACTAACTCCTTCATGAGTCATTTCCTGTATGACTGTTCTACTTAGTTAGTGGTTTACTCAATCTCCACCCTACTACTTATAGGGCCTTAGTTTTCCTACAATATCCTAAGGGTGGGAGTCAAAATTATGCAACCTTATTAATTAAATGTACTCACACATAATAAAAAAATGTGTGGGGACTTTAGGTTCTTAGCCTTTCAATTTAAAGAGGAATTCCTCATATTTATTCACAACCTTAGGATTTATTTCTCATAGTATTCAAAGTTATTGTAATATAAAGAGATTGGTCCTTAGGCCTTTATCATCCTCTTAAATTTGAGCCACTTGACTTATCCACACACTAGTTATTTCTCAAAATTTTAACTACACCTCTATAACCTAACTTTTACAACACTATTCTCTCTCAACACCAACCTCCTTCCGCAATAAATTTATTTGGAAACCTTTTCCATGGGTTAAATGCCCATATTTATAGATGAAAAGGTGGGTTATGACTGGTATGGTACATAAGTTGACAACTATCCTTCTAGTTTGTTCATTTGCATATTCCAACCACCTATGTTGGGATATCTAAGTCATGCCTGGGACCTTAAATTATAACAGGTGTTTCCATTAGTCATACCTCAATCCTTTCTAATCTTATCCTAAAAATATGAGTCATTCCTCAAGCCACTAAACCTTGACTAACATCAATCTGGATCAACATTTTAGATATGTCATCCTTTTCTTTCCTTCAGTGTAATCACTGTAAGATGTCATTTTGTCTAGATGACTAACTAACCATTTATCACTCTCTATCTTTGGGATCTAAACATGTCACTTCATGTTGTAACCTTTCTTGTTTTACACTCTGACTCTTCTTTCATTCTTTATCCTTTCTTCATGCATCCTGTGCATTGTATCCTCCCTCTATGTTTGCCTTCTTCTTTGCTTTCTCTTGCACACTATTTTTTGTACCTTCCTAGCATCCTACCTAACACTAAATCCTACGCCTATTGTATAGCACAACAAAATTATGAATTATGCCTATGTGTATGTCCATGGATGAATGTCATTATTTTTGGGTGGTGTAAAGTTCCTTTTCAAAAGTTAAAGCACAACCATCCTCACCATAAAATTAGATGTTTGGTAGTTATGACTCTCAAATAAATCCATAACTCAAATCACCCAAATGGATATTAAGAGGTGTGCACATATTATTACACCCTATATGAAACTATCATGCATAGGATCTAATCTACTCTAACAAAAGCAAAGTACTAAAATCAAATGGCTTAGAATTCCTTGTTACAACTTTTAGGAAGAACTTTATTAAATTATCATCCTAAGTTAATAACTATCAAAATGCCCTTGAGGTATATCACCATCATTGGTCCATGATTCATATCTTGGTAGTCCTTTCAACTGATTATTTTGCTAAATTTTGGGGCATATGGTATCTTATTCTATGGATTTTAAAGGATGGAACCCCTTTATGATTCAAGGCACCTTTATTCCTTCAAAGGTAATAGGTGTGTGTGATACTCAAACCTTGTTTGAAATTGAAGGTTATCCCACCTTTGCATTATTCAAAGTTATTCATCCATTGTGTGAAATACATACAAATGGTATGAATAATTCCATAGGCCCTTATCTTTGTGTGATGAGTGGCCTCTAAATTTTATTTGCATGGGGAGGACTGATTTTGGTACGTAGGCCCTTCTAAGTGTTCTAAGGGCATAGTTTCAACCATATCATACCACATCCTAGAATTATCCTTCTATAGAAAGGTGTGTTCTCAAAAACCATCACATTTCACTTAGTTTCAAATAGTTCAATTATATCACCCACACCTTCTCCTAGTGACCTCATATGTCTCCTACATCATCAATCACCAATGATGTTTATTGACTTTAAGTCAGCCTCCACGTTATCCCATATCAAGTTGATTTCCCCACTTGGCCTTGCACTTTTCTTGATCTATGTGGTAATGTTTTAAATGTTTTTGAATGCATTCATAGGCTCCATATTTTCAACATACAAGGCACCCTAGTTTTTAACTAGCGAGATCACCATGTAGTCACTTAAATTATCAAATCTCATACAGTGTTATTTAAAGTGCATGTTAACATTATTAACATAAAACCATGACCTTCCTACTAATTCAGGGTAATTTCCTTCCTTTAGAATATCTACGAACTAAATATCAATGCTAAACTTGACATCCATGATCTCAATGTCAACATCATATAGAACCCTTATGGTTTGTACAATGGTCTTGTTTAGCATGAACATAATGTGAGGTGAGGGTTATATTATAGGGCTTCCCATATTCCACCATACATCTCCTATGATTACATTCACATTAGTGTTGATGTCCATTAGGATGTCTCAAATAGACCATCCATTGATATCAACATCTATGAGAAACTCCCAATCATAGCCTTTTCTTTGGGAAATTATTATCTCGTATCATCGTGATAGAATTGGGGATAGGATAACCATTGGATTCTTGTCTCCATATTAATCTAGAGATTTATCAGCATGAGAATCATTCCATTACATCACAGGAGAGTGATAGGTTTGAAATATCTTCATGGACCTAGAGTTAATGATAAGCATTCTCCTCTAATTCCTAGGTGATTTGAAACTCTCCTTGAAGGCTTTGAATTACATTGAAGGCCCTGATCAACACCTTTGGTTGTCATGATCCCTTAGATAAGGTTGAAAAAACATGCTCTAGGTTCATTACCCTAGCTCCTCACTCCTTAGATTCATAACTTATCTTGATTGATTCTATGGGAGACACTATTGGATGTGTATCCAAGCCATTCTGAATCATCACTTGGAACTTGGCTTCAAGATTGTTTTTATTCTATGCCCTTTACTTATGTTCACAACATATCATTCCATATCTTTTCTAAAAATTTCCCTTGTGCATGATTTTCATATATAGGTTGGGGCATTCCTTTACTTTGTTTAAACCATGAAAATACACACAAGTGGGATACTGGGACACTTGCATTGAAAGTAGTCTATCAAACCATACTTGATAAAATATCACTATGGAAACCTCCCTCTATTATGTCCTCTAGTGTGATGTCTATTTGCATGCTTTTGCCCATAGTTTCCATAATATTGGTTATATAGTCCCCATATTCTTGGTTCATTGGCCTTTGATTGAAGGGTTGTGCAATATCTTGTCACACACTTTTTTCTCACACCTCATGGAATTCATTTATCACTAGATAATCATTAGTATTATGGATGGAGGCATCTTATAGTATAAAGATAAATTGGTCTTAGTCATGTGTTTTAGAAGAAGGTGGTTATGTGTGTCATGTCCATCCCAATAAATCCCACATGAGGTTATCAAGGTGAGCACACTACACCTTAATAAATTGATCTTGTTGTGACCTTCCACCTCACAATAACCACACCATTAAATAGAGCATGCATCATGTACATTTTTGGCCAATAATATCTGTAATAGTGACTCCATTGATGCAACCTACACCTCCATCATCAGGTTGAATCTTATATCCACTGTGCCAATAACCTTGGTTCTTAAATCCCACTTCTAGTGCTTCTCTTATTTTAGAGAACGTCCTCATAGTGAGGGTGCATCAAATAGGCACAATCAATCCCCCAACAAATCATTGGGAATGCTATAATGGGTGAAGCATGTATAAGATCTTAGACACTAGGGTTTTAAACCTAACATCATATGCATATACACTCTCCCTCATATCCTTATTTATTCTATGAGCACAAAGATGCTCTATTATTTAGATTATAGGATGTCTATTGTTCAAATTTTGAATCCACAATCATATGGGTAGGGTCCAACTTCTTATACCAGGTATGTGTGTGATTTGATAGAATGGTGGCAAACTAAGTTTCCTCATGATCAAGTAAAGTATCACCCTTCACATGCTAAAATGAGCTACCACTTTTGAATATGCTTATTGGTATTATTGACCCCATGATACTTTCGTAATCTCAGAGTCATTCCATAGTAGATCTGAGGGGTAGACATAGGTGCAACTAGTGTTTGTGGGGCTTGTATCATTAGCATATTGCTTGAAGGTGAGCCTAAGCTTTGAATTTATCTATTTGGTGGTATGAATCCACTATCTATTATAATTAGTTGTACCATAACCTTTCTAACTACTTTGAGCACTTGTTGGGTCGCTAATAATCTTCTAGTACCTAATACTCTATTCTAAATTGATCCACTCATTTGGGGTCCTATAGCCCCTCTCAAGGATTACATATCATACTTATGGTAGCCACATTATGCATTGGTTATGTACCCAATAAGTCAAGGGGTTGGTGCAAGACTAACAGCTCTAGTGAACTCCCTTCTCCCAAGTATGTGATGAACCATCTTACATTGCATACCTTTGTAGTGTCCTAAAACTATTCCTTTGATTTAGAGTGAGGTGCATGAGCATGCACATCAAGTTAAGGGGAACCAAGCCCTTATTCATTAGATTCTTCATATCAATGCCCATCTAATGATCCATAAACTTATTCTTCCATGCCTCACCTTGATCATTATCACACATTTATTCATCATTTGAGCATAAATATTTTATGCGAGAGTCCTCCTCATGCCCTTCCCACTCTTTGCAAGTCTTCACAAAATCTCCTAAGTTATACTCCCTCCTTTCCCTAGGATTCATGTTGGCCATTACCATATACCTATTATCATAATATATATGCCTTTAGAGCTCACTCTTTCTTGGTCTTTTCATGTTGAAATTATCCTTGCTACCTTATAGAGTTCATGACACTTATCCCTCAACCTTTTGTACAACTCATGCACATAAGGGTTTAGCTAACCATATACATGGTTTCTAAGTCTATTACACTTATTATTATAGTAATAAAATACAACCCAATCCTGAAAACAAAACCAAAATGTTGAAGTCTAGTTTTAGGCTAGATGCACACCAGTTTTCTCACACACCCCCTCATACGATAACACTTAACTCACTAGTATCATCATATCACACAAGGGGACCTTGCACACTCACCCAAGGCATATACAAGAGAAACCTGGGTAGGTTGGGGTTAGTTACATGCAATATAATTGGGCAATATCATGGTCTTAAATATTCTAACACATTCACGTTTGTTGCTAAGTTTTATTACATCGTAGCTTAGATGTGTTCTTTCCATAGCATTTTCATCAATCACAAACAAAACATGATTCAATATGTATCAATCAATACTAAATTAAGAAACATATTTTCACCAAATCTAATTTATATAAAATTTAGAAGGTCTTCAGATAGGTTTTTATTGAAATTATGCATTATATTTATAGCTATTAGAAACATATTTAACACCTGATTATGAAGGTGGGTGGAATGAGATCACACTCCCAAAAAAACCACAACAATAATCACACTAGGACTAACCCAGGTATAAAGCAGAGTCAGGACCACAATATCATCTTTATAAAATTATATGGCATATTTCATCAATAATAACCAACTTTCATAAATAATAAGAAAGGAACAAAATACAAATTTACCGACATAACCAACCCCATAGAGAGTAGTAAAAAATGACATATTATCTCACTTATTACCCCAACCATCCCTAGGGGGTGTAATATTTGTTATAGGCCCTCGACCATATTACTCTTAATTTTCTTCAATATTATCCTATATACCAATAAGGGAGTGAAATAGATAGAGACAATCTAGGCATTTTTCCTTACCCATCCCAATCAGATGGAACAAACCTAGAAGGATTATGATAATCATGTGGATAAGACCACCCTCTATGTCACATGATAGTCAGAACCTTTGGTGAGTAAGAGGATGATGAGTGGAAAATGGATGAGGATGAGGATTTGAAACCCCCATGTTCTTAAGTTAGACACTAACAAGCAAACCCTGATAAATAGTATACCAAAGGAAATGAGCCTTTTTTGGATCAATGGGAAAATCTCACATGGTGGTAAATATTGTGGACTAGACCACATGGTTGGATCAAAGGTTCCATCAGTGATTGAGAGTATCATCTTGAATATGTTGGGGACCTAAATGATTATACCCTAGAGGTGGAGAATAGAAATTAAAAGGATTAGTCGTAGACCAATGCCAATCTTTCCATAAGGGAATAAGGGTGTTAACTCTAATATTATACTCATCAAGAATAGAGACTTAAATCTCTGTAATAGATTCAACATCTAAATTATTTAAATTAAATTTATTCTAAACCAAATTCTAAGGAAACCAAGAGTGACCCACTTTACAAAATAAACCCCCAATATTTTTTGCACCTTTTTTAAACAACCTTAAGCTCTTGATCTAAGGGACCAAGGAAAAGGGAACATTGTGAAAATTCAATATGGGAGACATCCAAAATAAATGAGAGTTTAGAGAGAGACCATTCCCTAAACCTTCCCCCACCCAAATGAGATGGGGTTTGAGTTTCTCCCAAGCTTTCCAAATGATCTAAATAATAAAAGTAACATTAATTTTAACAAGTATACGGGTTATGAGAAGAGTATGTAACCCAAGGACTTTTCATGCTCTTATACCACAAGGAACCCCCTGAGAGATACTGTGATGAAGTAATATCTTCTAAGATTCATCACTTTCCAATCCTATGATAACCCATTTAATGCTAAGAGCAAGATCTTGGAGCCTAATATCCATGAAACTTAGACCACCTTCTTATTTAATCCAGAAAAAAATATCCCATGAAACTCTATGAAATCCTTTATGACCTTCAGAATTGGCCCATAGGAAACATATTAGAAGATTTTTCAACCTATTATAGGTAGCATTAGAAGGAGCCCAACATGGAGAATAATAAAAATCCATAGATTCCAAAACCTTGGAGCAAACTTGAAACTTACCCACCAAAGACAAGGGTTTTATGATCCAATAATAAATTTTATTCTCAACCCTTTGAACCACATAGGATCACCAGTCAGTTGGAGAGGCCTAAAAATCAAAAGGAATGGGGTAAGTGCATGGAGTTGAGGGATAATTCCATAGACATTTTAGGTAACATGATCATGTTAATAAATAACATGATCACGTTATTTAAATTATGTCTCACTAATTACCAAGCCATAACATAATCATGTTATTGTATAGCATGATTACGTTAATAGATAACACAATCATGTTAATAGATAATGTGATCACATTATTGTAAAAACAATAATGTGATCATGTTACCATTATTTTGCACATTAAAACAATGAACATGTAGATGGAGTAAATGTTGGTTAACAGGTAATACGATCATGTTATTAATAACATGATTATGTTCCTATTATTTTTCACTTAAAATCATGTGGGAGTAACACATGAAAGCAACTTTGGCCATAAGCTTATATTTACTTCTCTAAATGTTAAGTATAATAAACTAAATATAACAATATAAATATAAATTTATACTTAAAATTTTTATTAAATATAATAAATTAAGGTCACTTAACATTTGATAAATTTGGTCTCATAGTTGCACACCTTACGATGTGGAAAATAATTTTTCAAAATCCATTCTGGTCTACACTTAGGCATTATCAACGTCTAAGTATTAAACTTAGGGATTTCAAGACATAATTTTTGTAATTAATATCCATTTTTGGTAAATATATAATCATTTTTTAGGTTTTTGTGCCTTTCAGATTGATTTCGGCATTTCTATGAGTCTAAGGTTTATCAAAATTGAAGTTTACAAACCATTTACTTTGAAATTGATGCAAAGTGGTATGATTTGGGTAGCATAGGTCACATTGATGACCTACACACACTAAATGACCACTTTGTTTAAATTTCACTTGTTCCTCATCCCTAATCACTTCTTACTCATTCTTCATCACCCCTTATCACTCTCTCATCATTATTAATTAACCCTAATCACTCCCTCATTGACCCTCACTATCCCTCATCATCCCTAATCACTCACTCCTCATTCCTCATCATCCCTCATCACTCCATCATTCACTCTCACCATCCCTCATCATCCCTAATCACTCCCTCAATAGTTCTCACCATCCCTCATCTTCCCTAATCACTCCCTCATTAGCTCTCACCATCCCTAATCACACCCTCCTCATCCTTCATCATCCATAATCACTCCCTTATTGACCCTCACCATTCCTCATCATTTATAATCTCTCCTCGATCATCCCTAATCACTCCCTTATTGACCTTCACCATCCCTAATAGCTGCTTTATCATACCTCATCATCTCTAATCACTCATTCCTCATCCCTCATCACCTCTAATCACTCCCTCATTAATCCTCACCATCACTCATCATCCCTAATCACTCCTTCATCCTCCCTAATCACTCCTTCATTAAACTTCACCATCCCTCATCATCCCTATTGACTCACTCATTATCTATACTCATTTCCACTTCATCCCTCCTCATCCTTAATCACCCCATCCAATACCTTAATTATGTTATTTTGTTGTGATTTAACAATGTTAGGAGATACAAGTGGAGAGTTGAGTACTTGCATAAAATATAAGACATAGTGATCAAAATGATGTGGAGATAAATTTGAAACATCAATATTTAACACCTATGAAAAAATATGGTCCTATTAGAAATGATGTATAATTTTGTTGGGTGAATATTTTGTCGACCAGCTAACTGGCATTCAAAATAGTTCCTATCACCACAGCATAGGGAGATTGGTCGTCCAGATGTGCAGGTTTACTGCATCAGCAGGAGACAAATCTCTCTCTCATCAAGGGGAGGTTCCCTATAGATATGCAGGAGATGCAGGAGGCTATATATATATATATATATATATATATGCAAAAATAAAGACACAAGGGGTAGGACAAACCATCCATCTCTCTAATTTTAGAAATGATGCTAACAAACAGAGGAGAAATACTGGGTGATGGGGAAGGTGCTTCTCTTCTTTCAGAAGCAACTTTCAGCCAAGAGCTAGATTCCTTCCTATATTGTAGAAATCTTAGTGAGGCAATAGAAGGCACTTCTCGTCTTTCAGAAGTGCTTGTTCTTGCAAACAACATGACTCTTTCTGGTAGCAAGTAACTGGTAACAGGGTAACCAGCAGCCTGAAATGTAGCGCAAAGTCTCCACCTCGACTACCCAAAGAGTATATTACAAAGGATAATGGGGGCACAAAGTCACCCCAGAATCCTCAACATAAAAAGGAAAGGAAAACACATACTGAAATCAATTGTGAAAGAACAAAGTCTTCTCACAGTTGGTTTTAGGACACTTCTTTGTTACCTTTACTAATTCTGTGCACCAAATTAAATGAATAAGGACACTTTCAGATGACACAAGTCAGAACAGCACAAAGTCTGTAAAAACCTAATTTCTCATTCAAATAACAAGGAAAATCAAATTACAACCTGAGCCCAAAGTCTCAGTCTTCTTCTTTCAAAATGGGCAAAGTTTCATTCTTGTAAAAATGAGAAGAAGTCTCTTTTACAACAAATGAGAGATTACAATATATAGAGCTCCAAGAAAGACTTGGGTGCTTATTTTTCAAAGAACGGCCCATGCTGTGCATTCAACGCCTTGAATGCATTTTCAAGTTTGTCAAAGGACTACATTAAAAATAGGGTAGTTGTCTTAACTATTTTATCCCATATGTCTTCTCTTGAGTCTGGATCATCTGGTCTATTCCCTTTGACATCTGCGTAGCTGTCCATTTGTCTTTACTTCATGGAAGAAAATAGGCCACATCCTTGGTTTGGTGCACTCAAAAGTCTACTCGATCTAATGTTTCACCTACTAGAAATCACTCTTTTGAAGATATTTCTGATCCTTTGGTCTCGTTCCTCTCTTCGATGCTTAAGCACTTCTTTGCTCTTTATAGCCCTTCTTGCCTAAGTCTTCGGGGGGTCCTTTCTGCGTCTTTGACAAGTGGAAAGTTCCGTTGTTATGAAACTCATTAGAAACTTATAGAAAATGGATTCCATGACACGTTTTGCCCGAGCAACTCCAAAAGGGGAACATGGATGCAAACACTTGTCATGTTCTGCTGAGCCATAACAGGACACGTGACATATTTTGCTACACTTTGTCTTTTTCCATTAGGCACTTCTTCATGAGCTTTTCTCTTCAATCGGGCTTTTTCTTTGCTTTTTGCTCTTGTCTTTTCCAGCTTTGTCTCTTCCTACTGCAATTTGAGCTATCGAGCTATCTTTCCAGCCAGTCGCTTGGTTCTTCCTTGAGTTCGCTTTATTTGAATTTCAACAGATATTCCTTTTCCTTAAATTTGACATCTATGGGGACATCATTGGTTGACTGTTTCTTGAACCATGTTGAACTTTGAACCCATTGAAATTAAATTGGTTTAACAGTTCAATGGTTCATCCATTGAAGCCCCTTGAACCTTTCGATTGAACCAACTTTGGTTCAATGGTTCATTCTTCGTTATTTGGCTAAGCCTTTTGTTCTTTTGCACCAAGCGCGTTAAACCAACTTAGTCGTTGAACCCATTGAACCTTTGAACCAAAGTGGTTCAAAGTTCAATGGTTCAAGCCTAAGTCCTTTATCATTTGCCGATTAAAATCCTTTTGATTGAACTAAGGTGCTGAACCAATCCTGGAAACGACTGAGTGTTAGAAGCTTGTTCTTTTGACTGAACTTGCCTGTAGAAGCTTTTTTAACCTGTTGAACCTGTGAATCCCCTTTACGAAAAAAGCTTTAAAATGAGGAATTTGAAAGCTCAAAATAAATTTTGAGAAGGGAAGAGAGAAATTTTGGTCTGTAGGTTGTCCCAAAAATGAGTGGCATTTTTTGGGGACAATAGCTAGCTCCAGGTGGGGAACTTCCTTCTATTGCAAAAATTGATTGAAGGGAGTAGAATCCAGAATCTCCAGTGCCTTAGAAGCTTGCCATTGGGCTATGGAGTCACGCTACCCAAGAAGAAAGGCTCTAAAAAATGAAAATGAAAGAACAAAATAGAAACAAAAGACTATACAAATACACATATGTACAGGGGGAACTCATCTGATACTTCAAGATTCGAAGTGTTTCAAATGTTTCCCATTGTGAGGCAGAGAAAATGGCCTTTTGTCCTGATAAACCAAAAAGAAGCCATTTTGCCCCCAGAATCGGTGATGAGCAAATGGAACTCTCCACCAGGAAACCACTTTTCTGTGCCTTCCCCTTGGTTCTCTTCTCTTGCTGCCCCTTGGCAAGACTTGCTTTCTAGTCCAAGAACCATGAATCTTGGTTCTCCTTCAGAGTCCCTTTTTCTGATTTTGATGGGCAGTAGTGCAGCCTAGTACCATAATTTTTTGTTCTGATAGCTCAACCCAGCACATGTCTTTATTGTCCCCCTCAAATATCTCAAATTCTTCTTCATTTAGAAGGGAGGGTTCTTCTGCACTTATGCTGCACTCCACCAATTCTTCTGCTATTTCATCCCTGCCTGAAGACTCAAACAAAATTTGGGCTGCAGGGGTAGCCATTTGGGTCTTGACACATTTGACATGATTAATTATGTCAAATGGTTGGGTTGGACTAGGCACAAGGGATGGGAGTTCTTATTTTTAGTTTATGGGAGGGGTGGGAGGACTGGCCTACGAATTTGAAGTAGAAGGTGCAAAAATGTTTGGGATACTTACTTTCTTAGCAATCACTGGGTCCTTCGACTTGATAGGCAGAGTGGTCCTGCTCTTAGCAATCAAAATTGTAGGCTGAGGTCACTCCTTTATTTCTCCTTTATCAACTTGTTGAGCTGACTAATTCTGGGACTGGGTGATCACAGCATATGATCCCTTGGATGCTCCACCTTTACTTCATGGTTCATCCTAGTAATCTAGGAAACTGATGTGGGAGTCGCCAGCTGACTCTTCTTGATCCTCCGTGAAGAGACCAGTGTCATTTTCTTGATTAAACTCAGGTTGGAAAGAGAAATCATGCTTTGTTTCCAAATACCCAACTACTGAGTTGGCTGGAGGTGCTTCAATGGCAAGGTTCCTCTGTGGGGGAGGAAGGTGATTGGGTTGCCCTTGATGTGCCTGATCAGGGAATGTCCTCCTTGGTACATCTCTATATGAAGGAGCAAATGACATCCCTTGTGCCATTTGTCTTCTGAGGGCCAGCACTTCATTTGCTAGCTTCTGCACCATTGGATCAGTGGTGGCTGCAGGAGAATTATCAAAAGATGAAGAAGATGTGCCTTTATTTGAATCCCTTCTTATCTTTCTAGCCAAGATAAGGTCATCTTCTAACTCAGTGGCCAAGTCCTGAGCAGCCTCAAGGTTTATATGTCTATCCTGTCTCAACAAAAAACTCACTTCAAGCAACTGTGAGTTGATGAAGAAACACATGAGATTTTGAGGTGTCAGTTGGGCAATCATGGGAATCCTGTGCCTTAGCTTGTTGACCCTGGCAATGAAGTCCCTCATAGGCTCATGGGGCTCCTTCATTTGTGTGAGCTGGGCTAGAAGAGCATGTGCATCCTCTATTGGCCTGAACCTAGCTTCAAATTTAGCTTTGATAGTGTCCCAACCAGTCACTGATCTAGTATGCAGATGGTAAAACTAGTCTGCAACAGCACCTTGTAGTGTCTCCACAAAAAGCCTGACTGCCACATCTTCAAATTCCACCCCTATTATGCCACATGCTATGTTGAAAGCTGTGATGTGTTCATCAGGATGAACTTTCCCATCACTAAAGAATTTGGGGAATTTTTTTCTTGAACTGCATGGAAGCTCATGCAGAGGTGGAGTTAGATTAAGTGGGCCAAAAGAGTTACCCCAGGGGCTTCGAACTGCCATGATTTAATTATTGAAAAATGGGGATAACACATCTGGGTGGAACTGCTAGATGGTAGGCCAAAAATGGAAAAGAACTAGCCCTGCCTCAGCTTCAGGCTTGAGGCTTGAGGCTTCAAATTGTGCTTTCTTTCCCAGCAGCTCTAATTTTGTAGAACAGATAAAATAATGGAGATGGATGAAAATGGTAAGGCTATAATAATAAAGACCAGATAAAATAATGGAGATGGATGAAAATGGTAAGGTTATAAGAATAATGGGTAAGACATGGAATGGAGTCGCCAAACTCTATAATGGATAAGGGTTAAATGATAGAGGGTAAGACATGGAACGGAGTTGCCAAACTCTATAATGGATAAGGGTTAAATGATAGTGGGTAAGACACGGAACGGAGTCGCCAAACTCTATAATGGATAAGGGTTAAATGATAGTGGGTAAGACACATGAGATGTTTCAATATGAAGCTTGAGGCTCCAAATTGCACAAAATTACTGTGTCCCCAGCAGAGTCACCAAAAATTGTTGGGTGAATATTTTGTCAACCAGCTAATTGGCATTCAAAATAGTTCCTATCACCATAGCATAGGGAGATTGGTCATCCAGATGTGCAAGTTTACTACATCAGTAGGAGACAAATCTCTCCTCTCATCAAGGGGAGGTTCCCTATAGATATGCAGGAGATGTAGGAGGCTATATACTATATATATATATATATATATATATATATATATATATATATATATATATATATATATATATGCAAAAAATAAGACACAAGGGGTAGGAAAAACCATCCATCTCTCTTCTTTTAGAGATGATGCTGAAAAATAGAGGAGAAATACTGGGTGATGGGGAAGGTGTTTCTCTTCTTTTAGAAGTAGCTTTCAGCCAAGAGCCAGATTCCTTCCTAAATAGTAGAAATCCTGGCGAGGCAACAGAAGGCACTTCTCTTCTTTCAGAAGTGCTTGTTCTTGCAAATAGCAGGACTCTTTCTGGTAACAAGTAACTAGTAACAGGGCAACCAGCAACCTAAAATGTAGCGCAAAGTCTCCACCTCAACTACCCAAAGAGTATATCACAAAGGATAATGGGGGCACAAAGTCACCCCAGAATCTTCAACACAAAAAGGAAAGGAAAACACAGACTGAAATCAATTGTGAAAGCACAAAGTCTTCTCACAATTGGTTTTAGGACACTTCTTTGTTACCTTTACTAATTCTACGCACCAAATTAAATGAATAAGGACACCTTCAGATGACACAAGTCAGAACAGCACAAAGTCTAGAAAAACCTGCTTTATCATTCAAATAACAAGGAAAATGAAATTACAACCTGAGTTCAAAGTCTCAGTCTTCTTTTAAAATGGGCAGAGTTTCGTTCTTTTAAAAATGAGAAGAAGTCTCTTTTACAACAAATTAGAGATTACAATATATAGATCTCCAAGAAAGACTTGGGTGCTTATTTTTATAAAAATGGCCCATGCTGCACATTCAACGCCTTGAATGCATTTTCAAGTTTGTCAAAGGACTACATTAAAAATAGGGTAGTTGTCTTAACTATTTTATCCCATATGTCTTCTCTTGAGTCTGGATCATCTGGTCTATTCCCTTTGACATCTGCGTAGCTGTCCATTTGTCTTTACTTCATGGAAGAAAATAGGCCACATCCTTGGTTTGGTGCACTCAAAAGTCTACTCGATCTAATGTTTCACCTACTAGAAATCACTCTTTCGAAGATATTTCTGATCCTTTGGTCTCATTCCTCTCTTCGCTGCTTAAGCGCTTCTTTGATCTTTATAGCCCTTCTTGCCTAAGTCTTCGGGGGGTCCTTTTTGTGTCTTTGACAAGTGGAAAGTTTTGTTGTTATGAAACTCATTAGAAACTTACAAAAAATGGAGTCCACGACATGTTTTTCCCAAGCAACTCCAAAAGGGAAACATGGATGCAAACACTTGTCACATTCTGCTGAGCCATAATAGGACACATGACGTATTCTGCTACACTTTGTCTTTTTCCATCTGGTACTTTTCCAAGGGATTTTCTCTTTAGTCGGGCTTTTCCTTTGCTTTTTGCTCTTGTCTTTTCTAGCTTTGTCTCTTCCTACTACAATTTGAGCTATCAGGCTATCTTTCCAGCCAGTCGCTTGATTCTTCCTTTGAGTTCTGTGCTTTATTTGAATTTCAACAGATATTCCCTTTCCTTAAATTTGATGTCTGCAGGGACATCATTGGTTGACTGTTGCTTGAACCATGTTGAACTTTGAACCCGTTGAAACTACATTGGTTCAACGGTTCAATGGTTCATCTGTTGAAGCCCCTTAAACCTTTCGATTGAACCAACCGATTGAACCAACTTTGGTTCAACATTTCAATGGTTCATTCTTCATTATTTGGCTAAGCCTTTTGTTCTTCTGCACCAAGCGCGTTGAACCAACTTGTTCGTTGAACCCATTGAACTTTTGAACCAAAGTGGTTCAAAGTTCAATGGTTCAAGCCTAAGTCCTTTATCATTTGCCGATTAAAATCCTTTTGATTGAACTGAAGCGCTGAACCAATCCTAGAAACGACTGAGTGTTAGAAGCTTGTTCTTTTGACTCAACTTGCCTGCAGAAGCTTTTTTAACCTGTTGAACCTGTGAATCCCCTTTACAAAAAAAGCTTTAAAATGAGGAATTTGAAAGCTCAGAATAAATTTTTAGAAGGGAAGAGAGAAATTTTGGTCTGTAGGTTGTCCCAAAAATGAGTGGCATTTTTTGGGGACAACAAATTCAAAATTGAAAATCTTGTAGAAAAGGAGAAGCAAGTAAAACCACCATAGCACCAAAAATGGGTAGTAAATACATGAGGATCACCAAGCTATGCGATTTCCTGAAACCAATTAATTACTTTCCATATGAGGACTTTTTATGATTTGAATAATTATAGTGAAGGCATTCTATTTGTACGTCTATTGATTGAGTCATCATACCAGAGAGTGGAAAATAATTTTCAAATTATTAGAACAAGTAGTCCAAGATTGGAAAGTGGTGCTCTCATAACTTCAATATTCAATCTAATGAAGAGTGTCACACTATGAGCTCTCTACTTTCACATCTTGAGAAGTGGGTAAAAGTTATCTATCACTATAAAAAGGTAAGTAGATAATATATTATGAACCCAATGATATGGTTGGTACTAAAAATATCTCTACTTCCCCCAACAAGAAATTATATGAATTAAAAATATTGTTTCATTAACAAATGTAGATCAATGGTGAACCAATACACTTCATCATTTCCAATGGAATTCAGAAGAATTTAATTTCTCCTAAAGCATATTTTCAAAAACTAAACTTGAAATTTATACATCATCCATAACCATATTCTTATGTATGGTCTAGTGTAGGCCTTGAGAAATGGATCACCTAGTAGTGTCACTTGGTGTACAAAATCAAACTTTTAAAAGATGCAATCCTTTGTGACATCTCAACATTATAGGTGTGTGATGTTTTACATGTGGTCAACCATATATTTACCATTGACATGTAGTCTATGAAGTAAATCCTTAAAATTTTGTGACAGATTGTCATGATCTAAAATACCATATATCATAGTTAGTTCATAAGATTTCAGTCATTAGTGCTAGGAAGTGCAAGAATATTGTCAATTCTAGTAATAAGTTTACTCTTGATGGTAAGAAGTAAATGTAATAACATCTTTATGTCACCATATTATAATGTGGTTTATCCAACAATAACAAAGATAAAATAATTGAACCATAAACTAGATCAATACAAGGATATCTTTCAGTCACCTAAATAAGTTCGTACATATTGTACACTAAACAATACTATTGATTTGATCCCTTAACTACCTCTACCTCAAATCTCTTTATACAACATATAATTTATAGAGAATGAATATATCAATTGGTAGATCCATGAAATCATGGATAATGGACACATCATGCCCAAATCATTGCCTTGTAAAAGCCCAATTGTGTTTGTACCAAAGTTGTGAATCAGTTAAAAAAATCTTAACAAGATGAAAGTGAAGAACTATTATTTTCATTTAAATATTAAGGCATTTTTCTAACATATCTATGGTGTAGAATTATTTTCCAAGATTGATCTTAAGTTTGGGTATCATCATATTCATGTTAAACCTATAGACACTTGGAATATAATCTTAAAAATAAAGGAAGGATTGATTGACTAGTTCATTATGCCTTTTAGGTTAACTCATGTAATGAATTCATTCATTTCAAGATGTTGAACGACATCCTCAATCCATTTACCTATGTCATTTTTTTAATCTAACTTGATGACATCTTAATCTTTAGATAACATGGGATGAACATCTACACCATGTTGAACTAGTGTTTCACATTTTGTAGAAACATATTTTTATGATAACATGAATAAATGTTCATTTTTCATGCAATAGATAAAATATTTGGGACACATTACACACACAAGGGGTGCATGTGTGAACCTGACCAAGATTCAAGTCATATAAGAATGGGAAACACTAAATCACTTTTCATCTGATTCAAATCTTCTCAGAATTAGAAAATTATACAAGAGATTTTGTTTAATCTTTGTCTTTTGAACCAAACTACCAAAGGTGGAATTGAATAAAGTTTCATCTAGTCAGCTTCACAACAAAGATAATTCAATGAACTAAAATTTAGACTCTATTTTGTGTTAGTACTTATATTACTTGACTATAAATTTGGAAGATCATCCAATTCATTTAGTAATGAAATTGACTACCACAAATGGGTATTGACAACACAAGTCCTAAAAAAGAGTTAATTTCTATTATAATGGATTAAACAACATATGATTGGAAACAAATATATCTTTTGAGTATATAATTACATCATATGATGAGGGAGTGATTAGGGATAGTGAGGGATGGTGAGGTTTAATGATGGAGTGATGAGGGATGGTGAGGGATGGTGAGGGTCAATGAGGGAGTGATTAGTGATGAAAAAATATTGATTAGAGACTATGAGGTATGAGGAGGGACTGATTAGGGATGATGAGGGATGGTGATAATCAATGAAGAAGTTATTAGAGATTATAAGCATGAGTGATTAGAGATGATGAAAGACAATAAAGGTCAATAAAGTAGTGATTATGGATGAGGAGGGATAAAAAGGGATTAAGAAGTGATTAGGGATGATGAGGGATGAGGAAAGAGTGATTAGGTATTATGAAGTATAGGGAGGTAGTGATTAAGGATGTTGAGGGATAGTGAGGGTCAATAGAGGAGTGATTATGGATGATAAAGGAGTGATTAGAGATGACTATGGATAGTGAGGGTCAATGAGGAAATAATTATGGATAATGAGTAATTATGAGAGAGTGAATACAGGTAATGAAGGATGAGTAGGTTGGTGCATGGCATCACAAATACTATAGGAGGTCAATCCATGGCATCACCTCTAGCTTGGTGACAACAAAATGTAACCTTTGGCATTTAAAAGCCAATAATTATTTAAAAAATAGCCTATCAGTGAGTATCATCTCATCCTCCAATGAAAATATGTCCATCAAATCCACTACGTCTTATAGATCTGAATAGTTGGTATACTTATTCTTGAATATGGTAGCGTCAAACATTGTATCTATGAACTCTATGGAGTCCTGGATGAAGATGATATTGTCGTATACATTTTATGATGATTTCAATTTACTTCTATTTTTTATGTATGTTATATGATCCACTCAGCTCTAGCTTAATCATTATTTTACTCATAGTGCTCTTCGAGATAGTAGCTAGGGCTCTTTGTCACTATAGGATAGTATGAGACTTTGAATGCAAGTTTGATTGAAAGAAATGAAGGCTTCTGATGGCTATGTATCACATATATAGTATTTTGCATTGAATAGAAGTTTGTGTAACATAAATGCCCAATGTTCACCTTGCTTTTATATTCTTGTATAATTCAAACTTTATTAGTTCAAGTTGGCAGGGGTCTTTAGTATATATCATTGGAAGACACGTTAACTTTATTTTGGCTATGACAAAGGGATAATTTTTTTCTTGGTAGTAAGGTATTTGGGTTTATGTTGGGGACTAATATTTTACAAAAGACCCACAACAAAAAGCCTACTATTTGGCAATATCATCGATAAAATTAGTTCAGGCAAAATGTCTGAGGAAATTATCCTGAAGGGTCATTCCAAAAAGTCTAAAGGGTTATTTTCATCAGGAAACATTCTAAAAGATATACTTCATAGGGAAAAGTTCCCATGACAAAAGTCTTGAAGGGTCTATTTCATAGGATCAAGGCCCAAGATAATTTATCGAAGGATAAGTCTTCAAGGGCAAAGGGCCTGGGACAAAACTCCTAAAGGGTAAAGTAGTGATGACAAAAATCCCAAAAGTTCTTTCCAAAAAGGCTGAAGGGAAATTTTAAAAGGTTGAAGGGTAGGTTCCAAAGGGCAAAATGCCATGCCCATTATCCTAAAGGGTGAGTTCAGAAAGGTTTGAAGGGTCTACTTCATGGCAAAAAAGAATAAATACCATAAGAGGTCAATGCATGGCATCACCTCTAGCTTGGTGACAACAAAATGTAACCTTTGGCATTTAAAATAAAATAATTTTTTTCTTGGTAGTAAGGTATTTGGGTTTATGTTGGGGACTAATATTTTACAAAAGACCCACAACAATTTGGCAATATCATCGATAAAATTATTTCAGGCAAAATGTCTGAGGAAATTATCTTGAAGGGTCATTTCAAAAAGTTTGAAGGATCATTTTCATCAGGAAACATTCTGAAAGATCTACTTTGTAGGGAAAAGTGCCAATGAAAAATTTCTTGAAGGGTATACTTCATAGGATAAAGGCCCAAGACAATGTCTTGAAGGATAAGTCCTCAAGGGCAAAGGTCTTGGGACAAAACTCTTGAAGGGTAAAGTAGCGATGACAAAAATCCCAAAGGTTATTTTCAAAAAGGCTGAAGGGCACTTTTAAAAGGTTGAAGGGTAGGTTCTAGAGGGAAAAGTTCCATGCCCATTATCCTAAAGAGTGAATGAAGAAAGGTTTGAAGGGTCTACTTCATGGGAAAAAATGGCCAAAGGATCTACTTCATAGGATAGAATGGTCCAAGACAAAAGTCCTAAAGGGTACATTAGGGCAGGGAAAGAGTCATTTCAAAAAGCCAAAGGACAATTCAAAAAGGATGAAGGTTAATTCTGTCATGCCAACATGGCTACAACAAAAAGGCCAAAGGGTAGGTTATTCAAGTAAAGGGATCTGGGATAAAATTGATCATTTTAGAAAGGCTAAAGGGTAGGTTCATAAGGCAAAGGAATTCTATCAAGGGATTCATGTTGAAATTTCATGGGTTTGTGGGTACATGCCACATGCCCTTGACTACTAAAAAATTAAGTCTTAAGCTTAATGTTTTAGGTACCCTTGAAGGTATTACAAGTCCCTTCAAACCTTCAAGGGTACCCATACGCATGTTTGAAAGGTATCTCCTAAGAGATACCTTCAAAATTTTGGGTCCAAAATAGAGGTTCCAATCAAATACAGGATCCCAAAATATAAGAAGCTAATCATTTTCCATAATTTTTCTCAAAACCCCCATTGTTCATTATCATTTTGTATTGTAATAAAATGCATGGTTGAATGTTGACTTAATTAGCTATTTTTTTTATGTGTCTATTCCACTCTGATGCATGTTTGAAATGTATCTCCTAGGAGATACCTTCAAAGTAGGATGAATCAAGAATTGAAGTATGCAGTATATGATATTAAAATCTATTAATTTTTTGGATTGAAATAAACCATGTCATCAAAAAAATGTTATACATTACTTTTTTAACATTTTTAGGTTTTAACATATCTCCATGCTTATGTTCTAGTATAAATATAAATTTATCTCCTACATATAGGTATAAATTGGATTGATTTTATAAATAACCTAATTAACAACTCTTCTCGTATCTTTTACAAATGTCCAAGCTAAAAATTCATAAATCAATGGCTTTCCATTATGGAGACTATGTTTCTCTCATAAATAATGGTAAGGTCATTGGTGCAAGAAGAATACACAAAGTGGCAGGTCTAGATGTTGAATCTCTGGAACCCATAAATCTCTTCCACATGCCATAATGAAGAAATGCCTATTAAATGTGTAAGTGTTAATGTAACTAAATCTTTTGATCTAACTCTATCACTTCCATTTCTTGTAGATTTTTTGCATAATTTCGGGGATGTAGTTAATAATGTTACTATATGGAGCACAAGAATGATGCAACATGTCATAAACAAGTTTTTTATAGACAATGACATAGAATAAAGACAAAATAATTTGAGTTTATTTCTACATACACAACCATTGCAACAAGAAAACCCTTGCTTGGATTCATTTGTTTGATATATAGATGATCCTACCACATTTCAACGCCTAAAAAAAAATCTTAGGAAAAGTGTACATTTGTTGCACAAATGTACAACTCTTTCAAATGATGAAAAAAATGCTTTTAGTTATGTTGAATTTTGACAACCAGGGGAAATTTTTGGTTACATTCCTATCCCAATGTTATAAAACGAATTGGTAATTTACATAAGGAAAGTTATACAACATTGTGAGACTTGAAATACAAAGTTAACTGAAACATCTATCATTATATTGCCTTCCAAAAAAATATTGGACATTGAGACTTATAGAAAAATCAATTTACCATACATGAAACCAAAGGAGAAAGAAATTGGAAATATTTGGGATAATGAAGTCACTCCTTGCCTGATATTCCTAGCACAAATGCATCCAAAATAATTAACTTGTGCCTATAAATACTCGAGCCAAAAAAGAAATCAACCAAATACTTCTCTCAGCCTAGTGGAGTTTGATGAAAGCATAGATAGTGAGATTTCAACAATGTATGGGATAAATGTTGCACCAAAAAATGTTTTCAATCAGGCTTATCATTTGAGATTCTAAAATATGAAAAGATGAAGTTGTTTGATTCCACCACAATAGATAGGAGGCAACATGTCTTGGATGCCCTTTCTATCAGTTTGTTTAAGAAAAATAAAAATAAAACTAGCATTAATTTTTAGAGTATGGAGATCTTTTTGGAAGCTTGGCTTAAAATATATGAATTGAAGAGAATTAGTTTTTTTTACATTCAAAATTATCATAGAAATGGGGAATGAAATGCATTCCATGGAGAAAGATTTTGATAAAATCCATAATAGAAGACAATGGCAGCTAAAGATTTATTGGACCAATTGGTGGATGATTTTGCAGATGTTTCTCCATGACTAACATGTCAGGTAGATATAGATGGCTCACAAGAAAATGTTTGACATCTTCCATCATGTTTCACTCAAGAATTTATGAGGTGCCACATCAATGCACAACTAGCAGATATGCAATACAACCCAATATCCCAGCCAAAATTTAATAACATGTGGAGAACTAATTTTCATGATGTGACCATTGCCACATCTGATGACTTCACTAGGTGCAAAACATGCATCTTGCTGACTCAATAGAAACACTCTAGGTCCCTCTCTAGAGATCAGAAAGAGCATATCGATCAAGAATTATTGATGCACTCAAATCAAATACTTTATGTAAGACAAATGTATTACACACAAAAATGAATGTCAGAACAATACCCTAAATAATGCCTCAGTTTCTTTAATGACAAGGTGGAACATCAAAAAACATTTATGCTGAGGACAATGACAAAAAGAAAATTAGTTACTGATAGAATATTAGAGTTGTCAATGGTAGGGATTATAACACATGGTCATGGTGCAAGCAGATATGGGCATTTTTTTAACTATACGTTCTTGGAGGGTCTAACTTTACTATCACCTCATTGAACAAGTGTTTTAGGGATATGGAAACACAAATGTCATATACTTATGGATATTTACTAAATAAACATGGATTTTCAAAATATACATTGTATGATGCACTTTTGTCTAACAATTACTACCTTAAATGCAAGAAATATAGAGAAGAATCACAATCAATTGGTGCCTTCAAGAAACTTCCTTCCAGGCTATATCTTCAACTAGAAAACTATTGTGGGGACAATAAGAATAGGTACTTCCATTCATAATTATATTTAAAAAATGTCAAACCTTATATGGAACTAATGTTACATTTACAAATTCATAAAATCAAATTTTTTTGTACAAGTATGTGTTGTAATATTTATCTTTCCTTGTCTACAAAGGTGTTTTCTTCGATGTCAAGGTCAAATTTATCCCTATAGGACATACTCGTGAGGACATTGATGGCACATTTGGAAACTTGTCTAAATGTATTAAAAAGAAAGAAGTATGGAGTATGGCAGAGATAATGGACACTTATAGGATGTGTAAAAATATAAGAAACTTCATGCCATATTTAGCTGAAGAGGTAGTGGATTTCAAAGAGTATGTTAATGTTTACTAGCTAAAGGGAAGAAATTAAAAAATAGGCTTGACAAAAGGTCAATACTTTCTTCTACGCATGGAGCAAGGTCATCCCATTATGTGTTGCAAAAACTCTATAAGAGATAGAAATTGGTCACCCCTAATTACATTATGGGGAACAAAAGAAAATGGTGAGCCAAATGTTCCAAAAGGGAATCTGACAAAAATATATTTCAAAGACTTGAAAAATAGAGAAATGTCTCAAGATTCCATTGTTTCAAAAGACTCAGATAGAAGTAGAAAAAGAGTGAAAAAGAAATTAAATATAACTTGAATAAGTATGTACATCAATTCAATGAATTTGGTTTGAATGGAAATAGTAAGTGGAAGGATCTAGCATATTAGTTACAAAACATCCATGACATAATGAAATAAGACATCTTCCCTTCTGAAGTTAAGTGTACAAGATATTTTTAGCCTATAACTCATCACGACATACCCCTGCATAGAGATCTACACAAAATGGATCATGATAGGACCCTTGATTTTAGAATGGCATCTATAGATACATATGTTGGTTCAAGAAGAAAAATAACAAAAAATGCATTTAATCCATCTCAAGATGTGCAAATCAAAGATATGTTATTTGTCAAACCTGACGATTTTATAGGAGTGGACTGCATAGTATGAGTTGCTAGAGATAAAAGCAATATTAAGATACTACAAACAAATGGGGAAATAGAATGAAGGGCCAATGCAGATTGGTTCATCCCAGTTCATGCAAGGAAAAAAGATATAGAAGAAGCAAAAAATTATTTAGGCTGCTTGGACAAGAAATGGAAGCCAAACCCAACTAACACATCTTTACCATCCATACTCATAGATAGTATCATCTACACTTGGAAACCAAATAAAAATTGAAGAGGTCATACACTTGTTCTCACTAATTTTTTGAAAGGCATTGTAACAAACTATTTGAATGCATCATCCCACTAGGCACTAACAAAAATAGTGATAAAAGGATTGGTAAATTTGAAATGGTGTTTCTTTAATTTTAGAATGAGAAATATGAATGCTTTTTTCAAAATTTAGTCAATTTTTTTAGAATGGATAATTTTTTATTATTTTATTTATTTATATTTATTTCTAGTGGCACTTTGCATTTTGGGTCTTGGAAAATACACTTTGACATTTGAGTTCTATAATTTATACTATGATAATTTAGTATTTTAGTAGTTGTGCATCTATTGAATAACATTTGACCATTGGAAAGTCCACTTCACATTTTTGTGATTCAAAATGGTCTTTAGTTTTTACGTATTATAAATAGCTAGATCACATTTTGTGAATCACAAAAACCTCTTCAGCTTTTCAGTTTTTTAAATTAAACTTCACATTTTGCATCCTTAAAAATGGTCTTTGGCAAATTGTCTTTGTAATTTGCACATCTGAGAATTTACACTTTAGCTTTTGTGTTTTGCAAAATACACTTTGGCATTCCCATGTATGCAAAAAGGTCTTTGGGGTTTACACCTTAGAATGCCCCACTTATGCGTAAGGATTTGTTCTTTTGTATTTATGTATCGACAAATATTATTTGACTTTTTAATTTTTCAAATTACACTTCGTACAAGCACCTGAGATTGTGCCACATGGCACAATCTTGATGACTTGGTTGTGCGGAAGAATGACCAGTCCAAATAAAAGTCCTAAATAATGTAAGCACTTGAGATTGTAACACGCATCACAATCTTGGTAACTCAGCTATGTGGGAGATTATATTAATAATATAATAATAAAACACCCGTGATTGACATGTGGTATGTACACAAATACGAGATAAACTTTGATGGTTGTGAGGACATCACCCGAATTAGATTAAACAAATAGTTCATAATCCAATCAACTGATGACATGTGACATCCCAATCATCCTAGGTGTTTTAAATCACATATTGCCCAACTGTCTGATTGATGTATGAATTATTTTTTGTTAACAAATAAACTGCCAAGTCTTATTATCTATAAATGCATGGTCTATGAACTAGTTTGAATGGCCACATAATTTGGGCTTATTACAAATATATAATATAGATGTCATTTATTTGTAATAATTCCAAGTAATTCTTGATGAAGTATAATTTATTTATCATAATTTTCAACTACTAATTATTTATGATAATTTTGAATGATTTGGGCTTATCACAAATACATTAGATAGATGTGATTTATTTGTAATAAATATGACTTAATCTCGAAATAGTCTAATTTGATATTGATACAATCCAATTTATTTCTGATAGTTTTTGAAATTTTGGATTGTTGATAAGTCCATATTATCTAAAATAGTCTGTCTAGGGCCTCTTTTACTCAAAAATGTGCCTTGCCAAATCCAAATACAACAATAATTAGCTTTTCATAAATAATGTCTCAATGAGATTTGAATGTATTTATTTATAAAATTTAAAACTAACAAGCTAATATTCATCTCACATGAGACCAAAAACAAAGAATGTGCTGCTCCATTTTTACAGACTACTGGTTTGGATGTGGACAAGCAGTTAGGAGGTTGACAATGGTTTGTGAGCAATAGGTGTTTCCATCTGATGTGCATACATGCAACATAGGTGGCGGAGTTGGAAAGAATGATTTAAACTAACATAAAAGTGTCTACAACAAGGTAAAAATAAAGAAACAAAGAAATCCACATTGATTGATTCCTTACTTGGACCACCATTTTATTCAATCGTAGGGTAATCTTCAGATCCACAAAAACTAGAGAGGGAAAAATAATAGAGAACCCTTCGAGCAGAGTAATAAAATCAATGATCTTTAATCAATTTCAAGTGAGGGAGATGATTTAGAGGAGGAGGATCTTCTTCCAATGGTGTTAAAAGAGCAAGCGTAGAGGGATTTGAATTATCATTACCCCTTTATAAGTAAGTAAAACCTACGGTGCATTTGGCTCTACCACGGATGCCTATTGCATAAAAACCCCAGCATCAACAACAACAATAGTAGGTAGTGAAAAACTCGACTAAAGGACCACCTCTCATGAGAGAGGAAGAATGATCAGAGGTATAACTAATGATCATATCATTAGAGGATGAAGATATGCCATCATAAGAAGGAGACAACAGCTCTAGAGGATCATCACATTTCATAGGGTAAAGAGGAGCAATGGCAAAAATTAGTTACAATGACCATGCCATTTGGGATTCTGATGAGCCTAGTAGCTAGAAGCATGTCGATGAAGTTGAGGTATTTCACAAAATCTATAATATTTTTATTCAGCCTTCTCTTCTATGTGAATTTTTTGGCTAGCTTATTACTTTTATTGACACAAATAAAAATAGATTTTTCTTAACTAGATCAAAAAACTTACAAGCCTACCATATTTCCATAAGTCCATCGGAAGTCAAAAATAATTAACACCTCAGGGTGAGCATGAATTGCTTGAATGAAGGAAAGCAAGCTCCCCGTTACATAGAATAATTTTTTATTCAATAATGTCATTGAGATCACATAACATTAAATTAGTTGATTTCAAATAGTAGAAAAGCTTAGGGTTATAATCAATTTCCATCATTAGATTCCTCATTTTTTTTGTTGCTAAAAACACTACAATGTAATTGAAAGAAAAATTTATCTCTACTTCCATTCTAACCTCATTGTTAGGCAGCACTACAAAGGAAGCTTAATTAGACAATATTTTTCAAGAATATGGTAGTGGAAGGAAAAATGTTTAGCCCAACGTAATTCTTATGGAGTTTAATCATACTTGTCTATGTTCAATTTCAATCAAATTTCTAGACTAATTTGTGTGGTATGCAAACTCGCACGACACCAACCATTGGGGTAAACCAAATGTACAAGTGCCAGAACGATGAGTTTAAATGAAACATGCGGAGTTCATGCTAGTTTAACACATCAACATATGTTTATGGTCTAGCATTTGGGCATTATCCTATTTCTACATTGCAAATATAATATATAATATAATGTAATATTAATTAATAATAATACAAATAATATTATGTATTATAGATTAATATTATATATAATATAATTTAAAAAGCATATATATGTGTGTGTGTGTATATGTATATATATATATGAAATAATATATCTTAATATAATATATGAATATATAATATATTATATTAAAATGTAGTTTAAAATTCAATATTAAAATATTAAAATGTTTAATAGAATTAAATATATGAGATAATTAAATATAATATAAAATATGGTACTATTTGATATATTAAATTATTAATATTAACTATAAAATAATATATAACTATCATTTCATTTTAATCCTGAGAAATATTTATTATATAAATACAAATAAATATTATAATATTCATATCAAATTTGTAAAATATTTTAAAATATATAATATTGTAGACACTAGAAAAATGTACACGATAATTCTATTTGTCGAACTAACCCCTTGGCCCCCCTCAGGACTATCCCATAACCTTTTGACCACAAACTTTAGTCAAGTTAGCCAACTAGCTAAACTAACTAACTAACCTACCCTTGACCAAACTTAACCTTCACCCTCAACCACCGATGGTCACCCTGACTGCCAACGGTTAGGCTTGACCACCGATAGTCAGGTTTTCTTCGCCTCAACACTTAAACTCCAACTCAACTACAACTTGCTTTTTTATTTTTAGTTGTCTATTCCACGTGTGGATCAATGCATGTTGGTGCTAAAAATAAACAACCACTTTGAACCTTTTATTGAACTGATTGTTTCACCTCCCCTTTCTTCCTATAAAAATAGAGGAGGAGGAGGTGAAAGGGATGGGGATCAACAATCATCATCAAAACTTCTTCGACAAGAGATCAAAGCTTCTTGTGTAAGTATTCTAGCTTTCAACATTCCAACTCTAGCACTTCTTCAAGCCATCAACTATCAACCGCAAGCTAAGTATATTGTTCTTATTTTAAGTTTCAGTTATCTAGTTTCAATAGTTTTGCAACTCTATATATTACTGCTTCCACCAGAACACCCTCCAACCATTCTCAACCACATGAATACCAAACCTTTATTCTTGATACCTTTGAGGCTCTCTCTTGCCCTCATGACTATTAACCAACCTACAGAACCTTCTTGTAACCAACCCATAACCTATTCTAGTCAGAACCAATAACCTGTCCAAACCCATAGTAACCATTGACGGTCACCCTGACCGTTGACGATCACCCTAACCTACGATGGTCACATCCAACCACCAATGGTCATTGTGTAGATCACTTTTACCTAAAACAATAAGCTCATACCACCTCTCAACCTCAACCAAAACTTTATTTTCTTGACCTCTGTCACTAGACAAACTAGAAATAATATCCTAACCACACCTAAACCTACTTTTGAAAATTTAGCATTTCTTTGAATCTTATTTTGTTAAAATAAGCATTTCTTTTGAAAATAATTTATTTCCTTTTCTTAATTACTTTCATTTATGTTATGAAACCTCTTTTATTAGCAAATTTATCAACATTAACTTGTCTTATAAGGTAGATTGGCAGTCTCCAAGGAAGCCATGTAATTCTTGGATCTAGCTTGCTAGGCAATCCACCCACCTACACAACTAATCAACCACTTATTTGTGTGATTTATTATCTACAGGTCATTCCTCCCAAGACAAAGAGGAGTATCTACAACCATCTAGATCACGGAGTGCAAACTAAATCTAGGTTCTACTAACCTCACCCTTATTTCAATTTTTACTCTTTCTTCGTGAGAAATAAAGCAAAATTTTCATGAAACATTATAGCATGCCCGATGGGACACTTGAGTCCTTTCTTGGGTTCATATTTACATCTAGGTGCTTCTTCTTCTTATCTTTCTTCTCATACAATGAAATCAAAATTTATTTTTGGGCTTAAAATTGACTACATACATTGGTTGCTTGTAAGTTTAGCTCACATAATTTAAATTAAAGTAAAGTAATTCAGTCGTAGTTTCACTCTTATCACACACACAAGACCAAAACACTTACATATAAATAATCATCAAAATTTTAAATAAGTCCTAACTGGGATTGCATTATCTAGAGGTCACCTTTCTCGGCTATCCTACTTAGATTTCATCACCAACAGGAGAACCAACTCAGGCCTCTGGTTGAGTATAATCTCTAGTAATCAGTATATCTTAGCTAATCACCCGACACCCTTATTGATGTAGTGTGTGAAGTGAGGGGATAGGCCCAAATATAAATCCATGTACTAATTTCCAATATAGACCCCTTTGAGAGCCTAAACACAACCTAAAATCAAACATATACTTCTTTTATAGTACCCACTCTACAAACCAAGTGGGATCATAATTCTTAAAGCTTAAGGCATAAGCCACAAGAAAGACTAAAAGAACCTTAGGATTTAATGTTCTTTAGTGTGTGTTTTATCTTCTTTAACTTTTTTCTTGTCTTCTCTTTATTTGAGTTGTGAGAAATATACCCCCCTTGGAAAAACCTTCTACCATCTTGCCTTCACCCACCTCATCTCCATTGCCTTGTTCAATGGGGAGAACTCCTATATTTTATCCTAGAGATCCTAACTTTGTTACACTCCTAGAAGACCACCCTCTTGCCTTAGAGCGTTACCTTGAATCAAAAGCCACTTGTGATCCCAACCTTACCTACAACCAACTCAAACTTACCTATAATCAACCCAACCTCACTTATAACCAACCCAACTTTTCCTACAATCAATCCAACCTCATCTACAACCAACCAATAAACTCTCAACAAGCATTTGATCATCATTTTAACCAACCAACAAGCCTTTAACACCTATTTGACCATTGTCATAACCCACCTCAACCTCAACTATCTCAACCTCACCAATATTTGGGCTACCTATCTCAACCATCATATCATCGACCTCAACCTTATCAAGATTTTGATTATCTACCCTAACCATCATATTGTTAGGATCCCTACTCCTCAAGAGTACATATGATTACCTTTGTATAAGCAACTAAACACAGAATTAAACCAGAAGCAATAAGTAACTAGAAATCAGAAACAACACAGAATTTGAGAGACAATACAATCTTGTATTCAACTCATCTAGAAAGAAAATACAATAAAGAATATGCCACCTCTTCTCACACCTCTGAGGCTTCCCGCACCTCTAAGACTCCCAGTAATTCTCAATCAAGAGTTCTCTCTCAATTACGGTCACAACAATCAACTCAAACATAGAGTTGTTGTTCACCTCTAACCAGTCAGTATCACTACTGACAGTACACAAGTACTCAAAGTACTTCAAGTAGATCTCCCATGAACTTGCAACAACCTACAACTCAAATGATCTTACTTACCATGTAGAACTTCTACCTGATCTTGCATAACCTGCAGATCAACATGTTATTACAATTGGAAGGATTTCTTCCTTGCCTTTAATCCTTAATTACAATACATGCCCATGGGTCTATAAATAGATCCCATACAAACAATAACTTAGACTTCTGAATTTACAATAATTAGACACGCAACTCAAGACTCAAAATAGTCTTTTACATGTAAACAATCAGTTTAACAAAATAACTATTCGTGCAACGAATAGTTCTAGAACTGCACAAGCGATCGACGTCGATCACTATCTGACTGGAGGTGACCGACGTCGGCCGACTCCTGCTGATGTCAGTTGCCCTATGCACTGAAGATGACTGACGTTAGTTTTCCTGCCAACGCCAGTTCCCTTGGAACTCAGCAACCTCCTCCATGTCTGCATCAATGAAGCTTTTAGCTCCACAACCTAACAATCTCTCACTTGGAGATAAACAGCTGCAACTGTACCTGTACCTATACATCATCTAGTTTGTTTCCTAGCTTGTATCCCTCTTCAAGATCAATCTTAAAGACCAACCACCATAGCAAACCCTGTGGTGCTACTCATGTCATCCAAATCACCTTGCCACATCTGATTCTACATACCCATGTAGAGAAGTGCTTGACCTTGCATAGCATGTTAACCTACTGCTGGTCCCTCTCAGATACCTAAGAATCCACTGAACTGCCCTCCAGTGATTCTTTCCCAGATTGACCATGAACTTGCTGACAATGCCCACTGCTTGGGCAAACTCAGGTCTAGTACACATGTACTTAACCTCATCATGTGAATCAGGACACTGTTCATAAAATTGTCCAACCATCGACGTGCTAACCAGTTTCACACAATCATCTAGAGACAAAATCAACTTATGACATTCCATGTCTCTAGAACACACTCATGCCAAAGAATCTTGTTGCTCCCAGATTCCTCATGGCACACCTCTGAACTAACTTTACCTTTAGTTCAGCAACTCCCTACATATGTGACCCTGCAACAAGCACAACATACAGTAATAGGATAATGTAGCTAATATTATCCAACTTGGAAAAGAAAACACAATGGTTAAACCTCCATTGTCCTGTAGCTTTCTCAAAACCATATACCCTGGCCTTCCGTCTCACGTGTCCATTCCCTCTCTTCTTTATCCTGAAAATCCATTCGTCTTTTAGTGCTTTCTTTCGGCTGGAAACTCTACCAAAAAACTCCCATTTGGTTCTTCTCCAAGGAATCAAATTCCTGAGTCATGCCATGCTCCCACTGTTTCCTAGATTCTACCTATTCTGCTTCTTTAAAAACTTCCTGGTTCTTGACCATCAGTGAGCAACAAGTAGTGTAAAGAAGGGGAATAACGAATTTGAGGCTTACTTACCCTTTCAGTCCTCCATATGGGCGCTTGAGACTCCTTGACAGCTTGTTGTCCACCCAAAATCTGTCTCAGTGACCGATGTCAGTCATCTCTCAGTCTGCACCTGATCGACGTCGGTTCTATGCGACTGACCTCATCACCAATGTCAGTTCCCTGACTGAGACCAGTGTTTACTTATCCAGAGTCACCGATGTCGATCTGCACATAGCCAACATCGGTCCCTGTCTGGATGCTAACGTTAGTTTTTTAACCGACATCGGTCTCTGTGTTTTACTTGTGAGTGATGACTTTTACCCGTGAGCTCTTTTTGGATCAAAACCTTGTCCAAATCAACCTTGCTCTACTCAAAATTCTTCAGCCCCTTAAACTGATCTCTGTCCATCATCTTCTCCTTGAAAACCAAGGCTTTCTTGTTCTTGTCAAGAAACTCAGATTTCTTATTTTTTCAATATTGTGATCCTACAACAGAAGCTACCACCTTCTTTGTTGACCCAGTGTCAATAAATGTCACTTTCTTATGTTGCTTACAGAAATCTCGATCCATGATTTTCAAATCTGAAAGCATACCTATTGACTTAAGAACATCCATTCCCTTCTTTTTCATGTGACCAAGCCTATTGAGCCACATCTTCGAATCTACAGCTAAAGTAGATGAACCAGAAGGAGAATCAGTAATACAAGTAGATAGATAAAGAGTACCTACTTTCTTACCTCTTGCTGAAACAAGTGCACCCTTGGAAACTTTCCAAGAATCCGCTATGAGAGTTACTGTGCAACCCTCATCACCCAACTTTCCAACAGAAATCAAATTCCACTTCAGGACTGGGACATGCATGACCTCCTTCAACACCCATGTGTTGCCCGTCTGCAATTTTAGCTTCACTTTCCCTTTGCCAACCATTTGACAAGGCTTACCAACGCCTAAAATAATTTTTCCAAAGTCTCCCTAGACATATTCATGAAAAAATTCCCTATTTGGGGATGCATGAAAAGAGGCACCATAATCTAAAACCCAAGATTCTACTTTATCCAAGGAACATACCAGAGCATCCTGTGCAACAAAATCTACAACATCTACTTTTTCATGTCCTTCATGATGATCTTCAACCGACCTGCAATCTTTCTTTACATGCCCTTGCTTTTCACATTTCCAACAGGTTATTCTGCCATACCTGGATTTGGATCTCCTGCCTATCTTTGACCTTGATCTCCCTTGCTCTATCTTCTCTCTTTGCCTTCCCCTGCTTTCAACACTCAAAGCATTCCCTAATGATTCACCTGTGCTTTTCCTATGAATTTCTTCATTCAAGATTACACTCACAACATCATCAACTTTTAAGATCTTTGAAACAGACGCAATATTACTAACTGCCATTACCAAACTATCCCAACTTTCAGATAATGAGCATAAGATTAAGAGAGCCTTAATTTCATCATCAAAAACAATATTGACTGAATTTAACTAGTTTACCAAACCATGGAAATCACTAAGATGACTATGTATAGATCCACCTTCCAACATTTGCAAATTAAATAATTGCTTCAGAAGAAATACCTTATTCGAATCTGAGGGTTTTTCATATAAATTTGCCAAAGATTCCATCAACTCTACCGTTGTCTTAGCCTGTGATAAGTTGGAAATCATAGATGATGCAAGGCTCAACCTTATAGATCCTAGAGCCTTCCGATCAAGAACCTTCCATTCTTCATCTTTCATATATGTGAGCTTGCATGCAACTCCACCCAATGGTAAGTACAAATCTTTATGATACAGATAATCTTCTATTTGCATCCTCCATAATTGATAATTCTTGCCATTAAACTTCTCCATTCTAAGCTTACTTTCTTCTGCCATTGCTATACTCCCACTCAAATAGGAAACCCCTGTGAGTGACCTGTAATCAAAAAACACTTAACACACTCTGAAACCAAGGTGTTAGTGTACCTAACCAAAGCTTTGATACCACTCGTCAGTGGTATCACGCTCTGAACCTACAACCAGGCTCTGATACCAATTGTTAGGATCCCTACTCCTCAAGAGTACATATGATTACCTTTGTATAAGCAACTAAACACGGAATTAAACCAGAAGTAATAAGTAACTAGAAATCAGAAACAACACAGAATTTGAGAGACAATACAATCTTGTATTTAATTCATCTAGAAAGAAAATACAATAAAGAAGATGCCACCTCTTCTCACACCTCTGAGGCTTCCCACACCTCTAGGACTCCTAGTAATTCTCAATCAAGAGTTCTCTCTCTCTCAATTACGGTCCTCAAACACAGAGTTGTTGTTCACCTCCAACCAGTCAGTATCACTACTGCCAGTACACAAGTACTCAAAGTACTTCAAGTAGATCTCCCATGAACTTGAACAACCTGCAACTCAAATGATCTTACTTACCATGTAGAACTTCTACCTGATCTTGCACAACCTACAGATCAACCTGTTCTTACAATTGGAAAGATTTCTTCCTTGCCTTTAATCCTTAATTACAATACATGCCCATGGGTCTATAAATAGATCCCATACAAACAATAACTTAGACTTCCTAATTTACAATAATTAGACACGCAACTCAAGACTCAAAATAGTCTTTTACATGCAAACAATCAGTTTAACAAACTTACTGTTCATGCAACGAACAGTTTTGGAACCGCACAGGTGATCGATGTCGATCGCTGTCTGACTGGAGGTGACCGACGTCGGCTGACTCCCACCGATGTCGGTTGTCCTATGCACTGAAGATGACTGACGTCAGTTTTCCTGCCGATGCCGGTTCCCCTGGAACTCAGCAACCTCCTCCATGTCTGCATCAGTGAAGCTTTTAGCTCCACAACCTAACACATATCAATTGTCTGAACCCCCTTTGTGGTAACCCTATTTATCTCAAAACCAAGACTTGGTTTATCCCCTCAACCATCAACCAAAATTTTTAAACCAAACTACCTTATCAACCTTACCCAACCTCTAAAACTAGCCTACCTTATCAACCTTACCTACATTATCAACCTTACCCAACATCTTAAACCAAACTAACTTATCAACCTTACCTACCTTATCAACCTTATCAACCTCACCAAATTAAACCAAAAACTACCAACCAAATCTTTCAAGGCCACCAATTTTATCAAACATACCCAACCTATCAAATTCATCAACCATGTCAAACCAACCAACTTCATCAAACTAACCAATTAGCTCACAACCCCAAGAACTATGGGTGCACCCTCTTCCTAGGTAGTATACCCCACTGGGGGAATCATATGCCTCAATCCTTGACAAAATATCAGAGGGCTCTATCATTAGACCTCCTCCAATCAAACCCATCAATCATTCTCTTCCAAAGCCCACCTGGTTTACAGAGAATGAGTTTTGTGTTTATCATCGCACAAATGAACATGTGGTAGACAGATGTGGGTCTTTTAAGATGTTTATCCAAAACCTTATTAATCAAAAGGATATTCTCTATGTTCCCCCTAACCTAGCCTTGAATATCATCAGGTAATCCATCATTGAACCTCTTTCTTCACTCATTGATGTGTAAACCCATGAACAAAGCCCTCAACATAATGAAACCCCTTCATTATATTTGGTCCTAAGTGAATCCATAACAAAAGAAACCATAATAAAAACCTCAACCAATCCACTTGTTGACCAAGTGCAACCTTTTCAACTTCCTTTTCAAATCATCACTAAGGAAGAATAAACCCTAACCAATCCACGCATTGACCAAGCAGAACCTTCTTAACTTTCCTTTAAAACCAAAATTAAGGAAATCAACCCACCTCTTTGACTTCCCCTTTTAGTGGATTGACCTCAAATCAACCTACCTCTTCCACTCTCTCAAAAGGTGGAATCACCCCCAACAACCATACCTATTCCACCTACCCTTTTGGTGGACCCAATCAAAGCTACCTTACCCTTTCCACTTCCCATTACAATGGAGAAAACATCAAACCAACCCAACCTACCTATTTCACCTCCCCTTTTTGTAGAGCCAATATAAAACACCTCGCCTCTGACTAATCTAACCTCATCTCAAATCAAACCAACCCCAACCTCAACTAAACCAAACCCCTTCAATTCTTTTATAATTTGCTCATTTTCATCTACCTAATGACATTGTCTTTGATTCCATTCCCTCTTGAACAGGGTCAAATCTTTGTCACCTTACCTTACCAAACAAACAAGCAAACCTAACCAACAAACCAAATCAACCTCCCATCTTATCTCCCCCAACCAATCAAATCAACCTCTAAACCAACTCAATCAACCATGATAAACCCAACTTTTGATCCAACTATAACCAACTTATTTATCAACCCTTCATTTGAGATTTCTTGAATCTCAGCTACCCTTTTATCCATTTTACCCACACCTCACCTAAACTCCCTCATTAGGATAATCTGATGCTCTTTTCCAACCCACCTTTATTCCAAGATGATGTTTCAAACATCATTTATAGACCCCAACCCTACCTAAATCCAACCCAAAAATGTTTCCCTCGCCATAGCACCATAAGGGAGATCCCACTTGAACCACCACCTACAACTTGAACTCCATACCAACAACTAAAAAATAACAAACCTTGGGAGGCAAATGAGGTCATATTCATCCTTCCTAAAACCTCTTTATTAAACAACATCTTTACCTAAGAATCATTTTCTCAGCTCAACATTCATGAAAAAACCCCTGAATTCTCCCTCCAAAAATCTTTGACCAAGCAATAACCTGAACATTAACAAATAACCAAATTAAACATTAACCTTTTACTTACCAACTTTAACCAATGATCAAACCAACCCTTGGCACTTATGCCTCAACCTACACCTAGCTTAACACCAAACTAACCTTAAACTTAAACAAACCTTGACCTTGATCAACCTTTCATCAATAACCCAAACCAACCTAGACCAAAACCTAAACCATAAACAACCACCATTAAGCCTAAAAGGCAACTCAAAGCCTAACTATCATCACCTAACCAACCATGCCTCTTAATTTATCAATCATCCATCAAAAGAGCAAACCAAGGGAGTTCTCCCTCTAGGAGGCTTTGTCCATTTATCAACTCAAAACTTTGCCTTAAGAAAATGACCAAACCAACCCTTGGTATTTTCTTACCTCAACCTACACCTAACCTTGACCTTAACCCAAACTTTTACATCCAACCTAAGTAAACCTTCAACTTCAACCATTCCTCTTAGGCCTATTTTGGTGTTTAAACCTTATAACCTTACCTTTTCACCCAAATACCCATTCAACCTAGCAACCTAAATCTACCTAACCAAATCAAAAACCAATCAACATTAAAATCCAACTAATGCCTAACAACTATCACGTAATCAACCTTACCTTTGACCATTCTCAATCCAACATTCTCTTTCACATGTCTAATCTAGTGTTAGAAAGTAACTAAGGGACATCTTTTCTCTTGATTGGCTCAAAATGTTTACATGTAAGTGTGGATATGAGGCATATCAAATTTTAAGCCCCTCAATGCTTTATATTTGTGCCATGTTCTTTTGTTAAACTAAGTTCTTAGTCATCTTGTGTCTAACTTAAGCTCATCCCTTATTTTCAACCACCTTCATCTCCTTATCTTAAAGACAACTAATTAAAATAGGATCATGTGATTATCCATCACAACCTTAACCTAATCTTAAGCATGGGTACCACAACTCTACCTAGGGCATAATTTTCATGGTACTTTTTGACCTTTATAGGATGGATCCCCATGGTCATTTTCACTTAAACTTATTTTACCCATCATCAACCTTCTTGTGCTATGGTTTTTCCTCTGTAAAGGAAAGCCTTCAAGCCTATATAGACTTGTCCATGTCTAAACTAGCATAAAATTAATTTGGGATACCAAATATCAATTGGATCAAATATCTAGCATGCAAACTGCTCCTCTGAAGGATAGCTAACCAAAACTACCAAATATTGATTAATAAGGTAGACTAATCCCTTGAAGGATATCTATCACACATAAATAAATCCAAAGCATAGACCACTCCCTTGAAAGATGGCTAAACCAAACATTTGTCAAGCAAGCAATCACTTGGAATCTTCCTACATCAATCAACTTCCCAAAACCATCAACTTAAAGCAATCAAATGACCTCAAGTCAAATGTCAAACACAAAGTAATACCAAATAATACATCCATCAAATTTCACACAACATTAGTAGACTTCTTGCATCAATCAGTCTACCCTAAAATTAAAACATGGACTTGTCTATAATGGTTCCTAGGTCACCTACAGAAGGGACAAGCCATCCCCACAAGAAGGTTACACTACCATCCATTCACCTATTTCATTTATCTCTCCTTATACCTTCCACGAATCAAAGGATTTCAAGCTTACTTGACACTACTTGATCAAGTTACTTATTTTAACCAATGAGCTAACACCAATGCAACACATGAAAGGGGCTTATGTTCTTAAGCCCACCCATTTTACCATTTTGGTCTATGCTAATAGGAGCATTTCAACCTCCTTCTACTTTTGTGACCACTTTTAAAGGCGTATGTCTTCCCCTCTTGAATTCGTCAAAACCCCAACCAAACAAACCAATTAACCTCAACTTGGTCATATTAGCCCACCTTTCACACTTTTTGTGACCCAACTTTGCCTTGGTAAATTTGATCCCATTATTTACCTTTCTATTTTTGACAAACTTGTACCACTTTTGTGCATCAACCATGTAGGTGCCTTGGAGCATGACCCTTTACGATCCCAACACCTATAACCATTTTTATCTTCTCAAGATCACATCCTACCTTGGATACCTATGAATACATAGACCTTACCTAGGAAACTTATGTTTATAGGAGTAACCCATATCAGCTATGCCTAATACTATGGCCTGGTTACCCTATCACTTGTCCTTCTAATACCAACCTTGTTTTCCCACCTTTCCCCAACTCTTCAACCATTGGATATTACCCTTCTTCACCAACCTTGGCCACCAACAATTTCAACCTTGCCACTGATCATTTTGGCCATACTTTTGCATGTTTTTATGATGAATTTGCCTTAGTCCTTTTGATCACACTGATTGAATTTCCAAGTTGAACATTTTGAACTTATGCTACCTTGCACACACCTGACCAATTTATGTCTTCATAGGAGCACTTCCTACCTTGGATACCCATGAAAACATTGACCTTGTTTAGGAGACTTGAGTTTACTAGTGTAACCCAACCTTCACATACAATCACATGCTCCACTTGTCACTTGTCCTTTTATTACTGACCTAATTTTTACCAACCATGATAACCTAGTCAATGTGTGATATGGGCCATCACACTTAGTCATAATTTGTGCACGTGTTTTCACTTCAATGCCCAACCTACCACCCACTTCATCACCAACTTACCCACTTATCAAACCCACACCCAATTCTATTTCAGCTCATCAATTCCTAGTTTGAGGGGGAATATCTCCTCCCATACTCAGGGCAACTTAACCTTTGACCCGCAATCCATTTTTATTTTACAGCTTGCTGATACAAACTGCATAACAAAAAGTGGAAAAATGTAGACACTATAAAAATGCACACAATGGTTCTAGTTGTCAAACTAACCCCTTGGCCCCCCTCGGGACTATCCCACAACCTTTTGACTACAAATTTTAGTTACGTTAGTTGACTAGCTAAATTAACTAACTAACCTACCCTTGACTAAACTTAACCTTCACCCTCCACCACTGATGGTCACCTTGACTACTGATTATTAGGCTTGACCATCGATGCTTAGGTTTTCACCACCTGAACACTTAAAATCCAATTCAACTATAACTTGATTTTTATTTTTAGTTGTCTATTCCATGTGCGGATCAATGCATGTTGGCAGTAAAAATAAACAACCACTTTGAACCTTTTGTTGAATCTATTGTTTCACCTCCCCTTTCTTTCTATAAAAAGAGAAGAAGAGGAGGTGAAAGAGATGGGGATAAAAAATCATCATCAAAAATTCTTAGGCAAGAGATCAGAGCTTCTTGTGCAGGTATTCTTCGAGCTTTCAGCATCCCAACTCTAAGACTTATTCAATCCATCAACTATAAAATGTAAACTTAGTATATTGTTCTTATTTTAAGTTTCAATAGTTTTGTAACTCTATATATTACCACTTCAACTAGAACACGCTACAACCATTATCAACCACCTGAGTACCAAACCTTTACCCTTGATACCTCTAAGGATCTCTCTTGCCCTCAAGGCCATTAACCAACCTCCAAAAACCTACAGAACCTTCCTATAACCAAACCATAACCTATTCTAACTAGAACTAATAACCTATCCAAACCCACAGTAACCACTAACAGTCAATGATCACCCTGATCACCAATGGTCACCCTAACCACTGACAATCACATCCAACCACTAATGGTCATTGTATATATCAATTATACCTAAAATATCAAGCTCATACCACCTATCAACCTCAACCAAAACTCTATTTTCTTAACCTCTATCACTACACAAAATAGAAACAAAACCTTGACCACACCTGAACCTACTTTCAACAATTTAGCATTTATTTTAATGTTATTTTGTTAAAATAAGCATTTTTTTGAAAATAATTTATTTCCTTTGCTTAAGTACTTTCATTTATGTTATGCAACATCTTTTATCAGCAACTTTATCAGTATTAACTTGTCTTAAAAGATGGATTGACAGCCTTCAAGGAAGTCATGTACTTTTTGGATCTAGCTTGCTAGGTAATCCACCCACCTACCCAATTAATCAACCACTTCTTTGAGTGTTTTCTTATCTACAGGTCATTCCTCTCAAGACAAAGAGGAGTATCTACAACTATCTAGATCATGGAGTGCAAACCAAATCTAGGTTATACTAACCTCACCCTTCTTTCAAGTTTTACTCTTTCTTCTTGAGAAATAAAGCAAAATTTTAGTGAAACAAATATAAAAAAATGTCATATATTAAAATATATAATGTAACATATATTATAATATAATATATATTAAAATATATAAAATATTAAAACATATATTATAATATATTACATTTAAAATATATAGTATTAAAATAAAAATATATAATATATTAAAATAAAATGCTTATTAGATATAATGGAAAAAAAATCCTCCGACTTTCTATACCTTTAGGGAAATTTCTAATTAAGTCAAAGGCTTATTACAAAGGGGTGAAGCCCCAACATTCATCTCATAAGAGACAAAATGGGAAGATGTTGTTTGGATTGATTCAAATGTTGATACGTGTTCTTGAATGTTAGAGGGTGGGATAACCAACTCCTATTTGCCACCTTTGTTCCATCATTTATGTGGATATCCCTGAACCTATCATGAGATTTGCTTGAAAATTTAACATCTTCATCGCTATAACAGACTCAAATTTATATGTATGTGTCACTAATAGAATCCATTCAACACAGATCATGATTGATTGTGAAAAAACCAAGGTAGTGGTGCTCTCAAAGATTTTTTTTCTCAAAATCTATCAATAAACAGAAAAACATTCAAAAGAACAAATTATTTGTTCTAGTTTTCTTTGTTCAAATAGGAAAAATAGTATAGATTTTTAATTTGGTGATTTCAACTATACCATAAAGAATATGTATATACTCACCTATGCTAAAAGTTGAGTATTCTATTGTTAGAGTGGATCTAGTCTTTTAGATCCTCATTATTAATTACACCAGCTTGATAAAGAGATTCCCCCAACTCCCCACAAACCTCAAAGATAATATTCCACACTTGAAAATACACTTTTCAAGCTTTTTTAAAACTAAAGCTATGCAAAACCAAACTATATACTTAATAAAAAAATATACATATCCAATGCAAACTTTCCTGATCTTTGTGAATTGAATCATTTTAAAAAAATTATGGACAACATCAGAGGCACTTTCTTTGTGATATTTAGTGTCATTAATTGAAAAAGGAGCCAATAATGACATGAGTATTGAATAATTTTTCAAAGGAAGTCAAATTATCATTGATAAGATTTTATCTTCCATAAAATATAACATTTATAGTGAGTCATGACTTGCCATTTATATTTATAGTGACTTCCTCTTGCATCCACTAGGAAGCACAACCATTACCTTGGAAAGCAATTTCTTTCCCACAGGTATATAATATCATTGTTGTATTCAACAAACAATGCTATTGAAACCATAATGTAGACTAATCCTCGATACATTGACTTTCGTAAGATATCTATAAAGAATGAGGTCAGTAAACAAATTTTAGGAAAATTATACACCTGTAGAATACAGAAAACAAATATCATAAGGAGTGAGATTGATAAATTATTATAATCCAAAGTACTTAGTTTTCAAATTATTTGTGTTATGTACCATTTTATGCCAATAGTAAATACGAACTAATTTTTTATACATTGCAAAGGTCCTAAAGCTGCATACAAAACTATCAATTATCTCAATTTAAATTTGAAGTAATGAATGTGATTATATGTGTTGTTATCATTTTTATTTTACATAAAGACTATAAGAAGGCATCATAATAGAGAGGGTTAAACTAAGATATTCTCTCTATTCAAAAAAATATAGACACACACAGGGGAGAAAGAAGACCTATGGGATCAATTCATTGATGGTGAATCCCAAAGTCTCCCAAAATAATTATCTATTGTACTTTACTTATACTTGGGCATATTTTAAGCACCACAAACATATGACCTCCCATGCTTCATAGTGGTTGCCATTGTGCCAATAGAAATAATTTGAAGGAAACACAAATGAAAACGAATAGAATTAGGGGCAAATATGACTAGCATATCATCCTTCCTAATTGCCCACTTGGTTGCCAACCTAGTTTACCTTGACACCTGGTTTGCCCTGACACCTAGTTTGCATGCTCATTCTTTGGAAGTATCAAAGAGGGTGGATAGACCTACACCTGCTTTTCGATGATGACTCCATGTTTCACCACATTACTTTGGGAGAGTCAAACAATAGGGGACAACATATAACTTTTTAGATTAAAATAAAAAAATGATTATTTTTTTAAAATCCCCATCCATATATCCTTTCAGTGAAAGAATATCTATTTATATGCATGAATTATTACAATGCAATGATGTTAATTAATTAATCCAGAAGCTTATCTGGTGGGGAATCCCTATAGATTCATCTCACAAGAGACAAAATAGATGAATATATATTTATGGTCATTTTATAGCTTACATTTGTCATTAAATATTGATGAACATACCTAATTGGTGATGCAAAAATGGGCAGCCTGGGCAAAGGTAGTTTCATAAAAAATGAGAGACTGAATGAGCAATGCCTTCATTGTAGAGTTGGAGTAGGAGAAGCCCCGACGACTGTATGCATTGACAAGCACAGTAGAAGACTCCTTAATGAGAGTGGTGTAGGCATCATTTCCCATTCCCATGGCCATGTCCTACAACAAACTAAGGTGAGGGCCATAAGCCTCTAGCACCTTAGACAATGTGTAAAATAATATGTCAAAAAAGTTTTACTTGGCATATAATACACTAATACGAGTCTATATGTTTTTCTCCCATATATATGTTTACCTCCTTAGTTACGTGATATTTTATTTTTCATTTTGCCCCGCTTTTAGGTAGGTTACCATATTTTGGACCAATGCATTTCCTTCTCACCTATAGAGGAACATGTATCTCCTAGGCAATCAAAGGGCCATAGAAAAAAATAAAAAATAAGAAGAGGTCATCCCCCTCTTAACCTTCACATTTTTTATTTTGTCTAGCATAATAATTTTCTTTTTCTTCCTCTTTTTTTTTTTATACAACTAGAGGTCATCCTACAATAAAGTTGTATAGTTCAAAATAAATATATCAAATTCCTTGTCCACATTTCAAATTGAACTACAGGGCATGTTTAGATGGACAAGGCAATTGCATCGCCGATGTCTAAATGTCAAATAATAGCTAACAAAGAATAAAATAAATAATTTGAATATTCCATCAAAAGATAGCAGAAAAATCCAATGCATGACTCAAAAAATAATAATGAAAACATCATGGATGAGTGCATAAGGGAATGAAGAGTAAATAAATTTCTCAAGTGACAGTCTATAAGCTTCTTGATCTATCAAATCTAGCTATAATTTCTATGTGCCAAGGTTCAAATCTTAAGGAGTCTAATGTTTCAAATGAAATGAACAAATAAACTAACTACTGCAATTACTTAATAATATCCAATCTGGGCATACAAATTTATAATGAGAATGGAAATAAAGGCAAAGAGAAAACATGCTATAAGGTGAAAAAATCCCCTGCCAAACCACCTTTGTTTCTGTTGTCCCCTCCCCTCTTGTTGCACCTCTTAATGGAAATTAACCTCATCCACCTCACTTGCCAAGGTGCAGATCTTAAAACTCCATGTTCTAAGATTATTCATTGTTTTAGATTCTAAAAACACATCATGTGTTGTTTCCTGGAAGGAATGATTAAATATTTTGCCATTAATTTGCCCTTTTCAAACTTCTCCATAAATTTATTTAATCTTGATTTGCCTTCTCAAGGCATATGGAAAACATAAATCATTAATTAACATGTCATAGACACTTGATTACCTTTCTCAAATTACTCCATCGGTGGACTGTGGCCTTCTCAATCTCACATCTCAAGGTAAATTTTAGTGTTTTCAAGGAGAAAATTCACTTAGGTCCTACACCATTCCAAATTTCACATCATTTTTTACTTTTCCCAAGAAAAGGGAACAATGAATGTGTTAATAGTTACCATAATTTCAATGCTATTTAGTTTATAATATTTTATTTTTATTATCACTAGATCAAGAGTCATTTTATTAATTTAATATTCACTATAATATTTTTCATTTATTTTAATTTACCAAACTTACACTATAGTAGTAATATAGAGCACTATGTACACAAGTGTCACCACTATAATATAATTATGCACTAGCCCTTTTGATGTGTTGTAATTATGTCACAATAAGAATATTCTTGAAATGGTCATGCATCACAAGGTGAAACAATTAAGGAAGATCAATGCTACTCTAAATTACACACTTGTACAAAGGCCCCCTAAGGCTTGGACAAGGTCGATATCTCATGAATGCCTTGTATAAAATGTGAGGCATTACACATGTTATGGAGGCAATGATATCTATATTACACAAATTTATTTACGAAGGCTATTCGTACACATTATTTATAGATAAATATTCTTTCAAATATTGTAAGATGACACAATCTACTAAATGAGAATTAGTTAAAATGAGAATTAGTTAAAATCATATGTGGAAAATTATTATATCATTCGATCAGATGCATACATATGAAGTAAGAGTATCAGTTAAGGTCAATAACATAAAATCAATTATGACACATGATTAGAAATATAACACAAAATAAAAGATAACATAGAGAAAAGAAAAAACATTCTCAAATAAATTATGACACATGATTAGAAATATAACACAAAACAAAAGATAATATAGAAAAAAGAAAAAACATTCTCAATCTTTCTTTAGTTGTGAATTCAAAATAGAAAGATGGTATAGTCACAAATTATTATGTTATCAATGGAAATGATATCAATATGGTAACATACATAAATGATCATTTAAAAGGTTAAAATTCAGTCCTTTCAATGAATACATATCTCACACTTTATTCACAGTTGTTGGAGTTTGAGTAGATTGGCATAAATCATACACAATAAAAAAATGAATAACTCTGAAACTCCTACCCAAGCACAATATTTTGAGGGAAAATAAAAAGCAACAATGTCAGGTCATCAATACATTCAAAATATATAAATAGTTTCAATCTCATATTTCACTAAAATTATCATAGGTCAAAACTTAACACTAAAACAATACTTTGTAAAGTCAAACATCCATGGGGCACATAGAGACCAAGAATAATCTAAAAAGGCAACAATGTCAGATCATCAATACATTCAAAATATATAAAATAGTTGCAATCTCATATCACACTAAAATTATCATAGGGAAAAACTCAACACTAAAACAATTATATGTAAAACAATTATATGTAAAGACAAGCATGCATGAGGCACATGGATAGTTATACATTTTGCACTATCACAAAGGTTGCAAGAAACATTCAGTGAATAATGTGGAGGGGCACATGAATAGTTATACATTTTGCACTATCACAAAGGTTGCATGAAATAATCAAGGAATAATGTGGAGTTGTTAGATAATAAATTACAAACACCATTAAGAGCAAAAGAGTTTCAACATAGACAAAGCACAATATTAAACATGTTACTTGATCATAATTTCGCTACACTATCATCTACTAGACATCAAAGAGTGAGATAAAAGACAAATCATACTCTGATTACAATAAAATCAGAAGACACGACACATATCATCGTGAAACATTATAATTATAATAAATATTATATAATATTTAAAAAAAAAACAATTAAAAAAATTGATGATTGAATTATGCAATTTAAAATCAAAAATATTTATAAAATAATGAAAAACAAATATAAACACTTGTTAAAAAAAGTACAAATTAAAATACTTTATTATTAACAATAAATGGAATATAAACTACTTTTATCTAACCAACAGCTAGTTATATTAGAAGCCTCTTTGCTGCGAGACCTCCTAAGATTCACCTCACATGTGACTTTAAAAACTAAAGTTTTTTCCTCCGCTGATATGGTAACACCTGTGAGAAGGTATATCAATGAGGACGACATCAGCTGTGCGGTGTCGCGGGCATCGACTTTGTCGTCTGACTTAAATACTCCAGCTGGTCCAAATCATGGTGGAGCGTCTGCTGGCAGTCCACTCGTTCCATTCACCTGCTTTATCATTATTCGCATTGAGAAAGAAAAAACAGTTGGTTTAAGTAAAAACTACCAGAGATATCTAGGAAAGGCAAGTTGTTGTCCGGTTGGAACATTCCATCATCCTCAGCTAAAACTACACCGAGTTCTGCTTTGCCAGAAACTACCAGACCATAATACTTTCCCTTGCTATTAATGCACTCTATCCGGGGGAATTTCAGCATGGGAGGGAAATGAAAAGGCAATCAACACCAGCAAAAGAAACGCAGAGGGAATCACAGTGAGAACATTGCAGTGGCTATGGAAAGCCATCAGAGACTAACTCTAGATAAAATGAGACGCAAACTACTAAGGATGGTTTGAAACGCCATGCTTTGCAATCTTATTTGTAGGGGAGCGCTCCCTTATCTTGTGCAATCTCCCTCACTTTCAGATATATAATGATGTATCTGATTTCCCCTTTGAAAAACCGATTCAAATCTACTAACAGCAGATCTTCGTCACAACCATATAAAGATCCTAGAACTGAATTGAACCTCTGAGCGCATCGCTACTTGTAAGGCTGTCAAAACACCAACATTTTCATTCATGCCTTCTTGCATAATCCCTACATTGCTTCCAGGAGGCTCACCCACTTCAAAGGGACTGGAGAGATATCCCTCAGTCCTAGAATGGGTAATATGTGATTCCCTTCGAACAAGAGGGGAGGACAAGTGCAATCACAAGTGCGTCCTCTGTTTCTTTTCCGTGGAGCCATGTGGGGAAATGCATGATGAGTTAGTGAGACTAGGCGTTGATAGATGGAAGATTACAGATTAAAAAACTTACGTGTTGCATTATAGAGCTACATTTAAATATATACGAAAATTTGACACACTTGATACTTTTGGATTTAAATAATATTAATATATTATTTTATATTTATAATATTAATATATATTATAATATAATATAATATAATCATATTTAATAAAGGTTATGTAGTGGTTAGTTTCATTAATTTAATTTGAAAGTAGTTTTATAAAATTGTAATATAATAAAAATATTAAATTGTAGTTATAGTTGTCCTAATACAATTTAAAGATGTTTTGTAAAATTATAAAATGTTATAATTACAGTGTTAATTTAATCCAAAAAAGATGATAAAAGTATTATTGAATGTTTTACTATGAATTATATTAGCATTTCTATATTCGGTGATGTTGTTTTTAACATTTATTGTCTATACTTGTCATCATCGCTTAAATTGTTATTGAATTCAATAATTGAAAAAAGTATTTTTGTGGAATAAATAAATATTAAATACTTATTTAAAAAAAAAAGAATATTAAATGTATCCAAACAATTTGAAAACATTAATAACATAGGCTACATTAAGGTTGAAAGTTGCACAAAATAAAAGCTAAAACTAAAAAATTTGATGATGGGTTTCTAATAGATAAAATGTTAGAATTGAAAACTATTATACAATTATATTAAAAATAAAAACTAAAATAAAATCAATAAATAAATAAATAATTATTAATATAAGGATTCAGTTGGACTGGTCTGGAAGCAAGTTGGTCAGAGTTTGCTCCCTTTAAACCACTTTATCTTAAATAGTAATTGTTCATTTTTTTTTTTTAAAAAAAAATCAAAAACAAGATCATTTACGTAAGTATAATCACTAACATTGAGAGGGCACGAAGCATGATGACAGGGTTGTAACCATATCTATCTGTTGGAACCCCACATAACACTAAAAATAGAAAGTGTCCCCAAAAGAATGGTGATCATGCATGCATTGCACCATTAACACACTCCTTCACCACCATTAATTATGTCCACTGAAATAGGTATAAAGATGAAAGTTGAAAGTAAAAAAATATTCACATCGAAGAAACCAACATATTGTCAGAGTGTTCATTGGAATTACCAGATCATACAAGTGCACAAGTTCATGATAGATGCAAGTCAAGCACACAACACATAATAGCTGAAAGAAAATGAAATCATATATACGAGAATATTGCATAAAATATGAGTCTTCCATTCACCTTAGCATTGCATTGAAATGAGGTATATTTATAGGCTGGTTGAGTGGATTGGTGACTCACCAAACAACCTAAGTGGTAGGCTCATCCTCCATGAATGGAGAGAGCATTGGGGGAACACCAGTGGGTTGGAGGCCTTAATGGTGCAAGTACTAAGGAGATCAAGTATAGTGGAAATCCCATCCACCCATTAAGTGATCCCATGCACTCACATGTCCATAATGATGTCAGAATGATATCATTATGATGCAATAAATAAGCCTAATTAACCTTATTATCCTCAAAATCCACCTAAACTAGATAAAAGTACAAAAAGGATTAAAAACCCATGCAAAGATAAAACCTCTACATTAGCACATACATTATTATATCATTGTATCTCTTTACTATGTTACAATTCTTACCCTATAAATTATGATACGACTCAACTCAAAATATAACTAGCTAGGTAAATTCTTATCATACCAATGATTTTTATGAATGAAACAAGAACCACTACCAGCTTTTTAAAGCTTACCATAAAATAAAGGAAGGGAAACAATGAAGAAATGGAAAGTGCTGCAAGCAAACAATGCAATAAATGTAAAGGGGATTATGTTAAAACTAAAGCTACTAAGTGTTTTCCTGTCATCGCTATATTTAGTGAATCATCCAAAATTCCAATCCATTAAGATATTGTTAACAGGAAAACAAATTTATCTAATAATATAGTTGAATACCATTGACAAGCACGACCACCTATACAAAAATAAACTCTTTGAAAGGATAGCATCTTTCTCGCTCTTTTCGATGCTCTAATTTGCACGCTTCACAGCCTTCAAAATATACAACTTTATTATTTTTCAACAAGGGCTCCTCTTGACCCTAACCATTAACATTACCATTAATAGTAGTAGCCAATCTATGACAGAGAGGGGGAGAGATTTCATAGGAAAATATGCTTTCACTTCAGCTTGCAAAATCTCCACCTCAAGTGTGAAACCTAGACAATTGGGTATGGAACATGTTTTAGTATAATGGAAACCAAACCAAATCAAACTCAATCAAAAAATTGAATGCCAAGTGGCATAATATTTATTATCTATGATTTATTTCTATCTCAATCAACGAGGGATAAATAAATTATAGTAATTAAATGAAAGATATTTATAAAAGTATTGAATGTGAAGGAATATTTTGAAACATAAAATTTATTAAAAATCGATTATCTTATATATTGATCAATATTATTTTTAGATACTAAAAGACCTATGTTATCATCAATTTAAATTGTATTGAAGTGGAAGGAATATATCTAAATAACATCTGAGATATATTTTATTATTTCAATGTTAAACTATATAACAGAGTTTAAAATAATTATTATAATATGCATTCTAAATTTTCTTACTGGTTACACAAAAATCAGTTAATCCAAAATTGAAACCTATAGTCCTGCCTTGGTAAGGACTAATAATATGATAATATTATATTGTTCTATATATATTATATTATTTTATATATTATTATATATTTTTTAGAAGTATATATTTATATTGTTATATAATATATATTAATATTATATAATAGTGTATATACACATAAATAAATTAGTAGTTGTTCTAAAGGTACAAATTATGTGAGAAGGGATGATTTCATGTTTTGGTCAAGTGGGGTTTTGTAAAGTAAAAGTGTAAATTGGCAGTCATATTGTACTTGAAACTCATGACCAATAACCTTATCTCATCTTTTGCGCATAAAATATTAAGATACAATAATATGATATTTTTTTGTTGAGGTGATGGTAAAAAATGAGGATGTGTGAACTTATTCATACGGTGTAGCAATGAGTTGTATAGGGAGGAGATGTTTCATTTTAATGGAAGGGATGTGTTTTTTTTGTTTTGGTAAAATAGAGTTTTGAAAAGTAGAAGAGTGTAAATTTTTAGTCATACCTCATGGCCATTGAAATAGTCGCCAAATATTAAAACAATAATTTGTTGATAAGTGAAATTTAATATTAACTAGACTATATTTCAATGGGCTTAATATAATACTATAATATATAATATAATTATAATATAAACATGTATATTATTATATAATATATATTATTATTAAATAATAATGTATATATACACACAAACAAATTATAGTTGTTCTAAAAGGACAAGTTATGTGAGAAGCGATATGGTTTCATGTTTTGGTCAAGTGGGGCTTCATAAAATAAAACTTTAAATTTGTAGTTGTATTTCACTCGAAACTCATGACTGCTAACCCTATCTCATGTTGTTTACATGAAAAAATAAGAAACATTAATATGATATTTTTAGTGGAGGTGATGGTAAAAAATGAGGATGTATGTGCATTCATATAGTGTGGCAATGAGTTGTGTGGGGATTAGATGTTTCATTTAAGTAGAAGGGATGTATTTTTTGTCTTAGTAAAGTAGAGTTTTGTAAATTAAAAAAATGTAAATTGATAGTTGTACCTCATGGCCATTGATTTGTAGCACCTCTTATGCATGAATATTTCAATGTGCATTTGGCGATGATGGTTAGTGGAAATGATAGGTTATTACAGATGATACCATATGTTAGGGCACCCATATTAAACACTAAACCCATATTTAGTGTAGTGATTTGATTTACATTACCTGCATCACCCATTTCAAAGAGGTCTATAGCTTGCAAGGTGGCGACATCTTTGATTTGTCATTTTTTATTATTGAGGATAGACGAGGATGTTATAAGAGCTGATTTGATTGCAACAAGTCTCCACATCTAATGTGCATCCCAAATCAACGATGCAATGTTGTTAATGTGGGGACAAGACAATGAGGTCAAGCAGTAGCCATCATGACAAGGCTAGCAGTTATGTCAAACAAGACTTGTTCAAGGGGTGGATGCTCTATCATTAAATATGGACGCTAATATTTGTTGTCAATATCATTCTAATCATGATAATTTATCAGTGTTGGAAGTCAACAAATATTTTGTAGATTTATAAACATAATAACACATCAAAATTTTATTATTACACTGAATCTTAACATTTATAGAATTCATATATTTTTTATATTGTAACGCTTAAATCTTTTCTTGACTGTGATTATTAATATTGGCAATTGAGGTGGGAAGGAGTGAGGTAGCCAAGGCAATGAGCATTTTGTAGATCTTTGAATAAAAAAATAGGCTAGGCTTCTATTATTATATTATTTATGAACATTTATACAATTCATGTATTGTCTGAACATTTATACAACTTATAACAGATAGCTATAATGTATAATGTATAATTGAATATATGTATATTTGTGTATCTTTCTCAAGTTTATTTATTATTAATATAATCTTGTTAATCATTATCTTTGTCTAATGTACCTCCATTAAATATGACAACTATTTAAAATTAAACATAAATTTTAAGTCTCAAAAAATCTTTGTCCCGTCATATTCTTTCTTTTTCACAATACTTATTGCATTGAACTATTGTGGGTTTTGAGTAATGCGTAACACCCAATTCAAACTCCTTCACTCTACAAAATCAGATTTATGAAAATAAAAAATTCCATCCTTTTCGATGTAACTTGCACTCTTTAGTATAGTAGTTGCAACCTCCATAATAACTTGCACTCTTTAGGATGGTAGTATGGTAGTTGCAGTCTATAATGTTTGTTGTCTTATTAGCAGTTTCATGTTTCCTCTATTCACTAAATAAAGAGAAGTGAATAATACTATTACGAATATAATAGTTGTTATTAGTGTTAAATAGAGAATGAGAATGGAAAAAACTTGGAAACATTTGTATCCATATCTATCTGCATATAAATTTCTTCATTGTTCGATGAGTTTATTTAAAATGTATCTTTCATTAAATAATTTGTTTCCATTTTTCATCTAATTCATTTTAAAGTCATCGAATTAGGTCTAAAATAGTTAAATCAATTATAATTTTGATTTAATGACTTTTAGACTCGTCTAAATTGGCACAGGTGTATTATCTACAATTTTAAAGGAGTCAATAGATATCCAACCCTTTTTTCCATTGAGATGACCCCTATTTGAGTCATGTATTAGATAATTGGAATAGTTCCATGGAAGTTACAAATTGCATTGAAATAAGTGGCATGTCAGTAAACTTTGCAAGTGTATGTTCTCGGATTCTTTGAGTGCATCACCTTAAATGTGCATTATTTGTGGAAAATTGTGCAAGTGGTAAAATATTTCAAAGTGAGCTCGGAGATGATCAAGAGGGGAAATTTTCAAGGTGGAAACCAATCATGTTTATACATAAATGCCATTGGAATTTTATAACCAATTTTACCTTGTTAAAATTAAGAGTTGTATGTCTTATGCAAGGATGGGAGAAAGATGATGATTTCTCTTTTGGAACATTGATCTCTTCAACAAGAGCTCGAGTGAAACGAGTTTGGGACAAACCTAAAGGGCGCAAAATAGCTTGAAGGAGGTTTGGCTCACTGAGATGAAATGCTTCTAGAAATAATCATGTGAAATCTTTTTAAATCAACATGTTGGGTCACACTTTATAAACTATTATCAAAATGAGAATACCATCCTAATAATAGATCAACGTTTTAATATTCTCATCTTGATGATAGTTTATAAAATACGACCCTAAACATTGATTCAAAAAACTTTCATACAATTATTTTGAAAAACATTTTATTATAAAAAATTACTCTCTTCCAACATTCCTTATACCATCGGTTAATTTTCAACATTAACGCACGTGAAAGAAAAGAAAATAGATGGAGTTGATGGGATATGCAATCACTTTTCATCCGAGTCAGTCAAGCCCAAATAACTATTCTGCGGCTGCCTCGGATTGAATATACAGACTTCTCAGATTACGTGCATCCAACCTTTCTTTAATCGAACTCCTCCAAAAGCCAAAGGTGGGTGACCGACCATGCTGTTGCAATTGCTGTTATTTGACTACGTGCAATACGCGTCGCCGACTTTTTGTATGATCATCGGCTTCGAGCTTCAGCTCTGTCACGCAGACTAATTGACACCCAAAATTCAATTCATCAAGTCGTATGGTTTGAACAAGTGCTGATTTGACGATGAAAAGGATTCTAATCTATTTTTAAAAAAATTTAAAAAAATAAATAAAATTGAGAATAAGATTTTTGGGATAAAATTGTTAGATCAATATGTTCCCAATAGATATTTATAAGTTATCATCTAAAAAATTGTGTTGAGAATTGTAAAGTAGTTTTTTTATATTTTTAATATGATTTTTCCTATGATATATTTTTAAACATAATTGTCATAATTTTTTTATAATAATTATTTATTCAACATTATCTTTCAAATATTAATATAATTTATAGTAAAAAAATAAATATTAAAAATAATCTATATATTGATTATGTCATAAACATTTTTATTTAAAAACATCCACCTTAAATTTGTTTCAAAAAAAATATTCATTTTTTATCTAATCCTTCTTATATTTACCTATTTTATAAAATATTCTGCACCACTCAAATCAAAAGAGAACATGTGAATTTCATTGATATAAATATTCCATATATATTTATATCCCATAGTTTAACAAGCTCTACATCTACATCCTTTGCATTTCCTTCAAATTAATGGAGAAACTCTATAGTGGCATAATTCCAATGTTTATGTTGAACGAGAGAAAGATATTGGTTAATGTTGTGTGTTTCCAAAAGCATCTTGTTCTCTTTATTAAATAGAGTACAACTTGGTATTATAGCACCTAATGTGGCAATATATAGATATTGAATGTTACATAATAAATAGAGTATAAAACTTACAAGTTATGTCGCAAGTTATGTGGTTAAACATACAATGTTGGTGATATTGGGCGTTATCTAATAAATAGAGTATAACTAGGTATTATAATATTTAATATGGCAAATATAGGTATATGTTGACATAAAATTTGAAATGGTTGGTTACAAATGGTTTTATGTGAAGTAGTTTAACTTTAATGAAACTAATCTATTGCAAAGATTAATATTGGTTATATTCTTTAATATTTATTTTAAAATTAAATAGTGCCTATATTTACTAGATATAATATACAGAATATGGTACTTCTTATTATAACCCTATATATATATATATATATATATATATATATATATATATATATATATATATATATATATATATATATATATATATATATGTCTGTCGATTATGAATGTTTATATATTTTCTATTTTATACCATAAATGTACATATTACTCTACTTTATAACCTCTGTATAATTTATCTCTATTCTTTTAAATTTTTCTATGCCTATATATGTATTACAATATGTTGTGGTATAAGTACCAAGCCAAAACAACACAACTCACAAGTCATATTTATGTGAGACATGTCATTTCTCTAATCAGGTCATCATTTGTCTTTACAAAGCTTTCTTTCTTACTGCAGCTCCAAATGGTAGAATCCTCAATTTTATCGACCTAGATGAGTTTTATGTTGTTACAATAATGAAATCAGCTTTGTGGTATCAGTAGTGTAGTTCTTTAGCTGATAGAGATTCCTGCCAACATTTTCCTAGCTTGTAGCTCTATGTCTCATCCTTGAGACGACTCAAAGTGTTGGCAGGTACCAAATAAAAACCTCAATCCACCTAAGTGTATGAAAATTTTGGGAACTATTATAGTACACTACTGGAGATGATGGAGTGAGTGCCCCATCCTTGGGCAAATGTTACTGATATTTTCTTAATATAGTCTGAGTAAAAGTCTCCCAGCCCAGAATGAACTTCTTGGTCTCTACAATCATATTCTCAATAGTCACATTATCTTTTGTTGTCAAAATAGTGTCATTTGGGGTAGGAGCTTTGTCTACTGAATTGAGGTAATCAGTATGTGTCTTCAAATGTACCTTTATTTTCTTCATTTGTTTGCTCAAGGATTCACCATAGTCCTCCATTTCCTTGTATATAGATATCCACTCCCTTTGTTTATCCTTATAGTGTTTATGCAAGGATATCATTTTAGCCCTTTTGGCGGTGGAGGGAATGTTTTGAGATCCAAAACTAGTTGAGGTTGCAATCAATAATTTATCTATTTCCTCCAACTTGGCTTTCTTATTTGTTGTCCATACTGGCCAGTTGAGAGATTAAGCGAAGTAGGTGGTTGCATCTTCTAATCTCTCCTTCATTTTCCCTACTTGCTCTTTGTATGTTTTTCAATTGACATGGTTTTCCCCTAGAAGAGGCCCTAACAACTCCTTGTATGCCTCTCGAGCTTCAAGTTTGATGAGGCCTCTATCCACTATGGCTTTAGAGTGGATCATGAAATTATCCACTATATTTACTAATTACTTTTCTATCGATAGAGTGGTATTAGGATATTTTTGGTTAAGGGATATAAAATTTTCTTAATTACTTGCTATTGAAAGGAATGAGAACAATATCATTCCAAGTCAAGAGTCTAAAGCATTGATAATAAGAACATCACGATAAGCTTACAAGTAAATGAAATGTAAAGACAAGGTAAATAAAATGATATTCAGAATAAGACATGCTTAATATAATGGAGAGCCCTTGCTTAAGTAGGCAAGGAGAAACAAGACTCAATCCTAACTAAGAAATGTGGGATAAATCCACAAAAAATAAAACTAAGAAAAAGATAAAAACCTAGCTGGAACCTAGTAAGCATGTGAAATACATACTCTAACACCCCCTCTCAAGGGAAGCTAGGGGATAAAAATAGCCAAAAAATATATAGTGGCATATCCACAATATAAATCTCAACAACAAAACCTGATCAGGTACTCATGTATAATATATATTCATGAAGTGGAGAAAGAGAGAAAACCCATAAGAACAAAACTTCCCCCCAAAATGATGTAAAAGAAGGAAGGAAGGACTTCATATGGAATCCCCCCATGGATAGTTATCATCGATACTAAAGATATCATTACTCCAAGTTGGGATCGTAAGATGACTAGTGTCAATGTAGATATCCTTGGATAGAAGACTGTACAAGCTCTATTTGAATTGAACAATGTTTCTTAATTTCTCCAAAAGAAGAAAATAAATGGTGTACTAGAAGTCTTCCCATTCCAAAATAGAATATGAAGGAGGTAGAAGTAAAAATATCTCTGAATCACATCCAAATCTATAGTGTGGCATAGATCTAGCAAGATCATGCACATGAACTAGATGTAATGCCATGGAAGTGAACTAATCAAAAGAAAGGCATAGAGCATTCATTGAAATAATGTCCATGGGGAGTGGATCATAATGATCAACAAGTGTACTCTCACTGGAACCAGTAGAGTCTTTTGAAGTGATAATTTATGGTGGTTCAACATCTTGCATAGGAACAAAGTGAGGTTCCAAAAATATACATCCCAATTCTAGCAAAAAATCATCCCATAGTGGCAACTCAACAAATAAAGATCAATGTCTATCAGGAATGTGTCATCATAAGAAACTATTTAAGGAGGAGAGAGTACATCATTAGAAGATAGAACCTCACTGATGGGAGGAGAAGGATACGAAGAAGCATAAACCATGTCACCATCAAAATATAAATCCTCACTAATAGGAGGAGAAGCATTGACAACAAGAACATCATGATAAGATTATAAAAAAATAAAATGCAAAGATAAGGCAAATCAAATGATATTCAGAATAAGACATGTTAGTATAATATAAATCCCTTAGATAAGTAGGCAAATCAAAACTAAAAAATAGCCTAACTAAGTAATGTGGGATAAATCCTCACATAAGACAAACTAGGAATAATATGAAATACCTAGCTATATCATAGCTTAGAAGCATCGAATGTTCTTCCAAAAAAAACAAAAAAATGTAAATATCCCATTCTAAACCTCAATTTATTCCAAAAATGAAATTTACACACTTTTGTTGGGGTAGCCTAATCACCCAATGCAGACACTAGAGAAGGATGCAATTTTTAAAAAAAATGCAGGCCTAAAAGGACAAAAAATATCTCCAAGCAATAGCCATCCACAAAGAAGAATGACACCTCACCTCAGATCCTCCTAGGTAGCAAATTTAATGTAGAAGAAAAAAATAACTTTGATCTCCCGTAGGCCTCCCTGATCTCCATGCAGACCTATACAAACAAAGCTGATAAGGAAAAAAGCAAGAGAACAGAGACCTGGGAAAATGGTATTTTACAATGCTTCAAAATAAATATAGGTAGATGTAGATCCAAGGGAATAAAGCTCTTTTATAGGTTGAGGATAGCAGATATAGGTATACAATGCAAGCTAATGTAAAATAGAACAATGCCTTAATGCAAAAATATCACCCTCATGCTAAAAAAAAATCAAACTCTGAACTTATTGGACAAAGGCATAAATGCTAGCCTCAAAAACTATATGGAGTCTGCAAACAAATAACCACATAAAAAATAGAGGCTAAAAAAGTTATTCAAATTAAATAGCAACTTATCAATAAATGGTTGCAACCCTTTAAAACTTTGATACCATGAAAGGAATGAGAACAATATCATTCTAAGCCAAGAATGTGAAGCATTAATAATAAGAACATCATGATAAGCTTTCAAACAAATAAAATGTAAAGACAAGGTAAATCAAATAATATTCAAAATAAGACATGTTTAGTATAGTGGAGAGCCCTTGATTAAGTAGGCAAATAGAAACAAGACTCAATCCTAACTAAGCAATTGGGATAAATCCGTAAAAGATAAAACTAAGAAAAAGACAAAAAACCTAACTAAAACCTAGCAAACATGAGAAATACATACTTTAACACCTATAAGGCAACATATTGTGTCATCTAATATCCTATAACACTTTAGATGAGAGTCTGACCTACCATTTTCTTGTCAATTGGAGTTAAGTGTTGTTGTGCCACTTCAATTTTTCCTCCTTTAATTGGTTGTGGAAAATTTGATGGCACTAGAATGGTAGAGGTCCTCTATTTATGCTTGGTTGGTTATGCTTTGATCCAGGATAATAGATTCATAGGAGTTTTTTTAATACTTGGACTTACCCCAATTGTGATCAACGTATTTATTGTGACATTCTAGGTGGTAGTCTCTATTCTTGGGTTTATCTCCTCCCTCCCCTTCATCTGTGAAGCCACTGATTAGTTAGTTAACTTATTTTTTTCTAACTCCTATTTTTATTGGTCTTCTTCTTTCTATTTGAGCTATTCCAACTTCTTTTTATTTTCCTCATCTAATTTCTTTTTATTATCTTCTTGGATTTTCCTTTCTCCCTGTACAACTTTCTTTCTTTGTTCTTCTTTTATTTTTTATTCATATTCTTTCTTCTTATTCTCTTCTTTTGGAAGTTTTTTGGTTTATCCTCCACAGATTTCTTCTCCTCATGTTTCTATTTTTTATACCTCTTCCTTATCTACTTTTTCCATCTCTGCTTTCTCCTTATTCAAGATTTATTTATCCTTTTGGGTGACTAATTCTGCAATTTCTTGAATTTCCCTATTTTATTCCTCTATCTCATGTTCTAGTTATTTGCATTTTTGAATCATTTCTTCCTCCAATGCCTTATCTCATTCTAATTGTTTTATTTTCTCTAAGGCCTCAATGATCATATATATATATATATATATATATATATATATATATATATATATATATATATATATATATATATATATATATATATATATATATATATATATATATATATATATATATATATATATATATATATATATATATATATATATATATTCTATTTGGACCTTAACTCTATTTATTGGAGTTTCCACAATCTTTCCTAGTTAATCAGAGATAGGGGGACTCCATAGTGGTATTTTGTAGAGCTTCTTATTAATATTTTTCCATCATGATTTGAGCCTCTTTACTTCTTTCATTGGTTTGAATCAGGATGGATTGTAAGTATTCAAGGAGTCTTTCTACAACAACCTCTAGAGTGAATGGGCTCAACTCAATGTAATCCAAAATTTCCCTTATCACTCTACCTTTATCGATGGCATTTGCCTTCTTGTGTAGGCTCCTTAATCTACTTATCCCTCATTTGCAATGACACATACTGAGGAGGGTGCTCATATTGGGTACTTGAACAGTCGCCTCTTTCTCTGTTTCTTTTTCTTTTTTTTGTGGTATCTCCTTTCTATGAGGACCTTGAACCTGAGTTTATTTTTACTATTTTGGCTTTAGATTTAACACTTTTGCTTTTTATTTCATCTATGTTCTACCTATATTTATTGGTTGTTTTATCATTTTCCCCACTCATTTGTAATAGGGTTTGGCCTATGACGAGAGATGCAATGGGAGATGCCTCAGGTTCTTCTGCATTACAGATTTCTCATTTTGATTTTGATGTCAGGTTTCATCCAGGTGAGACTTTCCTCTTCTTGAGTGTATAAGGTGGGGAACCCTTTTCCACCATTTCTTATTCTCCTAACTCTTTTCTTGTGGTAGAGTCTTTGACCATAAATATTTTTGTATCCTCTTCTTCTTCCTCATTTAAATCCCTCAAGTCAAAAACTGGTTTTTTTGGTTTGAAGGACTTACAAATACCAGCTTGAGGTCTAGATGCCTCTGCTCCCCCTAGTGGCAATGGGCCCACATTTAATTCGATTTACCCATATTCCTCTTATTTTTGAATAACTTTCCCTTTCTCACTGGAAAATCTTTGTGCCCTACTTCTAGATATAATAATTATGACTGTCTTAACTTGTTCATCGATAACTTCATATGGTAGAGGTGGGAGAGGAACAACTTTATTAATGAAGGGTTCAATGAAATGTTTATTTGTGTCTACTATAAATTGAACCTCTGTAAAATACTTATGGACAATTTCCTTAGATATTCTAAACCTTCCTTCTACCATATTCCTAAGTGTCCTCTCCCGGTGTAAATTTTTTTTTACTTATTGTAATGTAGTGATATTTTTCATTGCCTCTAGAATTTAGGCTTTTATGCGTGTCTGAATTTCGTTCTACCCACCCCTCATGCCCCAGAATAGTTCACTTTAATCATAGATATTTTTTATTTATTGTAAGTTTAAAGGGTTCACATGTAGTAAAACTATGATCAATTTAAATTTGGATTAAAACTAAAATCAAATTCCAAGAGTCATCCTATCATGTGAGGTTTACACATGGCCACTACAATTTTCATGATTGATTTCTCACTTACAATTTATCATTATTTTCAACATATAATTTTATTATGATTATAATTAATTTTTATATATTGATGCATATTCTAATTGCAGGATACCTTTTGATCATAGGGTAGGCATGTAAACTTCAAAATAAAACAATAAAGTTGGTTGAATACATTACAGGATATGTGTGGTCATTAAATTTAATTCGTGAAATTTTTATTGACTCTATGAGCATGAGGGAATCACTAGAAGCCATGTGGAGTATCCTAAGGAGGCCATAGTGGAAACAAAAAGCAAAGAATCTCGAGGAAATCTATGACCCTGAGGCCCATTGATGCTTCCATGTGGCTGGTTGGGATACTTCATGGACAATGTGCTAACTTAATGCCTACCAAATACAACATCACATCATACCTAGACTTTGAGGCCCCATGATTTCTCCATGTGGATAATGAATATCTTCTATTGACATTGTATTAAAGTTGACACCCATCACAGTAAATAATATTAAGCATGGTCATAATCACTATAAATAAGTTTTGGATCACTCTATGAACATGCCACATGTTCTCTATGATACCAAACCACAACTCTGGCTAGATTTTATAAATCTAACATGATCTCAAAAATGGTCATGATAGTATAATCACAATTAGATACTTAGTTGTAAGTAATTATTTCCATTAGCCTAAGAATATTTATTAAATAGTGATCAATATCTGACAATTCACAATGATCCATTCACATATGATGCCAAAGCAAAACTACCCAAATCTATTAATGTTGCCACCACAACCTCAAGAATATTTAACATTAACGTAATAGTAAAAAAGAACAAAATTTAAAAACCCCATGATAATTTCAAAACTATTACTCATGCAATTGAGAAATGAAATATAAATAATTGGTTGAACACAAAAATTGAGCAAATATACACCAAAATTTATGAGAAAATAACTAAAGGTGCCTCTTGTAGCAAACATCTCTACTTCAATTTCTATATAACATTAAATTATGAGATAAATGTAGACATACGAGTAACTATGTATGACAAGAAAATAGTAGGCCTTGTATTTTCATGAGCAATGATGCCCATTGTCACAAGTTCACACTAGCTTTAAGCAATCCTTCAACTCACATGGCTATCGAATAATACCACTCCTATTTCCTCCATATATAAGCACCTAAACATTACCTAAGTTGTGTCAATCTCTTATAGGGCATTAACGTTTCTCCTACCCTCTCATTGAGCCTCTTCAAAGTCTGAACCAACACATTTATATACCTAAAACACCCCAATAAAGTATGATATTAAGCCTCCTCTTTACCACCATCATCACCTATATTCACAAAAATAAAAACTTAATGATCCATTTAATGTAGAGAGAGAGAAAGTGTGTGTGTGTGTGTGCGCGCACGCGCACATGCGCGCGCACACATGCATGATCCTGCATGTCTTTTGTGTGTATATATCCCACAATAAATTTAAGGAGTCAAGTTTTAAACTAGCTCACTCACACATATGAACAACACAACTCTAAGGTTGGACAATATGACTCTGAACCTATCCTATTGTCACTATAAAAACATTGAATGATCACTGTGGATTTGATTGAAGTTGCTCATTTACTTTTTCCCTCTTGAAGCCCTATTCACCATTGTCATTTAATGTGTTGGCTTTGGACTTCTATGGTTTTCAATGTCGTTATGAAATTGATTAAAATAGGAGATTACATGCAGCCTATATCCATCATCAGTGATGCTTGCACATTGAATCCAAATCAAATTTGAAAGGTCCCTATGTGATCAATTTAATCACCCTTCAATGCAAGATAATTTTTAAAATGTGGCAAATGTTCGATGTGATGATGGGCATAATGGTCATCAATTTTAACCTAGGGTTCACAAAGCATCTTTGTTGTCCATGCAACAACATCATGAGACCTTGGAGTCACAAGGCGACAGTTGTAAACCTGTCAAATTTAACATGGTGTTTATGGAGAATCAATAATGTACACATGTCATCACCATGTGACTTCAATGTCATAAATATCATTGTGGTCAATTGTTCACAATGTATCTCTTGTCCAATCAAAATGGGACACATGGCCTACTACTATTGGAATCGACTCACAAAGTTCATACAAAATCCATGAATTTATTTAATCCGTGCAAACAACCAAAAAATATATGATCCCATATTTTAAGTATTAATAATGTATAAGTGAAAATGAATGACAAGTGGCATTCTCCACATGGTTCTTAGTTTAGAGTGATCTCTATGCAAAATTATTGATTCATTCATTTAATTTAATAAATATATGGATTTATGACTTAAACCTTAACCTTGAATCGTTAAATCATAAAATTTTATATAATGTAACCACTAAAAATGATTAAAAAAAATATGTAAAATTTAAATTTAATATATATATATATATATATATATATATATATATATATATATATATATATATATATATATATATAAAATGATGAACTTAAAATATTTGAATATACATGACCTATTAACTTTACCAATATTTAAAATGGACCACCAAATATAAGATGAAGTCCAAACTTACATTAAATTAAAATGATCAAACATATTTTTAAATGTGAACCGTAATTTTTTTTAAATATCCACAACTTTTTAAATGTGAACCTTAAAGTGTACATTAAGTCTCACAAAATATTAAAGTAAACCTTAGATGTTAACATGGCCAACTCGTTATATCCTATATTATAAATACTTTACAACATTTTAAATTTAGTTTCTTTTCATTATATCCTAAATAAAATATACATTTTAAATTTAGTGTTAATTTTCATTATATCTTATATAAAATATACATTTTAAATTTTAATGTTACTTTTCATTGCTCCTTTGTTCCAAAGATGTAATAGATATGGTCACTTTTTTTAAAATTTTGAAATTCGTACTTCTTTTTATTTTTTAATTTAATATATATAAAATTAAACTTATCAAAATTATTTTTGAAATTTTATTTATCTAAGATCTTTCATATTATTTTTATAATAAAACTTACATATTAATGAAATAATCTTATTTCTTATAATAAATTATACTACTAAAATTTAGCATGTATTAGTTATTTTATAACTCTTATTTAAATTAAATTTCACATTTATTTATTATTTAAAATTTGAATATGTATAATTAAATATTCACAACCTAATGCCATGATAAATTAAAAAGCTCTTAGAACACATTATACTATATAAATGTTTAAAAGAGTTGTTAAATTGTAATATTTATTAAATATGTGTATGTGATCTCTATAAACAATATGTTTATTACATTTATTTAAAAAGTCAAAGCATATTTTACTATTTGTAATTTAAAATATTAAAGAAATAAGTGTGCAAAATTCAATATTTTAGAAGATCTTGAAATCAATTATCACATCACCTTGCACACTTTTAAATAATTGTTTTTCAGCAAATATGGCAAGGACTAACCGTTATGCGATCATTATTTCTTATCAAATATGAATGTTTTAGATTTATTAAATCCAATTTTTATCACGGCCCTTGTTTATCTTGTCTTTACAATAAACTAATAAATAAATTCTTACATTTGATTTTGACTAGAACATATGGCATCTTCTTATTATCTTGCTTTTATAAGTTCTAGTTTTGATTTGCTTGGGACTTTTCTATACCTTATTATAAAGTGACACACAAAACCTCTCATAAGTCATGAAGTCACATAATATATGGAGGATCAATTTTATATTTTCAATGTCATATGGCTTCATACAAATTACTCCATACAAAATTGTAAAGAATTACAATTGCAATAAAACTCCTTCCTAATTTCACTATTCATTATTTAGCTTTCAATATATATGTATGTTTCTTAAAACAAACATACCATAAAATTTTACCTCCTTTAAAGTATATATTTACAACTAAACATTGAAACTTAGATATCTATGGTGACCTTTATATTAGTTTTAATGCAATTTAAATGCATCATGAAACCTTATTTTTTTAATGTATTTTAATTTGCATCATGAAATCTCCCCCAATTTGATAGTTAGGTGGAACCTAAATTTCCAAGGCGGCTTTCTGGATGAGAATTTTATGCAGTAATTGACTCACTGCAAACAATCCTCTGGAATCTACAGGTAAATAACCAGTATGCTTATGTTCATTTGGATATAACATTATAAAACAATCTATACCTTGGAAGCATTTTTGTTTTAAAGAAACATAGTTTAATATTGTTGGTGTTAAGCCACACTCAGACCAAAGATGGACTGGTCCAAGAGGGGCCAGTAGCTCAGTGGTAGAGCACTCCAACAGCATATGGACGGTCCTAGGTTCGAGTCCTAGCTGGTCCATGTCTCATCATGGTATCAGAGCTAGGCCCAGGGTAAGAGCCCCAAGCACACAAGAGGTGTGGCTTAAGGGGGGGTGTTGGTGTTAAGTCACACTCGGACCGAAGATGGACTAGTCCAAAAGGGGCAGTAACTCAGTGGTAGAGCACTCCAGTAACATATGGATGATCCTAGGTTCGAAATCTAACTGATCCGTATCTCAACAAATCTAACAACCTGAAACTTTTTCAATTTTAATTTTACAAAACAAATTTCATAATCATTCAATTGACTGTATAAATATGAGAATAATCTATCCTTTAAGATCTAAAAAATTAGATCCCAAATAGATGGCTGACCCCCACACCCAATTAAAACTCAGGTCCATTAGCAAGCCACACCCACTTACCCCTTGGAAATGCTTATGTTGCCAATACGATTCAGAATGGAATAATAATTTGCCCAAAAAAAAAATATCATTATTGTCCATAAACAAGCGGTGTTATTTCAACATCCCCATATATATATATGATAATTTTCTTATTGGGGGAAAAAAATAATTTCCATATGAAATCCATAGATGTTAGGGTTTCAAATTATTCTTCGTCTACCAACACATTTGCTTCAAAATATAGAACGCCTCATTTGCTTGCATCATTATCCAATGCGATTGAGTATCTGGGCTGCTTGAATTACTGCACACTTATCTACCTCCAAATTGATTTATGGAATTCTAGACAGAAACAATTGAGAAATACGAGTAGCTAAATGAGAATATAATCAGTAATTTCTGAAGAGAAAACGGGCTGAGATTATAGTCAAGACAATCATTGTGACAGTAGCAAGAAGAGCCAAACCACCCGACACCTCTGCTTTCACAAAAAATCTGTCAACTTTCTTGACTGCTTCGTTGTCATCGTCGATAAGAAAAGCACTGAAAATGTCATCAAATACTCTTTTCGCCTCGATCCCTACAGCAATGGCTGCAGAAGCACTTGAAGCTAACAAATATCCAATCACCTGTAATTGTATTCAATTATCACTTCGAAATTATTTTTATATAAAAGATTGGATTTTATTTCTAAATGATTTTGATGGAACCGAACCTCTCAATCCTTAATATTAAGTTGAAGACTTATGAATAAAACAAAATAAAAAACGTACCTGATCTGCAATGAAGTCGAAATACAATGTGAAACGGGAACACATTAATTTTCTTGTAACCAGCAGATAAATTGTAGGGGCCAATTGTAAAACATTATAAACGAACGCTACCAGGCTTGCTGCCACTAAATACCTGCATTCCACCATTACACAAATCACAATTTTTATTTCCAAACTAAAAAATTGTACTAAAAAATAATTATACAAGGGATTAATGAATCACAAAAACACTGTATATTATTAAGCCTTTTGCATATTAAAATATCTCGCCTGAATGCATAGACGTCTTTGAAGGTGTCCTCCTCTTCTTTACCATCGTCACCGACAAGCTTAATCTTATTGGTCACCATGACTATGACGGACAGGGCAAGCAATACGGCCGTCACTATTCTCATAATCAAACCAACTATGACATAGTTCTGAGGGGATTTTGCCATTTTCTTTCTTTCTGCCGCGCTGTTGATGAAAATCTATGGTCGTGCTTCGGCTATATGTGACATGATTTGCTGGTCTATTTATCTACAAACAGGGATATGATGTTTCCATCGCCTGCCCTGGTTTTCCCGTCATTTGTTTGCATACTTTTGCTTGTTTTGAAATCGTGCGAGCAACTTCCATTATTTTAAACCATTTGCTGCGTATCGTTTATAATAGTTAGGGTCGATTAGCAAGTACCAATTAAGTTTTTTTATAAAAAAAACTTTGGCTATTAGCTTTGGCCTGCAATGGAAGTAGCAATTAAGTTACAAAAACTTTGGCTATTATATTTGGCCTGCAATGGTTGTAGCAATTAAATTACAAGTATAAAGCGACAAACCAGCAGGATCTGCCGCACTGTGGAGGCCATCAAATAGGCATCACTTTATGAAGGGAAAGGAAAGTGAAGGGTCTTTTAATGTTCACTTTGTTTGGTGTTTTGTTAGATGTATATCTTATTTTGTAAAATTTAAATTTGTGATTTTTTTTTAATAATTTGTAAGGTAGTTTATAATATATGAGATTGTTTATACACCACCTTCTATTAAGAATTAATTCGTATATGACAAATGAAAGATAAGAATTTTGTTATGTGAATCTTATACAAATAAAAAAAAAGATAAACACACAAATATTTATGTTTTTCATTTGGAAAAATCATTTTTAGTAAAAAATCCAGCTCAATAATCTTCTAGATTATAGTATAAATTGGACCGTCATACAATACTAAAACAAGTCTCAAGCTTCTGTAACCTTCATACAATGATTTTTTGTATATTACAATACAACACTTAACCATGTGTATTTAACATTCAACAACTTTTGTTACACATTTTCGTCCTTAGAAGAGTTATGCCTTTATCAAGTATTTCACTTTGTAATGTCTGCACAATAGAGAAATCTATTGAGCCAAGTGAATAACATGTAATGCTCATCAACAATTATGTATCACATAGCCATCAAAACATTACTAACACTTATTTAATCTAACATATACATTTACAAAAGTGTATGAAGCACCTTAAGATAACCTTTCATTTCTCTGCATGTTGCACAACACCTTGCAATGCCTTACTGTGACTCAATGACTGCGCACCACTTCGTAATTTCCCAAAGAGTAATGAAACTGAGTCATTTCTTTGCATGTTGCACACATCCCTTCCATCATTTCTCACACACTGACAACATTGTGTAATTGTCATAGTCTCGACACAAGTCTTTTCAACCTTTCATGTTTACACAATCAAGCTGCATAACATCACACACAGCTAGTAATTATGTAAAACACATTTTGCACCACCTAACTTGTGCACAATTGTCTTTCTGCAAATTCATGTAAAGTTGAGACATTTCCTAATAATCTCCTACTCATGGAACACTTTGCATAAGGGATCACACATTCATCCTTAAGCTACCTTTTGTGCAATCACACCCATCTTTTTCAAGCATTAAGAGAACTTCTTTGTACTCATTGACTTGGTTAATGAATCCAAAACATTTTCCTTTGTGTTCACATTCTCTACATATACCTTTATTTCTTCCACCATTTCCATTAAAAAATGATATTACACATCAGTGTGCTTCATTCAAAAATGATATTCAATGTTCTTTGCCACATAGATTACACTTTGACTATCACAATTTATCTTTACACCCATTAGTGTGAACCCAACCATAGAACACAACCTTTGAATCAAATTGATTCCTTGTTTACATGAATAGTTGTGATATATTTAGCTTCAGTGGTAGATTTCATAACACCAACCTATTATTTACTCATCTATCGACCCTAGAGTTCAACTAGCTTGGCTAAGTGATGGCCAAGTCCATGATCGCACATGCAACATTATAGCCATAAACTAATTCAATTACCTCAAGGAATAAGGGCATAACATATGCCAGTTGGATAAATACATGCAAGTGCACCCAACCGATATAGCAAATAAAAATGGCATGCAACAATAAAACAACCCATATGCACAGGCCCAAAAAGGCAGTCAAGAAAATGGTAGAAGTGATTGTGTGTCACTATTTGACCAATCATTTTTAGTATGGTTTGCATACAAATGGTGGAATTTATTACACAAAATTAGCTCTTGACAAATAATTGAGAAGTGACAGGAAACAGCTAGGTAGCTGATCTCAAGAAGAGTAATGCCTTAACTGCCAAGTGGATGATGCCTACATTAACTAATGACTAGTGGTAGTTGAGCTACTTGCTAATGCGACATGCCTTTGGGGAACCTATAAAGGAAAAAACCTGGGAAGGAAAAAGGCACTGGCCCAGAAGATAATGAAGTTTTGTTGGATTATTGAAAGAGATAGTAGGATAGCTCATGATGTTTCTCAATGCCATGGAACACATTGTAATCTTGTAATAAATTTGTAAATTAATGTAATCATGATTTTTTGAGAAATAAACAAGACTATTGGTATTGTTATTTTATTTCTTTCTATGGTTGTAAAATGTTGTTAATAGATTCAAACTAATATTATTGCTTCCTTTAATGATGGCTTGCTTATTGAAATAATGAATATATGGATACAATAATGTTTTTATGCCTTTATTCATATGTTTATGTTTACTCACTATCATGTGTTGATAACTTTCTCGCACATAAAGGCACTTGTAACAAAGTGAATGGAATCACCATTGCTAACTAACCCTAACCTTTCTCAGTTCCCCCTCTTTGCACTTTAGATGAATGTGTGAGTCCAAACTCATGTGATATGTCAATGTAGAAAGAAATACAATATGTTAGGATATGCATGGGAATAGCTTGTGGTGGACCGCTAAACTGCCAATATTTTGGTTATGTTATGAGGACTTGGTTGAGTTTTGATGATGCAATGGTAAGAAGGGATAATGTATCATATTTCATTGGATAATATTGAGATTGGGTTAGAGTAGTTGGAGTAGAAGTTTTCATAAAATCACCCCAACCATAGTGGTCAAGAACAAAGATACTTGGTGGAAGACAAATTGCATCATGTTCTCTATGAAGTGTTTTCTGCGAGCTACCAACACATCTACACGTATGGATTACAATGTATATTATGAACAAGAGTAGAAATTATGGATGGAAATACTCTTGAACTAAACAATGCATGGAGTAATAAGCAATTACAACTCTTCATTATAATATACAATAATAAGTATAATACAATAAAATGTACATATAATATAGATGGTTCCCCCAGAGAATAGTTCTTGAACTCAAGTATCTATGGTAATCTCAAGTGTCATCTTGATAAGTAATACTGTTGTGGGGAGGGAGAGCACCATCTAAGTGCTTTTCCACACCAACCACGGACCAATGATCCCCTACACTAATCCCATTATGAAATGACCCTCCCTTTACAGATAAGTAGATAGTGATGGCACAGGAATCCAGAGAGAAAGCAAGTACCAGTGTGTTGTATGATTCTAAACTAAACATGTAGTGTATCATAGAAATCCATTTTACTATAAGATATCATACAAACATGTTAATCACATTCATGAAATAATAATGTCTCACTAAACATACTTTGGCCCAAAGTTTTACAAATAATAAATAATAATGATCTAGATCAATCAAATTTATACACACCACTTGATTGGACTACCTTCATCTGTGATTGTGATACTAGTAAGCTAGTGAAGTCCATCTCACTCCTTACTCTGTATTAGCAATATAGATTATTCAAATATAATTCAACCACAAGATTTATTTAATTTACATCCTACTAGCAAACACATCATATAACATGCTAAACATAGGAGTAACCAAAGCATACATTTAATCTCTCAAATATATGTATGAATCTTACATTATTTTCTATCCCATACTAGAAATAATGATTACAATTTATACCATCTAAGTAAATTAAACATTAACTATAGATTTTGACTACCATAATTTATTTCCAAATATACTACACCTTATGATAACCCATATTACCACAGTCTAGTATTCTAAGTCATAACTACTAGTCATCCATAATAAGTCATATAAAGTAGTCTTGAAATACATAGAAACATAAGCTTCAGTTCCAGTTAAAGTTAATTTTAAGAGGCCCTAATGGAAAACCTATTAGAAATATTTGATGAATCTAGTTAAATTTGATTCATTTATGTGGCAAATCTTTTATGAGTGATGGCGAATCCTCTGTTGATTATTTTTTTCATACAACAATTTAATTATATCGCAAGACTGATGTTGAATGATTGCATTGAAAGGATATACCAAATGCCCATGTCATACATTTGCATCAGACAGATGGGCTACATGGATGCACTGAATGGTGGCATCGAATAGTTGTGTTTAATAACTGAGATGAACCCATGAGTCGAATGGCTTTCTAAGTGTCCAATGTTGAACAATGATCCTAGGACATGCTGACAGGTGACCTGTGTGACCGATCTATTATTTGGTTGCCTGGTCGCTTCCCCTGTTCTATAAATTACTTGCCCCCTACCCTCATTTTTAACATTTTGTAGAAGATATTTCTTGTCCCCCTTTGCCCCTACCTGCATGAATTCCCTATCCATGGAAATAAAATTCATTTTCAAGAACCTTCTATGCCTAAATATTTTGAGGTTCGTGGAGCAACCAGATGCATACAATGATTAGATTTTAGAATGAAACTTTAGTGTCCTGTTGTACTTGCCCCAATATGAAATAGACACTGTGCTACTAAAAATGCTCGTGTATTCATATGACCATAATGAGAATATCTTCACCGTGAACATGGAATCTAGAACGATTTCCTTTGGTACCTCGCCAGAAGAGATTCACAATCTGATAGGTCTTTCATTTCATAATGCAACCCCAATGAGTTTGAAATCAATGTTAATAGATGATGACAAGAAGCTTTTGGCAACAAATTTTAGTTTGCACATCAATCGAACTGGTATGTAATCATAAATTTATTTTTATATTCAAAATTTAACTTTTGAGATGTAAAATCCTCATTTTCTCTTTCGTTTCAGATAGTCAGAAGAGGGGCCTCCACATTGAAGATGTTACTAACCCTTTTTTTAAAGCAATGGTTTAATTTTTCTAGGCCAGAATAGTATTTCAAGGAAGATCAATAAATATTCTCTATTGGGCACTAGTTTACATTGTTCGTACTCTTTCTAAATTGAGATATAATTGGTGCTCTTTTATTTTTGCTAGAATAAGGCTTGAATTAAATTGTGCTTGTACCAATCCCAGTTCTACTATTTCTTATTCAATTTTTATTTTGGCATTGTACTATGAGGCCTTTAACCTCCAAAAAGTAAAGGTTCCAACTGTGCTTAATCTAAATATGAAGACAAACACTTTGTCTATGGAGGAGCAGGAGGTTAGTTTATTTACTTATTTGTTGAAATAGGGTCTAATATTTGTTTGTTTTTTAAATGGTTGCTAAGGTAAAGATTAATAAATGTTTGGAATTTGTTTGTTACAAGCAATATTGCATGCCTCATGAAAATAATCTATCTCAAAAGGACAGTGTGGAGTTGAAGGATCTACAAATTCAGAGTCTACAGAATCACCCTTGTAATCATTTTGACTTTCAAAACATCCAAGAGTTTCTTTGGGGTCATCATCGCGTGCAGGTTTTCTATTTAAAATTTTTAAATGATATTTTAATTTTTAAGTGCATTATTTTAGTTATTTATTTTATTATTGCAGTTGACTCAAGAAGAATTTAGATCATGGAATAACCACCACCATAATAAACTGCAACATTTATTGTGCCTTCTCAACCCTCTGTGGAAGGTATTATACATTACATATTTTTATTTTTATTTTGATTTTTTATTATAGTTTTTTATACTGAAAGTTTGCATAATGTACCATCTCAAAACACCATTGTCATTCATAATATAGTGTGTAGATTAAAGTATATATTATCTCCAAATACAAGTACTAAATCTTTAATTTCAAATTAGCATATAACTTTATTTGTGATTTTTTTTATTTTCTAAAATAACTTACATTTTGCAGGGCATCCTCAATCTCTGAGGAACATTATGCCACCGCCTCCACTCCCAAACTTAGTTCACTCAAGGGGGAAGACTCTTCCAATACAACTACCACAACACTACAATTATCATGTTCCGAATTCCCCTCTTTCTCTGTCGAAGGTGTATCGAGTGCGCAGGGATTAACTTCTTTTCTAGAAATTGAACTTGATGATGAATATTTAGGGATTGAAAGTGGCACTAATGTTGGAGCTTCTTCCAATCCACATGATTTTATCCAGGGAGAAGTAGTAGATGTTCATGTGACTGCTCAGGAGGAACCTTCACCTGGTTCACCGCACAGTCCCACCCCAATAGAGAATGTTGTCTTGTCTAATGATGCCATTAAATCTTTTTCACTAAACAATTTAGTAGTAGATAGTATTACTACTAATCTTTAAGAGGGAGTAATTGATGAATTAAAAAGATTACATGTATGGGAGTTCAAGCTAAGGCATTGATAAAAGAAATAAATGACCATTATCACAACCACTCCCAACAAGAAAATTTATTTGTATTGGTGACACATGAACCTACAAAGATTGATGCTTTATTTGCCAAAGATAAATTTGGGTCATTTACTATTACTAATAGTTATAATGATAATGTGTTGACTATTGTGCTTAACAAGTTGAAGAATTTGAATGGTCTTTGATAATGTATCTTTATTTTAATCAAATTTCATGTCATACTTATTTTTATTCACATCTAATTACATTTCATTTTAAATTGTAGGCAAAATATGATAACTTGAAAAAAGAAGTCAAGGTCTTCAATGTACATCTAAAAAATGCACAAAAAAGTTTATTATCTATCATTCAATTCAAGGAGAATTTTGTTCTATCGAATAAACAGAACAACACATTCTGAAAAATCATTAAGGAACAAGGATGGAACCCTGATACCTTATTTAAGCAAAAGATAGTTGTCGATCTAAGTCTACTTTTTGTAGGAGATGCTGGAAAATAAGAAAGGGGAAATCTTGGTTGTATTAATTATGTGATTTTGAATCTTGAAAAGGTAGGAATATTGAAGGACAACAGTGGCACAGAGGATGTTTTGGTTTGAAAAGTAGTTGAAAAAGTGGTTGAGAAAGTAGTTGAAAAAGTGGTTGAGAAAGAAGCTAAGAAAGTGGTTGAGAAAGTAGTTGAGTAGTTGATAATATGATCAATAATATTTGTAATTTTTTTTCTTTTGAAAAATATATTTTGATTGACAATTTCAAGTTTGGATATGCATTGATCAATTTCTTGAGTTTTAATTACTAGATGAGCCACATAGATTGCAATTTTAATTTGAATTTTATGATGTTGTATGGTGTTAGGCCCATTTTTTATATTTGTGATGCACTTGTGAAACTCACATCTCAATATAAATGGATTAATCTCAATATATTCCTTTATACAGTGTTCCCCCTAACACAATCACAATATATTAATCTTTTACAGCCATCACTTAAAAAGAAACAAAGAAATGCATTTTTAAAAATGTATAATAATTATTGCATCTTATGATAGAAGAGTGAGTTCTTTTGTGTGGAAGATCTCTTATTTATTATATTTGGATTTTTTATTGAGTAAATCATGATCTAAGATGCATTTGAGGCCATTAAAAAAAAGACATTCATGTTTGGTAGAGGTCTGTGTTGAAGATAGTATTGTGATAGTCAGTAATAATGAGGATTCATCAAAGTTTAAAAGATGCATGATTGATTGTGATCGTGAACTATAGAATAGGTTCATGGATTGTTTAATGTTATGAGGATGTTTAGATAGATAAGGACTCATGAAAATTGTTTTATTCATATGAAAATTGTTATAAAAAAGAGGTAAGGTCTTTACAAATCTGTGAACTGTGTATTGGTGAAATTATGACAAAGTAAGACTAAGTAGGAAACTCTTATGAAGAAACAAGTATCCTATACGGAATGAGTGTCATTCATATTCATTGATATATGATTCAAAGGTTATATTTTATTTAATCACTTCATTCTGAGAAGAATCAATTTTAAGACTGGTTGTAATAAAAAAACAAGGGTATTTATGCAAGGTCTGTTTTGATGTATGAGAATATGATTTGTCACAAGTAAAGGACTTTAAACCCTTTCTCAGATAAATAAAAATATATATTTCATATTCTTTCTCAGGCTAACATAGTTGAGGACATTCGAGAAAACTTGCAGACAAAGTCCTTAATAGACGTATAGATTCATGTATGTGGTTAATTTAACATTTGGAAAAGTTGGATAGGTTTTTAAAGATCCTCACAAAAGTGATTTGACATTGACATAGTTATTATAGTTTATGAACAATTGAAAACGTATAATAATTATTGAATCTTATGATAAACATATGAAAGTACTTACAAACAATTAGATAAAGTAAAAGATGAATACATTGAAGGCACATAACAGAGTCCAACCAGTCCACATAAAACACATAATAAGAACATCAAACACATTACAGACACATTAATTATGAGAAAATACATGTCAAATAAATGAAAAGAAATAAAAAATCATTATATAAAGGAATATATGACGTACTATGAAGGCAAAATAAATACATCACATATGTAGAAAAAAATAGATCTATAAACGATATGTATCAAAAACATAGAGAACCATATTAAGGAGAGGAAATAAATGAATTAAGTCCTATATATTGTATGATATTAACTTATAGTGTTCCCCCTAACACAATCACAATTAGATAATTATTTCATTAATCTTTTACATTCAACACTTAGCAAGAAACAAGGAATTGAATTTTTAAAAATATATAATAATTATTACATCTTATGATAAACATGTGAAAATTACTTAAAAATAATTAGATAAAGTAAAACATGAATACATTGAATAGTAGTCACTTGAAACTAATAGTTTAGTAGTTTAAACAATCCTACACAAACCTGATCATCACCAGTGACATTTGCATCTGTCATGTCAATGTCATTATTTACATCCTCTTTATTTGTCATTATATTACTAAGGCCTCTTATTTTAGTTAGAGAACTCCATGTTGCCATAGCTCTTTCATAAGGAAACATGTCCACTGCATAACGTGAAACATATAATCTCAGACAGGAATTTAAATTTTTATCCAATCTATTTCAAAGTTTTGACTTTATGAATAATAAAGCACCGAATACTCTTTCATCTTCCATTGAGCCCAAAATAATTGTTTGACAAGGCTCATATAATCATAAATATTTACTTAGACTTTCTTGTAGTATACTACTAGGATAAAGTTTTTTCCACAGCCTTGTAAATAGCCCATTCTATATTGGTTCACTTAGAAGATGATATTGTTCAAACATTTTAATTCTAAAATGAGTTGATTGGGATGTCAGTAAATTCTTTCCCAAAATACCTTTTATTTCTACTTCATTCACCTCCATAGATTTATCGAAATGCTTTATAAGACAACCCATGTAGTTGTGAAATAATTTGCTAATAATCTTTTGATTGTTATTACTATTCCATAACACGGGATTCATAACTTCCCTATGTCCTCCAACAAATCATCCCTTTTTAAATGATCTCTGATCTCCATAGATAATTTTTAAGAAACTCTACTTAGTTTCATCCAGGTTTTAGATAGAACAGTGTCATACAACAAATGTGTTACAGGCAGTTCTTTGGATTCAGCTCCCACGAGATTACGTCTTTTGTAGAAAGTGTGCATTGGTATCTCCTTGCTATTAATAATGACATAAATATGATCATTGATATTCAACTTTAAATAACTATCAGGGTTCTTTAAATTTGTCAAACATTTCCAACTGCTAAAAATAAAGCCTTGAAACTTTTCATTCAAAGTGTATAGTATATCTAGAGATTGACATACTCATTTTCCCAGCCGTATGAAGTCAACAATATAAATGGATCTCTCCTGAGAATTTTTCATTAAACAATTCATTTCCTTCAGCATTGAAAGAATTCCACATAATATCAGCAGTGTTTCCAAATCTATTAAATGATAAAGCAAATATTTTGCCTTGTTAATTTCTCTATGATATTTATACATAAATCCTATTAATGATGGATATTATTCAAAAATTTATCATGTAGGTTCATATATATAAATCCACCTTGTATCAACATCTTTCAACAGTTTATTACCATCAATCACTCTTATTGCAAATTTTTAGAACTCTAAAAATCTTTTTGGACTGCTTGACATATAAGCACGTAGGTCACGAATGAGCTCCTCCACTTTTACCACAATAAAAAAATTTCTAACCATTTTGTATGCAAGATTCATCTTATGATCCATGCAATGAATTGGAATCATATATGGGGAAACTATTATTTACAGCCAAAGACACAAACCATTTCTATGCCCTTGCATAACTGATGCACCATCAGCCCCAACACACACTAGCTTTGTAGCTATTGCATAATCATCCATCCTAGCTTTTTATTTCAAATTTGATATAACTAATTTTTGAAGATTTTTTGCGTTACCATTTTATGAACTGCTAGTAGATGAAGTTTCCTTGAATAGTTCTCAAAATTATACACATGCATGTAAACCCAGGCTATGTTGTCAATTATTGTGACCTCATCAATAGGCAATGAGATGAGCAGTGAATTTTGAACTTTTTATTTCAAATCTTCTTTCTTAACCAATGTTAAACATTTTGCCATTTACCAAGCACTACTATCTGATCAATGTGATTGTGGAATATCCAGAAATCCATTATGTTGAAACAAAATCTTATCATCTAAAAAATTAAAAATAGGTCTGCCTTTTTTTAAATATGGTATCCAGTAAAGAACTGTATATATTTCACCTTTAGATGGGACTGTATGACTTTTCCAAAATTTGCTTCAATTGTTCCCCCTTTATCCACATGATTTTTTTTATGTTTCTTATCATTTTCATACTCCCATGCATATCTTTTTGGGTAGATACAAGTTTTTGACTGGAACTTTTAACTAGTTTTGGAGCACAAACCAAGGGCTCAGTCCCCATATAAATAAAACACACAAATCAACAATTTAGAACAAGAGCATAGAAACGATAGCTAGAAACCTGGACAAAACAATTGACAAAAATCGCAATGAAGAGATGATAAAGGACAAAGTAGCCAACCAAAAAATCAAAAAGAAAAAAATGAAGAATTTGGAAAAGAAACTACTCATCAAAAATCTTACAAGCCCAATTGTTGAATCAACCTCTTGCTTCTAACGTGCACCTTCTCCTATTAGAGAGTAAGTATTTCATAGTCTATTACGTACCCTCATTGATGGTGTTTATATCATCAAGTTGTAACCTTTTTGCTTCCATTTTCCTACCTCTTTTCCCTTTCATGTCGTAATTTGGAGTCTTCAAATCACTTGGTTGCTATGAAATTGACAAAACCACTCTATTAGCTAGCTCTTCATCATCTTCATCCCAGTCCTCAACATGCCCTTCCTTTTGATGCTCATCTTCTGAAGAAGGGAGGTTGTTAACATACTCTAATTTGGATCCCTCAATGACAACATTCAATGACAACATAGATTGAAGGTTACCCTAACTCCCTATCAATCTAAATAACTTTTGTCACCAAACCATCACCTACCTGAGGGTTGTCCTAAAATTCTTGGATGACTGCAATATGTGAAATCTAAATTGGGATGGATTTTGCTGGAAAATGCATTAGATGCACCAAATCCTAATTTGGACAACTAATCTTTCTGACCCATTTTTGTAATAACAAATAATGAGAGTCTTGAAAGATTTTCTTTAGATAAGAAGCAATCTTGTGATCAGCTTGATTAGATTTAAAACATCTAAAGGGAAACCCTTCAAAATTAATAAATTAAGTCCAAACACCTTAGGAAAAAGAGATCTAAATGGAGTGGTGCAGAGGTTTAGATAAATCCACCAAAACACACACCCTAATAGAGTTCAAATTATCCCCAATGGATACATCCATTTTAACAAAGATGCCCAACTTGCTAACCAATTTTTGAAAAAGAACCTAATCATGCATGGCCAAAGGGAGATTATAGAATCTAACTCAAACTAGGGTTTGGAATATCACCAAAGTAACTGGGTTAAAAAATAGATCCCAAGGAAAAAAGAATAGCCCTTGTTTGCCAACAAACCATGGTCTATTTGTCCAGATAAAATCTTTGTCCTCTAAGGATTGAAACAAGAGCAGAAAGAAACCATTGGCCAAGACTGAGAAATAAGGAACTTTAAGTGTGGGCCAAGTTTCCTGAGACCATTCTAAAAGAGTCTTCTAGGAAGGCCCCTTTCTAATACATTTGCCTATCAGATATCTTTGTCCTCTATCCAAGTTTAACAATGAAAATTCTGCATCAAAATTTTCATTAAGTGGAGGAGAATCAAAAAAAATTAAGGGGATATCACCTAAAAAAGTCATTTTCAGGGCTTCTTTTTCAGAAGAAATTTCTTCAGTAGTCTCCTTAGCATCCTCCACAGGTGCTTTAACCTCCTCTTAAAAATTTTCTAAATGAACCTAGTTTTTGGGGATCAAAATAGGTTATAATCCTTACTCACATGCATATCTTACATGCATGCATTCTTCTATATTTTTCCACTTGTGTTTTCTTATTATTAGTCCATCTGGGCGCTTCATTGTCTCATATACTTTTTTACAATGTTTCTCAATTGTGTTTAATTTCAGTTTCATTCTGTGTTCCTTTCCTAGTTTTTAACTACATATTGTACATCTACATTTTATTGGAGTATCATCAGCATTTTTAGGATCTATAAGTTATATGAAGGGAAATTGTGTTGCCCAGTCCACCTTAAAGGACCTTTCAATTGTCCATCTACTTTTCTTCCTTCATGAAGATTTTTGAGTGGATGTTTCAATTGAACTTTGTGTTTGGCGAGAACCAACAATCTCTTCTTCTAATTTAGTGTCATTATCATTATCATCAAAAACTAGAGGAGCATCTTCAAGTGGTGGCATTTCATAATTTAAAAAAAAATTAGGGGGTGATATGTTATTCTGTTGATTATTTTTGGTGAGATAGTAGTGGGGATTTTTGCATGTAAAATTGTTTTAATATTATTGAACATTTGAAGTCAAATTTATGAAAAACTAAAAAAATAATAAATACCTAAATTTTGAGTGTATTGTGATTATGTAGAATTTTTGGTTGGATCTTTAAAATAAAATAATATACATGATTTCTCTGATAATTGGCTTGTCCTTTTATCATTCCCACTATATGCCATGATGGTCAAAGATAGAACACTTCAATTCTATCACCTGGTTCTATCATCCAGTCAAAGAGTAGATGTTATAGATCAGTTCTATCATCTGGTTCTTTCTAGAAGCTTTTTAGCTTTGTCATTTGATACTCTCATATGACACTATTTTTTGGTAGAATATTTTTAGATCTGGCTTTCGATACTCTCATTCAGCAATATCATTCATAAAGAGTATTTTGGATCTACTATTCGATACTCCCATTTGGTACTATCATTTAGTGTTTATCATTCGGTGTTATCGTTCAGTGTTGTAATTGGTCAATGTCATGGGTCTTACGGTGTTTTTGTTCAACACTATCATTCGATTTCTCCATTTGGCACTATCATTAGATTTTGTAGTCCTCTAGTTTTGGTTCTACTTATTGGCTTGGTTGGTATCAGTAGGTGGATGTACTATATATATGTGGTGATTTGAAGTGTAATCTTATATATTACTATAAAGGGTTGGTGAGCCAACCTCAAAAATAATTTATATCTCTAAAAGTTTGGTGATCTGGTCCCATTTGTCGACCCTAAAAATTTGCCAAAACCAAAATCAAAAAATAGGAATATTCATGAATTAACAAATATTTACCACTAAAATTTACCTGATTCAAATAAATAGATAAAATGAAGCAAGTCACAGTTCCCATAAAACATAATAATTTACTATCATAGCATATGCTATACTTTTAAAGATTTTATGCATGAATACACAAAGTCTTAACAACTGTCACAACCCTACTACCCATAATAATATCTAGCACATATACATATAATTAATCAAATGTAGATATGAGTTTGGGCATAATAATTAAAATATGTACCATCTGAGTATAACATTCATTTATACTATAGTACTCTATGATATCCCATACTATCATAGGTTTTCAACTACATAATAACACATAACCCAAACTTATGATTTAAAGAATCAAATGATCACATACATAATAATAATCAAGCAAGTACGGAGTTATACCACCCAAGTATACCCTAAGTTTACACTACTTACCATCATTTAAAGCAACATAACTATAAACACACATCACGATGCATCATTATATTCTAGATATAACCAAACACTCTCATAATCATGTATTGCACACAAGTACTCAATATATAATTAACAATCAATCAATCATTTCCAAAGAAGACAGAGAATTCATAAACCTGTTATAACATTCATTTAAACATCTCTTTCTATTTTCTAAAAGATTATTTTAATATGGTTGTAGTTTGGTCCCTCGAATACCTGATGATTAGGTAAATCATACTTCTAGCTACAAGATTAGGTTATGACATAATGCAGCCATTTTCATTATCGTATGTACTAATAGCCACCAAGTTATGTCTCATGTGAACATAATATTTAAATCAAAGAATTATTATATTACTAGGAGGCTATATTCATATGGTTTATAGTTTTAAGTCCCTCAAGATCCTTTGCCTTAGTTTAACCATCCATTTTAGTTATGGGTATAGGCCTATGTCTCAATACACCTATATATATTGTATTTTATATGAATACTCAAATGTGTGTGTGTGTACATATCTATATACCCTCATATGTATATTAATTGTATTCATATATATTTATGGTTTAGAAATTTCAACAGTCATTAGAACGTCGATTAATGACTTAGTCATTTAGAAATTTCCTGTTTAGAAAATACATTGACGACCTCTTATAGTTATAGAGTATGATAGGCAACAGACTATTTATATTGATATTAGATTGCCATTAACTATAACACTCAACACTCACACAATTCCTTTTAATCTGTTTATACATAATAACATGTATATTTTGTTATTAATTTAATTTTGATGACTTGTTGTACTTAACACTTACACTAAAAGACTCCAAACCCATTGGATATGGAAACGATATCGCTAAATATGCAAATTTGTGTATAGATACAACATGTAAGGCATTATTTTCTAGATTCATATGAACTATATTATTTCTATATGTCTGCTTCTATAATATCAACATCTTATGCCAATTATTAAGATACATGTATGTTTATAACTATTTTCATACTATTTCACATGTCTAGTATATTATATACTATATTGAGTGGTGTTAAATATTTGTAACCTATATCGTATGACTATATAGCATATTCGTGAATACATTGTTGTAATCCATGATAATGTGTTACTATAATAATCTATTTTCTACAGATCTGTGTGATGTTTGAATAAGAACCTATATAGTAATCTATATCGTATTATTATATAGAAAAAAATTTACATGTATTACCATATTGGTAGAGTATCAGATAATGAAATAATGTGCATTCTATTTCAGGGTTGTATTCTATATAATTCAAACCCTAGATACTCTAAGATTGTAACAACAAATAATTAAGGACTTCTTGATATTATATAATTACTCAGCCATCTATTATATATATTTATTCACCCACATCTAAACTCAGTGCTTAAATACCTTAAAACTCAGCACTTAATAAACTTATAACTCAACACTTAATAAACTTATAAGTTAGAACTTAATAAACTTATAAGAGGCATATAGATACATACAGATCACCCTTTTTTTTTAAGTTTTCAATGTAACAAATGGTTCCATTTAGAACATCGAGCTAGTATAGTAATATATCAAGGAACAATTATAAATCATTGTACATAATTTTGTTAATGTATATATACGTACTTAATTCAATCGAGTAATAAAATTACTATAGACAAAGATAATTCATTGATTTATTTAGAAAAGTCGTTGATTCATGTTAAACATGCTTGTATCCATATAGCAGAGAATTCATTTCAGTTTATTACTTGGGAAAAACAAGAAGTAATTTGACTGAGTTTAATTTTATGGGGAGAGTTTATAGCAAGGATAGCAAACTGACAATCCCAATGACTCAAAGATTGCGCTAGATGAAGGAATCACCCCTTCCAAAATTAAATGTCAATCTCAACACTACATTGCCCAAACTAGCATTGTTAATTTTAATGCTCAATTGGGTCTTCTCTTACGGCCTTGTTTTTTATTGATAATGTTTTTACTAGTCAAGGATACACCCAGAGAATATCTTTACACCATATCACTTATGCTTGACAACACAAATAAATCAGTGTTTTATTGATCCAATATTATTAACTTTCACTAAAATTTTGTTGTTCAAACATGCAGCTCAATTATAATCATTATTAATTATTGATAATTGTATGAATCAACCAGTGATCTAGAGAGAAAATATAAATCAATACGAAAATAGATAATAATATGAAATTATTAATGTGTGTTTTCCCATATCATTCTTCCTTCCATTTTAGAATATTTAGAATTACACTCTTATTTTTTGATGTGTTATATCATTTAGAATTAACACACGTAATATCTTATTTCACAAGTTCTCTTAGCCAAAATACGGAGGATAGAAAATATTAAAAGAATATATTTTTTGAGGTAGTGTTGAGGACTGCCTCTTCCTTCCATTTATGCTTTCTCCTCTGCGCCACGCCTCCCATTCCACGTTCTCTCCCATTACTTATGATAATGATCTCCTTTTCTTCCTAATATTAGGCATAGCCTTTACTTGCTTTAAAAATTCTTTTTTTTATTTCTCTTTTTTTTTTAAACCTCTTATTTTATAAAAGTGGTGTAGCTTTAATTGTTTTAAAGATTCTCTTTTTTATTTTATTTTCTTTATTTTATTTGTTTTATCCTTATTTCTCAAATCATGGGATTTAAATAAAACTTTCCTTTAAATTTAAATGTTTCCTCTTTTCTATTTTACCGCTTTTCTTCTCAATGAAAATTTATAGATTTGTAACATTTTATTTATTTTACTTAAGTTTATAATAGTATATCTATTAATTATCATTTCAAATTGTCATGACAGTTTAATAAATAAATTATAAAGTAATAATCCAAATTAGTCTAATAAAGCAAATCTCAAAACATTCATGGCCACATGAAAGACAATTCCACAAACCATTAAACTATGCTAGCAAACCAAAGTATAAATGACTATCTAATGCAAATGGCATTAAACACACTTTGCTAACCATTCAATTACACATCTAATCATATGCTAGTTATATATGGTATGTGTAGGGTATTGGTTGATTTCTCTATCATCCTTCGATATCTCGATCTACATCGCCCTATCTGATGATACTTTCCCTCTGGCACGCTCTGAGGGATAAGTTCTTCTACATCCACCTCACAACAAAATAAGTAGTTAGGCCATAACATTTATGATATACATTTATCATAAAATATAGTTGAAATGGCAAATCAATATGATCATGAATTAAACATATATTTACAACTAACTCGTAATAGTGTGATCATGTAACCTAAGGACTATTCTATTACCCCATATCAGTATCTATCTAAGCTTAGTTGAAAATAGCCAAATCTAAATTTGCCAACTATAGATATCCATGGATAATCTAGCAAGTTTGCCTAGCAAGGAATTGGTATGTAACAAATTGAGAATCTCTAAAAATATGAAGCAATAACTCCTAGAGCCAAAATTGTTTGGAGACCTATAATTAGGGCTTCATATTATGCCATATTATTGGTATAGTTGAAATCAAGATTAAAATATAGGGGGATAGGAATGCCTTCATGTGGTATTAGAATAATCTCAGCTCCCCCTCTACATTCACATTTAGATCCATCAAAGAATAATGCCATTTGATATTCAAGATCTTCCTGGGATGTGGAGGCTATCACTTCATCAGGGAATTTATAGCTATGTGGGAGATTATCAACAAGGGGTGCTTCAGCCAATTGATCAGTGATGATCTGCCCCTTAATTTATTTTTAGTTAAGGAACTCAAGATCAAATTCAATGAGTAGCATCAACCATCTCGCCATTCATTGATTCTGATTGGGTTTCGAATGCATGAACTTAAGAGGATCAATATTGGTAATCACATAATTCTTGTGATTAAGAAAAAAATAGTGAAACTTGGAAGCTACAAACACTAGGGCCAAGCATAGTCTTTTAACATGTGTGTAATGAGTTTCATACTCAACTAAAGTATGACTTATATAATAAATCGCTTATTCTTTGTGTTGATCATCTTGATGGGTAAGCATGAAACTTAATGCATGATCCATAGCTAAGTTATATAAGTAAAAGGGATTATTCTCTTTTGTTGGAATAAAGATAGGGGGAAATAATAGATACTTATTGAGAGTATCAAACTACACTTGATAATTCAAATCCCACACAAAATGGGTGTCTTTCTTTAGAAGGTGATGGAAAGGTTGGCATCGGTATGACAATTTCAAAATAAAACCATGAATAGACTGTAGTTTCCCTTGTAAACTATGAATCTACTTGAGGTTGGAAGGAGGTGGCATATTGATAATGGCCTTAATCTTAGTAGGATTGACCTCAATTACTCGAAGGAAAATGATAAAACCTAAGAGCTTACCTAATAAAACTCCCAAAACACACTTTTTGGGGTTAAGATGAACCTCATATTGGATCAAATGAGTGAAAATTTACTGAAGGATGGATAAGTGATCCTTACAGTGCCTAGATTTACCAAAGAGATCATCCACATAATCTTCAATGGTTTTATAAATTAAATCATGGGAAATATAAGTCAAGGCATAATGGTAAGTGGATCCTACATTATTTAAACCAAAGTGCATGACCCTATAACAAAAAGTCCCCCATGGAGTAATGAAAGAGGTTTTGTGTTGATCTTCTAGGGTGATAAGGATCTAATTGTAACAAAAAAATCCATCTATGAGTGGAAACATCTTGTGTCTTGTAGTGAGGTCCATGAGTTGGTCGATATTAGAAAGGGGAAAATCATCTTTCGAACAAGCAAGGTTGAGGTCACAAAAGTCACTACAAAGGCATAGTCTCCTTATGGATTTTGTGATAGGTACTATGGTAGATATCCATTGAGGGTAATCGAAGGGTTGGATAAATTTAATGGATAATAAGTGCTGAAAATCTTCTTTGACAAGAAGTGATATATGAGGATGCATCTTACGAAGCTCTTGTTTCACTAGTTTACCTTCAAAAATGGTAAAAATGTTATGGACAAATATGATGGGATAAATTCTAGGCATATCACTATAAGACCAAGAAAAAGCTTAGCTATGATTAGTAATTAATGCTTAAAAATCCTGGTGTTCCTAAGAATCCAAGGACTGACTCATTTTGATATTTCACAGGGCTTCAAGTGTCCCTATGTTAATATTAGTTGTAACCTTATTTAAAAGACTAAGAGACTCAGAGGGTATGATATTATTTAGATATAAATCCTTTGCTCTTAAATAAGTTAAAATTGAGTCATCATCTCGACACTCCATTACATGGATCAAGGGAGAATCTTCATCTATTAGGTTAGGGAAAACTAAAGGAAGGGCTATGGTTTTCTCACTACTTTGATAAGTTAGTGGTTCCAGGCAAATGGTGTTAATCAAAAAAAAGTTAGGTGGATGGAAATGGTGTCATCAATTTCCATAAGAGAATTAAGAGGGGAGGAGGGATTTTCATCATCCACATCCATAGGGGGTTAAGTACACGGAGTTGGGGGATAAATTTGTAGACATTTTAGGTAACATGATCGCATTAATTAATAATGTGATCACATTGTTTAATTAATGCAATCACATTATTTGAATTATGGATCAGTGATTACTGAGTCATAATGCAATCATGTTAGTATATAATGTGATCATGTTATATTGAACAATAACATGATCACATTATTAATGTGATTGTGTTATTGTCATTTTTAATAATGTGATCATATTAATAACATGATCACATTTCCTATGAATCAAGAAAAAATAAAAAGTGAAACTTGAATGCAAAATCCTCATTTTGCATTCAAGTTTCCTTGCTCTCCTTTAGCTTTCATCATCATGTTTTGCATGGAATACACCAAAAAGTGCCAGGAGGCTGCCAAATTTGTCATACAAACCTGTTGATTAATGATGTTGTCTTGTAGGAGAGGTAAGTGATAAAAATCTTTCCTATTTAACCCTAATTTTTCATTATTTAACCCTTATTTTTAATTATAATTTTTTTTTTTAACAACATGTCCTGCTAACCATCCTAACTCTCCATAGAACCCTCTTTTTGCTCCTCCTCCTAACCCTCCACAAAACCCTCTTGTTCCTCCTCATATCCCTCCATCTAACCCTCCTACCATTCCCCATAACCCCCTGGTAGTCAAGAGATTCTAATTAACAACATTATGGGAAATAAACTTGAAATTGAAGAGTTAATTGGCAAAATGAGAGAACTCACTTCGACCAACCCCCATTGCACCTAACTAGTCGATTCCCTAGAGACCTTATTAGGTCAAATTGACTCTATAACAAGTCAAATTGATAGATGGACCTCATATAGGGATGCTTGTAAGTCATATTATGCTGACAAATTGTCAACACTCTAGGTCAAGAGCAAATAAATTTCAAAAGCCTCAATTTATGCCCTATTCATCAACCCATCCACCAATGCCCCATTTCCCATAACCACTAATCATTTTCCTATCCATTTTTATGTATATAACTTAATCATAGCCAATTTTTAGGATCGATGGTGGATGGTATTTGACTATCCACTATGTAATAACCATGAGGTCTCATTATATTTTTTGAGAAAACTCTATTGTGAGTTTGTTTTCATTGAGATTCTGAATTATTTTGATTTTAGTGAGTTTAAGGCCAAGGAAAAGGCTCTATGCAGGATCGACCAGGTGCATGTCATGCACCTAATCATCCTACATTGATCTATATCCAAAATCTTCTTGACCCTGAGATCCCCTATGCAATTCAGTAGGTCATAGAGATCGACACTCTCCATGCTCTTAGTTCACTCACGTATACACTCATTTAGCATATAAGTAGGCTTTCATAGAGTGATGCTACAGATACGTCACCTACCTAACCCTGACCCCACCCTTGCAGTTCTTATGGATCTATGTGCATAGGACCTTCTGATGATGATGGTGTTGATGCTTCAGATGGCTTAGATAATATTTTTATGAGTGATGAGTTTTTGGCATGCATATTTGGTGTGCATACATCAACCACCACATAGATGCAGGTATATTTTATATAAATGTCATGTTAAATTTATGTTTTATTTTAAAATTTAATTTAGCTAACAATTAATTTACATAGAAATTGAATATAATATATATGTCATTTTTTATGTTGCAGGAGGTGACGGTGTCTACATCATCACAATTGACATTTACATCATTTGATTTCTCATGGCCATTGTTTACATATTTGGATCCAGCTACTGGTCCATCCAGTACTACATCTTTCTCTGTTAGGACGACACCATTGACCTATACAAAGGTAAAATTTTGAGTTAATCTTATGATCTATGTACATTTAGTCTATGTATATTTCCCTTGTAAGTTTAATTTAAATTTATCTTTCTTTGTTTTCATACTCTATTTTCATGTTCTCTTTCTTTAGCCTTGCTCTATTCTGTACAATCTTCTTATTTTTTTTCATAGGTCTGCATGCTAATTTGATTTTTTCCTTCCATAATACTCATAATAGAATCTACCTACTCAATTACATCTCATTTCATGCATCCAACCATTACACACAACCCCCAAGCTTCAACTCTTCACTTAATTCTTCTTTCCTCTTTGATACCTTCCTTTTACTAGCCCTTGTTTGAGGCAAACCTCCTTGTTTTGAGTAAACTACAAAGATCCCAACCAAACCAAACCCACATTCAAATACCCCTTTACATCACATAGCTCATGTAGGGACTTTCATAATTTAACTCTCTTTGGAGAATACCTAACTCAACACCCTCGGGACTAATTAGGTATCCTAGGCCTAATTAAAGGCAACTGAATGTGAAATCATACCATACAGACTCAAATTGACTTTAAACCTTCAAAATCCTCTTCCTCTTATATAAATACACTTGTCCATAAATTTTGGATTTGATCATCTTGGGGGTACCATGAACCTTTGGAAGTTGTTATGAGGTATCACAAACCATTAAACAGGAACCACAATAGTTGCAAGCTATGAGAATGGGCTTAGTGGTATTCATATAACTGCTTTTGGAAAATCTTACAAAGATCTCATGAATAATCTCAATCAATATTAGATAAGGGTAGTTCACATGCCACGAGGATACTTATAAAATGAAGAACACTTATCTAGGGGTCCTTCTAGGTAACACTATCTTGAAAATGAAGTTTTGAAGCTCAATATAGTCATATTTTCAGTTTGACTTGTGTCACCATTAACATTATACATAAATCCACATGTTACCCTTGAAAATGAGTGATAATATCAAGGGAATTTAAGGTAAAAGAGAAGAAATGTGCATCATTAACAATAGACATAACACAATAAACACATATGTTTTGCTCTTTACATCTAATTTACTTTTATTCTCAAGAATTAATGCAAAAATAACATAAAGGAAAACATAAAATTCATGAATGGTCTTATGTTGGACCATGCTTCCTTGGGAGTAGCATCCTACAATGCTCCTATAGGGTCATTGATTAAGGATGTAGACATTGTACTTATATATTCTACCCATTACCCATATGGTACATTTTCTCTTTCTATTACCTGAGGTTAATACATTATTTTACAAGAAATCTATTACATGATTCTAGGGATAGGATATTATTTATAAAGAAAACATGAAACACATTTTGCCACAAAATATTTGAAGCTTCCTTATGAGTATACGCCCATTTTCCTAGTGGAAGTTAGCTTAGAAGTGATAATATCCTATTATATTGGAGTCTCATTCATATACCTCTTTACCAAAGACTTTCCTAATAATAAAAACTAAAATTCCTATGACCATATTGCATCTAAAACCATAAGGACACAAACTTGACATGATTGCATATGTAGCATTTACTTCCTCATCTTTGATATGGGTAAACACAAACAATACCTTTTCTCTCTTTCCCATCTATATTTGTGCACCCAACATTTATATAAGATCCATATATATATAATGGTATGTATTTGCAATAAATATCTCACACCAATCCACTTGCAATGTTGCCTATAGATAATAAACATCGATGGCTTTAGTTAATGGATCATTCTTTATCATCATGAACTTTTCCAAAAGTGCTTTGGCATATTTTTATCTATCGTACATATAGTATGATAAAATTTAAAAAAAACTATGCCTAAATAATAATGCAAGAGGCTTAAATTACTCATGTCAAAATTAGAACATAAATTAGTTTCTAACTACTGAAGTGCAATGACCACGTTATTGTTGACCAAATTTGGCCTACATGCCTAGTGTAGAATGAGAAGCTAAGCAAATTCTTGATTGAAGAGTGACCCAATGTCACAAGGAGCATATAGAATTCAAGAGGAGATCACATAGAATTTTAAACCTTTTGAAACACTTTAAGTAGGCTTAAAGTGTAAATATGAAGGTCTTAAGTAACCAGACCATCATCAAACATCATGCAGGAATGAATTGGTCAGCTCATTTGAGAATTTTATTATTTCACTCAAAAATATTCTCAAATCCAAAATAAATGCATGGACATGATGCCCTTCATTCCTTGATCTTTCTCTATAAATTTCATGTCTCAATGAGTTCTCTATCTTGAGATATAAGTCTTCAAAGTTTAGCTTGCAAAATGAAACATTCGTGCAGACGTCAAAATTAAGACACAACAAATAAACGTTGGGGTTCAAAATGGAGATGAGTGCATGGACATAAATGACATGTACATGGATGTCAATGATGGGCACGTGGGTGTCAATGATGGTCATGCGGATGTCAAATGATGGGCATGCGGACGTCAAATTTAAGCCATAGAAAATAGCCTTTGGGGTTTATAAATCCTAAGACAGGCATGTGGACGTCAATGACGGTCATGTAAATGTCAAATATGGGCATATAAATGTCAAATTTTAGCCTCATGAATTAATTGTTTGAGTTCAAACAGTAATCCCAGGAAGATATACGGTGTGCATTCATTCATACATCTATATCTAACGGTGCAAGTTAAATTCAAAGATTCAAAGGATCTAGATCAAAGGTTCATGTTCATTAATACATCTAGATCTAATGGTGTGAGTTAAATTTAAAGAGTCAGTGTATCATATGGACTAATAAGGAGAAGATAGTCTAGCATAACTTGATAGGTCAGAGTTGACAATTAACAACCAATAAACGAAGGGCAAATCCAAAAGTTTTAGATGGAGGTCGATGAACCAATTTTCAACCTAGGTGAAAGAAGGTTTCAAAGAGACATGTCACCATTAGAGCTTGGTCAACATTATATGTAGTCATATAGGCAATATGATCAAGGATAAAGCTCTATCACCATTAAATTTTAGACAGGGCCTTTGGTCGATAATTTAGAACCTATCGACCCTGCTACAGGATTACTCCATTGATGTGTTCATTGCTCTCCAAATTGAATATCCTCGTGTATAGTAGCTTCTTGGATCTTACATTGTTTAGAGGTAAAATAGGTATTTTTGGGCCTAATATAGAGATCATGCAAGAATAAATGTCTTTCAAACTTTCATGGATATTGTGACTATGTTTAAATTGATAGATTGGGTTTGTTTTTGATCTATGGTGGACCTATGTTCAAGTTGGAAAAAATAAAGACATAAATGTGCTTATGGGGAAGTGTCTCATCTTTTGATATGGTCACATTTTTTATAAAGAGGTACCTATGGCCATCCAAAGTAGATGTGGCATGAAGTTGTCAGTTTTGAGATATGAGAAGTTTGTCCTCATCAGCAGATCAAGTAGAAGGTGGCATGGAGTTCCAAAGAGGAGACCTGGTGGATAAATAAGGACAACAGGCATTCAATTCTATTACAAAGCTTTTTAAATTTTGTTCCTTCTTGATAAGATCATGACGCATCCTCATATTAACGCTAATCCATCGATATTAGTTGGACCTCATTTAATGTTTTTTGCTTGCATAGCTCCCTCTTTCTCCTTTTTTCTATAAATACAGGCTCTTAAGCCTTGAACATGTGTGAATCCCTCTCTTGGGCATGACTATACTTTGTCAGGATTGATCTTTATAACCTATTGAAATGAATAAAGGACTATTTTTCGATTTCATCATATTAGTCTAGTGTGTTTATGTCAGATTGATTTACATATATGGTAGAAGTTTTTCCCTTGTCAAGACCTGATCTCACCTAGATAGTAATTTATCTTGTTGTGTAGGTCATTTTTAGTGTTCAATGTCACTTGATCAAAGCTAGCAAGTGGATACATTGACTAGTTAAGTGCCTTTAATTAGGCCTTTCCTTCACTTCCCTTAGGTTTTGATCGCTTGGTGAACCTCTACATGAAATACTGATGCATAACAAACATTTGGAGTTGTAGATCTAGTCTTTTTCTTGTCTCATTAGTGTTTTTAGAAGTTCAAAAAGAGTGGATGAATGATCAAATTACTGGTGCATAATCTCCTTGACATGTTTGCATGCATTGATACCCTTTTTTCTCTCCCTTTTCCCAGCCAGAGTTTAGTTTAAGTGATAGATCCAGAAGGAATTAGGCCTTATCCAAAGGTTTGACCCAATCTTAGGTGACCCATAGCTTAGGGTCATTCCCATGTTGGACTAGATTTGAGTAGGAGGATCTGAACAATCCCCTTGCTCAGCTAGGGTGTAATATAGGACACTAACAGTTTTGGCATGCCTAGTGGGACACATTGGAGCTAGTCTTGGTGAAATTGCAATTACAGCAATGTTCCTTATGAATAATTTGGGGATCCCAAGCTCAAACAATTGTTTCTAAACTCCCAAGCAGTTTCCAAGTAAGTTTATTTTTATTGCACTATTATGATGTTATTTTCATGGTTGTATATGAGAAAAATCCCTATGCAATCCTCCTTATCAACCTTATCATGGTTCTTATCAGCCTTGTCATGATCCATATGAGCCTTGTTATGAGCCTCATCAGTGTTACCAAGAGTTTTATCAAAGCTATGATGATTTGTATCAAGTTTTCCATGATCCTTATTATCAAGAGCATGAATTTTACCTTGCTTATGAGCCATATCAATCTCATGACCATATTTCACCTTTCCCATATGGATATGATTTTGCACATGAGCAGCCTTGTCTCCAAGAAAGGATGGAGGATATAGAGCTCAAAATTCTATCATATGCAAGAAAAATATGTTTAGATTCCCAGTATGAGGAAGTGAATGGTCTATTTATAAATGTGTCTAATGATCTAGAGGAGAGGCATGAGTTTTGTACCTTTGTAATAGAGAATACGAAGGCTTTGGAGAGGCATCAAATTGAGTTGGATCAGTTATCTCAAGAACCATCTTATATTCCTTACCGGTCTTTTTGTGCTCCTTATGCTCATGAAGTTCTTAACCATGCCCAATATGAGCAAATGGAGCTTCCTAGTTGGAATTAAGAGCCTATTTAATAAACTATTCATATGCCTATGTAAGATTCTAATCTTTATTATAGTCCCCCTTCTTCACCACTCATCCCTCAAGTTCAAGTTGTCCATGAAAACATGGAGATTTCAAACTTTGATGAGGTGATGGCCAAGTGGAAGGAGCAGAATGTAGAGGTCCCTAAAAGTTTCTCTTTCCCTCCTCTCCAAAACTCCATAAACCATTGCCCTCATCATCCCAAAATATGATCATGATCAACCTTCCATACTTCATATTCCCTCTCAAACCAAATAATTTCATCACCCTCCCACCATCTCCCTTCTTCAGGAGGAGCCTGTTCTATGGGAGATAGAGAAAGAGGTTGCAGCTGTAAGTCAAGTTTTTGGAGAATGTGAAGAAGATGCTTCAAGTGTGTATGATGAAAATATCCTCATTGATACTTCACTTTAGGTACAAGTCAAAAATGAGTTTATAGTTGATCTTGAAGAATTTATCTCAAGTATACATGAGAAGATTGGTCTTGTTGTGGAAGAACTCGAAGAATTATTACTAGTTGAAGTCATGATTGAATTTGAGATGTCTCCACTTGAGAAAGATGAATATACCCTTCAAAATGATCTTATCCAAGTTGATCAAAGTGAAGAACACAAAGATGATTGTCAATTGTATTTTGAATCTTGGTAAGAGATTGAATATCTTTGTAAGGATATGTTACCCATTGGAAAGCATGTTATTGAGAAGTTTGATCAAGAGTCACCTATTCAGGAACATGATGTAGATTGGGTTGACTATTCAAATCTCCTTAAAGAGCTTGATGAACTCATAGGAAATGATAAGAAAGATGAGGTCACTCAAGGATAATGCATAGATGAGATATCACTAAACAAGGTTGTAGTTGACAAGCAGTATAAAAAAGATCCTAAAGTTCAAGATGAGTTCATTTTCGTTGGTGATTAATTCTTAGTTGATTACTCATTTGAGGAGATGCTAAGAGAGTTGGTAGGAAAAAATAGTCACGCATCAAAGGTTATGTTCAATAAACACCTTGATTTGTAACTTATATCATCTCTTAGAATGAGTGAGTTCAAAAATTTCCCTTTTAATCCAAGTGGATCATGTTTTATCTTGGTTAGTTAGAATAGTTTACTTCTATTTTATCCCAAATAAGTGTTTTTTTTGTACATCTACTTTGTTTAGTTAGCTTCCCTATTTTCTATGTTTCCTTCCCTATTTTGGTGGAATCTATTATCTTTTCTAGTCTAGAGGGTTTAAATGGGGTTTATATTGAGTTTTATCAAAAGTTTTATCTTCCTTTGAAACTCGTTCTGACCCTCTCGATAATATATTAATTCCCAAAGTGATCATAACCCTAATAGTTTGACAATAAGGATAATCATGACCAAATTATTCTGGAAAAAGGTCATCCTTTTCTAATAAATTTTGGACTACAACTATCAGTGTGTTACAACTTTTAGTATCATGTTCCACTATTTGATGGTAGGCGTATTTTTATTTCCCTGATACCATGCCCATTTTTAAACATGGGGGTTAACAGGTTTTATTGGTGGTAGTGTGATAAGGAAAGTTTGAAGGCGTTGATCGAGAATCTTAGAGTAAGACCCCCACAATTGTCTTGGTTGGGTTTTTTGACCTTTCGAGGCATTGGCATGGAAGTTGCATTTGCTTTTGAATATTAATTCTTCGCACTGATTGTTTGAATATATCCCATATATGGTACTTTATGTATAGGATAAGACCTTAAATGTAGGTTTTGTGGGTAACAAGGAATTAAGGGATTGAATTAGCATTATTAATGTGGGAATATCCCTTTGTAATGGTATATTCTCTTTATAAGAGGATTCTACAATGGTGGTTTTTAGTCTCACCGAAGGGTGAGGTCCCAATATGGATACTCTAGTTCAAATTGGTGGGAGAGTTATTTTTCATTTTTGAATATGGTCAGAAGTAATGGGGGCATCCTCTTTAGGAAGTTTAATTCTTATAGGCAGATGTTGTAAATATTTTCCTTGTGACACTCCAAGGTTTTTGCTTCCACTTCCTGAAGCATTTCCCTTAATTTCTCTCTTTACAAGATTTGGTTCTTCCAGAGCTATAAGGGAAGTTGGTTTTAGATTTGGTCGAGGCAATGTAGCAATCCTCTCAAGAGGGAGTAAGCTAGAGGGGATAGGTATGCTATGTGAAGGTGTTGTAATGATTAAAAGATTGGTATGTGTATCTTATGGGATGTCTAGACAAGCATCCTCATTGATATCTTTCTTATCCTTTATTTTTAGTTGATTGTCTTGAACGGGTTTAGGTAATGTTTCCTCTAGAGGATCCCAAATAATGAGATCCAAAAATCCTAAGTGAGTCTTAGGGATAGATCTACTTGATTTGGATGGTTCAAAAATGTCTCCTCTAAAGAGATCTAGGATTTTAGTTGTTGTGGAAGGTAATTCAGAAGTACTACCAACCTCTTTAGCCAGAATTTGATCATGGATCGTACCTATCACATGGGTCTCATGGTCTAAGGTGCATCTTGAATTAAATTTTATGAAATTAGATGTAGAGGTATAGTTGGGGAATGGCTGCCTAAAGATATCTATAGATTGATTAGGAAAAGTGTTAAGGTTATCTAACTATAATTCTCCATGGTCAATAATGTTTTGAACTAGACCTTTGAAGTAGTGACACCTATTGACATCGTGACCTGATACACGATGGTAGTTACAAAAGTCATTTTATTTAAACCAACTAAGATTGGGTCAAGAGTCGTTAAGAGGTCTAACCGAAGGAAGTTTGATAATAGAAACTTTTAAGAGATTGTATAAAATGGAAGCATATAATTCCCCTAAGGGTGTGTACTATTGAGGAGGAAACCATGTTAATGTTTTTTGGGGTTGCACTTGGGAGCTAGAGGGTTTGGATTGGCTCTTTATCTATGGATGTGCTGATTTTAAGACCACAACATTAGCAGTGTCTTTGGTTTTGGTATTTTTAGTTCCTTTGGAGGGATCATGTTTGAAGTTCTTATTATGTAACTTTACCTTCCCTTCTTCTAAAGCTCAGATTTTTAGTTTACAGACCATAGAAAAGGCCTCATCAAAAAAATTTAAGGTTTAAACCCATAATGTTGATGAGATCTGCTTAGCGCACAATATCACAAATAATTTGATTAACTCTGGTTGAGGAAGGGAGAACGTAATTTGGTTTATAAGACTTCACCATCTAGCCACAAAATCGGTAATAGATTCATCAACGAATTATCTAATGGTATAGAGTTTGGTTATGGCCACTTTCCTTTTGATGTTAATGAAAAGGTGTTCTAAAATGATTTGGGACAGTTACCCAAAATAGAATAGGGAGTGTTGATGGATAGAATTATACCAGTCTAAAGCTAGTCTAGCTAATGACATGGGAAATGTTCTTAGGAGAAGAGCATCGTCATGGGTTATGAGATAATAAGCATGTCTAAATGCTCTAATGTGTTGTTGAGGATATTTTTTATTTTGAAATTTCATGAATTTTGGAATTTCCCACTACAAGGGGTATGGTCTAATAGGGACAGTTGGATTAATGGGTTCATTATAGATTTGCTCATACGTGAGCATATTTTTTTGCCCAGAGATAGAGGTTACCAGATTTGTCATCCTATTCATAAGGATGTTCATAAGGTTAGGTTGGGTATTATATTGAGAAATGCCCCCTAAGATATTTTGTTGTGGGTATTGATAGGTATGGAATGGAGTGGAAAAGGTTGTGATAAGGGGTAACCAACAAACATGGTCATAATAGGTTGGGATGTTTCCGCATACTATGGGGCTTTCAAATGTATGTTTTGTTATAGGGATGAATAAAGGTAAGTGGATCCAAGTTCTTGCAAGGGAGATACGTATTGAGTAGTCAATGGGATGTACTATTGAGGAGGTTGACTCAAGGGAGCTTATTATAAAGTTTGGGTTTGAGGATTTGAATTTATGCTAGTTTGGATGTGTGGTAGAGTTGCAGGGATTGAAATCACTAAGTTCTGAGGTGCATTAATAGGAGGTGGAGTAAACATAAGTTGAGGTGTAGTAACATTTTGGGCTTGGGTGTTAGTCAGAGATGGACAACTAGATATTACTAAAGGTGGATTGTTTAAAGGTTATGATGTGTTAGTATCAGAACCTCTTGGGGGAAGATTATTGAGAGAGAAAACCATGGTTTCAGTGAGCTCTTCAGGTCCCTCTAGGGGCATGCCAAAAACATTCTCAAAAAACTATGTATGAGGGGAAATGGAATACGAATGGATCAAGTGCTACGTTAATGGTTAAGAGAAATTGGATTACTATCCAATATGCTAGTGAATTCAAGATATCCCTGAGTATAAAACTGGGGAATGCCCTCCCCCATAGACTTAAGAGAGGTAGGAGGACTCAGGGTGTTCTCCATGGATGAGGATGAGATTGGGGATTTGATTTGTTTTAGTGAATGTTATTACAACAAAACCATAAAGCACTGAAAATAAATCAAGAAATAAAATGAAAAATCGCATGATGTTCTTTTAATTATCTCATTTTAGTGGAATCAAGCACACATGCTACCAAATATACTTAAAATATTTTAATTTTTTAAGAAACTAACTTTAGAGTGTGGTAAGGAAAAAGTTAAATGGGGGTACTAAGGAATCATAATCTAAATATGGATTCGTGTTTTTGCTTAAGGATGGGAACCTCTATGTACACAAAGGTATGTTGAGACCTAACTCCATGTTGGAAGAAAGTATGTGTCTTGGTATTGGGGCCTACCCCCTCACTTTACACACTGCAACGATAAGGGTGGCAGGTGCTTAGCCTTTATACTTCTTGCTAGAGTTTTTATACTAGGTCGGTACATCAAGTCAATTTTTCCCTTGGTGATGAAATCTAAGTCAGTCCACCTTAGGTAGGAAATTATTTCAAAGCTTATTTTAAGATTGTGTTTTTGGTTGTGTGTGAGAAAGTGTGATTACTACGATATATTGAGCTACCTAGATTAGTCTATGTGAATTATCCAAGAAAGCAAAGGATGAATGCAATTTTTTTTAAACCTTAAAAGGAAAAGTAAGAATTTTTGGATTTTTCTCTTTTTGAATGAAAGCAAACAATCAATAAAAATGCAAATAGTGAACACTTTCACAATGAAATCAACAAGAACAATGAGACCTTAGGGGTCCCACCATGCATGCCAGAATGTTTTAGTATTTTTTAAGTTTAAAGATATAGGGTTTAAAGAGGAATACCTATGATGAGGGATATGCATTGTTGATCTAGTAAGGTGGGAGCTCTTTTTTAGCTAGGAAGGACTACCTGCACACTAAAGACAACTTGGATGAGATTAATTAATAATAGAGATGGATGGACTACTTGATACAAGATCAGTTCCAAGAAGTGGTACACTTATTTAAAAGGATGTTAGTCCATTATGTTAGCCCAAAAATTTTGGATAATTGTTATCTAATTTTGGTGCAAAACTAGCACAGTGCTGAAGGACCATGGTGTGGAAGGATTATGGCACGTAGCTAATAGGCACAAAAGCACCGTAGCATGGAACCTATGGGGTATAAGAGGATAATTAAATATAAGAACAAGTGCAATAAGACCCAATCATAGGGGAATGAGTCATGAGGAACTTGAGGATGTAGGACTCAGAATAGAAGTGGAAGGCTAGGGGATCTCATGGGAAGCGGGAGCAGTTAAAAGAAAGGTTCATATGGGTCATCCTAACCCTATTATTAGGAAGTTTTACACCAACCCACAATAAGAAGAACACATGATAGTAAATATATAGCATAGAGTGAGGACATAAGGGGTGCATAGGCCTAGGTCTTTAAGAAAAACTAATTATTGAGTGTCATGACTCTCAGTTTGTTGAGAGTTCATTGACCAATTCTTCATGCCATTAATGATTGTAAACACTTGGTCAGGGAAAAACAAGTATGAATACCCCTATTTTAAAGTACTAAAAAGGGGATTTTGGGATGAAATTGTGGTGAAATTTTACCCTTCTAATTGTTAAGCTTAATATATGAGATAGCAGGTTTTATCAACTTATTTTGCTTTATGATGAACAATGGTGTGTGAATTAAGTGATTAGACTTAAATATGAGTTATGCCCTATCTTTATTTTCTTAGTAACTAATGCTAATATAAGATGACAATATTTTGTATATCGATATTAATCGAACCTAGAACCAAGGTAAATTTTAAGATCCCATATATGAAACCCCCTTAGATTCATTTAGGCAAATCTGATTTGTAACCTTGGCAAATCGATAGATCCAAAAAAAATCACTTTCTAGGTTTTCTAACCAACCATGGTTTTTATAACATAGGTTTCAATTTTTTACACCATGCTTTGTGTCCTCTCAGATCCAAATGACTAGGTTGAATAGCTTGGCTGAATAATAGGGTCAAACAGCTCAACTGAATAGCAGCGTCAAACAGCTCAACCGAATAGCAAGGTTGAATGGTTAGGTTGAATGGTTGGGTCGAATGGCTCTGTTGAATAGTTGGGCCAAATGATAGGGTCGAATAGCTTGGACAAATAGCAAGGTCGAATGGCTTGGCCAAATAGCAAGGTCGAATGGCTTGGCCAAATAGCAAGGTCAAATGGCTTGGCCAAATAGTTCAGTCGAACAATAGGGTTGAATGGTCAGGCTAAATGGTTAGGCCAAATAGATCTATCAAATAGCTAGGTCAAATAATAGGGCCAATCAATAGGGTCAAATAGCTTAATTTAATGATAGGGCTAAATGGCTAGGCTAAATGGCTCTACTAATCAATTATGTCAAATGACTCTATCAAACCCCCTAAATAATTTATATCATAGGGTATATTATATGTGTGTGTATGTGTGTGTGTGGTGAATTAAACTACCTTCTAAGATCATGTTGTAAAGGGTTGGTGAGATGAGCCCAAAAATAATTTATATCCCTAATATTTTGGTGATCCTGTCCCATCTAATTGCCCTAAGAAATCACCAAAACTAAAATCCAAAAATTAGATTATTTGTGAATTAATAAATATTCACCACTAAAATTTACCCTGCCTAGAACCCAAAGAATCAGACAGCCTATCTTTGCAATTATATAATCCCTATTTAATTTGCATAAAGAGAAGAATATGAATAAGTTATAAACATTGTGCAACAAAACTTACAAGAACCGGTCTTTCATTGTACACTTCAAGTGAGTGCAAAAGACCTAAATTTTACATGAAAAGGCTAGCACACTAACTCGTTAGGCTAGACTTTAGAATTAAAGATGAAATTATCAAAGAAACCCAAATTTTTTGGTTCCATTATTAGGACTCAAAGTACTTGAAGCATAATCATGAAAAATGTTTGAGTGTATTATTCTTGAGAATATAGAAGAATGGATTGCCAGTGTTGATAACTTTGTAGTTCCCTACCTTGAGCCAAGAATCTCCACATGGTAGTGGGTAGAGCAGAACCTCTACAGTGCATTGTATGAAACTTTCTTTTTGGAGGTACTGATTCATTTACATAATTGGTTGTCAGGATATGCTCAGGGATGATCTAGGAATCTTGGAAGGAGATAGTCTTGGATGCTAGAATGACAAAGAAGTTTAGAAAAACTTGGAGCTCTATGGATGCAAGCAATCAACTTTTGGTGAAAAGGAGTTCTAAATATCTACATTTTGGAGTATGCTATAACTACCTATTCATGTCCTGAAGAATCCAATTTCTAGTTCCTTCGAGAACCATGTGGTCATTATATTAAGATTTTTGTCTTTGAAATCAAGAAGCTATTTGTTGATCTTGGACTTAAAACTATACCAATGGAAGATAAATCCTCTTGTGCATGAGTTACTCAATTGGAAGGGGAGAATATGAGTTGGTAGAAGATTATGGGTTCATAATGGTATCCAACCAATGTGCATTATGAAAATAGGAGTATGATGAAGCTCGACAAAGGATTATAGGAGTTAGCAGTGCAAGAATAGACTGGAGAACTCAAAGAGTGTTGTTAGGATCTGTAGGGAAGAGGAAAGACATGAGGACCCCATCACTTTCAAGTTGAATTTGATGCCACTTATATCTTATAAAGGAGAAATAAGCTAGATAGTAGGAACCAAGGAACCAAGTCTAAATTAACTAGACTCCCCCACCATAGTGTGATCTCATGTTTTTGAGTTGGATGAAGTACACATACATAATTGGGATACAGATAGTTTGAAATTAGAGTCTGAACAAGTAAGGGATATTAAATTTGAGCCTTTTAATGCTCATTTAGACTTAACACTTTTTTTTCTTCTTCATTGGAATTCCATGCACAACTCGAGATACCTGGTGGACCAGACCTACAACGATAGCATACAGGCCCCAATTTGAGTAAGAAACCAAATACCACACCTCATACCACAAGCACTACTACTAAAGGCACTATAGCTAGACTAGGAGGTGGTATAGGAGGTAACAGACTTCCTCTTCAAGGGACTAGGGTTGGAAGTTCCCAATAACTACCCATTCAAGCATCTCAATCGACTACAGTGTATTATGAAATGACGTTGCACTTACCAAAATACTCAGGTATGGAAAATGCAGCTGAGCATGTCCACATATGCAAACTAATTTGGAGGGTGTGAGGCATTACCTCCTCTGAGTGTAAGGCCACATAGTTTTCAACTACACTTTTGGAGCCCACACATAAATGGTATCTAAAGTTTGACCCTCAACAAGTGATGGTCGACTATGATCAACTTAAGATAGCCTTCCTTCAGGAATTTGACGTTCTTGAATTTGAGCAACAAAGCATAACAACACTAAAGGATATGAATCAAGGACTTACTAAGAGTGTGCATCAGTATGACACAAGGTTTAATACCTTGTTGTCTAAATTTTAATTTGAGATTAACACCACTCAACATGCACAATGGTTTGTGGGGGGAATGTTACTACCCTTCCATCGAACCTTGTCATAATGGACCTTCACTAGTATGTGCAAGGATTTATAATCTACTCTCCACATTGAGGTATCCAAAAGCATTGATACTAGGATCAGTCCCTTTATGGAGGCCTAAATAGCCTCAATGGCATTATAGCTTGAGAATTTGATATCCAATAATGCACATGAAACACACAGTGGTGTTCAGTGCATACACTGTGAATCTGAGAGGCATACACAAAGTAATTATCTGAACAAGAACATCCACATGATACTTAAATAGATATGTGAAATCTATCATGAGGAACATCATGTACACTTTTATCCTCTTCTTTACTGACCTATACACACTAAGGTGTTTGAATATTGTAAGATATGTCATATTCATACTCATGACACTAACGACTATCATTTGATTAGTGACATCCATGGAGTTTGAGCATGTGGCATGCGCCAAAACTCAGTAGTAAATAATCAAGGCAATGGTGGATACTATGGATGAAGAAGAGGGTGAGGATGAGGAGGTGGTCATTTGCCACCCAGGACCTATTACAAATGTGGATCTCTAGACAACTATCAAAGGGATTGACTAAACTACCCGACATGCACTTTATGTAAATGGGACCACCAACTGGATGAGTGTCCTAACTTATACGTGACTATCACTAAGGATAAAAATGAACAAGGTGTCAAAATGATTCAATTTGATAAACCACATTGGCACGCATGCCCAACCATATTTATATTTCAACAGGTAAACATTACCACTCGTGGTGGGGGATAGACCCAGTCATCATCTAATCCCATAGACAAAGTGCAATATGAAGAACCAAGAGCAAGAAAGTATCCTAATGTTTAGTAATAGAAATATGTCCTCCAAGATATGATGGCACTATTATGATAACATTAGGGAGAGATTTAGTAACTAAAAGACAAAGACATAATGCAACATGTTATTGTGCAAAGGGAATCTGAACCTCAACATGTGGTGCATGATGACTTTCAAGAGCTATGCAAATGCATGTTGGATGAGGACATTATTCCATAGCTAATCATTTGGATTAAGAATCAAGCTTGAGTACCAAATGAGGTTCACCCTCAAGTCACTAAGCAGAGTGAAGATCATCATTTAAATCATGCTTCGTGACAGGACACCCCTAGTTCCTCTGCTCCCCTGGAAGATAAAGAAATATTGGTTAATGTTGTCATTGATGGATGGGTAGTCTAGGACATACTAGTAGACACTGGCATAGAAGTCACTGTCCTCACCAAGGACATGTAGCACAATATGGCAAGTTCAGTGCTACAACCTTCACCTTACATCTTATTTATGGCAAATAAGACTTGTGCCTCACCTATCAGGGTCCTCAAGAACATAATAGTTGACATCTTAATCTTTGGACATGCATCAAAGAAGAAATTAATAGCATGTTTCACACTGGAATAATCACCCCTATTTATGAATCTAAGTGGGTCAGTCCCATGGTGATTAGTATCAAGAAGGATGGAAACATCCATATTTTCATGGACTACTAAGTGCTTAATGCATCTTGTGTAATTGATATCTTTCCAACGCCATTCATGGAGGAGATCCTTGAAGGTGTTGTTGGATGTGAGGTATATACCTTCATAGATGGATTTTCAAGGTACCATCAAGTCCAAATAGCTAAATAAGACCAACCCAAGACAACATTCACCATCGAATAGGGATCATTTTTGTATAATGTTATGCCCTTCAGGTTGAAAAATGCCCCAGCAGTGTTGTCACGAATAGTAGTTAAAGCCTTTAAGGACTTCATCCATAAATTCCTTCAAGTTTATTTAGATGATTGAGTAGTATATGGTTTGGTCAAGGACCATTGTTCTAACCTCATACTTATGCTTGAGCATTGTTGAGTCTTAAAAATCTCATTAAACTTAAAAAGGGCTTATTTGTGACACCTTTTGGTGTGCTCCTAAGACATATTATTTGTAAGGAAGGATTTCTATTAGACCCAGTGAAGGTATCTATTATTCTTTGCCTCCCAATGCCGAAGACTCAAGGTGATGTCCATGATTTTCTAGGACATATTAGTTATTATATAAATTTCATCCATGGATATGCAAAAATTATCGTTCCCCTAGAGTAACTTTTAAAGCAGAATGAGCATATCATATGGGCTTTCTCTTGTAATGATGCATTTGAAACATTAAAGGAAAATTTAATTACTAATCCTATCCTCCAATTCCCCGATTGGAAAAAACCATTTCATGTTCATGTTGATGCATCTGACATGGCCATTGGTGCAATATTTGCACAACCAAGTGAAGGTCACCTAGATCACCCAATCTACTATGCTATTAGGAAGCTCACACCAACTAAAAGGAACTATACCACTATGGAGCACAGAGCATTATTGATGTTTTACACTTTACATAAGTTTAGACGATACCTATTAGCCACTCATTTTTTTCTATACATATCATGAGGCTTTGAAGTACCTTATTAATAAACCCATACTACATGGATGGATATGTGATTGGATTATGTTATTCCAAGAGTTCTAATTTTCAATAATGGTGAAACCTGGGAAGGCCAATTGTGGACATGACCACCTGTCATGGATCAAGAATAGAGAACCACCACACACCATAAAATATGATCTTCTTAAGCTAAAACTCTTATGTATTATGTGGGCACCTAAAAATTTGGAAGATATTGCAGCATTCTTGACCAATGGTTCCATGCCTGATGGTCTCACCTTGCAGGATAAAAAGTAACTCATAGTTCACACTGCACCCTTTCATCGTATAGTAGGCAATCTTTACAAAATGGGCCATGACTAAGTTCTTCAACTTTGTGTAATACAACATGAGCACCACAAAGTACCCCACAAAGTTCATAAGGGTATTGTAGGTGGACACTATGCTGGACAGGCTATCGTGTGAAAGGTTCTGCTAGCTAGATTATGGTGGCCAACTCTTTTCCATGATGCTAAAGCATATGTTAGGCAGTGTGACTAATGTCAACACATAAATAAACCTAATAGAAGAGATTTTATGCCTCTATGACCCATTCTTTCTCAGGAACCATTTGAAAATTAGGCTATTAATTTTGTTGGCCCCATCACTCTAGTAGGATGATGAACAGGTTCTCGATACATCATTGTAGCAACTGACTACCTTATGCATTGGGTTGAAGTTATACTGACAAAGGATTATACTATTACTATTGTTGTGTGGTTCATCTGGGAGAATATCATAACTCGATTTAGATGTCCCTTGAGTTTCACTAGTGATTGTGGAACCCACTTTTTGAATGAAATAATTCACATCTTGCTAGATGAGTTCATGATTGTGCACCACAAAACAACACTATATCATCCACAAGCTAATGGAACTGTTGAGGATTTCAATAATATCCTAGGTACCACACTAATAAAGATTTATAATATTGGTCAAACTGATTAGGATGATAGGATGTCTACAGTATTATGGGCTTATCACACAACCTGCAAACACCTAAATAAAAGCATGCCATTCAACTTGGTGTATGGCAAAGAGGAAGTCCTACCAGTGGAGTTTTTGGTACCATCTCTTCATATAGAGTGAGTAGGATAATTAGATGAAGAGTCATCCTTGAAAGCATGCTTAGACATTTTATTACAATCGGACGAAGCTCATTTCCTCACTCATTGGAGCCAGGATGTGGAAAAGTGCAAGTAAAAAGCATGGCATGATCGCCATATAAAGAATAATTCCTTTTCTGCAATAATGAAAGTCTTATTATATGACTATAAATTCATGTGCCACCTTATAAAGCTTCACATACACTAGGATGGCCCTTTTATAATTCATAGCATTCGACCTACCAGAGCATGTCAGTTACAAAGGATGGATAGCCAGTTCTTTCTTGGGCACTATAATGGAAGTCAGCTCCAGTCATATTTCACTTCTATTGTACTCAATAAGGCTTATGCCATTATTTTAGGATTTTCTACTTTCAATAAAAGTGTTGTCTTTGTTGCATGCAATATTTCTTTATGTAAATTACTTTCAAAATTTTGGTTGTCTTTTCATGGAGGACCATGACTCATTTTAGTGTAGGGTAAGAAGTCATGTTTAGTAAGTAAAATGCGTAAGTTAATAAGTAAAACATGTAAGTTACCTAGGTGCATAGGGTTATATAGGCACACAAGATACATGGGAGCATAATATTCTTAGGGTGTGCAAACATCAAGTTTAAGCCTCATAAAAATAGTCATTTGATTACAAATGCTCCAACATCAATGGTCAATGTTCAATCATACTATGAAGATTCAATGGCAAGTAGGTGAGGATAGAATCAATGGGTCCCAAAGATTTAATAGATCACGCTTAATCATGTATCGAAGATCAACGGTGAGCATCAAGTCAAAATTTAGAGGATCCTAAAATTAAACGCATCAGTGACAAGTGGTGTGATCTTAGGAGAAAAATATAGATCTAATGACATACATATGAGCTTGAGTCAGTGGTGTTGACCATTTTTTGCCCAACAGGCCAAAAATCGGTCCCCCTTCTTTTTATGATGTTTTGAGCCAGCACTTTTGATTTTGCACGAGTCGTACAATCTCTACAGACTCTGTAGATTTTCTACAGACTCTGCAGGTCCATTTCTACAAAATCTGTAGAGCTTGGATTTATACGGACTCAGTAGTGAAACTTCTTCAGACTCTTGTCTAGAAATTCACAAGAAAAGTTTAAGAAGATAGACTAGCCATTGGTTTTCAAGCTGTGATGAGCCCGTGAACGTCAAATTTTGTAGCAGAGGAATCATCAAAGGAAAAGAGTTAAGTGGATGCTGCCACATGTCCTCGCCTACCTTAGTGGAGTGCGACAAGTGTCTGCATCTGAGGCTTTGAGTTTCTTCTAAGATTCAAAGATAAGCCTCTCTCAAAATGCAGTGAAAACATCCGTGGGTTTCTCCTTTTGCTTCATTATTCAAAGAGAAGATTATGGTGGGCCCGAATGAGTTGCTAAATGCAGCGAAAGCTACCATGTGTCAGCGTCTGTGAGAACCAAAAAAGACCCAAAAGTTTTCTAAGGCAGCTAAAGATTTTGTGAAAGCAGCCACATGTCGCCTTCCGTAGAAACCTCAAAAAATTACTTCCTAAGCCTCTAAGTTAAGCGAAAAGAGTAAGCGAAAGCAGCGACGTGTCAACTTCTGCCTGACTCTCAAAAGACCCTCTAAGTTAAGCGGATGTTGCCACATCCCATCATCAACTCAGTGAAAGTTGACATGTGTCAATGTCTGTGTTTCAAAGTGTCTCCTAAGTTTCAAAGTAGTGAAATGTGACACGTGTCAGAAGTGGATGCGCTCTCAGCCAAAGAGCCAAAGGAGTAGCAAAAGATAGCCTGAGGGATGAAGGAGATAGAGGAGGCAAAATGGACAAAGTGCAGAAAGAGACAAAGCAGTCTAAGTGGCAAAGCGAAGGTGATTTATTGCCAGATGATCACCAAATGGTGCAAATAGTAAATAGTGCAGCCCATCTTTTAAAGGGGGACAAACCACAATTTGTTTGCAAAAAAGAGGCACAGCCTGTGCTTCCACATTAATTCTTGAATTCCAAAGTCAATTTCAGTGATTATACAACATAGTTCTAGCAGGCCTCTTCTAGAAGAATGACATCAGTAACAGTGACTTCCTCTTTCTGATGTTTTCAGTGCACATGGGCCAGCTCATCAAAGGGCACCAAACTCTTTTCAAAAGAAGCACCAAGCTCTCTTCCTCTTGCTATATATTGTAAAAAATCTCATTTCGGAAGAGGGGATCCATTGTTTTGGCCTTAAGGCAAAACTCTACCCAAAATCTCTCGGGCTCGTAAGGTAGAGCTCTGCCAGTTATTTTACCTTGAATTAGGACTTAGCATTTTTACCTCTATCTGGACTTGCACTTTAAAGTATACGTCTGTGTTCTTCTTTTGTGTTAAGTCATTGTCTTTCATGCTTTTCATATATTGATTACAGCATGTCCAGTGCATCGTGAAGTCTCTTTTTTGCAAGTCTGCCATAAGTGTCTACAACAAGAATATAGGTGCATGTGAATAGGCTATCAAAGTGTGTCTCAGAACACCTTTGCTAGTTCCTTCCTCCCTGTATCTCTACGGACCCCTGACTCACTAAAACTAAAGAGTTTCCCACATCAGATGAAGTGTATGGGCATTTCTTCCTGGTGAAAAGTGTATGTTTGGGCTGGGTGGGTCAACTTTTTTGGTGTATCACCTTTTCATTTTTAGGCTTAGGTTCTATTTTTAGCATCTCTCTCTCCCTTTTCACCCCCCCTTTTTTTTTACATTTGATTGTTAGCAGTAGGAGAAACCAGGGCCTAAAAGATACATCAGAGGGAGCTAGCCCTCATCTAGAGACTCTCCCCTCCAGCTTCACCAGTCCCACAAGCGAGAGGGAAGTTTCCATTTTGACGTGTGGAAGGCAGGAGCTCAGCCTCCTGCCCCAGGTGCAATCCACTGCATCAACAGTTTTTGGCACGCCCGGTGGGACCAACTAGGATAAGTTGTGTCCATAGTGTTGAAGAATTTTTGGTGTGTTCTTCAACCAACCAGCCTTTGGAGGCTTTTGCATCAACACCAATGGCAACTCTGAGTTGAATCAGCTAGCTAAGCAGTCCTGGTGCCATCAAAAAATCACATTTTTGTATACTTTGGTGGAGCTCAGGTTAATATGGAACCACCTCAAACTCCAACGTTACTTCCTTCATTGTTGAAGGGTAACCAGGAAAGTTGTTTGAGGTGATCCTATGAATATCTTGAGCTTGATCAAAACATATGAAGAAATACAAGGTACATGGTCCTAAGCGATGAATTATACATGCCAAAATGTGCCTTCACTTGAAATAACTTTTCCTATGCATCAATAGATCTTTCCTAGTCTTCCTCAGCTTCCCCAGGTCACTGATCCTGATGGCACGCTCTTGACCTGGAAGGAAACAGTGGAATCATGGGGTAGGAAAGAGGAGAAGCAAGGTTTTGCTCAAAACCTTGAAGAAGATAAAGCTGCTCCTACCCATGATTCCTATAACCTCCAAGAAAGGCTCTTCCAAGAGGATATGGCCAAAAGAATTACAGAGTTGGAATCCAGAGAGAGATCCCTCAGCCAACATGTGATGGATGGTTCAAACCCAACGGCACATTCCATTTCTGAACACACCCCATCTGCACACCTCCAAGAGAGCTATCAAGCCACACCTAATATAGATGAAGTGTTGGCCAAGTGGAAGGAGGAGAATCATTTGATTCTAGCTCAAGGACTGCCTCCCCTTCCACAGGGTTTTTTCACTTCACCCCTTCTCAAGGAGGAACCTATTTTGCAGGAGGCAAGTGAGGAAGATAAGATCCAATTTGCAGTTCTTCAAGAGGCTATCATGAGCGACAACGAAGAAGAAATCATCATTGATGCTTCTTGTGAAGACATCATCAGCAATGGAGAAGACACAAGGCATGCATACATGCAGATGTTTTAGCAATACAAGGAGGAACATAAGCATGGTGAGCTCTCTCCCCCTTTGTTTGATGAACTTCCTTGTTGCTTCGATGAGGAAGATGACCATGCCATAGAGCTAGAGTTGGAAGAGGATTAGGAGAATATTTTTGAACATCTAGAGATCTGGACCTTTGAGGAGGAAAAGGAGAGGTTTGTCTACCTTGAGGAAAGCCTTGAAGAAGAGAGCTTTAAACAAATAAGTGATGTTCTGTGGGATGAGCAATTAGTTTGTGATTCCTGCTTAGACATCACAATAGTCACCCTTCTTCAAGAAAGCTGATAGGAAGCAGAGGATGAGTTTGACAAGATTTTCAATGAAATAGAAGGAAACAAGTCAAACCATGATGCATTGCAAAGGGACCATGCACTACAAAGGGCTTATGGTGATGAGCCAACAACCACATATTTCTTGGTGAAATGCACCAGCATGAAGGACCAGTATTCAGCAAGCTTCCAAGAACAAAAAGAATACATGTATGTTGGAAGCATGTTTGAATCTGATCGACTCAGATGCAGGCCAATCCAAGTGACAGGCAAGAGGAACAGGTCACCAAATCTCCTTTTCAATCAGCTACTTGTCTGGCACCATAAGTCTTCTTGCTAGGGAGGAGACTAGAAAAAATTTCCCTTTGATCCAGGAGGGAGGCAGATGTACCTGGTTAGTTGTATATAGTAGTTTGCTTTCAGTTTATTTCCTGCTTTCCCTAAGTGCAGTTTGCACAAGTAGTGTTTTTAGCCTTGTGTGCGCTTTCCCTTATGTCTAGGGTAAAGAGCTTCATGTTTTGATTCTTGGATCTTTGGGGTTGTTGCTAATATTTCTTCAAAGTTGCATTCTGACTCTGTTCCCAATGGACTACAAGGCAACTGGTCTCTAAGCATATCAGGCATGCTTCCCCTGGGAGTCGCTAATTTTTTGACCATTTTTTGTCCAACAGGCCAAAAATCGGTCCCCCTTCTTTTTATGATGTTCTGAGCCAGTACTTTGGATTTTGCTCAAGACTTGCAATTTCTACGGACTCTACAGATTTTCTACAGACTCTGTAGGTCCATTTCAATGAACTCTGTAGAGCTTGGATTTTTACGAACTCAGCAGTGAAACTTCTTCGGACTCTTCTCTAGAAATTCATAAGAAAAGTTTAAGAAGATAGACTAGCCATTGGTTTTCAAGTTGTGACGGGCCCGCAAACATCAAATTTCACAGTAGAGGAATCATCAAAAGAAAAGAGTTAAGCGGATGATGCCATGTGTCCTCACCCATCTCATTGGAGTGCAACAAGTGTCTACATCTGAGGCTTCGAGTTTATTTTAAGCTTTAAAGATAAGCCTCTCTCAAAATACAACAGAAGCTGCCAAGTGTCAATGTTTGTGGGTTTCTCCTTTTGTTTCATTATTCAAAGAGAAGACTGTGGTGGGCTTGAATGAGTTGCTAAATGCAGTGGAAGCTGCCATGTGTCAGCGTCTGTGAGAACCAAAAAAGACCCAAAAGTTTTCTAAGGCAGCTAAAGATTCTGTGGAAGCGGCCACGTGTCACCTTCTGCAAAAACCTCAAAAAATTACTTCCTAAGCCTCTAAGTTAAGCGGAAAGAGTAAGCTGAAGTGGCCATGTGTCAACTACCACCTAACTCTCAAAGGACCCTCTGAGTTAAGCGAATGCTACCATGTCCCATCATCAGCTCGGCAGAAGCTGCCATGTGTCAACGTCTACATTTCAAAGTGTCTCCTAAGTTTCAAAGTAGCAGATTGTGACACGTGTCAGAAGCAGATGCGCTCTCAGCCAAAGAGCCAAAGGAGTAGCAAAAGATAGCTTGAGGGATGAAGGAGACAGAGGAGGCAAAATGGACAAGGTGCAAAAGGAGACAAAGCAGTCCAAATGGCAAAGGGAAGGTGATTTATTTCCAGATGATCACCAAACGGTGCAAATAGTAAATGGCGCAGCCCATCTTTTAAAATGGGACAAACCGCAATCTATTTGTAAAAAAGAGGCACAGCCTATGCTTCCACATTAATGCTTGAATGCCAAAGTCAATTTCAGCAATTATACAACATGGTTCCAGCAAGCCTCTTCTAGAAGAATGACATCAGTAATAGTGACTTCCTCTTTTCGATGTTTTCAGTGCACATGAGCCAGCTCATCAAAGGGCACCAAACTCTTTTCAAAAGAAGCGCCAAGTTCTCTTCCTCTTGCTATATATTGTAAAAAATTTCATTTCAGGAGAGGGGATCCACTCTTTTGACCTTAAGGCAAAACTCTGCCCAAAATCTCTCAAGCTCGTAAGGCAGAGCTCTACCAGTTATTTTACCTTGAATTAGGACTTAGCATTTTTACCTCTATCTGGACTTGCACTTTAAAGTATATGTTTGTGTTATTATTTTGTGTTAAGTCATTGTCTTTCATGCTTTTCACAGATTTATTACAGCATGTCTAGTGCATTGTGAAGTCTCTTTTCTGCAGGTCTGCCAGAAGTGTCTACAGCAAGAATATAGGCGCATGTGAATAGGCTATCAAAGTGTGTCTCAGAACACCTTTGCTAGTTCCTTCCTCCCTGTATCTCTACGGACCCCTGAATCACTAAAACAGAAGAGTTTCCCACGTCAAATGAAGTGTATGGGCATTTATTCTTGGTGAAAAGTGTATGTTCAGGCTAGGTGGGTCAACTTTTCTGGTGTATCACCTTTTCATTTTTAGGCTTAGGTTCTATTTTCAGCGTCTATCTCTCCCTTTTCACCCCCCTTTTTTTTACATTTTTTTGTTAGCAATAGGAGAAACCAGGGCCTAAAAGATACATCAAAGGGAGCTAGCCCTCATCTAGAGACTCTCCTCTCTAGCTTCGCCGGTCCCACAGGCGAGAGGGGAGTTTCCATTTTGACGTGTGGAAGGCAGGAGCTCAGCTTCCTGCCCCGAGTGCAATCCACTATGTCAACAAGTGGGTCTAGGTAGATCTATGGCTCGCATTCACTTTTACAAAATAAATCCAATGGTGAGCTCAAGGTCAAAAGGTCATCAAATTCTAAAAACAAGTGAGAGGTTTCCAAGTGTCATGGCTGTGGGAGTAGTTAGATAAATCAATGGTGTGCGTTTGAGCCGTGTAAAAGTAGATCAATGGTTTTCATTTGATCTAGCAAAATTAGATCAATGGTGCATATTTAATCATAGGACATAGTTGTCATCTACTTCAAAGAAAGGCATGAGATGTGACATGCCATTAATGCAAAAAGAATAGTTATGGCAAGGAATGGGCCAATGACATGATGTGACAAATACTGTTAGATGCATTAATTGACAAAAGTGAGGATCTAAGCACGACAGACATTAAGGATCTGCATTAATGACATGAAATAAAGGGGGATGGGAAAACATTAATGATGATAAACCCCTCCTAGATCCTATAAATAGTCAATTTAAACTCATTTTACACTTTAACTTGAGATTAATAGAGCCAAATATCAAGTGACTACTAGAGCCAAGTTAATCAAATCTAGAGCCAAGCAAAGCAATTTCATCTTCACAACAACCTGCACAGGGCATTACCAAGTTAAAAAGAGATATTATGAGTTTGGTTCATTAGAAAAACATTAGTACTGAAAGTTGCAAGTTGTAGGTCTATCATTGAAGGGTGCTTAAGCTTGAAAAGCTGAAGCAGTAATCTGCAACCACATATTCTTTTGGAAACATTGGATGGTCACACATCAACCTTCAAGCTCCTCAAAGGTTGATGTAGCCTAAGAAAAATGCCAAAAGGACTGAACCCTTACCAACAATACTAGAAGAAGAGGAGGTGAGCAGAGGAGACTGGGTTCCAATCAAGGAAGAGACACCAAAAGAACAAGTTCAGTACATGGAAGAAGAAGAAGAGGAAAGTATGGTGTGTAAAGTGAAGTAGGCCCAATCATCCTTGATGTAGAAATTTCAAGCATCCCTACCTCTATCTCTATTGATTGAAGAAATCAAATATCCAAAATTAGTGTTGTGTGTAGATAACTAGGTCTCTAAGGTTTCCACTTGTATTGTATTTGACTACAATCATCACCAACTTGGGAATGAGGTTGAGCTTGAAAGTGACTATCAGGTCAAGACCACAAACACTAAGAACCAAGTGGTGTATGATCTCACGGTCTTCAACCAGTTGGATGTTACAGGGTTGTTTTAGCTCTTTAATTTACCATACTTTTCTAAACCCATGGAGGTGGTTCAATTCTTTCTTTCTCATGACCATGAGGGTTATATTTACTGTGTTGGGTATAGGATGAAGATCATGCTCAAGAGGATTAACAAGCTCATGGGGATACAATGCTTAGGGTTGAGTGTAATTGATGACTTGGTAGACACTGAGGAGATCCAAAAGATCATGACGGTGCTCATGTATGAAAATTAGGTCCATGCCATGCACATCTAAAAAATATAGGATCTCACCCTTTGTGTTGCAGATCAAATCATTATGACCAAGATTAGAGGGACCAATCATTAGAAAGAGGTTGACATAGTTCACCTCTATATTGCTCATCAGGTCACACAAGGGTTGAAGTAAAACTAGGTTATGTACTTCAGCCAAAATTTTATTGAAGACATAGAGAGGACCCATCAGATGCCTAAGTGAAGGTTCTCATGGGGAGTAATCCTGCTCTTATTAGTTTTTGACAAAATTGGTGTGATAAATTATAGCTTGGGAGTGCTAAAGTGAGTATACCCTCCCATGCACAAGTCCCCCAATGAAAACTATAAGGCATTCACATGCCCCAGGCATATCACCCCCTCATATAAGATCAAGATGATGTATTATTTTGATGGAATGATGGTGGCATTTGAGGATGAGTGGTGTATCCCTAAGGACTTTCCCCCTTTAGTTACAGATCAAGCATAGTTTTCTATGAAGTAACACTTCTCTCTCATGCATATCTGAATGAACCCATCTGGAGAGCTCTCTACATGGCTCAAATTATCATATTCCTTGTTAATGTGATACTTTATAAACTCTGTGAATCATATTTATGATGTGCAGCCTATCATCTTGTAGGTTGAGAGAATAGACTCAGAGATTCACACTCTCTGTAAAATGTTTATCTACCCAAGAAAAAAGGCCTATATGGAGAAGAGGGAGACGGTCTTGACCAACATCAAGGTCAAGAAGATGATGGTGGGGAATAAAATTCACAACTTGTTTTACATGTTGCACCCTAAAAATGATCTATAAAGTAGGGACCCCAAGGAGAAACTTCTATTAGCGCCACCCTTGAAGAAAAAAAAGTAGTCAGATGTGGGTACTAGTATAAGTGGACATCAAGCACCACAAAAATGATAGAATATTGTAGAAACACCATGACCTACCCCTCCACCATATAAACCCATGCCATCCCTTCCATCTGTGCCACCTCCCTATCACCCTTCACCTCATCCATCTCCATCCCCTTCCCACACTTCTCCATCTCCTATGTGTTCTTCACCACTGTGCCCTTCATCTCCTCTTTCTCCTCTAGCTCCACCTCCACCTTCTCCCCCTAAAGTAACCCCACCACCATCTCCCCCAAGTGATTATACTTCAAGAGCTACCGATTAGCTACCCCCAAGACAAGCACACCAATAGGAAATTCTTGAGGTATAGGTTCATAGCTCAGGTTTTGATTTTAAGAAAACTCCTTCCCTAGTGTGGGAGGATAAATTCACCTCTGATGATTCATTGCTTGACGTTGAACCACTATATGGTAAGGAGGGGGATAGTGAAAAATTGAGCAAGATGATTGTTGGTAGCCATGAGGATACCAAACTTGAGCATGACCCTAGTAAAGGGAAGGGACCGATTGAGACTATGGAAGAGCATGGTGATGATGCAATTGGAAATACACATGAGTGACATTAGTTCATTGTCTAAGACAAGATGTTATGTCTTTTGCCATAGTTCATTCTTAATAAGGTAACCATGAAAACAACGAATCAAGTGTCCTTCCTTTCATATATGTATGAAGAGTGCGAGTTTGAACTCCCCCAAGCAGCCTTTCCTTGGGTCTAGATGCTTTAGCACTGCCAACACCACTGTTCATAGATCCATAAAAGATCTCCACTCTTCTATCAAGCACTACCTTTTTAAAGATGGGTATGGAGATCAAATGCCAGAATATTTTATCAGATTCTTATGCATGCACTGCTGAGAAGAAACATGCCAAGATTATGGGCATGTATAATAAAGAAGTTGAATATAAATAAGCACTCATCAAGGAAGTGGCCATGTTAAAACAACAAATCCAAGAGGCCACAAAGGCAAAATTCAAGGTCTTGAACCTCTGTAAAATAATTTTGAATGAAGAAACAATGCTACCAGATGACATGCCTCTTGATAGGGATGCCATAGGAAATCTAGAGACCTTGGTAGAACTTTTGCTCTAGTGATGCAAAGAGAAACTTGTGCCACAAGATGAGGGATTAGATTTAGCTGAACAGTTTACCATGGCCATCAAAATTTTCAAGCACACTATAGAGAGGGTTGGGGAGGTTATCCCTATCTTGGATAGAATTTTTGTGTAGCTAGTACATCCAAATAAAGTCTTAGAGGCTTAGATCCAAATTGAAGAAACCTAGAGGTATTAATTGGCTGATGCTACACTCTTAATAAAAGATCACATCAAGCATGCCAAAGCATTCAGGGATGTAGAGGCAATGGAGGATGCAATCAATAAACATCATCAGTAGTTGAATGTGAATTTTGTATCCCTCCAAGGATAGGTTGACAAGGAGGTCTCCACACTTGAAGACATCCAGAAGGATGCCATCGCATCCCTGGATGAACTGGGTAAAAAGGTTGATGAGACCTCCATCGAACCCAAGGAGATAAAGAAATTAAAGGGGACCATAGAATAAATAATTGCAAAAGTTCATGAGGCATTGTCATATTGGGATAATCTAAAGAAGGAGATCAAGTAGTTGAGGCCCAAATTTTTTATGAAGGATTCTAGCGTGACTTAGTCCAAGATAGACTAAGCATGTAGTGTGGGGTGATGTTGGCCCCAAAATTTTGGCTAAGTGTTATCTAATTTTGGTGCACAACTAGAATGACACTGAAGGACCATGATGTGAAAGGACCATGGCATGTAGCTGATAGGCACAGAAGCACTGTGGCACAAAACCTATAGGGTGCAAGAGGACAATGGCATGGAGGAACTAGTGTAAAATGACCCAGTCATAGGGGAATAAATCATGAGGAACTTAAGGATGTAGGACTCAAAATTGAAGTAAAAGGACTAGGGGAGTGCATGGGAAGTAGGAGCGATAAGAGAATGGTTTATATGAGTCATCCTAACCCTATTAATAGGAAGTTTTTCACCAGCCCGCAATAAGAGGAACACATGGTAGTGAAGATATAACATAGAGTGAGGATATAGGGGGTATAGAGGCCCAGGTCTCTAGGATAAACTAATTTTTTAGAACCATGACTCTCAGTCTATTAAGAATTCATTAGCCAATTCTTCATGCCATTAATGATTGTAAACACTTGGTCAAGGCAAAATAAATATAAATAACCCTATTGTAAAGTAATAAAAAAGGGGATTTTGGGATGAATTTGTGATGAACTTTTACCTTTTTTATGATTAAGCTTAATATATGAGACAAGTTTTATCAACTTCTTGTGATTTATGATGAACAATGGTGTGTGAGTTAAGTGATTAGACTTAAATATGAGTTATGCCCTATATTTCTTTTCTTAGTAACTGATGCTAATATAAGATGACAATATTCTATGTAGCGATATTAATCGAACCTAGAACCAAAGAATCAAGGTAGTCTATCTTTGCATTTATATAATACCTATTTAATCTGCATAAAGAGAAGAATATGAACAATTTATTAACACTGTGCAACAAAACCAATGGGAACCAGTCTTTGGTTGTGCGCTTCAGGTGAGCATGCAAGACCTAAGTCTTGTGTGAAAGGGCCAGCGCACTAGCTCTTTGGGCTAGACTTCAGCACCGAAGCTGGAATTATCAAAGAAACCCCAACACATTGTTTATGCAATCAAGCGGATAATATAATAAGATAAATTACAATAAAGCATGTGATAAGATTATGAAATTGAAATGAAATAATTCAATCTACTACATATATATTATCAAAACATTCATTCCAATATGCTATGGCTAAGTCTTCTTATTCTTAGATTATTTCTAGATATTCAATGATGCCTTCTAAAATTGGGATAAAGACAATAGCATAAAGTCCTAACTCGAAAGAGATGTTGATTTGATCGATGAATAAGGGATGAGGAACTATGGGTAAATCATGAATTGAAACCACATCACATATAACACCAGACAAGGTCATCTACAAACAATAATACATGATTTCAAGACTTACAAATGGTAAATTAGAAATACCTAAAATTGTTAATCTAGTCTCAGGTTGCAAATAGAAACAAAAACACAGGGATCGATGTCAATTGTCTCATAATCGGTATCGGTCGAGTAATCAATGTCAATCTAGAAAGAATCATGGTTGATCTTTATAGTGGGTGTTGAAAGACTGTGGATGGGGCCTAAGGAGGGATTTAACAGATTGTAAAAGGTTTTTAAATTAGTCACTGATTTATCTAAACAAAATTATGATAGCAAACATAACATAAATGAATAATGTAGTAATCTGAAACTATTCAAATACACATCATACTTACCTCTGCAAAAGCTTCTTGTGATATAGATAAATAACTCGTTGATAGGGATGTGGTTGGCTTTAGCTAGAGTGTGGACAGACTGAAACAAGGATGGCATTCTTCTATAGTGTTTCAAGGGAATTTTATCAGCATTTCAATGTGCAAAAATTAGGATCCATAACCTGAGGTCAGACTGGTTATAAATCAGCGTCAATCCTAACAAGACTAATGACGATCATGGAAAACATTACTGATTTAGTCTAAGTTTAAGTTGATGGTTCCAACAACTCAATATGTCAGATAAAAACTTAGTTCAAATTGGTTTTAATGGGGCACGGGTATGGAGAGGTTATTATGAAGGTTAAAACAACTACCTTTAATAGACTTGGGAAGATTTAACTAGGATTTAGGGGTGGTTAACTAATTACGTAGGTAAAACGTTAATTAACTAAATTATTTACACAACGTTAAACGGTAAATAGTAAAACTATATTAACTATCATAAAATGATAAGGAAGGGGTAAGACACATTTATTTGTAATAAAATGGTGTAAATTTATAATATCTACACCCATTACTATAAAACTTTTATTTGGGAAGCTATAAGCCTAAATATCTATGATTAGGCTATTATGTATTTGTCATCTAGGATTATTTCTAGAAAATCTATCATTACACGAGTTAAAATTATGAAAATCCAAACTTAAACTAATATCTTGAGCCATTTTGAACCTTGGATTTTCATGAATTTTATTTAGATATCAATGTTCTAATTTGTAGACTAACGAAACTATTTTTTCTATGTCCTATATATATATTTGGATCAGGGGATTAAAAAGACAAGGATCATTAATTTTCTCCAATCGGTCCCTCATTGTAAATTTTATGTGGTTGTGACATGTACCCCTCTTGTGTCATTTAGAGCTTTGGACAATTATAAAACTTCTAAGCCTACAAAGCTTTGATTGATTACAAGATTTATGCATTGTTAAATGTTTAAGTCGCCCAGTCTCTTGGGCTCCATAAACTCTCAACATGGCATATTCACGTTGAAATGGAAACATGAAGACTTTATCTATTTGCTGACAAAACTCAATGGTTCCAAGCTTTCGAGTTTCTAAGCGATTGACACTTTGGCACATTCATGGTAATTCATTCCCACGGGAAGGTTAAGTGGTTATTTGGTCTACAATCCAATGTTTCTAAGCTACCGATTCTCTGAGCTTCCGAGATTGTTCCATGTGTCTCGATCATGGTAATTCACAAGTTTAAGCAGTTCTTTGGTCTGCAATCCAATTATTTTAAGCTCCCAAATCTCTAGGATTTTGAGATCTTTCTACATGTCTCATCACACTAACCCACGACTATGGACAATTCTTCATCGAAAAGGATACCAATCCAATGCTCCGTGCTTCCATGCTTCTTGTGCTTTGAAATTAGGCCACATGCCCTGATCACGTTAACTCGCCACTACAGGGCCTACCCAACACAACAAAGAGATTTAAAAGGCTTGTTTAACAAGGACCTGATAAGTGGCACTATTCAGGGAAGGCATGGTCAAAATATAAAGTGGAAGGATCGATAGAAAGGTTGAAAACATGGGGAATCACCGGTGGCCTAAAATGGTAGTGAATGAGGTGTTAGATCGGAGGAAGAAGACATGGATGAAGCAAAACATCAAATAGTTGGGAAAATGGGACATTAAGTTACATGAGTGCCCTAACTCCAAAGAGGACATAAAAAAGTTTGTGTTAGAAAAATTCAAGACTGCCATGTGGACAAATCAAATTGGGCATAAAAAAATGCATTATATCAAAGAGTTCAATCCCACTTGGGAGCATGGGGATAAAGCATACCTAAGTGCCGAACTTAAAGGTAAAGCTAGGCTCCTAGTGGCACAATTGAGGATCAGTTCACACCATCTTAGGTGTGAAACTAGTAGATGGACAGTTCCCAAAGAAAGATGGGAAGATAGGACTTGCATTTTCTGCAGTGATAGAGCGGTTTAAACTGAACGACACTTCATTAGGGAGTGTGATGCGTACAAGGATATCCGTATGCAGCAGGGTAACAGAGTGAATGTGGGCAGTTTGAGTGAGTTATTTGAGGAAGAGAGGCTACACAACACGCCCTGGCTGTTGGTAAAGATTCATAGGAGGCGGGATGACATCGAAAGGAATCTAAAGAACTTCTAATGGTTTTGACACTTGGTCCCATAGACTGTTTGGTCTCGTGGACGTTATTAAAACTCACTCAATTCAATTCAATTCAATAGTAAAGAAGCAAGTCAACGAATGACTGACAATTGTCTCAAAAGTAATGACTAGACACAAAGAATTAGTGAATGATTGCATTTGGAAAGTAAGGGCACCCGCCAAAGCTGACTGACACATTCAAATTAAAATAGGCATTAAAAGTAAAATTTTGTTATCTATATTGAGGGCACATGAATACATTCAATATTCAAGCATACGAATGATATATACAAAATATTTGATAAGAAAAATTTACTTTGCTATTGCTCTTTCGATTAAACAAGTGTATTTTTGAGCTTCCCAAGTAAAAAATGAGCCTTAATTTTCTTTAGCCAATAAGCACGGAATGAACTAGTCCAGGATATCAAAGGAATCATAAAATCCAAAAGATAATAATGACCTCTTCATCAAAACAAGGTACCTCCTCAGTCCCCTCCCCATACTCATTTGTGAGATTGATAGAATATAAAGATACAAATTTGAGAAGAGTGCCCTGAAATTCAAATTTTCACATTACTCGATGCCTTAGGAAGAGGTGGAATCCATCCTATCATATTCTGTAGAATATGAACTCTCTCCAAAGGCTAAACAATACATAAATGATTTACTACCAATCAAAGAATAAGGGTTCCACTAAGTAGCAGCTAAACCTGAGGTAATGCATGTATTTACCTCCTGAAAGCTTTATTTGTTAGTGGAGCCACTGTAGGGATACCATGCATGTAAGGAAAGTCAAGACTACCTCTGCTTATATTTCAAGTAGGGCATTCGAAAAATACCTTAGGCTTCCTTGTCCTGAGACCACCTACAATTAAGTCTCGAACAATGTTTGGCTTGAGCTTAACATCGTAAATAGAAAGTTAAAGTAATGACTTGCAAAAGGTCAGAGTTTGAATCCAAAATGGGCTATCTCCTCCAATTGAATCATTAAATTTAGACATGGAGTTACAATAACAATGGCACTTTTAAATAGATTATATGGATTCCTGAGTATTGCGTATGTTCAGGTTGAATGACTTATATTATTAGATATACTCGTGACAACTAACAAGTTGGTGTAACTTGGGGAGATTATGAGTGCATGATTAAAATCACAGACGCTCTACCATGATCAGAAGCTTAAGGATGTCAATTTCTACATGATGTCTTACTTTTTAGATGCAGTGATGGCCACTATTTACAAGCCCTATGGTCAGGAATGGTAACCCTCGGATGAATATTTAGAAAATAGGGTCAGAGAGGATTTTTATTTCATGTTAAATCATAGGTATAAGAATGAATTTAGAAGGACATGTAATGAGGTTTATCCTCATATATATCAATCAATGCATGTCACCCTGATCCTTAGACTATTAGAAAACATGAAAAGGAGCCTAAGTAAAATGGGATATTACTGGCTATACTCAAATGTAACCATCATCTGAGTATAAGGCACTATGACTGCTCCTCTACTACTACCACATCATGTTCCAGACCATATAGTGGAACAAGAAATAACATATCAAGTCTTTAATAGTATTGATGAGGAATTAGGTCATAGACATTTGGCCTACTAATTCAATACTCCTTTCAACATTGGACATCATCAATATGTGATCAAGTCACATTTCATTCAAGCTGGTAAGGCTAAAACAGAGTATAACTTACAACTTACACCCTTCAAAGAATGGGACCCCGGGAAAAAAATAAGGGGCTATCTCAAAATTATCCTAAAAAAGAAGAAAGTGCATGTCTCTTATAATCACCAGGCATATGTTCATGATCAAATATTTATAAATGACTCAGATGATTTAGAAGTATGCATAAAGATGAAAGACAAATCAATGTCTATGATACTTTCCCAAGCCTTACAATACAATCCTAAGGCTCAAAATGCATTAAGTCAACAATGGCCTCCATCTCCACCATAGGAATCTCAGCCACAGGATCAACCCCCTTTTCCTTCAGCAGAGCCTACAAAAGAACAACTAGATGAATTTGGTAGTCAAAGAGAATCAAATCCTTAGCTTATGAGGGAAATTTTAAGAGGACTTCTTGGTCCTCAAGTACCTTGTACTTCAATAGCTTCACATGTACAGGTCTTGGGCACAACGACTATAAGGAAGAGGTCAGTCTTTTCAACAGTTGAACAAAGGAAGAGTAGTTTTATGATGACTCCTCTTCCTCCCCTTACTATAGTCACCCAAGTAAGCCTTCTTGAATTCCTTTAAATGGCTTTTACTTCAATTCCAACTATCCTAGGCTCTCTATAAACTCCTAAGTCCCCTCAAGCAACCCTTATGACTTCCATTCCTTCCACTTCATCACCTTCAACTCCACTTCCTACCGTAGTTGTTCCCACAACCCCTCTACCATCTCATCCACCTTCCACTCCACCCATCTTCACTTATCAAAGGAAACACAAGGACTCCCCTACTCCCTCCCAAGATAAAAAAAAACAAAAGAGAGGCCATCACTTGGTCTCCATGTTATAGAAGAAGCTATTGAGGAGGAGGAAAAAGATGTTGAGGCTATAATGGATTTTGGAGAAGTAGAAGAACCAGAACAAGTAATATCTTTGGTTGATTACCTTTATAGGAAGAAGACCAGGAAATGGGTGTGGCACAACTAGATGAAAAAGTTGAGCTAAAAAAAGCAAAAGCTTTGAGTCTGGGCAAGCATGAAGTGGGAGACACCTTAGTCGACCTCACACAAGAGCAAAGTCATAAAATTGATGAGGTAGTCTCTTCCATTATTTCATCAGTGCCTAATGTAAAAAATCTAGTTGTAATTTACCTTCAGTAATGCCTAGGGTTATATCATCCAATTTTATTAGTACTAGTGTGGATTCATATATTATTTCTTCTCCAAAACTAATAAGGATTCCTAGGGCAGTCCATTTAGAGAATTTGGTCACAATTTATATTTTCAACAAGCCCATATCTCCTAGGAAAAAGTTAACCCAAATAGAGCTTCCCGTGCCCTATCCATTGGCCATGCCAAAAGCAACAATGATTATGGAGATAACCCTGGAACTAACTAGATTCATGGCAGAGATAACACCTATGAAAGAAACATCTCCATGAGAAATGGTTGGCCAAAAACTTCCCCAAGTCCCTATTCAAATAAGTGCCTCCCTACCAACCAATGTAATTACATCCCTTCCAATGACCTCTCCCCAGATATTGTTCAAGAAGAAGAAACAAGAGAACTTATTATTCTCCTATGGGTGAGGGAGATGTAGAATGTCAGAGATGAAAGACAAAATTTGGTCTTAACTGAGCTACCCACAGTCTTTACTTGGTTCAACAAGGAAAGTGGGACTATTTAGAGAGTGAGGAAGAGAAAGATGGCCAACGTAAGAACAAAAGGTGAGGTGGAATTTGAACAAAGAGAAAACTTGTTCTCTTTAGCCAAGAAGCCCAAAAGAAATCCCAATGACCCTACTGAATATATTGAGTATTTCATCACTTTTGTGGATTCCACTAGGGTAGTAATGAAGGAAATGCACTAGAGTACTAAGGAGGCCTTGAAAAGATGGAAGCAAATGCATATTACATAGGATCCTTAGGAAGTGATTGTTGACATTTAGAGTGTAGCTATAAATTTGTACAATGTTTTATTCAACATCAAAGTATCTAGGGCAGGTAGTCAGGGCCACATAGTAGATATTGTTACACTATGGAATAAGATGAAGGATAAAGAAAGAATATTGAATTTCCTGGTTTAGTGCTCCAAGATTAGTGCTTTTGATCAACTACATCTCATGACCAACATGGATGATTCTTGGTGTTTAAACTATGTGATTTCCAAGAGGGAATCCTCCCTAAATTGGCATAAACAAATGAAGAAGTTGTTGGGAATTTTTATTAGTCATGAAAGTCAAGCACTACAGATTTTGGGAGATATGAGAGTCACCAGGGCAATCACCCAAGTTGGGGAACTAGTCAATAGACCTAGTTTTGAGAACCTTCTCCACTCGATCGTCAAAAAATTCAATCAATAAGTGGAAGGGACAGTTTATAAAACCAACAAATAAGTATTGCAGTTGGTTAGTTTTGCTAAGGATAGGGTAATGAGAGCAGAGGCTTAGTAGTCAAATTCAAGAGTTTAGAGGCAAAGTAAGAAAGATTAATGGTTAAGGTAGTTAAAATTTTGAAGCCTTCATTGCTAAATTTTCAAATCATAGATAAATAATTTGATGCAACTTATGCACTAGGTAAAGAGATAAAATCTAAAGAAGTAGCTTCTAGGTCGATTTCATGCACATAATTGGTTATCAATGCCCCCTAACTTCACAAAGCTCTTAGTCCTTACCTCAGTTGCAACTGCAATATCTTTATCGACTCCTCCAGTTAACTGCACTACATCAACACTTTAATTTTAGAATGATTACGTATCTGCATGGTTACCACCAAGGTGGGACTTTAGTTCCCAATCTATTTATTGTACATGCATATTGTATTTTTAGCCAGGAAGTTTATTCTAGGTATTATCATTGTACATGCATTTTTGAATGAAGGGTTCTATTTTTTAACTTGTAATTTTAGGTGTAGCTTGAAGATATGAGGCTTTCCCAATCCCAAACTTATAAATACATATAACCTCCTAGTCTCAAAGGGAGGAGGATTTTGACTATTCAGATTAATAAAAAATTAGAGAAGTTCTACTTGATTTGATTTCTATTTCCAAATCTCAATTCTTCTCCAATTTGGTGGATTAATTGAGACATTCCATCATTCTATTATCTTAGTGTTTTGATTGTGTATGAGTTATCTATTTTAAATATAGTCATTTATTTTTAGCTATATAGTTGATTTGAATATCTTTTGCATGCTTATTATAATCCTCTTTTAGATGTGCAATAACAATCTGACAATTAGACAACCTTTGATTTATGCATGTTTGAGTGTATTGTATTATGATTCCTTTGACTCTTCACCGTGTTTGATTGTTTGTGTGCTACAATAGCTTGCAACAAGTATTGGTTTAGATTCCTTGTCCTATTTGAGTTCAAATACTAGTCTTGAAAGGCTTTATCCTTGGGTTTCCATAAGCTTTCTTTTTTGTCTTACTTTTCCCTCTTTTTTAAGTTTCTTTTGAAATCTTTCCAACCTTAGTTAGAATCATCATCCTTCCACCCTCTCCAAGTATATCTAAGTTCACCTATACCCAATTCATCCGTGGTAAACAATATGTGTTGCTCACCATTAATTTACCAAGAGGTTGTTATAAAATCGAATACCATACAACTTATGCCTTTGAGTGAATTTGTTCATCAATCCTAAAATGTTAGAGGCAACCTTGTAAAAAATGTATACACACCCCAAAAGTACCATGATCCACCTGGCCACCTTCATCAATTTCGCATAGAGTCCATAAGGTGGTAACAAGGAATACTTTCACAACTCTATTCATTGAGTCATATTGAAGCCAGTGGAGGTGCACTCGAATATGATGAGTCACATCATATTTATGATATATATTCATTCACTTTGAAACCCATAACAAAGGATCTATCTTGGTCCACCATTAATTTATTCATTTGCTCAGCCCACTGAGCAATTTTTTGCCACCATGAAGAAATCTAGCTCAATTGAGTAATAATTACTATGGTATTATCATCTCCTATAGAATTCAAACAAAGTTTAGACACAATGTCTTCTTCCCCCTCTTGGTGGATCAACCATCTGATGTAGATGAACCATCTAAAATATCCCTTGGTCATCTCCCTGGATGGATGATCATAATCCCATTTTTGTTTGCTACCCTTTTTTTAGCGAATCTCCCCTTTCTCAAGAGAGTCTTAGTGATAAATAATATTTTGGAACCACTTTGGGCAATTGACTTTTTTTTTATTGAGGGATGGCATCTCTTGTGCTATTTTGAATTCGTAGATTCTTGTGGTTGCTTCCTCTCTTTTCACATTTAATTTGTCGAAGGTTACATGGTCATCTATCATTTCTTGTCGTAATCGCCTTCTTTTCTCACAAGTTGTTTGTAATGTGATATCCTTGTGGTTCCTTCCAGTCTTGTCCACATTTACTATCTCATTGTTAGCTTGAATATATTTTCTAAGAACATTCCACATTTTAATTCATTATCTGCCATTTTCCTACTAGCGATCTATCTTTATGTTAAAATACCTTACTTGAAGGTGAATTTTCATTTTGGCTATGTTTTGACTTATTGCTTTAGGACACTTATTCACCTTAGTTGCCACTATATGGCTTGTGTTTTACTCAACGATGATCTACACTTATCATTTAAATGGAGATCCATTTTATTTTTCTTCATCGCAATTTATGTGGCCCTTTTTCAGTTTGCCACCTTTATATTTTAATGATCATAAAAACTTTGGTTTTATTAACTTTAGTTTCCATTTTCATTATATCATGGATTATCATCCACACTTAACATCATAATTCACTTTGTATTTGGCCACCCAATCATATGATGTCAAGTGTTCATGTGGTCGATGCGCCACATAAACCAACTACATAAAGGGTAACTATTATCATACCATTGTCGAGATCTATGCTCGCTTGTAGATGTCCATTATTGAAGTTCTCGCCCACCATGTCAATTAAGATAATTGTGTGACGAACTCAATGTAAACTTTTATTAACTCATCTCATCGTCTTAATATAAATAAAATTGAAATACACTCAAAAACTCCTATTTCCTACATACACACCAAACTCATTACAATCTCTCTATAAAATGAAGAGAGAAATAAAAACAAAATATTAAATACTTATTCATCACAATTATAACATATATCTCTTTTTATGTGATCCAATATAAAAAAATCAATAAAAAATGGAATAAAACATGATTCTCAATTACATATAATAACTTAACTAATAAATCCAACCTAAATAAAAATATAATATTTATTTAAATATTTATATTTGATAAATTAAATAAATAAATTTTAAAATTAAAATTCTTTATGATGTGCAAACACATCATCACAACTACCGTTGAATTTAAATTTTAATATTTAATTTTTATACTTGGGATGTGATTGTTTACCATATTACTGTAATTTAAAAGCATGTTGTTGCCAATTAATTAAATTGATATATATATATATATACATACATGATGCCATGCGCCATGCGCCATGTACCATGCATACATAAAAAATAACGACCTCCAATGAAGGATGACATCACGTCACTTGCTCAAATTAAAATTTAGTGATTCCAACAGATTTGGCGCTGAAGAGATATATCATTCCAACCCCGAATTGTTTAGATATGATTTATCCGATTATAAAATTTGGAGTGAGTGACTGACTCGGTAGGCATCATTGACCTCTTGACTAGTCCAAGTCGTTGAGATTGCCAAAAATTCGTTCCGCCTATTAAAGCGAAAAGTTTGATTTGACTGATAAATTGGAAGGAAGGAAAAAAAAAAAAAAACAATTACAATCTGATAACCCATCCAAAGTCACAAGAGCCGGCGCTGACTGAGCCGCCTTCCAATGCCAAATCCTTATGTTGCCGGTATTATTCGACTACAGCTTAGTCCACCCAAATCTCACCTTTTCCTTTAATTTCAGGTTTTAACTCACAAAATTGCAGGCGAGTAGAGCATATGGAGAAGATAGTGATACTAGTAGTGGCTGCCTCCATCGCAGTTGTATTATCCGATCCGAGCAGGCAAGACAAGGAAGCCATGGAATCAATCAAAAGGTTTCTGCTGCAACACAATCCCAATAGTACACGATTAAAGCAGTGGCTAGACAACACAGATAATCCATGCCTGTGGCGCGGGATCGAATGCGATTACTTCATCAACCGTGAGGTAGTACGCGTGAGGAGCCTGAACCTCAGCGATGCTGCACTTTCTGGACCACTTCCGTCCGCTCTCGCAAATCTCACGGCTCTCGCTCACTTAATCCTTGCCAACAACAAGTTCACCGGCACAATTCCGAACAATCTCAGCGGGCTCTTAGATTATTCTCTTGAAATTCTGGATCTTTCCTCCAACAATATCACCGGAGAAGTTTCTTCGCTTCTCTTTTCGGTTTGCAGGCGCCTGAAGATTCTCAACCTTTCCGGCAACGCAATCAATGGCAGCCTGCCCGCAGAGTTGAAGAATTGCAAGAATTTAACGACACTGAACCTTTCCTTCAACCGTTTAACCGGAGGAATTCCTTCGCCTCTCTTTTCGATATGCTCGCGCCTGGAGATTCTCAACCTTTCCAGCAACGCATTCACCGGCCGCCTGCCTGCTGAGTTAAAGAATTGCAAGATTTTAGTAAAGCTGCTCCTCAGTCAGAATAATCTCACCGGAAACATTCCCGAAGGTTTCCTGGATAACTGTAGAAATCTAACAGAAGTGGATTTGGAGTTCAATAATCTGACTGGAACCATTCCGGAGGTCCACGTCAGCTGCAGCTCGCTGACGGCCCTGCGCCTTGCGTTCAACCAGCTAACAGGTCAACTGCCTAAGGAGCTCGCCAAGCTGTCAAAGCTGCAGACGCTTGCGCTGGGGAAGAACGGTTTCACGGGGACCATCCCTGTGGAATTCGGCAGCCTGAAAGCCCTGCAGCTGCTTTCGATCGAGGGAAACCGGCTATACGGCTCAATTCCTCCGTCGGTGGGTAACATGGTAAGCTTACAAACTCTTATTCTGCATAAGAATAATCTCAACACTACAATTCCCAAGGAATTATCTTCTCTGTCAAGGCTTAGGATTCTTGATCTGAACGACAATAATTTCACCGGGACAATCCCCCCTGAGCTGGGCGAAATCCGGACTCTCAATTTCTTATTCATCGCCTCCAATTTTCTCACCGGAACCATCCCACCGGAGATTGGAAACCTCACAGAACTGAAGGCACTGGATCTATCGGATAACCGCCTGTCCGGTTCGATCCCCTCCACCATCAGCAATTTACAGTCTCTTCTCTGGTTCACGGTCTCGGGAAACCAATTAGAGGGACATCTTCCGGCGGAGATCGTGAGCTGTAGCAGCCTGATATGGCTCAACGTCGCGCACAATCGACTTTCCGGGCCAATTCCGCGCAATATCGGGCTGATTGGAGCAGGGGCAGACAAAGCCTTTGCCCGGAATACAAAAGGCCCCCCGGTTTTACCCGAAACCGTGGGAGAATGCTGGGCCATGGCAAAATGGTTTCCTGAAAACAATCCCTTCATATACGACACCTTTATGAGAATCCGCTGCAAGGACTTCTGGTTGCATTTCTTCCAAGGAACCATGCCTGCTCCTATGTGCATCAACGACCCTAAAAATGTTCAAGCCCCTGCTTATATCCAGCTCTCCGGGAACCGCTTCACGGGCACAATACCGGAATCTCTAGGTAATTACAGTAGATTGGGGGCACTGCTTTTGGCGAATAATCTCCTTTCAGACAATATTCCCGAGGCAATTACAGCACTCTCCGATCTCATCTATCTCAATCTCTCGAACAACAATCTGAGCGGCGCCATTCCGGAAGCCCTCGGCCGGCTCACATGCCTCAATCTGCTGGATTTGTCGCACAATGATTTGGAAGGGGTAATCCCCGGCACGCTGGCGAATCTCACCTCTCTCTCCAAATTCAACATTTCGTACAACAGAAACCTTCGCGGACCCGTGCCCACGCGAGGCCAGTTTCTTGGCTTCTGTCCTCAATCGTATTTGGGCGACACGCATCTCTTCTTCGACTCTGGGCAATGCACCAAAAACAACACCAATAATACTTCTTCAAACGCCCCGGAGGTCTCCCGTTCGAATCCTCTGAAAGGCTGGGCGATAGGAGGGATTTGCATTGCTGCAGCTGCGGGGATAATTATTGCGTCGACTCTCTTTTGCCTCTTTCAAACCAGAGACCGCGGCTCGATTCTCCCCAAATCTGGTTCGTCTAAACATATCGCCCACTCAGAACGGACCTACTCCTCAGTTGAAGTGCCACCAGGAGCTTTCACGTATGCCAATATCGTCGCAGCCACGGATAATTTCAGCGAGGCCCGCTGCATCGGGAGAGGCGGACAGGGTGTCGTTTACAGGGCCGAGCTGGAGAACGGCCTCCAGGTGGCCGTAAAAAACCTCAGCCACGAGGACCCGCAGGCAGACGTGGAGTTTCTGGCAGAGATGCAGACGCTGGGAGGTCTGAGCCACCCGAATCTGGTACCCCTTCTGGGGTGTTGCCTGCGTGGCAATCAAAGGATACTGGTGTACAAGCTGATCGAGAACGGAAGCCTGGAGGAATGGTTGCATGAGCCGCCAGGTGTGCTGGAGTGGGCACATCGGATGAAGATAGCGTTGGGTTGTTCCTTGGCTCTGCGCTTCCTTCACCACGAATGCCCCTCCGTTATCATCCACAGAGACATCAAGGCCACCAATGTGTTGCTCGACGACGATTTCAAAGCCTTCGTGGCCGACTTCGGGCTGGCTCGCAACCAGAGCAAGGACATGACCCACGTCAGCACCACCGTGGCAGGCACGTTGGGCTACGTGCCGCCGGAATACAGCTACTCGTGGAAGGCTACTACGAAGGGTGACGTGTACAGTTTTGGAGTGATCCTGATGCAGTTGGCAACGGGAATGAGGGCCATCGGCGTGGACGATGACATGGCCGGCGGATTGGTTGTGTGGGTGACGTCCATGGTGGGCCAGGGAAAAAGCCACGCCTTATTCGACCCACGTGTCGTGGAGAGTGACACGTGGGACGAGGAGTCAGGGGTGCGACTGCTGAGAGTGGCATGCGAGTGCACGCGGGAGACGCCTCACCTCAGACCTTCCATGATACAAGTGGCTTCTGCTCTGCACCACATTATTAATGATTCCCCCCACTTCCACATGGATCGCACTTTTACTTAACCCCACCATCTTCACTATCCCTTTTTTTATTTATTTTTAAAGTGGGGGGTGTGTGTTACAATGTATATAATAAATTAAGGCTCATTTTTATTATTATTATTATTATATGTTTCTCCTTGGAAAATTGAATGAATGGTTTTAATAATTTATAGGATGAAATAAGGGTTATCTCACAACTTTAGATAAATGAACTATTTTTAACGTTGAATCATTATTCATAATTAAGTAAAAAATAAAATAAACTAATAATTTTGATATGATATTATTTAAATTTTATTTTTGCGATAATTATTTATCATAGAAATTAATGATATTAGAGGAAGTTTATTAAGCCTTAATTAATTTTTAAATATAAATGTTTTTATTTTTAAATATGTCGGCAGATTCTATAGTCATTTGAGGATACCTCTTTTCTTGGCCAAGCTTATGGATGAAGATGAGGCTTGTTCTAAAGCCACTATTTAGAGATGGACAAGAAGAAGTCTACCTCTCAAAACACTTCCAAGCAACTATGTGGGTCCAAATAGAAGGGTAAAAATAAACAAAAAAGGTTAAGTGTAATGCTACTTCCGTTTCTAAAAAAGATACTAAAAGGGATTATGGGCATTGTGATGTTGATAGTCATTTTAAGGATCAATGTTGGAAGCTACATCAATAATTGTATTCGTTCAAGTACAACAACAACAAGGCTATGCCCTCTCTCAAAGGTGAGATCATTGGTTGTTGCTCTGATGTGAATGACATTTTGTGTTGTGCCTTCATCAATAGAGAGAAATGTTTGTTTAGTAGTAATGCTCAAGAGAGTGAACTTTCTAAGTTTTCCATATTAAGATTTATATGAAGAAAATAAAAGTGAATGCTCTTTTTTATACCTGTTTCACAAGCAAATTTGGTAAGCAGGGAGTTGACAGAGAAATTGGGGGTAGAGATTCACAATCATCCATGCCCATATTCTTAGGGTTGGGTGAAGAAAGGTGTAGACATCAAGGTGACTAAGTAATGTAGAGTTAAATTTGGTATTAATGCACACTTCATTGACGAAGTTATGGTGAATGTTGTGCCCCTTTATGTGTGTGGTATAGTGTTTGGTAGTGCTTATTTGTATATCTGGGATGTTATCTTCATGAGCAGAGCCAACTAATACCATTTGGTGAAGGATGGAAAGAGATACATCATTTCCTACAAAAGGTGATTCTAAAATCTCTTTGCTAAGTGTCTCTCGAGCTAAAAAACTTATTAATGCAAGTGGGAAGTTTTCTTTGTTTTCTTTGAGAGATATTCAAGATAAAGAAGTGGTTGCATATAAAACTTCATGTAGCATGTTTAGTAACAAAAAGTAGAAGTGTATGGAAGAGTTGGTATAGTAGTTCGAGGAGGTTTTCCATGAAGCCACAAGGTTGCCATTATCAAGGCCTATCGAGCATGAAACTCATTTGCTACTGTATAATCCGCTTCCAAATCTTGGGTTGTATAGTTAGTTCTTGAAGGATGTTAATGAGGTTAAACAACAATTATAGTCTTTAATTGATCAAGGTCTAAGCCGTCCCAATACTTCTCCATGTGGTTCTCCTATTATTTTAGTACCTAAGAGAGATGGTTCGTGGATAATGTGTGTTGATTATAGAGCACTTTAATAAATAATTATCAAGAATAGGTACCCTCTTCCACGGATGGATGATTTTCTAGATCAACTTCAGCATGCCAAATATTTTGGGTAAGTACACAAACTTGGGGGACAATTGCATGGACATTTTAGCATAATGAGTACATGGTACTACATAATGCATACATGTTATAGTAATAACACATATACATTATGCTTTCTAGGCTCAGTAAATACAAAGTCTATAACACATATGTGTTATAACTAATACACGTTATAGAGTGTACATATTTTTTCCTATAAAAATTAAAATTAACAAAAATGTGGGAGTTTGAAATATAAAACAACTAAATCGCATACACGTAATAACGTGTACGCTCTATAAGTATAATTTGACATTTATATTATTACATTTATATTCCTTATACTTTAAATTTATTTTAGTAAATATAAGAAATTATGGTCACTTCACATCTGATAAATTTCGTCTCATAACTAGACGTCTTACGATGTGGAAGATAGTTTTTCAAAATCCAATTTGGTCAGTACTTAAGTATGTTTAGGGATTCAGTATTTAACCTATGGATTTTAGGGCATAAGTTTTGCAATTGATGTCCATTTTGGATAAACATATAGTCATTTTTAGGTTTTTGTGCCTTATGGATTGCTTGTTGGCATTTCTAGAAGTTCTAGGTTTGTCAAAATTGAAGTTTACAAACCACTCACTTTGATTTCAAGCCAAAGTAGTGTAACTAGGGCAACACAAGTCATATTGATGACTTGCACACATCAAACAACGACTTTGTGTTAATTTCACTTGATCCTTGTCCCTCCCTCATCCCTAATCACTTTCTCCTCGTCCTTCATCATCCTTAATCACTCCCTCTTCATCCCTAATCACTTCTTCATTGAACCTCACCATCCCTCATCATCTCTAATCACTCCCTCATTGTTCCTAATCACTCCCTCATTAACCCTCACCATACCTCATCATCCATAATCATTGTTTCATCATCCCTGATCATATGAAATCACTCCCTCCTTGTCCTTTATCATCCATAATCATTCTCTCATGACCCTCATCATCCCTCATCATCGCTAACCACTCCCTCATCATCCCTAATCATGTCCTCCTCATCCCTCATCATCCCTAATCACTCCCTCCTCATTCTTCATCATCCTTAATCACTCCTTCATTGACCCTCACCATCCATCATCATCTCTAATCACTCTTTCATCATCCCTAATCACTCCCTCATTGACCCTCACCATCTCTCATCATCCCTAATCACTCCATAATCCATCATCATCCCTAATCACTCCCTCTTCATCTCTCATAATTCATAATCACTCCCTACTCATCCCTCATTATCCCTAATAACTCTCTCATTGACACTCACCATCCTTCATCATCCCTAATCACTCCCTCATCATCTCTAATCACTCCTTTATTGACCTTCACCATCCCTCATCATCCCTAATGACTCTCTCATCATCCCTAATGATTCCCTCATCATCCCTCATCATCCCTCCTCGTCCTTTCTCATCCTTAATCACTCCTTCCAATATATTGATGGTGGGTGTAGTAGCTTCCCACTTGTGCCCGATTGGCTTATGTTTCAATTCCAAATTTTACTCACTGAAATAATGCCCAAAGAAACCTTCTTTCACTCATCCTATTTCACTCAAATAATTAACTAAAAGATATCATCTTATTTTCTAGTGGGATTTAAATATCTATATGGCGATCCATGCCTAGACCATGAAGAGAGTGTGCATCTAGACACCTGATCCAGAATAAGTAGGTAGGAAAATGAGCAAAAGGTGGGATGAAATTGTATTACTTACATATATATATATTAGGATTTGGGCATCTAAGAATCCCAATCCCAGAGTTGAGAATATTATATATTTATGTGTGTGTACATATGTATGTATATGTATGTATGTGTATGTATGTATGTGTATGTATGTATACATACATACATACACATAAACATATATACACATATGTTTGTGTGTGTGTGTGTATTTATGTGTGTAGGGGTGACTGGAGACTAGTTGAGAATTCTAATCCTAACCCATAGTTAACTTCTTATTTTCTCTATATGGTATTGAGAGTATGTTCATAGTAAACAAATTGATAGATAGATAGATAGGTAGTCACCAATCTGGTAGAGTGTGTTCCAATCTGGTACTCAGTATACCCAACCCGATTTATACCTAACTTAATCTATGAAAGGAATGAAGGGCATATGCTTTAATCCAATGTATCGGGGAGGGGCTACTTATAGTTATCAAGGGAAGCTTGCCTTCCTTATATCTAGCTTTGATTTTCTTCTAGATTAAGGCATAACTATCAAAGGAAACTTACTTTCTAATAGATATCTTTGTTTTTACCCTACCTACTTAGTTTTTCCCTACTCGATAAGGCAAGGGAAACTTGCTTCCCAATATATATCTTCATTCTTGTCCTACCTACTTTCCCTATCTAGAATAGATTATTAGCTATCAAGGGAAGTTTGCTTCCCAATCTATAGCTTAAATATATTCTTTCGCTACCTACTTAGTTATGCCCTACCTACTTAACTTTTGTTGTTGGCAAAAGAAGCTTGCTTCCTGATATATATAATGACAAATGAAGTTTTGAATCATGTTACGTATGGAATAGATCCATACCATTGAGTATGCCTTGCCTATTTTACCTAATTTAGTATGCCCTACCTACCTTACCTACTTGAGTATATGCCCTACCTAAATACCCAAGCCATATCTTGATCTTGACTATGCCCTACCTATCTATCCTTCTTACCCTACCTACTTGAGTATGCCCTACCTACCTTATTCTACTTGAGTATGCCATACCCACCTATCCTTATTTCCATACCTATTTGAGTATGCCATAATCGATAAAATACCCAAGCCATATCTTGATCTTGAATACCTGTATCTAATCTTGACCATATATATCTTACCTGGCCACATCTTTAATACTCGATACCTAATTCATTACCAGATTGAATACCCAAGCCATATCTTGAAATGATAGGGGGAATTCTAACCTATATAGAGAAAAGAGTGACTAGGGACAATCATACACAAGTAGAAATCCATTGCACCCACTATAGGGGTATTTGAGATAGTGATTGGGGATAAGGAGGGATGAGGAAAGCATGATTAGGGACAATGAGGGATGATGATGGTCAATGAGGTAGTTATTAGTGATAAGGAGGGATAAGGAGGGATAAGGAGGGAGTGATTAGGGATGATGATGGATAATGAAGGAGTAATTAGGGATGATGAGCGTAGATGAGGGAGTGATTAGGGATAATAAAGGTTGATAAGGGAGTGATTAAGGATGATGAGTGATGATGAAAAAAAATTGCATTGTATTTATATATTGGGGTAATATCTATTATTTGAGTGACCTATTCTACCCCATGTGTGCAAGATTGATTTGATTCATTCCTTCCTATTGAATGGTCATTAAAACACATGTTCATAGTTAGGATGGAATGGAATGAATCTAAATCATGTGTTTCAGTGCCCATTCAATAGGAATGAATGGAATGAATCAATCTTGCACATATGGGGTAGATAAGGTCACCCAAATAATATATATTACCCGTATATATAGATATGACACAAGACTTTTTAATCATCCCTCATCGTTCTTAATAACTCCCTCATCGGTCCTCATTGTCCCTAATCACTCCCTCATCAACCCTCATTATCCTTATTCACTCCCTCCTCATCTATCATAATCATTAATCACTCCCTCCTCATCCCTTATCATCCCTAATCACTCTTTACTCATACCTAATTGATCCCTCCAATACCTTTATGGTGGGTGTAGTGGCTTTCTTCTTGTGCCCAATTATCCCTAGTCACTCCTTTATCTATATAGGTTAGAATTTACCCTATCCTTTCAATATATGGCTCAGTCAATGCCCCCTTATCTGAAGCATGTGTTTCAGTACCCATTTAATAGGAAGGAATAGATTGAATTAGTCTTGCACACATGGGGTATAGAAGGGTATAAAAGTGTATAGAAGGTCACCTAGATAATTGATATTATCCCTTATATATATATATATATATATATACATTGTAATAATTTTTCATCATCCATCATCATCCTTAATCACTCCCTCATTGGCACTCATTGTCCCTAATCACTCCCTTATTGACCCTCATCATCCCTAGTCACTCCCTCATCATCCCTCATCATCCCTAATCACTCTTTCATCATCCCTCATCATCCCTAATCACTCTCCTTGATACCTTTATGGTGGGTGTAGTAGATTTTTATTTGTGCCCAATCATCCCTAGTCATATATATATATATATATATAGGTTAGAATGGCCCCTCTCCTTTCAAGATATGGTTTGGGTATTCAATTACGTATCAAGTATAAAATATATGGTCATGTAAGATATATATGGTTAGGATTAGATACTTGTATTCAATATCAATATATGGCTCAAGTATTTTATCGAGTAGGGATACTCAATTAGGTAGGGCATACTCAAGTACAAAAAGGTAGGTAGGGCATAGTCAAGGTGAAGATATGTTTCGAGTATTTAGGCAGGGCATACTCAAGATCAAGATATGGATCAGATATTCAATCGGGTAGGGTAGGGCATACTCAAGTACGTAAAGTAGGTAGGACATACTCAATGGTATATATCTATTACATATGCAACATGATTAAAAACTTCTTTTCTCATTCTATATAACAAGAAACAAGCTTCCCTTAATAGCTTAAAATCCATTATATAAAGGGAAAGTAAGTAGGATAAGAACGAAGCTTATACATTGGGAAGCAAACTTCCCTTGCCATATCAAATAGGGCATATATAATTAGGTAGGGTAAGAACAAAGATATATATTAGAAAGTAAGCTTCCCTTAATAGTTATGCCTTAATCCAAAATCAAAGCAAAGCTAGATATCCAGAAGGCAAACTTTCCTTGATAGTTATGCTTTACTCCCTTGCTATTTATTGAGAAGACAATCTTCCCTTGATATGATATTACGTGAAGCAAAGCTAGATATCAAGAAGGTAAGCTTCCCTTTCCTTACTCTTTGGCATAGATGAATTATATACGTAAATATTCCATTACCTTATTGTGTAGGGAAAGTTTTAGATGAGGATAGGGCCTTCAGAATGGTGCCCCCATATATCTATGGTGGGACCCCCTTTCCTAGGCTATCCTTTGATATAATGTATTAGGGATTGGGGCATACTCAGATTATGATAGGGCCCCAATTTGGTATTTAGGGACCATTGGGCCATGCCCAAGCTCTAAGTAACACCTCTATGATATATTGGATTAAGACATATGCCATTCATTCCATTTATAGATTGAGTTGGGTATATATTGAGTTGGGTTAAGAAACACACTCTATCAAAAACCAAATTGGAACTGACTCTACTAGATTAGTCGCCATCTATCTATCCATTTGTCAATCTGGTCTACGATGGACATATTCTCAATGACATATAGAGAAAATGAGAATTAAAATATGGGGTTGGGATTGGAATTCTCAACTAGTCTCTAGTTGCCACTATCCATATAGATATAAATTTAGATTCTCAACTCTAGGATTGGGTTTTTTAGATGTTAAAATCCCTCTGTGTGTGTGTGTGTGTGTGTGTGTGTGTGTGTGTGTGTGTGTGTGTGTGTGTGTGTGTGTAATACAATTTTATCCCACCTTTTACTCGCTTTCATCCTGAGGCTCTAGATACACACTTTCTCCATGGTTAGGGTGTGGATCACGATATAGATATTTAAATATCACTAGAAAGTTAGATGATATCTCTGAGTTCCTTATTTGAGTGAAAGAGGATGAGTGAAAGAAGAGTTTCTCTTGGCCTTAATTGAGTGAGTAAAATTTAAAATTGGAACATAATCTAATTGGGAACAAGCGGGAAGCCACTGCACCCACCATCAAGGTATTAGAGAGAGTGATTAAGGATTAGGAGATACAAAGAAGTAATGAGTAGGGATGATAATAGACAATGAGGGAGTCATTATGGTTGATGAGGGGCAGTAAGGGTCAATGAGGGAGTGATTAGGGATGATGAGAGAGTAATTAGGGATGGTGAGGGATGGTGAGGCTCAATGAGGGAATGATTAGGGACAATGAGGGATGAGGAGGGAGTGGTTATATATTATGAAGAATTAGGGATGATGAGGGATGATGAAGGAGTGATTAGGGATGATGAGGGACAGTGAGGGTCAATAAGGGAGTGATTAGGGATGAGAAATGAGAGATTAGAAATGATGATGGATGGTGAGATTAAATGAAGAAGTGATTATGGATAATGAGGGATGAGGAGAAAGTGATTATGGATGAGGGAGGTATGATGAGCACATGAAATTAACACAAAGTGGTTTTTTTATGTACGCAAGTCATCAATGTGACCTATGTTGCCCCAATCACACCACTTTGACTTGAATCCAAAGTGAATGGTTTGTAAACTTCAATTTTAACAGACCTAGGACTCCTAAAAATGCCAACAAATAATTTAGAATACATAAAAACCTAAAAAATTACAATATGTATACCCAAAATAGACATTAGTTGTAAAAGTTATGCCCCAAAATCCCTAAGATAAATATTGAATCACTGAAAATGCCTAAGTACTAACTAGATTAGATTTTGAAAAACTATCTCCCACATTTAAGGCATGCAACTATGAGACCAAGTCTATCAAATGTAGATTGACCATAGTTTCTTATATTTACTAAAATAGATTGGTTATTGTGCATATGTGTTATACCACGTGTGTGCTTTAGTTGTTTTATATTTCAAACCCCATGCCTTTGCCTTCTACCCATTTTAATAGATATTTGTTTTTTTTTGCAGTGTTAAAATAATGTGTATACGCTATCACATGTATGCATCATGTTTTTTTAAAATAAAATACCAAGCCTTTTGGCTCAAAAATGGCTTACATTCTTGAGCCAAAGTCTTGGACCTACCAACATAGCCGAATCTAAGATATTTGATAAAAAATAATAAAATTCAAATTCCATCACCAAATACACTATGAATTTCAATGAGAGAATTCATAAAATTATTACCATGATGATGAACATGCTCTCCTCTTTCCAAATATATGATTTTTATAATTTTTGAACTATTTTAAGGTTTCCATCTATATTGATTTCTAACTATAGCTTTTTAGGCCTCTACATGCCATAAATATACATGCCTATTTATGTTTCTGTATATTTTTTTTCATTGATCCAAAAGTAAAATAAATTATATGGTTACAAACTAGGCCTAATTCTACACTTATTCAAAAAAAACTAATTTTCATTTTTTTAAAGATAGTTAGGGGGCAGCACGATCGGCTATCCATTTTTTTTAGTTTTCAAGATCTATTTACTTGTAATATATATATATATATATATATATATATATATATATATATATATATATATATATATATATATTGAAAATTAAAAAAAAAAACTATAGGTTACAAACTAGATGTTCTTATTTAAAGTTTCACCAAATGGTTTTAAACAATATTAAACAATGCTAAAAAATAAGGGGTTGCATGGTCAACTATCTACTGTATTTTTCAAAAAAAAAAAAATCTATTCAAATATTAGATTTTTGACCTAGTTATACTTAACCATTTTTTAAAAATAATATTTTATAAATCAGAGTCAAAATGCTACAATTAATGATCTTACATCATCCTCAATTTTTGAGTGTAGCCATCTCAAATTATCTATAGAAATTTAGTTTTCTCAGTTTTCAGTAAAAACATGTCCACAGATAGGCCCCTTTTTGTCTCCCAACTTTGTGCACTTACCCTTTTACTAATCTTGATTTTAAATCCAGGTATCATTCAGTGAGATATATATTAAGCAGGCATTTTGAAAACACCATTTAAGACATGATAAAGGTTGTGTGAATGGTTGGTTCTATATTTTTGGCTAAGCAATGCATCAACTACCTTCATGCGGTTGATGAATAAGGTAAGGAGGTCATTTATTGATTCCTTTGTTATTATGTAATTGGATGATATTCTTATTTTCAAAAGAAATTTTGATGAGCATATTGATCTTTTAAAACAAGTTTTGAAGTTTTGAAGGAGAACAAGCTAGTGTCGAATGAAAAGAAATGTGAATTCACTCAATAACCACTTGTCTTCTTGGGGCATGTGGTTGGAGATGGGGAGTTGAGGATTGATCCAATGAATTTTGAGGCAATCATGAAATGGCCAAAACCTTCTAACATGATCAAAACAAGGAGTTATTTATTGGTGTAATTCAATATTTGAGGAAGTTCATCAATAATTTCTCTTTTATAGCCATACCTTCGCATGCCATCACAACATGTGGTACTGCTTTTATTTGGAGTGAGAATAAACAAGATGCATTTGATATGTTTAAACATAATATTAGTCATGCTTCATTATTAGATATTCCTAAATTGCAATTGTCCTTTGAGGTGGAAACAAATGCTAGTAACTATGTTATGGGGGTTATCTTATTGTAAGGAGGTAATCTTATATGTTACCATTTAGAGTTAGTTCATGGTGAAATTCTAAATTATTTTACATACTATAAATAATTATATGCTCTAGTTAAATCGATTAAGAAATTGTAATAATATATTAAGGGTAGGGAAATAATTGTCCACATGGATCACCAACCTCTCTAATATTTTCAAGCTCAAACCAAACTTCAACAAGATAGACACTTAAGTGGATGGGATTTTTGCATCAATTTCATTTGATTATCAAATATAAAAAAAGTGTGACTAACAAACTAGATGATGTGTTATCCTAACCTCCTTTGCTTTCAACCATGGGCACCATAAATCTTCTTGAGCCTTTTATATGTGAGCTTTACGTAGATGGATATGAGCATGATGTAGACCTTGGGGAGCCATTTATTCAATAAAATAGTTCCCAACATGCAAGATTTGATCCCAAAGATGATTATTACCTTCAATATGGGTTTCTCTAAGAGTTAGGTAAGCTTTGTGTGCCTAAGGAGGAAAGAGTTTAGCTAATGAGGGAAAAACATACTTCAAAAGTTACATGAAATTTTGGTGTTACAAAGACTATTGCACATTTATAGAGGTATGCTTATTAGCCTGATATGCAATTTGATATTGCCAAGTTTATAAGGGAATGTTTGTTATGTAGTATAATCAACCCTAGTAATAGGTAGTTGGGTTTGTATCTGTCATTACTCATTCCTTATAGGCCATGGGAAAGTAAATCCATGAATTTTGTAGGTGGGTTGCGTATGTAAGGGAAGAGGCATGACTATCTCTTTATGGTTGTGGACTAGTTTAGTAAGATGTGTATTCCTATTCCTTGTAATAAGACCCTGAAAGGTAATAATGCAATTGAGTTACTCTTTGATAATATGTGGGTTCATTTTTGTTTGCCTAGTTCTATTGTTTCAGATTGAGACTCAAATTTTTTTAGAAATTTTTGGGCCATATTGTGGGAGAAGATGAATACCAAGTTGAAATAGTCTACTACTTTTCACCCATAAACTGATGGGTAGACAAAAGTTATGAACATAACATTGGTATAATGCTTGAGATGGTACTTTAGGAATAATCCTAAGTCATGGGATGAAAATTTGACATATATTTAACAATCCTATAATAGGACAATGAATTCTTCTACTAGCAAAACTTAAATTGAACTCATTTTGGCTACTTACTTTTCCATGCATTTGATGTTATTTTGAGTCTTCCATACAAAGGAAATGGGAAAGTGGATCTAGAGGTCTATAAATCTAAAAGGTTCATTGAGAAGATTCAACATATTTAGCTCCAAGGGCAAGAGAGGTTGATGTAGGAATCACAAGCCAAGTACAAATTAAGGCATGCTCAACACAGGACTGAGCATAGTTTCCTTGTGAGAGACAAGATATGGTTGTACTTTAATACAAAGAGGCTCAAATGTAATACTAAGAATCTTAATCCTCTTAGGTATGGTCTATTTAAAATTATGGAACAAGTGGGAAAGATTGTTTTTAGACTTGATTTGCCTCCTTATGAAGATTTATTTAATTATCAATGTCAATAACTTACATCCCTTTAAGCCTTCTATGTTAGACAATGGAGATGAAGGGTTGTTTTTACCTTCAATTGAAGACCTCACTTCTGATAGTAATTTATAATTGGAAGAGGACATTGTGATATAAAAGAAGGAGAGGACAAAAAGAAGATGAGTGCAAGAACATTAGTTGGTTGGGTCAAAGGATAAGCTACCCAGAAAAGCCAAATGATATTCAAGAGAAGATGCAGTTCTTGAAAGTTTTAGGGACTTAAAAGCCTCAAATAGAGGAGGTACAATCTAAAATATGGATCTAATACACTAGATATACTTGTTATATGTTTCCATTATTCCCAATGTATGTACTTCATGATTTTAAGACACTATTGTAAGACACTTCATGTTAAAACATCAATTCAGATAAATTTCAATGGTACAGTCAATATGGGCATGATCTAGGCATCTTTAGAGTGATGAATTCAATAATTTTTAGCTCTTGAATCAGAGGGGTTTGTTACAAATAGAGAAATTAACGTTATTTTCAAGTGATAGTTGCGCAACTACCCTAGTGGTTGCATACTTCCAGTGTCTGTAAGTGAAGATTACAAAACCATTTTGGGTTTTTTGCCACCATTAAAACTTATTTTAAGTGATGCTTTAATTTGAAGTGTCTTATAGTAATGTCTTACAAGCATGAAGTACATACATTGGGAATAGTGGAAACATATAGAAAGTATAGCTAGTACATTAGATCCATATTTTGGAACATTTTTCGCCCATCTATGAGTCGTTAAATTTTATGTCAAGATGAACTTGCACAAATATTTAGAAAATAAAAGCTTGTAATCTTATAACTAAAAAATAACTGTCTCAAAAAAATTAATGTAAAAATGCTTCTATGACAATTCTCCCCACTAAAAACACTAGTTTTATCCATTAATTACCGAAATATTTCCTTCATGTGTAACCTATTTTATCCATTAATTACCAAAATATTTCCTTCACATGTAACCTGTTTCACTTCGACTTTTTCTTTTTAATATATCAAGAATGTAAAAATGAAAATCGTACAAATAAAAAATGTTATCAAACAACAAACTTTATAGGGTACAATCAATACATCAAGATAAGTTAATTGAGAAGATCAACTTTGATTCTGATGTTATTGTCAATTACTTCTTGTTGAAGTTTAGTGAACTATCGTGTATTATATTTGGCTAGAGTTTTAGAAAAAATCGATACCCAATTGAGATCTTCAACCGTTTTAGCTAGGGTCTCTTGATTTTCAACTAGGCGTGACATTAGAGATTTAATTCTTTTAGTTGTTTGTCCAAGTTATCATTGCAAAAAGGAGTTATCCATTACCTATTACATAGAGGTATTTTGAAGCAAAAAGTCAGATTAAATTTGATGATGAGCTACAACCTAAGAAATAGTGTTGTTAAAAAAAATGACATCTATTTTTTCAAATATGCTTGATTATAATATGTATAAATGTTTTAGAAATCACATTATTTGATAATCTCATTCCAAGAAGAGTGTTTCTCTAAGACATTTTGCTTGTGAAGAGGGCTAGTAAATCTTGACAAACTTGATTTCATATTGACTTGACTGATTTGCATGTCCAAAAGGCATGCTTAATAGTTTCATCATTATTGCAAAAGGGGAAATATAGCTAACCTCTCGAAGAAACTCAAGTCTATCAAAAACATGTAGCTTGTATTGATTCAATCTCCAAACGAGGATATAGGCACTAGGTTCAGCTTTCAGTCTTTAAATATGTTATGATCTTGATGTATGAATTTCACTAATGCCTCGAGGTTTTGGTGTAATGATTCGTTACATTTGGTATCAGAGCCTCCACCCAGATTCAAGTCACAGAGTGGGTGGCTACACTGGCATTGCAGTGTTCATCCGGGGCTTATAAATTTGGGGAATCTTGGTGTACAAGCACAAATCCAGCCCAAAGTCTGGGCTTCAAAAGCGTGGTGGGATGTTATGATCACAATGTATGGATTTCACTAACGCCTCAAGGTTTTGGTGTAACAGTTCGTTACAAAATATAGGTACATAGTTGAAACTAACTGTACTCAACCAACTTACAACTCTACTTTAGGTTTTATATTATTTAATAGATATCTTAGACATCATCTTGAAATAGAATATTTTAAGAGGGAATTGATCAAATCTAGCACTATTGGACCACATCTAGTCTCTTATATAGTTACAAAGAATATTCACATATATCTTAATAAAAATATCTTAATTTACAATGATATAATGAAATTAGTGATGGGCTTATCTTTATTAGCTAGACGAAAAGAGTTATTAATACATCCATCACCAAAGAATTCCAAAGGCATTTAAAAGTACAATTCTTTTTGCTAAATAGAATTACTTTCATAGTGAATTATCCATAATTAAGAGACAGTTGTTAAATATTATCAAACAATTCAAACATAATGAAGAGTTGGGAAAGCTTATACCATGTCTAAGAGAAGAGTCTTTCCAACAAAATAACTAATAATTTTCTTGCGAAGATTTCTAGAAATTAATCACTGAAGCAAAATCTTTAATTTTGAATAATTTGACATTTACAATTTCATCTTATAAATTGATATGCGCCCATTTGTTAATTATAAAAATAAGGCCATATTTAGAAATACCCAGTTAGCACGATAGAGATGAAACCGAAGAGAGAAAATCCACAAGTAGTTATTAATGATTAATTGTAACCAGATAAATACCAGAAAAAATACTTATGCGAAGAGTTCCTTAAAAAAATACTAAAAAAAATATTAATTGTAACCAGATAAATGAAATAGCGATAAGTAGTTATAGCCCTAAATTTGCAAATTTAAATAAGGTTTACAAAGAAGAAAACAATCGTAAATCAAAAGTCAGACAATTGCAAAACCTATAAAATTTACTCACAATCGTTGAAAGCCTTGCATTATCAAGCTCAAAAACATGCATTTCTCACAAATTTATATGCAGTCACTAGTACATCGAAATTAAAATTATCAATTCAATCTCATAAATTTGTATCAAACATAAGTTTTCTTCAGACCGAAAAATAAAATAAAGAAATGTACTTGAATTGGCTTGTTGAAGGTGGCAACTCGTGATTGTAATAAGCTTGTGAGCAATCTGCCTCCATTATTTTTCTCGAAAGTGTGCAGACTCCAAGCTATGCAACATTAAAAATTCCATGCATACCCAACTACCAGAAAAGATCAAGACTGAAGGATTTTCCATCACCGATGCGCAATGTGGTGCAACCAAACTTTATCATGAATCTAGAAAGCATGTGAACTACAATGTGCATCGTTACAATCCTTATATTGTTAGCAAGTTAAAATTTTATGAACTTAATGATGCAATTATTGAACATGTATTTATATGCTTTGTCTGATTCATTAGCTTTGGCATTAGTTTTTAGAATTATACGTGTGTAGAAAGCAATTTCAAGAGGTGTTGGATGTTGGAACCCTTAACATGTTTGAAATGGACTATGCCTTATAGAATTGTGGATAGCTTTGTTGTAGATATGTTTAATGTAGAGTAAACTGTTATCCCAAGTGCGAGGAAGATCATTGTTGTACATTCTTAATAATTAAATGTGTGATTTATCAATTCTTTTTTCATTGAAACTTAGATCATATTACTAATCAAACATAATACAATTTCAATTAAAAAAGGGTCGTATGGAAGCACACCCTAAAGTCATCACACACTTAAAAAAGTAGGAAATAACAACAACAATTGCATTAGGTTGACATCAACAAAATACAGAATAAAAAGAGAGCATATCAAGCAACTAGGACCACCAGACCCACAGACGGAGGAGGCGATGGAGGAGCACTATCAGGGGTTATCTCCCTAACCTCCCTTGTGAGGGGGAGAGGTATTCGGTATGGACCAACCATCTTCATATTTGTTTTCTTCTTCTTCATTTTGCTCGTGGTGGGGATAAATTACAAGAGCTAACCTGGGAAATTTGTCATGCCCATCTCCGCCTAGAGGGTCAAACCCAACATGACCAGTGGGCGATGATCGCTCTCCATAACCACTAGTGGGAGAAAAACCCTGCATGGGAGGAGGGGGGGAGAGAAATCAAAGTGACTCTGTGATCTTCCATACTCAATGTTCCTATTTCAGCCATGACCCCTCCAAGTCGATTCTATGCTTATCATTCTGTTGAGGTTCCTCCATTGGAACTCTACTAACAGTGTAAGGAGCACATCCTTAGTGCTCAAGAAGAGTGTAGAGATGATGAACCTCCATTTCCACTTTATCCGCTTGCACTTGAATCTGAAGCATGACATTAGAGAGCACATAGATTCAATTAGAAATAAGAAAACATCTGGCCAAGATATCTTTATTAAAAGTAGCTGTGTTTTTGTCTTTTCATAGCATAAAAATAATTTCAATGCATAAAATAAGCCAAATTTGCTTGAAATTTGCAGGCAAATAAATAAAATCCCCCGAAAGAATGGTAAGCCAAGAGAAGAGTTTAGACCTAAAGGGTTGGAAGAATGAGTGGATCCAATTTTAGGCATCTTGAGCCCTCGCATAAAAGCAAAAAATGTGCTTGAGGGACTCAAATTGACCACAAGTTGAGCATCTGGGTGGAGAAATCCCCATGTGAATTAGTGTTTTTCCCATCGGGAGGCCTTAGTAAAGCAAGCTCCAAGCAAACATGGATTTTTGGGCTCCACAATGGCAAGCCAAACAATCATAAATTGCATATTCCATATAAAGGGGGTATTAATAAGATGTCACCCCTATTGAGCATCTCTTAGGTAAAATTGGTTGGGCAAAGCCACTGATAACCGAGTTGGGGTATGTACCAAAACATAGGTGTGGATATGGACCAGATCCAATCCTTTCACCAGCGAGGGGACTTAGTGAGACCAATTTTGTGAAAGGCATAATCCGACACAACCATCTAAATTTAAGTGATAGACTCAAATTTGTGGGTGTTTAACTTAAACTTAGCCTTGAGGACCTCCCAAGTGAGCCAAAATCTAATACGCTTCTCAAAAATATCCCTTAAAGTCTTAATGCCTTGATGATACATTCTCAGAACTTTAATTTTAGGAGCTTCAACAAATGGCTTCAAATTGATAGTGATAATAAGGGACCACCGTAGCAAGTGGGAATTGATAGATAGGCCATATCTGAAACCATCACCCTTCCAAATACACCATGGCTTAATAGTTCCTCATACCTTCCAAATGTTTTTGACAACAAAGCTCCCAATGATCTTAATAGTGATCAAAATAACTAGTAGGGTTTGAAATATTAGATTCCTCCAGACCTTTATGACCTAAGGGGCTCCTAAAGAGATGCAATTTTTTAGAAGAATTTTATAGGACTCCCATCCTTTAATAGCTCTAATAATCCACTTTGCACATAAAGCAAGGCCTTGCTTCGATATTTCAATCAAACCAAGGCCTCCAACTTCCATGGGTTGGCAACAAATGTCCTAGGCCGCTCAATGAAAGACTTTGTTGCCTTCTGAGTTGGCCCACAAGAAATCCTTGAGTAATTTTTTTAGTTTCGTGTAGGCTACATTGGAGGGAGCTTGGTAAGAATAATAGTAAACATGGATAGCTGAAATAACTTTGAAACAAAGTTGAAATTTTCCAATCAAGGAGAGAGGTTTAGTAATCCAATGGGATAACTTTTTCTCAACTTTGAGGACCACATAGTTACATAATTCAACTGGAGAAGCTTGAAAATCAAAGGGAATGCCTATCAACTTGAACATTTCACCATGGGCAATCCATTCACATTGATAGGCATTGAGCCAAGAAAGTAAAGGGCCATAACTCTGCCTATAACACTGCATTTTAGCCCACTGAATGCTAGAACTGGAGTCTGAATAAAATATTTGGAGGCATTCAATGGCATTATGAACCACTTGTTCATCATCTTGAAGGGTAAGAAATGAATTGTCAACAAAATGCCCATTAACTAACTAGTTATTGTTAGCCATATTTTGACTACCATAGGATAGGTTCACAAAAAACTTGTTATTTAGCTCATATTGAACCTTATTGATAGACTTGAACATGTTTGTCTAGCTCATAACTAGTCTTGTCATGCTTGTTAACCTTGTTGATAGCCATGTTATATCTTTTGATGTCTTATACCTGTTTCATGAGGTTTCATGATGGTCTTATTGTTCAATGAAGGTATTAATTAGCATATTTTAAGGTTTCATAGTGTGTACTAGAGTGGTCTGCAGATTCATCATGAGAAGTCGTGTCTTGGGTTATGAAATGAGGCATTAATCCTTGACAAAAGTATGCTTGAGTGAGAATAAGATATTCAGAGGTCTCTAGAGATCTAAAATAGAATATGTCATGTTTTGGAAATGTTAAGGTAAATTAGCATATGTTAAGGTATTTGAAAAGATTAAGGTTTCTTGTTCTCACTGTATTTTTGCTTGTCTTAGCTACTTCTTATATAGGTCATTATTAGCAAGGTGTAAGGGATGTCCAGGCCACTATTTTGAGTCTTGACATGAGGTCTAGATTTATGTCCAAGGTCATCTTGTGTGGTCTAGTTGTCAAGCATTGTTCAAAGGTATATAAGTCTCTAAGGTCATCAAATATATTGTAAACATGTTACATAAGTCAATGTCAAAGCTAACAAAGATGAAAGAAACATGCAAGCACACTTTTCAAGCTTATTAAAGAGGATATCTAACATGCATGTATGTCAGGAATGTCAATACAAGTCAGATCATGGTCAGTTTTTATAAGTCTAACATATAAAAGAAAATGAATCACTCTTTTTTAGGCAGTTTTGGTTACTTATATGAACATAAAGGATCCATAGTCAAGTGGAAATACATGTAGGGGAATATCTTCACCTCCACTAGATCAATTTCATGAATGAAAATCTTGCACAAATCCCAATAACCCAAGATTTGCATCATAATCTCCATCAAGATTCTTAGTAGACTGGTAATGGTCAACTTCATGTGATCATTCCATACAGAGGAAAGAGAATGGTGACCTAAAATATTAGGCATAGGAGGGGGTCCTAATGGCCTTTATATTCCTACCATTTTTTTTCAGATTGGAGTCCCCAACTCTATGAACAATCATTAATAGCTTGAGGGGTCAAAAAGTGACTCAAATCCCCACTGGCTCAATTGTGCCCTCATGTTTTCTCTTGTGAACTTGTGGGAGAAGGTAAACCATGAAAGAGTGATCTTAGTGTAGATATAGATCTCCATGATGCTCAAATCCATCCACAATATCAAGTCTATGCATGCATTAGCACAAATGAGACTCTTTCTCATTGTTTGCGTGAGACAGACTGGTTTTATGAGATTTATGAGGTATTCTCCATATAAATGATGTGCTAATGAAGTGAAATAAGATTCAAAAAATTCATGATTGTTTACATATCATTTCCAATCCAAAACTCCTATGCATGAAGGAGTATAATACCCAGGTATAGTGAAAAAGACTTTAGTTCATTGCTAGCTCTTAAGAGCCCTAATGTTGATGGTTTAGTGCAAGGGGTAGTCTCCAGTATATCCCTAGGAGGTTATCATGCCTTTTAAATTCTAAATAAACCTATAAATCACCACTTTATCATGGATGATCAAGGTATAATTTGATGGAAAGATCATTATGCACCTGCAAACCACATGAAGACCTATAAGACTGAATGGGTAAAGATGGGTGTTAAAGGCATTCTTAAACGTCTTAAGAGTGTTTCAACTTTACCCATAGGTCTGGGGTGTATGGTGTATTCATGGAGTTGGATAAACTCAAAAACATGTTATCAATGGCTTAGGTGGAAGAAGATGTAGACCTATAGGTTTGCAGGCCTGTAGGTCACATTCATGATCAAGACATTAGAATCTGGAAGCATCAAGTGGTATTGAATCCCTTAAAGTAGTCTCTACCCCATTTAATCATGATAATGAGTCATATTCATTCTACACACTCACCAAGAGGTATGAATGGCTTCAACAAAGGTGAAGTACACGAAAAGAAAAATCTAGGCTTAGTAAAATGCATACATACAAGCCTAACATGGGCAAAATAGAAGAAAGGAATAGTTTTATGAGATGGAATAGAGGACCCAATAGGTCACAAATATAAATAAGAGAATTAATAACTCTCCAACTTTGGTTTTGATCACCAAGGTGATAAATAATAGGTAGATGAAGATTAATTCTAGATTGCAGTCAAAGGAAAGCTAGTATGCAGCTACAACCAAGGGCAATCTTGGCATAAATAGGATGAAAAGGGTGCATCATTTATTTTGGTTTTGAGTACTATGGACTGTGTAAAGTCTAAAGGACTATATAAAACCTTTCCACATTGATTAAATACATTGGCAATGAATATAAAACCTCAAGTGATCACTTACAGTCCTTGTCACCAACTTCATAAGATGGACAATGCGAGTCTAAAAGGAGGTTTATTGAGTAGGTCAAAAAGTTTCCTCCTAAATGTAACATGGAGAGAAGGTTTTACTAAATAAAAAGACACTATCTTGAGAGACATAAGTGATTAGACATCTGGTAAAAGAGATGAACTCAATCAAAAAGGCCAAGAGGCCTAACCACACCAGAACCCAACTTGAGCACCTACAAGTAGGTTCAGGTGTCATGAAACCTTAAGACTCAAGATTCAAGGGTATAAACATGAGTAGTAGTGATTTAAGGTTTAGGAAGATGGTGAAAATTTAAAAAAAATGCAATTTGAATGGCTTTTAGGCCTAAACCATTCTCTTTGTCTCACACCCAGTCCTCCATGCCTAAGAGGTCACTTGAGAAGCTCAAAACTTCTTGAAGGAAGTGCATGGTGGAAAATGACTATTGAAGGTGCTGAAATGGGTATCCTGCTCCAAAAATATGGCATTATTTCATTCATATATCTCCACACCTGTATGAATAATCATTAAAATGATAAACATCTCAAAATCCTCTTTCCACCTTGTAGAGGAGCTCAAGAGAGCACAATATTTTGCTTAGTAGGTGGATGAGAGTTTGCATGGGACTAATTAGTGTTTGGGGGTAATGGAGGGATCTCCCTACTTCCAGATAAAGAGGCTTTATTCTTTATGAATCAGTGCTAAGAGCAAAAGTGATCTAAAAACCTTGTTAAACCCCTCACAATGACCTAATGGGAGAAATAGACCCTCAAATTCCTTTTAATGAGTATTACTTGTCTTAAAATGACTTTAGTGACCTTCATAGGTCTTATGGACATCTAAATAGGCCATTGGTTGGCAAGTGAAAAGTGTATGCACCTAAAGTCACTCACCTACATTAATGTCACTAATAGTTCTATTAGTCAACACTAATTCTACTTATCTCATTTGTCCTAATTTATTCTGCTAATTTATTCCCCCTTCCTAGATATTTATCTAATATCTCCTTCTATTATTTCATCATATAATAACCTTATTATATCCCACCAATCATTAATTTATCCAAGATCCCCATTATCATATCCTAATCCCACTTAGCTATTATTTGGGGACTTTAAATTCCCATGACCCACCTACCTACCTACTTAAGCCTATCCCTAGGCTTTCCTACACCCCTAGTCCCTAATCCCTATCTATCCTCCCTCTAATCATCATTAATCCCTAACAGGATTCTAATATTGGAGGATTCTAGAATCCTCTCTATTCTAACCCCTCCTTTCTATAAGCCTCTAAATCTAGAGGCTTCTAAGGAATTTTAAACTCCTTGGATAATCCCCAACACCTTGATCTCTTTTATCAAGGTTTGAATCTCCACCATAGATCTTTCTCTCCTCTTTCTATTTAAACAATTCCTCTCCTCCACAGAAGGCCAATGAGCAGTTATATATCTTCTCCATGTCCAATTAGTCATTGAATCCTTCATCATTAACATCGTTGATCAAGCAACATCATAGTGTGAAAATCTGAGTCTAAAATATATTAATCCAATCTCAATCTCTTCTTTTTTTATTTATTCTTTTTTATCATGGTGTAGAGCACTTAGATTTAGGATTCTAATGCTATTTTGAATGGTTTATTCATATATTTACATTGAATTCGAATGGCTCTATCACTTTAACTAGGTAGTTGATTATTTGGGTTTGTTGGTTGAATATTTTGTCTATCAGCATATTGGTAAACAAAATAGGTCTTATCAGTCAAAGCAAGAAGATTAGTCGTCCTAATGTGTAAATTTTGTTAAGGTGTGGAGCTAAAAGCTTCACCAAATGAGTGCATTTCTGAAGTTACAGGTTTACACAGTCACCGGAGTCGGTCAGGAGTGACCGATGTCGGTCAGAAGCAGTTCAGGAGATGCCGGCGTCGGCAGGGATCGGTCGACGTCGGTCACAGGCAAACAGGCAGGAACCGACGTCGGTTACCTGTGCATCCAAAAAGCTATTTTTGTGGATAGAACTGAGTGTTTGCATGATGGGATTAAGTCATAGTCTAAAGTCCACGTCTCTATCTTTAGTAAGACTATTTTAGAGCCCTTGTTTAAGAGGCATAACTATTGGTTGTAAACGCATGCTCATATTTCTTAATTATTATATAATAGGATAGATCTTCTTAGCTTATTGTATTGTAATATTGAACAGTACAGAATTGTATATGTGAATCAATTCAGGTTGTTGGAGTTGATTGTAATTGAGAGAGAGAGCTCTTGAGGGAAAGAGATCTAGAAAGAGATCTGTACATCTGAGAGAGGTGTGGAAGAAAAGAAGTTTCTTCAATTGTATTCCTTCTATAAAGAGTTTAATACAAGTTTTCAGGGTGGTTTCTTGTATCTCTTCTTGTTTGCTATCATCTGATTCTAGTTACTTATCTTTCTAATTTAATTTTGCATTTATTACTTTCATAAGTGTAATCAACATTGTTGGTTGATCCCCAACAAGTGGTATCAGAGCTCAGATTCACTAACAGGTGGTTCAGATTTGGTTAGTGTGTATTGATTACAGGTTACTCACAGGGGTTTCTGCAGAGATTTTCGTTTGAGTGGGAGAAGCAATGGCAGAAGAAAGTAAACTGAGAATGGAGAAGTTCAATGGCAAAAATTATCAACATTGGAAAATACAGATAGAGGATTATCTATATCAAAAATATCTATACTTACCGTTAGGTGGGATTGCAAAGAAGCCCACAGACATGGATGATGAAGAATGGGAAGTTCTTGATAGAAAGGCTCTGGGGTCTATAAGACTGAGTTTGGCATCTACTGTGATATCTAATTTATCATAGGCAAAGTCTACGGTAGAGTTAATGACTACTTTAACAAATTTGTATGAAAAACCCTCAGCTTCAAATAAGGTATATCTTATGAAGCAGTTATTTAATTTGTATATGAATGAAGGTGGATCTGTATCTAATCATCTAAATGATTTCCATGGAATTGTAAATCAATTAAGTTCAGTCAATATAGTGTTTGATGATGAAATTAAAGCTCTTTTAATATTATGTTCTTTGCCTGAAAGCTGGCATAGCTTAGTAATGGCAGTTAGTAATACTGCATCTGCTTCAAATATTTTGAAAGTAGAGGATGTTGTTAGTGTTATCTTGAATGAGAAAATTCGTAGGAAAAGCACAGAGGAAACATCAGGGAACGCTTTAAGTTTTGAGAGCAGGGGAAGGCAAAAAGAGAAGAGCAAGAAAGAGAGATCAAGGTCTAAGTCAAAGGTGAGAGGTAGATCCAAATCCAGAAATGGCAGGAAGCCATAATGCTGGAATTGTGAAAAGATAGGGCACATAAGCAGAGATTGTTGGTCAAAGCCTAAGGAGGACAATCAGCACAAAGGAAAAGAAGAAGCAAAGGTTGCAGGTATTACACAAGATGTTTTAATATTCTCTTTGCATAATAATATAGAATCTTGGGTGTCAGATTCTGGTGCATCTTTTCATGCTACCCCCAATAGAGAATATTTTAGTGACTTTGTCCATGGAGATTTTGGAATAGTGTATTTAGGGGATGATGAGCCTTGTAACATTATTGGCAAAGGTAAAGTGTAGCTGAAAATGCAGAATGGCAACACATGGGTGTTGAGAGATGTTATGCATGTTCCCAGCTTGAAGAGGAATTTGATTTCTGCAAGAAAGTTAGGGGATGAGGGTTGTATAGTAACTCTCACAGCTGAATCTTGGAAGGTGACCAAGGGTGCACTTGTAATGGCCAGAGGTAAGAGAGTAGGTACTCTCTATTTATGTAATTGTGTTACTAATAATTCTCCTTCTGTATAATCTACTTCAGATGTGGATGTAAAATTGTGGCACTCTAGGCTCAGCCACATGAGTGAGAAGGGAATGTCAATTCTTAAGTCAAGAGATAAGCTTTCAGATTTGAAAAGCATAGATCTAGATTTTTGTGAGCACTATGTTTTTGGGAAACAGAAGAGAGTGAGTTTTCTCAAGACTGGGTCAACAAATAAGAAGCATAAGTTGCATCTTGTTCACACAGACGTGTGGGGACCGGCTCAGGTTGCTTCTATTGAAGGATCACAGTACTATGTTTCCTTCATAGATGATGCTACAAAAAAGGTATGGGTCTATTGTATTAAGAAGAAATCTGATGTATTTGAGACTTTTAAGATTTGGAAAGCTATGGTTGAGAATAAAATAGGCAAAAGATTGAAGTGCCTGAGATCTGACAATGGTGGTGAGTTTTATAGCTATAAGTTCAATTGGTATTGTTATATACATGGAATCCATAGGCAAAGGACAGTTCCAAGGACACCTCAACAAAATGGAGTTGTTGAAAGGATGAACAAAACAATTATGGAGCGTGCAAGGTGTATGAGATTGCATGTTCGTTCGCCCTTAGAGTTTTGGGCAGAAGCTGTTGACACTACAGTGTACCTGATTAACAGATGACCCTCTACAGCGCTAGATGGTGGAATTCCAGAAGAGGCATGGACAGGTAAAAAGGTAGATCTCTCATTTCTCAAAGTTTTTGGTTGTGAAGCCTTTATGCATGTTGATAAGGAAAATAGAAAGAAGTTGGATGATAAGTCTATGAGCTGTACATTTATTGGCTATGGCTCAGATGATTTCGAATTCAGGTTTTGGAATCTAGGAACTAACAGATAATTAGGAGCCGTGATGTTGTTTTCAATAAAAAAGTGATGTATAGTGATTAGTTGAAGAAGCTGAATCAATCTGGGTAGAGCAATGGAGAATTAGACGAGGTGACAGTCCAAAATGAGCTCACGAGAAGAAGAAATAATCACTTGCAGGAAAACACAGAGATCGACGTCGGTCAGGCAAGAACTGATGTCGGCAGGACAAAAACTGATGTCGGTCATACAGAGATCGACGTCGGCCAAGTAGGAACCGACGTCGGTCAGGGAGAACCAACATCGACCAGTTACAGGCCTGAAAGTGACCGAGGTCGGTCACTGTCAGAGAATTTGGACAGACAGCATGTTGTGAATGAGTCTCAGACGCCCATCAGGAGGTCAGAAAGGGTAAGTAAACCTCCAATTCGATATTCTCCTTCATTATTCTATTTATTGCTAACTGATGGTGGAGAACTAGAGAGTTTTGAAGAAGCAATACAGGTAGAATCCAAGAATCAATGGGAGCGTAGCATGGTTGAGGAAATAGAGTCCTTCAAAGAGAATCAAACATGGGATTTGGTTGAGTTGCCAGCTGGTAAGAAGACACTGAAGAACAGATGGACCTACAGATTGAAGGAAGGAGAGAATGGTAAGATGAGATATAAGGCCAGATTGGTAGTGAAAGGATTTGCACAAAAACTAGGTATTGATTTTGGTGAGATTTTTTCTCCTGTTGTTAAAATGACTTCTATACAGATTGTATTGTCTTTAGTTGCTATTGAGGATTTGCATCTTGAGCAGCTAGATGTTAAGATAGCATTTCTTCATGGAGATTTGGATGAAGAAATATATATGGATCAGCAGAAGGATTTGAGGTCAAAGGTAAGGAGAAGTTAGTGTGCAGATTGAAGAAAAGCTTGTATGGCCTCAAGCAAGCTCCTAGACAGTGGTATTTGAGATTTGACAGGTTTATGACTGAGCATGGCTACACTAGGTGTCAATCTGATCATTGTGTGTATTTTAAGAGATTGAATAATGGTAGATATATTATTTTGTTGTTGTATGTAGATGATATGCTGGTTGCAGGATAGCACATGTAGGATATCTCTGAGCTTAAGGTGAAATTAGCTCAAACATTTGCCATGAAGGATTTGGGAGCAGCAAAGAAAATCCTTGGCATGAGCATTAAGAGAGACAGGAAAAATCACAGGTTGATTTTGTCTCAAGAGGATTATGTGAACAAGGTGTTGAAATGGTTCAACATACAGGATGCAAAACCGGTAAGCACACCTTTGGCTGGACATTTTAAGTTGAGTAAAGAACAATGTCTTAATTCACATGATGAGGTAGAGTACATGAGTAGAGTTCCATATTCTTCTGTAGTAGGGAGTTTAATGTATGCAATGGTGTGTACTAGACCGAATATTGCCCAAGCAGTGAGAGTTGTAAGTAAGTATATGGCCAATCCAGGGAAGGAGCACTGAAAAGCAGTTCAATGGATCCTTAGATATTTGAGAGGAACTAGAAGTAGGCATTTGTGCTATGGAGGTTCAGATACTTCTCTACATGGTTATGTAGATTCAGATATGGTAGGTGATTTGGATGGTAGAAGGAGCACCATAGGATATGTTTTCACTGTTGGTGGAAGGGCGGTTAGCTGGATATCAAAGTTGTAGAAGGTTGTTGCCTTGTCAACTACAGAAGCAGAGTTTATTGCAGTCACAGAGGCTAGCAAAGAGATGATATGGATGACACGGTTCATGGAAGAGCTTGGAAAGGAGTAAGAGAGTTGTAGATTATACAGTGATAGTCAGAGTGCAATTCATTTGGCTAAGAATTCAGCCTTTCATTCAAGAACAAAGCACATACAGTTTAGGTACCACTTCATACGACAGGTATTGGAGGATGGTGAGTTGAAGCTGGAGAAGATCCATACAGATAGGAATCCTGTGGATATGTTAACCAAGCCGGTTACAAAGGAGAAGTTAAATCTTCATTCAACTTCTGTTGGTCTTCATGATTGAGTTAAAGATGGAGGAGCTAGAAGATGTTGTTGTACAGGTACTGGTGCAGTTGTTTATCTCCAAGTGGGAGATTGTTAAGGTGTGGACCTAAAAGCTTTACCAAAAGAGCGCATTTCTGAAGTTGTAGGTTTACACAGTCACCGACGTCGGTCAGGAGCAATCGACGTCGATTAGAAGTAGTTCAGGAGATGCTGGCATCGGTAGGGATCGACCGACGTCGATCACAGGCAAACAGGCAGCAACTAACATCGGTTACCTGTGTGTCTAGAAAGCTATTTTCGTGGACAGAACTGAGTGTTTACATGATGGAATTAAATCATAGTCTTAAGTCCGCATCTCTATCTTTAGTAAGACTATTTTAGAGCCCTTGTTTAAGAGGCATAACTATTGGTTGTAAACGCATGCTCATATTTCCTAATTATTATATAATAGAATAGATCTTCTTAGCTTATTGTATTGTAATGTTGAACAGTACAAAATTGTATATGTGAATCAATCCAGGTTGTTGGAGTTGATTGTAATTGAGAGAGAGAGCTCTTGAGGGAAAGAGATCTAGAGAGAGATCTGTACATCTGAGAGAGGTGTGGAAGAAAAGAAGTTTCTTCAATTGTATTCCTTCTGTAAAGAGTTTAATACAAGTTTTCAAGGTGGTTTCTTGTATCTCTTTTTGTTTGCTATTATCTGATTCTAGTTACTTATCTTTCTGATTTAATTTTGCGTTTATTGCTTTCATAAGTGTAATCAACATTGTTGGTTGATCTCCAACAAATTTATCACATCAGAAGGAGACTGTTCTCTCCTCTCATCAAGGAGAGGTTCCCTATGGATATGCTATGTATATATATGAACAAAAAATAATACTCAAGGGTAAGACCAGACATCCATCTCTCTTTCTTCAGAGATGATGTATACAAAACAAAAGAATAACTCAAGAGAATGATAGACAGCACTCCTCTTCTTTCAGAAGAACTGTTCAACCAGCCACAAGAATACTCCTGGAAATAAAAGCAGAATATGACTAAAGTATGGTAACTAGCAAATCAAGACACATCACAAAGTCTGCACATGAAATACTCAAGAGTGATATACGAAGAACAATGAAAGCTCAAAGTCTTTTCAAAGTTCTTTACACATCAATGAAAAAACAAACACACTGAAGGCAGCTATAGGGGCACAAAGTCTCTCCACAGTTGATTCTTCAGGACACCTTTTTGACAAATTTACTAATCCTGCTTATTAGATCAATGAAACAAACAAGATATCACAGCACAAAGTCTGAAAAAGTCCCTTGTTTTCATTAACAAAATATGATAAACAGACTAAGCACAAAGTCTCAATGATGCCTCTCAATTTTGGCAGAGTTTCGTTCAGATTATCAAAAAGAAGATCATTTTACAATGAAATAAAGTCCCTTATATAGCCACTTCAATAAGGACTCGAGAATAGTAATACATCATGATGCGTTGGGAAATGTTAGGAAGACAAGCTGGAACTTTTGGGGCATTTTACCCATTTGATCTTATCAATGTAGATAAACAAGTCGTGCAATTGAAAGATTACAACTTTCAATGTCCAGTTGTTAGTCTGATATTGACTTCATCATTCTTCCTTTCCAAATTGATTGAATCAGGTCCTGGATTCATCCATTATTTTGTCTTTCCTTGCTTTCAGCTGGTTTTTGTCTTGAATTCTAGAAATGCATCTGGGTCTGTGGATCAAAGGATCAATGGCTATTTTACTGTCTTTGAAATTGACGTTTACATGCTCATCAATATGTTTCCAACGGCTATTCAGCTATGCTGAATTTGACGTCTTTATGGGCGTCACCCCTTGAACTTCTTTTGACTTTTGGCCTTACCCAGTCGGCTTGGACTTACCCTTTCAGATTTTGAAAAATGACCTATGTTTGAATAGTCTTTTATTTCAGCTACCAAGAGTCCCCCGCAAGGGCACCTACCCTTTGGGGTTCTTTGGCAGTCCCTTTAGCAGACAAATATTTCCCTGGGCGTTTCTTTTAGCAGTCCCCGCAGACAAATGTTTCTCCGGGCTTTATTTTCGTGGACAAATCCCCAGGGAAAATTCCCAGATGTTTGACTTGAAAGCTCCCTGTGGGTAATTCTGTGGACATTTGTCTCGCGGAAAATTCTCACGAATAAAATGTCTGGGTAAAATTCCCACGAACAAAATGTCTGGGTAAAATTCCTGCGGACAAAATGTCCGTGTGAAATTAGTTCTGCCAGGTCTTTTTGAACAAGTCTTTGAAATTTTCTTTGGGGTCCTTGGCCATTTGGAATTCTTTCAGACTTTTTGTCCGAAGGAATTCCTTCGGACAAAAATCCGAAAGAATTAAGTCTTTAATCAAAAAATTTAAAATGCCTTAGACAAATCTGAAAGAATTACCTTTCGGCTTCTTAGAAAAATGATCTGACAAAAAGGTGATTTTCTTGATTAAGTGCCCTCTGCAAGGGCACTTGTCCTTTGAAAAGTCTTCTTTTACATTGAACCAGCCCTTTGAACTTGGACGATGAACCATTAGTTGAACCGGTTCAACAGTTCAATGAAGCGCACCAAGTCCTTTTGAACCAAAAGCCAATGAACCATGCAATGAACTTAGACGTTGAACCAATTGGTTGAACCAAGGCTTTTGAACCAAAACGGTTCAAGTCAATGGTTCAATGAATAAAACAAGCCAATGAACTAAGCATTGAACCAAGATGTTGAACTTGCCTTTGAACCAACAGTTGAACTAATCGGTTGAACCAATCCATTGAACCAATCTATTAAACTAGTTCAATGGTTCAATGAAGCGTGCCGAGCCCCTATTGTTGAACTTGTAGACGTTGAACCAAAAGATGAACTGAAAGAATGAACCAACTAAATGAAATAAAGCATTGAACTGCTTGGTTGAACTGAACTATTGAACTGTTCTTTTTGTTGAACCTGTCATTGAACCTTGAACCCGTTGAACCTTTTGAACCAAAATGGTTCAATGGTTCAAGTTAATTTTTGCACTCAGATGCTTGCCGATGAAGATTTTCACATGAACCAAAACTTTGAACCAATCCTGAAAAATGAACAAATGTTGAAAATCAATTCTTTTGACTGAAAACCGCCTGCAGAAGTCCGTAGATTTTCCTTTTCCTGCACAGTCCGTAGATTCTGCTTCCTGCTGAGTCCGTAGATTCAAGCCTACAGAGTTCGTAGATTTTTCTTCTTGCTGAGTCCGTAAATTCAAGCCTGCAGAGTCCATAGATTTAACCCTGCAGAGTCCGTAGATTTTTTGAGAAGCTCTGAAAATGAGAAATCTGAATATCTAAGACAAATTTTGAAAGTGGAAGATATTATTTTGGTTTGAAGAACCAAAATAATTCAAATGTTGTTCCAAAAATGACTGTTATTTTTGGGAGACAACCGCTGACTCCAGTTGGGGAACTTCTGTCAATTGCAAAACGAATTGGAAGGAGTAGAATTCAGAAACTCCAGTGTCTTCAAGTGTACCATTGGGCTTCGGAGTCATGCTTTCCAGAAATGAAAGACATCAAAAATGAAAACAAACAAAACAAAATAGAATTTAAAATTGTACAAATATACATATATACAGAGGCAATGATCTGATACTTCAAGAATTGAAGTATTTCAGAAACTACTTTTTGGGAGACAATGAAAATAATGTTCTATTCTGGTAAACCAGCAGGAAACCATTTTGTCCCCAGAAACGGTGATGGGCGAATGGAGCTCTCCATGAAGAAACTGATTTTTTACATCTTCTTGTTGACTCTTTCCTCTTCTTGCCCCATGGCAGGATGTGGTCTTCAAACTGGAAATTATCACTCCTTGTTGTCTTGGTGACGGATTCCTTTGCCTGATTTTGATTTGCAGCAGCATGGTCCAACATTATAACTTGTTGTTCTGTTGGTTCAGTCCAGCACATGATTGGATTGTCCAAGTCAAATTCCTGACAAACTATCAGATTATCATCTCCTTTGATGTCAAGGAGTTTGACTTCTTCATCTTAAGCAATCTTCAATTTAGGCAACATAAATTCACCTCCAGCTATGTTGTTGGTGTTGTTAACTTGCAAATTGCATGAAAGAAGAATATCTCTTTGAGGAGATATCAACACAGTCCCAACTCCATCATTGGTAGAAGAATTGTTGTCATCATCAAAAGTTGATCTCTTATCAGATTTCTCCTCATTAGAGATGAAAGATCCTTCCTTGTTTATACTGTGCTCTACCAATTCTCCTGAAATCTTGTTTGGATCAATTCTTGGATTGTCAGCTACAGGACTTTCATCTATAGGAACATGAGCATCTTTTATGGTAAAGAAATAATTACCATTGCCTAAAGATTCAAACAGAATTTATGCTACAGGGGATGATGTTTGGGTAACCACATACTTTGCTTCCTTTTCAGGAAGTAATCTTTTTATTACGCCTTGGATAGGGATCCTTGCCTCAGATAGATCCATGCTCAGTTCTCCTCCCATGTCCTTGAAAAAATTCTATCCAAGCAAAATGCCATAAGATGCTGGGACGTTAGCCACTAATACAGTCATTTTAATCCTCTTGTCTGGAAAGGCTGTGAATGCAAATTGAGCATCTTTGATTTGCCCCAGCAATGGCACTTGCTTGTTCTCCATGGAGAAACATCTCCCAAACGTCTTGGTCAATGTGAGACCAAGAGACTCAGCGACTTTGGTAGGCATGACATTGTCAGATGCGCCTGAGTCTATTATACAGTTACTCAGCTTGTGGCCATTGATTAACAGGGAAACATAGAAGGGTTCTATTTTTTCAAAAATAGTTGGAGGAGTAATAATCAGATTATTTGGACTAGGTGTATTTATTGGGGAATCAAAAGTCACTTTTTTGGCCTTTTGTACTGTAGGGATAGTCTAATCTTTAACATATTGGACCGCTTGTTCAGTTGATCCAGATTGGACTACAAGTACTCAAATTTAGACATCTGTATTTTTGTTTTTTTAACATGGGCAATTATATCAAATGGCTGAATCGAGCTAAGTACAAAGAAAGGTACTTTAGCTTTTTGAGTTTTCAAAGGGATGGGAGGTGGGCTGGTTTGTGAATTAGAAGTAGAAGGGGAAGGCGCAACAGATGTATTTACCTTTTGAGTGATTACCGGATCTTTTGGTTGAAAGGGCAGAGCTGTTCCACGCTTGACAATTGTGACTGTTGGCTGTGGTTGTTCTTCTGTCTTTTCTTTATCAGCCTGTTGGGCTGATTGATTCTTAGACCTAGTAAACACTGCATATGATCCATCTGAAGCTTCTCCTTTTCTTCTAGGTTCATCCTAATAATTCAGGAAACCAATGTGGGAGTCGCCAGCTGATTCTTCTTGATTGTCTTCAATGATATCAACATCATTTTTTTGATTTAATTCAGGCTGATAAGAAAATTTTGATTCTGTCTCAAGATATTCCATTGCTGAATTAGTTGGAGGAGCTTCCAGGGCAAGTTTCCCTTGTGAAGGAGGAAGATGATTTTGTTGTCCTTGGTTTCTGGCAACATTGCCCTGATATGACTGATTTGGGAATGTTCTTTTGTATGTAGGAGCAGAAGACATTCCTTGAGCCATTTGCTTTTTGAGGGCAAGTAGCTCATTTGCTAATTTTTGCACCATTGGATCTGTGGTGCTTGTAGATGCAAATTTGGAAGATGATGAAGCTCTGTTTCTATTGGGATCTCTTCTTATTTTCCCTGCTAAGATGAGATCATCTTCTACTTCAGTGGCCAAAAGTTGAGCTGCAGCAAGATCTATTTGGCCAGCACATCTCAAGAGGAAACTGACTTCAGGTAGCTGAGAATTAATGAAAAAGAATTTGAGATTCTCAGCTGTAGGTCTGGCAATCATAATAATTATGTTTCTCAACTTGTCAAATTTAGCTATGAAGTCTCGCATAGGCTCATGCGGTTCTTTTTTCATTTGTGTAAGTTGAGCCAGAAGTGTATGTGCATCTTCTGCAGGTTTGAATCTAGCTTCAAACTTAGCTTTCAAAGTATTCCAATCAGTCACAGATCGAGCCTGTAAATGGTAAAACCAATCTGCAGTAGGACCTTGTAGTGTTTCAACAAAAAGCCTGACTGATACATCTTCAAACTCTACCCCAATTACTCCACAAGCTATACTGAATGTTGCAATATGTTCATTAGGATGAACTTTCCCATCACCATGGAATTTCAAGAAATTCTTCCTAGAACTACATGGAAATTCATGTAGAGGAGGAGTAAGATTGAGAGGGCCAAAAGCATTACCCTAGGGGCCTTGAACTGCCATTATAGGGTACTGAAAAGGAGGGATAAAAAATCTCAAAGGGGTAATTACAGGCATAGCTTTATCAACAATATAAATTGATATTTCACCTAGTAATGGAGATCTGGGTTTAGTAGGAGAGAAGCTCTTGGTTCGTTGCAGATGAGATGGTGAAGGAAACAGATCAAAATCACTTTACTGTACCAGCTCGAACACAGGATCAACGACACCTTTAGCCCTTTGGCTTTGTGTATACCTTGAATCTGTTAGATTTGTAAAACAAAATTTGAAAAGAATTGACTTTACTTCAGTTAAAGCTTGAGGCTTTGAACTGTGTGTTCTTTTCCTGTTGGTGTAGAGGTGAATGGAATGGATAGACTATAAATGGATAATGGGTATGTCCCCAGCAGAGTCGCCAAAAATTGTTGGTTGAATATTTTGTCTATCAACGTACTGGTAAACAAAATAGGTCTTATAAGCCAAAGCAAGAAGATTAGTCATCCTAATGTGTAAATTTATCACATCAGAAGGCGACTGTTCTCTCCTCTCATCAAGGAGAGGTTCCCTATGGATATGTTATGTATATATATGAACAAAAAATAATAATCAAGGGTAGGACCAGACATCCATCTCTCTTTCTTCAGAGATGATGTATACAAAACAAAAGAAGAACTCAAGAGAATGACAGACAACACTCCTCTTCTTTCAGAAGAACTGTTCAACCAGCCACAAGAATACTCCTGGAAATAAAAGTAGAATATGACTAAAGTATGGTAACTATCAAATCAAGACACAACACAAAGTCTGCACATGAAATACTCAAGAGTGATATACGAAGAACAATGAAAGCTCAAAGTCTTTTCAAAGTTCTTTACACAGCAATGAAAAAACAAACACACTGAAGGCAGCTATGGGGGCACAAAGTCTCTCCACAGTTGATTCTTCAGGACACCTTGACAAATTTACTAATCCTACTTATTAAATCAATGAAACAAACAAGATATCACAGCACAAAGTCTGAAAAAGTCCCTTGTTTTCATTAACAAAATATGATAAACAGACTGAGCACAAAGTCTCAATGATGCCTCTCAATTTCGGCAGAGTTTCGTTCAGATTATCAAAAAGAAGATCATTTTACAATGAAATAAAGTCCCTTATATAGCCACTTCAAGAAGGACTGGAGAACAGTAATACATCATGATGCGTTGGGAAATGTTAGGAAGACAAGCTGGAACTTTTGGATTTTGAAAAATGCCCTGTGTTTGAATAGTCTTTTATTTTGGCTGCCAAGAGTCCCCTGCAAGGGCACCTACCCTTCGGGGTTCTTTGGCAGCCCCTTTAGCGGACAAATATTTCCACGGGCTTTTGTTTTGGAAATCCCCGCAGATAAATGTTTCCCCGGGCTTTATTTCCATGGACAAATCCCTAGGGAAAATTCCTAGGTGTTTGACTTGAAAGCTCCCTGGGGGTAATTCCGTAGACATTTGTCCCGTGAAAAATTCCCACGGACAAAATGTCCGCGTAAAATTCCCGCGGACAAAATGTCTGGGTGAAATTCGTTCTGCCAAGTCTTTTTGAACAAGTCTTTGAAAATTTCTTTGCGGTCCTTGGCCATTTGGAATTCTTTCGGACTTTTTGTCCGAAGGAATTCCTTCGGATAAAAATCCAAAAGAATTAAGTCTTTAATAAAAAAATTTAAAATGCCTTAGACAAATCTGAAATAATTACCTTTCGGCTTCTTAGAAAAATGATCCTCCAAAAAGGTGATTTTCTTGATTAAGTGCCCTCCGCAAGGGCACTTGTCCTTTGGAAAGTCTTCTTTTGCATTGAACCAGCCCTTTGAACTTGGACGATGAACCATTAGTTGAACCGGTTCAACAGTTCAATGAAGCGTGCCAAGTCCTTTTGAACCAAAAGCCAATGAACTTGGACGTTGAACCAATTGGTTGAACCAAGGCTTTTGAACCAAAACGGTTCAAGTCAATGGTTCAATGAATAAAACAAGCCAATGAACTAAGCATTGAACCAAGATGTTGAACTTGCCTTTAAACCAACAGTTGAACCAATCCGTTGAACCAATCTATTGAACTAGTTCAATGGTTCAATGAAGCGCGCCGAGCCCCTGCTGTTGAACCTGTAGACGTTGAACCAAAAGATGAACTGAAAGAATGAACCAACTAAATGAAATAAAGCGTTGAACTACTTGGTTGAACTGAACTATTGAATTGTTCTTTTGGTTGAACCTGTCATTGAACCTTGAACCCATTGAACCTTTTGAACCAAAATGGTTCAATGGTTCAAGTTAATTTTTGCACTCATATGCTTGCCGATGAAGATTTTCACATGAACCAAAACTTTAAACCAATCCCAAAAAATGACCAAATGTTGAAAATCAATTCTTTTGACTGAAAACCGCTTGCAGAAGTCTGTAGATTTTCCTTTTCCTGCATAGTCCGTAGATTCTGCTTCCTGTTGAGTCCGTAGATTCAAGCCTGCAGAGTTCATAGATTTTTCTTCCTGCTGAGTCCGTAAATTCAAGCCTGCAGAGTCCATAGATTTAACCCTGCAGAGTCCATAGATTTTTTGAGAAGCTCTGAAACTGAGAAATCTGAATATCTAAGACAAATTTTGAAAATGTAAGATATTATTTTGGTTTGTAGAACCAAAATAATTCAAATGTTGTTCCAAAAATGACTGTTATTTTTGGGAGACAACAGGGTTAACTGAATTGCATGATTTAATACATAGAGCTCAAAAATCATCTACATTATGACGACAACGGTGGGAGAAATCCCTCCCAAACTAACAATATTTCATCCTAGAAGTGTTTTTGCTAGCTTGAAGGTCTGATTGGATCAAGAAAAATCTTAAAATTTTGAAATTTTACATGCACAGGTCCAAGTTGTGATATTGCTCTAGTATTCATGACTTTTTAGTGGCAGTTTTGTCTTGTAAGTTGCAAATTTGTGCCACACATTTAACTTAACCGCTACTATTTCCTCTAATCGTGCAAGTTTTTGACCTTTTAACAATACTTTGACTCAAAACTTGTGACCTTGTCCTGAGAGTTACAACTTTGCATATAAACTTGCAATTTTGCCTAACTGCTAATGGTATGTTTTACAAGTTCATATCTTTTGATAAAATCATGACTTCAAAAGTTGTGACTTTGCCCTGGTAGTTATGGTTTTCCCCTGTTAAGTTATGGTTTTATAGGTTTTCATGAAACCACTAATGTTTGACCACTAATTTGCAGGATTCACTCTAACTTTTTTGATCGATAGGGACTTATTCTCACATAGTCAAACATATATCATTTTTATTTTGTATTTGTATCCCAAATGTTTCTATTTTGGATAACCATATAACAAAGATTATGTATCTCTGTTGTTGATCTGTGTGATTTGCAAGGTCACTTAGAAAGGGCAAGGCAAGGAAGACCATCCACAAACATACAAACCTTAGCCTTTTCCCTTCATTAATGAAAATGCATATCACAAGCATTTGTGAATCACAACTTTGACCTGTAGAATAGCAGTATTGTAGTCATAATAGTGATTTTGTCAGTTCTATCACTTTTGTCATTTAAAACTAATTCTGCTTGTTGATAGTCATCTCTATCTTCTATAGGGAAGGTATCTAATTAGCACATTTTCTAATTAATCAAAATCTTGGGTCATTTTGATAAAGTGTGAAGTATCCATCTTCAAATTTTGATATATCACTAAAATCAGTTTTAATTTGCCCTAATTACTTGTAAATAAACACATTTTTGAAGTAATCTATCATAACCTATTAATTTATCTGTTTTTGGTCCATAGTCAAAAATATGAGGTTTTGTAGTTTATCATAAAATTGTAACTATCAATTTATAGCTAATAGATATTTTGTCAGTTGCAGTCACATTTTTGTATAAATTGTCATGATTTTACAATCTAACTATCATGATTAAGCTAATTGCTACAAAATCATAACTTGTAATCTATGATTTTACATTAGAGTAGCAATTTTATATTTTTTGGTTGCAATTTTGCACTGTGTAATTAAGATTTTGCACTGTGTAATTACAATTTTGCATTGAATTTTATCCTTTTAAGTAAAAATTTTAAGTCATTTTTGGTGAATTTTGAGTCATTTTGGGTCCCCTGCAAGGCCCAAATTGCCTTTGGTGGTAGGGGGTCCACCCCTCGACCCTGCCCTATACCATGACAGGGAGCACACTAAGGGTGTTTCCCCTAGACCCCATAAGCAACACTACCCCTTGACCCTACTAGGGGCTACCACCCCTAGACCCTTTAAGGGACACTACCCCTTGATGCTACTAAGGGCTACTAGGGGCACTTTAAAAATAATCTTTGAATCATTTTGATCACATTATCTTGTAGATATCATTGTCATTGTTTGTCTTGTATATTCTTGTCCTTTATATATAATCACACATCTTAATCTAATCAGTTAATTAATTTTTTTGTCTGCCTATTTATATCTTGAGGGCTACTGTTGGTGTATGCTCTCCCCCTTGCATCCTTATGAAAATTCCTGGGGGATAAAAAAACCACCCATAAATCCCATTCCCTTTTATTAAGGGGCTAGTAACCATAGATTTCACCACCATGCACTAGTCTAAACTCCATGCTTTGATGAATTCTAAAAATTGGGAAAGTTGTTGTTCAACACCAAAGCGGAATTACCCATAAAGGGTTTCATGGAGTGAGGGACGTTTAAGCTCTAAGATATAAGGTGATTAGACACCATTTTGTATGGACTTGGTCCCCACTGTACCTTTGCATATATAGGGGATTCACTTAGAGATCCTTATGCAAACCTAGCATAGGATCCTTCGACCGTAATAGGCACCTCATTAATGAAGTTAGTATCAGTTCCTAAGTAGCCATCATGTGCAAATGGGGTTGAGACGGTTCGATCAATTCCATAATGGGTCACTGGCTTACAGCCTCACCTATAAAGTTGTTTGATGGTGAGAATGTTGGGTTACACACCCTTAAGCTTACTAAACATAGGTTTTGTGGTTTGCTTGCTTTAATGTGTGTTGTGCTAAACCCATGTTGTTTGTGAGCCAAGTCAACCTCCACCCAAACCTATATACCTATTTAGGTCTTTGCACTACCCAACTTGTTTATTATTGCCTATCATATCTATCAACTTATACATCCTTATCCCATTATTTCTCCTTGTACATCCTTGTTATCATCTTCTTGTATCCTTCTCATTGTCCTATCCCATCCCTTATCTTGTCTTCATCCCATCATTGACTGCACCCCCATCGCCTACCTCTTGTCTTAGACATCCTTACCTCATCACCCTCTTGTACATACTTTGTACATCTTCTTGGTCATGTCCTATCATTAGACCCTAATCGTCACTTACATATCCTAAATCATATATCATCCACATCTTGTTGTAAATCCCTACGCCATCACTTATCTTGACCTTGTTTCTATCCCCTCTTAGTCTAACCATCTCCACTCATCATTGATCATCCCTCATCACCTACATATTCCAGTCATCATCTTGTATATCCTTATCTTACCCTTTTGTACATATCTTTATTCTCTTGTATATCCTTCTATTCACATCAACCATTGATCATCACCCCATCACTTGTATATCCTAATCATCATCTTCATTGTTTTATCTTCTTGTACATAATTATCCTTTAGTATATCCTTTTACATCTCTCATATTATCTCCTATCACATCATCCTAATCAACCTTCTATTCATACCTTGATATCACTCATCATTAGTCATACCCTTACCTATCCTAATCACATCTTGTCTCACCATCCACATCTTATCCTAAGTCTATACCCAATCACTTGTCTTGACCTTGCCTTCATCAACCATCTATCCTAACCTCATCATATATTATCATAGTTGGCTCTTTAGGTCATATGCAGGTATAAATCATCCCCATATCATTCATATTACCCCTTTATCATTTCATCATCACATATTATCATACGTGTCCTTGCCCCATTACCCCATCACTTTCATCACATAATCATACCCTATCCCATCTTGAGAAAATCAGTCCAAAGCTCGAGCTAATCCTCTTGTCCTTTCATATCATCCCATCATTTTAGTCCACTATCACTCATCATTCAGTCAGATCTCATACCTAGTCAATATCCTGCATACATCTTATCATCTTGACAGTTTCAATCTAGCAAACCCATCATCATCAATCTAGTCTCTATCATCCTTGCCTATTCATAACTACCACCCATCATACCATCATCTTGCTAGTTTGAATCTAGGCACCCATCAAATATTTAATCTGTTTTACTAGCTTGACAACTAGGCATTGTTGATAGGTTGTTAGCACCTATTGCACTATCCATTTGAAATTTGACCTTAGTCTTATATCATCCTAATCACATTTAGTCTACCTCATCATAATCATCATCATCATCACCTATCATACTATCCTAGTCATTGGACCCACTTTTTTCAAGGAACCATACTAAATCCTTAGCCTCTCTCCCATCATCCACCTCTTATCATCCATCCCCCATGGATTTAGACCCCACTTTCATAGACCAATACATAGTTACCAACAAGGATGAGATCCTCTTTTAGTTATGATGGGTGTCCCACTTCCCAAAGGTATTGATCCCCTTCAACTCATTACACCTCCTATCTAATCCCCTTTATTTCAGTCCCATACCAATCCTCCACCCACTGGCCATAAACCATCCATTGCCCATTCTCATACTAGCAAAGGGAATCCAATCTTGGCCACCTCACCTATTACCAGTGCATCCACCCAATCACATCAACAACCATCTGATATAAAGTCCAATGCTTCCACTTCTAGGTCACAAAGTGAAGTAGGCCCTTAAACTCCCCTTCTTTTGTCCTTAGAATCCATTTTCAAACAGCTAGTCACTACTAACATGATGGTCTATCCACCCATTCACCATCTTGATCCTACTAAGCCTAAGCCCTCTTGGTATAAAGATAAATAATATTATGTATATCACCAAACCTGGGGGCATACTATTAATCGATGTTGACCTTTTTGAGATTATGTCCAAGACCTCATCAACCATGGTGACATAGTAATTGAAGATGAATCAGATGAATCTAAATCTCTAGGTGAATAAGAAGAGGAATGCCAAGATTTCATTCCCAATCAAGCCCTTCCCTCTTTAAGCCAAGGTCAAGACACCATTCCCATCTTCAAATCCTCCATCACAACTAAGTCTATTCCCCATGATCCTAGCCCTCCCATCTCTCACGAGTCCTCCCATGGCCCTCTCTTGACCGAATCCATCATTCATCCATCATATCCCTCTCACCCATCACATCACATACCCATTGTTGAGAGGTCAATCATGGATAATGAACCTCTACTAGTAGCATTGCATCTTGTACATTGGATTCAGCATCATAAGTCTTATCTTCATCAATATCATGTACAATACCAGTATCCAAATTAGATTCCTCATTTGAAACATCATCCCTCATCGATATTACAGTAGATGTTGATCATGTCTATCTTTTTGAGAATGCCTCTAATCTAGGTACCTCTAATCCATCACCAGGCATACCTTTGGATCCCAATCAAGATGATGAAGTCATAAAAAAATTCTTACAATTTTTATTTATTGAATATTTTCAGAGTGAATCTGATCTAGATACATCTACCATAGCCAGTTTTAGTGATCTTTTTGTTGATCTTGAAAAGATTTTCTCCAATGTCAAAACTAGGTCTATTAGGAACCCCTATGTAGACTATGATGCCTCATCACCACTCATTAACCTCATCATCCCCTCACCACCACTTTCATCCATCATGGACCCTTTTCTCCCCATCAATGATCACTTAATCACCTCCCTCCATAAGTATGAATAGGAACATATATCATTGGAGCCTTCCTCAAGTAATATAATGTATGCCACAAGTGAAAAGGTCCAAGACCACATCCCAAAAGTTATAAGTCATGATCAAATCATATTTTATCCTATGATTCAAAATCAAGTAAAATAAAATCATCAACCTAATAAAAAAAATGTCTTCCCCTAGTGAATCCCACTATCTGGCACTAAAGGAATGTATCAAGTCAAAAATCAATCTCCCTTGGTGAAGCCCAAAATCAAGCACTAGGGGGAAATCAAAATCCAAATAATGTCAAAAACATGATCAATAATCCATCAAATGATCAAATCAAAGATAAATCACAAAGTCAAAGTGTCTTGGATCTCCTATAGTCTTTTGTCAATTGGCACCAATCAAATGAAGCATGTCTCACATCTCCAATGATGTATGCGACTTCTAGTCCTCATCCTCCATCACCCATCACCCTATCCTATCATGATCTTATCATTCATTTTAGTCTTAATCCTCCATCACCCATCATACCATCCTATCTTGATCATATCATCCATCAACATCGAGCTCTAATCGAATCCATACCTCACATCACCTCCTCGAGCAGCATTGTCTCTCCTAGGGGAAATGAAGACACTTGGTCTAGATATTTCGAGGGGTCTCCATCAAGCATTAACAAAGGTCAAATGAACCCAAATACATCTAGTATCATGATCACAACATCACACATCCCTAGAACAGGTATTGGTTAGAGATCACCATAATGCTTGCATTCCTGCATCTCATCCCCATATCTAATAAATCAATATGTCATTCCAAAAGTACCAAAAAAACATTCATCCAATGGTGAGAACCAATCTTCTGGTGCCTTAGGCAAGTACCATGATGAAAACTAGTTTCTGACATCATGGTAAAATAATCTACTATCTGCATTATCTCTCCACAGTTGGGGGAAAATTCATCCATTTCATATCCTTTGTCAATCCACCCATCCCTTATCAATTCCCTCATCAACTGTCTATATAACCCATCCACATCATCCTTATCCATCTTATCCCCTCATCTATTATTCCTACCCATCATCTTCCATCATATTGCATTCCTTCCTATCTTGGCCTTCGTAAGGAATGAAAGGTGTCTTGAGAACTATTCTTGAACCATCTTGGCATATCTTCTAATGGACCTCACACAACTAAACAATATAGTTCTTTCACGATATGGTCATCGACAATCCCTAGTCCTTTCTTCCTTGTTCCTCATCCCCTTTTCCACCTCACCCCTATCTTTTTGTCATTCCATTCATCATTCTACCATCCTCATCCTTATCTTGGTTGTTAGGCTTGGTATTCCCTTTGCTAGTAACCCCATTTTGTATAGTTTATATACATATCCCAAAAATCACTAAAAATTGAAATATGTCAAAAACCCTAAAAATCATAAAATTTGAAAAAGCCAAAAATCCTAGTTCATGGTGTTTTCTCTTATGCCTAATCCCTTGGTCGCATCCATATCCATACCATCTGATATCCATCTCTATGTCATTTGTCTATCTTCACATCCATCATCCTTGGATACAACATTTCATCTTGAAATCTAATCCTAGTGGTTACCCATCCCTTCATATCTTTAATCTCATGCTTGGCTTAGGTATTATTGGCACACATAACCTTGTCAAAGAATTTAATATGTCACCCATCATTTCCCTATTAATGCCTCTTCACACCTAGCACCCATCACATCACCTCTTTGTTAGTGTGGAAGGTACTTAATCCCATCACTGTATTTATCATTTCCTCTTCATACCTAGCACCCATCCAATAACTATTTTGCTAGTATGAAAGGTATTTGATCCCATCATATCCTAGTCTCCTTGCTAGATTAAACTCTTGTAGGGCCTCATCTGTTGGTAATCCTTGGTCATCATTTTTATAAATCACCTTCCTTTGCCACTTTTCAATTCAATTTCAATACCAAATCAGTATTCAAAGACCTTATCCCATCCTCCATCCTTCTATCCACAACTAGGGAAAACATCCTAGCCTAATATTAATCATGATCACCCTATCCAAATCCAATCCCATCCTAAGTCCACAATCACATCATGATCATCCAACCCATCACCTAATCACTCATCCCATCATTAGACAAGACATTGGGACACTGGATGTAGATACTCTTGTGTTTTACTTGTTCTTTATGTTTGTCTTATTTGCATGTCTTTTATTGTGTGTCTTGTTTGTCTTATTTGAATGTCTTTTATTGTGTGTCTTGTTTGTCTTATGTTTTATTTGTATTATGTCTTTTTATCTATTGGGAAATGAATAGGGATGATATGAGGACACCAAAAGTGCCCTCAAGGATGTAGAGTTTGCTACTTCCCCATGCACTTTGGCATCATGTTCTTTTGGTCATGTTTATATCATGGGGCATACTACCAAGTGTCATATCTTTTAGATTGCTTAGACTATGATGCGCCTTATTAAAATTGTGATGGCTTGATGAACTACATTCTCATCATCTCATCATCCTTATTCCCATTGCTAGCCTACTCCTTTCAACTCATCTGACTAACATCTAATCTTTAATCCTCATCTCATCATCTAAGTTATATCATTCACTAACAAGTCTAATCATCTTTATCATCATCACTTTATAACCATTAATCCTCATTTTCATCATCATATTCTAGTCTTAACTACATCGGCCTAAGGTCTTTCAGACTATGTAGGTAGCACTTGGCCATCTTTTAGTGCCCAAGGATATCTCGACCACTATCTCATCTTTCTCATCATCTATCATCACATCTCTCTCATCTTTCATTATCCTCAAGTTACTTGATCATATTGATTCTTCTCTATCATCACCTATATCATATTTATCAACTTTAGCTTTGAGCTACACCCATCGTATCTTATCAAATCATCGTCTTATCCTATCCAAAAGCTCTACCTTACATGTGTCCTTGTTTGGGATACATCTAAAGCTTACGGCCTTTTATCCTATCATCATCATGTTACGGTTGATTCCCCTTTGGGATGTGTCAACAACTGTGACACCCATCATGTTTACTCCTTGTGCATGTGTCTTTGCCAGGGGCATCATCAATTTTTATCTCACTGTTAAATTTGAGTTCATTTTCTTTATCATCTACCTCAACATCTAGCATCCCATCCCCTCGTCTATTCCTCACATCCCACCCCTCTTTTCTTCTTTCAAGTGGCCATATGTCTCCTTCTTTCATGTATGTCCCCTCAAGGGGGAATCAATCATATCCACTAATATCAGCTACTAGCATTCATCTATGACATGTTTTTTCTTTGAAAGACCATTATTCCTTTCACTTCAATTCACTCACAATGCCCTTTCAAAGAGGGGCAAAATGTATGCACCTAAATTCACTTGCCTACATTAACGTCACTAATATTCCTATTAGTTGACAATAATTCTCATCTCATTTATCTTAATTTATTCCCCTTTCCTATAAATTTATCTAATATCCCCTTCTATTATTTCATCATCTACTAACCTTATTCTATCCCACCAATCATTAATTTTATCCTAAATCCCCATTATCATATCCTAATCCCACTACCTATTATTTGAGAATTTCAAATTCCCATGACCCACCTACTTAAGCCTATCCCTAGGCTCTCTGACACCCCTTGTCCCTAATCCCTACATAATCCCTATCTAACCTCCCTCTAATCATCATTAATTCTGAAGAGGATTCTAGAATTGGAGGATTCTAGAATCCTTTCTATTCTAACCCCTCCTCTCTAGAAGCCTCTAAATCTAGAGGCTTCTAAAGAATTTAAAATTATCTGGATAATCCCTAACCCTTGATCTCCTTCTTCTAAGTTTGAATATCCACCATAGATTTTTCCCTCATCTTTATATTTAAACAACTCCTCTCCTCCATGGAAGGCCAATGAGCAACTATCTAACTACTCCATGTCCAATTAGTCATTGAATCCTTCATCATCAACATCCTTGATCAAGAAACATCATAGTGTCAAAATATGAGTCCAAGGTATATCAATCCAATATCAATATCTTCTTGTTTTCTTTCATCTATTTGATCATGGTGTAGATCACTTAGCTTTATTATTCTAATGATGTTTTGAATGGTTTATTCATATATTTGCATTGAATTCTAATGGCTCTATCACTTTAACTACGTAGTTGGTTATTTGGGTTAATTGAATTTCATGATTTAATCCATATAGCTCAAAAACCATCTACACAAAGTACATGGTGTACAGAATTAGCCTAAAAGGCATAGTTGCAAACCTATTTGTGATTATGTAGGGTAATAATGGGCCTTCAAATCAAGAGATAAAGCTTCATAATCCTGAATAGAGGTTCTATGGATTTCTATGCTCTTTTTACAAGCCTCTCAATATGATGTATGAACCTTTCAAGCTACTACTTTGGTCCCAAAAGGTGACTGTGCCACTATGTCCCTCAAGAAGCTTAATTACAGACCTATGAAGGATTGTTGAGAGCTTGAGAACCCTTGAGACATCATTAGGAACACTTGTTGATGCTTGTTGGAGCTTCGCTAGGTCATGAACAAAGCCTAATCAAGTGACTACATGTAGACCTTAGCATGGTATCTTAGTGTATCATGAAGAAATTGAAGGGAGATGGTGCAGGAAGATTAATAAATTATGAAGATAACACCTAATAAAACATGATGATCACTACAATGTCAGTATAATAAGGTTCTCAAATAGATACAAGGTGTCAAGAACAAGGGCAAAGAGAAACTCAAAGTGAACTTGATGATCAAGTATGCTACTTGTCACTCCTAAGCAAGTAAAAGGGTAGTTTCAAATAAGGTTAATGAGTTATTGAAGAAATGAAGTTTCCTATGCCAACCACTAGAAGATCATGATGACACCAATCAACACATGCTGAAGGACATCATAACTCTCCACTTGAATACATTCTTGCTTATAACTTACTCTTTCATAAAGGGACACTTGTCTTTGCTTCTCCAAAGTACTTCCTTTCTCTCTCTCTCACTTTCTTCTATGAATGTTGCCTTGTATGGTTTGTTATAGATCCTCTACTTGAGTAGGGAAAAGCCCTACTCATTTGTATGCCTTGGATCAATAAAGACTACTGGTTTTACCTCCTCCTTTTAATGCACTTAGTGTGTATGCATGGATATTTGATCTTCTTTAGTGATTTGATTGATCTTCCTTGACATGTTGTCCTATCCTAACACCTATATGTAGTTTTAAATATTCTTTTGTGGGTCATGTGAAGTGTGTAAGTGTAGTACAAGGGTTGAGTGAGCTTATCTATTCATTAGTGTCATCTTAGACCTCTTGGTTAGTCCTCCTATCATAATATTCCATCACAACCTCTACATTGAAATGTTGATGTGAGAGATTCAGATTAGGAGTAGTGTAATTTTAGCTTAGTCTTATATTTTAGATGTGCACATGTAGTTGGTTGGTAGTGATCAATTGATTTGGTGTATCACCAACTTAGTTGGTTTTCTTTCATGTTATCTCTCTCCCTGTTCTTTTGCAAGTTAGTAGTGAAGCCTAATTGATACATCAAGGGGAGCTCGCCCTATAATCTAGAGGTTTAGTCTACTTAGAGTTCACCCACAACCTAAGACTAATTCTCATTATATAGCTCAAGTGATAGGGCTTGAAACACCCTCTTAAGCATGCAAATTTGAGCTATAACAATTATGAGGTATAGTAGAAAAATAAATGCCCTTGACAAGCCATTTGTTAGTATAGTCTTATAATAAGCATCTAAGCCCCTCACCAACAAGCACATAAAGAGAGATAGATCAAGAGGGCAACATTTTCTAATAGAGAAAAATAAATGAAAGCTCTCAGATTGATGGCCATTAATATTAATGCAAGTAGAAGCATCCTATAAAAGGGTTTGCATGGAGAGAATGAATTTGTGGCTAGACCTTAAAGCTTGAAGCATGGAAAGAATGAAGGACCATTCAATTCTATCATAAGCCTTCTCAAAGTCACTTATGATGAACATAGATTTCTTCTTGGAGGTGCAAGCCCACTCCATACCTTCCCAGACTACCAATATGTTAACCAAGATATATCTCCCTCGTATAAACCTTATTTTATCAGATTGAATGATAATGGGAAGCAAATACCTAATTATGAGGTTTAGAGCTTTAGCTATAATTTTATAGGAGACATTTAGAAAGGTGATAAGCCACTAATTGGAGATAATCTCAGGATCCTCACTCTTGGGAATAAATTTGATATTATAATTTTTTACGATTTTTCTAAGTGAACACTAGGGGAGAGCTTCTAAGTAGACTTTATTAATATCAATGCCAACACAATCCGAAAGAGATTGGTAGAATTTCTAAGGGAAACCATCAAGCCATGGGCCCTGGTCTTGATCTATAACCATTGCTACTTGATGAAGTTCTTCTATGGATGGAAATTTATCACATGCCACCTTTTGAGAAGGAGATATTTTGTAGGGAATGACATCTAGGCAAGTTTGTAAGACCATTTTTTGAGTCTTTGAAGAAGTTTGAGCTTGAAAAACTTGACTGTGATGCCAAACAAAATATTGAAGGATGTCTAGGAGATTAGTCAAATGGTATTCAACATACTTAATGGATTTTATCTAAGTGGCATAATTTCGAGCCCTAAGCTTACTGAAAAATTACTTGGAACATCTATCTCCAATTTTGAGCTAGAGTAAGCAAACTTGCAGTTGAGCTGCCCAAGCTTGATGAAAGTCAACAAGTTTGATTTGTTGTCTGAGGGTAGCCACTTGGTTTTGCAAAGACCAATCTAGAGGGGATTGTTCAAATACCTTGGAAAAATGATTGAATTATCTAACAAAAGTAGAATTTGCTCATTTTATAATGAGGGCCAACTTCTTACCCAAAAAAATGAAGAAAGGTGGCAATGCGGGTGATGGCAGGTTCCCACCACTCAATCCACCCAAAATCCCCAAATAGATGAGGGGAAATATTCCAAACTCTCTTATGTGGGCAAGGGTTTGTGGATGTTGGAGATGATAAGTATTCAGGTAGAAATGGGTATTGTAAATTTAAGTGGGATGTGCAAACCATTACATTGTAAATCAGATGGATTGGTGATCCGAGAGGACATCTAGAAGCACACTCACATGGAGATCATAATTATGAGCAAAAGAGAAGATATTTTGGTTTGAAGGAGGGCCCTATTTGGTATTTTGATCACTCATTCGGTTATTTGGTGAAATTTGGACTAAGTAAACAAAGCCATGGGAGATGAACACCTATGATGGTGGTTTGTGTCAAACATGCCAAACTTATTTCATAGATAGGCACAAGATTCTCTCTCACCAACACTACATCGCATTGGAAAGACCCCTTATCTTCATATTAAATCATGTTAAAATACCCACTAATAATGTAGTGGGTCATGGGGAGGGAATATTATACCCATATTCAAAGAGTTATTCTTTCAACAACATCATTAAAAGTATAAATGTTAACAATAATAAGATTCTACTTGCCAAAAATAAAAATCATCCAGATAAGATGATTAGATAGGTCCACTCCCCAATCCACCACATAGGATGCATAAAGAGCAGATATCAAGGTAATTAAGCCACCATAACCCACTTCAAATATGTACATATCACAAGTAGCCCTAGGCCAGATGACCTTGGTTGTTGTAGATGTGTTACAATCTAGGGGTTAGAGTAGAAACCATGAACAAACAATCAAAGCTTCTCCCTAAATTCTGACAAAATACCTTGAATTGAGTACAAGGAAATGAAATTTAAAATGTGAACTAAATAAGGAATAAACGGTAAAAATTATACCTTAAATTCACTCTCAAATACCTCCTCCTCGTTGTAGATGTGCTCTAAATTTGAAGATGTATGGATGTTTAATCTCTTGATTGTGTGATTGTTTTATTGACTCAAGATTTGCATAGCATGTAGCTATGGTGTTTTATTTTCATACAAAGTGATGGAAATATTGCATTGGTTGACAAAGGATTTCTAAAAGATGGTTGTTCTCTATTATTTTTCTTAATTTTTTTCTATTCATTTGCATGGGAGTGTAGTTCTACTTATAGGATCCACATGAAGGAATGGGTGTCTAGGATTAAGCCATGGTGGATTTTTATCAATGGTAGAGAATGGATGAAAAAAAATTAGTAGTTAGGATTTTAGGAATTAAAATTTCCATGGAGAATTCTAGATGGATGGTGAGGAGCTTAAGGCATCGTGTGGAACTCAAGGTGGTGGATTAGAAGATTGGAGAAGAAGTTAGTGTAATAAATGAGGGATTAGTGGTGGGATTTGCTAGGATTCTTAGTGGAGGTAGATGGGGGTAGTTAGGAAAGCATATAAAACTCAAGAATTAAAGGGTCTTATTAGCAATAAAGTGGGTGCTACATAGATGATTAATTGGGATGAAAGAATAATGTGAGGAATAAGGTTAGGATGATGAAAGAAGATGCAAAGGGGATGAATGTTATTCATAGTGATATTAGGATAATTATAAGCCATGGTAATCAGTGTAATGGCAATGGTGTTAAATGATGATAAAATTAGTAACGAGAGAAGAGAGGAAATTTTAAGATGTCTATAGTGGCCATTTGCAAAGCAAAACTGGTAATCTTAACTCCTATAGACCAAAGATATGTATATCTAAAAACTTATGACAATTTTCCGACACTAAATACTAGTGTGTTGTGTTTGTCAAGCCACATGCATTCCATAATAAAACATTCATTAGAAACCATCAAGGTTCATGGTTTCACCCTCTGGGCCCTCTAACTCTATAAAGTGGTTGCTCAAGAAAGTGTTATGTTATCATTTTTTAAGAAAGTTTGTAAGCACCATAGTTCACCTCACAAGCTAAGCAAACTCATTATCCTCACAACTAGGAGAATAACTCCTTGAATGAAGAGTTGATTTCCTATATGGGGAGGGAAGAATTTCTCGTGGGATCATCGTTGGAATGCTAGCTGAAAACAACTATGAAGTTTGTGTTTGAAATAAAGAGAACCTAGAGGACATATACTCTTGTGGTTTAAGTATGGAATTTACAACTCAAGGAGCACTTATCATGGTCAAAATAGGGTTGGGCTATGGGGCATGAACAGGTCAGGTTTGGGTTGAGCGTGACGGAGTGGATACTATTAGTGTAGGTTTTTATTTTTCCCTATTTATTAATTAGGGAAATTGTATTTCTTGTGCATGCATGGATTTTTCCTACATTTGTGGGATAGGCTAGCTTATGTGGGGGTGTGTGTCATAGGTGTCATAAGAATGTCATAAGTAACTCCTTTGATGGGAGTTACTTCTCTATTCTTAACACCTTGTCACCACCTTTCATGGAGGAGTTACAGTCTATTCTTGGGGTGCCTTGTCTACCTTTTGTGGAGGAGTTACTTATGTACTCTCCTATATGTATTCCTCTCTTTAGCCACCTCATGTTAATCAAATTTTGGTTTTCTCTATTTTGTCTTGTGCAATTTATCTTCTTGTGTTATTTTCAAATTGCTTTAGCATCTATGTGATGTGCACTAGCTTCAACTCGTGTGATCACGTCTCCATTGCACTCGCATTATCTGAATTCTGGCAACAAATTCGATATAGTATCAGAGCAAGAACGGTAATCGTGTGTATGGTTACACTTTTAGTTCATTTTGAAATCAAGAGGAGTGGAGTTCTCTTTGTTTTTTATTTATTTTCTAGATCTGATCTAAAATTTTATATATATATATATATATATATATATATATATATATATATATATATATCATTTATGGTATCTTGCATCTTGGAATCCTTGGCCTTTGGGTGTCTTGGTTGTCTTCACTTCAAGGGCTGGTTTAGCAGTTAGCTTGGGCACCATTGTTGTGTGGAGTAGCAGAGAGAAGAGCAGCAACTCCAAATAGCAGTCCTTCCAGCATCCTTCTACTGCCACGCCATCAGCTGTACGGCATCCAGCTTGCTATGGCGCAATTTTTCTGAAAATGGTGCATCCTTTATGCCAGGTCTACTATTATCCTTCCAGCAAGGCGCCTTCAGCAATGCCAAGCTTTTGCGCCTAGCTTCTGGTCTTCTGTTCTACCATACAAGCAGGTCGTACGGCAGTCCAAGTCTGTTTTTCTGAAAATGGGGCATTTTTTTTGGTAAAACTGCTATGTGTTGAAGTCTAGAAACTCTTTAACCTTTTCTTGCCCAGCAAATTAGAGATGCACCCTTGTTTTTGGTGAAAACATACTGCCACATCTACTGTTCTTTTGTCTTTTCTGCAAGTATAATCTGGATTGTTTGTTTTTGGCGCCCCTTCCTTGGCATCCCATGTGGCGCCCCTTGGACACATGGCATCCTTCATTTCTGTCTATGCTTCATTAGTTTCAGTTAAAATTTGACTTGTAAAACAAAAATCAGTGAATTTGACTGAATATTTAATTTTTTAGACAGTTTTGTCATTTAAGGATTTTCATTTAAAACTTGTATCTTCGCCTATCGAAGACGAAGGGTGAGGCCCAAGTTGGCGGGAGGCCAATTCACCTTCACACAAACCTCCTTTAGATTTCTCATTCTGTGTCGAATCCAACGAGTGGTTGGAAGGCCACTTTCTCTCTCATAACAGGCATTTTTAAATGTTTTAGTATTTTTTTTTACAAAAACACTAGTTTACGAGAAAATTGAACCTTTAATATCTTGCAAATGGTAGCTCAGATTTGGGTGTCATTTTTTTCAAAAGTGTTTGTAATTCAATTGTCCATAGCGTAGGCTTGTTATTTGTCAAAAATGCACTAGTTTATAAAGTGCCAAAAAATTGGGTCTCTCGGGACACATTTTCGGTTGAGTCCGACATCCTGTTTGCTTTAGTCTTGCACTGATTACTCTAAGACGCATTCTTGACCGAGTCTGACATATTTTGAGCGTGCACTTGCATATTTGGGGGGGCTCAATATTTTGGGGGGTTGTGATTGATTTTCACAACTTGTAAATCTTTGCTTTCATTCTCCTTTCTGCATAATTTCACAACTTGCAATCAACACAACTTCACCTAAATTTAGTTGAAAATGGATTCTTTTCAACTTAAACCTCTAACACCTTTCAACTATCATGAATGGAAGGTTAAAATAGTAATCATTCTTAGAAGCAAAGGTTTGTATAGGATCACCATGGGTACTGAAGTAGAACCCAACACTGATGTTGAAAAGGTCAAGTGGTACAACCGTAGTGATGAAGCCTATAGATTACTGAGTTTGTCTATGTCTCTAGAACTTCTCTTCCATTTAGAATCCTCTCAGACTCCTAATGACATATGGGACACCTTAGAAAAGTTATTTGGGAAGCTTGATGAGATCAGAGGTCATGAGCTCGAAAATGAACTCATAAGTCTAAGTCCTAGCAAATTTGACACCCTACAGGACTTATTCACTAAGTTTAAGGCCCTTAAATTGCAATTGAAACAATGTGGGATAGAGAAAAAATATGATCAACTCATGCTTTCTATTCTCACAAAGTTAGGTCCAAGCTATTCAGTCTTTGTCTCCACTTTCCATGCCACAAAAAGTGCCCTTAGCACTACATGGAAAATGCCTTCTTTGGATTCATTCATTGCCGACTTGACTAGGGAGCAAAATAAGCTAATTCAAATGGGCACAATGAAGTCTACTCAACCCCAAGCATTGATAGCTGGAAATGGTAAGGATAAGACTTCAACAAAAAAGAAGAAAAAAAAGAACAAGGACGAGGAAAAGAAGAAAGAAAACACCAATCCTGCCAAAAACAACATCGAGTCTTCATCTTCCAATGCTAAACTTAAGAAGGAGAAGGTTAAGTGTGCCTATTGTAAAAATATAAGACATGATGAACAAAAATGCATGAAAAAATAAATAGATCACCTAACTCATCTTCTAGAGAAGAACAACATAGGTGTTTCAGAGTCCATCAAGCAGAATTCATCTACCCAAGATTCTACCAAGGCAAAAGGAAAGGGTAAGGAGAAAGAAAAGGGCAAGGCCCTTATAGCTACAACAGCTTCTAAATCTTCATGGGTCATCGACTCGGGTGCTTCTCACCACATGGGCTCTTCACTAGTTGAGTTTTCATCTTTAGAGCCTTGTAGCATGCCTTCAATTAGTTTGGGTGATGACACATCAGTTTTCATTGCAGGGATAAGATCAGTTGAAATGGAAGGAGGAACATTCAATAATGTTCTAAGTGTTCCTTCTCTTTCAACCAATCTCCTATCAGTGTACCAAATCACTCACATTAGTTGGGGCATGAGAGTTGAGTTTTCACCAGATTCAGTGGCTATCAGGGAGTTGCATAGTGATACTACAGTGGCAGTGGGTAGGGCAGATCACCAAGCCAGGTTATACACCTTCTCACATTTTGCATTAGATTCTTCTCCAACAACATTGCTGACTCATTCAGATGGAGCTAGCAAATTGTGGCATGAGCGGTTTGGCCACCTTAACTACCGCTACCTTAAGCAACTTTGCAAACATGACATGGTCATTGGCTTGCCTCGTGTCCAATTCTCAAAAAGACTTTACGAAGGGTGTTTCCTTGGAAAGCATCTCGAAGCAAAATTTGACAAAGGCAAAGCTTGGAGGGCTTCACAACCTTTGGAGTTAGTCCACAGTGATGTATCGGGACCCTATTCCAAACCATCTTTCACAAGGGCCAAGTACATCCTCACTTTCACTGATGATTTATCTAGGTACACTTGGATATATTTTATCAAACAAAAGTTTGAAGTGTTTGAAAATTTTCAAGACTTCAAGGCTCTTGTTGAGAAAAAGAGTGAGAAATGTTAGGTTGTGGAGCTAAAAGCTTCAACTATGCAGACAAAGAAAAGGAGGATGTTGAAGTTTCAGAAGCACCAGCATCGGTAGCATGACCGACGTCGGTCATGATCAGTGCAGAAGGCAACTGGCGCCGACAGGGAGTCAGCCGACGTCGGTAGCACCAGGCAAGCAGGGATTGACGTTGGTCCCCTGTGTGTTCCAGAACTGATCATTGCACGAACAATTAGTTGAACGAAGTGTTTGCATGTAAAGGCTATTTTGAGTCTTGAGCTGCGTGTCTATTATTAGCAAACTAAGAGTCTAAGTTATTGTTTAAGTCTGGGATCTATTTATAGACCCATTGGCATGTATTGTAATTATGAGCTAGAAAAGAAGGCAAGGAAGTTCCTTCCATTGTAAGATCATTGAGTTGCAGGTTGTTGCAAGCTCATAGGAGATCTACATGTGTAAGTATGGTCTGTTGAATTGCAGGTTGCAGGTTCATGGGAGATCAATTTGAAGTACTTTAGAGTGCTTGGTGTACTGGTAGGGTTATTACTGACTGGTTGGAGAGGTGAACACCAATTCTATGTGTGTGAGTTGTGTGTTAAGACCGTTTTTGGTAGGAGAGTGTTTTGAAGAATAATTATTGTACACTTGAGGTGTGGGAAGCCTCTGTAAGGTGGAAGAGTGTGGCATCTCTTTATTGTATTCTTTTTTGTACAAATGTTAATACAAGATAGTGTATTGTCTCTCATATACTATGTTATTTGTGAATTCTAGTTACTTGTGCTTCTAGTTATTTCCGCATGTTTAATTACTTATATTTGGTAATCATATTGTGCTCTTTCTGAGGAGCAAGATCCTAACAAGTGGGATCAGAACATGTGTGTTTGTTCTTAGATTTCCTGACAACTGGTATCAGAGCTTTTGGTTGGGATACTAACAGGTTGGATTAGATCTGGTTAGTGTGTGTTGATTACATGTTACTCACAGGGGTTTCTGTTTGAGTGGGAGTAGAGCAATGGCAGAAGACAGTAAGCTATGAATAGAGAAATTTAATGGCAAGAACTACCAATTATGGAGGATGCAGATTGAGGATTATATGTATCAAAAAGATTTGTACTTACCATTGGGTGGGGTTGATTGCAAACCTCAAGATATGAAAGATGAAGAATGGGAGGTTCTTGATCGGAAGGCTCTGGGATCTATAAGATTGAGTCTTACATGGTCTATGATTTTCAGCGTATCACAGTGTAAGACAATGGTAGAGTTGATGAAATCTTTGGCAAATTTATATGAAAAACCCTCGACTTCGAATAAGGTATTTTTTATGAAACAATTATTTAATTTGCAAATGTTGGAAGGTGGATCTGTACATAGTCATCTTAGTGATTTCTATGGTTTGATAAACTAGTTAAGTTCAGTCAATATTGTTTTTGATGATGAAATTAAGGCTCTCTTAATCTTGTGTTCATTACCTGAAAGTTGAGAGAGTTTGGTAATGGCAGTTTCTAATACTGCATCTACTTCAAAAATCTTAAAAGTGGATGATATTGTGAGTGTGATCTTGAATGAAGAGATACGCAAGAAAAGCACAGGTGAATCATCAGGGAATGCTGTGAGTGTTGAAGGCAGAGGAAGGCAAAGAGAGAAGATAGAGCGTGGGAGATCAAGGTCAAAAATAGGTAGGAGATCCAAGTCCAGGTATGGCAGAATAACCTGCTGAAAATGTGGAAAGCAAGGGCATTTAAAAAGAGATTGCAGATCGGGTGAAGATCAGCATGAAAGACATGAAGAAGAAGTAGATGTTGCAGATTTCATTACACATGATGCTCTGGTATGTTCTTTGGATAAAGTAGAATCTTGGGTTTTAGATTTTGGTGCCTCTTTTCATGCATCCCCAAATAAATTTTTTTTTCATGAGTATGTCTAGGGAGACTTTGGAGAAATTTGTTTAGGGGATGGTAAGCCTTGTCAGATGGTTGGCAAAGGGAAAGTGAAGCGGAAATTGCAGACAGGTAACACATGGGTGTTAAAGGAGGTCATGCATGTCCTAGTTTTGGAGCACAATTTAATTTCTATAAAAAGTTTGGGTGATTAGGGTTGCACAATAACTCTCACAGTGGACTCTTGGAAGGTTACCAAGGGTGCACTTGTTGTAGTAAGAGATAAGAAAGTAGGTACGCTTTATCTATCTACTTGTATTACTGATTCTCTTTCTGGGTTATCTACTTGAGCTGTAGATTTGAAGATGTGGCTTAATAGGCTTGGTCACATGAATAAGAAGGAGATGCATGTTCTAGAGTCAGAGGGTATGCTTTCAGATTTAAAAAGTATGAATCCAGATTTTTGTATGCAGAAAAAGAAGGTAATGTTTCTTAAGGAATTTGATGTTCGTGACAAGAGCAGGAAAGCCTTGGTTTTCAAGGAGAAGGTGACGGACAGAGTTCAGCACAAGGGGCAGAAGAATTTTGAGCATAGCAAGGGTGATTTGGACAAGGGTTTGATCCAAAAGGAGCTCGCAGGTACAAGTCAGTTCTCACAAGTAAAACACAGAGATCGATAACGGCAAGAAAACTGGCATCGGCATCCAGACAGGGACCGATGTCGGCTATGTGCAGCACGACATCGGTGACTCAGGGACAGATAAACACCAACATCGGCAAGGGGAAACTAATGTCGGTGATGAGGCAGTCACAAGGAACCGACATCAATCGGGTGTAGATTGAGATGTGATCGACATCAATCACTGAGACAAATTTTGGGTGGACAACAAGCTGTCAAAGAGTCTCAAGCACCCATATGGAGGACTTAAAGGGTATGTAAACCTCAAATTTGTCATTTCCCTTCTTTACACTACTTGTTGCTCACTTATGGTAAAGAACCAGAAAGTTATTAAAGAAGTAGAGCAGGTAGATCCAGGAAATAGTGGGAGCTTGGCATGGATGGAGGATGTGATTCTTTGGAGGAGAACCAAACAAGAGTTTTGGATGGAGTTGCTAGCTGGAAGAAAGCAGTGAGAGACGAATGGATGTTAAGGATGAAGAAGAGCGAAAATGGATACGTGAGACAAAAGGCCAAGGTATATGGTCTTTTATAAGCTATAGGACAATAGAGGTTTGATCATTGTGTTTCTCTTTACCAGGTTGGATAATATTAACTACATTATCTTATTAATGTATGATGTGCTTGTTGCAAGGTTACATATACAGGGAGTTACTGAACTAAAGGTAAAGCTAGTTCATAGGTGTGTCATGAGGAATCTGAGAGCAGCAAGATTCTTTGGCATGAGTGTGTTTTAGAGACATGGAAGGTCACATGTTGACTTTGTTTTAGGATGATTGTGTGAGACCGGTTAGCACGTCGATGGTTGGACAGTTCACAGAACAGGTCTTGACTCACATAATGAGTTTAAGTGCATGGTATGTACTAGACCTGAGTTTTCCAAAGCAGTGGGAGTTGTCACAAGTTTGGATCCAATCTGAAAAAGAAGCATTGGAGGGCAGTTTAGTGGATTCTTAGAGGGACCAACAGCAGGTGCACATGCTATGCAGGGTCAAGTTATTTTCTACATGGGTTGTAGATGTGGATGTGGCAGGTGATTTGGATGACAGGTTTTGCACTACAAGTTTTGTGGTGGTTGGTCTTCAAGAGTGATCTTAAGGAGGGATATAGAGCCAAGGGAACAAACTAGACAAAGTACAGGTTCATGTATAGTTGCAGTTGTTTATCTCCAAGTGGGATATTGTTAGGTTGTGAAGCTAAAAGCTTCAACTATGCAGACAAAGAAAAGGAGGATGCTGAAGTTCCAAAAGCACCGGTATCGACAGCATGATCGACATCAGTCATGATCAATACAGAAGGCAACCGACATTGGCAGGGAGTCGGTCGACGTCGACAGCACCAGGCAAGCAGGGACCGACGTCGATCGCTTGTGTGTTCCAAAACTGTTCATTGCACGAACAGTTAGTTAGTTGAACGGAGTGTTTGCATGTAAAAACTATTTTGAGTCTTGAGCTGCGTGTCTATTATTAGCAAACTAAGAGTCTAAGTTATTGTTTAAGTTTGGGATCTATTTATAGACCCATTGGCATGTATTGTAATTATGAGCTAAAAAGGAAGGTAAGGAAGTTCCTTTCATTGTAAGATCATTGAGTTGCAGGTTGTTGCAAGCTCATAGGAGATCTACATGTGTAAGTATGGTCTATTGAATTGTAGGTTGCAAGTTCATGGGAGATCAACTTGAAGGACTTTAGAGTGCTTCGTGTACTGGCAGGGTTATTATTGACTGGTTGGAGAGGTGAACACCAATTCTATGTGTGTGAGTTGTGTGTTGGGACCGTTTTTGGTAGGAGAGTGTTTTGAATAAAAATTACTCTACACTTGAGGTGTGGAAAGCCTCTGTAAGGTGGAAGAGTGTGGCGGCTCTTTATTGTATTCTTTTCTGTACAAATGTTAATACAAGATAGTGTATTGTCTCTCATATTCTGTGCTATTTGTGAATTCTAGTTACTTGTGCTTCTAGTTATTTCCATATGTTTAATTGCTTATATTTGGTAATCATATTGTGCTCTTTCTGAGGAGTAAGATCCTAACAAGTGGGATAAGAACAGGTGTGGTTGTTCTTGGATTCCCCGACAACTGGTATTAGAGCGTTTGGTTGGAATACTAACAGGTTGGATTAGATCTGGTTAGTGTGTGTTGATTATAGGTTACTCACAGAGGTTTCTATTTGAGTGGGAGTAGAGCGATGGTAGAAGACAGTAAGCTACGAATGGAGAAGTTTAATGGCAAGAACTACCAATTATGGAGAATGTAGATTGAGGATTATCTGTCTCAGAAAGATTTGTACTTACCGTTGGGTGGGGTTGATTGCAAACCCCAGTATATGAAAGATGAAGAATGGGAGGTTCTTGATCGGAAGGCTCTGGGATCTATAAGATTGAGTCTTGCATCGTCTGTGATTTCCAGCTTATCATAGTGTAAGACAACAGTAGAGTTGATGGAATCTTTGGCAAATTTATATGAAAAACCCTCAGCTTCGAATAAGGTATTTCTTATGAAGCAATTATTTAATTTGCAAATGTTGGAAGGTGGATCTGTACATAGTCATCTTAGTGATTTCCATGGTTTAGTAAACCAGTTAAGTTCAGTCAATATTATTTTTGATGATGAAATTAAGGCTCTCTTAATCTTGTGTTCATTACCTAAAAGTTGGGAGAGTTTGGTAATGGTAGTTTCTAATACTGCATTTGCTTCAAAAATCTTAAAAGTGGATGATATTGTGAGTGTGATCTTGAATGAAGAGATACGCAAGAAAAACACAGGTGAATCATCGGGAAATGCTTTGAGTGTTGAAGGCAGAGGAAGGCAAAGAGAGAAGATAGAGCGTGGGAGATCAAAGTCAAAGATAGGCAGGAGATCCAAGTCCAGGTATGGTAGAATAACCTGCTGAAAATGTGGAAAGCAAGGGCACTTAAAAAGAGATTACAGATCGGGTGAAGATCAGCATGAAAGACATGAAGAAGAAGTAGATATTGCAGATTTCGTTGCACATGATGCTCTGGTATGTTCTTTGGATAAAGTAGAATCTTGGGTTTTAGATTCTGGTGCCTCTTTTCATGCATCCCCAAATAAGAAATTTTTTCATGAGTATGTCCAGGGAGACTTTGGAGAAATTTGTTTAGGGGATGGTAAGCCTTGTCAGATGGTTGGCAAAGGGAAAGTGAAGCTGAAATTGCAGACAGGTAACACATGGGTGTTAAAGGAGGTCATGCATGTCTCAATTTTAGAGCAGAATTTGATTTTTGTAAGAAATTTGGGTGATGAGGGTTGCACAATAACTCTCACAGCGGACTCTTGGAAGGTTACCAAGGGTGCACTTGTTGTAGCAAGAGGTAAGAAAGTAGGTACGCTTTATCTATCTACTTGTATTACTGATTCTCTTTCTGGGTTATCTACTTGAGCTGTAGATTCGAAGATGTGGCTTAATAGGCTTGGTCACATGAATAAGAAGGAGATGCATGTTCTTGAGTCAAAGGGTATGCTTTCGGATTTGAAAAGCATGAATCGATATTTTTGTATGCAGAAGAAGAAGGTAACGTTTCTTGAAGAATCTGATGTTCGTGACAAGAGTAGAAAAGCCTTGGTTTTCAAGGAGAAGGTGACGGGCAGATTTCAGCACAAGGGACAGAAGAATTTTGAGCAGAGCAAGGGTGATTTGGACAAGGGTTTTGTGGTGGTTGGGAGTGATCTTGAGGAGGGATACAGAGCCAAGAGAACAAAATAGACAAAGTATATGTTCAGGTACAGTTGCAGCTATTTATCTCCAAGTGAGAGATTGTTAGGTTGTGGAGCTAAAAGCTTCAACTATGCAGATGAAGAAAAGGAGGATGTTGAAGTTTCAAAAGCATCGGCGTCGACAGCATGACTGACGTCGGTCATGATCAGTGCAGAAGGCAACCAGCGTCGACAGGGAGTCGGCCGACGTCGACAGCACCAGGCAAACAGGGACCGATGTCTGTCGCCTGTGTGTTTCAAAATTGTTCATTGCACGAACAGTTAGTTAGTTGAACGGAGTGTTTGCATGTAAAGGCTATTTTGAGTCTTGAGCTACGTGTCTATTATTAGCAAACTAAGAGTCTAAGTTATTGTTTAAGTTTGTGATCTATTTATAGACCCATTGGCATGTATTGTAATTATGAGCTAGAAAGGAAGGCAAAGAAGTTCCTTCCATTGTAAGATCATTGAGTTTGCAGGTTGTTGCAAGCTCATAGGAGATCTACATGTGTAAGTATGGTCTATTGAATTGCAGGTTGCAGGTTCATGGGAGATCAACTTGAAGTACTTTAGAGTGCTTGTTGTACTGGCAGGGTTATTACTAACTGGTTGGAGAGGTGAACACCAATTCTGTGTGTGTGAGTTGTGTGTTGGGACCGTTTTTGGTAGGAGAGTGTTTTGAAGAAGAATTAATGTACACTTGAGGTGTGGGAAGCCTCTGTAAGGTGGAAGAGTGTGGCGGTTCTTTATTGTATTCTTTTTTGTACAAATGTTAATACAAGATAGTGTATTGTCTCTCATATTTTGTGTTATTTATGAATTCTAGTTACTTGTGCTTCTGGTTATTTCCACATGTTTAATTGCTTATATTTGGTAATCATATTGTGCTCTTTTTGAGGAGCAAGATCCTAACAAGTGGGATCAGAACAGGTGTGTTTGTTCTTGGATTCTCTGACAAGAAATTCATCAAAGTTCTTCAAACTGATAATGGAGGGGAGTATGTCAGCATTAGGTTTGAGCAGTTTTGCACCAAAGAGGGGATTGATTTGCAGTGCACAGTCACTTACAGTCTTTCATAAAATGGGGTTGCAGAATGCAAGAATAGGTTCTTGAAAGAGATGGGTAGCTGTATGATTCACTCCAAATCCTTAGCACCCTAGTATTGGGCCGAAGTCATTAATTGTGCTTGCTACATTCAAAACAGGGTTCCTCACAAAGCTTTCAAAGGGATAACACCTTTTGAAGCTTGGGATAAAAAGAAACTTGATGTTGAGCACCTTAGAGTTTTTGGATCCCCAACCATGGCCCGCATTCTGAAGAAGAAACGCAAAGCTATGGAACGTCAGTCTAAGCCTTGCATCTTTGTAGGATATCTTGATGGTATTAAGGGATATCGGCTTCTAGATCCAGTCACTCATGAGTTGTTCATCGAGAGAAGTGTCCATTTTTAGGAGAGTCCTAGAGACTCAACACTTGACACTTCTTCTCCCTCATCGGATCTATTTCTTCATGATGATTCTTCATCAGATGTAGATTAGCCACAACAGGTTATTGAGCTAGAGACATCTTCTTCTTCGAGTTTAAAAAGTGAGGACAGTGATGCAGAGTCATCCACCTCTAGTCAGTCAGAGGATGAGGAGTTAACACCTAACTCACCCACTTTCGAGCCACTTTGGGCTAGACAGACACTTGAGAGTGATGGCACTTAGGTAGGACATCCTGCAGATGACAGACGTACTAGGGGGGATTTTCATAGAGATCCACATGCCTTCTTTGATTTAGTTTCAGATCCACAGACTTTTCGAGAGGCATCTGGGGTACCGAAGTGGGATAGTGCTATGGAGGAAGAATATTATTCTTTAATCAAAAATCACACTTGGGATTTGAATTCACTTCCTAAGGGAAGAAAGATGGTTCGATGTAGGTGGATATATCAGACCAAGTTTGCAGTAGATGGGTTGATTGATAAGTATAAGGCGCGATTGGTCACCAAGGGTTTCTCACAAGTGGCAGGCATTGACTACTCAGAGACCTTTGCACCCGTTGCAAAAATGACTTCTATCCGACTCACCTTGGCTATTGCCACAACACATGGTTGGGATGTGCATCAAATGGATGTGAAGAGTGCCTTTCTTCACGAAGACCTAGAGGAGGAGATCTACCTGGAGTAGTTGCCAGGATTTGTTCAGGATTCTTCCTTAGTATGTAGACTTAGGAAATCTATCTATGGCCTCAAACAGGCCCCTTGAGCTTGATATGCCAAGATGGATTCCTTTCTTCTCACATCGGGTTTCACTAGGTGCCATTCTGATCCCAATGTCTACTTCTTGTGATAGGATGATTCACTCTTGATTTTGGTTCTATATGTTGATGACATTTTGATCACAGAGAGTTCGTCATCGGCTATTGCAGCGGTGAAGGCATCTCTTTAGGATAAATTTGACATGACAGACTTGGGTTTGTTGCACTACTTCCTTGGCATCGAGATCTCACAGTCAGATTCAAGGATTTCTCTTGCAAAGCTTAAGTATGCTCTTGACTTATTAGCGTTTCACATGGTTGATTGCAAGCCATCTCCGACTCTCTTTCTATCAGGAGTCAAGTTTGAGGCTGATTGTCCTTCACCATTGGTTGATGCCACTCGGTATCGATAACTTGTTGGTAGTCTCATCTACTTGACTCACACCAGGCCTGACATATCATATACAGTGGGACTTGTCTCCAGATTCATGCAGGAACCTCATGCGCTACATTGGAAAGTAGCTAAGAGGATCTTGCATTACATACAAGGTTCACATAAATACGAGATTCATTATAGATTTGGCATAGAGGTTGACTTAGTTGGATATATAGATTCAGACTGGGCTGGTGATTCACAAACTCGTAAGTCCACTTCTGGGTACAATTTCTCTCTAGATTTTGGTCCTATCAGTTGGTCTAGCAAGAAGCAGAATGCTATTGCTATATCATCCATAGAGGCAGAGTACAAGGGAGCTGTTAATGCAGCTACTGAGGCTATTTGGCTTTAGGGGATTCTTTCTGAGTTTGGCATTTCTATCAGGCAGCCCACCATCATTTATTGTGATAACTAGAGTACCATTTAGATTTGTAGGAATCCGGTTCAGCACCAGTAAACCAAGCACATAGAGATTCACATGCATTTCATTCGAGAGCTTATTCATAGTCAAGTCATTGACTTGATATTTTGCCAGTATTCGGAGCAGGGTGCAGACATCTTCACCAAAATTTTCACCAAGAGCAAGTTCATTCATCTACGAGATCTTCTTGGGGTGTGGTCTACATCTGCATCAACATCATCTTCAGGGGGGTCCACTAGCCTCTTCTTTCTTTTTTGTCTCTCTTTGGGGGGGGAGTTTTTTCCTATAGGTTTTCTCCTTTTCTCTATCTTATGGGAGATTGCATTTCTACATGGGTACCTCACCAGGCCTAGTTGCCAGGACCAATTTTATATTTCCACACTGCCCACCTAAGTTGCGTTTATGGGGGGGTATTAGTGTAGGTTTTTATTTTTCCCTATTTATTAATTAAAAAAATTGTATTTCTTGTGCATACATAGAGTTTTCCTACATTTGTGGGATAGGCTAGCTTATGTGGAGATATGTGTCATAGATGTGTCATAGGTGTCATAAGAATGTCATAAATAACTCCCTTGATGGGAGTTACTTCTCTATTCTTAGCACCTTGTCACCACCTTTCATGGAAGAGTTACAGTCTATTCTTAGGGTGTCTTGTCCACCTTTTGTGGAGGAGTTACTTACGTACTCTCCTATATGTATTCCTCTCTTTGGTCATCTCATGTTAATCAGATTTTAGTTTTCTCTATTTTGTCTTGTGCAATTTATCTTCTTGTGTTATTTTCAAATTGCTTTAGCATCTATGTGGTGTGCACTAGCTTCAACTCGTGTGATCACGTCTCCATTGCACTCGCATTATTCAGATTCTGGCAATAACTCCGATAGATACTTTAGCAGAAGACACTAGATTATCATTGCCAATAGGGGATTTTGAGTTTTGACTATGTTAATTATTTCTCCTCCCTACCACCTTACATCCATTAGTTTATCTTGCCTAAGGGTGGGAAGGTTCTGATGCCACTTTGGATGATGGGTTTGAATTGGCCATAAGGAAACACTCTTTGATCATGTGTTATGAGGCCTGGCACCGAAAACATGTATTGGTTAAGTTTATGTATAACACCCACTGGGTGGACTGTTGACTACCAATTTGAATATCAATGGTCTCATGGATGTCTTGAGAGAGATTCACCTTCACACAAACCAAATGTTGGGGACGAGCGGCAAAAAATTATCAATTTTAAAATAGACAAACCATCTTATGGGTTTAACCAATTGTTCTATAAAGAGTAAAATTGCATGGGTAAGCTAGGGAATTTTATCTAAACATAGACTTTAAGCTTGTTTTTATCTGAAATAACAAAGTCTTAGGGCCACAATGAGAAGAAAAGCAAGGAGCTTCGCACATAAACTAGGCCATGTTTATGAAGGGTAATACAATGCCCACGGTTTTCAACCTTGATGAGGATAAAACCCTTAGGTTTTATATCCTAGCTAGATTAATTCCATGGGGTGACCAGTTAGTTTGAACTTAACTTCAAATCATGGATTTATTCGGGACACAACCCATAAAATAATCATTAAAGATGTGGGTTTCTAACCATTGGAAAACATTATCAAAATCAAGCAAAAAATGTAAAACATCCAGAGGAGAATCCTGAGAGGTGGGTGTAGAATCTTCATTTTCATCACTTCCATGTCAAAATTGTAATTGGAATGATTTTCCATAATAAACCCACAAGTCTAGTTAGAAATTGTCAATTAAACCAATTATTCGTACAATTATTGATTTAATCCAAAATTGTAAACACACATCCATAATTAGGACAATGCATCACATCACAACATTTAATTTGACATCATCATCCCAAATCAAATTGGTCCTTTGTAAGTGTTATTGCAGGGCAATTAAATGAATATGTGATTGACAAAAGAACATTGCAAAAGGCCATTATTCTTCGAATTATTGATTAATCATATTTAATCAATCTAATCTTATTATAATGGAAAATTCAATGGATTTGGAATTATCAAATTCTTAAAATCAAAATTGCTTTACTACCTCATTGTAATGACATCACAAAGGCAATTCAATGCAATGAAGTAGTGTATGGGCAGGGTGGCTTATGACATGATCACTTACACACTCTCTTGCACATATTACAGACCCCTTTACACACTCATCTCTTACATGGCCTAAGGCATGTTGAACATTGTCATTGATTAAGGGAGAGATTGTTGAGTATTGTCATTAAGTGTTGATCTTTGATATTTAATGTTGTCATTGATGTCAAAAACTATAATGAAGATGCAGGGTTCTTTTATTGATGTCAATCTAATGTCATTTAATGTCAAAGGTTCTTGTGCAAATACCTGATCAAGTAAGCCTTTAGGTATGTATGTGATGATTTTTGTGTACCAACATAATGCGTGTTGTTGTTGTGATGAGAGAATACTATTTGAAGAATGTTCTGATGACAGCCTAAGTGAAATCATTGAGAAGCAATGTGAGTGAGTACATGTTAGTACAAAAAGTGTAAAGCATCTTGTAATGCTTTGTCTAGACCTTGTGAGATGGGTTTTTCAGGTGGAAAGCTGGAATAAATGAGCTTTGAAGAAGAAATAGTATGCTCTGAAGTTTTGTGTAAGCAACTCCGAAGATGCTTCGAACAATCTACGAAGATGAGAATGCTCTGAAGAACACTTAACAGTGTTTGAGCATGAGAAAGATTGTTTGAATTTGTACATGAGATATTGAGGACCTTGCAATTGATTATAAGGTCAGCTCCTAAGATTTGTGTTCAGAGATCCGAAGTTGTTATAGTCGAGCTCTAAAGATTTGTAAGTAGCTCTGAAAGAGTTCTGATAAAACTCCAAAGAAGAGTGAGTGTATGAGGTTGCTTAAGCATACATAAGGGACATTGAAACACTAAAGAGTTTCAAGGTGAAGTTTAAAGAGTGGCTAGAAGGTCAAATTCTAGGCATAATAAGACTTGAAGGTCAAGGCTTAATAAGCAAGAAAAAATATGGTGGCTAGATGAGGTAACAGGGTCAGTTTTCATGACATGGGTGAGCAAGTGAACATTGACAGAGATGACTCAAATTGTTTTAAGTATGTGCAGAATATTTTAGATCTTATTTTGCAAGAAAAAGCTTGAAAAGTATTTCAAGGTTTCTCGAGTGCACAAAATGAAGAGTAGTTTATCCGAGAAGGTTTTTTCAGTGTTCATTGGCATGTGTAGCATATGCATGAGATCCTAAGTCATTAATGGTAGATGAGGAAGGGTTCTAGCTCAAAGCTACAAGCATTGGTTCTGAAAAGAGGAGCTAAGTTTTATGAAAAATAGTTAAGACTGGAAGTTAGTCTAAACCCTCATAAAACCCTAATTGTGACCTGATGTTGAATATCTTGTTCAAAAGAACTTAGAATGGTTTGATATGATCAAACAAGTTATTGGAGGTTGAAGTCAACTCTTCCAGGCATCTCCAGTTGTGATTGGTTTCTTAGGTGAGTGAGAAGACCCTACAAAAAAGTACTTATCTTTTGAACAATTACTGTAGCAGACAACGTTGACCAAGCCAACAGTGCTATGGAAATGAAGATCAAAGTGTGAGACTTGTAGTTGATAATCATGAATATTTTTGGATAAGTTCTAGATCTTAGGTGTGCAAAGTTGATGATTTGAGTTGCCCAGTTGCTAACAAACCCTGTAGTGTAGACAGTAATAAAATTAGACAAAAGAGAGATGTTTTTTAAGGTGTTTTCATGAAGAAATGATGCATTGAATTACATGATGATGGTTTTTGGGTCTTGAATGAGATATCCATGTTTTGAAGAAACTTGAAAGTTTATGTAAGAGATTAAAACATGGAAGCCGAAATGGTCTATTTGGCTGAGTAGAGTTTGTGTGAGATAAGGTCAGAAGATTGGTCTGTAAGACTAATGGTTATCATTAGAGCTCATGATCTAATTGATTGAGGTTGGTCTAAGGATGTTGTAAGATCTTATTCATGTATTGAAATTCCTTAAATATAATCAATCATGTATCAGATGTTTATGTTTCCTTGACTGTGTTTTGGAGTGAGTTGGTAGTTCTAAGTGAACATCTAGCAGATGAGTGTTTGAGCATGTTTACCTTGAGTTGCATCAGATGAATTTGGCATTGACCCTGAGGTCATGAGGTTTTTGAATATATAATTGGTTTCCATGGTTGTTTGAAAAAATTGAGTATATGCCTCAGTTGTTCAAGGCAGAGTTTTTGTATATGTGCAAGCCTTTTATAAGTAGTGATTTGAGTAAGGGTTTAAGTGATGATTGGGCTTAAAATATATTGTAGACCTAAAGTGAAGTTGGTTAAGAGATATTGGAGTGGTATATGACTTCTTCTTATCATGTGAGGTGTTTGGATATGCTTTAATAAATATCAAAGGATAATGTGTTGTTAAGCAGACCTATTAGGTCTCAATAAGCGTAAAAGAGGAGTAAGGGTTAATTTATGTATGGTCGACTTATTGTAGTGATTGATTCATGACTAAGACATGTTATTTGGATATTATTTAACCTAATCATGTCCAACTTAAGTGATTTGAATATATATATGATCTATAAGTATATGTATAAAGTCAAGGTAGTTAGGCCTATTTTGGTGTGCTTAGAGTGGAGAAAAAGAGGATGCTTAAAGAGCAAGAGCAGAATAGGATAAGTAAATGTTATAGATCATTTGTGAGCATAAGGGGGTCATATGGACCATCAAGAAAGTGTTATGAATATCTAATAGAGGTTCTACAAAGAAGATCAAGGTCAAAAGACCTAATCAAGCCATAAAGAGTGCTAGTCAAGCGAAGAAGGTTGAAGATCAGTTTGAAAGGGACTGAAGAAAGTGAAGAGATAAAAGAGAAGATCATCATTTGCTCTAGAAGAAATAAGTATTTTTGAAGGTGATCAAACAATCAAGGGGCTGAGTTAGTGTTGAGTCATCTAGGGGGTGGGTACCTCCTTACAAGTTAGAGCTTGCTAAATCCAAGTGGGTGCTTGGTAAATGATCCGGACAACAATTCAGTTGACAATTCGGGTGATGGGTCCACCAAAATTGATGGAGGAACTTCCAGAAGCCATAACTTTTGCACTGTAGCTCTAATTGACTCGTCGTTTGAACCGTTGGAAAGCTAATAATGAGGAGAACGTCGTGAGATGGCATGGAGCTCCACTCGATGAAGTTTGACCCTTAAAAATCCAATGAAAGGGCCCCAAATTTCAATTTTAGTAGTGCAGTCTAAAAATAGTAAGTTTTTAAAAAAAGTAATTCCTCAAATTCTGTATTGTTGTAAATTGTGGAAGTCGAACCAATCGATCTCCCTCGAGATTGGTGACCTTCCACATCCTTCTCCCACCTTCAAAACATGTATAAATTAAGATGTAACCTGAAATGGAAATTAGACATCTCTTCTCAGAGATAGGCATATGTTTGGGTCTACAAATCTGATCAATAAAACATCTCTTTTCAGAGATAACATTATTTGAATTGTGTTGTTCTTATTTTTGAATTATCTTTCAACCAAAGCTTTTGATTTTTGGATTACTGGTATCAGATCGGTTTGTCTTTAGAGTGTATGATCCCCAGGACGAGGTCAAATTACAAGAAGCTTGGGTGGAAAATAGAACTAGTAGACTATACACCTATTCGCTCCAAATGACTTCAAATGGCGGACAACACCGAGACATCTGATCCTTTCAAAGAAATGGTGAATGAAGCCCTCCAATAGTAGCAATCACAGATGCTACAAAAATTCACTTAAATTCTCCAACAAATCTCGATAGGAAATTCTGGCTCCTCATCCGTACCCACACATCCTTTCAGCACCCCAACACCCTTCAAGGTTCAGGGGAATTTTGATATCCCTACATTTGAAGGCAAAATAAATTATGATGCAGTAGAAAATTGGTTGGATCAATTTTCATCTTATTTTTCTGTAAATAAATTCACCGATAAAGAGAAGATTACTTTTGCTTTTCTGAAAGCATCATTACCTATCAAAAATTGGTGGGAAGTGTACAAAAAGAGATTCAGTGCAGATGATATTGGCCTTGAGACGGAACCTACATGGGATGATTTCATAGAAACTATAAAGGAAGAATACTGCCCCATTGGAACATATGATGATTTGTATATAGAGTGGCAACAACTTCGCCAAGGTAAGGAATAGTCTGTTCAAAATTACACTGACATTTTTCATCCTCTATTTGCGAGATTGGGCATCCAAGAAAGTGAGAAACATAAGGTTTTCAAATATTGTGGTGGACTACAATGGTACATATGGGGAGAAATGGAACTCTTCAATTTGGAAACCATCAGTGAGGCATCCAAGTTCGCAGTGAAGATTGAGCAGAAGCATGGAAGAATGAATGTAAAGAATCAGTCTTCAAAATGAAAAAGTGACAAAGAAGGTCAAACACAAGGCCAAAATTGGAAGCAAAAGGAAAGAAAGACTGGAAAGTGTTGTGATTATCACAAATCTGGAACTCACTCCACATAAGAATGTTGAGCCATCAAGTCATTGCTTTCTGAGTCACAATCCTCAACATCTACTGCTCTACCTCATATAGACCCTACAGTCGAAGAGGTTGATGAAGAAATTATAGATGTTGATCCTGAAGCCATTGTTGCTTCATCACAGACCCATGATGAGACACTAGATGACAAGGAAAGGTTGTTTCACTCTAAGTTATGGGTGAAAGATAAGTCTTTGCATTTCATTCTTGATAGTGGAAGTCAAAAGAATTTAATCTCTGTTAATGTTGTGAAAAGTCTAAATCTGTCCATGAAGCCTCACCCAAATCCATACAGTATTGCATGGTTGAGTCCAGGGAGAAACCTTCGTGTCACCCACCAATGTCTTCTCTCATATGCAATAAAACCTTTCCAAGATGAGGTCTTATGTGATGTGGTCAATCTAGATGTTTGTGATGTACTCTTTGGTCAGCCATTCATGTATGATCAACATGGCATCTATGAATCAAGAACTCGAAAAATCACTCTCACTCTTGGAACACAATGCTATAGGGTACCAGAGGTACCACCTTCTACATCTGTTTCTCTAATTAGTGCCAAGAAATTTGTTCTCATGGTGGTCAAGCCACAAGAATCCAAAAGGGTTGATGTTACAGCCCTGACTACACAAACAACACAACAATAGAATCAAATAGATATCGAGATGAAGAATTTCATGGCCTTTTATCCACAGATTGATGGTCAGATAGAAATGGTGAACAATCATGCCCTACACAATTCTATAAATCACAGTCCCTTCCAAGTATGCATCGAGAATTAAATCAAAGTACAACTACCACACTTGATGACAAATCTTGATGCAATGGGGACCATTGCTTCTCAAGGAGGAAGGAATGATCCGGACAACAATTCAGATGACAATTCGGGTGATGGGTCCACCCCAATTGATGGCGAAACTTTTGGGAGCCATAACTTTTGCACCGTATCTCTAATTGACTCACCGTTTGAACCGTTGAAAAGCTAATAATGAGGGGAACTTCGTGAGATGGCATGGAGATTTGCTCGATGAAGTTTTCTCCCAAAAAAACCCAATGGAAGGGCCCAAAATTTCAATTCTAGTAGTGCAGTCTAAAAATAGTAAGTTTTTAAAAATAGTAATTCCTCGAATTCTGTATTGTTGTAAATCATGGAAGTCAAACCACTCGATATCCCTCGAGATTAGTGACCTTCCACATCTTTTTTCCACCTTCAAAACATGTATAAATTAAGATGTAACCCGAAATGAACATTAGACATCTCTTCTCAGAGATAGGCATAAGTTTGCGTCTACAAATTTGATCAATAAAACATCTCTTTTCAGAGATAGCATTATTTGAATTGTGTTGTTCTTATTTTTGAATTATCTTTCAACCAAATCTTTTGAGTTTTGGATTAGTAAATTAAGAGTTGGTGCTCATTGTTGAGTTGATGCTTAGCTAAAGTCTCTGTTAAGTTGGTGATTGACAGATTGGGGTTGATGTTCCAAGTTGAGTGGGTAATCAATTGAAGATTGATGTTTGTCTTATAGGATTGTAGTAAATTTGCTTCATCAGTAGTTTTCTGCCCCAAGAGGGTTTCCCGTGTATATGTTGTGTTCATGTGTTTCATGATCTTATGATTTGTTGTTTATGCTTGCTTAGATGTACATGTTTGTTAAGTTGGTTCATGAATGGTTAAATAGAATTAAAGTAAAATTTTTTGAAGACTGATTCACCCCCCCTCTCAATCATATTGTTTCCAACATGGCACACTCTAAGAGGACCAATCATTTCACTTTTCTTCCAAACTTTCTTGTATAATCCAAAAAGGTCTTAAATGGGGTTTGTTACACACTTCATATGTGCAATAATGAATTTGATAGTTCATTATCCACCTCCATTTGGATATGAGATGGACTCTTGAAAAATATCCCAAAAGGCTATAAATAGAAGGGTTTGCCTTCTATTTTATCAAGCTCTCTTGGTCTAAACTTACTATGCAAAAATCATATTAGAGCTTCAAATTCTCATGTAATTCTCATGCCAAATCAAGTGTAGACAAGGGAAAATATTCCCCACGTGTGGAGTCAACATTTCCAAAGATCTCTAATCTATAATCTGAGTACATGACTCTTCAGACCGGTAATCAAAGGATTATTTAAGGAAGGTATAACATGTTTGTTTAATTTTCACTTGATTCACCTCTTATTTGACCTTTTTCAATCCCAGTGGATAGGCTTAAAATGTTATGTTATTCAAGTTATTTTTGATTTCATATCATTAACAATGAACTGGTCCTTTTAGGATTCATGTTATACATAATGGCATGCTCGATAAGACATTACGCACCCCACGATCTCTTCTAAACCTTCCTTGTTCTTCTAATTACTAGAATTAACCTAATTGTTAAGTTAATTCACCTCTTTTTCTTCAAAAAATTACTAATTTCCATCTCAAATCAAAACAATGAAGTTAGACTATAAAATAATGAATTTGCATAGGGAAATGATGAACTCATCCAGAATAATAATGAAATTTTATAGAACAACAAAATCATTCTCTATTTGATTGTTTTTCCTATAGAGCTACAAAATAGTGAAATCATCTTAGATAACAGTGAAATCATACCAGAGAATAGTGAAATCATTTATGTTTTTACTTTGGTTTTTGTAGTGCTGTAAAATAAGAAATCGTCTTAGAGAACATCAAAATCGTCCAACAAATCAACTAAATCCTTTTTATTCTATTTTTTTTGTAGTTTTTGGTAAACAGTGAAATCATTTATGTTTTATTTGAATTTGTTTTTTGCAGGTCCATGAAATAAGAAATCATCTTAGAGAGTAACAAAATCGTCTAACAAATCAATAAAATCCTTTCTTTTCTTTTTTTTGTAGTTTTTGGTAGATAGTGAAATCATCTAATGGATCAGTAAAAACGTCTAACAGAATTGATGCTAAAAGATCTCATTCTAGAACTTGAGGCTACCCTAGAGACTCCCATCAGCATCACAATCAAGGCATCACAGAAGCTCTAATATAATGGCAGGGATGCAGCTAAAAGATGCTATGTGATATCTCTTTTTCTAGATTAAAATAATTAATAATATTATTTAAGTTGTACTTGGTCATTTTTAATATTTTGGGCAACTTAATAATATTATTATTATTAAAATAAAAAATATTTTTAAATACTTAAAATTAAATTAATAGTATAATTAAGTGGCCAAAAAGTAATATCGATAACATATGTTTTATTATTAAAATAAAGTAGCTTGGTGCTTGAGTGGGGAAAAGGTATATAAGAAGATGTAGGGGTTCATTTGGAGCATCTATCATTCATCTATTATTTGATATTTTATAAGTTTGAGTATCTTGCTTATGCTTTCATCCCTAGAGGATGAAAACCCTCTTTGGTATTCAGATATTGAAGATGAAACCCTTCAATGTTCAATGGATGACTTCATTCAAAGGTCATATTTAAGCGAAAATTGATATATTCCAAGTCTAGGGCATCTTTCCAAGTGGAACATAGCATTTGTGCTGCTTGTGGAGGTGGTAGGTAGTTGTAATCAACCCTCGCAAGGGCAGCGATCTAGTTGAGAGCCCTCTCCTAGCGTAGCAACCCCCTTTGAAGGTTTCAAAGTGCAGTTTTGAGATAATTTGGATGTCTATTTTGATATCTGATCATACATTCATACAACTGATATTTTTGTTGTAATTTCTAGCTATATATTTGGTTCAAAAATTTAGATTTTAAAGTATTTTGTATGGTTGTACTTCTCTTAATTTTTTCAAGGGTTTGTGGCAATTAAATATTGAATTTAGATCTATAAAAGTGTTTCTAGAATTCTAAGAAAATTTGTGGTTAAGATTTAATTTTAAAAAATTAGAATTTACATTTTATTATAAGAGTTTATCACAAATACCAAAATTGTATAAATTTGTCCTAAAAGGGACATTACAGTGGTATTATAGGCATCTCTTGCCCAGGGGTGGGATTTGAGTTGTCTACAATGGATTGGCAACCGAAGTTATTACCAAATGAAGAATACATAGATTATATCCAAGAGGTATGAATGTGAATACAAAAAGATCAACAAAAGGCTAAAAATTATCTTGAAGAAATCAACAGAAATGTAAGACATAAAGTACAAACGAAAAATCCAATATATTAAGAATCAGTGTATGAAGTAGTTTTCTATTAGTTATAAAGCCCTAGATTCATTTAGAAGAATGCAAAAGAATGATCATATTTAGGAGGCATGGTTGGAAGAACAGTGTGATAGAGATGAGATCAAACTTTTTATTTTTGATGAATATGATAAGAAGATTGACATATACACATTTTATAATACATTTGAAGAATTCTTGAAAGTATATACAGAAAATAGATATAAAAGTTTGAATAAAAAAGATGGAAATCCAAAACTTCAAAAAGATCCCAAGGAAGAAATCAAAAAGCAAGAGAATTTAAAGCTAAAATAAATTAGTGAACAGTCCATAAAGGAATCCACCATGCAAGTGGAAAGTGAAGGTTCTTCAATAGAAACAACATTAAAAGTTCCTATCAATCTTCTAAGCATTGCAAGGATGGTTGTGTTAAGGCAAACCACTCAAAGGCTCATATTGATAAATCAAAAAAAAGAAAATCATGTTTCAGATTTGTTGTTTTATACTATGTCATTTCAGATTCGTTGTCATCATGTTAATCACTCTTATAATGTTAATTCACACAATGGGAATGTTAGTGTAGATCTATTTCAATTCTACCATCATTCTAAGTAGGGTGAAAGAATAAAGATAGAGCCTTTGGCTCAAAATGCATTTTGCATAATGGTGTGAAATCTAGGTGACTTTTTGAAGCACGAGTTTGTGGCTTCCAATTTGAGATTTGTTGATCTCAAATTCTCAATCCTTATATGTGGCTATCAATGTCTACATTGCTCATAGTTTTGTCTCTTTCAATAAATTTTTAGTTTGGTAGATGTTATACCATTGTCATGTTGTTGAGTTTAGAAAATAAATCAGAGTTAGGATTGTTTTTATCAGTCATGAACAAATGTTGATTTGTGTGTTTTGAGAGAGTTTTCTTGCATGGTGATGTTATCAGAAGATGTTTGTTATTGGGGACAATCAACTCAATTGTCCTAATGTTGATTTGGGTGAGATTCAAGGAGGTTTGTGGTTGTTATGACTTTTTTTCAGCCTACATGCAAGTTATTTTTTTCCATGAATTGGAGGGATCAACCCACGGTAATATTATGGGACCCATTGGAACTCAATGCTATAGTCATGAAGCCAGTGTTTGAGATTACAAATTTCAAAAATGGATTTGGGATCTAGATATCAATAGGAATTTTCAATATGGAAGAATCGGAGTTGAAACAACATTGATTGAGGTCAAGCAATTTTGAGAAGGATGAACTATAGTGTCCCCTTGTTAGAGGTACAAACCATTGAGAGAGGGGAGGTGAATCAGTGGTAGCAAACAATCCAATTCAATTTCCAAACCCTTCAAATACTTAATCATTCAATGCAACCATTTATGAAACATTCAAGATGTTTATAATAATGAACAAATAGATAATGCAAGATTATATGCACAACACAAGATCTATGTGGGAAACCCTCTTGGAGAATAAAACCCACTCTCAAGCCTGAAAACACATGGACTATTTGTCCTATAAGATGATCACAAACATGAAATTGGTCTAGTCTTTCTGACCAAAATTTAATGAAACACCTATATCACAAGGAGTGCCTACCCCTAGGATGATCAAGTCCTGATCAGCTTTAGTGAAACATATGTTTCACAAGGATCCCCTACCCCTAAGATGATCAAGTCCTTCTGACCACCTATTTATCAAGTCCTTCTGACCTAGATGTTGAGCATTCTCCCAACACCTATGAAATAAACATCCCCTGATCATTGATTGTCTACCAATCTAATGGAGATATAATTTATATCAGCTCTCTTCAACTCTGCATGTTACATAGTCCATGCTCTGATCTGCCTCTCAAATCAACCACCAAGCTTACACAGACATCATCTATCCTTCGCTAATCCTCAATTTTCAAACATGCAAGTGCACTATGTTTGACATTAGAAATATAACCTACAAGGAATACACATAGTCATCCACCTACTCTGCTCTACAACCCATCCACTGGGCACACACCCTTTCTTCTTTCCTTCACTCTTCAGCTCTCACATGCACATCTTCTCTCAAGTCTATTCAACAAGCCTAAAAACCATCACATTTGGTTTCACTATTTATAGAGTCTTCATGATTATTATGATCACAACCTTCCTTGTCGACCACAACACATGCCTTCACCCTTAAGGCATCTAACATGGGCTACCTTTAAGCACAATCCTCTTTCAAATAGGCCTAAGTCACCTTTTAGGTCTTAGACTCATTCACCTCTTTGACACTTCTCCGACCAAATTAAGAAGACATGAACACTTTCAAACACATGGGCCTATGACACACAATCTATAGGTTCTCCTTAAGTGATAACAACCATCACATCACCTTTCTGCTAAATCTCAATTTGCTCAAACAATATTATGTGCACACAACGACCATGAACAAACACACGGTCACCTTTTAAGCATTTGTTCATACTGAATATGATTGATCAAACCTCGAAAATCCATACAGATCATCTTTATGGAGTCTACAACACTCTCCAATAGCTAACTCATCTCTAAACATCAAAATACCATCAAGAACAACTCTATTACCCTTATCAAGTTACTTGAACAGCATAAACGAACACATAGATGTCTTTGGAGTTCAATTACTTTGACTGTAAAAACATTTAGACCTTCAAATGAATATTTAAAAATGCACTTTGAGTTCCTTTACAACTTTGCTTTTCACTACAACATCAAATTATGCACAGATCGAAAGTTATGGCTCAAAAACCAAGCACTGATCTTTCCTTTGTTAAATTTAAATATTTAAATCCAAACGGTCATAGTTAAACCTCGATCACTTAGAACACATCTCGTGCTCTTCGCTCAGCTCACTCAAATTGCACCATCGATCTTCTTTAGAAGTAGCTCAAACTTTAACTCACAGTGCTCCACCATCCAAATGTTAAACCTCAAACATGTTGACCTCATCTCATGCACCCTTGTAATATTGACCAAATGCGCACTATCATCTTTGTGGATTAACCAGGCCTTTATCTTGCAGTGCTCACCATTGATCTAAGATCCAAGCTCCCATGATTGCCCCATTTTTTAGCCTTGCATGTCTTCTGCACATTTGACTCTTTGACTTGTCCCGCACCGTTGATCTTCATCAGTACGAACCACCGCTCACTGTTGATCCTCTGTCAAACTAGCAAGCTTGTGACACTTGTCACCATTGCGTTCAACCTTTGGCATATTGACTTTTACGCGCATCATTGGATCAAGATCTAAAATTTAACGTGCACATTTAGATCTACTGACTAGATGACCTCAGACTTCAACATAGTTTAATTTGATGGTCTCTGGCCCATCACAGCCTGCAAGTGCAACTTTGAATCTTTATAACATGAGCAAGAAATAACTTCAAGACTCCAAATTTTCAAGGTAGCTTCTTGGCATTATAGAAAACATCTCCATGAAATCCTTTGACCTCATTTGACTTTTTGGGTGCTTGAAATAAATGCACAAACTTGCTGGTTCATTCATATCTGCATGATGTGTAGTGATGGTCTGGCTAAGTATAGGAACTTAGTGAACTTCTATCTGAAAGGCCAACTTTGCACCTGCATATCTTTAGCTACGCTCAACTTCATGCCCTGAAACATGGACCATAGCAACTTGGGACTAATGTGATCACATCCATATGATCAACTCCCCCTTATTCATCCATATGTGGTAATGGTTATGTCATCACACTGCCTACTCATATTTTTTGCCACTGGACCCAACATGTCTAGATGAAAATTACGAACTAGCAAATGAAATCCACTCACACACACAAAAATTCAAAGCATATAAGATATCTTATGGGACCTCTTGCACAGACTCAAATCACCATACTTATCCCTAAACATTTCTAACCATGCCAAAACTGAAGATCAACTAAGCCTACTTCAAGCATACTAGGACAAGCACACTGCGCACTTTGTCATTGATGCTTAGACTATAAAGACATTTCAGCCACTCACCTGGACATCTCCATGACATCACTGAAAACTCTCCAACAATCTCTCCCTTTTTCATTGATGTGAACACCCATCATACAGCTCACCTTCCTTCTCTCTCTTCAAACACTCTCACAATAAAAACCTTCCCCCCCTTTAACATAATGACAAAGTGGGCACAAACTAACCCTGAGGACCTAAAAAGACAACCAAAATGAGAGAACAACCTTAGAAAGATGATACAAACTCTCCCTTACCTTGAGTCTACCTCTTCTTGCCTTGACAACTTCCTCTTGCTACCTACCAACACTCTTTTCAACCAAGCATTGCAACCAATGAAGAAAGAACACAAAAACATGAAAATCTGATAGAAATCATCAAGAAACATCTTAGAGGGACTCCCCCTAAGATATATGAGCCATTGTACCTCTTGATCATCTTCGAATCTTCACACACCATGAAGAACCACCATACAAGCTTATCAACCTTCTCTCTCAAGCCAAATCAAGGACCACCAACAGAACTTTATGCTACCCAAAAAATAGGAATCATGCTCTAAAACAACCTAAGAACTCACCTTGAAACACTCATGTCTTACTCTTTTGGATAAACTAAGCAAAAACATCAAACCTTCACACTAGGCCTGTCTAGACTTCTTGTAGCCCTACCTAGAACTTGCAGAGCCCACAACTCTCAGTAGACATAATTTAAAGACCTAAAACTTCATATCTAGAGCACTCTCATATGCCCCCTTAAGTACACCAATTTACATCACCTAGATCCTCCTCTGAAACATACTTCTTTCACAAACCTACTACCCAATTAAGCCTCTATTTTGACAAAATCATGAATAATTTAAAAACCACAAACCTTCAGATCTCTGTGAAGTTTGATTTGACAACCCATTTGGCCTATTTAACATATTAAGAAGCCTCATACCTCAATTCATAAGGCCAACCACTTTTCTAGCATAGCCCAAAACTCTAGAATCTTAAAATAGATAAGGTCAACAAACCTCTTCCTGGTCAATGCCCCCCTCTGAAACTTCTTGCACACCTAAAAACAACCATCACACACTTCTGAACCAAGATTTGAGTCTTCACACCTTTGGAAACCTTGATTTCTTATACCATGGCTTTGATATGCAACAAGAAAGATAAACATAGGGGCACACATAAACCTCCAAAAGGCACATACCATATCATCAAGACACAAAAACACTTGGGACACATCACAAAGAAGTGCATAGACCTTTTTGAGCACCAAACTCTTCTTGACATTCCATCAATCTCATTATGCCACCTAAAAACACCCATTTTGATCTTCCAGACATTGCATACACAGCAAAAACACCTTATGACATCACTCTAACCTCATCAAAGCACTACTCCCATCTTGACACACCAATTCCAACTAGAAACACTCATCTATTGCCTTATAAGACCTTTTGAAGAACACCACAACAACACTTGCTTCTCCACTGAAAGGAGTCTCTTAAGAAGCATAGACAAAGACCTCTTACTTCACATGGTTCCTTATAACAATGTGAAACCAGGGGTTGCCCACAACCTCATTTTCCTTCTCTTCCTTGGTCATCTAATACTGATAGTTAATTTTCTTCTTCTTAGTCTTTAGAGAAACAATTTGTTCATCCACTACAACATTTTCCTTCTCTTCTAAGACTGTATTGACAATACATGGGGATAACATAGATTCATGACATACATTTTCAGTTGAAGAATCTTCTTTGCAATGCAGAACATCACCTTCGGACATTGACAGCATAGGAACCAAGCTTGAAACTTGCTCACACACAACAGGTTGCTTATTAGCATCCAAACACACCTCAAAACTATGTTAGGGTGTGGAGCTAAAAGCTTCAACTGTTGCAGACATGAGGAAGGTTGCTGAAGAACTAGAAGCATCGGCATCGGCAGCATGACCGATGTCGGACATTACCAGTGCAGAAGGCAATCGGCGTCGGCAGCTAGTCGACCGACATTGGCAGCACCAGGCAAGCAGGGACCGACGTCAGTCGCCTGTGCATTCCAAAACTGCTGTTGACGAATAGTCAGTTAAGTGAAGTGAGTGTTTGCATGTCAAATGACTAATTATAGTCACGAGCTATGTGTCTAATTATTGTAGTTAGAGTTATATTTTTGTATGCATGGGATCCTATTTAAAGACCCATGAGGCATGTATTGTAATTATCAAGCAGGCAAGTAAAAGCATTAAAGCAAGCAAGGTCAAGGAGATCTACAAGCAAGTAAGGTCAAGGAGATCAGCTGAAGCATTCAAGGAGGGATAATAACTCAGGTTGTAGAGTTGTTGTGTTGAGCAAGAGAGAGAGGGAAGAAGGTCTTGAGGTGTGGCAAGCCTTTGAGGTGGAGGAAGAAGTGGCATCTTCCTTATTGTATTTTCTTCTAGTAATATTTAATACAAGAGTGTGCATTGTCTCTCAAATTCTTTGTTGTCTCAAGTTTCTAGTTAATCATTCTGGTATAATTCGTGTTTAATTGCTTATAAGAAAGTAATCAATTGTGCTTCCGTTGGATAAGGGGTCCCTAACAGTTGGTATCAGAGCTACAATTTGTAGGGAGCAAGTTATTGTTTGTTGATTACAGGTCATTCACAGGTTTCTAATTGAGTGGGAGTTCAGCAATGGCAGAAGAAAGTAAGCTACGAATGGAGAAGTTTAACGGCAAGAATTATCAACATTGGAGGATGCAGATTGAGGATTATCTATATCAGAAGGATTTGTACTTACCATTGGGTGGGGTTGCATGCAAGCCCACATATATGAAGGATGAAGAATGGAGTGTTCTTGATCGGAAGGCTCTCGGTTCCATAAGGTTGAGCCTTGCATCATCTGTGATTTCCAACTTATCACAGTGCAAGATAATGGAAGAATTGATAAAATCTTTGGCGAATTTATACGAAAAGCCCTCGGCTTCTAATAAGGTATATCTTATGAAGCAATTATTTACTTTGCAAATGCAGGAAGGTGGATCGGTACATACTCATCTTAGTGATTTCCATGGTTTGGTAAACCAGTTAGCTTCAGTCAATATTGTTTTTGATGATGAGGTAAAGGCTCTCTTGATTTTGTGTTCTTTGCCTGAAAGTTGGGATAGTCTGGTTATGGCAGTAAGTAATTCTGCATCTGCTTCTAAAATCTTAAAATTTGATGATGTTGTGAGTGTGATCTTGAATGAGGAAATACGCAGGAGAAGCACAGGTGAATCATCAAGGAATGCTCTAAGTGCAGAAAGCAAGGGAAGGCAAAGGGAGAAGGTTGAGCAAGAAAAATCAAGGTCGGGAAGGAGATCCGAATCCAAAGGTATTACCTGCTGGTTTTATGGAAAGAAAGGACATACAAAGGAGTGTTGGTTGAGAGATAAAGAGAATCAACATGAAGGTATTGAAGAAGCAAAGGCTGCAAATATTATGGTACCGGATGCTCTCATACTTTCTTTGGATAGTCAGGTAGGATCATGGATTTTAGATTCTAGTTCATCTTTTCATGCATCCCCAAACAGAGATTTGTTCCATGAGTATGAACAGGGAGACTTTGGAGTGCTTTACTTAGGGGATGGTACGCCTTGTCAAATAGTTGGCAAAGGGAAAGTGCAGCTGAGATTGTAGATTGACAACACATGGGTGTTGAAGGAGGTTATGCATGTCCCGATTCTGAAGCAGAGTTTGATTTCTGTAGGAAGGTTGGGTGATGAGGGATGCACAATAACCCTCACAGTGGATTCTTGGAAGGTTACCAAGGGCGCACTTGTTCTAGAAAGAGGTAAGAAAGTAGATACTCTTTATCTATCTACTTGTATTGTTGATTCTACTTCTGGTTTATCTACTTCAGCTATAGATTCGAAGATGTGGCTTAATAGGCTTGGTCACATGAATAAGAAGGGAATGGATGTTATTGATTCAAAAGGTATGTGTTTAGATTCAAAAAGCAAAGATAGAGTTCATTGCAGGAAAAGGAAATTTGATGCTTTTGACAGGAACAAAGAAGCCTTGGTGTTTATGGAGGAGATGAAGGACAGAGATCAGTCACAGGGGCTGAATAAATCTGAGCAGGGCAGTATGGACAGAGGTTTGATCCAAGATGAGCTCACGGATGAAGATTTCATCACTTACAGGAACACACAAACACTGATATCGGTCACTTGGGACCGACGTCGGTCAGCCAGATACCGGCATCGATCATGTGTAGACCAGCAGGGTCGATAGAGTCGGGTAGGAGAAGTCTGACGTTGATCAACAGGACCGATGTTGGCAGGGGGGACACCGGCGTCGGCCAGGGAAACAACGTCGGCAGTCAGGGTCAGTGCAGGGAACTGACATCGGTCAGGAGTAGACTAGAGAGATGGCCGAGATCGGTCACTGGAAAAGATGTTGGGTGGACAACAAGTTATCAAGGAGTCTCAAACACCCATATGGAGGTCAAAAATGGTAAGTGAATCTCATATTCGTTGTTCACCTTCTTTATATTGCTTATTGATAGTCAAGAACTAGGAATATGGAAGAAGCAATGCAGATAGAATCTAGAAACAGTGGAGCTTGGCATGGATGAGGAGTGTGAGTCCTTGGAGAAGAACCAAAAAGTTATTTGTTGGTAGAGTTGTTAGCTGGAAGAAAGCACTGGATAGAGGGATGGATTCCCATATTATAGAAGAGAGTAGATGGACACATGAGACAGAAGGCTATGGTATATGGTCTTGATTAGGTTGCAGGACAATGGAGGTTTGACCATTGTATTTTATCTTTACCAGGTTGGATAATATTAGCTACATTATCTTGTTATTGTATTGTGTTACTTGTTGCAGGGTTTCATATACAGGGAATTTTATGAGCTAAGGGTGGAGTTGGTTTAGAAGTATGTCATGAAGAATTTGGGAGCAGCAAAATTCTTTTGGCATAAGTGACAGATATAGCATCATAGGTTCAGTGGTGGTTGGTCTTCAAGAGTGACTTTGAAGAGGGATACAGATCCAAGGGAACAAAATAGATGGTGTACAGGTACAGGTACAGTAGCAGCTGTTTATCTCCAAGTGGGAGATTGTTAGGGTGTGGAGCTAAAAGCTTCAACTGTTGCAGACATGAGGAAGGTTGTTGAAGAACTAGAAGCACTGACGTCGGCAGCATGACCGACGTCGATCAGATGTAGTGCAAAAGGCAACCGGCGACGACAGCTAGTCGGTCGACGTCGGCTGAACCAGGCAAGCAGGGACCGGCGTTAGTCGTCTGTGTGTTCCAAAACTGCTGTTGACGAACAGTCAGTTAAGTGAAGCGAGTGTTTGCATGTCAAATGACTAATTATAGTCACGAGCTGTGTGTCTAATTATTGTAGTTAGATTTCTATTTTTGTAACCATGGGATTCTATTTAAAGACCCATGAGGCATGTATTGTAATAACCAAGAAGGCAAGTAAAAGCATTGAAGCAAGCAAGGTCAAGGAGATCTACAAGGGTAAGGTCAAGGAGATCAGCTGAAGCATTCAAGGAGGGATAATAACTCAGGCTATAGAGTTGTTGTGTTGAGCAAGAGAGAGAGGGAAGAAGGTCTTGAGGTGTGGCAAGCCTTTGAGGTGGAGGAAGAAGTGGCATCTTCCTTATTGTATTTTCTTCTAGTAATATCTAATACAAGAGTGTGTATTGTCTCTCAAATTCTTTGTTGTCTCAAGTTTCTAGTTACTTAATCATTCTGGTATAATTCCGTGTTTAATTGCTTATAAGAAAGTAATCAATTGTGCTTTCGTTGGATAAGGGGTCCCTAACAAACTAGCCTCAACCAAAACTTTGGTCTTCTCCTTGAACTTGATCTCTTCATTTTGCCAACATCTTCATTTCTTGACTGATTGTTGACCTTCAATGTCTGATTTACGTTAGTCTTCATCTTGTCTTGAATTGCATTTTCTAGTTATTCTTTGTATCCAAGACTAGTTCTATCACTTGCATGCTTTTGACCACTCAGAATATTGTCTAGATTACTTAAGCTCTTTTCAAATCTCATAAATGACTGCATCTTACTAGATGTCTTCTCTGGCTCGATTTTTAATCGTTCATTTTCAATTAAATACCTTGAACATTCATCTTCTTTAGCTTATAGGCAAGTAGACAAGATTTCTAATTGACAACTGAGATGCTTGACTATATCTTCATGCTCATTAGTGTCTTCATTCATCATTGCTTCATACACACTGAATTGCTCTTCATAGTCCTTAATTTGAGACTTCATCTTCTTGTTAATCTTCTTCTCAATCTTTAGTTCTTCAAGAGCATTCATCAATCCAGTCTCACAGTCCACCTCATCTTTATCATCATCTAATCACTCCAAGTAGACTCCTTTTGATATGAGCAACTTCCTTCCTCAGCCATGAAGAGGGCTCTATCTTCAACAGGACCATCATCTTCATGATCATATTCTAAGTCACTATCTTCACTCTCATCTGATGAGCTGCAATCTTCTTTGGTGTAGAGACTCTTCTTGTCCTTGAAGTACTTGTTGTCAAACCTTCTGAATTCCTTCTTGTTTTTATTAGACTTTAATGATCTTGTGTCTTCATCTTGGTCATCACCATGCTCTCCATCATCATTCTTCTTATGCTTATGAGGGCACTTGTTAGCAAAATGTCCTATTTCTCCACAATTGAAGCATTTGAAGGGTAGTTTGCCCTTATGCTTGCCTGACCATGTTTTCAATGTCTTTGTAAACAAAAAAATTAGTTCATATTCATCAATATCAGATGTGTCATCCTCGAGTTGCTTACCTTGGAACTTCTTCTTTGACTTCATTTTTGTCTTGAATGTTGCTTTCTTCTTTGGTGATTTATCATAATTGACTCTCATCTCATAGGCAGTAAGAATGCCATGCAAACCATCCATCTTCAACTGAGTAAGATCATGACTTTCTTCTACAACATATACATTAGAATCAAACTTGAGAAAGACAGACCTTAATACCTTTTGAACTATAAGAGCTTATTCAAGCTTCTCTCCAAGACCTCTAATGATGTTCACACTCTCATCAACTCTCTGCAGAAAGGATGCCACATAATTTTCTTCCTTCATCTTAAGAGACTCAAATTGTATTCAGTGAGTTTGCAACTTTGCCAACTTCACCTTTGAATCTCTTTCATAAATAGTCTTTAATTTATCCCACATTTCCTTGGTAGATATGCAATGGATTACCTTGGTGCATTCAGACTCTAAAAGACTACAAGTGATAGCATTCATTGTCTTAGAATTGTTCTCAAACAACTTCTTATCTGCAGCACTGGATGGAGGAATAATAGGTGCAAAATAACCATCCACGACAGTTTGCCAAGTATCAAACCCTAGGGACATGATGTAGGTCCTCATCCTCGCACTCTAAAAAACATAATTGGATCCATTGAACATTGGTGCTTGCTTAATGGAAAAACCTCCTTGCATTTGATGGGTACCCATATTGTACCTTGGATCTCCTTCAAGTTGTCAAGCATTTGCCAAAGGACCTGCTCTGATACCAATTGTTAGAGGTACAAACCATTGAGAGAGGGGGCAAATCAGTGGTGGCAAACAATCCAATTCAATTTCCAAACCCTTCAAATACTTAAGCATTCAATACAACCATTTATGAAGCATTCAAGATGTTTATAGCAATGAACAAATAGATAATGCAAGATTACACACACAACACAAGATCTATGTGGGAAACCCTATTGGGGAATAAAACCCACTCTCAAGTCTGCAAACACGTGGACTACTTGTCTTATAAGATGATCACAAACATGAGACTAGTCTAATCTTTCTAACCAAAATTTAGTGAAACACATGTTTCACAAGGAGCACCTACCCCTAAGATGATCAAGTCCTTCTAACCACCTGTTGATCAAGTCTTTCTGACCGACTTTAGTAAAACCCCTATTTCACAAGGCACACCACCCCTAAGATGATCAAGTCGTTTTGACCACCTGTTGGTCAAGTCCTTCTGACCTAAATGTTGAGCGCACTCCCAACACCTATGAAATGAACATCCCCTGATCACTGAATGCTTGTCAATCTGATGGAGATACAATGTATATCAACGCTCTTCAGCGCTGTACACTACACAGTCCACACTCTGATTTGCCTCTCAAATCAACCACCAAGCTTACACAAACATCATCTATCCTTCGCTCATCCTCAATCTTCAAACATGCAAGAGCACTGTCTTTGACATAAAAAATATAACCTACATGTCATACACACAGTCATCAACCTGCTCTGCTCTAAACACATCCACTGCACACACACTTTTTCTTCTTTCCTTCGCTCTTCAACTCTCACATGCACATTTTCTCTCAAGTCTATTCAACAAACCTCGAAACCATCACATTTGGTTTCACCTTTTATAGAGTCTTCATCCACTTTGAAACTTCACATGTCTTCTGCACATTTGACTCTTTGACTTGTCCCACACCGTTGATCTTCATCAGTACGAACCACTGCTCACCATTGATTTTCTATCAAACTAGCGAGCTTGTGACACTTGTCACCAGTGCGTGCAACCTTTGATATATTGGCTTTTACGCGCATCATTGGATCAAGATTTGTGACTTAACGTGCACCATTATATCAACTAACTAGATGACCTCAGACTTCACCATAGTTTAACTTGACGGTCTCTGACCCATCACAATCTACAAGTGCAACTTTGAAGCTTTATAACATGAGCAAGAAATCACTTCAAGACTCCAAATTTTTAGGGTAGCTTCTTGGCACTATAGACAACATCTCCATGAAATTCTTTCACCTCGTTTAACTTTTTAGGTGCTTGAAATAAATGCACAAACTTGTTGGTTCATTCATATTTGCATGACATGTAGTGACAATCTGAGATAATTATAGGAACTTAGTGAACTTTTGTTTGAAAGGCCAACTTTGCACCTGCATATATTTAGTTATGCTCAACGTCATGCCCTGAAACTTGGACCATAGCAACTTGGGACTAATGTGATCACACCCATATGACCAACTCCCCTGAACTCATCCATACGTGGGAATGGTGACGTCATCAAACTGCCTACTCAGAGTTTCTACCACTAGACCCAATATATCTATATGAAAACTATGAACTCCCAGATGAAATCCATTCATGCACACAAGCATTCAAAACGTAGAAGACCTCTTATGAGACCTTTTGCACAGCGGCAAATCACCATACTCATCCCTAAATGTTTCTAACCATGCCAAAATTGAAGATCAACCAAGCCTACTTCAAACATACTAAGACAAGCACACTACACACTTTGTCATTGATACTTAGACTATCAAGACACTTCATCCACTCCCCTAGTCATCTCCATGACATCACTGACAACTCTCCAACACCCATTTTCTAGATTAAAATAATTGATAATATTATTTAAGTTGGGCCTAGTCATTTCCAATCATTTGAGCAACTTAATAATAATATTATTATCAAAATAAAAAGTATTTTTAAATACTTAAAGTTAAATTTATAGTATGACTTGGCTGGATTTGATGGGTAAAATATCTTGTGTTTGGAATACCCTTAAGAAGGGAGCGTCGCTGATTAAGGAGGGGCTTTTTTGGATTTGTAACAGTGGCTCAGATACTCTGTTCTGGCATGACTCTTGGGATGGCCACCCGCCCATGATTTCTAGCTTTCCTCAGCTCCAGCGTCTTTGCCACACTTTTACTGACGTTGGTTGGTGGAAGGTGGAGCACTTCAAGACTGTTAAGCGCTTGGGTCAGGAGGAGGTGACGTGTTGGAAGGATTCCTAGGAGTGGCCTGCTGGTGGCTCTGATGAGGACCGTGCCCTTCTTTCTCAAGTGTTGGAGGATCGGTTTTGCAGCTCCCTCAATGGTAGGGATGTTTTGGCTTGGAGTCCTAGCCCAAAAGGCAAATTCTCTGTGGCTCAAGGATATGCTATATTTGATAGGGACCTTCATGGTACAGATGAAGTGCATTGGTGGAAGAAGGTTTGATATAACTTCTCTTGGCCTAAATGTAATTTTTTCTTATGGTTGTTGGTTCAGAAAAAAAGCCTCACTTGAGAGAATCTTCGCAAAAGAGGCTTTTAGGGGCCCTCTGTTTGCTTCTTATGCGAGTACAATGAAGAGTGTTCCTCTCACCTATTTTTTCTTTGCCCTTTCTCGAGGGATATATGGCATAGATGGTGGGAGGCTTGGAGTCATGGGTGTATTCATGCCACTTCTCTCAGTGACTTTTGGGAAAGCTTGCGTAGACCTCCAGCGAAGACTTCCTTCTTGCAGGTGGCCTGGACGGTTAGACCGGTCTTTATTCTTTGGAACCTTTGGTTGGAAAGGAACCACATAATTTTTTGTGACTCGAAGTTAGATAGCCTTCGGTTGTGGAGGAAGATTCTTAATAGGCTTCAGGAGACTATCTTGGCAAAATGTGATATGTCTGAGAGTATAGATCCTGGTGATCAAGCTATTGTGAGGAATTTGAACCTGGACGGCAATAATCAGGGAGGCACTCTTAGGAAAAGGCCTTGCCATGGTAAGCAACGTGTTTGTAGGGTTGGACGATGGACTTCTCCCCCGGCTGGGATCTTGAAGATTAACACAGATGGATCTTCTCGGGGGAATCCAGGTCATGCTAGTATTGGGGCTATAGGTAGAAGTAATGATGGGGAGGCAGTTTTTCTTTTCTCTATCTACAAGGGCCAACACTCAAATAATTTGATGGAAGCTCTTGCTATTAAGACTGTTGTTGAGAGAGGATGTTCTTTAGGCTGGAAAAGGATTATATGTGAGTCTGACTCTCAAATTGTTGTTGACATGTTGAATAGCCAGAGTTTGGAGAATGTTAATTGGAAGTTAGCCTCTCTGGCCAGACATATTTTAAGTCTGTGTAGTTCCTTGGATTTTGTCTCTTTTCGTCATATCCCTCGCGAATGGAACAGAGTTGCAGATTGTTTGGCTAAGTGGGCTGCTGAGAATGAGGATAGCTGGGATATTAGCGGAAGGGATGAGATTCCTTTGGATTATCGTGGGATTTTTGATTAGCTTTTATTAGAGGATGGGAATATGTAATCTTGTGGTGGGCCTTTGGCCTTTGCTATGTAATTTGGTTTTAATTGAATAAATTTTTACCCCTTTTTTTTAAAAAATAAATAAAATTATAGTATGACTTAGTGGTCAAAAAGTAATGTCGACAACTTATGTTTTATTATTTAAATAAAGTAACTTAGAGTATGAGTGGGGAAATAGTATAAAAGGAGGGGTTCATTTGGAGCACTATCATTTATCTATTATTTCATGTATTATAAGTTTGAACAACTAGCTTATGATTTCAACGTTAAAGGATGAAAACCCTTTTTGATATTTGGATATTGAGGACAAAACCCTTCAATGTTCAGCTGATGACTTCATTCAAAGGTCATATTTGAACGAGAATCGACAAGATTCAAGTTTACGGCATCTTTCCAAGTGAAGCGCAATAGTTGAACAGTGTTTGGAGGTGGTACGCAATTGTAATCAACTCTTGCAAGGGTAGTGATCCAATTGGGAGCCCTCTCCTAAGGCAGCAGCCCCCTTTGAAGGTTTCAAAGTGAAGTTTTGAGGCAATTTGGATGTCTATTTTAATATTTGATTGCACATTTATACCGTTAGTATTTTTGTTGTAATTTCCAACTATATATTTGATTCAAAAAATTCAGATTTTGAAGTATTTTGTATGGTTGTACTTCTCTTAATTTTTGCAATGGTTTGTGTCAATTAAATATTGAATTTTGAGCTATAATGAGTTTTTAGAATTTTAAATTTTTTGTGGTTAGAGTTTGATTAAAAAAATCAAAATTTGTATTTTATTTTAAGGGTTTATCACAAATTTTATAAAAGTATAAATCTGCCCTAAAAAGGACATTACATGCCTACTTGGACACCTCTTCTTCAACGCCAGCAGCAATTTCCTCAACTTAAGCTTTGAAGGCAAATTTTTTAAGGGGAAGGCCATATAAAACTATTTGTCCTAACCATTTTCTTATAATTGTTATATTTAATACAAGGCTACGTACACATATGCTTGATAAGACACCCTTCAAATCCATTATAATAATCCCACATTCATGGGAAGTAATAATTAATGTAGAATTAATATAAATAGAAGTCTATATTAATGAGAACGTACCCACAAATTGTATTGAATTGAACTTGCTCAAAGAAGGTTGCCTCCTCAAAAATGCCGATGATATTTATAATGCTACTTTACACTCTTTTAATACAAATAATCATTTTACGTTCCATTTTATGTTTTATTTATTTGTGTTTGCAATATATATCTAATATGTTTCAAGGAAGATCATGACACTCCCTTCTTAAAAAAGGAGAGACTTTGTCCCATGTAATGTTGACAGAATTTATATATTTTGTACCCTATACAAAATATACAACGAACCCGAGTGTGGCTCAAATTCTCCAACACCCACCCTTGGGCCGAGCGTTGGTGCTCAGAGCTCTTAGCTTGACTATGATACCACGCTATTTTTCATTGATTAGTTAAGACTAAAACCAAGGACCTCCCATTTGCATGCTAGGGTGCTCTACCATAGAGCTACTAACCCTTTCTAGATGGGGAACTTTTGGTAGAATCCTTATCACTAAAATATTTGTGTAATGAAACCTTCTCTTACAATTGTGTATTGGTAGAGAAGCCTTACCTAGTTCAGCTATAATTATGCCGAGTTTTAACAGTAAAATATGAAGAGCCCTTAGTACCATTACATTGAACTAACTCTTGGGCCAAAAATTCAATCGGTTTGCCACAAAGAAGGGATTGTAGTGTAATAATCAAAAAAAGAAATTGGCAAGCAAGAAGATACGAGTTCAAGTCCCGTTGAGTAGCAGCCCAATGATAAGGCCCCATTTGTATCCCAGCTGGAAAGTCCTAAATATTCATGACATTTGGGTGTTATATTGCAGCCTGACAGGACTCATTGATATGGGCCTGAAAGGGAGCTACTTACAGTCAGCCACAAATCTCCTCATATAAGCATTAAATTTTAGATATGATTGTCATTCCGATGCTAGTAGCATATAGAATCTTTAGGCGGATGATGGCTTTCTTGTTTTCCTTTCCGAAATAAAAATGTTTAGTTTGGAAATACAATATAACCAGAACCAGTCTTTCCTATGGACAAAATTCAATGCTGCAAATTAAACGACCCTAACATGTTTTGGTATTTGAGGAGAGACAACACAGATCTTTTATGTGTACTGCTTGTTCCAGGGGATTTTTAACTGTCAGTTTGCATGGACTTGATTAAGTTGCAGAAATAATCAATAGTTAAGAACTATAATATTTATTGCAGGTCAAATTTCACAGTGGTCTAAAAGTAACCATGTAAAACTTGGTAAAACATTAATCATTCTCTTGTCCTTTTGTAAGTATTCCTTGATGAATCAAAGATAAAAGAGGAAGTAAAGAAAGAATTTCAGAAACTTCAAACCTCTAAGCAAACATAAAAATGGAAGGCAATCTACTCCAGAGTGATTTTATTTTTTATTTTATTGGAGAGGAAACACTCAATCTCTGGGAACACAGACTCGTCCCTTATGGCGCCGGGCCTTCGCATCTGGCAAGAATTGATCCTTTCTGACCTCTTTGTGAGCCAAACAACTTCAATAATAGATCAATGGCCGCTTGACCAGTAGTGAAAGTTTTTCAAAGTTGCAGCAGCAACTTTATAATCTTGTTAGTGCTTTACTGTTTTGCAATCTAATGTTTATCCTTGGCAATTTAAAGAAAGTTTAAACAAAAGGAAGTTAATAAAAAACGGGTAATTCAATTGACTCTACTCAATGACTCCTCTTTCAAATTATTTAACACTTGCATTGTCTTTTGGTTTTTGCATTAAACCCCACCATTTTTTCATCAATAATCCCTGCCTAAAACATATCGGTTTTCCCTATGTTCTAGCATAACTCCCTCATTTTTGGTGTTTGCATTAATTACACCACCATTTTTTGATCAATAATCCCTGCCTAAAACATATCGGTTTTCCCTATATTCTAGCATAACTCCCTGACTATGAAGTGTGAAAAACATGATGACATACCCCACCCTCCAAACGATGCAGCCAACAAGCCCTGGCCATTTCCTTGAGTGTCTTCGAAGTCTAATCCACTTGACATCTCATCTGTTTAATAACCAAATTGCAAGGTTTAGGACCAGGTTGGCCATTTAATAAAAATACAAGATCTACATGGTTAGCGTATCCTCTGACAAAGATTGGACACCAGAAAAACATTTTCAAACTTGGCATAACCAACATATAAAAGAGCACATAAAGATTTTCTAAGCTTGTGTGTAATAAAACTAGCTTGGTTGTTAACAACTAAACTATTTTTAGTGCTTCAACTATAACACCACGACAATCCAAACATACTCAATAGTTAGCAATTACTATGTCAGCAGAAAAAACCAATAGGGATGCATCCTTCGGGGATGCTATTGTTTGATATTAAGTATCCCTGATCTCTGACTGGTTAGTGCTTCAACTATAACACCACAACAATGCAAACATACCCAACATTAGCAATTGCTATGTCAGCAGATCAAAAACCAACAGCGATGCATCCTTTGGGGATCCCATTGTTTGATATTAAGAATCTACAATCTGTGCCTGGCAGTTTAGAGAAATTACAATAATAAAAAATAAAAAATTAGCCTGCACAATGAGATTCCATCACAGCTAAGAGGCAAGCAGGAAAGAACAAATTTATGGAAACAAGTTTTAATTTCCTCAAGTTACGACATAATTACAATGATTCTTACTTATAAATTTCCATAATGTTATGAATCGGTGATTTATCTTTGGACCATGAAAATAACCATGATCCAAGAAAATATGATCATGGATAATTATACCCATCCCAAATATTGACACAACACAGTGGGCCTTACACATAATTTGCTAAAAAAATACAGAAAACAGACGTCTGCTGCAGAGATCAGACACAACTCTAGGAAATTCTATCACTGACAAGGTACTAAAGGAACATCCAGTCTACCTGCAAGGTTTCAGAAATACAAAAATATTTTCATATGGCTAAAAGTGACTTAAACACACACATATATGGTTTGAAGTGACCATACTAATTTAGTGTACGATCAGACTTCAAAAAAAATTAGTTTTCATTCTGAACTAATCTCGTTATCTGAATATTAATGAATATTTTGATAGACAGCACAAATAACATACCTTCTTTAACCAATGGATAAGGTGAGAAAATTTACAAGAATACCAGTTGAAATGCTTAAGAACGGATTCATCAGCCAACTCCATGTTCTATATATCAAAACATAGTACAATTGCCATATCTATGCTAACAAAATTTCCCCGAGTACTGTACAATGCTGTCAGGGAAAGAAGGCAGTGAAGATCTAGCACGTATTAACAATATGTGAAGATAACAAAATAACTCCAATTCCTGTAATCAATTTCATCTACCTGATAGTAACAAACTTGTTTGTACCATGTTTTGCCCAATGACTTTTCAAGTCCATAGGATAACTTAAATTATGGCCTTCAGATCCAAGCCTTTCTAATAATTTCTTGAATGCACCACCACTCATTTTCCTTCCAGCAACACGTGCACCTCGTCGCTTGGGATTCATCGGGAGAGGATACATTGATATATTTGTAGTGCAACAGGCTGACTGCCAACCACCATTCCCCCACCTGTAACATTGTTGAGGCAAACCAGTGCAGGAACAAACAGGAATAGGCATTGTTGAAATATCAAAAGCAATTCCATTAATCACAACATCCAGATTCTTCTGTTCACTCTTAAATGTGACTTCCCCATTTGTACCTTCCTCAGATTGAGTACCTTGTTTTCTCTGCTTTTTGAGCTTTTGTGTTTTAGTTTCAGAACCATCATATTTTCTCTTAGAAGGGCTCTCTTTCTCACCCTCTCTCGTTATGAACTCGTGCTTAATCATCTTCTGAGGCTCTTCAGATGGTAAAGCCTCTAAAATTGGTGAAGGAAACACTGCACTAACAGGAAGTACAGTTTGATATTCCCTTGGCAAAAATGAAGGATCTGTAATCACTTGCAAAATCTTTGCACTGGCTAGAGTTCCACATGAGAGGCTCCTCTGTCCATTCCAACTATCATCCCTAGCATAGTCAAGAGCAGCAACAGCTGCATCACGTTCCAAAATTGCAGAGCTTCGGTCTGCATAAGCCACATCCCTCTGCAAGATTGCAGTTTCCCTTTCAGCATATGCGGCTTTCTTCTCTGCAAATGCAGTATTCCTCTCAATGATAGCTGCATCGCGCTCTGCAAGGACAGACATGAATTTCAATCCTGGATAATCCTTTATAGATTTCTCAAGAGTATCCCAATGCTGGATGTCCAATCTACCTTCATCATCCATGCATGCAAGGCTGTCAAGTCCCTCCCCTCACTTCAGAGATCTAATTTGTCCACTTAACCTTGAACATTTCATAAGCTCAACACTTTGCTCTGAAATAGGAAAATATTGTGAAAGTAAGTATGGTCACAGCAATGAATAGATCATTTGATTACGATTAGCTAATATCCGAAAACTCGCCTAAAGATGCAAAGAACTAGCCACAGAATGAGGACAATAAAAACTAGATATGGGATATTAAATCAACGTACAAAGTTATTATCAAAAGAAAAAGAAAAACTGAAGCAAGCATTAAATACAAAACAGCAAGATTGATATCAAATTAATTCTTTGAGATTTCCACAGATAAATACATCTCAAGGTAGCTGTGTACAATCCTTTTTATTCATATATTACCCCTAAGATTAATATGATAATATCTATTAACACAGATGGAAGAATAGAACCCTGTTTGTAAAAAACATAATAAGGGGGCCATTTTTGGACTGGCCTACTTCTCTGAGTAGCACCCACATCTTAACATTAGATAATCTATATAAAAATATATTTTATTCATATTTTGTTTTTAATTAACGGATAAGCCTCTTGATCCTTCTAAGTCTTTTAGAATCTGTTGGTATCAGATGCACAAATAATCAACCTTCTTCAGCTTAGAGAGGATTCATTTATTTTCAACTTCCTACCATTAACAATTCTTGTAAATTAATGATCAACATAACTTGACTAAATAGGACTCTTAATAATCATTTTTTGAAGTGTTTGTCAAGGTTCTTTTCAAAGATATAATTACAGAGGGTTGTACTCCATTGTGAAGAGCATCACCTAATCGGGTGTACTTCCATGAGTGACAAGCAAGCTAAATGACATATTTTAATCTGTGGAAGGTAAAACTCAACATTACCGGTTCTTCACATTCTGATAGCATTGGGGCCCAGTGTTCGAACCAGGTTCTGGTTCAGGAGCAATTCTCCGTCCCAACCCAATGCCCAGGGTTTGTCCCTGGGCACCCGAGTATGTGGGGGTTCTTCACATTCTGCTAGCGTTGGGGGCCAGGGTTCGAACTGGGTTCTGATTCGGGAGCAGTTCGCCATCCCAACCCAATGCCCAAGGTTCCTCAACATGAGTGAAAAAATGAGTTTTTTTTCATTTTTTTCCCAAAACCAATGCAAGGAAATAATTAAAAACACATTCCTAAACCCTAAAACCCAAGTATAAACAAAAGCAAAATCTAAAAACAACACAAATGATAAAAACAAAGTGACAAAAGGAAAACCACTTGCCTCCTATTTTTCTAATTTTCTCATTGTCTACTTGCCTTCCATTGCTGTTGTAGGGTTGAATCTTCGTCAAGCATCATCTTAATCATTTGCCTATGGTGATTGAGGAGCCCATTTGTTGTCAAGATAAGTTTTGTATTGTCTTTTTATTTATTTTTGTCATTTTTAAAAAAAATTTACAAGTTGTTGTCCTAGGGTTTGTTTTGATTTTTTTTTTAATTTTGTGTTTGTTTTTAAACTTGTAGTTATATATATTACAATGTCTCATACTTCTTCATCCACCGGCCAAAGCCAACACAAAATGGACTTGACATAGTCACTGCTATGGAAATATACAACACTAATGGACCGAGTTCCAAGTGGTGGGGCCTATGTTTGGAAATGCAATATTTGCGATTGTCAGTTCACAAGATCATCAGGTGAAAGCCCATTTATGTCACATTGCTGGTCACAACATCAAATTCCATACGGGGAAGACTAACTCTCCATTGTCACAGTTAAAAATCCTTGAATTCATCAAGGAGCAAGAAGATGCAGATTCCGCATATGCCATGAGACTCAATCACCCTCTAGCAAAGAAAGGCAAAGGATCAAGGAGACCACCTGTTTCCCCAAGTCCTACTGGCAGTTCTCCAATTGTGCCTATTGGAAGACATCCATTTTTGGGAGCACCCTCCATGCACAAAGAGGCTTCTTCTCTTCCAAACAAAAGAATAAGAGGGCCATTAGAAAGGTCTTTTCAAAATGAGAGTGGGTAGATTGCGGATCAAAAAATTGCACGATGTGTATATGCAAATGGATTGTCTTTCAATGTGGTTCAATCACCATATTGGCAAGAAATGGTGAAAGCAATCAATGAGGCCCCAAGAGATTACAAAGGCCCAAGGTTTGAGAAAGTCCGCAACACTTTATTGACAAAGGAGAGAAAATATGTTGAAGAATCTTTAAAGCCAATCAAAGATTCGTGGGCTAAAACAGGGGGTTCCCATGGATGGAAAGATACAAGAAAGAGGGCTTTGATCAATGTGGTTGCAGTGTGCCCTAAATGGGCAATGTTTTTGAAGGCCGTTGATTGTGAGGGGTGTGTGAAGGATGCCGAGTTCATTGCCAACATCCTCATCAAATCCATTGAGACGGTTGGACTTCAAAATGTTATCCAAGTTGTACAGATAATGTCAAAAATTGCAAGGTTGTGGGGATGTTGGTGGAGGTGAGGTATGGACACAGTTTTTGGACATCTTGTGTTGTCCACTCACTCAACCTCATGTCGCAAAATATGGGGAAGAAAATTGAGTGGGTCAAACAAGTGTATGATGAAGCTGAACAAATTCAAATGTTTGTCACCAACCATCACCTCTCTCAAGCCATTTTTAGATCCTTCTCGACATTGGAGCTATTGAAGGTATTTTTATTTTAATAATTTTATTTTTGTTTTAAAATTTTAACTTTTTTATTTTTAAATCTAGTACTTGTATATTTAAATATTTTCATAAATTTTTAATTTTTTTATTTTAATTTTGTAATAGGTTGTTGAGACTAGATTCATCTCTTACACAAGTGTCTTGAGACGACTTGTGAAGGTGCAACAAGCACTCAGTAGTATAGCCATCGACAGCTTGTAGACTGTATGGAGGGAGGCGAGTAAAGAGTAAGCCCAAAGAGTGAAAAACTAGATCCTAGATGATGATTGGTGGACCCGTATAGATTATTTATTGAGTTTCATTAAGCCCATCATGAGTATGATCCGTTTTACTGACAAGGATCGGCCATGTTTGGGAGAAATATATGATGGCATCAACTCAATGATTGAGAAGATAAAGTTCATCAGTAATGAAAAAGAGCAAGATCCTGAGGAGATGGTTTTCGAACAATTGCATTGACTCAATGATAGAGAAGATAAAGTTCATCATTAATGAAAATGAGCAACATCCTTGTTGAGCGGTGGAACAAAATGACCACACCCCACTACATCTCTTTGCCTTTGCATTGACTCCTCGGTTTTATAGCATGGACATCCTTTCTTCGCTAAAAAGGGTGCCACCATATATGGATGTTGAAGTGGTTGAAGGGTACAAATTGGCATTCTCTAGGATATTCCCCAATCACGATATAGAAGACTTGGTTATGAGCGAGTTTGGGGTTTTCATTACCTCCCAAGGTCATAGTCTTGGTGCTCCTCAGGACAAATACAAGAAGGATGGTCCTATGTAGTGGTACCGTCATGGCCAAGGATCATCGAACCTACAACCTCTTGCAATCAAGATCTTGTCACAGGTAGTTTTTTATTTTTTAAGTTCTCAAATTTAAGTTTTTAAGTTTTTCTTTTTCTTTTAAAACTTTTAAATTTATGTTTAAATTTGAATATAGGTTGCAAATTCATCTTCTTGTAAGCATAATTGGAACACATATAATTTCATCCACTCAAAAAAGCACAACAAGCTCACAACTAAAAACGCTGACGAGTTGGTCTATATACACTCCAATTTGTGTCTTCTATGGCACGAGAACCCAGAGTACAAGGAGGGGATGTCAAAGTATTGGGATATAGATCCAAAGGTTGTTAACTTAAATGCTCCCATTTCCCGCTTCTCATTAGATGACATTGGCAGTCCTTTGGCTTCGATGATACAAAACTTAGCTAGTGGGAGTGGCAGTGGTGATGGTCCATGTGGTTCTAATGAACCACAACATGTTGTTGATGTTAATGCTCTCGATGAGGAGCAATATGACTATGAAAATTAACTTTTAAAATTTGATGTAATTAATTACAGCCACATGATAATTATTGATATTTTATATTTTAATATTTATAATTTATGTTTGATGGTTATCAACTTATTAAGATGCATACTACGTGGTTAATGATAATGTCACTAAGTTCCTATGTATCACACTAGAATTTCTATTTTTTTAATTTTTTATATATTTTTTGTACGGACGAACCCAAAATGAACCCAAGGAAAAAAATCGTCGTACTGGTGAATTGGGTTCTTCAAACCTGCACCAAAACCAAAAACAAACCAGTAACTTAGGACTACTAAAACTCGAACCCAGGCTAATTAATTATTTAGTGTACAGGGACTTGAGATGTGTCACCTACAGTACCTTACGTGTCAATTTTAGCTTAAGCTAGGGTCAGCTCTACCGGATCTAAAACTGTGATATGGACTACTTTGTGCAATGGCAGGTAAATTAAGGTAGGTTAATTCACAAATTTGCTTCATTTTGCACAAATATGGTTATGTTTGTTTGGATTACGTTTGGCTAATGTCAATAGCACTTACTGGCTTGTCAATAATTCAAAACATATGTCAAAAGCTACAATAAAAAAGCTTAACGACCTGGGACATCCCACTCTATTCAACAGGAAAATGGTGAATCGGCTGGTTACAGGGTGTAAAGTTCCATCCTTGCTAGCGGTGGGTAGAGAAGATAGGCAAGCTACCTTGAAGCTAGCAATGGCCAAAATTGAGGTGTTCTTATACTCAAACCATTCAGCAAACCATGATGCTACTCTAGCACAATTGGATACCTCCCATAAATAAAATCTAACCTTCATATGAAGAAGCCTGTGACAAGCATTATGATTCGATTTTCTAGAAGTTACTTATCCTGACAAAGTCTAGATACCAGTCTATGTACTGCAGCCCTAAGCCTGGTAAATTTCACCTTATTTATCTGAAGGTTTACATACTATTGATTAACCTTTCAAGCATCTATATTATTCATTTTTGTTAATGAACTAACCGTTCAGTGTTCCTGTTAAAAGCTCATTTTGCTGCTTCATAATGGATACTATACTAGGGTTAAGCATCTTATTGCAGTTTTCACAATCTTTCAGGTAGTGAGCAACTAGCTGCTTTAAGTTGGACAAGAATTGAGTTCATTACCTTTTTTTGGCTCATTAAGAGCTTAATATTATTGATGAGCTAATGTTAAGCAACCATATCTCCCAACATTTAACTTGGAAGACTAAAAGTTGTTTTACCAATTACTCTACAAGGAACCATAATTCGGACAAAAATAAGATGAAAAGGCATAGGCAACCAAATAATGCTAAAACCCACAAGCGAAGTAGATCCAGAACATATTTTGGGCATAAAAACCCCAATCAAAATCTTAAGCATTAGAATGAACACACTAAATCGTAAACCCAGACTGATACCCTACATAATTGAAAGCAACCACCAATTTACAAAATCTCAAAAGAAGCTTAAGCCAATGCTTATACATTTAAAAAACTAAACTAAACACACACGGACTTCAGAGAGTAGGGCATACCTGATCTGCTTGTGTAAGAAGCAAAAAGAAACAAATTTACATAAAACCCATGTAATGAATCGATGCCTCTATTCAAGCTAAGCTTTGTCACGCCCATCAAATTAATCCACATATATTTCAAGTGGGTATGCGAGAAAAAGCAACAGAAATATATTTAACAAGTGGGTGTGTGGGAAAAAACCAGGAAGTCAGATACACAAATTGATTGTATTTTAAGAGCATAAAGAAATATCAGAAAGAGAAAGATGAGAAGGAACAAAGAATATGACTTACATTGAAATACCTGAATAAATAAACAAGACTTTCTTCCGACGATCTGTCACAGAGCCACTATTTCTATTCCTTAGTTGGGGAATTTTTAGACCTGCAAGAAGAATAGAAGCAGAAGCCTCAGCAGTATATATCGGACGGATTTGAAAAGGCGCCTCAACCAAAGTTTTTAATTTTATTAATATTTTTGTTGGGACCTTTTACAGGAGCAGGAGCAGGAACAGGAACAGGAGGCAGAAGCAGTGGGGCCAGGGGGTCAAGTCACAAAAGCCGGGTGAGATGCTCCACCAACACTCCCTATGCCACCTGTCCGTCCATATCACTTGTCCATAGATACGCATTATTCTTTCTTACACGGGTATTTGTGGTGGCGTTTGTCAATCATTAAAGTCAATGTTCTGTGATTTTTGCACTGACAAAACTCCGACCTCGTCGTCCTAGCTAAGCTAAGCTTGGATTTTGATTTTGATTATGATTAGACGGAGAGCTTCTACTACCCTGGTTCCCTTCGGTATGGAAGGGTTACTTCCAAAAACACAAGTCAAACCACATCTACATAGGGCATAGTCCGTACAGAACCAAAACTTTCAACTTTTGGGATTTATCTCCTATTTTCCCTGAGATTCTTATTTTCTTCTTTTTGAACTACATTCCATAACAAATGGTTATGCGAATAAGTCACTTGCCATACTTGTTTTTTTTACCATCAAGTTGTTGTCCATGAGTTAGTTACTTTAAACCAACCTAGGAGGTATTGATTGTGATCGAGATGGAAGTCATTATTCATAATTAAAAGGTTAGAGTAATTTTCAAGAATTTAAAGTAGGAGGGCCATTACTCAATTTGTCAAATCTCAAAAATATGTGAAGAAGACCGAGTTTAATAGTTTTTGGATTGTCTTTATTTCATAGAGTCAAACTTGACAAGTTCTATTTATTCAAAGGATTATTTCAACTCTAGGGCATCATAAGCAATTCCTCTGCATTTTAGGCACTGGTGCAGCTTGCCTCATGGCACAAATGTTTGTTCGAGGGTAGATAATGGGAGCAAACACTACTTCATCTTGTTGGGTGATTTTCTTTGTCCAAACTAGTAGACTCTCTTAGGTATCCAATTTGTGGCTCTAACAAATAATGATGGCTAAAAAGAATTGCACATGGAGGATTCCTCCTCATGAATATTATCTCATGGAATGTGCGTGGACTTACAGAGTCTTCACAGAAATTCTCTGTTAGCTCTCCATATCAACAACTTAGTGCCTTTGATATTGTTTATCTTGAACAAGTGAAGGTCTCTAGATTTATTTTACAGAGTACATTAAATAAGATATGGGATGATGTTGCACAGTTCACCACCTCTCACGAGGATGGTCATGGTAGCATGAGTATTTTGATTTTTCCCAAAATTATCCCTTATGTGATATCCTCGAGGGAAGATTCGATGCATTGCATCATGTAGGTCATGCTCAATATTGATGGTTATGTTTTTGACCTTATTATTGCCTATGCACCTAACGATGACCTATAAAGAATGATATTATGGCATTAACTTTCTTGCAACTTGCATTTTTCTAACTAGATGATATGTAATGGCTTTAATGTGGTTGAGTCCTTCAAAGATACAAAAGGCCCTTTATTGATGCATTGGTGCGTCATAGAGCATGAAGCTTTATTTTATTTTAAAAATTATTAGGATCTATCAAATCCTAACTTTCGACAGTGGTTTGATAACACGAACCCTTGGTTTATGTAGTCTAATTTACATGCAGGCCCTGATCATGTTCTCAAATAGTTTGACCACATCATGCCTACTAAGAAACACATTTTTAGTCTTCACATCAACAATGGATGAGTTGTCACTTTTCATCTCTTGATGTTGATGTCAACATGGAAATTGACATTTTTTATCACAACCCCATCACCATTTAGGTAGTCTAGGGGGAAACACTGCAAAAAGTCCCTTGCATAGAATTTTTCATAGGCACATCCTTCTTGGTCCATGAAGGCACTATTCAGTTGATTGCGAGAGTTTGAAACTTGGTGCCACGTTTGTCCTTCATCATTGACTAGATTGATTGGTGGAGCAACATTACCACATGCACCGCCACCTTTCTTCGACATTATGGTAAACAATTGGCAATAATTTGTAAGAGATCTAAGGATGCTTTGGCCAAGGAATTTCTTCGTATCTCCTCTCAACTTGAGCTCAATCCTTTTGATAGTCATTTATAGTCTCTCGCCACTTGTCTCTAATACAAACTCAAACTTATGGAGTGTCATTACTTTGTAGATACCTAAATTTGGTCATAATTACTTGACAATGTTAATTCTTGACACATCCTAAGCCATTCGAATTGTGCCAAAATGCACAACTCTTATTCGCCATTCCTCTACGCCATTTATCTATATGTTGGTTCAACCTTATTATGCCTCATTTCAGTACCCCTTATTTTGAAAGTCTTGACAGGATAAGTTTTGCCATATGATGACTTTTGGTCATAACATTTAAATCTGTTGACAAGCCAACTTGTTTGCATTTGCTTAAATATTTATTTCTCTATGTATATTTGAATGTGAAATATTGTTACGTTGAAGTGATTTAATTACTCGTAACATTATTTCATGATGAAGCATAACATAAGATTGATCAAATTGAGATTATAGGCATCTACTACATTTGGAAATCTAGTATATTTGCATCTCACTCTTATAGTTCAATCAGTGTGCATTTGTAATCTTGGCATGCTCTATCTTTTTTGGAGACATTGGTGTTATAATATGCAATATGATTTGATATGCTTAGAGCATGTTTTGAGATGTCACAAGGTGATGTGATGTTGCACAATATATTTGATATATGAATTCTATGATATTTGTTTGATAATGATGAAACATTGAAAATAGGTACAAAATGGTGAGTCGTGGTTATTCCATCTCTCTAGTTGGAATGCACAACCATATGATTGCAACATCCCTTTTTATGACATTGTCTCAATATATCTCGACACACTGTTGAAATTATTCTCTTGTGCATAGTCAAGGTAATATGCTACTCCATTTTAGCCCTTAGCCCCTGGTCATATGGAAGTTAAGCCCTTGGTCACTTCCAACCCAAAAGTGTTTAACTTTTACTCCAAAGGGCCTTAAGCTTTTTTTTTAGGAAATAGTTTCAAAAAAAATCATTCCACCAAAAAATTTCATGTGATCTCAGATTTTCAAACAACTATAACTTTTGATCAGTAGCTCAGATTTGAGTGATGTCTTCTTCAAAAGTGTTTGTTCTTTGTGCTCTGTACATTGGTAGTAATTTTGAGTCTACTACAGCTCCCTTAATGTCTAAAATTTACACATTTTTAGACATATTATTGACTAAGTTTGATGTCACTCTAGTTCTTTTATACTTATGCATAAATTGCTCGAGATGCATTATTGGTTGTGTCTGATATCTATATGAGCATGATTGTATTTGAAACTTTAATGGGGGTCAATGATAACAGTTCTGATTGGGGATTGTATGGTGTTGTGTGTTCTTCAATGTCTCTTCCGCACATTCTTATTTTTTGCATTTGTGTTGATTTCTGCACTTACTGCTCATTTAGATGCATTTTCAATTGTGCATGATGTTATTTTCATGAGCATGTATTGTTCTTGTAACAGGGGTGATTATAGTTGTTTTGTGTAGTTTTACACTTCTTTGATGCCTTTTCTTAGTCATATTGACTTCATTTGAGATATACCTATAGAAGAAAGTTCATTTAAACCAGTGGTTCTCCTTAGAAAGAACAACTATGTTTCTTGGTGTGCTTATATAGAAAAAGTGCTCATAAGTAAGAATCATATTCCATTCTTATATGGACATATTCTTGCTCCCACTAATCATGTTCGGTATAATAATGGGGCTAATTATTATGGCAAGGTTCTTGGTACTTTATTATTACATGTTTCCATGGATTTTCGTTACTATGTGAAACATACATCATGTCTCTATGTTGTTTGGAGTATCCAACAATCTCTTTTTGGAGATCCAACTGAGATCTATGTCATTCCTATTCTTCATCTTCCTATTATCTCTTCAGATACTATTGTACTCTCTCCTTCTACTCCTATTTCTTGTGATAACACATCCATGATAGACAGTGTTCGTCCTTCTGTCGATCCATACTAAAGATGAGATTATGCCAAACCTTTGTTATCTCATTACAAACTTTATTTCCATTCATGTGCATGATGGTGTACTGCCATAGCCATCATAGATTAGTGCTTTGAAGGACTCTATTGTTTCTAGTGAGAGTACACCTTATGATAACATCGATGACTCTTCTCTTCTTGTGGATATTCATTTTATGAATCTATGTTTCATTTGTAGTTTCTTCTTCAGCTTCAAGGGTTATCGATTTGTGCTCTTCAATTCACATGGACACTCCTTCAGCGAATGCTCCATGCCATTCTTATTCATCGAACTCACTTGTACTTGATGACACTTTTGAGCCTAAGCATATCTCTGAGATTGATGATTCTTATTCTAGCATAGATGACTACATTAGTGATGGGGACACACCTTTACCATCTCCTTATCACATTGTAAGTGTTAAAGAGTTAGTTTTTGATCCACCTACCTCAGGTCCACTTTTGACACTACAAGGTACAAGTATATTGATCCATGACTCATCATACATTGGGCAGTCTATTTCATAAGTATAGGGCATTCTATAGTCTATTTTAGCCTTTGTTTCCATTGCACAATCATCGCATAGAATAGTTGGCTCATATGCACCTACTTCTGACATGTTCATTTTAGTGGCATTACATTCAATTCTGGTGCATGATCATTCGAAACCTATGCCACAATTTTTTTTAGACCATACTCATAAATATTTGTATTGTTACCTCTTTCATCTTCTACTATCGAATGTGCAGACTTCAATTACAACATTCATGTTCTTCCTTTGGCAAAGGGAAGAAATATTGTTCAATGCAAATGGATCTTCTTCGGTCTTCAGGTAGAGGATCTTATCAGTGACATTCATCATTCTATGAGCTCTACTGTAAGTAGTTTTAACATTTTATGGATAGTTCTTATCTCTTCTCTCTACGTGTTTATTTGCTCTAACTTGTGGATGCATTCTTAGTTATGCCCGAAGTCCTTAGAGCATGCACTATTTCTCACTTTACTCTCTTTTTGGAAAAGATTTTTATCCTACAAGTTTTATCCTTTCTCCACTTTATGGGAGTTACATTGTGCTTGGGTACCTCATTGGGGCTTATTGTTGAGACATAATTCTTCTACCCACCTAAGCTACGCTTCAAAGGGTGTTAATGTAGGATTTTTTCCACTTTCAAGTTTACCTACATGGTTTTTAGTCATCTTCATCAAGGTTATTAAGGTCATTAGGGGAATTACACTTAATGTGTTTTCTAATAGTGAGTTGAGTTGTTACCTTTTTGGTGACCTAGTCTCTCATCATATAATATACCTCCTTTTTAGTTTTTGGCTAATCAATCAATTGGCTAATGGAATAATATGAAGCTCACTTTAGCTTTGCATATTGCTCTCACCTAGTCATAGGGTTCCATGCAATATGTGGTATTCAGATATCTTTGAGTAATCTTACATGTCCTCGCCTCAAATGTAGATTTTATGGTGATAAACTTGGTGGCAGTCTAGAAGGCCCACTAAGTGTTTAGTGAATATATATTTTAGCAAGCCATAAGTTTTTAGTAGTGGTTTTTATCCATTAATTTAGTGGACATGTCACTCTTTCTCATCAATTAGTAGTTACATTAGTTGCTTTAATATAAAAGGCTTCAATTTCTTGGTTCAAAAATAATTTTGTCAAGTCCATTACATAAACTGAGCTCTACAAGTTTAGTAGTTGGATTTGGACATCAAATTGTTTCTATTTCAGTGTTATTTTTGTGCTCAAATCTCTGTCGAGGTATGAAGTTGTTGGTTACTGTTTGATAAATGTGTTTTATTGCCATAATTGTTATTTTTGAGCCTTTGTATAATGAAATAAATCTTCTTCAAATGAACTCTTAAACAAATGCATTGCATGATTGTTTAAATAATATTTTAGAATAAAAAGAGTGCAGATTAAGTGTTTGTTTATGGAAATCAAAGTTAAAAATATTAACATGCTTGTGCATGCATTTCACTTTTCATGGAATTTTTAGTTATTAATGTAGTCTTTTAGTTGCCGCAGTTTAAAGCAATTTTGAATCTTTTTCTACATAAGCAGTTTCCTTTTGAATGATAAGTATTTCATACATGTATATAAAAATATTATCCTATAAGAATGGTGAATGATAATAGTCATTATTTTGACTATCGAATACCTCAATGGTCTTTAGAATTTTGTGATATGGTTATTGCTTAAGTTAAAAGTTATTTTCTTTGTTAAAGATATCGACATGTTTGTTTTTAGGCCTGCATTCTACAAATTTTGATATATGTTACTAGTTTCATTCACCTAAACAGATGTATTTTATTTTGATTGAAAGAATGATATATTATTATTATTTTTAGATAGCTAAAATCTTTTGCATGGAAGTATAAGTAGTTGGGTTTTTCAGTCAAGTTATCTTTACATGTCAGAGTTAGTATGATTGTTTTTTGAAATGAAGATACGAGGTTTTTATTTGTGGTTTTTTATGGATCATATTTATAAAGATCCAATAAACTTGTTTTAAAAAGATAAAGTAGATTGTTTTTATTCGGCTCGAATGTATAAGGTTTGTGGCATGATTTTAAATCCATGAAGTAAATGTTTTGCATACATTTTGAAACATAGATATTTTGCATTAAATTTGAACAAATTTATTTGTTGTTATTTTGATATCATAAATATCAAATGATTCTTGTACAAATGTTATTCTAATTAGTTTGGGGTTTTTGCATTTGTGTCAATTTTAAAACCAATTTTGAATAATGCAAATAACAAGTATCATAAGGTGATTTACAATCATAAGTTATGCAAAACAAGACAATACATGCAATATATTTTTAAATGTTTTGATACAAGAGTTTTTTGTCATTTTAATTATATAAAGGTTTTCTAAGTGCACCCAGTTGTTAAGGTTTGCATATTTTATGTTGAAATTGCTTATATGTATAAAATGTAAAAAAATTACAATCGATATTCAAACAAGGGTTTTCAGTTTGTTGAACATGATTGATATTTGGCATGATTAGTTTGGTTACATATAGATATTAGATAAATAACTATATTTTCAATATCAAAATGATATGAAGTTATTGTTTTTTCATGGAGTCTATGGATTGAATATTACTTATCTGGTGATAATTATTGAAATATATTGTGAAATACCATTCACATCTTATTGGTAATCATAGTGGAGTTTATTGTTTGGATGAGAATACTTGGAAATTTTTTTTTGACTATAGAGTTTTCAACTCATTTCTACATATAATTCATAAGAAATTGCACTTAATTACAAGTTGATATAAACTTACATAAAGATGTTTTATTAAAATTTGTATAACAATGGCAATATTCAAATTAGTAACAATATTCAAAATTGTGGTAGATTTCAGATTTGTTGTAAATGGTGAAACAAATGTTAAACATTTGATTTTTTAGAGTATTTGATTGCAAAAAATTTTTATTATGAGTTCTTATTTTAAATTTATTTCAAAATAATATGTCAGGGTGGACCCCAAACTCCCGTATTTTAAGGATAAATATTTGGGGAAGAGACAATGAACAACAAAGTGATGACACTCCATGGACTAATTATCATGGGAGATATTTTCTTAGTTGTAGGGTTGCTAACACTTATTTTAGGCCTTTTCACCATGAAAATCATGATCTATTCATTTTGATGTATATGATCCTATTTTATGGAACTTGCTTGATAACATTTATTTTCTTCTATGATTTTTTGTGGTGCATTTCAGAGAGCCCTGAAGAAATCTCCTTTAAGATATCATCCTTTTAGATGAGACACATCCAAGTGAGTCTTTTCAACTCATGTATATTGCCATTGAATTTGTTCCTAATGATTTGGATGTGTTTAATCATGCTGCATCCTTTCTTGAGTTGAACCTTAATCTTGTTAATCTAAATCCTTGCTTAGCTATGATTACTAGACCTTTTTCACTTGTGCTAGATAATCTCACCTCTTCTAGTAATAAACGTGTTGATAACCTTACGATTTGACCCATGGTGACACTTATGCTAAAGAAATTGAAGCTATAAGTTGATGATGATTGTGAGGGCACTAATATGATTGAGTTCTTTGTTGCCTTGATGGAATATACAAAGTACCAAATAGAGAAAGGAGACCCACTCATTGATCTTGTAATGGTAGTGACTTTAATTGATATGATTGAGATATGTTTGAATTTTTATTTCATTTTGTTGGTTTACTGGTATATTGCTGTCATGGATGCTTTACAATTTTGAGTTTCTTTTGAATGATATATTTTTTTCAGTAATATGATTGGTTTATATGGCAACATTGAAACTTTCTTTCAATAAAGCAGTAAAATTAATACATATATAGTTTATTTATGAAAACAAAATATCATTTGTTACCATTGGATAAATTCTACTTTAAAGATGATGATGTTAAAAGAGGTTTATATGATTTAATATTAACATTTATAGATATTTTATTGTATGCATAGTTAGATAATTGTATAAATAAATGTCAAATAAAGTCAAAGGCCCCCCACCCATTAGAAATTATCATTTGATTTATACTATTTTATAATTTCTTGGAGTTGTTTTAAATTCAAATTGTAAAGTTAAGCTATAAACAAGTTATAACTTATAAAGTAACTGAATTGATTTTTAAAAGTCAATCAACTTATAACTACAACTAACTAATGTTAGTTGTAACTTGATTTATAACTATCTCAAGGAGAGTTACTTTATAAGGATATTGAAGACACATAACAAAGGAAAAAATGTATAGATATCAAGAGCTCTTGTAAGTTCGAAAAAAATTCATCTTTTTTTCTTTTATTTAAACATCTCTGAGATAAAGTAATCATTTACAGATAGACCATACAATACATGCTTTAACGGTGAATTAATATGCTTATATAACCAAGGTATATCTAGATTTATTAATTTAATCATAACTGATTATTTAAAGATTATCAAGCATTAATATCATTTGATGATTGCATGTATGTAGTCATATGCGTAAAATTTGTTATACTTGACCCGAATAATAATGAATACCTTACAGTTTGAGATAAATTATTAATATATTGATTATAATTTGATTTTTATTTGAAGATCGTGTTTGTAATCAAGCTTGTTCCATTATTTTTCAATAAATTTTATCTTTTTACACCTATAAGATTATTCTTGTTTCAAGTCTCACACATATTTCTTTATGTTTTAGTTATATTTCTCTTTACTTATGAGTTAAATATTATATTTTTTTGTTTCCATTAGTAATTTTATTTATATTTTAAGTTAGATTTTAATGCTATTTTAGATAATTTTATTTCTATTTAGTGTAGGTTTCTTTATTTACATTTGCAATTCATTTTTTGTTTCTATTTATTTCATTCATGTTTAGATTATATTCTTACTTGCTATTGTTTACTCTTAGTTTCTTTCAAATTTTAGTTTATCTTTTATAATGCTTTCATGTTGTTTTAGTATAGTTTTTAATTGCGTAGTTTATTAGTTAATCTTTATGTAGGTTTCACTGACTATTTTGACCACAAGTCAAAATAAATCAATCCCCTATAGTAAAAAACTTATATAAGGGTCTATTAGGATGTGATAGGGTGTGTCATAGTCTTATTTGATGTCATTTAATATGCATTAACCTTGGTCATAGTCAATTTTAGTCTTAAGTCATTTCATGTCACCATAGGGTCATATTTGAGCTATTAATGAAGGTTATATGGTTTTCCTTGGTAGACAAGTGTTTAAAACTATTCATCAGCATCCTTCATGTAAGATTATTATTATTTATGTTAGTACTAACTAAAAAACTTGCATATATTAAGTCATATCAAGAAAATATTAGAAAAGAGGAGGTTTTAGTAGTTCTACAACCTCTAAAGGAGTGTGACACATGTGGAAAGATTTTACAGTGTCTCTTCAACTTCAATTAACTCATCTTGACACTTGGTCAGATTTGAAATACTTAAAAATGGCTTTAAACTATTTTACTTCTCCATCACTCTATTAGGCATGTAGAAATGGTTAACAGGTTTTCTCATGGTACGGCCAATAGGAGAGGTTTCAGGTCAAATACTATTTTGGGGTGTTATTAAACCAAATCCACTTCCATTTCATAAAAGGAGTTCAAAGATTGGTTTTCCATTATTTATGAACCATTCTTAAGAAGTTGACTGCTCTTTTTTGCATGTTAATCCCCATACCCTATAGGTTTTCTCCTTGTCTAAACTGGTTCATATAAACCAATAGATGAAATTATTTTTATAAGTTAGGAAATCTTATTTCATGGTTTCCATATTTTTTTACATGTTTGGGGGTGAGTGGATGAGCCAAACATCTCAAGTTGCAGGTTGAGTGCACTAATGGAGTTGCAAGCTTGTTCATCAACTACATAGGTTTTCCTTTCCTATAATGGTTGAAATTAAAAGTAGATATGATGTTTGTACCTTTTGAATATCATAATGGTCACCTCTCCTTCTAAGCTTAGCTTGAAAAGGTTTCAATGAAGAACCATCTTCAAAGAACATGTCAACACAGTCATCTTCCTGCAAGTATTCATCTACAGTCAGATGAATGGAAGATCTGAGCATAGTCATGGAGATGTAGTTAAGAGTTTCAAGAGGTTAAACACATTCTTATAACATGATCAATCAAGCTAAGCTTTCCAAATGACATATGATAAACTATGACAATCAAGCTAAGCTTTCCAAATGACATATGATAAACTATGACAATCAAGGCAAACTCTATACACAATCCTGAAATCTAATGTTCACCTACACGTGCTCTACATGAGAATAACCATGGTGAAATGAGAACCTTATAACTAGTTTCAAGTCCTTAAAGATGATAAAGATCAATTTGAATAATTTATGGAAGCTTAAAATTGATTATAATTTCATCCATTATGAATATTGTTAAGTTCTCACCTTCACTACCCTTTATCCTACAATGTACACCTACAAGTGATTGATACAGACTACGAAAAAATTGGAAGGCATATGTTGAAACTTGTTTGGACCTTCTTTAAGATCTTGAGGAGATGAGGGTGACATAACAATCACTAATGAAGCCATTGAGTGGAAAATAGTCTTAAAACCATGTTCCTACATTGATTAAGCAACTTTAGGGATCAATTACCTTAACATTTCCAAAACAAGGTTTTCACCCTTCTTTCAATCCTCCCACATTGAAATATAGGAAGTCTTGGTGGGTCTAAACATTTCCATCATGAAGCCCTATCAAAGGGGATATTCTTTGACATGAAAAATGGTCTATTTGGACAAACTAGTATGTTGATGGAGAGTTCCCAACTCATGCAATATGTCACTGCACCCCCTAGTATTATCTACATGATTTTGAACCCTAAATGGTCTTGTGGTGATATAAGACATGATGAAGGTATAACTTTGCATAAAACTACTCCTTTGGGATTGGAATATCACTAGTGATCTAAACAACATTGAGAGAATTTGAAATATAGGGTCTCAACCCATATCACAACCTGTAAGACCTCTTTTGTCCTCATAATAGACACCTATAAGTTGATTGTAGGATGACAATGCAAGTTAGACTAAACAGTGGGTGTGTTGGTCTCACTTAAGGCATAATATATACAAGTTCAACTATGATATGATCTCCAAGGACTCTAAGAAGGTCTTAGGTTAATACATAACACCTAATACTATAGTATATACCTACAATTATGCCATTTTTGAGCAAACAACATGGTTTCATAGCCTGCCAACTAGTCATGTCAAAGTGGAAGGTACACATTGAGGAATTTGTCAATGATTGAGATGGTGAATATGTTATGAGCACACCTTTACAAGTAATAAATACCATCTCATGAGATTCTCATCACATGGAAATAGGGAATCATGCCAAAGAGTTCAACACTTAAGGTATAGTCAGTACACTAACATGATACATAGTCAATGAGCTTGAGAAGCATGTCTTTGGGTATTTGAAGAATTAGATGACCTATTTATGTGATATATCTATAAAAATTAGTAAAAAATGTCATAAATACCTAATTGAGCCCCCCATATAATCATCTTGGCTGGGACAATAGGGGGAAGTGCCCTTTGTTTTGTCTCAAATAGAGGGAACTCTTAGAAAGCCATATTTTGCAAGTTTGTCATGAGGAGTGAAATAAGGTGAGTTGGGATTCGTTGAAAAAATTACATAAAGGTTTAAAAAGTTGAATTTAATGTGAATGAACATGAAAAATACCTCATAAGTGTTAGGGGCCAAACATGGTGGCTTAAACCTATAGGTATATAGTCTAAACCTACTAAGACTATACCTACTAGGCCTTGACTAGGCCTAATGACTAAAGAGGGTTCAATACCAATTCCAGGGTCAAGTGAAAATTATAAGGAATTATTAAACCTTCATGGTGAGTTATAAGGTGTGTTAAAACCTTTAGTTTGTAGAGAAAGTCATGAAAAAGCTATTTTTTGGCTCAATAATAACGTAGGGTGTACAAAATATAGGAAAGAACTCAAGAAGCCACCTTAAGAATCTCATATATATACAAATGCTTAGAATGGGAGCTTAGGGAGTTAGGAATAGTTGGAGGGGGTCCCCTAGCCTTAATTTTTGGAATTTATCCATGGTTTGGACATCATAATTTTAGGAACAATCCTTAAGGGTTTGAACCACTCAAAACCCTCCAAACCCTTTCTAATGACCCAATGGAGAAAAAAAAGAGGGAAATGCATTAAATAGGGATATTTGGGGTATGAAAATGATTTAGGCTTGTAGAAAACTCTCTCAGGCTTCTTCACATCGTATTAACTTTTGCCCTATTTATATGGATAAGATACAAAACTAGTTTTCTTAACATATTTTGGTGTTGTATAGGTATATAGGAGTTACAAAGGATGATAATCACTTTGGGAGGTAAATTAGGACCTAACCTAACCCCTAATGTTTGTTTATTACTTTATAAAATCACACAAGTATCTCTGCTAACTCCTTCACTTTAGGCAGTCCAAACTAGGAGAGTGAATGAAAGATGATCACCAAGTGAGAAGGTGATAAATTCAATTGAGAGGCCTTTTAAGGTTTTCATAATGGATATAATGACAATAAAACTCATTTAAAGTGTCACATCACTAACTATATGGTTTGTTTTGAGAAACTAAAGACCACCTTGGTGCCAAGTGTGAAGGATGAGTGAAAGAAGGGTGATTATGATTGCAGACAATGAGAACACTTGTTTAAAATAAGATTGATGATTAGGGACATATCCATTGCATGTTGGAGCCTATTTATAATACCCCTTCATAGTATAATGAACTCATTTGTTCTTAGTCTACCTTAGAGTGCTCAAGAAGGACCAAATGATGAAGGCATTTTTTAAGGAGATAGTTGAAGGGTCATATACCAGAATTGAAGAGTTTCATGCCTTAGAGGGACATTTGTCCAAAGAGACTTCGTAGGTTTATCTCATACTTCATTTATATGTATATTTAACTCTTTCTCTCAGCTTGACACTTTTTATTGTGACCCTTGAACTTCATTCTTCTCTCTCCTTTCTCACATTCTATAAGTACTAGCCATTTTGGCTCTTGATTTCTAATACCACACCTAGTATGGTGAATCCCTACTTGTTTGATGTTGTACTTTGACTTTGAATAATATAATAAATCTAGTTTTTAATTCAAAAACATCTTGTCTAAGTATGTGAAGTGATGAATGGTGAGGTCTAGTGATAATCTTTTATCCTTGCTTCCCCTTGTCCTTTTATATTTGGTGCAAGAAACTATTGTTCTAATAGGTCATATAGAGTGTAGCTAGTGTATTTGGCTCCCTTCAAGTGTGCAAGTGTCATTTGAGTTTTCAAACTAATCTTTGGTCCACTTACCTTGAATTGCCTCATGCATATCACCTCTATATTAAAATACTAATTTTAGAACATCTTAGGGCTTTGAAGCTAGTGTTGTAGGTCTTGTTTATTGGTGAAAGGAGTATGATGATCTTGTGGAAAATTCATGATGTACCACCCCATTATATTAGTTTAATTTCATGTAAAATTATATCCCTTTTCCCATAATCAATTATTTAGAGTAGGTGATAAGCACTTAAAGGTAAATTCAGGGAACTAGCCCTTAAACCTAGAGGTCTACTTCTTCTACAGGTAAATAACATACCTAGAAGTATTCTAATGTTGCCCAAATATTAGAGTAGGTTTTAACAACCTCCTCTAGGGTTCAAGATTTTGTGACAATAGTTCTAGCATGCTGAGTGGAACCCATTGTCCTGAACACAACTTGTCAAGGTAAATATTGGTCTTGACAACATCAATTGCATATTGGGGTGTTACTCAATATTTGGTGATTCCATTCAACGTAAAATATGATTTTAGACCATTGTTTTGTCATATATTTATGTTCATACTTCATGGTCCTTATTGGGTCTTATTCTAGTAGAGTTTTCAATCCCATTAATCCACCTCTTTAATCTAAACTTCCTCTTAAATTTCAACACCCTCAACCTATTCTACCCTTTGAAGAGCAAGAAGACTTTGTTAACCAAAAGGATCAAGAAAGTGAGGAAGAACTTGAAGAAAACATGGCTAGGCAACATGCCTTCCTAGCCTTTAATATTGATAACCTAATTCATCTTGATGCCTATGATGACATTTTCCCTAATGTTATAAAGAGTGTGCCTACATTCAATGGTGAACGTCGTGTCACTCCTAGTAAGCACATTAGGGATATCTAAAATTTCTATAGTTTCCACAATGTCACAAAGGTTAATATTGCCATTAGAATCCTTGTCATGTCCCTTAGAGGTAAGGCACTTGATGATCCAAAAACTAGTTTTATCTTCTTGATAAATCAAACAACTTTTAAAATTAGATATTGTATCTCTCAATTCCTGAATTAAAATAGTATTGGTTGCAGAATATTCTAAGAATGAATAGAAGTAATATGATAACTCTGTAAATTCATTTTCCCACATTAGAACTTCTGATTTGGTGTCATAATAAAATTTTTGTATTTTCTTAGTGTTTTATTAATTCTTTTGTAAACTTAATTAAAAAAGAAACACATAATAACTGAAATGGAAAAATAGACCCCAACTTGTTAACAGAGTTCACACATTTGGGCTATGTCTTTAGGTTCATAATTACAAACTAATCTATTAAAAATTGATGCCAATACTAGTATTTTATACTTACATCAAAATGGATTTAAATTTTGAAATAATGCTAAAGCTGACTACATGAAGACTTTGAAGTTGATCAGACTATAAGATCTTCTCAAATTCCATAGCACTTGTTATTCTTTTTGTGCATTCAGAAAAATTTTCCATTAAAAGTATATTAAAACTCTTTAAAACATAAATAAATAATATAGGAGTATTTATAGTTTTTGTCAGACCTGTAACTCCTAAAATAACCTTGCAAACATATACAATGAGCTCCATGGCCAAAGGCCTTACAAAAAAAATGGAGCATCCAAATATAACATTTGGGTCTCTCTGTGTATTAATACATAGTCACATAATATGCCCGTATACTTCTTCCATTCCAGGATCAACTCTATCATATAGATGGATGAAGTCATATGAACTATCAGAACCTATATTCTCACTAATACATTTATGCATCAAAACCCTAAGGGCTTTTGTGAAAGAAAGATGCATCATTCCACAAATGCAAGTCTGCATTTCAATAAATTAATTACTTCTACCCTTGGCTCAAGCCCTATAAAAAATAGAAATAATATCAACCATGAACTCATCTTATGTGCTTGTAAACATGCAACAATGTTTATAATTTTCCTTTTACTCCCCATTCACCAAGACTCCACGATCTACAATAATAAATGAATAACCTTCTTTTAACATACTTGACTACATTGTTTTTAATAGACAACCCCACATCCATCTTCCATGTCTTAAGGCCTTATATAATAAAATTCTACGAATATCACCCTTAGTTCAAGTTTTTCAAAATCATTCACAGTTGTGTCTATCAAATAAATAGTCGCACCTCTACTACCCTGGCTCAGTTTAATGATAGGATGTAATGTTATTCTTTTCTTACCCATGTCAAATCTATATTAAAATGCCCAACATAATTAGGCTAATACTTCCACCAGCTCAGCTCAAGTCTGCAATGCTATGTCATACATCCATTTCTCCAGACTGTATCTTGAGTAGATGTCTTCCATGGCTAAAGGACATATTAAATAGAATTAGAAAAATGTCCTCATGTATCAACTCAGTCTAACCTATGTGTCTTACATCCATACACCCAATCATGGTCCAATGACTTTACATAAATAGATGCATCACTAAAAAGACTCATTTAACGTGAGATTCCTCTATTCTATCCCTATCGATTGTAACATATAGTCCAAGTATACTTCCCAACTTGGCCTTAATGGTGAGCTCTCCCATTCAGAACTACCTCCTCCATTTTGTAGTTCTCCTCACGGCTCTACCTTATTATATATTTTTACATCTATTATGGGGCATTAATCCCACATATTCCATAATAGAGAACAACAAAGGTTTTAAGCAGCGTTCATTAGAATGGTATAATCATGGCTTAAGCCATACTTATCCATTTTACTTGAGTTGGTTTCCATCGAGTATATCTTTCAAACTCAGAACATTGGTTGAAAATCAGAATTAGACTCAGTCTCACGCTGACACTCAAGCTGTGAGCTACTTGTTGGGTTAGTATACATTCAGTTGGAAAATATGTTGTGCTCAGGCTATATTGGCAATTCGAACTTGAACTCAAGTTGGGTATTGAGTGGACTACTTTAGACTCACCATGCATTATGACTTGGAAAATATGAGAAGAATGAGGTGGCAAGCCACATGGTGGCCTGAGGTCCCACCATGTGGTCTTCCTCAATATCACCACTTCATCATTCCTTATCCTACCACTTGTCAACATAATACAAACCCAAATAATGTATGGTAAATTATAGTGTAATTACAAAATTAAAAACACTATTACCATACATGTCAGTAGAGTCACCCTCCATTATAAAAGTGGGCTCCATCAGCTATGGTCTTTGTAGCCAACCTTTTATCAACCATCAAAGACCAAAGGAGCACAAACTACATTTTTCCACCTTTTTCCATTTTCTCGCCTAGATACGAACTCATTAAATAACCGGAAATAGTGCACTAGTGTTGATTCTATTACCATTACCTAAAAACATTGTAAAGCTAGTAACTTGGTCATACAAGCTCTATTTTACATGCTCAAATAGACATCAGAAAGCTCTCTAAGTCCTCTTCCATGTTGAAGTAGTTTCAAGAGACTTGTAAACAATCAAAGATGACAAATCCTTTGGATCACTAGATTGGTATATAAATTTTCCTGGTGGATGTATTACAATATGGGATGACTTCTCTGTAGCCAACCTTTTATCAGCCATCAAAGACCAGAGGAGCACAAACTACTTTTTTCCACCTTTTTCCATTTTCTTGCCTAGATACAAACTCATTAAATAACCATAAATAGTGCACTAGTGTTGATTCTGTTACCATTACGTAAAAACATTGTAAAGCTAGTAACTTGGTCATACGAGCTCTATTTTACATGCTCAAATAGACATCAGAAAGCTCTCTGAGTCCTCTTCCATGCTGAAGTAGTTTCAAGAGACTTGTAAACAATAAAGGATGACAAATCCTTTAGATCACTTGATTGGTATATAAATTTTCCTAGTGGATGTATTACAACATGGGATGACTTTAGAGTGTTACTAACATCAAGATTTGAGGATAAGAGTGACCACACTTCACTCATGCACCAACTCAATGTGATCCAAAGAGCCCCGAAGGAGATAATGCATGATTTTAATGAGATGTTCTAAAATACTTGGTATATGTTTCCTCATCCCATGAGACCACCTATTAGTTTTGTCTTTCCCACATACTTGAGTGCCATGGGTACTAATATTGCCATCATGCTACAATCCATGGGTGGTTTCACCTTACCTGAGGCATATGACCTTGCCATTAGAGATGAGAATGTCTTCATTCAAGTAGGAAAGTTGCCTCCAAGAGTTTCTATGCCTTTGCTGCCTAATGTTTTTGATGTTAGTCAAAATATTGTGCAAGTTCCTAATGTTAATGCCAAGCCAAAGACTGCTCCTAAGAAGGTAGATGATGTCATTGATAAAGATGCAAAAATTCAATGGTTAATAGCTCGACTTAGGTAATAAATAATTCAAAAGGGTGTGAATCAAAATCATTATCCCCATCATTATTAATATAGTTGATGATATGGGCAAGGGAGAGGTTAAGGGAAACCTAATTTCAATAAGCCTGCTAATGCATATAATCCTACTTCAACATCCAACACAAGAGCAATGGTATCAGTGCATAGAAATCTAATCCAAGGAGAGGAATGGAAATAAGACCAAGTCATGGATGATAATGAAGGAGGAGAGCAAGCTTTAGTTTCTCAAGGAGGATCCACTCCTCAGCTATCATCAGATGATGAAGTCCTCATGCAAACAAATGAAACTTGATAGCCTCAAGGAGAAAGCTTCACTAACTTCCTATTTGAATATAATTTTGTGCCTAATCAAGGTAATTTAATTATAGACAATACTAGAGCTAAAAATAAGGCTTTAGGATATCTTGATGGTGTGCCTATAAGTTCATCTAATCCTCCTACAAGGTAGTAAATCATGACTGTAAACATAACAATCCTTACAAATCCTGCATCTCCTTCAAGTCAGAATGTTGGAAAGTCTTCTCAAGTTGCTTCAATACCTCAAGTTCCAATAACTTCCTTGCCTTGAATGGCTCAATAAAAGGTAGGTATTTATACTCTAAAAATTGTGGATTCATTGAAGAATTCCAAGACATCCATTTCTCTTTGGGATGTCCTTCATATGCCTGGCCAAAAAGAGCTTTTGAAAATATAGATGTCCACTATCCATGTTAGTCATCCATCACTAAGTCATGGTCATAGAAATTTTTATATTACCAATTTTCTTAATAATATTTTGGAATCCTCTATAAAATTTGAGAAGCCTCCACCTTTCTACCTCACTCTAGTTGTGGGTGATAAACTAGTTTATAACTGCATAGTTGATAGTGGAGTTAGTAAATTAATCATTCCCAAGGTTGTAATTAATAAATTGGGATTAAAATATGAACCACATAGTAAATGAGTGCTTAAATTATATGTTACACCTACAAATTTATTAGGATTGATCAAAGGGTTGAATATTTTCTTGCATGATAGCCCTAGTTTCCCCATTCTACAAGACATTGTGGTTATTGATTTGCCTGCTCATTTTGCAATCTACCTTCCAAGGGATTTCACAACCAAGATAAGAGGATAACTATCAGATGATTGGTCCTTCTTGACCTTCAAGATAAGGTATGGAGCAAAGGTAACAATTAGGACTCAACCACTTGCTAAATTTCATATTGAACCTTATGTTGAAGCAAGTTTCAATCTGAATTGTGTTATCAATGATGAAGAGGAGCCTATTATGGATAAAGGTGCTTCTTCCAAGCTTGAAGGCATTTATAATTTATTTATTTATGAGTATGGTACTAAATCCTATGAGTATGACCCTTATGATTCCATGGAGTAAATTTATTTAGGAGTGTATTGCCTACATGAGTAAGGAATACCAAGGAATGTTAATACCCCTACTTGCTAAAGAAAAATGTGAGAATGATGGAATATGAAAATGTTTTTTGATGGCTCAAGAAGTAAAATTAGTGTAGGATTTGATGTTATGTTGATTTCCCCATCTAAATAATAGTACTATTCTTCATATAGGTTCCATTTTAGTTGCACTTGCAATATGGCTGAGTATGAAGGTTTGATTCATGGCCTTCAATGGGCAAGGAGAAAAGAAATCAAGAATTTGCAAGTATATGGAGATAGTGAATTGATTGTGCATCAAGTTAGGAATGTGTTTGATACCAAAAACCTTTTTCTCAAGTCTTATAAGCATAGGGTATGGTATTTTCTTTAATACTTCAATGCATTCAACATACAATTAGTGCCAAGGGAGAATAATAATCATGCTGATAGACTAATTACCATAGGAGCATAATTTGATACACCTACTACCATTAAAGATGAAGGAAACTGTTAGGATTGTGGAGCTAAAAGCTTCACTGATGCAAACAGGAGTGGAGGTTGCAGAATGAGTTGCTAACTGTCAGAAGTGTTTGGCGTTGGTCTGGCCAACCGGCGTCGGCAGGGTAAGACAGGAAGGCAACCGACGTCGGTCATATATCGGCCGGCGTCGGCGACCCCAGGCAGACAGGGACCGACGTTGGTCGCCTGTGTAGTTTGACTGCGAGTCAATTACGGGCAGTGAACTAACGAACCAAGAGTTTGCATGATGAGCGCTAATTTTAGACTCATAGCTGCGGATCTAATTATTGTAATTAGATGTCTAATCATTGTTTGGATGAGATCTATATAATAGACTCATGGTTGTATTGGAAAAGTGTGCTAGGGAGTAAGAGAGCATAATTATAAGCTCCTTCTGTGTGTGAGGTAGAGCTATGGTGCGTTCCTCCTAGTGCCACAGTACCAGGTGTGTTGGTGCTGGATTGGAGAGCCAGCTGGGTTCTTCAAGAGTGTAAGATCTTGGTCACGGTGTGCATGGCCTATATAGGAGATCTACATGGTAAGTAAGATCGTTGATCTACAGGTGTATGTGTGTGCAAGGTCGAGGTTCACAGGTGATTAGAACCATTGCTTGATTTGCAGGTGTGCAAGGTCATACAGACAGCAACACTACAGGGAGCAGTATCAGGCAGGATCTACTTGGAGTACAGGTGTGTACTCGGATAGAGCGAGAGGAAGGCAAGGGAGTTCCTTCCATAAGTATGGTCTGTTGAATTGCAGGTTGTTGCAGATTCATGGGAGATCTACTTGAAGTACCTTGAGTACTTGTGGAGTGCGTGGAGCACTTGTGGTGTGCGTGGAGCACGGGAGGTGAACATCAACTCTGTATTTGAGTTGGGTGTTGAGACCTGTGAGAGGGAGAGCTTTGGGGAGAAGGATTACTGTTCACTTGAGGCGTGGGAAACCTCTGTAAGGTGGTGGAGAAGAAGTGGCATCTTCTTTATTGTATTCTTTTCTGTATAAAGTGTTAATACAATTTGGTATTGTCTCTCATATCATGTGTTATTCTGAATTCTAGTTACTTGGTGAATCTGGTTAATTTCCGCATATTAAGTTGCTTGGTATTAGTAATCAAACTGTGTGCTTCCGGTGTACATCCTCTCCCAACAAGTGGTATCAGAGCATGTTTGTTGTTCTAGATTCCCAACAAGTGGTATCAGAGCCTTGGTTGTAGGTTCTTGAGCTTGATACCAACAAGTGGTATCTAAGCTGAGGTTGGAGGAAGCAGGTTTTGTGTTTGGTTACAGGGCACTCTCAGGGGTTTCTGATCGAGTGGGAGTAGAGCAACAGCAGATCAAAGTAAGCTAAGAATGGAGGAGTTGAAAAGCACAGATGGTCACTCACAGTCCTATGGAAAGAAAGAGCAGGTAAAAGATTATTGTCGGTTGGTAACAGATCAACATGAAGAAACTGAAGATACAGATGTAGCAAGTGTTGTTGCACAGGATGTGTTTGCAGGTTTCTTGGATAAAGTTGAATCTTGGATAAAAGATTCGGTTGCCTCTTTCCATGCAGTTCCAGGTAGAGGAGCTGGTAAGCCTTGTCAGATTGTTGGCAAAGGCAAAGTGAAGCTGAAATTGCAGGCGGCCAACACACAGGTGTTGATGAAGGTCATGCAGGTCCCAGGTTTGGAGATATGGCTAATTTCTTCAGAAAGATTGGGTGATGAGAGATGCACAAGAAATCTCACAGCGGATGCACTTGAATTAGCTGGTGGTAAGAAAACAGGTATCCTTTATCTACTTGTTTATATTACTGATTCTTCTTTTGTTGCGGAGACGTGGCTTCGTAGGCTTGGTCACATGAGCAGGAAGGAGATGCATGTTCTTAAGCGGAAGACAGATATATTTGACAGGCTTAAGAACTGGAAAGCCTTGGTGTTTATGGAGGAGATGGCGGAAAGAACCCAGTGGATGTGGCTGGATACTTCTGAGCAGGGCAGTTTGGACATGGATTTTGATTCAAAGAAGCTCGCGGGTAAAAAGTCATCACTCACAGGTGAACACAGGTACCGATGTCGGTCAGGAGGAACCGGCGTCGAACAGACAGGTGCCGATGTCGGTCATGTGCAGACCGAAGCCGGCGATGTCGGGCAGGGTAAGACCGATGTCGGTCATGGGACCGACGTCGGCAGTATGTAAGACCGATGTCGGTTATCAGAGGACCGACGTCGGCAGCAGGGACACCAGCGCAGGCAGGTTGGTAGTCAGGTACAGACGCATGGAACTGACGTCGATCGGATGCAGACTGTGGGGTGACCGAGGTCGGTCACTGTAACGAATTTTGGGTGGACAGCAAGCTGTCAAGGAGTCTCAAACACCCATACGGAGGACTGAAGGCGTAAGTAGGCCCTCAAATTCGTTGTTCCTCTTCTTTATACATGTTGCTGATTGTAGAGCAGGAAGGATCCAGGATACAGGTGTGAGCTTGGCATGGATGAGGATGTGTTTCCTTGGAGGAGAACCAGACAGGTGTGTCTTGGTAGAGATGCCAGCAGGTATAAAAGCACAGAGACGAATGGATTCCTTAGTAGAAGAATAGAGAGAACGGATACATGAGACGGAAGATCAGGTATATGGTCTTGTGGAGCTGCAGGACAGTGGTACCAGGTTTGACAGGTGGAGGACGAAGCATGGCTTCAGTCAATGTCAGGGTAACTACTGTGGTTTTGTCTTACCAGGGGGATGATGAGTCGCGACATCATTTTGTTGCTGTATGTGGATAGTATGCTAGCTAGCAGGGGTGTACATACAGGGTTTTGCTGAGCTAAGGGTAAGATTAGTTCAGTGGCATGTCATGAGGAGTTTGGAGCAGCGGAATTCTTTGACATGGGAGGCATGGAGATCACAGGTTGATTTTGTCTCGAGTGGGAGCTGATGTGAATCAGGTGTTGGCGAGGTTCGGGATACAGAACCGGAGCACACTAAGGGCTGGACAGGTACAGTGTCCGAAATCACATGAGGTCTGGTATAGACCTGAGTATTCCCATGCAGTGGGAGCTGTCAGAGAGTTAGGAGCCAATTCGGGGAAGTGGATTCTCAGGTTTTCTGAGAGGGACCGGCAGCAGGTGTTGCTATGCAGGGTCAGGACTTCACTACATGTATTTGTAGGTTCGGATGTGGCAGGTTACTCGGATGACAGGTGGTACACCACAGGTTGTGTGGTGGGTTGTCTTCAAGTGGGAGCTTGAAGAGGGATATAAACCAGGAAATAGATTAGACGGAGTACAGGTACAGTGCAGTTGTTTATCTCCAAGTGGGAGATTGTTAGGATTGTGGAGTTAAAAGCTTCACTGATGCAAACAGGAGTGGAGGTTGCAGAATGAGTTGCTAACTGTCAGAAGTGTTTGGCGTTGGTCTGGCCAACCGGCGTCGACAGGGTAAGACAGGAAGGCAAACAACGTCGGTCATATATCGGCCGGCGTCGGCGACCCCAGGCAGACAGGGACCGACGTCGGTCGCCTATGTAGTTTGACTGCGAGTCAATTACGGGCAGTGAACTAACGAACCAAGAGTTTGCATGATGAGCGCTAATTTTAGACTCATAGCTGCGGATCTAATTATTGTAATTAGATGTCTAATCATTGTTTGGATGAGATCTATATAATAGACTCATGGTTGTATTGGAAAAGTGTGCTAGGGAGTAAGAGAGCATAATTATAAGCTCCTTCTGTGTGTGAGGTAGAGCTATGGTGTGTTCCTCCTAGTGCCACAGTACCAGGTGTGTTGGTGCTGGATTGGAGAGCCAGCTGGGTTCTTCAAGAGTGTAAGATCTTGGTCAGGGTGTGCATGGCCTATATAGGAGATCTACATGGTAAGTAAGATCATTGATCTGCAGGTGTATGTGTGTGCAAGGTCGAGGTTCACAGGTGATTAGAACCATTGCTTGATTTGCAGGTGTGCAAGGTCATACAGACAGCAACACTACAGGGAGCAGTATCAGGCAGGATCTACTTGGAGTACAGGTGTGTACTCGGATAGAGCGAGAGGAAGGCAAGGGAGTTCCTTCCATAAGTATGGTCTGTTGAATTGCAGGTTGTTGCAGATTCATGGGAGATCTACTTGAAGTACCTTGAGTACTTGTGGAGTGCGTGGAGCACTTGTGGTGTGCGTGGAGCACGGGAGGTGAACATCAACTCTGTATTTGAGTTGGGTGTTGAGACCTGTGAGAGGGAGAGCTTTGGGGAGAAGAATTACTGTTCACTTGAGGCGTGGGAAACCTCTGTAAGGTGGTGGAGAAGAAGTGGCATCTTCTTTATTGTATTCTTTTCTGTATAAAGTGTTAATACAATTTGGTATTGTCTCTCATATCATGTGTTATTCTGAATTCTAGTTACTTGGTGAATCTGGTTAATTTCCGCATATTAAGTTGCTTGGTATTAGTAATCAAACTGTGTGCTTCCGGTGTACATCCTCTCCCAACAAGTGGTATCAGAGCACGTTTGTTGTTCTAGATTCCCAACAGAAACCAATGTTATATCAATATAATTGTAAAACATTACATACTTGATAATGATGTGTCTTGGCAAGTGTTTGATAGTGATAAACACATTGCACACTTCTTGAAAAATGAAGCTGAGTTTTCCTCGAGAAACCAAAAGAGACTCCAAAAATAGTTTGATATTCAGATTGTGCAGCTAAGGAAAAATAAGATACCTAAGGGCTTGATGACCTGAGAGATTATATTTAGTGATAATGACCAAAGGAAGAAGGGAAAGTTAAGTATGTATACAAAGGAGGATAATTATGAAAGGGTCTTGATCTTCAAAGACAAGCCCTCAAACTAGGCAAGGTATGTTCTACATTAGAGAAGCAAGCATTCATTAAATTATATAGAGAGTTCTTTGACATCTTTGCTTTGGAATATAAGGACCTAAGAGGGTTTGATCCTATCCTAGCACATCATACCATTTAATTAGAACCTAGAGTTAAACCGGTTAGGAAAAAATAAAGGCCCATTAACCCCAAGGTTGAACAACTCATGAGGATAGAACTTACCAAACTCCTTGAATCTGAAATAATCTTTCCTATCAAGCATTCAACATGGGTAGCTAACCTTTTGCCTATTAAATATAAGAATGGGGAGATAAGACTTTTTGTGGATTTTAGAGATCTTAATAGAGTGTCACTCAAAGATCATTATCCTTTACCCTCAATGGAGCATATTTTGCAAGTTGTTTTAAGTTTTCAATGTTTCTCTCTCCTAGATGGATATTATAGTTATAATTAGATTTTAGTGAAAGAAGATGATCAATTTAAGATAACAGTCACTATAAAATGGGGAACTTTTGCTTATAAGAAGATGACTTTTAGTTTGTCAAATGTTGGTGCCACCTTCCAAAGGGCAATGGACATGGATTTCAAAAGTCTAATAATCAGTGAAATGTTGTTGGTATATCTTGATGACATAAAAATGTCATCTAAGGATGATAATAATCATATGAAACACCTAAGGCAAGTGTTTGAAAGGTGCAGGCAGTATGGAGTATCTCTCAACCCAAAAAATGCATCTTTGTTGTCTAGGAAGGAAAGCTCTTAGGACATGTTATTTCCAAATATGGTATAACTATTGATCCTAAAAGGATAGAGGCTATTCTATGCCTATCATTGCCATTGAATAAGAAAGGAATCCAAAGCTTTCTAGGCAAGATAAATTTTGTGAGAAGGTTCATACCCAGTTTTGCATCCTTGGTGAAACCTATCACAACCATACTCAAGAAGAACCAAGTTTTCTCTTGGACTAAGGAAGTTAAGAGTAACTTTGAAGATATAAAGTAATAAATTACACAAGTTCCCACTCTTGTGAACCCTAATTTTGATAAAGACTTCATGTTGTATTGATTTTCTAACCTTGATCTATCTCAGCTATGCTAATGTAAAACAATGATGAAGGTGTTGAATAACCAATTGCATTCTTTAGTCAAGGTTTGGAAGAATATGAAGTCAAGTAGACATTTGTGGAGAAACAAGTCCTTTTTTTTGTAAGATGAATAAATAATTTTAGGCATATGGTTTCAAATAATAGATTTATATTATGGTCTCTCATCCTAGTACCAAGGAGTTTCTTTTGAGAAAGGACCTTAGTAAAAAGAGGGTAGGGTGGATCACCAAGGTAATGGAATATGATGTTGATATCAAAGTGACAAATCTAATAAAGGGTAAAGGTCTTTGTGAACACCTAGCTTCAAACCTTTATGAGTCAAAAGGAGAAGTTTTAGTCAATCATGATTGCTCCCAACCAGCTGATCCCATGCCTCTACAAATTTAGACACAAGATGCCATCAGATTTATTCAAAGCGGTGAGTACCCTAATGGTTTGAGTAGATCCAAAAGGAGGTATTTTATATTGTAAGATATCCCTTATTGTCTTGTAGATGGTGTGATTTTTAAAAGATATACTAATGGTGTGTTATTGAGATGCATTGTCAATGACCAGTTTAGAGTGTTGTTTGAAAATTTCCATGATGGAATAGTAGGAGGTCATTTCTTCATAAGAACCACTACTGCCAAGATCATAAGGGTAGGGTATTATTGGTCTAGCCTTTTTAAAGATTATTATACTTGGGTGAGAAGGTGTGTGCGATGTGTTTTATTATAAGAAAGCATAAGCTTACAGCTCTCCTTTTGTGGCCTATTCAAGTAGATCAACTTTTCATACGATGGGGTCTTGGCTTAATTGGCATTATAAATCCCCCATCAAGTGATAGTCATAAATGGGTACTCACAAAAACTGACTACTTCACAAGGTGGGTTGAGGTAGTGTCATTGAAGGAAGCCAATGAAAATACTATCTCAGAGTTCTATGAAAGTATCATAACAAGGTTTGGAACCCCTTGCACCATAATTTAAGATAATGCACTTGCTTTCATGAGTGTTAAAATAGTTGATTAGGCAAAATGTAATAGCATATACTTGAGTACATCATCCAACTATTACCCTCAAGGTAATGGGATGGCTAAATCTACTAACAAGAACTTGATTAGAATCATCAAGAAAACTTTAGAGGACAATCAAAAGGCTTGGCATACTAAACTGAAGACAACCCTATGGGATGATAAAATAACTCCCAATAGGTCAATAGGGAATTCTCCTTTTATTCTTGTTTATAGAAGAGAGGCTAGGCTATATATATCCCAAGACTTTCATGCCTTAGAGTTGGCACATCAACTAGAGTTGCTTGAGAACACTATAATGGAGGTGAGGTTGACAAAGTTAATGGATTTTTAAGAGACTAGAGACAAGGCTCACAAAGCTATGTAAAATTTCCATATGATAATTAAGAGGTCTTTTGATAATAAGGTAACTCCAAGAATATTCCAAGAAGGTGACATAGTGTTAAAATGGGATGAAGATAGAGCAAAGCCAGGGAGACATACCAAATTTAATACTTTATGGAGTGGACCATATGTCATCATCAAGTGCAAACAAAAAAACTCCTTCCAATTAGCAATAATGAGTGGAGAAGAGTCTCCTATCCCTATGAATGGGATCCATTTAAAGCTCTGTTATTGATGAGATGAAGGTTAGTCCTGTAAATACTAGAATAGGTGTGTGTTCCCTAAGTGTTCTTGAGAACACATGTGTGTTTGCTTAGGTGTGTAATTTTTTGTCTTTTCTATTGTTTGGTTTTTTTTAAAGGTAATTTAGTGTCATACCTATGTATATGTGACTCCATGTCAAAATGGAAGGGAACAGGCTACTTGTCTTGGCATAGAAAGCATACCACCCCTAGGAAATCATCAAGAATGTTGACTATTTTGACAACAAATCAAAATAGTTCAACCTCATATAGTAAAAATATTTCATATGGGTCTATTAGGATTTGATAGTGTGTGTAATGGTCTTATTTTATGTCATTTAATATGCTATTAACCTTGGTCATAGTCAATTTTAGTCCTAAGTCATTTCATATCACCATAGGGTCATATTTGAGCTATTAATAAAGGTGGTATGGTTTTAATTGGTAAACAAGTGTTTAAAACTATTAATCAAAGTATTTATATAAGATTACTATCAGTCATGTTAGTACTAACTTAAAAAGTTATAGGTAGTAAGTCAGATCAAGAAAATAGTTAGAAAAGAGGAGGTTTTGGTAGTTGTACAACCTTTAAAAGAGTGTGGCACGGTGGAAAGTTTTTACAGTGGCTCTTAAACTTCCAAAAACTCATATTGACACTTGGTCAGCTTTGAAATACTCAAAAATGGCTTAAAACCATTTCAATTTTCCATCGCTCCATTAGGCATGTAGAAATGGTCAACATGTTTTCTCATGGTACAACTAGTAAAAGAGGTTTCAAGTCAAATGCTCTTGTGGGGTGTTATTAAACTTAATCCAATTCCATTTCATAAAAGGAGTTCAAATATTGGTTTCCCATGATTTATGAACCATTCTTAAGAAGTTGACTACTCTTTTCTGCATGTTAATCCCCATACCCTATAGGTTTTTTCCTTGTTTGAGCTGGTCCATACAAACCAATGGATAAAATTGATTATATAAGGCATGGAAATATTTATCTCATGGTTTTCATATGTGTTTTCATGTTTGGGGGTGAGTGGATGACACAAACATCTCAAGTTTTAGGTTGAGTGCACTAATGGAGTTGTAGGCTTGTTCATCAACTACAGAGGTTTTTTCGTTCCTATAGTGGTTTCCAAAAAAAGTGGATATGATGTTTTCACCTCTTAGATATCGTAATTTTCACCTCTCCTTCCAAGCTTACCTTCAAAAGGTTTCACATGAAGAACCATATTCAAAGAGCATGTCAACACAATCAGATTCCTACAAGTATCCATCTACATTCAAATGAATGGAAGCTCTGAGCATAGTCATGAAAATGTAGTTAAGAGTTTTAAGAGGTTTAACACATTCTAATAACATGAAAAATCAATCTAAGCTTTTCAAATGGCATATGATAGATTGTGATAGTCAAGGCGAACTCTATACACAGTCTTACAGTCTAATGTTCACCTATAGGTGCTCTACAGGAGAATAACCACACTGAAATGAGAACATTATAACTAGTTTGAAGTCCTTCAAGATGGGAAAGATAAATTTGAAGAATTTAGGGAAGCCTAAGATTGATTATAAGTTCATCCATTATGCATATTATCAAGTTCTCACCTTCACTTCCCTGTATCCTATAATGTACACCTACAAGTGACTCATATAGGGTACAAAACAATTGGAAGGCATATGTTGAATTTTTTTTGGACCTTCCTTAAGGTATTGAGAAGCTGAGGGTGACATAGTAATCAGTAGTGAAGCCATTGAGTGAAAAATAGTCTTGAAACCATTATCTTACATTGATTAAGCAACTTTAGGGATCAATTACCTTAAAGTTTCCACAACAAGGTTTTCACCCTTCTTTCAATCCTCCCATAGTGAAATAGAAGAACTCTTGGCAGGTCTAAATGTTTCCATCATGAAGCCCTAATCATGGGGGCTATGATTTAAGATGATAAATGGTCTATTTTGTAAAAGTAGTATGATGATGGAGATTTCCCAACTCATGCAATATGTCACTACAGTCCCCCAGTATTATATACAGGATTTTGAACCTCAAATGGCCTTGTGGTGATATAAGACCTGTTAAGGCATAAATTTGCATACAACTATTACTTTGGGATTGGAATGACACTAATGGTATAAAAAACATTAAGAGAAGTTGAAATATGGGGTCTCAACCCATATCACAACCTACAAGACCTCTTTTGTCCTCCAAATAGACACCTATAGGTTGATTGTAGGATGACAATGCAAGTTAGACTAAACAATGGGTATGTTGATCTCACTCAAGGCATAATATATACAAGTTCAACTATGATATGAACTCTAAGGACTCCAATAAGGTCTTAGGGAAATACATAGGACCTAATACTATAGTATATACCTATAAGTATGCCATTTTTGAGCAAATAACATAGTTTCATAACCTGCCAACTAGGCCTGTTTAAATGTGAGGTACACATTGAGGCATTTATCAATGATTAAGATAGTGAGTATGTTCTAAGCACACCTTCAAAAGTAATAAAGACCATATCATGAGATTCTCATCACATGGAAATAGGGAATCATGTCAAAATAGTTCAACACATAAGGTACAATCAGTACACTAGCCTGATACACAGTCAACAAGCTTGAGAAGTTTGTATTTGGGTGTTTGAAGAATTGAAATACATATTGAAATTATCTAGCTTAAAAAATAAATGCAAATGGTCACCCAAACCTACTTGATCCCCCCATATAATCATCTTAGTTGGGATAATAGGGGAAGTGCCCTCTATTTTATCTTAGACAGAGGGCACTCCTGAAAAGCCATATTTTATAGGTTTGTCATAAGGAGTGCAAGAAGGTGAGTTAAGAGTTGTTGAAAACATTGCATAAAGGTTTATAAAGTTGAACTGAACATGAAAAAGACCTCACAAGTGCTAGAGGCTAGACATGGTGGCCTAAAGCTATAGGTATACAGTCTAAACCTACTAGGCCTTGACTAGGCCTAATGCCTAAAGAGGGTCCAATACCAATTCCAAGTTCAAGTGAAAATTATAAGGAATTGGGAAACCTTAATGGAGAGTTATAAGGTGTGTTAAAATCTTTAGTCTACTAAGAAAGTCATGAAAAAGCTAGATCAAGAACAACCCAGGATGCACAGAATGTAGGAAATAACTTGAGAAGCCACCTTAAGAAGATCATATCTATACGAATGCTTAGTATGGGAGCTCAAGGAGTTAGAAATAGTTGGATGGGGTCCCCTAGCCTTACTTTGTGGAATTTATCTAGGGTTTGGATGTCACAATTTTATGAACAATCCTTAAGGGTCTAAACTACTCAAAACCCTCTAAAACTCTTGCTAATGACCAATTGGAGAAAACAAAGAAGGAAATGCATTAAAGAGGACTATTTGGGGCAGTAAAATGATTTAGGCTTGTAGATAAATCCCTTGAGATTCTTTCCATCATATTGACTTGAACCCTATTTGTATAGACAAGGTACAAAATTAGTTTTCTTGATAGATTTTGGTGTTGTACATGTACAAAGGAGTTTCAAAAGATGATAATAACTTTGGGAGGTCAATTGGGACCTAACCTAACCCTTCATGTTTTCTTATTTTTTCAAAAAAGTACACAAGTATCTCTGCTAACTCCTTCACTTCAGGCAATCCAAATTGGCAGAGTGAATGAAAGATGATCACCAAGTAAGAAGGTGATAACTTCAATTGGGAGGCCTTTTAAGGTTTTACTAATGGATCTAAGGACAAGAGGATTCATGATAAGTGTCACATCAATCCCTATATGGTTTGGTTTGAGAAATTGAAGACCACCTTGGTGCCAACTGTGAAAGATGAGTGAAAGAAGAGTGATTATGATTAAAGATAATGAGAACACTTGTCCAAAAAAAGATTAATGATTAGGGACATATCCAATGAATGTTTAAGCCTATTTTTAAACCCCCTTAATAGGTTAAATATATTTTATGTTCCTATTCTATCTTTAAGTGCTCAATAAGGACCAATTGATGAAGGCAGTTTTTAAAGAGCTAGTTGAAGGGTCATACGCCAGAATTAAAGAGTTTCATGCCTTGGAGGGACATTTATCCAAAGAGAAATTACATTGTCTATCTCATAATTTATTACTTTATATATTTAACTCTTTCTCTCATATTGACACTTATTCTTGTAACCCTTGAACTTCATTCTTCTTTCTCCTTTCTCACATTCTATAAGTACTAGCCATTTTGGCTCTTGATTTCTAATACCACACATGGTATGGTGAAGCCCTATTAGTTTGATGTTGTACTTTGCCTTTGAATAATAAAAGAAATATAGTTTTGAGTTCATAAACATCTTGTCTAAGTATGTGAAGTGATTAATGGTGAGATTTAGTGATAAGCTTTTATCCTTGTTTCCCCTTGTCCTTTCATGTTTGATGCAAGAATTTCTCATTCTAATAGGTCATATAGAGTGTAGCTAGTGTGTTTGGATCCCTTAAAGTTTTCAAGTGTCATTTGAGTTTGAAAAATGATCTTTGATCCTTTTACCTTGAATTGTCTCATGCATATCACCTCTATATTGAAATACTAATGTTAGATCATCTTAGGACTTTGAAGCTAGTGTTGTAGGTCTTGTTTATTGGTGCAAGGAATATGATGATATTATGGAGATATTCATGGTGTATCACCCTCTTAGATTATTTTAATTTCATGCAAAATTATATTCCTTTTCCCACAAGAAATTAGTTAGAGTAGGTGATAAACACTTAAAGTAAAAATCAGGAAGCCAACCCTTAAACCTAGAGGTCTACTTCTTTTATAGGTAACCCACATACCTATAAGTATTCCAATGTTACCCAAATCTTAGAGTAGGCTTGAAAAACCTCCTCTAGGTTGCAAGATTTGGTGACAATAGGTTTCTTAAGTCTATTTATTCCCTTTATCTTATTGTTTTATTTATCTTATTTTAGTAGAAGTTATTAGTTTCTTATAAGTAGTTGTCTTTCTTAATATATTACTTGATAGTTCTTTGTTATTAGTTGATAGTGTTAAGTGATTATGATAGTTTTTATTTTTGTTTCTTTGTTTGGTTATTGATTTCATTTCATTTACTTTAATTTAGACTTTGTGACATTAAGAAATCAATAAAGAGAGAGATTTATAAGAAATTATACAGATCAGAGCTATTTCTTTCAAGAGATTGTCTCTTTCATAAGCTTTACTCTATTGGATAGGTTAGATCATATAGATTTAATCTGATTCTAAATTTATAATAAAATTAAGTATAAAGTTTGTGAAATAGAATGATACACAATTCAATGTTTGATTTGCTAATTTATTCCTAAAATTATTAAAAACCCCTTTGTACATCTCAAGATCAATTTTTGTTCCATAGATCTCCTTTGACTAAACCGTTTTGATTCCATCTTGACATTCATGATAAACAAAAGGGTTGACTCATTAACGTAACAATTTTCATTAACAACAAATTTAATGACTCTGCTAGGGATTTTTCAGAAACATTATATTTATTTTATTTATTTATTTCTTCTTTCATCCTTATTTCTTGTTTCATTCTTTTTTTCTCATGACCATTGGTGGTTCCCCTCTTATCATCCAACCTAAAGTTTATATTATTGAGGATCAAATATATATTGCTTATAATCTTGTTCATTTTGATTGGTATAATAGACTTTAAGATTTACATCACATTCTTGAGGTTATAGTTGAGGAAAAAGATGAAATAATACTCAAAATATATTGATATGGTAATATTAACTGTCAAATTGAATTTCATATTCAAGAATAAAATCGTCACATTCAACGAGAAAGGGAATAAATTTTTATTGTTAATCCTCAACTTAGAATTAGTTTTTTTCTAAATCTTTCCTTTTTGATGATTTTATTAACCCTACCGACTCTAATACAACTATAGAGTTAAATCAACTGAGTTAGGTAGATGAACCTACTGAAACTTCCAATGGAAGAACACCTAGAAGAAAAAGTTCAAGACCTAATTTCAAGTCTACAAAACAACAAAGATCAAGTAGAAGTAACAGATAATGAAGTCGATTCTGATATATATAATGAAAAACCTACAATGAATCATTGGATTCACGTGAATCTCATTAATATCAATACTCTTATTGATAAATTTTCTTCATTTATTTGGTCTTAATATCCTAAATATATCAAAAAATTATGGTGAGTCATGGGAAAATCATTTAAATAATGTTATATTAATTTATGCTACTCTTGGTATTACTAATGAAGAAATTCTCTTAGAGTATTTTTCACTAACATTAGAATGTAAAAATTATCAAGCTCTTCTTAATCTTCGTGTTAGAGTAATTAAAATCTGGAAAGATATAAAATATTGGTTAAAACTTTTTTTTGCTAAACCTAAAGAAAATTTAGAATTGGTTAATAAAGTTGTTAATATTTTTATTGATCTAGTGAAACGGTTTACTATTTTATAATCAGATTTACAAAGTTGCATCAAAATATTCCTTATAACATTTGGTCATCTAAAAAATTGTCTAGATTGTATTTTTTAGTGTTGTACCTTTAAAACCTAAAATAGTTCTATAAGATAAAGATATAATATATTGTGATTATACTATTATTTTTTGTATAGAATATGAAAATAAATTAAAATATCTTAGTTTTAAAGATATAGCTTCCACAATTTTAAAATTTTATAATGTAGAAATTTTAAAATCCCTTCATAATCTTGACAATGAGCTGGTCATCATCAAGTGGCAATTAAATGACAAGCCTTCTACTTTGGATAAGAACTCTTATCATCATAAAAGTAAAAATGAAGAAACAAATTATTATTTTAATGCTTGTGAAATAGATCATGATTTTAACACTTTTATAACTATTCAAAAATTTATTAAAAAAAATCATGGAAATGATAGTACTGCTATTGATTTGGCTAACAATATAAACATGTGTGGTTCTGATGAGTCCTTGGATAACATCAATATTTATAATCCTTATATTATTTGAATAAGGCAAAGGAATTACAATTCTATCCAAAAAGATAACTCAAATACAACTAATAATCAGTCATCATTTTTAAAACCTTATGCGTAAGACAAAGGTAAAATTGCACATAATATTACTATTTCAAATAATTCATCTATAAATTCCCAGTAAAATAATACTTGATCTAATGGATTCGATAATACTTGGTATTCTCTTTATAAACCCAAAAATTATACTCACATTCATCACCTTTATGTTCATTCTTATAACATTAATGATAATTTAGTTACAATCAAAGTTAGTCTCTCTTTATTGCAAATTTTTAGTCTACCTAGACAACTTGATAAGATTAATGATGTAATAAAAAATTTAAATTCTAAAAATGTAATAGGAATTCAAGAAGAATATAGTAATAATGAACATTATTCTATTTTTTCTTAATATAATGACTCTCCTGCTGATTATATTTCTATATTTTATGTTTCTATTAAGATTGCTAACAAAGTTATTCATAATTATATCTTAGATACATGAACTTATAAAAACATAATGTCTAAATTTATCATTGATCAATTAAACATATCTTAAGAAACTAATAAAATAAAATGTATTGGTTTTGCATCTCGCCAAACCAAGAGTTATGGTAATTTTCATTATATTGTTATCAAAATAACTAAAGATAAAAGAATCAAATGCATATCTAATGTTCAAATTTTAGAAATCCCTGCTAATTGGGCTATGTTATTAGATATAGATTGGTCTAAGTCAACTTTAGATTTCATAAGGATACAACATGGGTTCCTATCAAAGATGAAATTACATTTATGCATAGGGAGAAATGGAATAATAATCTCATATAGTCCATACCACCCATTGTTACTTACATAAAAATTGAAATTGGTACTTATGAGTTGTTGATACTAGATGAACCTGAATAACAATAAGATATAATATTTTCTAGAGATAATATATGGTCTTTATTCATTAAAAGAGTATGTTCACAACATGGTAGTGGTGTTAGAATTACTCTAATATATCTTGTTGGTAAATTATTTTGCTATGCTTATAAATTATCATTTGATAATACTAATAATTCAGTGAAATTTAGAGCTTTAAATTTAGGTCTTGAAAAAGCTATAGAATTAAATATGAAACATTTATAGGTTATTGGAGATTTTGAATTGATTATTAGATAAGTTAGAAAAATATATAAAATAAATCAGACCCATCTCCATAGGTATATTTAGAAAGTCTGGTTACTTATTAAAAGTTTTGAAGCATTTAATATCTTACATTTACTTACATAATTTAATTATTGTGCCGATAAGTTTTTTTTTTTTTTTTTAATTCTAACCCTACCTTGAGTGAAATAACAAGCTGTAAATTTCTATTTTTATTATATTTTTAGACCTAAAGTGTCTAATCTTAATGATAAATGACATATTTTTTATTATGATGAACATATTGATTATTTCTTACAAGGTAATTTTTTTATCATTGTGATTATGTGTTGAATTGTGATGATTATTTGTAATTAAGTACCAATAAATTGTATGTTGGTTTAGTCAACTTTAGAATCAATATTCACTCTCAATGATCAGCCTAAAATTTCACGTACTGAAGAACCATTTAGGAAGATCATAGGTGAGACTATTCCTATTTATCTTGGTATTAAGGAAGATACTAAATTTGTTTATTTAGGAACTCAATGTACACCTGAGAAATAAATTTCAATTTATTAAATTATCTAAAAAATTTATTGACATTTTTGCTTGGTCATACAAAGAACTAACATGTTATGAAACCAAAATTATTAAATGTGACATACTTATTAAACTTGGTATAAAATCTATTGGGGAAAAAGTTAGAAGAATAAGCCCCATGTTGGAAGACACCATCAATAAGGAACTTGGTAAGATGTTAGACGATGTTATCATTTTTCTTATGATATTTTTTGATGGGGTAACTAACTTAGTTCATGTTAGAGAAAAAATAGTGATATTCGATTATGTGTAGACTTTAAAGATTTGAATAGAATTAGTGTTAAAGATAATTTTCCTCTACCTAGTATTAATAAAATTTTACATCAAGTTACAAAATCTAAAATGATGTCTCTTTTTGGTAGATTTTATAGTTATAATACAAAAAAATTAAATCCAGAAAATAGGCATACGACTACTTTTATTATGCAAAAAGGAATGTTTACTTTTAACATAATGTCATTTGGTTTAATGGACATAAGCTAATTTTTAGAGGGATATACATGTGGTATTTGATGATTTAATTGGCATTTTTATTCTATTATACCTTGATGATCTTATCGTGCATTATAAAAAGAGAAAAAACCTATTGATCATATTCGTAGAATTTTCATAAGATGTAGAAAATATTGTATTTATCTAAATCTCAATCAATATTTTTTTGAGTAATTAAAGGGAAAATATTAGGTCATATCATCTCCAAAAATGACATATCAATTGGTCTAGAATTGTTATTACTCAACATGATGATGATCGTGAAGAAAGATCTATTAGCTATATGAGTTAAGCTTTGAAAGATATCGAGACCATGTATCCCTTGATCAAATAAAATGTTTTATCATTAATTTCATATTTGACAAAGTTTAGATATCTTTTTATGAGAAATAAATTCATTATTTGATAAAATATGCATGTCCTTTCTTATGTTTTTAAGCAAATTACTATTCAAAGAAGGTTAGCCAAACGAATTTTAAAGATTCAACAATTTGATTTTGAATTTGAAACATCTAAAAACATTAGGGGAAATTATTTAGCTAAACATTTGGCTAAAAATATGACCTCTAGAATAAATATTTTAATTCTTTCAATTGATGATTATCTTCATGCTAAACCTCATTTTATGAATATGAAGGCTGTTGTTTTTTTTTAAATAATTTAAATTTGACCATGATATACATGAGTGGGATTATCAGTTTTTTCAAGATGATTGGTACAAAGATTTAGTTTATTATTTCTAAAATCAAGTTTGTATTGATAGTTTCAATAAAAAATAGATAAGATGACTTTGTTTACAAGATTTGAAATTTATTTTGTCAGAGAAATTTATGTATTATAAGAACATAGATAGTGTTCTTTTATGTTGTTTAACTTATGATAAAATGTAAAATGTCTTTAGAGGATGTCATAAAGGTAGTTGGGGTGATAATTATGAGGTAAAAATTACTGCATATAAGATCTTGTATGTAGGTTATTATTAGTTTGCATTATTTCAAGCTTCATATAAACTACTTTGCATTTATATGTCTTGTCAACTTTTTATTAGTAGAGATAGATTATTTATAATACCTTTACATCATGTTAATCCTGAAAAACTATTTACTAAGTGAGGTATTGATTTTATTTATTGTATTCATCTACCTTCTTCAACTGATTATAGGTATACTTTAACTGCTATAAATTATTTCACTAAGTGACTTGAAGAGATAACTTTGAAAAGTTCTATTACACCTGAAGTTATTTTAATTTTTGAGAATCAATTTTTTTCTAGATTTGGTATTCCATATGAAATAATATCTAATAATAGTCCTTAATTCATCTCAAATGATTATTTAAAGTTTTTAGGATACTATTCAATTATTTATAGTCATTCATCAAAATACCATACCCGAGGAAATGGACAGGCTAAATCCACTAACAAGAATTTGATTTCGATTATGAAAAATGTTGGTATGTGCTAATAAATATGATTGACATTTGAAAATATTTGAATCATTATGGCTTGATTACATAATGGTGAAAGTTGTAATAGGTTTTCTACATTCATGTTAGTTTATGGATCTGAAGCTACTTTCTCAATAGAATTCCATATTTTTTTGTCAGAACCGTTCTTAAGTATTTAATAGAAGATATTAACATTATTGAGTAGAGACTTAATGATCTATTAGGCCTTGATGAGACTAAATATACTACCTTGAAAAATATAAAAAATCTTTGATAATTTTTTTCAAAAGTGTTTTAAAATTGGTGATTTAGTGTTGTACTGGAACAAAGCTCATAAAGACCCTGGTAAGTATAATAAATTTGTTTCATTTTGGCTTGGACCATATAAAATAGTTGTTTTTATTGGTAAGAATATTTTTTATTTGTAGGATCTCAATGGTAATTGGCTGCATTATTCATTTAATGGTCATCATTTGAAGTTTTTCTTCAGTTAGTTTTTCCTTTCTTACTATTTGTTATTTCTTTGTTTTATGTTTTCTCTATTATTTTTAATTTTGAATTACTTTTGACAAGATCTATGAGACTTCATCATTACTAGATGAAAGATAAAATATTCTACCATATCATTGTAAGGATCTTGTTATCAAGATTTTAATACTTTATCATTTTAGACTAATCTTGGACTGATATTTTATAATAACAAATACTGAATATTCATATGTTGTGAATGTTACTTTATTTTTCAAGTTTATATTCTAAGTTATGTATTAGTTGTTCATCCAACATGAATTTTATTATTTTTTATGTCATGCTAGCTAGATAATCCATCCCTTGATAGATTACTTATTGAAAAGATTTACACATAGTGTATTAGGAAATAATTTACTTAGATCACACTCCTAAGTCTGTTGAAATTCATAATTTTAATTGTAACCCAATTTTACAAAGCAAACTGACTAACAAAGTCATCAGTGCTATGATTAATTTTAGTACCCCTTATTTTTTTTGAAACTCTTAACATGACTAGCTCTTCCATATGATGACTTTGAGTCATAACGTTTAAATCTACTAGCGAGGGCTAACTTATTTAGATTTGTTTAAATAGTTGTTTTTATATGTATATTTGAATATAAATTATTGTTATGTTAAAATGATTTAATTAATCATAACATTATTTCAAGATGATGCGTGGTATAAATTTGATCAAATTGATATTATAAGCATCTACTACATTTAGATACTTAATATAAAAAAATGCATATAAAAATACTATCCAATATCTCAATGATCTTTGGTATAACATAATGCATATAAAAATATTATCCAATAGGAATTATGTATGCATATAATAGTTTTTAGTTTGACTATCGAATATCTTAATGATCTTTGGTATTTTGTGATATGGTTATCATTTCAGTTGAAAGTTTTTTTTGTTATAAAGATATCAACATAGTTATTTTTTAGCCTACATGATACAAATTTATATATATGTTGTTAGTTTCATTCCCTTGAGAAGATGCATTTAATTTTGAATAAAGGAATAGTATATTATTATTTTCTTAAGCCACTAAAATATTTTGCATGAAGATATAATTAATTGGGATTTTTTGTTGAGTTATCCATGCATGCTAAAGTTAGTATGATTATCTTATGAAACAAAGATAAAAAAAATTTGTTTTTGGTTTCTTCTGTGTTGTATTTAGAAAGATTCAATAGATTTGTTTTAGAAAGATGAATAGGTTATTTTTATTTTGATTAAGGGTATAAGGCTTGTGGCATGAGTTTTAAATCCTTGAAGTAAATGTTATATATACATTTTGAAACATGGATATTTTGCATTAAATTTAAACAAATTAGTTTGTCATCATTTTGATATCATAAATTTCAAAGGGTTTTTGTGTAAATATTGTTCTGTTTGGTTTGAGATTTCTGCATTTGTGTCAATTTTGAAAATAGTATTGAATAACATAAATAACAAGTCATATAAGGTGATTTTCAATCATAAGTTGTGCAAAACAAGATAAAACATGTAATATATTTTTGAATGTTTTGATATAAGAGTCTTTCATTATTTCACTCATATAAATGTTTTTTGAGTGTACTTAGTTGTTAAGGTTTGCATATTTCTTGTTGAAATTAATCATATGCATAAAATGTGAAAAAGATTGTATTCAATATTTAGACAAAAGTTTTCAATTGATTGACTATGGTTGATATTTGATACAATTAGTTTGGTTATATACAGTTATTATATAAAAAATTACATTTTCTATATCAAAATGATATGAATTTCTTGTTTGTTCATATAGTATAGTTATTGAATATTGTCTATTTGGTGATAATTATTAAAATATATTATGAAATATCATTGACATCTTATTGGCAATCATAATGTAGTTTGTTTTTTTAGATGATAATACTTATAAAAATGGTTTTGATTGTAGAGTTTTAAACTCATTTTTGCATGAAATTCACAAGAAATTACACTCAGTTAGAAGTTGATATGAACTTGTTGAAAGTTGTTTTATTAAAATTTGTAGAACAATGGTAATATTCGTATCAGTAGTAATATTCATATTTGTGGTAGTTTTTAGATTTTTTGTAAATGATGAAACAAAAGTTGAACGTTTGATGTTTCAAAGTATTTGATTGCATATAAATTGATTGTGATTTCTTATTTTAAATTTATTTCAAAATAGTATTTTAGGGTGGACCCCAGAATCCCATATTTTAAAGAGAATTGTTTGAGGAAGAGAAAGTGAATAATAAGATGATAAAATCCTTTTACATAATAGTTCTTATTGGAAATATTTTTGTGGTTGTAGGCTTACCAGCATTTATTCAACATCTTCACCATATAACTCATGTTTCTTTTCATTTTGATGTATCTAATCCTATTTTTTGAAACTTGCTTGATAACATTCCATCTTCTTGTATGATTTTTCATGGTTCATCTCATAGAGGCTCAAGGATCCCCTTAGGGATCTCATCCTTATGGATGAGGCAATCTAAGTGAGTCTTCTCAACGTATACATACTATCATTAAATATGTTCCTAATGATTTGCACGTGTTTGATCATGTTACATTCTTTACTTAGTTGAACCCTAATCTTGCTAATATAAATCTTTCATTGGCTATGATTACTACACCATCTTTGCCTATGCCAAAGAAACTTGTCTCTTCTAGTAATAAATGTGTTGGCATCTCTATGAGTCAGTCCATAGTGATATGTGCATTAAAGAAAGTGAAGCTATAAGTTGATGATGATTATGAGGGCACCAATTTTATTGAGTTACATATTGCCTCAATGGAATATACAGAGTATCATACAGATAACATGACATCACTCATTGATCTTATTTTTAATAATGATTCTGATTGATATGGTTGAGATATGTTTGACTTTATGTTTTTTATTTTATTCGTATACTGGGCTATTTTTGTCATGGATTCTTTACAATTTTGAATTTATGTTGAATGATGCATTTTGGCAGTAATATGATTGGTTTATATGACAACATTGAAACTTCCTTTCAATAAAATAGTAAAACCAATACTTATGTAGTTTATTTTTAACATTTATTATTATTATTAGATAAATGCTACTTTATGGATGATGATGTTAAAAGAGTTTTATACCATCTAATATTAACATCTATGGATTATTTATTAGATGCATAATTAGATAATTGTCTAAATGAATGTCAAAGAAAGTCAAAGGGCCTCCACCCGTTAGAAATTGTCATTTGGTATATATTATTATTTTATGTCTTAGAATTATTTTAATTTCAAATTATAAATTTAATTTATAAATTTTATAACTTATAAAGTTAAATACTACAACTAACTAAAGTTAGTTGTAAAAAGTTAGTTGTAACTTGATTCATAACTATCTTAAGAAGATTTACTTTATAAGGAGATTGAAGACACATAACAAAGGGATAAACATATATGTATTAAGATCTCTTATAGGTTTGAAATTTTTTTATCTATTTTCTTATTTTATCTAAACATCTTTGAGATTGAATAATCATTTACAGATAGACCAAATAATGCATTATGTGATAGTGAATTAGTCTGCTTGAATAATGTTGACATATCTAAGTTTCTTGATTTATTCATAATTAATTATCTGAAGCTTATCAAACATTAATACCATTTTATAATTTCAGATATGTGGTCATATGCATAGAACTTCATGTATTTGACATGAACAATGATGAATACCTCACAATTTGTGATAAATTATTAATTTGTTGATTGTACTTTGATTTTTATTTGAAGATCATGTTTATAAGCAGATTTATTCCATTATTTATTAATAAATTTTACCTTTTTACACCTCTACTAGCTTAGATTTCTTTCTATTTTAGTTAGATTTCTCTTTACTTCTATTTTAGATAGTTTATTTTCTATTTTTGCTAGTAATTTCTATTATGTTCTAAGTTATATTCTAATTTTGTTTTAGATAATTTTATTTCTTTGTAATGCAAGTTTATTTATTTTTAGTTGTATTTCATTTTTTGTTTATGTTTATTTAATTCATGTTTAGATTATATTTTTATTTTCTATTGTTTACTCTTAGTTTCTTTCAGTTTAAAGTTTATCATTTACAATTGTTTCGCACTATTTTGGTATAGTTTTCAGTTACTTAGTTTATTAGTTAAGCTTTCTCTAGGTTTCTTAAGTCTGTTTATTTATTTTATCCTATTGTTTTATTTTAGTATAAGTTATTGATTTCTTAGAAGTAGTTATCTCCTTAGTGCATTACATGATAGTTATTAGTTTTTAGTTGATAGTGTTAAGTGATTAATAGTTTTTTATTTTTATTTCTTTGCTCGATTATCGATTTCATCCATTTACTTGTCATTTAGTTTCTTTTGTTGCTTTTATTTTACTTTACTTAGACTTTATGGCATTAATAAACTGATAAAGAGAGGGATTAATAAGAAAATAGACTGATCATAGATAGTTATTTCAAAAGATTGTATATTTTATAAGTTTTACTCTGTTAGATAGGTGATCCAAAACTTAGAAGTTCTGGTTGACAAATATTTCAATAGCACAGAAATAACACATTAACAATGGATTCTCTGAGAAGAGACGTCGTATTACTTAACAACCGCAATACAAATATAGGCTTATCTCTTAAAAGAGATGTTTTGTTGAATCAAAAAAATTGCAGATAGAAAACATACGCTTATCTCTGAGAAGAGATGTCTCCTTTCCCTTTTTGGGCTATAATGCATTTATACATATCTTGAAAAAATCAGGGGATTAAGTGGCTCAAGGAATTAATGGGTGATGATTTAAGACTGAGTGGCTCGAGAGAAATAATTGTCGCCAACAAATTGACATCCTTGAATTAAAACAATACAACGCTCGAGGACATAATGGCTGGAGGAAATAACTATCATCGACAATGTGACTTCTAAGAATGAAAACAATACAAAATTTAAGGAATTAACTGTCACCTGACAATTCGGCATCCAAGATTTAAAATAGTACAAAGCTACGTGTAGCCCTACCTGGTCTACCAACCGCTCACTCTGGGGCCTTACAACAACCACTTTGGTAGCATCGTGGCACTCATTATACCACCTGAATTGTCACCTGGATCATTCCTCCCTCCTTGAAAAGCAATGGTCCCCATTGCATCACTGTTCCCCATCAGGTGTGGTAGTTGTGTCTTGATTTGATTCCTGATGCACACTTCAAAGGGACTGTGGTTTATGGAACCGTGCGGGGCCCGATTGTTCACCATTTCTGTCTGACCATCAGCCTGTGGATGGAAGGCTATGAAATTCTTCAGTGTAGTATCTATTTGATTTTGTTATTGTGTTGTCAGGGCTGTAACATCAGCCCTTTTGGATTCTTGTGGCTTGACCACCATGAAAACAAATTTCTTGGTGCTAAGCAGAGAGACAGATGTGGAAGGTGGTACTTTTAGTACCCTATAGCGCCATGTTCCAAGAGTGAGAGTGATTTGTCTAGTTCTTGATTCGTATATACCATGTCGATCATACATGAATGGCTGACCAAAGAGTACATCACAAACATCTAGATTGACCACATCACATAAGACCTCATCTTGGAAAGGTTGTATTACATATGAAAGAAGACATTGGTGGGTGACACGGAGGTTTCTCCCTGGACTCAACCATCCAATACTGTATGGTTTTGGGTGAGGCTTCATGGATAGATTTAGGATTTTCACAACATTAGTAGAGATTAAATTCTTTTGACTTCCGCTATCAAGAATGAAATGCAGAGGCTTACCTTTCACCCATAAATTAGAGTGAAACAACCTTTCTTTGTCATCTAGCATCTCATCGTGTGTCTGTGATGAAGCTACAATGGCTTCAGGATCAACATCTATAATTTCTTCTTCAACCTCTTCGACTGTAGGGTCTGTATGAGGTAGAGTAGTAGATGTTGAGGATGGTGACTCAGAAAGTAGTGATTTGATAGCTTGACATTCTTCTTTGGAGTGAGTTCTAGATTTGTGATAACCACACCACTTCCCAGTCTTTCCTTCCTTTTGCTTCCAATTTTGGCCTCGTGTTTGACCTTCTTTATCACTTTTCCATTTTGAAGACTGATTCTTTATATCCATTCTTCCATGCTTCTGCTCAATCTTTACTTTGAACTTGTATGCCTCATTGATGGTTTCCAAATTGAAGAGTTCCATTTCTCCCCGTATGTACCATTGTAATCCACCACAATATTTGAGAACCTTGTGTTTCTCACTTTCTTGGATGCCCAGTCTCACAGATAGAGAATGAAAAATGTCAGTGTAATCTTGGATAGATTATTCCTTACCTTGGTGAAGTTGCTGCCACTATACGTACAGATCATCATACACTCTGATGGGATAGTATTCTTCTTTTATTGCTTCCATAAAATCATCCCAGGTAGGTTCCACCCCAAGGCCAATGATATCAGTAATGAACCTATTTTTGTACACTTCCCACCAGTTTTTCACAGGCAATGATGATTTCAAAAGAGCAAAAGTGATCTTTTCTCCATCGGTGAACTTATTTACAGAGAAGTAGAAAGATAGTTGATCCAACCAATTTTCCACTGCATCAACATTGATTTTGCCTTCAAATGTGGGAATATCAAAATTTACCTAAACCTTGAAGGGGTTAGGGCACTGAAAGGAAGTTCCCTTGATGAGGAGCCAGGATGTGTAGTCGCAGAGCCAGAATTTCCCATCGAAAGTGTTTGAAGAATTTGAGCAATGTCATCGCTGGAGGGATTCATTCACCATTTCCTTGAAAGGATTGGATGTCTCAGTGTTTTCCACCATTTGAAGTCATTTGGGGCACACAAGTGGAACGTTTGGAAGCTTTGTCGCTTCCCACCCAAGTTTCTTGTATCCTGACCTCGTCCTCGGGATCATACACTCTCAAGACAAACCGCTCTGATACCACTGATCCAGAACTCAGAAGTTTTGGTTGACGAATATTTCAATAGCACAAAAATAACACATTAACAATGGATTCTCTGAGAAGAGACATCCTATTACTTAACAATCACAATACAAATATAGGCTTATCTTTGAAAAGAGATGTTTTGTTGAATCAAAAAAATTGCAGAGACAAAACATACACTTATCTTTGAGAAGAGATGTCTCCTTTCCCTTTTTGGGTTATAATGCATTTATACATATTTTGAAAACATCGGGGGATTGAGTGGCTTGAGGAATTAATGGGTGATGATTTAAGACTGAGTGGCTCAAGAGAAATAACTATTGCCGACAAATTGACGTCCTTGAATTAAAACAATACAGTGCTCGAGGACATAATGGCTCAAGGAAATAACTGTCACCGACAATGTGACTTCCAAGAATGAAAACAATACAAAATTTGAGGAATTAATTGTCACCTGACAATTCGGCATCCAAGATTTAAAACAATACAAAGCTACGCACAGCCCTACCTGGTCTACCAGCCGCCCACTCTGGGGCCTTACAACAACTGCTTCAACAGCCACGGTCCATTGTACCGCCACATCTTGGCGCTCATTATACCACCCGAATTGTCACCCGGATCAAAAGGTTATATCATATAGATTTAATACGATTCAAATTTTATAATAAAAGAAGTTTGGTCTGTGAAATATAATGATGTATAATTCAATGTTTGATTTGTTTATTTATTTCTATAATTATTAAAAACTCCTATGCACATCTTAGAATAAATAATTGTTTCCATAGATCTTCTATGATTAAACTAGATTTATTCTATCTTGACCTTTATGATAGGTGAAAAGGTTGATTCATGGACATATCAATTTTTATTGTCAACAGACCCTCTATTCATTGTCATAATTACACAAGACTTTCTAAGTCAAATGTTCAAATTGATTTTTACTACCTTAAGACTATCTCCATATTAATACATTTGTCCTTGATTCTTTGATGATAGGTCCACTTTAATGGACCTACCCACCTAGAGCAGTCACATCCTGTGCAAATAACAACTAGTTTTCAAATTTTAAAATATTGTTTTGGGTCTTCTTACACATTTCATAAGGTTGAATAAAGGATATTATCAGGAGGTTTTTTTTATAAATACAAATCAAATGTCATTCATTATTCTTATCTTGACACTATTTATTGAGCACTTACACATTATTGTAAATTGAGAAAATTAACCCTATTCTTCCTAAATTCAAGATCATTTAGAAGAAGCAATCATAAGACAAGTCTAAATGATTTTAAAAAATTCAAGAGCTATCATTATCAAGTATCAAATCCATATTTCTAACTACATACATATATTCAAGGAGCACAATTACACAATCAATCTAGTTGAGAGAAGTACGTGTGGTTTGATTCCATCTTTGGAATATCTAGATACGTAGGTAGCATTCAATAATTAGGGGGTGATGGGGTGAACTTGACCATTAAATTGCCCCTCTATTTTTATATATTTTATATCATAAATACCCCTTGGTTTTCCAAAGTTGAGAAGAGGGAAACAACAACTTTTGTGCCACACACACGAACTTCAGAGAAAAGGGAAAACATGATATGCTTGTGTAAGAATAAACAAATATTTTTACATAAAACCCATGTAATGAATCGATGCCTTTATTTAAGCTAATAATCGTCACACCCATAAAGTTAATCTACATATACATCAAGAGGGTAAGTGAGAAAAAGGTAGAGAAATATATTTAACAAGTGGGTGTGCAGGAAAAAACTAGGAAGGGAAATATACAAATTGATTATATTTTAAGAGCATAGATAAATATTAGAAAGAGAAAAATGAGAAGGAATAGATAAAATGAGTTGTATTGAAATACCTAAATAAATAAATAAGACTTTCTTCTAACAATTTATCACAGGGAAATTATTCATATTCCTTAGTTGAGGGAATTTGTATACCTACAAGAAGAATATAAGGAGAAGCCTTAGCTGTATACATCTGATGTATTTAAAAGGGTCCTTCAGCCAAAGTTTTTATTTTTATTAATATTTTTGTTTAAAATTTTATTGGATGTAGAGAGCAAGAGTAAAAAAAAAAATAGTGGGGTTGAGGTTCAAGTCACAAAATATGGGTGAGATGCTTCACTAACACTCCCTATGCCACATGTCCATCCATATCACTTGTCTGTAAATACACATTATTCTTTCTTACACATGAGTATTTATGATGTTGTTTACCAATCAATAGAGTTAAATGTTATGTTATTTTTGTAGTTACAAAACTCCACCTCTAGCCTCCGACATTGTCTATGGAGCTAAGCTTAAATTTGATTTTGATTATATGGAATGTTTATATTAACTTTGTTTGGTTCTCCATAGTAGGGTTGCTTCCAAAAACAAAAGTGAAAACTACATATGTTGTAGTCTGTATAGAATAAAAAAACTTTCAAATTTTTGTGATTTATCTTCTATTTTTAAAAATATTATGATATCTACTTTTTTAACAAACTTCCATAACAAACGGTTCTCCCAAAAATTCACTCACCATACTTATTTTTATGAACAAGTTATCGTCAATGAGATAAAGTCTAGCCCTCTCATACCTAACTTTAAACCAAATTCTAAAACATTAGTTACAACTAAGAAGGAATTAGGATGGATTACTGTCAATATTAAAAATGCCACAATATCTCCAAATGTCCTTAAAATAAGAAGGTCATCACCCAATGTCAAATCTCAATAATATGTCAAGAAAATTGAGTCTAACAACCGTTGTTATCTTTGTCTTACAGAGTCAAACCTCATAATTTATATCTACTCAAGGGATTATTTATAGTTCTTTGGAATCATCAGTGACTCCTCTACCTTCTAGTTAATCATGCAACCCACCTCACAATATAAATGATTTGTCAAGGAGAGATGATGGGGGAAAACACTGCTTCATCTTGTCAGGTGATTTTCTTCATCCAAACTAACAAACTCTTTTAGGTAGATAATTTATGGCTCTAGAAAATGGCGATGGCCAAAGAGAATTGCACATATAGGATTCCTCATCATGAATATTATCTCATGGAATATGTGTGGACTTAGAGAGTCTTTGCATAAATTCTCTGTTATATCTCCCTATATACAACTTGGTGCCCTTGATATTATTTATGTTTAAGAAGTGAAGGTCTCTAAATTTATCTTATATGCCACATTACATATGAAATGTAATGATGTTTCATAGTTTGCCACCTATCACCCTCTCATGAGGATAGTTGTGGCATCACGAGTATTTTAATTTAACCAAAAATTACCCCTTATGTGATTTCCACGAGGGAAGATCTGATGTATTGTATCATGTGGGTCACACTCAATATTGATGGTTGTGTTTTGGGCCCTATTATTTCCTATGCACCTAATGATGGCTTGTAAAGAATGATATTATGGCATTGGCTTTATTTCAAATTAATTTTTTCCAACTAGATGATATGTAATGGCTTTAATGTGTTTTGACAACTCGAACCCTTAGTTTATGTAATCTAATTTGCATGCAGGCCCTGATCATGTTCTCAAATAGTTTGACCAGATCATGTTCACTAAAAAACATATGTTTAGTCTTTAGGTTTATGGACTTATCATTACTATTGAGACTGATAAAACTAAGATAGAGCAAACGGATGAAGTTAATGTCAAAGAATACATTAAATATCATAATTCCAACCCACATAATATTGACACATTACTATACATTATAAGAGATGAAAAAAATAAATTATCTCAAGATTCCACTTCCACATCAAGTATTCCAATCTCTACTATTACTTTTATTCATATATCAACAACCCTATTTGCATATGTGCCATCATACCTAGGTGTGGGGGCTTCATAAGGTTTTCAATATATTCATATGCTTACTTATACACATACATCATACACATATCCTTTTATTACTACACATGGTCCACCTCCAACCTTATCTAATGCATCCTCTCTTGACAAAATGACCATAGCCTTACATACTAAAGTGTTATAATTACATCAATTTGTCTTTATAGATAGTCATTCAATGGAATCTCATACTTTGTTTCATAATCCTTTAGCACCTGAGATAGAATCTCACCCATTACCAATAAGCTTTGTATCCCCTAAGTTACCACTCTATGAAGGTAAAGGTCATCCCAAACAACATCTTTGATCATTCCAAACAACATGTTGGGATTATGCATATAATGGCAAATTATTAACCAAGATATTTCTAAGAAGCCTCAAAGACTATGCCTTGTGAAGAATATATGATCTTACACTTCAACCATTTAAGGCATTTAACCCTTTGGTAGAACAATTTATAGCACATTCTATATTAACATTGGTAAAAAAAAATATTATGTACAAATTTCAGATCTTAGTTAGGATCAAATGAGATAATTAGTGAATATGTTCTTTGGTGTAAAACTATGTTATCTAAGATGAAAATTTTATTATAGACAATGAATTTATAGGATATCCTCACACCAAGTTTTATAGCACCACTCCATGAGTTTATCATGTTTGATAAATTTGAATATTTTGATGAGTTATGCCATACAATTAAGGAAAGAGAAGTAAAACTCATATCTTTGAAAAAGCTAAAATATGAATCAAATTATTCAACTACTTCAAACATCAAGTTTAAAAACAAATTAAACTACAAGATTAACTCTAATGAAAAAAATAATGAAGTAAAAGTAACAGTCAATGCAGTATCACAACCAACAAATAAATTCAATTGACAACTCCACCAAGGAGGCAATTTGCAAGATTACCATAACCTCCCCATGTCTTGTAACATAAAATACTTAACTACAATCTCATATCTCTCTCTCCACCATTAGATTTTGATATGAACAAGCCTCAACACAAGGGCTTTGACAATAACACATATTATGACTAACACATTCCACAAATAAGTGTTTAGGCTAAGGCATAAGATACAAGATTTTATCGATGATAATATTATTGAGAAAACCACACCACAAAGGAAGCTAGACCATGACAAAATGATAATGCAGAGCTAAAAATATTTAGTAATCCATTTACAAACCATAGTATGATAAAAAAAAATATAGATAATTTAGAGGTACATCATGTGTACAATGCACATCCTCCTCCTTAAATATATGGGCATCTGATAGAAGGTATTATTGATACATTTATATGTACATTGACATCATGTCCTATGATCACATTTTATGATAATAGATCAACAAATAACCATGATCTACAATTGGTCAAGTGAAAACACATGTACAGTGACACTAATTCATAGTCTTGGATACACACAACAAGATTTACAAGATACATCAAAAGTAATCAAAGCATTTGATGGACATAAATAAAATACTCTTGGGAATTTAGTGATACCTCTCCAAGTTGGTTAATAAATAATGTTAAACCATTTATAGTCTTAACAATCATATGGGTCTTTAATATGTTATTATGACATTCTTAGATATAAAAGCTTCACACAATACCATATACAGTACATCGACGTCTCAAATACATAAATTGTAATGAAGCAATCAAATTTATAGGAATTTTATATGAGTACCATCTATAGTCAGTGGTAACTCCTCCTCCCATACCACTACCACAGTTGGTTATGGCACATATTCAAAACCACGGTACAAAGATAACTGCACCTATTCAAAAGTTTAGTGTAGAGATAGTTATACATATACAAAATATTTATATACAAATTATTCAAAAGAAAGTGGTACCCCATCCTAAGTAGCAAACAACATATCAAAGACTTAATAAAAATACAAAGAAATGTAAATATTCTATAGTGCATCCTTAAGCAATATCAGATAGTTCAACATGTTCCACAATGAACATAATAAATGAGACCTTCTCCTATTATATTGTAGATTTCACCAAGTTTCACACCTTCTTGAGTTATACATCCTACAAAAGATACTATGAGTAGTGATCAAGATAGTTATGTTATAATACCTAATGCCTTTTTAGAGTTTGATTCATCTACATGTAACACTTTTCATCCACAAAAGTTCATAATCAAAATCTATAATACAAGCATGAACTATGGTCTTTCCATTTATGGGATCATAGGGTAATTACTTTCAAAAACCTTGAAAAATATAAAAAACATTCAAATATGTCAAAAATTCAATGTGTTTGTGTGTGTCAAAAATGTAAAAACATTCAAAATATTCTAAAAAAATCAGTACTTGAGCATGACATGAGTTTCTAGTTTACTTTTTAACATATGTTATTTATCACATATTTTGGTAGATAACATATTATTTTTTTAAACACACATAGATTTTATGAGTTGTATGAGTGGTATGCATAATATACATATCTTACATGAATTCCTATATGCTAGACTCCCTTTACCATTGGTCATTTCTATGATAGGGGCATCTTGTTATACAAGTTACATAATAACAAGTTATGTCTATATATGACCTCAAATTCCATGTCAAGCTACATATCTTAAAAGTGTCTTTATAATTACTCATATCTTACATTGTGTGACATGGATACACTATTTTTCTCTAATATGACATCAATATATATGGATAGTCTTGACCAATTTTTGATGCCAATTCAAAAATGGTCAACTCCTCTAAGTTGAAACTTTTTATGGGATAATCAAAACTTGTATATGGTCTTGTTATGATCTTAAATGGTCCTAAATGGTCTCCATATGGTCACATTAGTCATTGTCTAACCTTATCCAAGGTTTGGTCTCAGGTATACTTGTCTAGTCCTATGGGTCATTCATAAGGTATTGGTGTTGTTAAATATGTTCAAAAGTTTTATATGATTTATATTCATTGTAAAAGGTTATTAATGTGTATTTAAGGTCATAATATCATGTATTAACCTTTTATATTGTTCTCATGTGCTAAATTGACATTTTAGTCACATTTTTGGCTAATTTGGAGGAGTTGTATGTACCACCTTCAAAGGTAAATATTTTAAAAAGTTCAAAAACATACCTAATGCTATAAAATGTTTAGAAATGGTCAAATACTAACAAACTTGTAGGATCAATGCCTAAACTAAGTAAAATACCCCTTTACAAGAACTTTTGGGCACTTGCAAGGCCTTAACAGATCATTTTTTAGATGAAAATAGTTTTAGAGTGTCCCTTGGGATTCAACAGGTTAGTTTTAGGCTTTGGATCAAGTTTCAAGTCTTACAGATGCATCAGACACTCTCTCTCCTCCATCACTACCTTCACAAGCTTAGAAAGGTAAAAATCAAATGCATGGTACGACCAAGAGAGAGAGAGAGAGAGAGAGAGAGAGTTGGGAGATAAAACTTTGAAAATTTTTAGGGGTCATACTGATATTAAATTTAGTGCCATTATTTTTCATATTCATGGCCCCTCTTTTATGAATAATCGCTAAGAGTGACAACAGGTCACTATGACTTATCCATCCAAGTCAGGTAAGATTTTGCTCCTATTTCTTCATTTAAATTTTCTTATATCTCCTATGTCAAATATCTCCTATGTAAAATATTTATCCACTATGTTTTTATAGGTCAAATATCTCCTTTAAATGGTAGTTTCATCATTTAATTTAACTCTCTGAAGTGTCTTCAACAAGAGGAAAAGTTCTTAGCTATATGGAGCTTCAGTCACTCTTACTGCAAGTGTTTAATTTATCTAATTTTTTATCAATATCAGAGGTTTAAAATTGATTCATAATTCATGGAAAATATTATCACTCTCCCAAGATTCATGTATTCTATCTTGAGAAGTAGCTATTTGAAAATAATTTGTTAAGAGGCATCATGTCTTGTTCTTTAAAAAGAATAGTTTGTGCATAAATAGTCTTATACAAGTTTGAACATCAATGTTGGCCCAAGTAGAAATAAGAGAATAATTTAGCATGAGATAATACTATGTAAAAGGTTATAATTCCAAGTAATGAGAGATGAGATCAAATTTTTACTCTCAAACAAGATTATAGGGTGTTTCATTCACTCACAAGTATGCAAACCTGTAAGTGAGCTTTCATGCAATCTAAGGTCCAGAATAGGAGTGTTAAAATAGTGAAAAGACCTTTGTATACCACTAAAATATCCATGTGACCTTTAAATACCCCTCACTACCATCATCACATGCATAAGTGAATGAAGAGACTCCAATTCTCATACATATACCTTACACATGATCTGATTGTATGTACAGGCTTGTACATACCATGATTCAAATTTTGAAATGATGTAATGTTTGATTATAAGTATTAATAATATTTATATGGAGATGATGAAATGGGGTAAGATTTGATACAACATGAAAGTGTCAAAGGGTAAATAAAGTTTTCTTTCAACCTATGTAAGCAAAATGAAGACCTACAAGTGATAGACTTGTAGGTCCTCATTTGGACTAAAACCAACAATAATATCAAGAAGATTAGGTTGGAAACATTAATATTTAAAGAGAGAATACACAAACCATGGAAATCACTTAAACCATTTATGCGTCAAATAAAAGTTGATAGGACTGAGTCTGCAAGCCTAGTTCTCATGCACAGACCTATGTATGAAGGTAAGAAAGAAAAGGGTTTGTAGAACATTATAAATGAGACAATGAACTATGAAGGATATTCAAATAAAATAATATGATGTTTGAATCTTCTCAAAGATCCATGATAGATTTGAAAAGGTAACCTTCCAAACTTGATGCTCAAACCATTCTCCTAATGGACACCTACAACCATACCTTGAGAAGCCCTGAAGGCATTATAAAATAAGTGTATGTTTGGAGAGATACAAAGTTTGTAAAAATTCAAAAGGTTATGAACCCTTAGTAGGGTTCTCTTCATATCCAATTACTTGTAACAAGGTTCTAAACTCTTAAGACACAATCAAGACCTCAAGAATTGACACCTGCAATCAGGCTTAGAGAGGAGTAAGAAGGAGACTATATGCTTTTAGAATCATAGTGTCATAAAGATGCTAAATAAGGGTGATAGACTCTTAATAATATGATATAATCATTGAGATTATCATTGGTTTGAAAGTGGGATCATAAATAAATAATGCATTCAAACCATCCTATAGCCACCTACATGTTGCTTTGGTAAGTGGATAGGTTATAGGCTTGAAGAGAAGATTAAATGCATAGTGATTGGTTTGGTATTTTGAAGACTAGATGAACAAATGATATTAGTCATTTTAAATTCAAATGATCAGGGAAAAAATGTAGAGAATATGATCAAATAAACATCTCTAAACCCCATATACATAGTTCATGAACACCTACAGGTTGTGAGGTCAATAGGCTAGTTTCAAGCTTGGGGAAGGGGAAGAATGCATTTGAAACATTAGAATATATATTAGGTTATGGTGAAAGCTGTAAAAATATTTTAAGTCATGATAAATAAAATAAACATGTTAAGGATGACTAAACAGAGCTCTAAACACTGCCTACATAGTTAAATAAATACACAGTCCTGCCTAAGTTCATGAAAAATATTTGCTTATTTGAGAAGCTTAAAGTTTTGTGAGAGGTATGAAGAAAGTAAAACCATTTGGAAATGGTTTAATAGTTTCATCAAGATCTCATTTATATCCTCAAACCTAATAAAAATGGATGAGATGAAGACAAGTCATGTCTAGGCCTAACAAGCCTATGACCAAACACAAATACCACAAGTGCAATCATGAGACAAGTGGATTATTGGAGATAAATTGAAGGCCTTAGGGAATAATAAGTTATAAAATGTTAACACAAAACTTTCAAGACAATCCATGGATAAGGGAAAGCAATAAAAGTTCCAATTTGTCCTTAAGACCTCTTCGATCTCTCTTCATGTATGACTGTCATCCAAGACCGGTTTTCTCTCACCTTTTGTAACTTGAACCTAATGCATGGACATAATTAGTTTTTAGGGTTGTTATTGAGTTATCCACACTTAATTATTATGGTTTCAGTTGTTGTATTGAGCCCATCACATTCATGAACAAATCTAAGACCATCAACCCATCTCTAATGCCCTAATTGTAGACTAAGAGTTAACTTATCACACTTAGTTTGGGGGGATAGTAAACTTTAAAATATTGGTGTTGGTTTAAGATTTAAGGGGCTATGGTTTATGAATAATAGTTAAGAACATAAGTCACTTTAAACCCTCTTAGAACCCTAACAGTGACTAGTTGAGAGAGATTGACTCCTAAATCACATGATATACCTGAGTTTCTCTTGAAATCTCCTATACATTTTTTATGACTCCAATTATATTCTCTATGTGTGCTTTGTGTGTACTTGTAGTTGTATGAACTATAATAAATACATTATTTTGCATGATTTTTGGTGCTTTGTAAGAATTTTGAGTAATGAAGAACTTGAAAACTATTAGAAGAGGTCCCTTGAGATGTATTTAATATATTCAAGCCAAAAATTCTTCATAGGACATCTTTAAAATGATCAAACAAACTCCATTTTTCAAGGTAGACTCAAATAGGCCTAAAATGAGACTAGGCTTCAAGGCCATTTCATGGTTCTCACACTTTCACAAGGTCTAAGGGCCTCAAATTTGACATGAAGATTTGTGATAGACCAGGTAAAGTTAATCACATGATTTTGGGTGGTTTCACATGTGTAAAAGAGGTCTGGAATAGAAAAATAAGCTTATAGGTAAGGAGGCCTCATTGAGGAGAGAGAAAGGTAGAAAAAGCACTTCCACTCTTTCTCAAGACTTTAAACTTGGCATGAATTTGTAATGCCATATTGGGTACTCAAATATGCCCTTATTTTGTCATTACCATCCATGTACTTCCCTACACAAGGAGGTTTACAAGTTTTTAGGGCTACAAGGAAAATAGGCCTAATGAGAACTTAAGGAGCAAAATGGAGTTTTGGGAGTTGTTCTAGGAACCAGGATAGATTGATTTAGGTTTGATAATATATTTTAGTGCCTTTCATGGAGATAAAGTGCCTTGAATAATAAGAACTCAAATTTTGAGCCACTTGGACAAAACTAGGCATGGGAAATGAAGAGTTTCAAGACACCTATGCATATGAATGATGAGTGCCACTAAAATGTCAGATCGGAAAAGTTTCTAACTGCAAGTAAGGTTTCAAATGAGAATGTATAAAGGAATTCATGCTAAATTGATGATCAAGAATTCCATTTCTCACTCTTCTTACACAAAGAAGGGTAGTTTTCAAGAAGATGATCAAGGTGTCAAGCTAAGTTCTAACTCCTATGCCACTTAGAGGATGGAGCATCTTCAAAGGAGAGACACATGGATTTAGAAGTATATTTAAACTATTCATAACTCCTCCTTGTTTTTAAATCTCACATAGACACTTGAAAATCTCCTTATCCTACACCCCTTTCTTTCTCTTTCCAATTCTTTATATAAGCAACCACTTTTAGCCTTGTAATGCCTCCACATCTAGTATGGTGAAGCCTTACTAGTTTTAGTACTAATTTTGCCTTTGACTAAAATATTTCAAGTTGTTTTTAAGTTATTAACTTCTTGTTTAAGTGTGTGAAGTAGTTCATGGTTGAATGTCAAGTGATAGTTACCTATCCTTGTGTTCATCTCACTCTCTCATGCTTTGTACAAGAAAGTTGCCTTCTACCAGGTCACATGATGTGTAGATTAGTTGTTTTGTTTGTATTTAAGTGTAAGGATGAGTACTAGTGTCTATGATCAGACCTTATATTCATCTACATTGAGAAATACATTGCATCTTTACCTTCATGTTGAAACACTTTTGTTAGAAGAACCTTGGGTGTTGAGATTAGTTTTGTAAATTATCCTTTTAGGTAGTCTTGTGGAGTTAATATTGGTGCATCACCTCTCTTAGTTTAGTTTTAATCTCCTTATATTTCTCTTATTTAAAATCAAGTAGACTAGTGATTAGTTGTAGGTGTGGTGCAAGGGAACTAGCCCTTCAATCTAGAGAATCATCTCGCCCATATGCCACCCACAACTGAGAGATGTTTCCATGTTACATAAAATTTAAGGAGGCTAGATTAGACCTCCTTAGGGTGAAACTTTTATTGATAACAAATAATTTAGACCAATTTTTACTTGTTCCATGTTCTTTTGATGTGGTTTACTTTCTTGCATGATAGGCTAGACATTGCTTGCTTATTATGTATGTACCCTTCCCTATGTGTGTGATAATTTAATGGTATGTGCAATAATTTAGCATGTCCATTGCATGTTTCCCTTGGCCCTATGTGTGAAATATTCTCTTGTGTAGTATTTGAATAAGTCCATTACTTTTGGCCCTTGGCCCTATGTGTGCCATATTTGATTGTTATGTGTAGCATATAAACATGACCATTACTTGTGGCCCTTTGCCCTATGTGTGAGAGGTTTATTTGTATATGTGACATTTAAACATGTCCTTGTATATATCCCTTGGCCTTATGTGTGACATTGCATAAAATTGTGTGTTCATGTACTTTTATTGTGTAGTCTACTTAATAGAGGGTCACTTTATTGATGCCTCATTGCTATATTTATTTATACTTGAAATTTATATTCCTTGCATTCAATATGTTATATATATGATTTAATGACTGATACATTATTATGATGACATACTCTCCACATGATGACATAATGCTATATGATTACATCTTTATCACATGATATAGTTAAATCTTCGTTTCAGATGAGTGACTTGCATGCTACATCTCTCATCTCAAAAAGGGGGCATTATAATGAGATTGTCTTAGATATTTGATCCTCCATGAATTGAAAAATTAGATTCTATGATAGATTATAATTTTCAAAGATACAAATTAAAAGTTTCAAAGATACATAGTAAAAAGTTTCAAAGATCCAAAGTTTCAAAAAATCAAAGTATTTGGACACATGACAAATATTATCAAAATGATATAGATTGTGGGGGTATATGGCATGCATATGCACCCAATTTTCAAAGATTTAAATATGGATCCATAAAAATGTAAATGAATATGCATAGGCATGTGAAAAATAGTTACATGAACAAAAGTTACAAGTTTCACATACAATTACACTTGAGCATATAGATGCATGAAATTTTACATCATTTGGCATAAATTTAGGGGAAATGATACTTTTTCATGCTTGTATACACATTTTAAAATATCAAAAGGAATGATACTTGTTTATTCACACTTTTTTTTTTTTGAAATTTCAAGAGGCAGGGTACATCTTCATGTACATTTTTAAAGTTCAAAGGGCATGATAATTTTTCATGCACATTTTCAAAGTTTAACAGTTATAGTTTCAAATGAAAAATGTTTGTTTCAATTCAAAATTATTGGCATTGAGGTCATGATGGGGTCGTGCATGTTATTCTTTCTTGTTTGATCATGCAAGTATAATCTAGATCTGTTTGCACTAGTGTGATTTATTATGTTAAATGTAATGTATGTTTGAGGATAGTAACACTAAATGACCTTGGCATTACTTCTAGTGAACCCATTGTGTGGTTCTATATTTTATTATGGGTGATGTATGTTTGAGTCTATTAACAATCAATGGATTTGGCATCACTTTTAGTAAACCCATCATGGTTCTGCCTTCTATGGATTGGTATATTGGGTAATTTTTCCCATTCATGAGAGTTGGAATATGCATCTTTCCAACTCAAAGGTTTGATTAGTTATTCAAAATTGATACTTGATCACTATCAATTTTCCAATGGTTTAAATTATCCAAGTGCGTTGACAAGGGGTAATTTATGCATATTTTATAGGATATATAACATCATGGTTTCATCTCCATACATGTGTACTCATTACTTGATCTCTTTTCAATTTTCAATCTTAGAGTTTTAGATTTTTTTAAATTTCAAATATTGACAAATGACTAATTCATGTGTTGTTGTAGGGTTTTCTAAATTTGGAGTGCCTTGCATAACTAAAGTATATTCTTAAAGACAAAGTGAATTATACACACTTAGGTTTAACTCTCTTTCCTTTATTCTAATAATTTCATTATTAGAATAAATGGATTAGGAATTTAGATACCTAAATTAGGTCATAAGTACTTGATAATGTTAATTATTGAGACATCCCAAGCCATTTAACTTTCACCCAAATACATAACTCTTATTCAACATTCCTCTAAGGCATATATCTATATGTGGAATCGATCCTATATTCACCATCATAAGTACACAAAACTTTCCAAGTGAAATGCTCAAACTACTTTATACTACCCTCATATTTTCTCCAACTTAAGATAAATATCCCTAATTCTCTAAGATATGTTTACTATCTTGGACCTGTGTAGCTAGAGTGGTTGCACCTAACACTTAATAATGTCTAGTTTACAAAATTTGAAATAATATTTTGGGTCTTCCTGCATGTTTCATAAGCTTGGCTAAAGGAAATTATTAAAATGTTTTGCTATAACTACAAAAAAGGTCATTCATTATTCCTAGCTTGACATTATCTATTGAGAATTTACATACTATTACACATTTATAAAATCTATCTTATTCTTTCCAAATTCAAGAACATTCAAAATGAGCAAACACAATCCAAGTCTAAAACATTTTAAAGAAAGTTAAGAGCTATCATTATCAAGTATCAAAGCCATTTTTATAATTGTATACATATAACCAAGGAGCATAACTACACAATAACTCTAGGGATAACTATGTATGGACTTATTCCCTCATTGTGGTATTTTTACATGTATACATCATTCAATCATCAAGGGGTGATTGGGGTTAGGTCATTGCATTACAACCCTCCTCTCTTTGGTTTAATTCTCACAAAGACCCTTAGGGTCTCTAAATCCAAGATGAGGAAAACAAATACTTTTGGATGACATAATATGAATCTAACTATATCATCTCTATGAGTAGACACATGCATAAAAGGTAGATTAGTTTGATTTTTTGGCAATCAATACAACTAAGTCTACAATCAAAGAATATAAATGACCTAGGTTATTGTCTACGGAGTGTAGACTTGTCAAAGAATATTCTCATATTCTACTTCTGATATTACATTGTCAAAGTTATATCTTTCTCTATTCTTCACTATCATATATCAGCCATAGTTAACTCAGACAAGTCCACAATCAATAAACATGATCAACCTACAATGTTAGGGAGTGCAGACCTGTCTATAAGTGCTTTAGATTATGTTGTTGATTAGGCATTGTCACAATCTTCTCTTGCATTGGTTCACATTTTCATATATCATAAACAATCAACATGAATCCATATTTAAGCTAAGTACATCTCTTATGAATGTTTTATAGAGATAGAAGTTTTCCATATTTAGTGTTTCCAAATTAAAATTGTTAATAATTGTATATCTTTAGCATTTTGATTTGTTTCAATTTTTATGCCTATTGTACAACATATTATTTGTTAAATAAAAATAGGGTAAATAGAGCCCAAAAGATCCCAAATTTATGCTCACCTTTATTGACTTAAAATTGGAAACATAACATCAAAGGATTTTCTTAAAATATTTATGTGTTAAACAAGCCAAACAATAAATCAATCCATTAAATTATCTCAAAAAGGATCAATGAGCTTCTTAATATTTTGAATGGCTTTATTGACCATTATAAAGTAGTGTTTCAGTTGTAGGAGGATTCTCACAAAAGGGCTCAATATTTGTAGGAATGATCAGATGTTGTTATGTTTGTAATATTTTGTCATTGTGATTTCTTTGGTTATTTCACTGACTCACCCAAAGATGATGACATAAACTTGCAACATTAGAGAAATCACCATGGAATAGGTGACTTTTTTTTACATTTGAGAGGGGAAGATCCCTCATATGATTGGGTTTTTTCTTATTTTTTGTACTTTTAACCAAAATTACAAATAAAACAAAAAAGAAAAATAAATGATAGAAATTAGAGGGAAATGTAATAAAAATAAAAGATGCAATAAACCCACAACTGAATAAACACACAACTTTTTGGATAACTCAAATAGGAATGTAAATGAGTGTGAACCATTTCTCTCATATGAAAATAATGACATTAAAAACAAATGCATGGAGGATTAAAGTCGCCTAGAAGCACAAACTCATTATTGTATTCATATTGCATGCCTATGGCACAAATTCCATCTATAGAGATTCACAACACAAAGTTTGAATCATCATATTTTTATATATAATGAAGAAATATTAAAGAATTAATGGATTTATTTAATTGTGAACAATAAATTGTATTCCCTAACCAAATAAAATTTACTCTCAAAGTAACATTCATCTCACTTGCTTATATTCTCCTATTCATAAATTTAGAAAATTCTATGTATACAAAGAACCAACCACTGTACAAAGAAGAATAATCCCTCACGTATACATTTAATCCACTCAATGTAGTTGAGAAACTACTTTTTGACTTAGCTCCACCTAAGACTTAATTGCCCTAAATAGATTTTGCCCACATTTCACATTTTTTGTATATATTCAAGTACCTATTACATTATTTTATGTATTAGTGACTTATACACATTATAATATAAGTGATTCTAAAAATAACTAATTAAAACATTTTTACAAAGTCACTTAATGTTTGAATTGTACCCACTATCGTAGTATAGTTAATTTATCTCAAATTTTTACACTTTATGACTTTATTCACAATCAATTAATTCTAATAGAACCAATATGATTTGATATTATAAATTCATTCAATGCTTAGCTAATATCCCTAAGCATTGACATCCTTGATTTACCTAGGATAACCATATGCACTAGGAAAAATGTTTTGGGACACTTTTTAAGTGTTTTATTTAGCCTGTGGATTTTTTGGTGTTGTGTTGCAAGCATTCACTAGTTATGATCTAACCAATTGGAAACTAGTTTTTCTATTCCAGTCATATGGAAATGAACATGCTCTATTGGGCTCGATCACACTTACTTTAGGAGATCTACTTTTACTTTTGAAATTTCATGTGTTTTTATTTTCTTATTAGTTCTCATATCATCTTCAGAGGGGTGTATCATAGATTCTCTATGCCTTGATCAAACCAAGTAGAAGATTGTTTGTCTCCCCTAATTATATAGATACAAACATGTGCTAGTGGGCCAGATTGCATAGTTCTAAAAATCTTGTCTATTCAGTTGCTTGTACACCTACTTGTGAAAATATGTGCTCATCATAATTCCTTTTCAGAGAATGAAATATTGATTATTTTGTGATGATTCATTGAAAGGTATTTTTAATGCTTCAAATGAGAGCCACAATAGACTCCAAATGTGGAAGATGTGGAAAAAATAATTTACATCACTTGGTAACCCTTGACTGGGTCAAGACACATTTTGAGGCATCGAGCTACAACATATCAACACTTTATCAATTTTTGTAGGCAAGAAGAAAACTTGACATTAAGGCACTAAAAAAATTTATATTCGTGTATAAAAATGTATGTTTTTAGTATGTCTTAAAAATTTAAGAGATATCCATATGAGCTTCCTGAAAACATTTTTATGATTCCATAGACATCAAATGTTAGTCTTCTCTTAGATAATTGTTGGGTTTCTCTTATCATTTCAATGTTCCCATGCTTTGCATTCCCTTAGATCAATAAACATGCATAGTCCTCTCCAACAACTTATATGATTTTGATTTTTCAAGTTCAAGTTTATAATCACAGCTTTGATTTATTTATTTGTTTTGTCATTGGCCAAATTTGAGATTGCAAATCTGCTTGCATATTTCCAACATAACTATTCTTAGAGACAATAAAGAATCACCAAATTTGAATATGTCTTTCAATTCCTTATGATTATTTTGTCCAAATAGTTTGGATCTCTAAGGTGAATATTTTGTTAGCTAGGTTAAAGAATATTTATTATTTGGGAGTAGGGGTGGTTGAATATCCCTTTGAAAAAACTTATCACAATTTGTTTGTGTTGTCTCCTAGCAACAAGAGATACAAATCTTATTTTATGATCAACTCTATCTTCTTACTCATCTGAGAAAAACACAAACCTTGGGTATTGAGCCATGTTTTTCCTATTGTCCCAAATAAAATCTCAAATATATGAAGAGACGTCTACCTGTATAGTTTATATCCAATCAAGATTTGGTTGGTAGACAGGGGATTTAACTCTAGAAATGGTCATATGGGAAAACTATTAGATTTTTTAGGTAAAAATTAAAGGAAAAAATAGACCCTACAATGATTTTTTAGGCTATCCATATATGTGTTTGTAGAGGAATACACAGGTAGAGAGAGAAAGATTAACTTATTGGGTCTAAGTCTCTAAAGACATCATTTACAAAAATTTAAGTTTTAAAAAATTGAAATAATGTAAAAAAATTAATTGGAAACAACAAAAGCAAATTTCAAAATTAATTTGGACAAAGATAATTTGAGAATAAATTATTCTTAATTGGTTATCAATCCAAAAATAATTATTGATTCATTCTGTTTGATAGGCCAAAATCACATGCATGAGATTTGATGGTGTTTTTCAAGCTTGAAAGGGTGTTCCACACTTGTAAATAATGTTTCAATTTTTTTTAAATGATTCTTAGGATAGAATAATTATTTTTTGTGTTATTTTCACCCAAAAAAATCAATTTGGCTTCTTCAAAAATTACCCAGAAGTTGTCTTGTAGTTGAGATGAGAATTTTGACACTTGGAATATGTTTATTTCTACTAAGTGGGCTCTTGGTATGTTGTTTTGAATAACTGAAATAAAATGCAATGTATTTATTCCCCTCAAATTTATGTAAGTTTTGAGAGCCTAAAAATGGCACCTTTCTTATATATGAACAACTTAAAATAGTTTATAAAATTTCTCTGTATATTTCTCTTAGCATGCAATTCAAAACTTGGTTGGAAATGGAGTTTTTAAATTTAGGAGGGCATGGGAAATGAATCTAGCAAAATCAGAGCTTCAAAATTTGTCATTTTCCTTCTAGGATATTGAAATTGGTGCTTAGGGTCTGTATATGTATTCAAAACCCTTTTTTGCCTTTGTTATAATTGAAATATGCATTTTCATAAACTTTAATGGCTAGAAATGAATGTGGGTGCCTTGCATATATTTATTTACAATTGTGTATTTAGTTGTGCCTTCCTAAAATTATTTTGCTAAGTGTGTGGCCTTGAATTCATGTGAGATAATGGTATTGAAATCATGCAATGGCTATATAATGGCATTGGAAAAGTTGAAAGGACTATTTTGAAGACTGCATGATAGTTGTAGATAATATTTTATGATAATATAGCAGCTCAGTTTTATACACTTGGCAAACTTAAACCTTGGTTGTTCCTCTCAGTTCCTTACCTTCCCACTTCCACAAGTATCACATATGTTCTAATCTTTGTTCCCCTTGGCCAATATCTCTTAGTCTTACTAGTCTTATTTTTATGACCCAAGTCTTTTATCTTGCCTAGAATGCTTAAAATGTACTTATCTTCCATATTTAAAACCTTTAAACATGTACCTACTTTCCTGCTCCTTGGACACTAACATCCAAGACAGATAATAGCACCGACCTTACTATCATATCCCAATGCAAGCATCTCGTGCCCTAAATTCATGTAATTTACAAATGAAATATATCCTAATGGTCAACCTAAGTGTTTCAATGTGAGTTATTACTCTAAAGGGATTGATATAAATACAAGATCAACCCTCATTCAATCCTCACCTAGCAACATAGGAATAATACTAAGTATTCTTACCAAATAGAATTCAATTGAACAATGATTCCCTATTTATTCATATTTATATATTAGTTATAGGGATTGCACATCAACAAATCTGAAGTATAAGAGGAGAATCCCAAGAGCTCAATTTTCCAAGTTATAAGCTAAGTCATTGTTGTACTTCCTTTTCACATATTGTATGATTCACACACAAGCCAATACATAGGGGATAACTACATGAGTATAAGGCCCTCTTTTGGAGTATTGGAAATGTAGGTAGTGCCCTATGATTATAGGGTCTTTAGGGTCATCTTGACACCATGTGCCCACTAACCCATTTTTTCCAAGGTCACTATGAAGATGAAGAGCTAGGGTTTTACCATTTCATTAAGAGTGACTATCTATGACCTAGATTTGAACACACCAAAATGAAGATGAATCAAAACCCAAAAGCATATAAGTGGTCACATATTGTTCCAGTAGGTGTTTCATAGAGGGAACTTGCATCGAACCCATATAGTAGCATCGACGTAACCATCCCAGACTGACGTTAGTGCCTAGAGTGTTAAAACCACTCAATCCAGAATATGATGATCATTTTAGAATCTCCTTACAACATGCTTTCTTCCTATTCTAGATATAGAACTACATTAACATCAAAAAAATCTAAGTACATCACTTCCTTATCATTTTTATATCTAGAATAATTGTACATTCCATCTTTAGACTATTTTAGCATAATAAATTTAATATATGCTTATATCTGAGTTTAGCATCTAATTGGCCTATTATAGACCTAATTTCATCATTGAGCCATTTCATTTATATATACCCTTTTAATTCAAAATCTAGGTTAATGATAAGATCACCTTTGACCAAAATATTTTAATGTTAAACATTTGGTGAACCTGATCTTTGAACATCAAACCCTATGTCACTTAGGGTTTTTTAATTTTTCTATTGTTGATCCCTAAATTGCTATAAATTTTAAAATCATAATAGAGATTGTGTTTCCATAGTCCTTAAAATTAAGAGGTAGATTTATAGATCAAACTATGTAAGAGATTTTTAATCAATGTTTTGAATCACACTCAGATGAACCATCATCAGGGTGTGAGAAAAAGATAATAGATGAGTAGATTGAAAACTTAGATTTAAATTTAAATGTGAAAACAATGAAGTGCCCTAATGATGGGTAGTTGGTCAAATTCATTTATTGTTAAAAAATGGTTGAATTATTATATTAATTATAATTACAGATAATAAAGAGTGAAATGAAATAAGCCTATCATGTTTTCCATAGATATATTTGATAATTATTTCATGGTTCAATACCTTATAAGGATTCTTATTTGTTATATATCATGCCTTATTAACTTATTATGATCTGCAAAGGATTCAAAACCTACATTCATGTAGGCTCCTCCTTATTCTAATGTTTATAATAAGAGGGTTTAGATATAAAATAACACTTGATCTCTCTTCAAAATTCCTTTTGCAATGCCACAAAACCAAAATCTAAGGGATATGACATTATTGACCAATTGATCAATATGCATGCAAAAATATCAATCCTTGAGCTCCTAAGGCAATTTAATGTCTATAAGGATATCCTATATGAGGTATTGCATGAGACATGAGTTATAAGTGATATTGAGCCTATTTATTTTGTAGATATTATTAAAGATCTTAAAAATAAGCTCATCACCTTTGATTCAACATTTTTATCATCCAAATATATTATTGATCAAAATTTTCCTTTATTCATAAAAGTAACAATACAAAGTAAATGTATAAAAAGAGTGCTCATTAATAATGGATCAAACCTAAACCTTTGTAGCATACAATTCCTAACCACCATGGGTGTTAACTCAAACCTTATTAAAAAAACAATTATGCACATAGAAAGGTTTGACAATTCACAAAGCCCTTTGGTTGGTCAAATTACATTGAATATTATTGTGGGTCCCTATACATTGCCCACTTTGTGCCAAGTCATGCCAAATTATTTAAACTATAACATTATATTTGGATGGTCTTAGATACATAAAACGTGTATGATTCCTTCTACATTGCATGTATGCTTAAAATTTTGTCATCAAGGAATCATTTACATGTGTCCAATAGATCCAAATCCCTTCAAACACTATGCAATGGTCAAAAAAAAAAATCCTAAATCAAAACACTATGAATATGAGTCCAAAATGACACACTAGTACAAGAACCTAATCAAACTATGATATCTAAGGTACCAAAAAGATAATTTTTATGTTTACCTGAGTCTCTGTCTTCATTACTCTCGTGATTAATAGAGTGTTAACTTATATCTCTCCCTCATCCTATCGAGGTTGATATGAGTATACCTCTATCCAAAACATATGATGTGAATGTTTATTATCATTATCATTAGGGACCCAAGCATTCTACAAACCATTGCTTTACTTTGAAGCATAAGATCCAAGATCTTATTGACTACTAAAAGATTACATTTGAGGATCATCTAAAGGAATTAGTTTCACAACCTAAAAAACATACCCATATACAATATTTAATTATTACATTATACATGGGTGATTATTATTTTTGCCATAACCATATTGATCCTACATAAACAAAAACCACTTTCCATATAAAACATTTTCAGCAGCTTGGTTCTGGTATACAAAACTTGCAAAAGAAGGTAAGTTAGAAAGACTCCTTGGGCAATATACTAATACCAATTGCTTGTGGTCCTAAAGAAATTAAAATATGAGTTTGATTTATTTTAGGAACTCTTTGGTTATACCAAATAGAAGTAAAAATTGATCCAAATCAACAAGGTATCTCCTTTCCTCATGAAGGGAAATTAATACATATTCCAAATGATAGCATTACTTCTTATACCACACATGTAAAATTTGAGGAGGAACATGTTATGTGCCTTTTTAGCCTATCTAATCATGATGAAAATAATGTTAAAGATCCAACTTAGGGTTGTAAGGTTCACAGTGGGGAGATATCTATGACCATCCATTGGATGGCATCATAGGATGATCTTTCCCCTTCAAAAATCCCACAAATTTTCAAAAAAAATAAAAAATGTTTAAAAATATGTTAAGTTTGAAGTCACTATTAGTATGATGAGGTGATAGTGTTGAGTTGGTGATGACTGTGCAATAGATGTGGCTGGTGATGTAGGATGATGCAAGAAGGTGATGTGGCTTGGTGATGATGTGGCATGTCCCATAAAAAGTATATTTCATGTGATCTAATCCATGTGATGGAGTGGGGCATACCACTCCACTATGAGATAATTTTATTTGTTATTTTATTATCCACATACTTTTGTCTTTTGGTGATAATGGAGACAATGAATAGTTGAGGTACCGCTCTTAGTGGAATCATTATTTTGGCATGAGGGAGCAGTCAAAAGGTGTGGGGACATCTTTTGGAAGAATGTGTGTGCACATGAGATAGTGGGAATCAAGTTAATATTCCTGATTGAAGTGGGGAACAAAGTAAAAAGAAGAATTCCACTCATTTTATCCTCTCATGTGAAGTGGGGTGTAGTTTTTTGGTTGCACATGGAGTCAAACATGCTTGATAACATTATTTTTGGCCCACATGGAAGTGTGGTGCATTTTGTCCTCTCTCCCCATTTTCCCTCTCTCTTTTTTTCTCTTTTGTAATTATATATATGAAAGGATGCATTCCTTTGTAATTAGTATGTAACTCAAGTGACATTCCATGAAGTGGATGTGCTAGTAAAAAACGTATATGTCTTTGTTGAATCTCGTTGAAGTTTTGTTTTAAGCTTGTATGCATTGAAGATGAGTGTGTGAGAGATTGGAGAGGTGTGTGTGATAGGTTATTTTCGCACTAGTTTCTTCTCTAAGTGTTGTTATAATTAATAGTTGAACCATTCTCTATGGACATAGCCAAGTTGGTGAACCACGTAAATCTTGTCTTATGGTTTGAATTATTTTGTGTTTTGAATTATGCAAGTTAAATTTATGTTTTACATAGTTCCTCTCTCTATAACTTTTGGGATATGTTCTACATGTGCATTTTTATCTTATTAAGTGGTATAAGAGCAAGGTTATTTGTTACTGAGTATTAAGTTACAAGAAACTAAGGATTATAGCTTGAGTGGGAGCTATGGCAGATGACAAATCAAAGGTGGGTAAATTCAATGGGTGGAATTTTGGTTTATTGAAGATGTAGATGGAGGACTACCTCTTTCATAAGAACCTCTACTTGTCATTGGGAGGTGAAACTAAGAAGCCAACAATAATGTTGAATGAGGATTAGGAATTACTTTATAGAAAATCACTTGGAACCATTCGGTTATGCCTGACATCTATAATTGAATTCAACATATCCCAAGAGAAGACTACATAAATTATTATGAGCACACTAGGGAAGTTATATGAAAAACCCTCTACCTCTAATAGAATTTTCTTGATGAAGAAATTGGTTAACATGAAAATGGATCAATTGTAAATCACTTAAATGAATTTAACATGGTTACAGGATAGTTGAATTTTATTAATATTAACTTTGATGATGAAATCAGGGCTCTTCTTATTCTATATTTTTAGCCTGAGAGCTAGAATAACTTGGTCATGGCCGTGAGTAACTTTGTCTCAAACAATGCCAAACTAAAGTTTGAGGATGTGGTGGGTATGATCTTAAGCAAGGAAATGCGAAGTAAAATCAATGGTGAAACATCCACATTAGGAATTTCATTATCTATGGAGACTAGAGTAGGACAAAAGAATAAAGGAAGAGGAAACCATGGAAAATTAAGGAGGAGATCATGATCAAAATCAAGAAGCAAGATGGAATTTTGGCACTATGGAAAGCCAAGACACACAAATAAATATTGTTGGGTTCTTCATGGAAAACTAGCCAAGGACCAACAAAAGTTAACAAAGAGGCAAATTTAGAAGGTGAAGTGTTACAAGATGCACTCATAATTTCTTTGGATAATATTAATGAATCTTGGGTTTTAGATTTAGAAGCTTCTTTTCATGCCATTGTTAACAAACATTATTTTAGAGATTATGTTCAAGGTGATTTTGGACATGTGTATCTTAGTGATGATGAACCTTACAACATTGTTGGAAAAATTAGTGTTAATGTGAAATTGTATAATGGAAACACTTTGGTGCTTAAGGAAGTTAGGCATGTTCCAAGTTTTAAGAGAAATATGATTTCTATAGGATAGTTGGGAAGTGACAGTTGTGTGGTCACTTTTATTGGTGAATCGTGGAAGGTTACCAAGGGTGCTCTAGTTGTTTAAAGAGATAATAAGGTGGGTACTTTATATTTATCCACTATTAACACTAATGCATCTTGTGATATAGTTGCTTTAGGTATATATGCAACTTTGTGTCATTACAGACTTGTCCACATGATTGAGAAGGGAATGAAGATTATTCACTCAAAGGTGAAATTATTAGGTCTAAATTAAATAGACTTGGAATTTTTTGAGCACTTTGTGTATGGGAAATAGAAATGTGTGTGGCTTCTAAAAGTTGAACCAGCCAAGAAAATAAGAAAGTTAGAGCTTATACATATAGATGTATGGGGACCCGCTCAAGTACCTTCACTTGGTGGTTCAAGGTATTATGTCACATTCATTGATGATGCAAGTAGAAAGGTTTGGGTTTATTGCATTTAAAAAAAATATTATGTGTTTGATACATTTAAGAGATGAAGATATTTAGTTGAGAATCAAAAAAGTTTAAAGATCAAGTGTCGCAAGTCAAATAATGGTGGAGAATACTACAATAAGGAGATTGATAACTATTATTCACTAAATGGAATCCGTAGGTAGAAGATGGTTCTAAGAACACCACAATAGAATGGTGTGTCATAGAGGATGAACATAACCATCATGGAATGTGTTAAGAACATGAGGTTACATACATGGTTTCCATTACAATTTTGGGTGGATGTTGATACATCAGTGTACTTGATAAATAGAGGACCTTCAACTGCATTGGATGGTGGCATATCAGAGGAGGCATGGAGTGGTAAGAAAGTTGACTATTCTTTTCTAAAAGTTTTTAGTTTTGAATTTTTTACTTATATTGACAAAAAGAATAGGCCCAAATTAGATACTAGATCTCATAAATGTACTTTCATTGGCTATGGTACTAATGACTTTAGATTCTAGTTATTGAATGAAAAAGATAAAAAAATCATCAGGAGTAGAGATGTTATCTTCAATGAAAAAGTCATGTACAGGGAATAATTGCTAGAAAATAAGCAAGAGGAAGCCAAGAAGGAATACAAAGTGTTGGAGAACATAATAAATTAAAATGCCCCAAAGGTACCAGTTTAAAATGTACAACAATAGGAACTCCAAACCCTTGTTGTGAGAAGATATACTAGAGTAATTTGACCACCTAAAAGGTTTTCCCCTTCTTTTAATTATTTTTTACTTACTGATGGTGGTGATTTAGAGAGCTTTGAAGAAGTAGTGCAAATTGATGCCAAGGAGAAATGGAGCCAGCTATGGATGAAGAGTATGACTCTCTCATGAAAAATAAAACATGGGTTTTGGTGAAGCTTCCAAAAGGTAAGAAGAAATTATAGAATAAGTGGGTATACAAGATGAAGGTGGAAGATGGAGATAAAAATAAATATAAGGATAGATTGGTGGTAAAAGGATTTGCATGGAAGAAAGGTATAGATTTTGATGAAAATTTTTCCCCTATTGTTAAAATGACTTCTATTAGAACTATTTTGAGTATAGTTACAGTGAAAGACTTGAATTTAGAACATTTGGATGTGAACACTACTTTCCTTCATGGGGATTTGGAGGAGGAGATGTACATGGATCATCCACAAGGTTTTAAATTTAGTGGTAAGGAGAAGTTTGTGTGCAAATTGATGAAGAGCTTGTATGGCCTTAAGCACATTCCAAGGCAATGGTATATAAAGTTTGATAGTTTTATGATGGAACAAGGCAATTCTATATGCCATTATAAACATTCTATGTATTTTAAGAAATGTTAAAATGGTAGCTTTATTATCCTGCTTTTGTATGTGGATGACATGTTGCTGGTAGGTTCTAACATGTAGGATATTAATGTACTTAAGATTCAGTTACGAGATTATTTTGCTATGAAGGATCTGAGTGTTGTTAAATAGATTATTGAGATGAGACTATCAATATACAAAAAGAATTAGAGGTTGACACTGTCACAAGGAGAGTACATCAAGATAGTGCTGGAGATGTTTGGAATGTAGAATGTGAAAGTGGTTGGGACACCTTTGGCAGGCCACTTCAAGTTAATAAAGGAGCAATGTCCTAAGACAAAATAAGAGAGAAAACACATGTCTAAAACACCTTACTCATCAATAGTTGGCAGTTTAATATATGCAATGGTGTGTGCAAGGCCAAACATTGCACATGAAGTGGGAATGGTGAGTAGATTTATGAGTAATCCAGGAAAGGAACACTAGTAGGTAGTAAAGTGGATTTTGCATTACTTGAGAGGGACCATAGATGTAGTGTTGTGTTATGTTTAATTAGATGTTATTCCATAGGGATATTTTAATTATAACATGGTAGGAGATTTGGATGGTAGGAGAAGCACTACTGGGTATGTGTTTACTTTGGTTGGTACAATGATGAGTTGGTTATCATGTCTACATAAAGTGGTGGCACTTTCTACTAGAGAGGCTAACTATGTTACTGTTATAGAAGCAATCAAGGAGATGATATGGATACATAGGCTTATGTAAGAGTTGGGAAACCAAGAAAGAAAATGGATACTTTTTAGTGATAAAGTGTCATTAATTTAGTTAAGAACTCAGTATTTTACTCCAAGACTAAACACATTCAGTTGAGGTATCACTCCATTTGATTAGTAATGGATAAGGATAAAATAAAGTTTGAGAAGATACATACAAGTGAGAATCATGTAGACATGATGACAAAGGTGGTAAAAAAGTGAAGTTAAAATTTTGTTTAACTTTAATTGGTCTTCATAGATGAAGAAGATTGGAATGATAAATTGGTTCAATGGATGTAGTATTAGGAAGTTGTGAATACTAACTTCAAGTGGGAGAATTGTTAAGTGTGAAGTCACTATTCACAAACACTATCCATAAGTCACTATTCATGTGATAAGGTAGCAATGGTGAGTTGGCAATGATTCTGTAAGGGATGTGGTAGGTGATGTAGGATGATACAGAAAGGTGATGTGGCTTGGTGGTGAGGTGGCATAGCCCACAAAGAGGATCTTTTATGTGATCTAGTGCAAGTGATGGAGTGGGGCATACCACTCCATTATGGGAAAGTTTTTTGTTATTTTATTGTCCACATTATTTTGTCCTTTGGTGATAATAGAGATAATGGATATTTGGGGCACCATCCTTAGTGGAATCATGATTTTGGCATGAGGGAGAAGTCAAAAGGTGTAGCGACATCTTTTGGAAGCATGTGTGTGCACATGAGATGGTGGGCATCAAGTTACTATTCCTAATTGAAGTGGGAGATAAAGTAAAAAGAATATTCCCACTCATTTTAACCTCCCATGTGAAGTGGGGCATAGTTTTTTGGTTGCACATGGTGTCAAGCATGCTTAATAATCTTGTTTTTGGCCCACATATAAGTGTGGCACATTTTCTCCTCTCTCCCCATTTTCCCTCTCTCTCTCTTTCTCCTTTGTAATTCTATATATGAAAGGATGCATTCATTTTTAATTAGTATGTAATTTAAGTGGCATTCCATGTAGTGGATGTGTGAGTTAAATACTTATATGTCTTTGTTGTAATCTTGTCAAAGTTTGTATGCATTGAAGACAAGGAGTGTGTGAAAGATTGGAGAGGTGTGTCTGACATGTTTTTATCATTGGTTTATTTTCCAAGTGTCATTGCAATTAATAGTTAAACCATTCTTTGTGGATGTAGCCAAGTTGGTGAACCACTTAAATCTTCTCTTATGGTTTGCATTGTTTCATTTTTTGATTTATGTATGTTAAATTTATGTTTTACATAGTTCCTCTCTTTATAAATTTAAAGATATGTTTTGCATATGCATTTTTATCCTAACAAAATCTGAAAACACTTTCAGCACTTACATGTTTCATTAGATCCTTGACATCCATGTGTTAGTTACATATTGATGGGCAACGTACTCATTTAATTCAACATACACATATCTATCACACTTCTACTTGAATGTGATACAGGAATACATAGATACATGATACATTCTTATTTTGTATGTTGGGATTTCCCTCTACTTATGTCATATGGACATTGGGGGTATCCATTATTTGATATTTATACACACAGGTTATATGATTCAATGATCACTTTACCTTATCATGTTTGAGATTACATATGTACTTACACATGCCTATTACCAATGATTACATCTTACATAGGGTACTTGATATGTTACACACTTGACTCTCTTTTCCTAACACATTTGATCTATGAAATACTATGACATGTTTTTGTTGGTTGCTTATTCTTTAATTTATGCACTTCTTTGAGTGTCTTGCCTTCCTATTGTATGCCTTGTTCCATCATTTGAATATGTTCCTTTCCTTGCATCCCCCATGTCTATGTATGCTTTCATTGACATTTAAACATATCATTATTTATTGTATATACATTTGAATATGTTATTATTGATTTTATGGACAATTTACTAAGTCATATCCCTTTGATTGTGTGACATTTGAACATGCCCGTTGTTTACAATCTCCATGGATCATTGCCTTTTGACTTGATTTTGAGTGCTTGTGTGTGCATGCTTGATTTGCTTGTTGAGCTTGTAATATTACCATATAGACATTGCCATGATTTTTATCGTGCATCTTAGGCCTAAATATGATCACATTGGTTCTATGTGATTCAATGATACATTTACCTAAACATGTTTCCTTCTATATGCTACATGGTTACATTCATAGATTTTATAGTTGTCTTATCCTTTAGAGGTGAGGTAACTACCAATTCCTATACTTCACTCACCTCAAAGTGGGGCATATTAGTGGGGGTATGTCATAGAGGCATGTTCTCTACACTTGGCAAAACTTTCAAATTCATTAGGGGCATGCTTTGGAAGCATGTTCTCCATACTCATTCAGTATATGGTACTTATATCAATTTTCAAATTTAATGGGGGAATGCTTTGGAAGCATGTTCTCTACACCTATTTAGTATCAACATCTCTAGATTACAATGGGGGCATGTTTTGGAAATGTGTCCTCCACATTGGTACTTATATCAATTTTTATTTTTTTCCATATATAGAGGGGGCATGCTTTGGAAGCATGTCTTCCACACTTATATAGTTCTATAAATTAGCTAAAGCACACAGTTATATGATTCAGATTCACAATTTGTGGTATAATTTTATACATTGGTACCATTGTTATACATAGTTTTAGCATGAGACATATCTAAGGCACATATGATATTTAATGTGTACCTAATATTGTAAAATACAAACCAATTTCAAGTTCCAAAACTCTTTTATGGATTGTTACCATATCATATAATTTTTCGTATTGATAGCTCACATAATTTTATAGAATTTATTGAGCCAATATAATATAGTAGTCATCTTAAATTTTTGGTATGGTTGAGGTGATCAAAGCACTCAATCTTGCCAAGTTTTTAGGTTGGACTTGATCATCCAGCCTCACCAGGTTATCAGTATCATTGGGTTGCATAGTTGAGCCAATCTCAACTTCCAGGCAGCAATTTACTTTTTCCCCAAAGTTGGGGGCATGTTCCTTCCAACCTCTCTCTCTATTTCATTGTACATATTAACTTTAAATATTTGTCTATATTTATCCTAATCTTAGTTTTATATCCTTACAATGATACATATTTTTCAAAATAACTTGCTAATAGGCAAGGCAATCACATCGACACATAAGTGTACTCCTAAACCCTGCACTTTCAATTTAAATATATTTAAATTACTTTCAACCCATATTATTTGCATTAATTTTATACTATAATATGATCTTTGTTGCAAGTCAATCACTAAAAAAGCACTCAAGTTAGGTAGGTGTAAAGGCAAGGTGTGCATACACACCCAGGTACACATTCCTTTCCTTTAAACTAGTAATTTCATTACTAGATTAAAATGGGGGTAAATGTAGATGATATTTTATGATTATATAGCACCTCAGTCTTGTACACTTAGAAAACATAGACCTTGGTTGTTCCTCTTAATTCTTTACCTTTTCTGCTTCTACAAGTCTTACATTTGCTCTATTTTTATGCCACTTGGCTTATATTTCTTAGTCTAACTAGTCTTATGTTGATGACGTAGGTCCTCTTTCTTTCCTAGAATGCTTAAAAGATATTTATCTTCTATCTCTACAAAATTTAACTTGTACTTGCTTTGTTGCTCCCTGAACACTAATGTCTGGGATAAATAATAGGTTGATGTTGCTATCTTGTCTTGATGTAAATGTCTAATGCCCTAAATTAATCCAATTTTCTGAAACATATCCTAATGGTTGGCTTAAGTTATTTAATGTGACTTATTACTCCAAAGGTATTGATATAAATATAGGATCAACTTTCATTCATTCCTCACCTAACAACATCGAAAAAATACTAAGTATTATTACCAAAGATTATTCAAAGAGCATTCAATTAAATAAAGCTTCCCTATGTATTTCAATTTTCATACCAGTCATAAGGACTACACATCTACAAGTCTAAAGTACAAAAGGAGTATCCTAAGAGCCCGATTTACCAAGTTACAAGCTAGGTCACTATTGTACTTATTTTGCACACATTGTTTGATTCACATACAAGCCAACACATAGGGGAGAACTACATGAGTCTGAGTCCCTCTTCTGGAGTATTGGATATGTAGGTAGCACCCTCTGATATTAGAGTCTTTGGGGTCAGATCAACATCATGTGTCCACTCACCCATTTTTTCCCAAAGTCATTATAAAGATGGACTAGGGTTTTTTTATTTGACAAGGAGAAAATATTCAAGACCTAGATTTAACTGCACTAGAGTGAAGGTGAAGCAAAACCTAGTAGCATCTAAGTGGTCACATCCTATTCCTATAGGTATTCTATATAGGACACTTACATCAAACCTAGATAGTAGCATCGATGCAACCATCCCAAGTTGACATTAGTGTCTAGAGTGCTAGAAGAGTTAAATCTAAAATCTGATGATTGTTCCATAATTTCCTTCCTACCTGGTTTCTACCTATACAAGATCTAGATCTTCATTAACATCAAAACATGTTAAGTACATCACTTTTTTTATCATTTCTATATTAAGCATAGTTTTACTTTCCATATTTAGATTATCTCATCATAATAAATTCAATGTATGCTTATATATGAGTTTAACATGTTAAGGTGTGGAGCCTAAAAGCTTCACCAAGTGAGCAGATTTGATAGTTGCAGGTTTACACAGTCACCGGCATTGGTCAGGAGCGATCAACGTCGATTAGGAGCAGTTCAAGAGATGCCGGCATCGGTAGGAATCGACCGACATCGGTCACAGGCAAATAGGCAGGAACCGATGTCGGTTACCTGTGCATCCAAAAACCTATTTCTATGGACAGAACTGAGTGTTTGCATGATGGGATTAAGTCATAGTCTTAAGTCCACGTCTCTATTATTAGTAAGACTATTTTAGAGCCCTTGTTTAAGAGGCATAACTGTTGGTTGTAAATGCATGCTCAAGTTTCCTAATTCTATATGTAGGATTAGATCTTCTTAGCTTATCGTAATGTATTGTAGAATGTTGAAGAACAATACAGAATTGTACATGTGAATCATTCCAGGTTGTTGGAGTTGATTGTACTTGAGAGAGAGAGCTCTTGAGGGAAAGATATCTAGAGAGAGAACTGTACATCTGAGAGAGGTGTGGAAGAAAAAAAGTTTCTTCAATTGTATTCCTTCTGTAAAGAGTTTAATACAAGTTTTTAGGGTGGTTTCTTGTATCTCTTCTTCTTGCTATATTTTTGATTCTAGTTACTTATCATTCTGATTTAATTCCATGTTTATTGCTTTCATAAGTGTAATCAATATTGTTGGTTGATCCCCAACAAGTGGTATCAGAGCATTTATGTTCTAGGTGCCTGACAAGTGGTATCAGAGCTCAGGTTCACTAACAAGTGGTTCAGATCTGTGTAGTATGTATTGATTACAAGTGACTCACAGGGGTTTCTGTAGGGATTTCTATTTGAGTGGGAGAAGTAATGGCAGAAGAAAGTAAACTGAGAATGGAGAAGTTTAATGGGAAAAATTATCAACATTGAAGAATGCAGATAGAGGATTATCTGTATCAGAAAGATTTATACTTATTGTTAGGTGGGATTGCAAAGAAGCCCACAGACATGGATGATGAAGAATGGAAAGTTCTTGATAGAAAGGCTCTGGGGTCTATAAGATTGAGTCTGGCATCTACTGTGATATCTAATTTATCACAGGAAAAGTCTATGATAGAGTTAATGACTACTTTAGCAAATTTGTATGAAAAACCCTCAGCTTCTAATAAGGTATATCTCATGAAGCAGTTATTTAATTTGCATATGCAGGAAGGTGGATCTGTGTCTAATCATCTAAATGATTTCCATGGAATTGTAAATCAATTAAGTTCAGTCAAAATAGTGTTTGATGATGAAATTAAAGCTCTTTTAATATTATGTTCTTTGCCTAAAAGCTGGCATAGCTTAGTAATGGCAGTTAGTAATACTGCATCTGCTTCAAATATTTTAAAAGTAGAGGATGTTGTTAGTGTTATCTTGAATGAAGAAATTCGCAGGAAAAGCATAGAGGAAACATCAGGGAATGCTTTAAGTTTTGAGAGCAGGGGAAGGAAAAAAGAGAAGAGCAAGAAGAGATCAAGGTCTAAGTCAAAGGTGAGAGGTAGATCCAAATCCAGAAATGGCAAGAAGCCACAATGCAGGAATCGTGGAAAGATAGGGCACATAAGCAGAGATTGTTGGTTCAAAGACTAAGGAGGACAATCAGCACGAAGGAAAGGAAGAAGCAAAGGTTGCAGGTATTGCAAAAGATGCTTTAATATTCTCTTTGCATAATAATATAGAATCTTGGGTTTTAGATTCTGGTGCATCTTTTCATGCTACCCCTAATAGAGAATATTTTAGTGACTATATCCATGGAGATTTTGGAATAGCGTATTTAGGGGATGATGAGCCTTGTAAAATTGTTGGCAAAGAAAAAGTGCAGCTGAAAATGTAGAATGGCAACACATGGGTGTTGAGAGATGTTATGCATGTTCCTAGCTTGAAGAGGAATTTGATTTCTGCAGAAAATTTAGGGGATGAGGGTTGTACAGTAACTCTCACAGCTGAATCTTGGAAGGTGACCAAGGGAGCACTTGTAATGGCCAGAGGTAAGAGAGTAGGTACTCTCTATTTATGTAATTGTGTTACTAATAATTCTCCTTTTGTATTATCTACTTCAGATGTGGATGCAAAATTGTGGCACTCAAGGCTTGGCCACATGAGTGAGAAGGGAATGTCCATTCTTAAGTCAAAAGGTATGCTTTCAGATTTAAAAAGCAAAGATCTGGATTTTTGTGAGCACTGTGTTTTTGGGAAACAGAAGAGAGTGAGTTTTCTCAAGACTAGGTCAACAAAGAAGAAGCATAAGTTGCAGCTTGTTCACACAGATGTGTGGGGACCGGCTCAGGTTGCTTCTATTGGAAGATCACAGTACTATGCTTCATTCATAGATGATGCTACAAAAAAGGTATGGGTCTATTGTATTAAGAATAAATTTGATGTATTTGAGACTTTTAAGATTTGAAAAGCTATGGTTGAGAATGAAACAGGCAGAAGATTGAAGTGCCTGAGATCTGATAATGGTGGTGAGATCTATAGCTATAATTTCAACTGGTATTGTTATATGCATGGAATCCATAGGCAAAGGACGGTTCCAAGGACACCTCAGCAAAATGGAGTTGCTGAAAGGATGAACAGAACAATTATGGAGCGTGCAAGGTGTATGAGATTGCATGCTGGTTTGCCCTTAGAGTTTTGGGCAGAAGCTGTTGACACTGCAGTGTACCTGATTAATAGAGGACCCTCTACAGCTCTGGATGGTGGAATTCCAGAAGAGGCATGGATAGGTAAATAGGTAGATCTCTCATTTATCAAAGTTTTTAGTTGTGAAGCCTTTGTGCACGTTGATAAGGAAAATAGAAAGAAGCTGGATGCTAAGTCTATGAGGTGCACATTTATTAGCTATGGCTCAGATGATTTTGGTTTCAGGTTTTAGAATCTAGGAACTAACAAGATAATTAGGAGCTGTGATGTTGTTTTCAATGAAAAAGTGATGTATAGTGATCAGCTGAGGAAGCTGAATCAATCTGGGCAGAGCAATGGAGAATTGGACAAGGTGACGGTCCAAAATGAGCTCGCGGGAAGAATAAATAATCACTTGCAAGAAAACACAGAGACCGACATCGGCCATGCAGGAACTGACGTCAGCAGGATAGAAACTGATGTCGGTCATACAGAGACTGACGTCGGCCAGGTAAGAATCGATGTCGGCCATGAAGAACTGACGTCGGCCATGAAGAACCGACGTCAGCCAGTTACAGGCTTGGAGGTGACCGAGGTCGGTCACTGTCAGAGAATTTGGGCGGACAACGTGTTGTGAATGAGTCTCAAACACCCATCAGGAGGTCAGAAAGGGTACATAAACCTCTAATTCGATATTCCTCTTCATTATTCTATTTATTGCTAATTGATGGTGGAGAACCAGAGAGTTTTAAAGAAGCAATACAGGTGGAATCCAAGAATCAATGGGAGCGTGGCATGGTTGAGGAAATGGAGTCCCTGAAAGAGAACCAAACATGGGATTTGGTTGAGTTGCCAGTAGGTAAGAAGACACTGAAGAACAGATGGACCTACAGATTGAAGGAAGGTGAGAACGGACATATGAGATATAAGGCCAGGTTGGTAGTGAAAGGATTTGCACAAAATCTAGGTATTGATTTTGGTGAGATTTTTTCTCCTGTTATTAAAATGACTTCTATACAGATTGTACTATCTTTAGTTGCTATTGAAGATTTGCATCTTGAGCAGCTTGATGTTAAGATAGTGTTTCTTCATGGAGATTTGGATGAAGAAATATATATGGAACAGTCGGAAGGATTTGAGGTCAAAGGTAAGGAGAAGTTAGTGTGCAGATTGAAGAAAAGCTTGTATGGCCTCAAGCAAGCTCCTAGACAGTGGTATTTGAGATTTGACAGGTTTATGACTGAGCATGGCTACAGTAGGTGTCAATCTGACCATTGTGTGTATTTTAAGAGATTGGATAATGGTAGATATATTATTCTGTTGTTATATGTAGATGATATGCTGGTTGCAGGATCACACATGCAGGATATCTTTGAGCTTAAGGTGAAATTAGCTCAAACATTTGCTATGAAGGATTTGGGAGTAGCAAAGAAAATCCTTGGCATGAGCATTAAGAGAGACAGGAAAAATCACAGGTTGATTTTGTCTCAAAAGAATTATGTGAACAAGGTGTTGAAACAATTCAATATGTAGGATGCTAAACCAGTAAGCACACCTTTGGTTGGACATTTTAAGTTGAGTAAAGAACAATCTCCTAATTCACATGATGAGGTAGAGTACATGAGTAGAGTTCCATATTCTTCCATTGTAGGGAGTTTAATGTATGCAATAGTTTGTACTAGACCGAATATTGCCCAAGCAGTGAGAGTTGTAAGTAAGTATATGGCCAATCCAGGAAAGGAGCACTGGAAAGCAGTTCAGTGGATCCTTAGATATTTGTGAGGAACCAACAGTAGGCATTTGTGCTATGGAGGTTCAGATACTTCTCTACATGGTTATGTAGATTCAGCTATGGCAGGTGATTTGGATGGCAGGAGAAGCACCACAGGTTATGTTTTCACTGTTGATGGAATGGCGGTTAGCTGGATATCAAAGTTGCAAAAGGTTGTTGCCTTGTCAACTATAGAAGCAGAGTATATTGTAGTCACAGAGGCTAGCAAAGAGATGATATGGATGACATGGTTCATGGAAGAGCTTGGAAAGGAGCAAGAGAGTTGCAGATTGTATAGTGACAGTCAGAGTGCAATTCATTTGGTTAAGAATTCAGCCTTTCACTCAAGAACAAAGCACATACATCTTAGGTACCACTTCATAAGACAGGTATTGGAGGATGGTGAGTTGAAGCTGGAGAAGATCCATAAAGATAAGAATCCTGCTGATATGTTAACCAAGCTAGTTATAAAGGAGAAGTTGAATCTTCATTCAACTTCTGTTGGTCTTCATGATTGAGTTGAAGATGGAAGAGCTAGAAGATGTTGTTGTATAGGTACTGGTGCAGTTGTTTATCTCCAAGTGGGAGATCGTCAAGGTGTGGAGCCTAAAATCTTCACCAAGTGAGTAGATTTGATAGTTGTAGGTTTACACAGTCACCGGCGTCGGTTAGGAGCGACCGACGTCGGTCAGGAGCAGTTCAGGAGATGCTAGGATTGGTAGGAATCGGCCAATGTTGGTCACAGGCAAATAGGCAGGAACCGATGTCGGTTACCTATGCATCCAAAAACCTATTTCTGTGGATAGAACCGAGTGTTTGCATGATGGGATTAAGTCATAGTCTTAAGTCCACATCTCTATTATTAGTAAGACTATTTTAGAGCCCTTGTTTAAGAGGCATAACTGTTGGTTGTAAATGCATGCTCAAGTTTCCTAATTCTATATGTAGGATTAGATCTTCTTAGTTTATCGTAATGTATTGTAGAATGTTGAAGAACAGTACAGAATTCTACATGTGAATCATTCCAAGTTGTTGGAGTTGATTGTACTTGAGAGAGAGAGCTCTTGAGGGAAAGAGATCTAGAGAGAGATCTGTACATCTGAGAGAGGTGTGGAAGAAAAGAAGCTTCTTCAATTGTATTCCTTCTGTAAAGAGTTTAATACAAGTTTTCAGGGTGGTTTCTTGTATCTTTTCTTCTTGCTATATTTCTGATTCTAGTTACTTATCATTCTAATTTAATTTCGCGTTTATTGCTTTCATAAGTGTAATCAATATTGTTGGTTGATCCCCAACAAGTGGTATCAGAGCATTTATGTTCTAGGTGCCTGACATAACATCTAATTGGCCTACTATAGATCTGATTATCACCCGTGTGCCATTTCATTTATATATAACCCTTAATGAAAAAAATAGGGTTAATGATAATATCACCTTAGACTAAAACATCTTAGGGTTAAACAGTATTTTTGACTCCTTGAATGGCATTGGAAGATGAAAATGGCGTTATGGGTTTTTTTTTGTCATCATTCATATTTTATTTTCTTTGTTATATATTAATTCAAACTCCATACCATGGTATTGAATATCTTTGGTCTTTTTTATTCTTGGATTTTATTTCCACTTTATTCCCCATTATGGTATTGGAAATGGATGGGGTAATTGTATTTTTGATAAATGCAATAAAAAAAAATTTGTAAAATTTTTAGCATTTAAAAACCCAAAAATAAACCTAGAGTTTGCATGTATTTTTATTTTTTATTTTTGGCTTTACATGAATTTTAAATTTCAAAGTGGAAAATTTTATGATATTTACACCATGGTATTGCATTGTTACACAAAAATATCAACTGTGGAGAATCTAAGTTTTTTGCACTCTAGTATTGCACTTGTGGACAATTTTACAAGATTAACACCATTGAATTGCACATGTAGATAATTTTATGAGATTCAAAACATGGAATTTTACATGTGGATAACTCTATGATATTCTCACATTGGAATTATGCTTGTGGATAATTTTATGAGATTCACACCATGGAATTGCCTATGTAGAGAATTATACGAGATTTGCACTATGGAATTATACATGTGGATAATTATATGAGATTTACACCATGAAATTGAACATTTAGAGAATTATACGAGACTTACACTAGTGAAATTATGCAAAAATCCCCTTTATGGAGAATTCTACAAGTTTTGCACTAGTGCAAAGTCTATGAAAAACTTCGCTGTTTGAAATGTCTACTAAAAACTCCAATTTTTTGACAACGATGAAAATCAAAGATATTTTTAAATATTCTAGAAAAGACCCATGATTAGAGTATGAGTATGAAATTCCATTAAAACTCTTTTTTTATTTAATGTTTTCTTGAATTTTTTACTTAGAATAAATGTTTTTATTCATTTTTTGACTTCACTTGTAATTCTACTTTGACATTTAGCTCACCAAAATTTATCTAAGTATTTTCAAAAATCCACTTTTCTAACAAATCATTATAATGCCAAAATGGACAATTTATAATTGATTTTAAAATCAAAACTAGATGAGATAAATGCCAAATATTTTTTAACAAGCACTAAACATAATGAATTCCATGTACAATGAGCACATAATTAAATAAGTGTTGAGTACCATCATATGCCAATTACAAACAAATGCCAAAAATCACTTTTTTTAATGTCAATATACACACTATCAAATTTACTCTTGCATTATTTTCTTCATGAACAGACTGGATTTTTGCAAAATCTAAAGTATAAATGTTTGAATGCAAAAAAACCAACAAGACTCGTAAGATGAAATTGAGACAACTAGTTTGAAAAAAATATTATTGGTGTACAAAAAATTACATGTGCTAAATTTTTAAGTAAAACACCTCGAAAGTTCAACATATTTATTCAAATTATGATGCCCCATTTACACTTGATAACCTTCATGTGACACTCCTCCGCATGGATAATGACAAGCCCCTAGGCCCTTTATGTATTTCCTTGTGAATTTTATAAAGCCACTTGGTAGTTTGTTGGGATATGTACTTGATTCAATTTTACAAATAGGATTTGAAAACAATTATTTAGGATATTTCAACAACCAAGGAAATATTAATTTTTATTCCCAAAGTAGGGGATCCATAAATTATTACCAGTTGGAGGCCCACCATTTTTTTGAATGTTTATTATAAAATCCTATCCAAAACTTTTGCGTTCCATATGTGCCACCTTCTTGCAATTATTAGAATATAAAAATGATTTTTTAATTAAAATTAGATATATTGTGGACAATATTATTGATGTTTGGGAGGGCATGAAATGGGATCAGGGCTCTAGATAGTGAACATTGATCTCAAACTTTACTTTGAGAAGGCTTATGACCACATTGAGTGGCATTTAATATTAGAATGTCCAAAGCTTTATGATTTTGAGACTTATTTATCTTTACTCTTACAACCCTCTTTATAGATGTAGACACTAAAAATTAATCATTAAGTGCTTAATAACATTTATTCTTGACATCTTTACCCCTGATTAGTCTATTAGCCATGTCACTAACTTGAAATCTATATGAGATCCCTATCTACCTTACAAACATTGAAACAATCGTAAATACATCCTTATTTTTATCACATTTATCCATATTTAGCTTACAAACCTTTGTTAAGTAATGATATTTGGTACTTTGGGACAAGTTCACACTAGGAAAACATGAGCACAATACATCCATGTCCAAATAGTGCGACTTTATCCTTGTGTTCCAACAAAAAAATTTTAAATTTAAGTCATTTAATCTTATTCCTCATGTGCACTTGACAAGTTTGGTTATCAAAAATATTCAAAATATTCCTCTATATAAGCACATCAAGGCTTATCAAAATACATCTAACAATAACTTAGCACACATAGAGCAAAAGAGCAATATTTCTTCCAATACCAATTCTAAAGCATTCTAATAATCATTGGACAAGTTTGAATATATTTTATTTTAGGTCAAGGACATCTATTATCAAGAATTTCATGCAATCCTCTAGCTATAGTCATATATTTTCACAATAAAAATTCACATAATCACTCTACGAAGGAGAACTACATCAACCTAATGTTGGTGTAAGTTTTTTATCCATCATATGGTTTTCCTACACATATATATATATATTAAAATTTCTTAGTTGGATTAATTAGGTCACTTAAGTGTAATAATGAGGTAATTAGTTGCATAGCTTATGTGGGTAGAATATTTGGGTCCCTACAACAAGGCCTTATTAGGTATCCAAGTACATTTAAATGTTTTATATGAACATAGAGATGTACCCTCCCCATAAGTATCAACAAAGAGATGTTTCCCCTCCATAAGTATCATAAATAACCCTCCTAAGTTTTCAAATACAATGCACACTTAAATACTAGATATTAGACTCAGCCAAAAATGCATCCACGAGTAATTCATGTGAATAAGCTTATTATACTATGAGGGGGATTGACCTCTTGCCATATCAGACCTCTACAATCACCAATCTTGGACGTCCAATTCTAGATAATTCTGAGATGGTATCAGAGCTCTACATTTGGTAAACGAACATCATTTTCTTTTGTTATTTGAAATCTTGAGTAATTTTTAAAATTGTCATACGACATTGGCATTATCACTAGAATTGACACTTGCATGTATTTTATTATACTGGCATATATGTTTTATTGTAGACTTGAAATAAATGATCAAGATGAGGGTTTATATGGACTAAAAGGTATTCATTGGAAAATAACATGTCTTCATGCAACCTTTCTACTTGAAAAAATTATTAACAACCTTTATGTTTTCTTTATGCACTATGTGGTAGCTAGTACTACCATTCATTGCCTCTTCAACATCCCTAATTCTATCCATGTCTTATCATTATTCATTTGCAACTAATAAAACTCAGTCAACAATCCTCCATGACTCTCCACAGCCATCAACATTAGCAATTTTTTGGCCTTCATCATTTCAGTTGTGTGTTATTAGTCGACCTACAGCTAGTATTGATGCCTCATTATTGGGAACTGCATTTACCCCTACCATTATATAGTAGGCATCCACCCATACAAACAATGACCTCATGAAGAACAAAATCAGGTAGGTAAGCTTGGCTTGGTTGTGAAGCTCTTAGTCAAACATTGGCATGGCATACATTGATCAAAAGATACCTAATTTTCTCCAAATTCGTATTAGCATTCAAATATAGTAAAATAATGGTCAAATCCATTCCACATGTCTCCCATGCCATTAACGCTTCTTCACACACTACCCATGGCCTTAAAATGTGTCCATAAATGCTTCAAATTCAAAAAAGGTTAATGTTTGTACTCTTTAAATATTAAATGGTGCATTTTACCTCATGAAGCACTTATAGGCTAGTTGGTGGGGCTAATTTTTTAAGAATAAAGTGTGGTGGGAGGTCAAAGGTTCAACTCCCACTCATGCCATTATTTTGTTCAAAATTGTTTTTTTTTTAAAGAAAAATAGTAATATTACATTAAAAGTGTGGCATTTATTATACTAAATGGATGTATTTTCAGTGGAAACCAACACCCATTTTGAGGAGCTTTTTTTAAACATTTTTGGTGAATTTTAATCAATTCTAAGGATGCATTTGAGCTACCCCTTGACCCAACTAGGGTCTGTTGCCCTCAGACCCCCGTGTCTCACCCCATTGTATAGTAGTTATGAATGTGAAAGACTACTAGGTGAGGTTTGATTTGGTAGGAGGTCAGTTCCCCTTATAATATAATAAGGTTATTCACATAGATTGTTTGTGGATGCATTTTTGGCTAAGTTTGACATCTAATATTCAAGTGTGAATTGCACTTACAAACTTAGGGGTGTTATTTATGACACTTATAGATTAGAGACATTTCTTTGCTAATACTTATGAGGGGGTACATCTTTATGTTCATACAGGGGATTTAAATGTACTTGGGTACATAATAACGCTTTATTGTCAGAACCCAAATCTTATACCCACTTAAACTATGCATAAGGGGCGTGTTGATGTAGGTTTTTAATCTATTATATGGTTTTCCTACACATATATATTAATCTTGCTTAGTTGGAATAATTAGGTCACTTAGATGTAATAATGAGGTCATTATTTACACATGCACATGTTTATTTATAGTCAACATGGTTTCACTATTTAGTTGGAAAACAATGTTGACATGTGGGGCTTGGCATATTGCACATGGGTTTACTATTCACTTGGAAATGGAGTTGTGTTCTCATTGATAAATGGATGTGGCCTAATACATCTTCTTTGCCTATAGAAGGACCTATCCTCCAAGGCATTCGTAGTGGGTTGTGTGGAGTATTACAGTATAGTAACTTGTATAGTATAGAGTTTAGTAGGTTATTTAGCTTACATGTCATCTATTATTACACCAGAGAGCCCATTAAGCATTTGAGCTTGGGTGTGTGCCAATAGGATTTTTATAAACTTTGTATAATAAACTTATTCACTAATACAGGTTGTTATAATTTCTACTCTCATTATGATTTATTGCTTCAAAAAAGTTGTGTGTTCAATCTTCTAGTATTTTATCTTGGACATCTCATATGTAGATGATTCTAACACCTGACGACTATTTGCGATATGTAGGTAGTACTCATTTCTGAGGCTAGCTCATTTATTCCCTTAACCCTATTCCCCCTTATGGCATTTTATTTATATTGTTTTTCTTGTGAAAGACCTAAGGATTTTATTTTTTAGGTGTAGAGTAAAAAATACTCTAAGTTTCATTATAATTTTTAGTTGTGCATTGCACAATTTTGTCCCCGCACACTTTGGTTCGAGACGGTGAAGTTTTGACTTAGAGCTCGGGCTTGTTTTTATTTTTGCCTCATTTTTCTCTAAGTGTCGAAATCAAGTGAAAGCTGCCAAGTGCCATCGGCCGAGGCACCTTTCATAATTTCTATAAGTTGTTCAGGATGTGCCACGTATCTCATAGTAACTCAGCGGAATGCGACAAGTGTCAGCATCCGTGTTTCATATCGGCATCTGTGTTTCAAATCTCTTTTAAGTGAAAGGTTTCAACAAGCTAAGTATCAGGATCAGGTGGAAGGAGCCAAGTGGAAATCACAGAAGGTTTCAATTTGCTTTTCTAAAAGCAATAGAAGATGCCACATATCTCAGTTGAAGAGAGCAGAAGCCACCACATGTCAACCTCTAAATTATTTTCATTTTGTTTCACCATTTTAGTAAAGACTGTGGTTGGTCTCAGGTTTTGTTTCTAAAGCAAGCAAAAGCCACCAAGTGTCATTGTCTGTGTAAATATGAAATGAGGCCCGATTGTTTCTATAATATAAATAGAGCAATGCGAATACCAGCACGTGTCACCTTTCGCAGGTTTCTCAAAAGGTGTCTAAAAGCAATGGAAGATGCCACATATCCCTTGTTAAAAAGTGGAGATTGCCATGTGTCTTTTGTTGAGGCAAGCAGAAATTGCCACCTGTCCCTATGCCCTTTTTAAAGTTGCTCCGGTGAGAAATGTTGTGGGTCTTATTTTCTATTAAGTTGTTAAAGTTTCAAAGAAGCGGATTGTGACAGGTGTCAAAGGCAGAACACTCCTGAGCAAAGACACAAATAGAGTATAAGTTATGCATAAAATGTCGTGTGTCTTCGGTAAGTGCTACGAAACGTGCCAAGTGTCATTTTTTGGTACATCCTAAATAAAGGGAAGGTTTTCAAGAGGAAAAGGGGAATCAACCAAGTGTCCTCTCCCATTTGAAAGTGGGAAGAGTCTTGAGTATTGACTTCAGCCAATGAACTTGCAGAGAAACAAAATGTTTCAGAATCTAAGAAATGTCTTCTGTGAGACACTTCTAGTTCAGTTAGTTTTTAGTTGGGCTATTAGATTGATAACATGCAGACAATCTAGAAGGAATCCAAGGCTATAAATAGGGGTGCAGAGATCACCAAAAATGATGATCAGAAACCAGAGAGAATTTTTTGAGAGAATTATTGTCAAGAGTTTTAGACTTTCTAGAGCTGTGATTAGGAATATCATTTGCCTTTGTTCTATTTTCTTGAGTTGGAAAGTTTATATAACTGTGCATGTTTATGTGCCTCTTATGTGACTAGAGAATTAATAATAAGATTGAATCTTGTGCCTTTGTTGATATTTTTTGTGTCATTACAAAAATAGTCTAAGCTTTGTTGTCAAGAGTTTTAGACTTTCTAGAGCTGTGATTAGGAATATCATTTGCCTTTGTTCTATTTTCTTAAGTTGGAAATTTTATGTAACTGTGCATGTTTCTATGCCTCTTGTGTGACTGGAAGATTAATAAGAAGATTGAGTCTTGTACCTTGTTGATATTTTCTGTGTCACTGCAAAAGTAGTCTAAGTTGTGAGCCTCTATTCTATTGTTTTCATCTTTTACATTGATCATGCCTTATTTGCTCTTAAATGTAATTGAATCTTACATATAGTTTCATTGTGCTTAGATTAAGGGTCGAATTACATTCAGGGGCATCGCCATAGTTAGATTTTCTTTCTTTGCATTTGTGTTTTTATTAAAATTCCTATCCCTTTTCCCAGTATATGCTCGATATAAAGAAGAGACCAACTTCTTAAAAATCTGTAAGGTTGTTTCAAGTTGCAAGTCCCACATTCTTGAAACTTCCCATTGTTGGTGTTAGAAACAAAGCACAATTTTAACCATCAACAATTTTTGGCATGCCCAGTGGGACACTATATTGAAGTTTCTTTCAAGACCATATGAACCAGAGAGCTACAAGGAGTCAGAGCTCTTGACTAGTAACTAGATCACAATATACTGTAAATCTAGGTATTCTTTTGCCACCTTTGGTAACTAGTCCTAGAAGAATAGTCAATCAGTTTATACCAATACCAAGAGTAAATATGGGAGCCCCTATATCCCCAAGAAATTATGCAAGTTGGAACACTGGTAGTGCTTTGATTCTCCCAATACCAACAGCCACGTGGAACCCTATCCCAGTGAATGCCCTGAAAGCTCTACCCAAATTCAATGGGCAAGACTTCAAAACACCTGAAGAACATCTGCAGGATGTATCAGATGTTTGTGTTATACATGTTGTCACATAGGAAAATGAGGCCATAAGATTATTAACAACTTCTTTTAAAAGAAAATCTCTAGAATGGTATCGGTCCTTGACCCCAAATACCATATCTACATGGGATCAGCTCCGAGATCTTTTCTTTGAAAGATTTGAAGAGAAGGGTGATAAGTCTTCTTTATTACAACAATTGATTACCATCCAAAGGGCACCACAAGAAGTAATGACTGACTTCAATTCCAGATTTCAAAAGACTTGGGAAAGAATCCCTGCTACAGCTAGACCATTACCAGGTATGGCTATAGTGTTTTATCTTAAGGCTTTAAATTCAGACATGTCTGTTATGATTCAGTCACTTGGAGGTCAGACTCTACCAGAGGCTTATGACTATGCAGTCAGAGCTGAAAATAATTTGATAGATGCTGGAAAGTTGTCTCCAAGGCCTCCCATGCCCATGTTTCTAGATATTTCCTTTCCATTACCCCAAGAAGCCCCTAAATCCATAACCCCACCTATGTCTATGTACACATATCCTCAACCACCTGCTAAATAAATTGTCTCTGCTCAGTCATCTGAGCTGGATGATATCAAGAATATCTTAAGGACATTTTCTAATGAGCTAATTAATATGAAAAGACAATAGAATACTTATACTAAACCCCAATATAAAGGTTATCAAGGAAATATATTTCCATCACAGCCAAACCAATATCAGGGTCTTCTAAGACAAAATAACCCTCAACCAGCAAACCAATTAGTTGCAGTCCTTACACCCTCACAGACTATTCCTCCCAATTCAAATAGAGAGATTGTTCTAGGGCAAAATAATTATGTAGATGGTACCAATGCCTGGTGTTTCCCTTGCAATAATGCTCATACACCTAGAGATTGTCCCATGGGTAATCTATAACAAAAGGTAGCAGAGCAAAGAAGAATGGATGGACAATTTGCAAGTTCTAGTGACAATCAAGTCTACCAATCTTCTGGTATGCAAAATTTAGTCTTAATGGCTCAGATGCAAGGGATGTCTTTGCAACAAGAAGAAGAAATAGCACCAAAACATGCTTTGTCCTCATGGGTTGAAGATGAAGAATTAGTTTTCTTGAATGAAGCTTCCAATTCCAAGAAACCAGTGGTGCAATCAGATTATTATACTAGATCAAAGAGAAGGATGGTGGAGCAGCCTGAAGTTGTAAATAGTCAAGTCATGGAGAATCCTCCATTTCAAGGACAAAGAAACACAACTTTTAGATAAGAAGTGCCTCAGCCGGTGCAGAATCAAGTGATTCCTACACAAATTCAAGAAAAAACAAGATATCCTTATTTTCAAAGAACTCAGACTCTAGGACCAATAAATGTGGTGGATTAATTGAAGAAGACTCCAGCACAAGTATCAATATGGGATATATTGGCTATTCCTAAATAGAAGACACTACTACAAGAAGCCCTACAAGGCCAAGCAGTGCCCAAATGTACTGTTATTAAAGAAGGACTTGCTGAAAAAGAAAAGCTCAAAAACATAGTTCATCTACAGACTGTAGCCCTAGTGAACAATGCACCAGAGGTAAGCAAATCCAAACCGGATCCCTTCTATTTAACTTTGATAGTTGGCAAGAAATTGTTGCATAATGCAATGATTGATTCAGGGGCTAGTACTACAGTAATGCCTAAGCAGATAGCTGATGCTTTAAAAATAAAGTATGAACCACTCACTAAAGGAGTCATGCAGCTAGATGGCAAAGTAGTATAAATAATAGGGAGAATTAAACAACTCCCATTACAATTATATACTTGTCCCAATATAATTGTAAATCAAGATGTAGTAGTCATAGATATACCTCCTGTATTTGGCCTATGCTTATCCAAAGACTTTACAACCAAGATAGGAGGATATATGTCCCTTGATTGGTCTTACCTCATCCTAAGAACCAAATATGGTTCAAAGATGAAGATATTATCTAAGCCACTATATAAGGATCACATCACCAATGAACCAACCACAAAGTTAGAGGCAGCTCATGCTATGATGAATAAAGAAGATAGGGTATTTGTTGAGGAGTTAGGTGAATGGACTGAACATGATCAAGAATAGGAAAATGATCAATTATTAGCTATGATGCAAAGTGACCCATATGAAAATTATGACTCCATTGGTCTAGGCACTTATGTCATATTTGAGGAAGATCATAAAATCCCAAATGTTTTAAGGGAAGAAAAGTCAAAAGATACCTCTTCTATCAATCCTCGGGTTTCTCAACATGAATTCCATATTCCAAGTGAGAAGTCACAAGTGTATGCCTTAATCTCTAATGAAGAAGAGATAATTTCTGACTTTCTTCTTACTTTGCAAGATGATGTGGAGGAGAATAGACATTTCCTTGATCATGACTTGAATGACTTGTTTGAAATCATTGGGTCAGGTTATATTATTCTTCAAGGAGGCTGTGAGCTGGTTGCAGATGAACAAGATAGCATTGAGACTCAATTACATATGCAAAATTACTTCAAACTTTCAAAATTATCCTCTCAAGAGGTTGGTAATTTTGAAGTCATTAAAGAGGATGATCATGAAATAGAACCTGAGTTTGAGGTAGAAGGAAATAAGCCAATAAATGATATATATCAAAGGGCTTCTGTTGATGAGCAAATAGTCATTGATTTCTTGATAAGACATGCCAATATCAAGAACCGACATTCGACAAGCTTCCAAGAACAAGAAGAGTTTATATATGTTGGAAGCATGTTTGACTTAGACTCACTCAAATGTAGGCCAATCAATGTGGCATACAAAGATAGCAAGTCACTAGAGCTATATCCAATTCGATCACTTGTCTGGCAATATAAGTCATCTTGTCATGAAGGAGACTTTAGAAATTCTTCTTTTGATCCAGAAGGGAGACAAAGATACTTGGTTAATGTATTATAGTTAGATAGTTTTGCCTTTCCATTTTGATTTATTTTCCCATTTTTGTTTTCTCGATTTTATTTTAAATAAGTGTTCTTTGAACACGTAGTTAGCATCTCAGAGTTTTTCAAAATTTTCAAAATTTCTCAATACATTGAATATCTCCCAAATCTTTAGAAATCCCCAAGGTACCTTGTGTTGCCACTTACATAACGCGTCTATTTCACTGTCCCATAAATATTGAGTAAGATTTGCTAATGGTTATTCGAGTTTAATGCCATTTTGAGACTTGATAGGTCAATAAATACCTCTTAGCAAGAGTTAAAGCTTACAATTTCTCAAACATTCTTGCATCTACAAAAAATATCCTGCTACTTGTATTTTCAGTTCCTTGTAAACCTGCTTTAGTGAAAGTGTTTTTGTTTTGCAAAAGTTCATACCAGTCATCACAGAATAGATATAGAGATGGAGGGAGCACAGTCTTCACAACAAGGAGTTGGGATGTATGAATCCCTTGATAAGTTTCTTACGAGTAAGTCATATGCTTCAGCTCCCGCGCAACCATTGAAGACCTATCCACAGACCAGAATTCCTGAAGTTGGTCAAGCAAGTGACCCAATAAAGATAAAAGATTATGCAGATGGAGTCATGGACCCAATTCTTCAAAGAGCTGGTAGCAAAACTCTTAGAGAAGGGGCACATCAAAGGTGTCTTCAAAGGGCCAGAGTAGGGCAATATGAGACGTTTGCAATGAGGATATGGACTTCACAACTGGCACAATTCATTGTCCTAAGTGTGCATCTAGGCCCTGACTTGGTCGAACTATGTGCAGACTTGTTCCATGCACCCTCAAGCACCATTCAACAAGGTCCATTCACGGTGAAAATCACACTGTAGGCTATCAAAGACATGTTATCCCTGTATCATGATAAGACATCCACATTTCCCACTACTGCTAAAATGCAAAGAATGTGGGCAAACATCAATACTCAGTTGAGGTTCTTAAGATTTGAATTGCAAATGGGAAATGATGATACTATTGTGCCTACACTCCCTACAGCAAGAGCCCAGTTCGCACAAGCTAGCCAAGATGCACTATCTATGATGTCTTTCATCTAAGACATGAAAGATGATATGATAGTTTATGGAGAAAAAATGGCTATCCTCTTTAGACTGAAGACCGTTGACAAGACTCATGATTATAGGCTTGACTTTTTTGAACAAATTGCATACTCAATGGTGAAACAACTGGCTCATTTCAAATCAAAAGGAGTTTTCAGGTACTCTTCTTATTTGTATCACCTCATGTTATATTAGAACTCTGACATCTTTGCCCAACATATGCATCTTGATATGTATGACCCAAGTTTTGATCTCCAAAGGACCACTCTTGTGTCTACATGGACACATATTTTGTCAAAAACTAGTGACCCATATGAATTCTAGGAACTATTTGTTACTCCTGCCTTTTGCCACCCGAGTTCAGAACTAGTTATAAATAGACTATTTCCAAGTGTTTCAAACCTTCTGGCCAGTTGCCCAATTCCTTGTGATTTCTATTTTGGATTTCACCATACAATTATTAAAGTCCATGGTTTTTGTGGGGAACCAATGTTGCTACCCAATATTTTGACTCTTAGGTTAGCATTCTTTGAGGTCACCAGACAGGTATCTATAGTAGTTAATGAATATGGCTCTGAGAAGAGGAAGAGAAAAATGTATGACCTCCCATGGATGACAAACAGCATGGTACTAGAAACCAGAGATGCCGAAATTATGTTGCTCAGAAAGCTAGCCTTTTGGGTTTCCTTCTAATTAAAGACAAATGGGTATATGACCCAAATGGTTTCATAGCTTCCTGGATAAGGACTAATAGGGTTGCAACCAGAATTGCACATGAAGGCCGCCCTTTTTGGGAAAATAGGAAAAATCCTAGAGAAGATACTCCTGGATTTTATGTTGAATTAACAGATTTACCCCTTCCACAAAATAGACTCTGGGAAACATTCTATGTTAAGTAGAGGGATTTTGACCCTAAAGTTAGAATGAGTTCTAGCTTAAGAAGGGCATTAAAGAATAAATATTGGGATGCTGAGAAAATAGAAGCCTATTGGAAATATAGGCAAGAAATTTGTCAAACAACTCATTCTTTTGGGAATGTGGACATAGATGAGAGATGGGAAGAACTATGGGATGAGTGCCATCTGTCCCCTGTATCTAGCCCTGACACAAGCAATTTGTTGACATAGGGTGTAGAGACGGAAGCCAGAGTAGGATCAAGCCAAGAGTCACAGGCCTCAGGGCAAATTATAGCTACAGTAACTGTATCAGTTTGGCCCCAATCTCTCAGCGTCATGGAAAATCAAAAGAGTGTGGTGCCTTCACCACCAAAAGCTTCCCCATCGACATTGGTTATTTAAATTCCCAGTTCTCCACAAGCATCACTGATGGAAGCAGTAGATGTGGAAGGAAAAGAAACACAGCCAGAAGAAGAGACACCCAAGAAGCGAAAGAGGGTGTAGTTTCAGTTTGATTCAAAAGAGGAGACAAACCCCCCACAATGCCAATTATAGATTACTATAATTGCTCCTTAGGTAAGTATTATTCCTCCTTCTCCTTCTCAATCTCTTTCTTCTCTTGTTGACATGATGATTCTATCTAGCCAAATGACATCCCCTGCCACCTCTGTCATTCCTATTTCTCACTTTGCCCCATCTATCCCTACTCAAGCTTTAACATCACCTCATTTTTCCCCCTCCATTCCCAAAAAACTTTCCCCTTAGTTTTCCCATAGCCAACAATTGGCTATTCAATATGGTTTGCCACAAGGACATCCTTTTGCGGGTGGGCACATTGCCTCTCATTCTACCTTCCAAACCCAAGCAGACACTGCTAGGAAGGTGAGGGAAGCCTAAAGAGATAAAAAAGAGGATCAAGGAAAATAAGGCCTTGGCTACACCACATCTGCGGTCACAATTTCACCCAATTTAGCAAAAATTAACGGTGACTCATTTGTCACCAAATGTAATCAAGCCAATTAAGCAGATGCAGTTGGAAAACTACACAATGAATGCAGTGGCCATAGATATGTCCCTATTCAGGCCATAAGACAAAATTGAGCTGCTAACCAAATCCACTTTTGTAATTTTTGAAGACTACTTGAAGACATCAAGGAGGCTACAGAAGATGGAGGCCGATTTAGCCAAGGAAAAGGCAAATTGTAACAGTTTGACCATAGAAGTCAATAGAAAAAATAATGAGATAGAGAATCTGAATAAACAATTGCAAGATACTATTTCTCTTTAGACTCACCAGGCAGTCCAGGCCCAAAATGATTCCTTAAAAGTAGGGCTAACACAGGTAAAGGATGCAGTGATGACCCTAAGGTGCAAAAAGGTAGCATTGCAAGAAAAATGTGAGGAACACCTATTGCAGGTTACTCAATTGCAATAAAATATGTTGGCTGAATAGAATAATACCATTGCTACACAAGCCCAATTTCAAGTCGAGCAACAGAGAATAAAATAATTGACACTAGAGCTGGCCAATAGGCTAAAGAATGTCAGAGTGTTATGTCTGGTGAAGGAGCTGTATGAATCAATGTGAAAGAGAATCTCTTCAAAGATTATTGAGCTCAAGCCTTCTCTCACTTTTTTGCTAAATGCACAAAATTTGTGCAAAAAGGTGGAGAATTCAGTTGCACACACTCTGGCTACAGTTTCTGGGAGAGTATTGGACTCTAAAATGTTGCTGCAAAAGCTTTATGATGCAACAAATGGAACATTGTCAGCAACAGGAATTGATAACAGAATGGTCGCTACTAAGCAAGTAAATGAGGTGCTCAGTTGCAACTCCATAGCCATCAATTGCAGAGAGCTCCTAGATGTCATGAAAGAAGGAATCAGTGAAATGAAACAGCACATTGAAGACCTAGTGCAATTAGGTCTTCCTTCTCCATTTCCTGATGACAACATGGTACTAATGGTTGATGAAATTGAACCTTTGTTGTTGGCCATGCAGAATGATCAAACAGTTTTTCAATATTTAAGGGATGATTCATCAGTCCCTGAAGTAGAAGTTGTTTTGATTCCTATTTCCTAGCTCGAATTCAAATTGAAGGCTACAGTTCAGATTTTGCAAAAAAATTCACACAAGGATATTATTAACCTTGATTTAGCCTTCAATGAATTGTAGAATAAGTAGGGGTTATCTAATGATGAGTGGTCTGCCTATCAAATAGCATTGTTGAAGCTGTAATTTTGAAATTTTGATCAAGCGGGAGTTGTGGTTTCTTTTTTAGCAGGCTCAAAAATCCTTAGGGTTGCCAATAACTGTAGAGTAAAAAATACTCTAAGTTTCATTCTGATTTTCAATTGCACATTGCATAATTTTTTCCCCACACACTTTGGTTCGAGATGACAAAGTTTTGACTCAGAGCTCGGGCTTGTTTTTCTTTTTGCCTCATTTTTCTCTAAGTGTCAAAATCAAGTGGAAGCTGCCAAGTGTCATCGACTGAGGCACCTTTCATAATTTCTATAAGTTGGTCGAGATGTGCCATGTATCTCATAGTAACTCAGTAGAATGTGACAAGTGTTGGCATCCACATTTCATATCGACATCCGCATTTCAAATCTCTTTTAAGCGGAAGGTTTCAACAAGCTAAGTATCAGGATCAGGCAGAGGGCGCCAAGTGGCAATCGCAGAAGGTTTCAATTTGCTTTTCTAAAAGCAACGAAAGATGCCACATATCTCAGCTAAAGAGAGCGGAAGCCACCATGTGTCAACCTCTAAATTATTTTCATTTTGTTTCACCATTTTATTAAAGACTGTGGTGGGTCTCAAGTTTTGTTTCTAAAGCAAGTGAAAGCCGCTAAGTTTCGTTGTCTGTGTAAATATGAAATGAGGCCTGATTGTTTCTATAATATAAATAGAGTGATGCAGACACCAACACGTGTCACCTTTCACAGGTTTCTCAAAAGGTGGCTAAAAGCAATGGAAGATGCCACATATCGCTAGTTAAAAAGTGGAGATTGCCACGTGTTCTTTGTTGAGACAAGCAGAAATTGCCACCTGTCCCTATGCCCTTTTTAAATTTGTTTAGGCGAGAAATGTTGTGGGTCTTATTTTTTGTTAAGTTGTTAAAGTTTCAAAGAAGTGGATTGTGTCAAGTGTCAAAGGTGAAACACTCCTGAGCAAAGACACAAATAGAGTATAAGTTACGTGGAAAATGCCATGTGTCTTTGGTAAGTGCTATGGAACATGCTAAGTGTCATTTTCCAGTGCATCCTAAATAAAGAGAAGGTTTTCAAGAGGAAAATGGGAATCATCCAAGTGTCCTCTCCCATTTTAAAGTGGGAAGAGACCTGAGTATTGACTTCAGCCAATGAACTTGCAGAGAAATAGAATGTTTCAAAATCTAAGAAATATCTTCTGTTAGACACTTCTAATTCGGTTAGTTTTTAGTTGGGCTGTTAGATTGAGAACATGCAGACAATTTGGAAGGAATCCAAGGCTATAAATAGGGGTGCAGAGATCACCAAAAATGATGATTAGAAACTAGAGAGAATTATTGTCAAGAGTTTTAGACTTTTTAGAGCTGTGATTAGGAATATCATTTGCCTTTGTTCTATTTTCTTAAGTTGGAAAGTTTATGTAACTGTGCATGTTTTTGTGCCTCGTATGTGACTGGAGGATTAATAAGAAGATTGAGTCATGTGCCTTGTTGATATTTTCTATGTCACTGCAAAAGTACTCTAAGCTGTGAGCCTCTATTTTTATTATTTTCATCTTTTACATTGATCATGCCTTGTTTGCTCTTAAATGTAATTGAATCTTACATATAGTTTCACTGTGCTCAGATTAAGGGTTGAATTACATTCAGGCGAATCACCATAGTTAGATTTTCTTTCTTTGCATTTGTGTTTCTATTAAAATTCCTATCCCTTTTCCCAGTATACGCTCGATATAAAGAAGAGACCAACTTCTTAAAAATCTGGAGGTTATTTCAAGTTGCAAGTCCCACATTCTTGAAACTTCCCATTGTTGGTGTTAGAAACAAAGCACAATTTTAACCATCAACATTAGGTATTATTCATAGTGAAATGAGATAAAAACTTAATCATCACATGGACAATTGCATGTGCTCATATTGAAAAATTAGGCACATAGTGAACTAGGATATGGCCACTATTAGCATACAAAGATGCAGTGTGTTTGTATCTGCCTCTCACAGACTCATCACAGAAGATGTGAATTATTATTTTCTATCATGGAATTTTTTGTAGGTCACTTTACACACTCTACAATCCTGGTTACCCTGTACATTTAGAAATAACTTAGTTTGAGGAACATTCTCTAACTCTAATCCAATTTACTATTTTTAGCAAGTTTCTAATTTTTATAAATTATGTCATTTACTATAGTTTATTGTATTTATTGTATTCTACCTCATTTTAGTTTTTAATAGTTTAGATCACTTAATTGGATATACTCTAATTAAATAGATTAAACATTTTGGTGAACCTGCTATTTATAGAACATTGTTTTTTGTTTGCTCAATTTTTGTCCTAGGATTTCCACAAATTTTTATAAATTCTTAATATTGAAAGAAAACAAGCATCGACCTTGGTGTTGGTAGTAGAATAGGATTGCAAAATCATAAAATGTAGATGCATGACAAGTGGATGATGTATAATAGGTTGTATAAAATATATCATTTTGTGTGTATTAAACCTATGTATGTATTCCAAAACACTATAAAATACAAAAAGACTCCTTCGATCCAAAACTAGAAAGATAGAATGCAAAGTGCTAGAACTTTGTAAGTTTTATATATATATATATATATATATATATATATATATATATATAATTCTTAATCATAATGGAAAGGAGTTCTAAAATATAGAGATTAGATGATGATTTTTTTATGAATGTATTTTTGTACTTGTTATGTGCACACTATACTATGTCTCTTAAATTTATTTAATTACGTAATAATAATGAACATTATATATAATTTAATTCTACAATTATCTATATAAAGAAGTAATTTTGAACCAGATGAATACTTGACGTATTCTATAATTTTGTCTACATTTTGAACATGTATCATACTTCACACTGTAACACATATTTGCATGTTCTGATGGGTTTTCTAGTAATCTCTACTAACAATGGTATAGTGAGCATGGGAATTTGAATCATGACGATAAGGTTACCAACACAAAGAGATTTGGAATGATAGTTGGATTAAAGAATTTACAATTTCATAGAATAAGAGGTAATGAGAATAAAAATCTTTATGAAAGAGGATATAACTAAGCATACACACGGTGATATATATATATATATATATATATATATATATATATATAATATTTTGGTATGAGTTTCCTAGATTGCTAGTAGTATGGTTTTTGATAATTAAAAATTATTACTTCAATCCAAGAAATATAGAACACTTTGTTTAGACTAAGGAAAATATAAAAAAGTTGTGAAATATGGAGGCTAATTGGATGCATGAAATAGATCATTGGTTAAATACTACCATCAAAATATATATCACTGAGTTTTCTTCACAAGGGTACATCACATTTGAAGTTACACATTATTTGTTTATAAAAGGTATCAGAGGAAAATGTATGCAGTGACTACCTTCTCTGCTTAAAATGTTGGTAGTGGAAAGGGCCATGGTGCCTATCCTAGATAACATGGATTAGTCACTTTAGTAATTATAGGGACATGTAAAATGATGAAAAATTAAGAACAGAATCTCAAACCTTAACCCAAAAGATGGAAGACGTAGAGAAGTCAATGAGAAAATAATTATGGGGCTAGAGCAAGACCTGTGACAACATAGGATATAGAATAATACTAATGTGAATAAGAGTAGAGTATAAAATTTAGAAGATAGATAAGGAATGGGAGCTCAAAGAGGAGTTAGATATTATGGAGTTTATGTAAATGAGAAAATAAGAAGGCTTAATAGAGGAGAAGGTGTATATGAGAGCACAAAGATGGATAAAGATTGTAAAATCAATTCAGAGGAGATGGAAAAAATAGAAAGAGAGCAAAGGAGTAATTAAATCATCTAGAAGATAGTTTTAGATCATCATTACAAGGGAAAATATTAGTTGGAGAAGAAAATGAATAATATTTTAAAGAATTTATGTTAAGTCACATAATTAAAGTAGGCTCAAGTTCAAAGGAGGATAAATTCATAGATAATGATCATTCATTTCAAGGGCACACATCCCTTGTGCCTAATTTATGAATGCGGAACAAAAGAAAAAGTGTAAAAACTAATAAATATAGCATGTGGTTTGACTTCTCTAGTGAATACTAGGGTTCTAAATAAGGTAAATAACTGACCAAAAATACGATCAAAATCAATAAAACCTGTAACAACATAAACATATTAAAACCCCATTCGTGCATATGACCACCATGGTTGTTGGTGGTAGATGCACATGTTCTATAAATGTTTTCAATGTGAAAAAATCAATCTAAGGACTCTCCATATGAATAATAATTGTTGAAATTTTTCATCGAGATCAAACCCTTCATCATAGAAACCTTGATGCATACATTACCTTATCGCATTTTATTGATATTATGTAACCTCAAACTCCTCCAATAGAGTCTCCAACAGATGTAATTCAATCTTAAAATGAGCCAAGGGAAATTATGTATACACTAATATGAGTTGCCTTGGTTCAAGTCTCAACCCCATGGAGATCTTGACCTAAACTCAAATATCCCATCCAAAACACCATTGTTGATAGTAGATTAGTGGTAAGAAATATAAATGAGATTTTTAACTATAAGCAATAAATGATCAAAATAATGAACAAATAAAGAAGAAGAAATATTAATATAAATTTAGAATGAGACCATGAAATATATTTTATTCAACAATGGTTTACCTTCTCCTTCTTCTCACATTTGCATATAAAATCTATTCAAATCCCATTTTGACTCTTCTTCTCCTATGACTCTTTGACTCCTTTTTAATACCAATATATTTATTTTCTCTAATAATGACAAGTTCTTATACCCTTGCTAACACCTAGACTAGAAATTCTAACCTATTCATTACATCATAAAATCTATGATCATAGTCATATACTGATTCACCTAATTTTTGTAAAATATCTTTCATCTCGTGTATCATTTAACTTGCATACTTATTTAATTTGAAATAACCTACCAATTGGGATTTTACATCATCAAAACTTATTTTATCAATATCTCTTTTGTAGATGAACTCTGGAGATCATTTTGTTAAAGCTCATATGAGTCACACTTCTTTGTGTCTTCTACAATTATAGTTTTAATCTACCACTCCATCTCTCAAGTTATAAAATATTTCTCATGGTCGTTATACCCATAATATGGTTCAACGTGACAAATATAATTGTGTTCCAATACATAATCATAGTAGTAACACTTGAAACCAGTGGTGGTGGCAGACTCAATTTGGGTAAAGTCTTAATACTTGGTGACACCTAAAATCCTACCCCAATCAATATCTTCTTATCTATAAATTTATTATTTATGCAAAATACTTTCCAAACTTATTTGTAAAAATATCAAACCAAGCATTTTATCTAGTAATGTTTGCATTTTTTCTTCTTTTTTAGCATAAATTAGGCACATGGGATGTGTACCTTTAAAGTAAACTATACATGTCTATGACTTTCACTATACTAGAACTTGAACCTATTTTAATTCTATGAATTATCATAACATCTTCCAAAGATTTCTCCTTATCTTCTCTAAATAATATCCCCCCTTCTAACTATGAACTAAAACTATCTTATAACCAATCTACTTACTCCTCTTCTACCTTTCCACTTTATTCCACTTCCTTAGCTTCTCTATTTATCTCTACACTCTCATTTGTGCCTTATCTTGTCTCGGTCTCACTTCTATCCTTATCCTAATATTCTCCAACTTCTCTTGCTTGCCTATGACCTCCCATTCTTTCACTTTCTTCTATATTATCTACTTTATTTCTACTCACAGTTATATTAGGATTATTATGTTTATTCTATCTTCTCTATTATCATAGATATTGCTCTAACCCCAAAATTCATTTTTCACTTGGTTTATTTGTGTCCTCCATCTTTTGGGTATAGTGTTAATCCTCTCTTCTAAATTCCTCATCATTCACTCCATCATCGCACACATCCCCATAATGCCTAAAGTGACTAGTCCATGTTGGTAGGGGTAGTCACCATGGCCTTTTCTATAACCAACATTTTTACAAGAGTAGATAGCCTCTACAAAAACTTTCTCGTAATTCCTCTCACAAACAAGTCATGTGTAGCCTCAAATGCAATGTAGCCTTATACAACAAATTCAATGATTTATTCATTATTATAATTTTTTCTACACCCTTAACCTATAGTGCATCTAGAGATATGTGTGGTTGACTTGTGGATTACACACCTTCATATTATTTTGTTGCATTTATCAATGTTCTTATTATGGTTATCCTATAGAATAACCATAGCTAAGTAAATTATATATAGGAGGTATTGGTTAGTCTTTTATCATCATATTGTCAATTTTGTTCTTATAGCATTGTTGTGGAGGTTTCCCTCTCAAAGTGGCTTAGTCATAATATTCAAGTATTATGCTCTTTCACCAATTTTTATTGTGGATATGATTTTTATGCTCTTATATCTATGATATATAATTATATTTTTAAAAATCATCTAATTAATTTCTTTACATTTTCACCCAATGATATAATGCATGAGCCCAGTCAGTGTCTAACCTTTATAGGTTTTCTAGTCTCTATTATATCCAAGCTAGAAATTTTTCCTTCTCAATTAAAAATAATAGTTCTTGATAAACATGAAGCTAGTAATCTAGGGAATTTGCACTCAAAAATTTCATATATTTTATCGTAGATATGCTCATCAATAATTGCTTACATAGAACTTCTCAATATTTTAAATTCTTCTTCTGCAAAATTATGAATCCGTTCACTGATCTATCTCTCAAAGTATCTCTATCCTGATAGCCATCACAATATGTTTAATGTTCCATTCTCATTGCACCATTATTAGCAGAGGTTCCTAGAAAACCCATTAGAATATGCTAATATGGGATAGTTATGACAAGAGTAATACAAAAATAGATAAAAAGGAACTCACCCAAAAACTTTATATTAATATAAGCATAGTATAACACATCATTATTATGATTCATAGATATAATCAACTCAAATAGTAAGCATTTTCATAATGACCAAATTAAATTAACACAAAGCATATCACAGGCAAGGAACATAAGGAAACATAAAAGAAAACCATTTATGAATCTCTATATTGATCTCAATATTTTGAAACCACTTTTCAGTACTAATGATAAATATTTATAGAGCTTTCCTAAGAGTCAATTGCTTCACATTCCAATGGTTTGTGATAATTTAAAAGAAGATTCTTCACATTCCAAAGACTTTTGATGTACAAAGAGAGTCGCATACAAACAAAAATAATATACCTCATATAAAATGGTGTGAAACACACACTTGTCATATAATTATACACTTTAATTTTGTAGCCATGTTTTCCTACCAACATATAGAAACATAGGTTGCCAATAAAATGATACGTCCCCTTTTTTAGATGGGCTTTTAGTTTAAAAACACCTAAAAAACAAGAATCAACTCAAAAAAATCCTTAATTGAGCTACCTACAACATGAAGCTACAATTAAAATAGGCTTAAAAATTAAGAATATTTAGTCTATGGGTTAAGAAAAATAGTAATATACATTTAAAATGGTTTTTAAGAGTGTAAACCCTTGCAAAATAAATTTCAAAAAAAATAATTTATCCACCAAAAAACTTGTACACACTCAAATTCAGTGTTAAAGATAAATTTACTCTAATACCATATTAGGATTTATCCCAGGATCTCATAAAAAAACATTGAAATAACAAATGAAAACATGATATGAAGAAATATTACCTTATAAAGTAAGTAAACCACAAGATTGAGCCAAGATTTTTGAATTGGGAAACTTAACTAATCAAAAAAAACTCACGTGAATATTAAGAAGGCTTGCCAAAAATTATCCTCACAATACAAGTTTATAAGCAAGAAGAATAGAGAAGAATAAACATAATTAAGTGAAGAAGAGAGGAGGATATTGATATTTTAATAGGATGAGGAAGTTACAAAGACTCCCATGATGACCTTATAAGAGCTTAGTGTGTGCCAAATGTCTTGTTGGTCAAATTCCACCCCCAGGTTTGTACCTTTCAAATTTGGCCAAGTCCAGTACTTAGTTTTCCTTCAGAAGAAATGTTCTTTGACAAAACCCACAAAAATTCTAAGTGTTATTTCTTTCAAAAAAATTATTTTGGTCTTTGTTTAAGGCTTTACAGAATTCTTTCAGGTTTTTTGTTTTAAGCTTTGCCAAATTTCTTTCAGACAAATTGTCCACACAATTTTTCTGAAGGTACTCTATAATTTCTATAAAATATATATTCAAGCCAAAAGGGACCCTTATAATTTTTTCTAAGGGCACTTTCATTTTTATGAAGGGAATTTTCATTTTTTTGAAGGGCACTTTCATTTTTCCAAAGGATATCTTTTGTCGGGAAAAGGTCCACTTCAGTTTTTCTGAAGGATCATTTGCAACTTTCCCAAAGGGTATTTATTTTGGAAAGTGGTCACTTTCATTTTTCTGAAGGGTCAATTACATTGTCAAAGGATCATTTCATTTCTCCTGAAAGGCATTTCCAAAATCCTGAAGGACCATTTCTAAAATCTTGAAGGACCATTTTAACTTCTCCGAAGGGCATTTCAACTTCTCTGAAGGGATCAATCAAAAAATCGTAGGAAAAGATGAGAAATGACTAAAGAGAAACCCCGAAAGAATTCCTTCAAACTTTTTGTTTGAAGGAAATAAACAAGAAGAATTCCTTCAAACTTTTTGTTTGAAGGAAATGAATAAGAAATGAGCCTGAAATAAAATATTCGATAAAAGGTCCAAGGAAATAAACAGAAACAAATAACTGTGGAAAATTTGTTCAAAGAAAAGGTCCATAAATAAAATTTTGGAGAAAATACCCAAAAGAGATGATGGCCTGTAAGAAGTCAATTTTAAACTGTGGAGAATAGCCATTGTTATTCAAAAGACTTGGCAAGAACATGAGAGCAGACAAAGTAAGCAAAATAGACAAGATGACAGTTCGAATCATTGTTTCAATGAAATTGACAAATATAGGTGTCCATAGGATAACTAGTAGTTAGAAAGAGTATTTTATAACTATCATCATGAGTTCTAGCAGTGTGATGTGTCAAAAAATTTGTTTTCAATTTTGAACTCTCATGGATGATCTTAGATAAAAGCAGTTTCTTGTACCATTCCTAAAGGTTTTATGCCACTTGTCACCATTCTCATAACTAGTTTTGGACAAGTAAGACTTTAACATGGCATGGTTCACCCCATCCATCCCTTTCATGCATCTATAATTAATTCTCACATGTGGACACATGTCCTTGTGCCTCTTCAGCTTCTCTTCTCTCTCTCTTCCCTAAAGTTCTATAAATTGAACCATTTTGGCCATTGTAGATAACCACATTTTTGGTATGGTGAAACCCTACTAAAATGACATTACACTTTGCTTTTGGACATTGAATACAAGACCAATTTTGAGTTGTAAACTTATGTCTAAATATGTGAGTGATGTATAGTGGAGCCAAGTGATAGCATCATCCTTAATTTTTTTATCCTTCATGTTTGAACAAAGGTTTTGATGTTAAAAGGTCATGTGAAGTGTGTTAAATACATTGAATTCTCTGTCAAGTATCCAATTTTATCTATGGTGTGTAATCTACCCTTTAGGTCGACCATTTTGTTGATTGTCTCAAGCATGTTACCTTCACATTGAAACACTATGTTAGTATCTTTCAATGCATGGAATTAGTCTTGAAAAACATTGTTATTTAGTAAAAGTGTGAGAATCAGTGGGATAAATTCTTTGTGAATCACCTCTTTAGCATGGTTTTTCTAAATTATGCAAACTCTTGACTCTTTTCGTGAACAAGCATTAGATTAGGTGATAGACACTTAGAGAAGAATTCAGGGAGCTATCCCTTTTCAATCCTAGAGACTCATCTCTCTTACAAGTTCCCACAAACTTGAGGGATGATTCAATGTTGCATCAAATTAAAGGAGTCTCATAGAACATCTTAGGGTACATAATTTGATGACAATAGTTTTGGCATGCCCAATGGGACAGCTAGTCCTAATTGTTTCCATGTCAAGGTGAATGTTGGCCTTGATAAGTCCAAGGTTGCAGAAGTGTTCTAATCCAGAATTTGGCAACTCCAAAATGTGAGAATATCTATTTTTAGGTCAATTTTTCCAAAGTATACTTCATGGTCCTCACTAGGTCATCTTCTAGTAGTCTTTTCAATCAAGTTCCTCGACCTAAAAATACTCTTGAAGAACAACACCCCGAACCATTCTTAACCTTTAAAGATCCTAAAGAAGAAGGTTTTGAAGAAGAAGAAGAAGAGGAGGTTAAATAATTAATAGACCAAGAGGAAGAAAAAATGGCTAGAAGACATCCTTTCCCAGCCTTCAACACCCAAAATCTAATTAACCTTCCTGTGTATGATCCTATTCCTCCTAATGTTACCAAAAGTCTCCCCATTTTTAATGGAGAGGGTCATGTTACCCCATTTGAGCATATTAGGGACATTTCAAACTTTTGGAATTTACACAATATCACCCAATCTAACATAGCTATTAGACTACTTGCCTTGTCTCTTAAGGGGAAGGTGCTTAATTGGTATAGGACATTGAAAAGTGGTTGTATTACTAATTGGGATAGTTTTGGAGAGTTGTTGGTAAACAATTTCAAAAATAAGAGTGACTATACTTCATTAATTCACCAGCTAAATGTGATAAAGAGAGGTCCTAATGAATCCATGGGAGATTTCAAATAACATGGCATAGGTTTCCACCTATTATGAGGCCTCCTCCAAGATTTGTATTCCCCACCTATCTTAAGGCTATTGGCACTGATGTAGCAGTAATGTTGTAGTCAATGGGAGGATTTACTTTAATCCAGGCATATGAGATAGCCATTGAAGTGAAGAATAGTCTGATACAAGCTGGGAAAATACCTCCAAGAGTCTCCATGCCTTTTTTGTCTCATAATTTAGTTTAAGCCCCAAGCATAACACAAGTTCCCAATACTAATGCAAAACCTAGAACTGCTCCCAAGAAGGTGAATGATGTTATAAATAAGGATGAGATCATTTTGTCTTTGCAAGGCCAGCTCAAATAAGCAAAAATAGATGCAAATGATCTACCCAATCCTCAATACTATCCTCATCAAGTCTATAGATCTATACTCCAATACACTAACCAAGGAAGAGGACAATGCCAACAAGGTTTTAATAGGCAGCCCAATGCCTATAATCCTAATTCCATTTCATCAACAAAGGTTTTTGTTCCAGTCCACACCAATATAGTTTAAAGAGAGGAGCATTTGAATAATTGGGGGCAATCTCAAGGTCAATTTATGCATAATAGTGGAGGAGGTAATCAAGCTTTGGTAACTCAAGAAGGAGCTAATCTTTATATTATATCAGAAGAAGCACATCTCATGCGAAGAGATGTTCAAGGAGAAGGTAGCAACCAAAGTACTGGTTTTATGAACTTTCAAGTAGAAGATGATTATGTTAAATCAAAATACATCAGTGTAGCCAACCCAAGGGATAAAAAGAGGGCTTTAGGAGATACTTCAAAAACACAAGTGATTTCAAGTAGTGCCTCTCCAAGGTCATAAAGTACAAGTATCAATGTAATAGATCCTACTAGTCACACTACTCCTTAAAGTCAGAATATGAACAAGGCTACCAAACCTCCTGTATAATAAGTTTAGGTTCCCTCATCACCTTTGAGAATCCAAGACAAGGTGAATACTTTCTCTCTAAATATTATTGACTCCTTCAAGAATACCAAAACTAGCATTTCTCTTTGGGGAGTATTGCATATGCCTAGCTAAAAGGAGCTTTTTCAAGAACAACTCTCAAGCATTCATGTATCCCCTTAGGTTCCAAGATACAATGGTGTAGCCATTACCAACACACCTAATTATGTTTTATAACCATCTACCAAATCTGAAAATCCTCCACCTTTCTAGCTCACACTCATTATGGGAGACAAATTGGTTCACAACTGCATTGTGGATAGTGGGGCCAATACCACATTTATGCCTAAAGAGGTTATTGATAAATTAGGACTAAAATATGAGCCTAATAACAAGGGTGTGTTTCAGCTTTATGGAACTCCAACCAAGACTATGGGGTTGGTTAAAGGTTTGAAAGTTTTCCTACATGATTGTCCAAGTTTCCCCATCCTACAAGACATTATGGTGGTTGATCTTCTAGCTCATTTTGCTATTTTATTGTCAAGAGACTTCATGGCTAAGATTGGAGGGTACCTTGCAGTTGATTGGTATTTTATAGCCTTTAGAACAAGATATGAAGCTAAAGTGACTATAAGAACACAACCCTTGGCAAGGTTCCACATTAAACCATATGTGGAGACAAATTCAAATCAAAATTGTATGATTAATGAGCAAGAAGAAGGTGCCATTGGTGGAGAAACATCCTTTCCCCTTGAAGTTATTTATGACCTCTTTCTTGATGAGTATGGTACTAAAAATTATGAACATGACCCCTATGCATTCATAGAAGAGACTGAATTAGGGGTTTATTGTATGCATGAGAATAACACTCCTATACCATCACTCACTAATGAAGATCATGAACTTGAAGGGTATGGGAAATGTTATTTGATGGCTCTAGAAGCAAGGTAGGGCTAGGAGCTGGTGTCATGTTGGTTTCTCCCTCAAAGAACCAATATTACTCTTCATATAGATTCCATTTTATTTGTACTTGAAATACAATATAATATGAAGGATTGGTTCATGGCCTCGAATGGGTAAAGAGAAAGAGAATCAAGAATTTGAAAGTATATCGAGATAGTGAATTGATTATACATCAAGTGAGAAACCAAGATACAACCAAGAATCCTTTGCTTAAGTCCTACAATCATAGGGTGTGGGATCTAATTGAAGACTTTGATGCTTTCAATATCCAACCTATACCAAGAGACTCAAATAAACATGTTGATAGGTTGGCTATGATAAGAGCACACTTTGATATAGTGGCTGATGTAAGTAGAGAAAAGGACCAACCTCACATTAAGGTCATTGTGATACCTTCTATTCCAGATAATGAAGTGTCTTGAAAAGTGTTTGAGAGTGATAAACACATTGTACACTTCATTTAAAATGACACAGAATTTTCTTCAAAAAATCAAAAGAAGCTTCACAATCAATATGAAGAACAAGCTATCTAGCTGAAGATAAACAAGATACCAAAGGGGCTAGTTAATTTGGAGAGTGTGTTCAATGAATATGATCAAATAAGGAAGTAAAGGGTAAGCATGTCTACAAAGGAAAATAACTATGAAAGAATTTTGATATTTAAGGACAAACTTCTAAACATTGGTAAGATATGTTCTCTTTCTGAAAGACAAGCCTTCATTAAATTATGTAAAAAAATTCATGATATATTTGCTTGGGAATACAAGGATTTGAAAGGGTTTGATCCAGGTCTAGCTCATCACATCATTGAGTTAGAACCTGGAGCTAAACTAGTTAGGCAAAAATAAATGCCTATCAATCCCAAGATAGAGGAACTCATTGAGAAAGAGCTTACCAAATTGATTGAGTCTAGGATTATCTTTCCTATCAAGCATTCAACTTGGGTATGTAACCTTGTACCTATTTAAAAGAAGAGTGGAGAGATCAGACTTTATGTGGAATTCAGGCATCTGAATAGAGTTTCACTCAAAGACCATTATCCACTACCTTCCATGGAGCAGATTTTGTAATTAGTTTCAGGTTCTCAATAATTTTCACTACTTGATGGCTATTTAGGTTATAACCAAATATTAGTGAATGAGGAGGATCAATTCAAGACAACATTCACCATAAAATGAGGAACATTTGCATATAGAAATATGCCTTTTAGTTTGTCTAATGTTGGTTCTACCTTCCAAAGGGCAATGGACATGACTTTTAAAGGTTTGATCAATGACTTTTTGCTTGTATACCTTGATGATATAACTATTTTTTCCAAGGCTACTAATGACCACGTGAAACATCTAAGGCAAGTCTTTGAGAAGTGTAGAGAGTTTGGAGTTTCTCTTAATCCAAAAAAATGTATCTTTGTTATTCATGAAAGTAAATTATTGTGCCACATTGTGTCAAAGGAAGGCCTATCTATTGATCTTGAAAGGATTGAAACCATTCTAGGCCTATCTTTGCCTCTACACAAGAAAGTTTTGAAAAATTTTGTAGGTAACATCAACTTTGTAAGAAGGTTTATTTTGGGATTTGTTACTTTGGTGAAGCCTATTATAACCATGCTCAAGAAGAACCCAAATTTTGCTTGGACAAAAGAAGGTAAGAACAATTTTGAGGCAATCAAATAGGCAATTGCCCAATCTCCTACTCTATTGAACCCAAACATTGCCAAGGGTTTCATACTCTATACTTTTACTAAACTTGGCATAATCTTAGCTATGCTTATGCAAAATTATGATGAGGAAGTTGAACAACTGATTGCATTCTTTAGTCAAGGATTGGAAGATTATAAGGTCTAGTACACATTTGTTGAGAAGCAAGCTCTAGCTATGATAAGAGGTTTGAGAAAGTTCAAGCACATGGTTTCAAATAATAGGATACGTGTCATGGTCTCTCATCCTAGCACCAAAGATTTATTCTTAAGCAAAGACCTCAATGAGAAGAGAGCTAGGTAGATCACAAAGGTAATGGAGTATGATGTTGATATCAAGGTAACCAACTTGGAAAGAGGAAAGGGGTTGTGTGAACATCTAGCTTCAGATCTTCAAGGGCCAAGGGAATAATTTTTGGCTAATCAAGCTCATCCCCAACTAGCTGGTCACATACCAATTCAAATTGGGACATAAGACATCATTGGTTTCCTCCAAAATGGTGATTATCCTAATGGTTTGAACAAGTCAAAAAGAAGGTATTTTAGATTGAAAACCATTCCTTATTATCTTGTAGATGGTATTCTCTTTTGAAATGATGTGAATGGTGTACTACTAAGGTGTGTTGACAATGATCAGTTTGGCATCTTACTAATAAATTTTTGCAACGGTGTAGATGGAGGTCATTCTCCCAAGAAACAATAGCTACAAAGATAATGAGGGCAAGGAATTATTGGCCTAGACTTTTCAAGGATTGCTACTCTTGAGTTAGGAGGTGTCTATAATGTACTTTCTTTGTAGGCAAATAGGAACTTGTAGCCCTTCTATTGAATCCTATCCAAGTGGACCAACCTTTCATGCAATGGGACCTTGATTTCATTGGTATGATCAACCCTCTATCAAGTGTTGGACACAAATGGATATTGCCTACTACTAACTACTTCACAAAGTGGGTAGAGGCTGTTGCATTAAAGGAGGAAAATGAAAATGTAATCTTGGAGTTTTATGAGAGTATCACAATAAGATTTGGAGTCCCCTATTCTATCATTTATGATAATGCACTTGCTTTCATAAGTGCTAAAAATTTTGAGTTGGCAAATAGGAATGGAGTTTACTTGAGTACCTCATCCAATTATTACCCTCAAGGTAATGGGTTGGTTGAGTCTACTAACATGAATCTCATCAAGATCATCAAGATTACATTGGAGAACAATCAAAGAGCATGGCACACCAAATTGAAGACAACCTTATGGGCTGACAGGATTACTCCTAAGAAATCAATTGGTAACTCTCCTTTTATGCTTATCTATGGGAGAGAAGCTAGGTTATCTATCTCTCAAGATCTCCCTTCTCTAGGACTTTCACATCAACTAGAACTGCTTGAAAATACTCCAATAGAATTTAGATTGATATAACTAATGCAACTTCAAGAAGCAAGGGACAATGCACATAAAACCATGGAACACCACCAAGTACTCATGAAGATGTCCTTTGACAAAAGAGAAAGTACAAGAGTGTTCAAGGAAGGTGATTTGGTTATAAAATGGGATGAGGATAGGGAAAAATCAGGTAAACATACAAAGTTTGATGCTTTGTGGAGTGGTCCCTACATCATTAGCAAGTGCAAGCAAAGCAACTCCTTTCAGCTGACCAAGATGAATGGAGAAGAATTGCCTATCCCTGTGAATAGGATACATCTAAATTTTTTTTATTAGTCCTTACAAGTCTGTCTTGTAAATAGTAGCATAAGTATGTGTGTTTAGTCTAGTTTTGTTTCAATTTGTTATTGTGTTCCCTAAGTGATTTGTAGCATAGTTGTTTTTCCTTCCTTTTGTTTGGTGTGTGTCTTTGGTTGTGTGTGTCTTATGTAATGTCAATTATTTTGTGGTTAATTCAAGGTCTATTCATGACTATCTGAGTGCTCATTTACATGACTCTATACCCAATGGAAGGATTTAGACAACTAGTTTTAGGCATAGCAGGCATGCCATACCCAAAAATCGCGTAGAATGTTGGTCAAATTCCACCCCCAGGTTTGAACCTTTCAAATTTGGCCAAGTCTAGTACTTAGTTTTCTTTTGAAATAAATGTTCTTTGATAAATCGCACAAAAATACCAAGTGTTATTTCTTTTGAAAAGTTCATTTTAGTCTTTGTTTAAGCCTTTAAGGAATTCTTTCAATTTTATTGTTTCAAGCTTTGTGGAATTCTTTCGAATAAATTGTTTGCATAATTTTTCTGAAGGTAATTTACAATTTCTCTGAAAGATATCTACAATCCAAAAGGGACCCTTGTAAATTTTATAAAGGGCACTTTTATTTTTTTGAAGGGTATTTTTTTTTGGGAAAAGGACTACTTCAATTTTTTCGAAGGATCATTTACAACTTTCTCCAAGGGTATTTTCTTTGGAAAGTGGTCACTTTCATTTTCTTGAAGGGGCACTTTCATTTTCAAAGGATCATTTCATTTCTCCCAAAAGGCATTTTTGAAATCTCGAAGGACCATTTTAACTTCTTTAAAGGGCATTTCAACTTCTTCGAAGGGATCAATCAAAAAGCCGTAGAAAAGGATGAGGAGAAGTGACTAAAGAGAAACCCCAAAAGAATTCCTTCGGACTTTTTGTCTAAAGGAAATGAAGAGAAGGAACTCTGAAAGATTTCCTTCAAAAAAATTGTCTAAAGGAAATAAATAGAAAGAATTCCTTCAGACTTTTTGTCTGAAGGAAATAAACAGGAAGAATTCCTTCAGACTTTTTGTCCGAAGGAAATGAACAAGCAATGAGCTCGAAGGAAAAGACTCGATAAAAGGTCTAAGGAAATAAAAAAATAGCCACAGATAATTTATCCAAAGAAAAGGTCCAGAAATAAAAGTCTGAAGAAAATACCCAAAAGAGATGACAGCCCATAAAAAGTCAATTTTATACTACAGAGAATAGCCATTGTTATTAAAAAGAATTGGCAAGAACATGAGAGCAAACAAAGTAAGAAAAATGGGCAATATGATGGTTTGAGTCATTGTTTTTATAAAATTGAAAATTATAGGTGTCTAGAGGATAACTTGTAGTTAGAAAGAGCATTTTCTAATTTCCATCATGAGTTCCAGTAGTGTGATGTGTCAGTTTTTCTATTTTTAGTTTTGAACTCTCATAGATGATATTCGATAGAAGCAATTTCTTGTGCCACTCAAGAAAGTTTTATGCCACTTGTCACCATTCTCATAACTAATTTTGGACAAGTAAGACTCTTGACTTGGCATGGCTCACCCCATCTATCCCTTTCATGCATCTGTAACTAATTCTCACATGTGGACACATGTCCTTGTGCCTCTTCAGCTTATCTTCTCTGTCTCTTCCCCAAAGTTCTATAAATTGATCCATTTTGGCCATTGTAGATAACCACATTTTTGGTCTAGCAAAGCCCTTCTAAAATGACATTGCACTTTGCTTTTGGACATTGAATACAAGACCAATTTTGAGTTGTAAACTTCTATCTAAATATGTGAGTGACTTATAGTGCAGCCAAGTGATAGCATCATCCTTACTCCCTTTATCCTTCATGTTTGAAAAAGGTTTTGATGTTAACAGGTCATGTGAAGTGTGTTAAATGCATTGAATTCTCTTTCAAGTATGCAGTTGTATCTATGGTGTGAAATTTGCCCCTTAGGTCGACCATTTTGTTGATTGTCTCAAGCATGTTACCTTCACATTGAAACACTATGTTAGTATCTTTCAATATCATGGAATTAATCTTGAAAAGCATTGTTATTCAATAGAAGTGTGAGAGTCAGTGGGATAAACACCTGGTGGATCACCTCTTTAGAATAGTTTTTCTATTTTATGTAAACTCTTGAATCTTTTCGTGAACAAGCATTGAATTAGGTGATAGACACTTAGAGAAGAATTCAGGGAACTAGCCCTTTTCAATCCTAGAGACTCATCTCTCTTACAAGTTCCCACAAAATTGACGGATGATTTAATGTTGCATCAAATTGAAGGAGTTTCATAGAACATCCTAGGGTGCACAATTTGATGACAACATGTTCTATTACCCAGAAGGTGAAGGGAAGTGTGTAACATGTGTGGGGACGAGTTACTTGTGAAGTAACTCCAAGAATCATATAAAAGGATAAAAGAGGTGAGGAACGCCTCATAAATTTGAGATAAATTGAATTTATTATAGTAAGAAAGACACACTAAAAGATAGACTTAGGATAAGCTAAAATTAACCTAAATGACTTAGGAAAGGTGAACCCAAATAAGATTAATCTCCAATAGTGGATCTATTAGATATTCTTTTCTCCACTTTCTATTTTCACATGTTAGCACTTTTTTCCTACACAATAAATAAATACATCGGTGATCATATTCTAAAAATGTAAAACATGGTTAATGTTTTAACTAAACCTGCATAGGCAAAGTGAATACATGTGGTAAAAGAAACAAACCCATGGGGTCACAAAGACAAAATTACAAATTAAATCTCTATGGAAAAAAAATAATACACACAACAGTCAGATGCAATCATAGAGTCACAGAGTTTAACTTATATTTGAAATAAAGAGGCCTCTATGCACATGTTAACTTATGAATCCTAATTAAAATTATGGTTGGGTCTACTCGATAAGGAATAACATAATAAATATAAATTAAAGAGAAAATTTAATTTAGGTATGTGAAAGTGGTAGCTGGTAAACTTAGGTTTTGGAAAAAATATTCATGGCTAATAAATTAAGATGAGACTTCGACTAAGTTATAATGTGAATGGGACCTAGAATGTGCTGTGAAAATGAAATTAACCTAGAAGGTATAAGTTTTAATTTATCTTTTCTCTTTTGACTTGGTTCACATTTGAATTCCAAAGATTGAGATAAAAGAGGGATTTATCCAACATAATTTATATCTAAATTTAGGACACAATTAGGTCACAATAATAATGTCTTATATTTTTTAATTGTTAATGTGTTTGATTGGCATATTTAATTTTTATATTACAAAAAAAATTATAAATATATGTGACATGTGATTCATATAGCATTGAAGCACAATGTATGTCTCAATTGGAACTAAGCAATGATTTCATCACAATCAAAAAAATCAATTGGGATAAAATCATCTAACCAACCATGCATATACAATAATTCATCATTATTAGTAATATTATATTGATCTAGCTCATAATTGAATCATGTGGATGTACATTTGGTGCTAAGCTCTTTGGAACACTCTCTTTTGATTGTATAATTATGTTAAACTAGCTTTGGATATTGTAGATGGTGGTACTTGGCCAATGGTAGTAGTTGGATATTATTTTTTCTTCTTTCTCTTTATGTGAAGTAATTGTACTTATTAATTGATTAATTTATCAATTTGTGTGTTGTTTACTTTGATTTTGCATTCATACTTAATTGCCTTGAGATTTAATTGTACTCTTAAGAGGGGTTTTATTTTATAATGTTTTATCTCTTTAATATGTAAGTAATCCACCTTGGAAATTGAATTAAATATTCATGTTAATATTATCTAATGTTGTTTCCATTTTCCTTAACCATGATTTTCCAAGTATTACTTTGAATTGTAAAATAGTGGGCTTCACAAAAATTAATGTCTTCACTATCTTAGGCCCAAAATAAATCATTTTTGTAATATGCGCTATCAATCCCTCATAGGTTATTATATGTTGTAATTTTCTCTCATTGTATCCTAGTTTCTTAACGCAACTAGTTGTGCATCCATTGTATTATACTTTGTCATCAACAACATTACATTTTATATGTTCACATTTTATAAGAGGTCAAATTATTAATGGCTCTTTTTCAATAACTTCATGGGAACATAAACCTTTATAGATTATGAAATAAAATAATATATTTTGATATATTCACCTTCTAAAAGAGATTGAATGACCATAGTCTCCTTTTTAGGAACTTCTTGGGATAAATTAGCTTTTTTTTATTGTAAACTAAAGTAATATGGAGAACCTAACGTTGTGGGAGTACTGCTAGATTTTTTAAATGTAAAAATACCCTTATTCACAAGTTGTTCAATTTCATGTTGTCATGCATAACAATTTCTATCTTTATGCCCATTAATACAATGATAGTTAAAAAGTTCCCCATTCATGTTAGATGATGTGTAGGTTGATGGTGATTAGAAGGTAGTTTGATCAACTTATTATCAAGGATTGTTTATTAAATATCACTTGTTCTATCATTAAAGCTATCAAATCGAATGGGTTGATCCACAATAGAATGGAGAGGACTCATGTGAGTCATATTGTTATTAAATACCTTATTTGTAATTTTTTAGGTGGAGATTAACTTTAGGGTTTTTAGGTTGGATAATTTTATTAACTATTATAATCATAGACACAAGTGTGTGCAAATACAAGATCACACTCATAAACATGAACCTAAAAGTAGAGGTTTTCAAAAGAAGGATAATAATTATAATGTGTTTCTTCCCTAAGTGAAGGTAAAATAAATTTGTCAATGATGTATTGATTTTCCAAATTAGTTGGTTGATACATTAAGAAATGCAATGTATTTTTTAACCTTCAAATATAATCTTCAATAAACTCATCATGATCTTGTTTAAGGCTTTAGAAATGTTACAATGTTAATCTAGGACATCAACTCATGTTGAAATGAGATAGAAAATATTATTTTAATTTTAAAAATAAGGATACAGGCCCACTACGTAGATTATAGAACCAATATAAAGCTTTACATGTTTGACTTTGATGAAAATATTTTAATAATACTTTCCATCACATGAATGTTCTCCAAAAGAGTATACAAATCATGCAAGTTTGGCATGAGGATCTCCATAACCATAAAATAAGTTGAATGTATGCATAACTAATCCTTTAGGATAGGGATGATTAAATATTATTTGCATTATAGGTTACCCTAAAATGACATTATCATCAAACTAAGCATTATATGACTTATACTCTAAAGATAAAGTGCAAATTTCTTTTGAATGTCACCTATCACATGCATCATTGATACTATATAGCTAGTAGGCATGGTTATGGATCGTAAATATTCATTCATAGATTTTATCTCACCATGTAGCTTAGACATAGGTATAAAAGATTCATCACAAGCATTCTTATCATTGCATTACTTAGGAACATTATCATATGCCATATTAGCATCACATTTCACATCAATAGAAGAATTAACATCAGATTCATCTGAATAGGAGAAGTAACATCACATTTAATTTCAATAATAAAATCATTGCATTTATAAACATCATTTCAAGGTATATCATCATGAGAAGGAGAATTTATATCATCTATCCATTTTTTTATTATATCATATTTAATAATTGTAAGCTTAGTAGTATCAAAAAGTAAGCTAGATAATTATTTTTTAATTTCTTCTTATTTTACTTAATGATTGGTGGAAAAATATATGGAATAGAAAGGTGAAAAATCTCTTGGAATAGAGAATTAATGTGACTTACTTCTCCTTCTCTACCATTGTATAAATATACATTAATAAGATACCAATCTTATACATCATCATGTATATAATCATAATCAACATATTCAATTCATTAATTCACATAAGCATGATCATCACTCACATAATCATTATCATTAGTCACACAAACATAGTTATATACATCCACATTTGTCCACTCACTAGCATAATCATAAGGTGACACAACATGGCTAGAAAATAATTAATCTCTAGGATGAGACACAGTAAGGTTGGAAGGATACACACACATGTGAAACTTACCAAACCCAAATATGAAAATAAGAATAATCACATGTCATTTTTCTTATAATAAGGGCCAATATATGAATCTAGGGTTTTTTAAGATTATATATCAACAAATGAACCCTAAAATAAATAGATCTCTTTGAAATGGAAATCAAAAATCAAATCTAAAAATTAAACCCTAATATAAGAGAAATATGAAATCCTAAAAAGGAAAGATGAAACCCTAATGGAGGAATACTTAGGGTTTGCCACACTCAAAATAAAGATCAGTTTCACTAAAATTTTGTATTTTATTTTATAACTAATTTAATCTAAATAATATAACATTATTGAAATTCATGAAATTTAAAATACAAATTTGAATGTAAAAAAGAGACTAATATTTCACTTACTATTTAATAATTGACAAATCAAGAGAAAAGAGATTGCACTTAGTTGATTTTTTTATTTATGTTGCTCATTTCCTATATCACAATCCCTTAAAACATTTTATATTGACTTTGTGATTACTTTTATTAGGAAAAATGATTTTAAAACCCAAGCAGACACTTTTAGTCAAGCTCAAAAACCCTAGGGCAATCACTAGTGTCAAACTCTAACAGTATTTTCAAAGATGACCATATCAATTTGTGCTAGTTTAATTCATTGCACATGTGTTTGCATATATTTTTTGTGCATATATTCACCTTCAGCCATATGCATGGAGATTTTTTTCCCTTTTCTTCGCTTCAAAATCCTAATTATACTTTTGAAACCAAGATAAACTTTAAATGCATTATAAATTTGGTTTGGATTCACCTCATCCATTTTTCATTTCTATGTTTTGTTACTTTAAAGAGGTCTCAAACTTCACATACTTATACCACTAATGTGTGTATGTGCCAAATCATGTGATTTCAAGTCTAAATGATTTTTTTAAAATCCTCATTTGGTATAAGGATGAAATTGATGCATGCAATCAACTTTAGATCTATACTAAATAAAAATATCAGTCAATTAGATGTCTATTTACTCTTTGTATGTCTCTTGTCTCTCAATTAATACTTGTCCCTAAAATGATCCTAAGGGATTTATATGTATAGTTCTCTCAAATTTTTATTATGGAACTATTTATGTGTAAAATAAAACCTAATAAGGCACAATAAGATAAAATAAAATGACCCAAAGGGGGTTGAACTTGAAATATACCTGAAAGTCACACTAGGACACTGCCAATAACATAGAATAATGCTGGTAACTAACACGCTTTAGATCTTGTCAATACTATCCTAAAAACATATAAAATTCAAATATATAAGAATATGTATATGGATCTATGTGACAAAGTTAATAAACATTAAGAAAGCTTGGTCAAAACAACACATAGTCAAACAAAATAGACAAGAGAATGCAAGACAAAGACAAAAGCACTAATAAGTGTCCCATTTACAAATGAGAGTCCATATATGTAAATTCACATGAAAATCATTGTAAAAAAAATCCTCATACCAAATTTGGGTGTCTATAAAATCCACCATTTTTATTTTGTATTTATATATGTAGAAGAATATAAAAACTAGCATAAAAAAGAACAACCCTGTAGATGAAAAAAATGAGCAAAGCTTACAGACTATAAGAATGACATGAGTAGGACTCTAAATACATATGGCTTCCCTTAGAACTTAATGCATACTATGGTAAAATGTATTGATAAATCTGATATCCTCATCAGGAAGACTAGTGTAAGTGTTTAACCCTAAAAATCTAGATTGGGATTATCTAGGGTTTAAAAGGGGTATATAGAATTGAAATAGCACAAGGGTGATAGCTAGATCTATATTAGGCCAATTAGATGCTAAACTTAGATATAATCATACACTAAATTTATTATGTTGAGATAGTCTAAATATGGAAATTATAACTATGCTTGATATAGAAATGACAAAGAAGTGATGTACTTAGCTTGTTTTGATGTTAATGTAGTTCTAAATCAAGAATAAATAGAAAATAGGTTGGTATATGATTCTAAAATAGTCACCAAATTTTGGCTCTAATGCTTTTGGCTCTCTGGATAGTAATGTCATCCTAGGATGGTTTTATCGACACTATTATCTAGGTTTGATATCAGTGTCATGTACAAAATTTCTATTATAATAAGATGCAACAACTTGAATGCTTATGGGTTTTGCTTCACCTTCTCTCTGATGCACTTAGATCTAGGTCATGGATAGTCACTCCTTATGAAATGGAAAAAACCTAGTTATCTATCTTCATAGTGACTTTGGGTAAAAATGGGTTAGTAGACACACAGTGTTGATCTGACCCCAAAGACCTCATTGTTAGAGAGTGCTACCTACATTTCTAATTATCCAAAATAGGGACTCAGACTCATGTAGTTGTCCACTACATGTTATCTTATATGTGAATAATATAATATGTGCAAAGCAATCATAACAAGGACCTAACTTATAACTTGGCAAATCAGGGTCTTGGGTTGCTCCTTTAGTAATTCATATTTATAGATGTGTAATATTTATGACTGGTATAGAAACATGGAAGCTTTTTTGAATTTGAATGCTTGATAGAGTGCTTTTGATAATTTACCTTTGTATATTTGGTATTTCTTAGGTGTTTCATAGGATTTATAGGTGAGGAATGAACAAGGGTTGATCTTGTATTTATATCAATCCCTTTGGGGTAATAATTCACATTAAAGCACTTAGGCTGACCATAATGATATGTTTCATTTGCAAAGTAGATGAATTTAAGGCATTGGACACTTGCATCAAGACATGATAGTAGTCTCAACGCTATTGTATATCCTAGACATTAGTGTCCAAGGAGGAGGAGAGCAAGTATAGGTTATGAACTTGCAAAGATGGAAGATAAATACATTTTAAGAATTCTAGGCAAGATAGAAGACCTAGGTCATCTTAATAAAACTAGTTATACTAAGAGATATATCCCAAGGGGCATAAAGATAGTGTAGATGTGAGACTTGTCAAAGTAGGAAGGAAAATAAATTAAGAGGAATGACCAAAGTTTGAGTTTTCCAAGTGTACGAAACTAAGGTACTATATAATTATAAATATCATCTGCACTTTCCCCCTTTATTCTAGTAATGAAATTGCTGGTTTAAAGAAAAGGAATGTGTACCTGGGTGTGTATGCACACCTTGTCTTTACATGTGCCCAAATTTTGTGATTTGATGGTGACTGACCTTGTAACCAAGAGCATGCTACAATATAAAATTAGTGCATATAATCTGGGTTGAAATTACTTGAAATGGATTAAAATTAAAAGAGAAAGGTTTAAGAATACACCTGTGTGTCGATGTAACCACCTTCCCTATTGGAAAATTATTTTAATATATATATATATATATATATATATATATATATATATATATATATATATATATATATATATATATAATTATAAATATCTGAAACTAAGATTAGGGAAAATATAGATAAATATTTAAAGTGCATATATGCAAGGAGATAGAGAGATAACGATAGAGAAAGAGATTGGAAGGCACATGTCCCCAACTTTGGAGCAAAAGTGAGTTACCACCTAGTAATTATGATTAGCTCAACTGTGAAACCCAATTATAGTTATAACCTGATGAGGTTGGATGATCAAGTCCAACCTAAAAACTTGGAAATATTGAATCATTTTATCACCTCAACCATACTAAAATGTGAACCAACTAATGTAATAGATTGGCTCAATAAAATCCATAAAAATCCATAGGGTAGCAGTACAAAAAAAATTATGATATGGTAACAGTCCATAAAAGAGTTTTGGAATATAAAACTTATATGGATTTTGTAATATTAGGCACATGTTGCATAACATATGCACCTTATATATGTCTTATGATTAAACTATGTATACAATGGTACCAATCTATAGAATTTTGCCACAATTGTGAATCTAATTTATATAACTATGTGCTTTGGCTAATTCAAAAAAAATTATAAGTGTGGATAACATGCTTCCAAAGCATGCCCCACCATATATGGAGAAATATAAAAATTTATATAAGTACTAATGTGGAGAACATGTTTCCAAGACATACCCCCATTGTAAACTAGAAATGTTGAATACTGAATAGGTGTGGATAACATGCTTCCAAAGCATGCCCCCACTAAATCTAGAAACTAATACAAGTACCATACTGAAAGAACATGATTTCAAATCATGCCACCACTAATTTTAAGAATAGTGAATGTGTGGATCCTTTCAAATATGAGATGCCCCCACTGAATCTAAAAATTTATATAAGTACCATATATTGAATGAGTGTGGAGAACATGCTTCCAAAGCATGCCCCCCCTGAATCTAGAAATTGTGCCAAGTCTGGAGAACATGTCTATATTACATGCCCACACTAGTATTCCCCCCCTTTGAGGTGATGTAAAAAAAGGAACTGGTAGTTACCTCACCTTTAAAGGATAAGATAATTGTGTAATCTATGAATGTAACCATGTAGCATATAGAAGGAACATGTCTAGGTAAATGTATCATTTAAGTGCATGGAACCAATGTGATCACATTTAGACCTAATGTGAATGCTAAATATCATGTTAATGAATAGATATTAATAGTATAATCTCAACAAAAAACAATTACACATACAAGATCACTCAAAAGCAAGTCAAAAGGCAATGGTCTAAGGAGATTGCAAACAAGAGGCATGTTCAAATGTTGCATAATCTATGGGACATTACTTAGTCAAATGTTCATAGAATTAAGAATGACACATTAAAATGTCCATACAAAAAAATGACATATGTAAATGTCCATGAAATCATACACAAGCAAGGGGGCCGCATGTAAAGGAACATATTTAAATGCTCAAAAAATCAAGACAATAGCAAGGCGAGACACTCAAGAAAGTGCATAAAGTAAAGCATAAGTAACCAGCATACAAATGCCATAGTAGTCCATGGATCCAATGTGTTAGGAAAAAATGTCAAGTGTATAACATATCAAGTACCCTATGTAAGATGTAATCATGGATAATAGGCATGTGTAAGTACATATGTAAGATCAAACACGATAATTTAGATTGATCATTGAATCATATAACTTGTGTGTATCAAGACCAAAGAACTGAATGCCCCCAATGTCCATATGACATGAGTAGAGGGAAATCCTAACATCTTAAATAATAATGTCTCATGTATTTGTGTATGCATGTATCACACTCCATTACAAGTGTGACACATATGTGTATGTAGGAGTAATCGAGTATGTCATCTATAAATATGGAAGTAACATATGGATGCCAAGGATATAATAGAACATGTAAATGTTGAAAGTGTTTTAGAGTTTTAGATGGTTTTTATTTTTTTGGTATTTTTAAAGCAAAAAGATCATCTAATGATGCCATCTAATGGATGGTCATAGATATCTCCCCACTATGCATCTAGTGTAATACCTCATTTATGCTATCGAGGAACATGTATAGGTTTAATATCTGACACTGTAGTATCAATAGTACTCTACATATGTAGAATAGGATTATGTGGTCATGAAGCAATAGTAGGAGTAATAGGAGTAGGGGTTATTAGAACCCATCATTGAGTGCTTGTTTGTTTCTTTGGTATAATAATAATATGTAAACTTTGAGGTGCTCTAGATATGTGATCATGGTGTGTAGTAGAAGATGGGATTTCTATGGAATCCATTATATGTCTTTGCTTTGGTATAGAAATAACACATACATTTTGAGGTGCTATAGATATATGATCATGGTGTGTAGTAAAAGATGGAGATTTTATGGAATCCACTATATGTCTCTAATGTAATGGTCTTTTAAGTCTTGGCCACCTAGTAAAAGGGATTACCGGTTGCTTACCCTTTTGTGGTGAACTAGCCTTAGTACGATTGATAACTATTTGTTTAGTTATAAGTTTATTTTGTTCAAGAGGAAGCTCATATAGAATTTTGGAATTTGTAATTAGCCGATTGACATGAATGTATTTAACATACCCACACACTATAAATGATACTACTCAAAGAATGTGTATCCAAGGTCTTCCTAATAGCATATCAAATATGCCTATGAAAGGGATAACTGAAAAGGTAGTAACCACATGTGTGGAACTAACCTATAATGGTAAGTCAATCTCACTAAGAAATTTATATGAGGTCCCATCAAACTCAAACTGATCTGGAAGAAAAATGTAAATCATTATGAGTATAACCCAAGTGCATAAGTACGTTCATGGTGCAAACATTTTCACTTGCACCATTATTGATCATAACACTACATATGAATGCTTATCAAGGTATGTTCAAATGAATAGAGAATGAAGATTAGAGTCATCATCCTTAATTTCATTGTCATTAATATAAATAGAAGGTTCTTAAACCATATGAGGTATATGTAGAGTAAGATTACAAAGCAAGTTAGTTCATGCATTAGTAAGTAAAACCAATAATAAGCATAATGAACCTAACATGCTAAGTCCACTCCCTTGAAGGGCAGTGTCAATGAAATCAAGAAACTAATGAGGAAAACAAGACAAGTAATACCCTCCCAAACTAGCTCTCCTTCAAAGACGGTTCATAAATATGTTTGTGCCTAGATTTGATGCTCCAAGTCTTTATCAACGTGGTTGGGGAAGTGCCTCTATCATCTCTTCTAGAAACAATGATTTTGGCTCCTTGATTGCTTAATTTGGAAGAATTAGTGAAGCTCTTTCTATCAATATTTTTGCATAGGTTATTTACACTAAAAAGATTCCTTTTAGTCTAAGGTGGCTTGTGTATTTATACTTTTATAGAAATGTTGAGAATCAACTATGACCATCCATATTGATATCAAGATGTGTGTCCAAGGATTAATTCAATTTTTGAGGACAAAGTAATTAATATTTTGGAATAAGGGAGCATTAATGACACATGGGTGACCTTAAATCTAATATTTATCTCCATTAATTTCTAATGTTAGACACCCCTTAGATGATGTCATGGGTGATGTCAAGGCCCAGATATTTTGATTTATGAATTTCCAATACTAAATATTCAATAAATTTCCATGGATTTTCCACTTAAGCTCTTAATTTGATTTGATTTGCTTAATGGATTTTACTTAATATTTTCAAATACTTGTAAATTAGTTATATGTTTAATCAGAATGGTCAAAAATGTCAATTTAATTAGTCACAATTTGACTGGAGTTGAATTAAAGGAAGGCAACGATTGTGTACATGGTATTATCCTAATTAGGACAATATAGACATGAATCTACACATGTACGTGATGTGTGTTGATGAATCAGAGGATTTTAGTGGTTTAAAAGATCATTTTGCTTGGTCATAATGTGACTCAAAGTGAATTAAAATAAGATAATGCTTACATAAAATTCATTACCCCATTCAAGGATACAAGATCATAAATCAACACCTATATGTGATGAATGTAGATGAATTAGAGCATTTCATTGATTTTGGTCCAGATTATGCATTGTTGCAAAATGTCATTTAGATTTACAATTTTAGCACAATAATGATAAGAATTGGATGTATACATTTTCCCCTATTTGAGAAGTTGTGGTGAGACATTTATTCAAAGCAATGGCTTTTCAAAGAATAAAAAGTCATTAAGAAGAATTTGGAAGGTAATGATTGAAGAAATAATTAGTGACCCATGATGCCCCCTCGAGAAGGCATGCAAGGATGAAAAAGAGGGATGGACTCTCAAAAAAGAGAGAAAGGGTGAAATTAACCCATGGATGAGACTAAATCCATATGAGTTATTCCTTGCATGCGTTGATTTCTAATGATCAAATAGAATAAAATATAATAGGCCCCATGGTGGGGGAAGTGGGAACAATGCATCCCAAAATAGAAGCAACACAATGTGACATATCCAAATTAGGGTGAAAGCTTTGGGCTTATGGAATTATCGATCCTAAAATTAGTTGCATACTTTTATTTGCCAAAATGAGGGCATTGCTCCAGAGAAAGGAGGCCAATAAATTAATAATGTGCCCCAATATAATGGATTTGATCTATAGATAAATTGATTTTGCCCTAGAAGGGCTAATTTTGACCACTAATAATTAATTTTGCCCTAGAAGGGCTAATTTTGACCACTAATAATTGATTTTACCCTAGTAGGTCTGATTGGATTGATGATTGGTCTAAATATTGTGCCCCCATAGGGAAAATTGGTAAGCATAGTTCAAGGATATAACCTATTGCATAAATTAAAAATGAGTAGGTGCAAATGTAGGTACGATGGTTTAATGACTTTTCAAAAACTAAAGAAGCCATAAATAATCAGGTATACGCAAATGCATAAAGAGATGAAATATAAGGTATATAAGGCATACGAGGATTTATGATATTATATTGGAATAATATGGACATGAATATGAATAAAATAAGGATGATAGAGATGATCGATCTAACCTGAGATACGTCATGTATCCAAGTGTTTCCTACATAGTCCAAATGGACCTCAAACCAATGTAGTTCTCCCAAAAGTGAGAGAAAATGGAATGACGAATGAAGAATAGAAGAAAGATGGACCAATGTTTAATTATGTTTATGATATCCTATTTAGGTAGCAAATATGTAGGATAGTGCTTTCAGAGATGTTGTTCGATGCCACATTGATGTTTGGACATGGAATACTTGGTGTTAACTTTAGCAATTGAAATTATGCATCATAAGTATGTATAACCTATAATAACCTTGTATTTTGATTATGAATGGACTGGTTCAAAAGTGCATATTTATAACTAAAGATAATGATAAAAAATACCAAAACCAAAGTTTCAAGCATTTACATTTGAATAAAAAATAAAACAAAGAAAAAGATAAAAAGAGACGTCAAATACAAAATATAACCAACTTAAAATCAAGATATGAATCATCAATAATTAAGTGGGAATAATAATGTACTAAAAAATAAACATGTTATAAAACAATTTAAATACAAACGTAAACAATTCAAACCCAAGTTAAGGTCAAACTCAAAAGATTTACAAAATATATTCAAACACAACACTCAAAACAAGCTAACAACCTAATAAGTAAAACACACACAAATGCAAAATAGTAAGATAAAGTGAATAATCAAGCACTATACATGTTTACAAATCTAAACAAATAGTAATACAAAAAATAATGGTTAATCATAATGTTAGTATAAATATAATACAAACTATTCATGGGCGTGTAATAGAGGCATTGTTCTTGGCAATAGGGTGACCTTAAGCTAGGTAATAACAACACACATACAAAAACACAAAGACAATGGGTACAAAGTTTCCCCCAGGCTATATGGAAACAATGACACAAAACAAACAAAATTTGGGAAATAGAAGAAAAGGAAGGGGTAGTCGAGCTGACTCCAGATGCACTAGGGAAGTGGATGTTGCCTACATAGTTTCATGGATGTGAGGTCCAATATAAACTTCAGGCCCAATGTAGTTCTCCTAGGATATGGGATAGAATAAAATGATGATCTATAAAATAAGATTATTGTGTAGAGGAATATGGGAAGGGTCTCACAAAATGATGAGTGTAGTTAAAGGAGAATCACTTGTAAAATAATGAGAGTGTAAGAAAAGCCAAGGGTGTTGTAATGCATCTACTTCAAATGAAAAATGAATATAATGGTGACTCAAAAAATAGAGAGAACGTACAGTTAAGGACAATAAGGATGAGGAAACTAAAGGATAATTGGTCACTTTTAAAATAGTGTATGAGTCCTAAGATCCTTAAGGCAAAGAAGTGGTCAAAAAAGAAAAGAAGGTATGGCCGAGCTTACTAAAGATATCCCATGTATCCAAGTGTTGCCTACATAGTCCATACGGACCTCAAGCCAATGTAGTTCTCAAAGAAATGGGAGTAAAAATACCAAGGTGGTCTTGAAATAAATTTAATAAATAAGATGGCCCAACCTAGAAAATTTTGATGACTTTATATCTCGTGAAGAGATTTTAAGCTAATTTTCATGATTTCGTAATTTTTAGGGTTTTGTAAATCTTTTACAAACATTTTTGGAAATTTATAAGTGTCTCAACTCAATTGAGAATTATGAGATACTAAACGGTTCAACTCGTAAAATGGTAAGAGCATGGCTTAGGTTGTTATCAAAATGGTGAGAGCATGGTAAAGGGGTGACCAAGCTAACCTCAATATAAATTGAACAATGCCTATGTAGTCTTGAAAGACCTCAAGTCAATGTAGTTCAAACATATGGCAAGGTACAAAAGGATGCTAAAGCAAAGCAAAGGTCAAGGCAAATAGCAAGATAAGGTAAATGGCAAATGTAAAAGGCAAGGTAAAAGGTTCCATCATTTCTATTGATGTGGAGATACACATCCTGACCAGTATATGATATAACCAAAAGAGTCAGTCATTGAAGTTACTAGCCCATACCCCTTTTGAATAGTTTCTCTATCAAGAACATGTTGCTAATTTAGATTTCAATAATGATGTTGTGATCTTCATTGGTCATTGATTTTATTTCCTCGGACCTTCGAGATAAGATGTCTTCATAGCCTCTATAAAAAAAAGTGTGGCCAATAGGGGTAAATAATGATAGGCACATGATAAATGGTCTGAGTTGGCAATGGAATATTGGTATATAATGGAATCTATAATGATTAGGTAACAAATGAAGATCGAGACTTTCAGTCACATGCAATATTGTTAATTCTAGATTTGACATAATTTTGGTTATGATGAGGCCAAAGACTTCTGCACATGCTCTCGATAGGACCATAATATCATTTCGTGGTTTAGACCTATGAGATGTTACAATCTAATTATGTTTTAGATTGTCTATTGTACCAATATCATCTTCAATAATGTTTTCATCAAGCAATAAAGAATTGTTATGCTCAGCTATTGGTGCTTCAAAGAGGTTTTCACCAATAAAGTTGTCTTGATTGTCCCATAACACCTATGAGAAGGTTTCACTAAAGAATGTTGACTTTTCACTTTGATTATCTTATAATGCCTCAAACAAGGTTTCACTAAAATATGTTGAGTTTAGAATTTGATTTTCCCCTAGCACCTCCAAAAAGGTTTCATTAAGAGACTATTCTTCTTCTGTATAAATGTGGTCTTGATAGCCCTAATATTCTACACCTGATATGTCACCATGGATGCAATTCAACAAAGTGTGATTCTATCAATCCCAATTGACACTTGTGGGAAGTGGAATGTCAATATAATGGCTATGTTGGGTGGTGTTAATGGTATGTGGAATAGTAATGCAATGGGAAGAGGCAACACAATCCTTGTATAATGTACTAGGAGAAAGTGTGTCGATGATGAAGTAATCATCCTCAAAAATTATAGAAGGATCATAAACATATTTAAATTGATCTACAAGAGATGTGTACCCAATGTCGTAACATCTCCTAAGGTACTCTAATTCTGAAGCTGATTCTAACTCAAAGGACTCTAAATCTAATGTTGAGACTGATGTTGATTATGATTCTCTTATTGAATTTGATATTGGTTTAATAATATAACTTGGCTATAATTTTGATCTTCTTCAATTGTGGATGTTGATATAATGATGTATTTTTGAATGTTTGGTATTGGACAAGTAATGGCCTATGATGGCATAATGGGTTCTTCAAAAATAGATTCATCTAAGAAGGTCTCAACACAGACTGGCTAGTCTACGTGAAGACCTCAAAGAGAGGGAAATACCTAAAGAGTGACTCCACAAATACTAGCTTGTCAAAGTGAGACTCCTTAATAAGGGGGAAAAGGTCAAGAGATAACTTCATAGATATTGACTTGTCAAAGTGAGGCTTTTCAAAAAAAGGATAAGGGTCGACAGGCAACTCCACCAAGACTGGTTTGTGAAATCAAGGTTCATTGACAATAGGGAAAGGACAAAAAGGTGATTAATCATAGGTTGACTTATCATGAATGGGTGTTCTAACAATAACATTAAAAATTGATTAATTTTTTTGGCCTTAATACATACTTGTTGGTAAAATCTTGGATTTGAACACACTTGGGTCTTTAATAGTTAATGACTCTTGGATGAATAATGATCATCTTTGTGGTACAAAGACCTTTGGTTGGGATTTTATAAAGTGAGGAATAGTTGGTACTGGATGAGTAATGGCTTGTGGTTCAATACTAGGATTTTTAAAAATTAGATTATTGAAGAAAGGATCAATAAAGATTGGCTTGTCCAATTGAAGTTCCTCAATGATGGGTTCAACAAATATTGGCGATGGGTCCAAGATAGTAACTTTAACACACCTAGTCATGATTGCACGGCCTTACTTAGGTAATAAGTTGCCAAAATTGGAAGGAAAAGGAAGAAGGCCTGAAATGATAATCTTTGGGCATTACAGAGCTTGGTTGCCAATGTAGGACAAAGGATGAGGGCCTAGAATAGTAACCTTTGAGCGTTGTATAGCTTGGTTGCTAATGAAAGCCAAAGGAAGAGGATTGGGTTGGCCTATGATAATCATCATGGATTGGTTTGATAATTCAAAATTAGACCCAAAGAAGGTGATATCAGTCTAGAAAACATGCCCCCATAAAGGGTGGTATTGGTCTAGAAAAAATGCCCCTAGAAAGGGCAATCTTGGTCCAATGAAATCTAATGTGGTACATGGGTTCAAAATAAACCCCCTAATTCAACAATGAAATGGTCTAATAATAGGCACATGAGTCCAAGATGAACCCTATTTTGGCTTCATTCAGCTCATGATTGGTATGTGGGTTCAAAATAGAACCCTGATCAAAAATGGAATGGTGCAGCATGCAATTCAAAATGAACCTGATCGAAATAGAATGGTTTGATACATGATTCAAAATAAATCTAACTTGGATTGACTTAGATTCTAACAACTATGTGGGTTCAAAAAAGGAAACCTGATTCGGCATGACTTGGCTCACAAAAGGTATGCAGGTTCAAAAAGGAACCTTGACGTAAATAATTGATCCCAAACTAGATTTTGGTCCAAATGGCTCTGATTTAAATGGTTTTCAATTGGATAGCACAATGGTATTATGAAAATAGGATAATGGTATCATTATTCAACATTACACTAACATGATTAAAATATTTCCCAAAAATTGGGCATGGTAATGCGTCATCTTAAAAGTGTGTAATGGACTACATGTTTGAACTTGATTTTGTGGTTTTGACTTGGTTCAAACAAAAAAGTGATTTTAGACTTGAGTATGAAAAAGATGACATTTAAACACAAGCAAGCAATAAAATAGTCTAAATACAAAAGTAAATGATTCAAGCCCAAGTCAAGGCAAGACTCAAGAGGTTTAAAAAATGTATTTAGACTCAATAGGCGAAACAAACAAGAATCCAAATACGCATTCCTACACTAAAATTAACAAGGTTTCTTTGTACCATTGGATTCTATCTATATACTCCTTCTTGAGAGGAATTAATCTATTAATCCAAAAATTAAATGCATATGAAAAGTAGGGTTGTTTAGACCCCCTCTTCTCTCAAGAAATTGTATGATGACATGGAAATTTAGGCTATTCACCTTGCACTAATGATACTTCATGACAAATGGGGTTTGTCTAAAAACTATAAGTTTCAATTGATCTAGATGGTCCCATGTGTGTGGTTAACACTAGGGTGCAACACATCATTTGGATCCAAGCTAATTAGTTTGTTATAAAAAGGTCTTATCCTTTTTACAACCACTACATCCATCAAATTATTTAGTGTAGTGTGATGTCCATATTAGGCCATTATTCCAAGGCAAATATCGCTAATAGAGTTAATTTAATAACTCAAACTAACATCCCATTGAGTACCCTCAATTTGTATACCCCACTATGGAGTGGGGTTGAAATCATGGTGGGATATAAAATACTAGGCCAATGCTTCCCTAAAGAACTTATGGAGAGGTGATGAAATCATGTCCACAAGCTAAGTGCAACAAAATAAAAATAAAAGGACTTTAAAGGTCATTTAGGATCACCCAAGTTACTCAAAGCTCAGGGAGTTCCTTTGCAACATTCATTCTATGCTTGGACAAAGTGACAAAGCAATGAATGAAGCACTTTTGGTCACCCAAGTTTCCTAAAGGGGATAGAGGAGAGCATATGAGCTAAGTCTAGTTTGCCAAAAAACACACAACAAACAAAAATGATAAATAAGAAATCTCTTAAGAGCACTTAGTCTAGGATTTGTGTTCATTTTAAAGTACTAAGTGAAATTTAGCCCCTTGGATTTGTTTTCATTTGTAAAAATAACCACTCTTTAGCTGGCAAAACCTCCAACCAACAAGTTAGGAGTTTCAACTGTGGTCTTTGGCAAGCAAAACTTACGACAAAAAAGTTAGATTGGTAAACAAGTTAACATGATTGTATATTTTGTTTTATTAAAAATATATTAATTTCAAATCAAATTAACTTAATAATATAAAAATTCATGATGAAATGCATGGTTTTAAAAAAATTCATTAAAAATATAGTATATATGAACCCAAACAAGCCTTCAGAAGTTGGTCACTTCATGGCCTAGCAACCTCACTGATATATAGGGTGACTTCATCATTTAGAAAGGTGACTCCACTATTTGATAGAGTGACTTCTCCATTTGCATTGTAACCTTACTATGTTCATTATAGCTTTATCATTTAGCAAAGAAGGTCCAACTAGTGTGAATTCATAATTTTGATCACAATATTGCTTTTTATCAGAGAAAATCCACCGTTATTATCATGAAACCATTATTTTCCTAAAAAAATGTTAGCACCTAATAATTTCAATTTTTTGAAAAATATCTGCAACATTAAACAAAAATAATCACATAATATGAAAATTCAGTAGGCATATGGTTTTTTTTTTAAATATCAAAAATGGAGTCTGGATGACTCCAAACAAGCCTTTGGAAGTTGGTCACTTTGCATCCTAGTGACCTCATTATTTTCACTTCAATCTCACCAATTTTTAGGGTGACCTCATCATTTTTACTATAAGATAGAAAACGTGAAAATTAAAACCAAAAAGAGCAAAATGGCATCAAAAAATGGTCTGAATGCACAATTAAAAGGATAAAATGGCCCCCAAAAGGGTTTGTGAAATGTGTGGTCCCATCGGGTGTGCCAAAATGTAGAAAAAGATTATAAAATAGGTGAATTAATACGTTAGTAATCAAAACCAATAATAATCATAAATAATATAACATGCTAAGCCCACTCCCTCGAGGGGTAGTGTCAATGAAATCAAGAAACTAATGAGGAAAACAAGACAAACAATACCCTCCCAAGTGGCTCTCCTTCAAAGACAGTCCATAAATGTGTTTGTGCTCAGATTTGGTGTTTCAAATATTTTTCAATACGGTTAGGCAAGTGCCTCCATCTTCTCTTTTAGTACCAATGACTTTGGTTCCTTGATTGGTTAATTTGGAGGAATTAGTGAAGGTTTTTCTAGTAATATTTCTGCATAGGTAGTTTGCACTAAAAAACTTCCTTTTGGTCTAATGTGACTCATATATTTATACTTTTTTAGAAATATTGAGAATCAATTGTGACCGTCCATATTGAGATCAAGATGTGTGGCCAAGTATTAATTTAATATTGGAGGACAAAGCAATTAATATTTTCAAATAAGGGAGCATTAATGAGGCATGGGTGGCCTTAAACCTAATATTTATCTCCATTAATGCCTTATGCTTGACACTCTTTTCATGATGTCATGGCCCAGATATTTTTATTTATAAATTTTCAATAATAGATTTTTAAAAACTTTTCATGGATTTTCCACTTAAGCTCTTAATCTGATTTGATTTGTCTAGTGATTTTTACTTAATATTTTACAATTTTTAGAAGTTGGTCACATGTTTAATCAAAATGGTCAAAATTGTAAAATGACTTGCTCATAATTTGACAAGAGTTGACTTAGAGTAAGTCATGGTTGAGTACAGGGTATTATCCTAATTAAGACAATATAGACATGAATCGACACATGCATGTGATGTGTGCTGACGAATTAAAGGATTTTAGTGGTCAAAAATGTCATTTTGCTTGGTCATAATTTGAATCAAAGTGAATTAAAAGGAGATAACACTTGCATAAAATGTATTTCCCCATTCAAGGATACATGAGTGTAAATTGATACTTGTACATGATGTGTGTGGATGAATTAGAGCATTTTAGTGATTTTGGTCCAGATTGTGCATTATTAAAGGATGTCATTCAGATTTGTAATTTTAGCACAATAGTGATAAGAATTGTATGTCTATAGTATATGTTGTGTTTAGGTACTAATAATCCCATCTAGTGGGTTCCCATAATGTGATGGAGGAGGATGTGCACTATATGCCATTTGGATTTTTGGATCCTTTTTAGAATGTTCTTGCAAAGGATTGTTATATATTTTCTATTTATGGTGATCACCAGGTTATGAACATGATTCCTTTTGATAATCCTCAAATATAAGTTTTTGGTCATCAATAAGATCTTAGATATTAAGATTTAAGGTAAATCATCGTCTTGTAGAATGCCTTGGTCCTTGATGATAATCACAATAAACATTCACATCATATCCTCTAGGTAGAGGTCAATCATATCAACCTCGATATGAAGGAGAGATATAAGCTGACACTCTAGTAACCATAAGAGTAATGATGCTATGGACTTAGGGAAACATGTAAATTGTCTCCTTGGTACATTAGATAGGACAAGTCGATTAGGCTGTTGTGAAACTGTGTTAACCATGGTGGTTGTTTTCTTTCTTAGATCAGGAGGTTTTACCTTGTAACTTAGTTTAATAATGAATTTAATACTAGATGTAGATGCAACTAGTGTGTTTGTTGCATAATTGAGCTTATTTAATGACATAAGCTTCATTTCACAGTGTCGTACAACATGGCATAATTTATTGAAAGATTTGAACTTCTTGAAAATAATGGACTCATGCAAAGGAATAGGTAAACTTTGCTTGAATATATCTTAAAACTCTTTATCTACCATAAGATTGGTCATTTTGGATTGCATTGTCTTATATCCTAAGACATATTAAGTGATAGGTGTATTGGTTCTTTATTTGATTTTGGCAATATGGGCATAAGAAACCTTTTCATAAATGTTAATGGAAAAGTGTGCTAAGAATTGGTTTGAAAGATGTTTGAATGTTTTTATGAATTGGCGAGGTAAATCATAAAACCACCTCAAAGAATAGTCCTCAAGGCTTCTTGGAAATAATTTGGTCAAAATTTTATCATTGGAAGCACAGTCAAGGCACACCACATGAAAGGTTTGAAGATGTTGTTTAGGATCACCCTTGCCATCATAAAATGTGAACTTAGGTGCACCAAATCCAGTTGGCAAAGGGTGCAGAGAGGTCTCAAGTGCAATAGGGTTATGAACCACATATTACAAATCTTTAGCATGAGGGGATTTTAAAACATTTTGTTCAATGTTTTTAATCTTGTCTTCTTCCAAGGTATTTATAACTTAAAGGAATAATTGAATGGTAGACCTAGTGGGATTTAGATTAACAAGTTGAGTAGTCACTAAAGGGGATGAAATCATGTTTTGAGTATTAATATGCATTAAAACTAGTATTTGTGTTGAAAGTACTTGTAACTTCATGATAGATGTATAAATATTATTTTTAGGTAATAAAGGTTTTAACACATCATCTATGTTCCCATTAGATATATTTATTTGTAATGTGTTCAAGGGGAGGTATGTTTCCACTATAATTTTGGAATTCTTTGCTTCAAGTATAGTTTTTAAGATCTCATCAAGATATTTGGAGTTTTGTCGAATGCTCTCACAAAACAATGCATTTTCATGCACTTAATCATGGTATTTTTGCTCATTTTCATTTTTTTCAAGGTTTTCATTATCATAATATTCTATGATAACCCCATAAGTATTTTTTTCATTATCAACATGGGTATCATCATGATCCAAGATACTAGATCTCCCATTGGTTTGAAACATCTTAGATGGATGGAGGGGAATCCCAATATGTTCAATAGGCACACCTCCCTATCTAAGGCTACACCTAGGTTACATGCAAAATAATAAAACTAAGAAATTAAAAAGTACAATAATATAAAACCCTAAGAATAAAAAAATACATTCACATGACTTAGTTTACCAATTTTTTAACCCTAAAAATCTAGATTAGGGTTATCTAGGGTTTAAAAGGGGTATATAGAAATCAAATGGCACAAGGGTGATAATAAGATCTATGGCAGCCCAATTAGATGCTAAACTCATATATAAGCATACACTAAATTTATTATGCTAAGATAGTTTAAATATGGAAAGTAAAACTATGGAAATGACAAAAAAGTGATGTACTTAGTGTGTTATAATGTTAATTTAGTTATGGATCTAAAATAGGTAAAAAGTAGGTTGGAAGATGATTCTTGAACAATCATCAGATTTAGGGTCTAATGCTTCTCTCTCTGGACAGTAACGTCAACCTAGGATGGTTATGTCGATGTTACTGTCTAGGTTCAATGTTAGTGTCATGTACATAATATTTATTGAAATAGGATGTAACCACTTGGATGCTTCTAGGTGTTTCACTTCACCTTCACTCTAGTGCATTTAGATATGGGTCATGGATAATCACTCCTTGTGAAATGGCAAAACCCTAGTTCTCCATGTTCATAATGACCTTGGGGAAAAATGGGTTAGTGGGCACATGGTATTGCGATGACCCTAAAGACCCTGCTATCAAAGGGTGTTATCTACATAGCTAATACTCTAGAAGAGGACCTTAGACTCATATAGTTCTCTCCTACGTGTTGTCTTGTGTATTAATCATACAATATGTGCAAATTAAATACACAATGACCTAGCTTGTAACTTGGCAAATCAGGCTCTTGGGCTACTCCTTTAGTACCTCAGACTTGTAGATGTTCAATCCTTATAACTGGTATGAAAATAGGGAAGCTTTGTTCAATTTCAATGTTTGATAGAGTGATTTTGATAAGTTGTCTTGGTCTCTTTGGTATTTTCTAGGTGTTTCATAGGTTCTGTAGGTGAGGAATGAATGAGAGTTAATTGTGTATTTATATCAATCCTTTTGAAGAAATAACTCACATTAAATAACTTAGACCGACCATCAGGATACATTTCATTTTTAAATTGGATGAATTTCGGGCACTAGACATTTGCATCAAGATAAGACAGTGGCATTGACACTATTATCTATCTTGAATATTAATGTATGGGGAGTAGGGGAGTAGGTACAAGTTATGAACTTGTAAAGATGGAAAATAAGTACATGTTAAGCATAGTGTGCAATATAGAAGATCTCGGTCATCAACATAATATTGGTCGAACTAAGAGATATAGACCAAGGGCCACAAAGATAGATTAGATGTGAGACTTGAAGAAGTGGGAAAGGTAAATAACTGAGAGGAACAACCAAGCTCTGAATTTGACAAGTGTAAAATATTAAGGTGCTATATAATCATAAAATGTCATCTACAATAAGTGTTAAGAATAAAATCAAAATTCAAATGCTCAAGGCTAATGAAACATAGTAAGTAACATGAAACATTTTGTTATAATAATGTTAATGCAAATATAAATAAAACACCAAGTGAATTTGATAAAACATAAGAATACAATCAAGCTCAAGAAAGAGGCCTAAATCATAGTCATATATTTGGTGATCATGATGGTAATATGTAAAATAGCATTAATAGATCCATGTACAAAATTAAGATATGTATACCTTATGCAAGTAATTATTAATAAATAGGATATGTGTAAAAGTAGCTCTATATATAATATGTGTTTGCTTATAATGATGTTACCACATAACTATCAAAAAAATATGCAATGTTCCCCCAATGGGAGGTGCGAATGTAACCATAAACATATGTAACAAGATTATCCCAACTCCCCCCCTGAAAATCAATATATACCATGAGAGGAAAGTATGAAAACATGGATGCATAAAACTCTATAGTTTATGTAGATAATGTATTATGTATACCATATGATTAAGATAAAATACTTTTTAAATATATTTTTGTATTTTATAAATGTTTTTGGATTTTAATATTTTTGACAAACTAAATGATAGGAGGAAGGTACAACAAGAAGAAAAATAAAGGCATGTACAAGAATATGGTACAGTAAAGATGTATCAACTAGGCCCATATATGTGTTAGGAAAATTTATCCTATGATGCTTTTGATGCCTGGATCTAAAGCAAAAAAATTGGATTATCACTTGATGTATCATAAATATTATAGTGAGATGTGTAATAATTATCATCATCTATGGGAATCATGTGTTATAGTGTGTCATAAGAATAATCATGTTTTTTTAATGAGTAAATTTTAAATATTGCATTAGAATAGAGCATGCTATAACTATTGGCCTAGGTCTTAAGTTGATCGTAGGTCATAGATATGTAGGTAATACATGCCTTGAAGGTGCCACCATAGGGATTGGAGTGTGAGAAGTTTGTACAATAGATGGTGATGTCTATATCTCAAATATAGTAGGTACATAATATGACCCTATATGGGAAAAAAATCATATAAGGTAGGTATCACATAAGGTGAGCCATGAATAGTGCAGACTAAATTATTGTGAAAAAAATTGACATAGTTTTGAATTGTTGAAGATATTATGGCACCCAACTAATAGATTTTATAATTCTAAATTAGGTATGACATAAAACCAAATTAGCCATGTCCTAGGTCCAACTATAAGTGGAAGTATTATCACCTAAGGGTGTATGCTAATGTCCATCATTAACCATGCAATGTTTTTGTCACCTCACACACGTCTTTATGAGTGAAGCCTTTACTAGATAATAATGGCATCGAGATAATATTATCATAACATCACACATGATATAATAATTATAGTCAACAATGCCATTTATCTATATAGAGAAATTATTTGACTCGTTTCTAGGAATTTTTTGACCACAAAATGAAATAGAAGGTGATTACTTTTTATATATTGAAATCATACCAATGATGTTATATTATTCATGCTCAAGTTGTGTAAATGTTGCCATGTGTACATTATTTTTCTTTTCATCATTCTAATTTGGCAACGAGTTACTAAATATTTTCAAGTGTTGATTGGGTAATGCTACTTATTTGTTCAAATAAGAATTATGTACTTCTATTGTAATGATGTTTCTATCAATTAGGTTTTGAATCTTATTACTCGATTTTTATGAATTATTGGTTGAATTCCCTAATCCTAGTTGATAATCATAAAATACATTATTATTATAGAACTTAGGTAATGGTACACCTAGGTATCACTGAAATGGTTCAAGTAAGGAAATGGCATTACATTCTATAAGTATCTTTAATAATTTACTAGGTGGATTAAGTAGTCTTGTGAACTCTCTTCTTTGCTTAGGATCTAAAAATTTAATCCTATCATGTGAACTTAAATTTATTTTTTTGGCATCATTCTTAGCTTGAAAGTTAGGTGCATCATTAGCCTATGATATGAATGTCAATTTTTCTTGATATTCAAGAGCATTAGATTTTGAATCAAGTGGTTTATATTTTAACATATTTTCATACATGAAATTATTCTCAATTATGCATAAATAATGACAAAGTTCATCGAATGAGTCATAGTTGGTAAACAAAACCTTGTCTTTGAGAGGGTTGATCAAACTAGTTGAGAATATGATTTGTAGCTCACTATCAAGAAGTGGATGTGACATATTAGTAACCATGTACTTAAATTTTAAGCATATAATCCATAATGCATTCATTAGGTGCTTGCTTGAATTGATATATTTTTTATACATTTCATTCTATTTAATGGTTTTTCCTACACGTATTTAGTTAGTTTGCTTAGGTGTATTTTTAGTTCATTATGAAAGATAATCCCACATTCACAAGGAAGTGAGGACTTATTTATCTTTCATGTATAAAATGTACCTTCCTTAAAATTTAATGGATAATGATGTTAATGCTAATTTTTATTCTTTCAATTATTGAGTTGCTTCTTGCTAGTTCATGCTTAATTTCTCTACTACACACAGGTAATTTCTTCATGCATTTGACGCTATCCAGTAGATCCTCAATTATGGCCCACTCTAACATGGAATCGAAACTTTTATAGTATATGAATGTCATTATTATTATTGTTAAATTATGAGTTTCATATAGCATATTATAGATATGCCATTCATTGACCTAACATGTTATAGATTCACCATCTCTCATATCTTGATCTTCTTTTGGGATCCTTAATAGATTCAAAAAAAAGAACAAGGGAGAAGGCATATTTTACTAGTCACATATCATCTAGTACATTTTCATACAAAATGACTTACACCATCAAATTCATAATGTGCCAAAATCCTATAATCTATTTTAAACACAACCTAATTTCATGATCGTTAATTTTTGCCATTTTTGGAGTGTTTGAGGTTTTTTCAATGATTTTGCATAAATATGTATAATTTGCATTCTTCAAGATAAAATCATTTTTGGGTTTTTATAGTTTTTTGGAGATATTTAGTAATCCTTTGTTCAATTTTCAATACACATACTAGATCTAGTGTTTTTGAGAAAATCAAGGTTTTCATACCTGTGTACTACCAAAAACTCCAACATTCCCAGTATTATGGGAACTGTCGACTTATCTAGCACTTTCAAAGACACCTCCTAATTCCATCACTCAAAACCTTGATTAATAAAATCAACAATTACATCTATGATGACAAATATTGATGTCAAAACTTTTGATTGTATGAGTAGTCGTTATCTTCGACATCAAGACTTTGGACTGCACATGCAGTCAACTTCCCCAACATCAAGATTTTGGATTGTAGGAGCAATCAAAATCCCTAAAATTAAGAGTTTAGACTAGAATATCACTCTATAACCCTTGTATCAGGATTATGGATTATGAGAGTAGTCAAAAACCTCAATACTTATAAGAAGGGGTTGTAACCCTGACACCTTTCCCCATTGTAGAAACTATTAATCATCCTGGTATTGGGACCCCAAGGTGCATATGAAATCATCAATCCCAGTGCAACATGGTCTTATAACCCTGATGCCAAACCCAAACATCTAACATATTGACTATGGGAGTAGTCTAAAACCCTGACAAGTGTGTATGGACCCCCAAACTTTGATGAAGGCCATGGGAACATTAAATTTAAGATTGCAAGTTGTGACACTATTCATTTTTTTAAATGAAATATTTTTTGGATGATGTCACTTTCCCATAAATCACATCAATTAAGGTAAGGATGGGAGCACCCAATTTTGATCTTAACCTCTCATCATATGGGAGTTAAGCCCTTGATAACATTTAACCTAGAATCGCTTAACCTTTTGCTCCAAGGGGACATAAGTTTTTTTGTGGGGAAGTTGCCACTAATTTGTTTCAAACTATTAACAGACCCAAATTTTTTATGCAAAGAGGAGAACATTATTTTTTTCCACCAAGAAACATTCAAACACATATAACTTTAAGCCTATTTCTCCTTTTGAGGTGAATTTTTTTGAAAGTGCAAGTTTTTTTAAGTTTTACGCATTGGTAACATTCTTGTCCCTTGTAAATTTGAATCTTTATAGATTCAGAGGGGTGTCATATTCCTAGTCTATAGCACATGTAGTTCAACACATACTTTCTTTCTACACCTTGGATCTCAGTTATGTTCCAATTATTACACCATTCAACTATCACGAGTGGAAAGTCAAAGTACAAATCCTCTTGAGGAGTAAAGGCTTAAATGAATCATGATGGGTACATAAATAGAACCAACATTATGAATTAGAGAAGGTGAAGTGGTACAACCAAAGTGATGAAGCCTATGATCTATTGTTCTGTTTATGTTTCCTAACTTACTCTTTCATATTGAGTCTACAACAAATCCACATCAAGTGAGGACCTTATTGGAAAAATTATTTGGAAAGCAGGATGTCGGGAGGGGTCATGAGTTTGAGAATGAGATCATCAATTTGAGCCCAGGAAACTTTGATATGATTCAATACTTATTCACAAAGTTTAGATCACTCAATTTGTAGTTAAAACTATGTGGAATTGACAAAAAATATGATCAGTTGATTCCTTCCATCCTTGCCAAACTGGGTTTTGACTATTCTATTTTCATTTCTACCTTCCTCACAACAAAGCATCCCATTAGAACTACATGGACCATGTCATCATTGGAAATTTTTTCTATTGAATTGATTCATGAGCAAGACAAGCTTATTTAAATGAGTATAATGAAGTCATCCAAATCTCATGCCTTAATTACTAGAGTAAAGAAAGGGTCATAAATCAGATGTTAAGTCAAAAGCATAAAAAATATCCTCCTCTTCAGATGGGAAGTCCAAGAAAGAATGACACACATGTGGATATTGCAAGAAATATGGACATGATGAATCCAAATACATGAAGAAGTAGATTGACCAACTAACAAAAATGCTTGAAAAGCATAATATCAGTGTTCTTGATTCTTCAAATTAAAGTTCATTAGCATAAGATTATTCTAAGGCCAAAGATAGTAAGAAGGGAAAAGATAACAGCAAAGCACTTGTTATAGTTGTTTCCCAACCTTTAACATGGGTTATTGATTATGTGCATTGCTCCACATTCCTTCATCATAGGACTTGTTCTCATCCTTGAAGCCTTGTTATATGCCTTCCATTTTATTGGATGATGATACTTCTACATAAGTTAGTGGGAGTGGATAAATTCAAGTGAATGATGAGACATTTCATGATATTATATGTGTTCCCACATTATCCACCATTATCCTATATGTTTATCAGATCACTCATATCAGTTTAGACAAGAGAGTTGATTTCACACCCAATTAAGTAGTTATTAGGGAACCAAATAATGAATCCATTATTGTACTTGGGAAAATAGATCACTAGTCACAATTATATAATTTCCCTCATTTTGCACTTGATCAACCCTCTATTGTACTACTCACTCATTCAAATGGGGTGAGTAAATTATGATAGGAGTGATTTGACCACCTCAACTATCGCTACCTAGAGCAACTTAGTCATCATGACATTATTTCAAGGTTACCATGAGTCAAGTTTTTAGGTAGAGTTTTCCAGGCTTACATACTTGGTAAGCATCCTGAGGAGAATTATGATAAGGACAAATCATAGAAATCTGAGACCTTTGATCATTTTCAAGACTTCAAGGTGATTGTAGAGAAATAATCACATAAATCCATCACGATTCTATGCACCGATATTGGTGGTGAGTATGTTTGTAATCACTTTGAGTAATTATACACATCATAGAGGATTTAACTACAATGTATAGTTCCATATAGTCCTCAACAGAATGATATTGTAGAGCACAACAATATGGCCTTAAAAGAAATTTCTAGTTTTATGCTACACTATAAGTCTCTTGCACCTCAAAAATTGGGCTGAGGCCATCAATTGTGCTTGTTATATCTAAAACCATGTTCCTCATAAAGCATTAAAGGAAGTCAGTCCTTTTAAAACATAAAATGATCGAAAACCCATAGTGAAGCACTTTCGAGTGTTTGGATCTCTCGCTATTGCCCACATTTTGAAGAATAAATATAAGGAAATGGAACCTCAGAGTCAGCATTATATCTTTGTTCGATATCCTAAGGGTGTTAAGGGATGTAAGCTTCTTCACACCACCACTCATAAGTTATTTATTGAGAGGACTGTTCATTTTATAGATGGTCCTTCAGCCTCCACACTCGACACCTCTCCCCTTTCCTTAGACACACTAAGATTGATGATAGTTCTGGTGATTTAGATCCACCTGATCAACTTCTTGATGATCCTAATTCTTATTCTAGTTTTGATGATGAGAGTAGTGATCAAGACTCCCCTCCTCTTTCTCCTATAATATCTTTAGAGGATAAGGAATATTCTTCTAACTTTCTAAGCACTAGTCCTCTTTAGGCTAGACATACACTACAAAGTGTTGGCCAATGGGTTGCCATCAGACACCAGGGGAACCCATTCATAATTCTAGGATGTCCCGCATCCTTTCATTACATCTGATTTTGATCCCCAATCGTTTCATGAGGCATCAGGCACTTCTGATTGGGATATTGCTATGGAAGAGGAGTATGGTTCCTTGCAGAGGAACAACACTTGGGATTTAGTCCTTCTTCCTAATGGAAGAAAACTTATTCGATGTAGGTGGATTTATCAAACAAAATTTGTATCAAATGAGTCTATAAACAAGTTTATAGCACATTTGGTAGCAAAGGGTTTATCTTAGGTACCTGACATTGACTATATCGAGATGTCCACCCTAGTTGCCAAAATTAACTCAATCCAACTCACTCTTGATATTGTCATAACACATCATTGGGATGTTCATCATATGGATGTGAAGAGTGTCTTCCTTCATGGTGACCTCAAAGAGGAAATCTACATAGAGCAACCAAAAGGATTTGTGGAAGATTCTTCCCTAGTTTACAAACTTTAGAAATATATTTGTAGACTCAAACAAGCTCCTTAAACTTGGTATGCCAAGATGGACTCCTTTCTTCTTTCTATTAGGTTCATCATATTCCATTCTGATCTAAATGTCCACATTTTAGGGTAGCATGATTCACTATTGATTATGGTTCTCTACGTGGATGACCTATTAATCATAAGGAGTTCTTCATCCACCATTACAACATTGAAAACTACTTTGTCTAACAAGTTCTAAATGATTGACTTGGGCTTGCTGCATTACTTCTTTAAGATTGAAATTTCTCAGTCTAACTCTAAGATCATGATTGCATACTCTAAGTATGCTCTTGATTTTCTTGCATGGTTTAACATGGCTGACTATAAGATAACTCTAACACCTTTTATATCTGCTTTGAAGCTTAAGGCTAATTATTCATCTCTTTTAGTTGATGCTACCTCGTATCTGACAAATTGTTAGTAGTCTCATCTATCTTACATACACTAGACCTAATAAATCATATGCAATAGGCATGGTATCCAAATTCATGTAGGAACCACATGAGCTATATTGGAAAGCAGCTAAGTAGATTCTCCACTACATTCAGGATACTCATAGTTTTAGGATTCACTATGGAGTAGGCATTGACATAGAATTGATTGGTTAAAAATGGGATGGCAGTATTCAGAATCATAAATCTACTTCATGTTATATTTTCTCTCTCATTACAGAGTTAGAATACATAGGAGATGTTAATTTTTCCACTGAGGCTATTTGGATTTAAGGGATTCTAATTGAATTTGGCATCCAATTTCAATGACCAACAATTATCTTCTATGATAACCAAGCACAATCTAAATCTATAAGAATTTGGTCCTCCATCAACAGACTAGGCATATCAAGATTCACATGTAATTCATTCAGGAGCTCATCCATGAGTAAGTCATTGATCTATGCTACATCTAGAAAATGGAGCAAATTACTGATATATTCACCAAACCCTTCATTGAGAGAAAGTATCTTAAATTATAGGCTCTTCTTAGCAATCAAGCAGCTCTAACATCCTCCTTAGGGGGTATTTTATTGTACTTGGATACCTCATTAGGCCTTTATGTCAGGACCTAATTATACTACCCACCTATGCTACACTTAAGGCGGGGCTATTAGTGTAGGTTTTTATTCCATTTAATGGTTTTTTTCAACACATATTTAGCTATCTTGTTTGAGTGTATTTTTTGGTCATTTGAAAGATATCCCACATTCATGAGGAAGTGAGGACTTATTTCTCTTTTACCTATATAATGTACTTTTCTAAAGCTTTTATGGATAATGATGTTAATGTTAATATTATAATCTTTCAATTATTGAGAAATTACTTCTTCTTGGCTCATGTTTGATTTCATTACTACACATAGGTAATTTCTTTGTGCATTTAACTCTATTCAGTAGATCCTCAATTATGGCCCACTTCGACAAATGCATTCATTATACCCTTGCTTGAATTGATAATTTTTTGAAAAGGTCATGTTTTGATTCACTAAGAACAAGTCAATTATCTCATGAAAGTTATGCATTTATCCCTTAGGAAAATAATATAAGTCTAGTTTAATGTGTGAATACAGATCTCCTTTTTATTAATTTTTGTAAACTTGGGTATATGGAAAGATGGCGGTAAAGGATGAACAAGTACCTATATAGCTAAAGGATTGTATAATGTGTCTAAAGATGAATGCACATGATGGTTAGTAGATGATTACAATATTTGTGAAATGTTTGCTTTCATGCCCTTGAGTTGTTATTATATGATTGAATCATTAGATGCACCACTAGGTGTTGGGTTTCCACTGGTGTTAGCACTAGTGTGCCCTAGACTAATATATGAATTAGTTGGAGGTAAATTAGTATTTTTATTATTTTGGATGATTTTCCTCATCACTTGATGTATAAGGGTTAGCTTCATCTAAAGGTACCTTTTTCTGAAGAGTCCGTTATTTTTATTTAAAGTCTCGCAATAATTATTCTATACATGTTGGATTTTGTTTGATTGTGGATTTGAACCTATCTAGCATTTCCTTCATATGTGTGTTATTTTATTCATCATAGTTAATTTATTTCTAGGTTACATCATCATGATCAACATTATATATGAGAGGGTCATCATGAGGTGCAACCGTAGCTCATTAATCAAAGTGTAAAACCAAACCCTATTATTAAAATATGAAAAACAACCCCTAAGGAGAAGCGGATTTGTGGAAACCATAAGTTGAAAGATTATTAAAAAATAATGGGCTCATCATTTATGTTTAACCTTATTATGGTTTTAATCAATGTAAAAAATAAACTAGTTGTAATTAAATAGATCTAAGTATGCATGACTTAAAATACATAATTTAGATCTATCTAACAAACTACAATGAGAAACAAGTCTAAATGCCATAAACAAAAATAGAATAATAATGAAAATGACAAAGGGATAAGGACTGATCACACATGTTTAATTTTTTAGAATTTTGAAAATATATGTAGACTTTGTCTAACCCACTACTAAAATTTAGAAACTATGCGATGCTCTATAGATGAAAGAGAAATGGCATGATGATTTTTGCTCTACCAACAAATGGATTGGATCTGAAGTGAAAGCTATAACCAGAAGTGGACTTTAAATCATCATAATCATCAGCCCAATCAGAATTTGTGTATCCCGCCAAGTCTGAACCTATTGTATAGTGAATCATGTATCTGATAGTGCCTTGAATATAGCTCAAAATATGCTTGGAAGCTCTCTAATGAAGCTCATATGGTGTCTACATAAAGCGTGAAACCATGCCAACTGCATATGAAATGTTAGGCTATGTATGAGTCAGATAGATGAGGCTACCTACAAGCTGCTGATACAATGTGGCATCAACTAAGAGAGTAAAACAATGAACCTTAAGTCTAATTCTAAATAAGAAAGGAGTTAGTGCAGGCCTATAATCAGCCATGTGAAATAGAGCTAACAAGTCCATGTCATACTTGGGCTGTGAAAGTGTAATCCCATAAGAAGACTGTGTTATCTGAATCATAAGAAAATAGTGCAATAAGCCCATGTCGGTCATAGAAAACCTATCCTAAAGTACAATCTTAACACAATTGATGATGGATGTTATGCTCTCTATAACAATCAGATCATCAACATAGAGCACTAAGTATAATAGTGAATCTTCCTACCATATAGACATTTAGATCTGAGTGATATCTCGAGAACCCAATTGAAAGAATAAATGTGTCCATCTTGGAATACCAAGCCCCGAGGGCTTGTTTCATACCATAGAGAGACTTTTGTAAATGACACACCAATGAAGAATCTAGAACAAACCCCTGTGGCTACTCCATATATATCTTCTCATGAAGATCCCCATGAAGAAATGTGCTCTTCACATCCATCTAATGTACAACCCAACTATGAGTTGTACCAATATCTAATATCTATCAGAGTTGTTGCCACAATTTGGATAATGTGAGTGCAATGGAGACGTGATCACACAAGTTGAAGCAAGTGCACACCACATAGATGCTAAAGCAATTTGAAAATAACACAAGAAGATAAATTGCACAAGACAAAATGGAGAAAACCAAAATCTAATTAACATGAGATGGCCAAAGTGAGGACTAAAAATAAGAGAGTACGGAAGTAACTCCTTCACAAAAGGTGGACAAGGCACCCCCAGAATAGACCTTAACTCCTCCATGAAAGGTGGTGACAAGGTGCTAAGAATAGAGAAGTAACTCCCATCAAGGGACTTACTTATGACATCATTATGACACCTATGACACATCTATGACACACACCTCCACATAAACTAGCCTATCCCACAAATGTAGGAAAACTCCATGTATGCACAAGAAATACAATTTCCCTAATTAATAAATAGGAAAAAATAAAAACCTACACTAATACCCCCTATAAGTGCAGCTTAGGTGGGTAGTGTGGAAATATAAATGGGTCCCGACAACTAGGCTTGATGAGGTACCCATGTACAAATGCAATCTCCCATAAGATAGAGAAAAGGAGAAAACCCGTAGGAAAAAACTCTCCCCCAAAAGAGAGACATAAAAGAAAGAAGAGCCTAGAAGGTCCCCCTGAAGATGATGCTACTGCAGATGTAGACCGCACCCTAAGAAGAGCTCATAGATGAATGAACTTGCTCTCATTGAAAGGTTTGGTGAAGATGTCTGCAACTTGCTCCGAAGACTGGCAAAATATCAAGTCAATGACCTGACTATGAATAAGCTCCCATACGAAATGCATGTGAATATCTATGTGCTTGGTCTACTGGTGCTGAACTGGATTCATGCAAATCTAAATGGTACTCTGGTTGTCACAATAAATGATGGTGGGTTGCCTAATAGGAATGTCAAACTCAGAAAGAATCTCCTAAAGCCAAATAGCCTCAGTAGTTGCATTAATAGCTCCCTTGTACTCTACCTCTATGGATGATATAGCAATAGCATTTTGCTTCTTGCTAGACCAACTGATAGGACCAGAACCTAGAGAGAAACTGTAACTAGAAGTGGACTTGCAAGTCTGTGAATTTCCAGCCCAATCTGAATCTATATATCCAACCAAGTCAACCTCTATGCCAAATCTGTAATGAATCCCATATCTATGCGAACCCTATATGTAATGCAAGATCCTCTTAGCTACTTTCCAATGTAGCTCATGAGGTTCCTGCATGAATCTAGAGACAAGTCCCACTGTATATGATATGTCGGGCCTGGTGTGAGTCAAGTAGATGAGACTACCAACAAGTTGTCGATATTGAGTGGCATCAATAAATGGTGAAGAACAATCAGCCTCAAGCTTGACTCTTGATAGAAAGGGAGTCAGAGATGGCTTGCAATCAGCCATGTGAAACTAAGCCAATAAGTCAAGATCATACTTAGGTTGTGCAAGAGAAATCCCTAAATCTGACTATGAGATCTAGATGCCAAGGAAGTAGTGCAACAAACCCCCAAGTCTATCATGTTGAATTTATCCTGGAGAGATGCCTTCACTGATGTAATAGCCGATGAAGAACTCCCAGTGATCAAAAGGTCATCAACATATAGAACCAAAATCAAGAGCGAATCATCCTGTTGCAAGAAGTAGACATTGGGATCAGAATGGCACCTAGTGAAACCCGTTGTGAGAAGGAAGGAATCCATCTTGGCATACCAAGCCTGAGGGGCCTGTTTGAGGCCATAGATAGATTTCCTAAGTCTACATACTAAAGAAGAATCCTGAACAAATCATGGCGACTGCTCCATGTAGATCTCCTCCTCTAGGTCTCCATGAAGAAAGGCACTCTTCACATCCATCTGATGCACATACCAACCATGTGCTATAGCAATATCCAAGGTGAGTCAGATAGAAGTCATCTTTGCAACAGGTGCAAAGGTCTCTGAGTAGTCAATGCCTAAAACCTGTGAGAAACCCTTGGCGACCAATCATGCCTTATACTTATCAACTGACCCATCTGCTGCAAACTTGGTTCGATATATCCACCTACATCAAACCATCTTTCTTCCCTTAGGAAGTGAAGTCAAGTCCCAAGTGTGATTTTTGATTAAGGAAGAATTTTCTTCCTCCATACCACTATCCCACTCAGGTACCCCTGATGCCTCTCAAAAAATTTGTGGATTCGAAACTAAAGCAAAGAAGGCATATGGATCTCTCTGAAAATCCCCCCTAGTACATCTATCATCTGAGGGATCTCCTACCCAAGTGCCAGCACTCTCAAGTGTCTGTCTGGCCTAAAGTGGCCTGAAAGTGGGCGAGTTAGGTGCTAACTCCTCATCCTCTAACTAAATAGAGGTGGATGACTCTGCATCACTGTCCTCGCTGTCTGAACTCGAAGAAGAAAAAGATGTCTCTGGCTCAAGAACCTGCTGTGGCTGATCTGAATCTGATGAGGAATCATCATGAAGAAGTAGATCTGATGAGGGAGAAGAAGTGTCAAGTGTTGAGTCTCTAGGACTCTCCTAAAAATAGACACTTCTCTCGATGAACAACTCGTGAGTGACTGGATCTAGAAGGCGATACCCCTTAATACCATTTGGATATCCTACAAAGATGAAAGACTTGGACTGACATTCCATAGCTTTGCATTTCTTCTTCAAAATGTGGGCCATGGCTGGGGATCCGAAAACCCTGAGGTGCTCAACATCAGATTTCCTTTTATGCTAAGCTTCAAAGGGTGTTATCCCTTTGAAATCTTTGTGAGGAACCTTGTTTTGAATGTAGCAAGCACAATTGATGGCTTCAGCCCAGTATTGTGGTGCTAAGGATTTGGAGTGAATCATACAGCGACCCATCTCTTTCAAGAACCTATTCTTACATTTTGCAACCCCATTCTATGAAGGACCATAAGTGACTGTGCGCTACAAATCAATCCCCTCTATGGTGCAAAACTACTCAAACTTGATGCTGACATACTCCCCTCCATTATCAGTTTGAAGAACCTTGATGGATTTCTCACTTTGTTTCTCAACAAGAGCCTTGAAGTCTAGAAAATTTTCAAACACTTCAGACTTTTGTTTGAGAAAATATACCCAAGTATACCTAGAGAAATCATCACGAAAGTGAGGATGTACTTGGCCCTTGTGAAAGATGGTTTGGGAAAGGGTCCTGATACATCACTGTGGACTAACTCCAAAGGTTGTGAAGCCCTCCAAGCTTTGCCTTTGTCAAATTTTGCTTCGAGATGCTTCCCAAGGGAGTATCCCTCACAAAGTCCTTTTGAGAATTGGACACGAGGCAAGCCAATGACCATGTCATTTTTGCAAAGTTGCTCAAGATAGCGGTAGTTAAGATGGCCAAACCGCTCATGCCACAATTTGCTAACTCCATCTGAATGAGTCAGCAATGCTGTTGGAGAAGACTCTGATGCAAAATGTGAGAAGATGTATAACCTTGCTTGGTGATCTGCCCTACCCATTGCTACTGTAGTATCACTATACAACTCCCTGATAGCCACTGAATCTGGTGAAAACTCAACTCTCATGCCCTGACTAATGTGAGTGATTTGGTACACTGATAGGAGATTGGTTGAAAGAGAAGGAACACTTAGAACATTATTGAATGTTCCTCCTTCCATTTCAACTGACCCTCTCCCTACAACGAAAACTGATGTGTCATCACCCAAACTAATTGAAGTCATGTTACAAGGCTCTAAAGATGAAAACTCAACTAGTGAAGAGCCAATGTGGTGAGAAGCACCCGAGTCGATGAGCCATGAAGATGTAGAAGCTGTTGTAGCTACAAGGGCCTTGCCCTTTTCTTCCTCCTTACCCTTGCCTTTTGCCTTGGTAGAATCTTGGGTAAATGAATTCTGCTTGATGGACTCAGGAACACCTATGTTGTTCTTCTCTAGAAGATGAGTTAGGTGATCTATTTGTTTCTTCATGCATTTGTGTTCATCATGCCCTATCTTTTTACAATAGGCACACTTAACCTTATCCTTTTTAGGTTTAGCATTGGAAGAGGAAGTCTCAGTGTTGTTTTTGGCAGGATTGGTGTTTTCTTTCTTCTTCTCCTGGTCCTTGTTCTTTTTCTTCTTCTCCTTTGTTGAAGTCTTGTCCTTACCATTTCTAGATATCAAAGCTTGGGGTTGAGTAGACTTCATTGTTCCCATTTGAATTAGCTTATCTTGCTCCCTAGTCAAGTCAGCGATGAATGAATCCAAAGAAGGCATTTTTCATGTAGTGCCAAGGGCACTTTTTGTGGCATGGAAAGTGGAGACAAAGACTGAATAGCGTGGACCTAACTTTGCGAGAATAGAAAGAATAAGTTGATCATCTTTCTTCTCTATCCCACATTATTTCAATAGCAATCTAAGGACCTTAAACTTAGTGAATAAGTCATGTAGGGTGTCAAAGTTGCTAGGACTTAGACTTATGAGTTCGTTTTCAAGCTCATGAACTCTCATCTCATCAAGCTTCCCAAATAACTTTTTTAAGGTGTCCCATATGTCATTAGGAGTCTGAGAGGATTCTAAATAGAAGATAAGTTCTGGAGACATAGACAAGCTCAGTAATCCATAGGCTTCATCACTACAATTGTACCACTTGACCTTTTCAGCATCAGTGTTGGGTTCTACTTCAATACCCATGGTGATCCTATACAACCCTTTGCTTCTAAGAATGATTGACATTTTAACCTTCCATTCATGATAGTTGAAGGATTTTAGGGGTTTAAGCTGAAAAGAATCCATTTTTATCTGAATTTAGGTGAAGTTGTATTGATTGCAAGTTGTGAAATTATGCAGAAAGGAGAATGAAAGCAAAGATTTGCAAGTTGTGAAAAGCAATCACACCCCCCCAAAATATTGAGACCCCCCTCAAAATATGTAATTTCACGCTCAAAAGACGTCAGACTTAGCTAAGAATGCGCCTTAGAGCAATCAGTGCAAGACTAAAGTAAACAGGACGTCGGACTCAGCCGAAAATGCGTCCCGAGAGACCCATTTTTTAGGCACTTTATAAACTAGTGAATTTTTGACAAATAACAAGCCTACACTATGGAGAATTGAATTACAAATACTTTTTCAAAAAATGGCACCCAAATCCGAGCTACTGTTTGCAAGATATTAAAGGTTCAATTTTCCCGTAAACTAGTATTTTTACAAAAAAAACACTAAGATATTAAAAAAATCCCTGTTATGAGAGTGAAAGTGGCCTTCCAACCACTCATTGGATTCGACATGGAATGAGGAATCCAAAGAAGGTTTGTGTGAGGGGGAATTGGTCTCCCGCCAACTTGGGCCTCACCCTTCGTCTTCACCAGGCGAAGATACAAGTTTTAATTGAAAACCCCCAAATTAAAAAACTGTCTATAAAACTAAGTGTTCAATCAAATTGACTGATTTTTGTTTTATCAAGTCAATTTTAACCTTAAAAAATGAAGCAAAGACAGAATTGAACAATGGCCAAGTGTCCAAGGGGTGCCACATGGGACGCCAAGCAAGGGGCGCCAAAAACAAATAGTCCAGAATTTAACAAAAGAACCACAGATGTGGCAGCATGTTTTCACCAAAAACAAGGGCGCATCTCTAATTTTTTGGGCAAGAAAAGGTCAAAGAGATTCCAGACTTCAATGCATGGCAGGTTTACCAAAAAAATGTGCCATTTTGAAAAAAAATAGGCCTGGACGCTGTACGGCCTGCTTGCATGGCAGAACTGAATGTTGTTGAAGGCACCTTGCTTTGCTGGAACGATAATAGCTAAAGCTGGGATGTCGTACGGCTGTGGCATGGCAGAAGGACAGAAGCAGAGTTGCAGACCAGAAGCTAGGCGCAAAAGCTGGAAGGATAACAACAGAAGTGCGCATTGTATGGCCTGTTTTGGACGTCGTACAAAGGATGGCGTCGCTGTAGAAAAGAGGCGCCTTGATGTTTGGAGTTGCTACTGCTCCCTCTACTCTCTATACTGCTCCTTCCTCTGTTGCTGAGTGCAACATTGGTGCCCAAGCAAACTGCTGAACCAGCCCCTGAAGTGAAGATAGCCAAGACGCCCAAAGGCCAAGGATTCCAAGATGCAAGAAATGATACCAAAAATGATATTTTTTTTGTAATTTTAGATCAAATCTAGAAAATTAAAAAAAACAAAGAGAACTCCACTCCTCTTGATTTCAAAATGAACTAAAAGCATAACCAAACACACGATTATCGTTCTTGCTCTGATACCGTATCAGAGTTGTCGCCAGAATCTGGATAATGCGAGTGCAATGGAGATGTGATCACACAAGTTGAAGCAAGTACACACCACATAGATGCTAAAGCAATTTGAAAATAGCACAAGAAGATAAATTGCACGAGACAAAATAGAGAATACCAAAATTTGTTTAACATGAGATGGCCAAAGTGAAGACTACAAATAGGAGAGTATGTAACTCCTCCACAAAAAGTGGACAAGGCACCCCAAGAATAGACTGTAACTACTCCATGAAAGGTGGTGACAAGGTGCTAAGAATAAAGAAGTAACTCCCATCAAGGGAGTTACTTATGACATCCTTATGACACCTATGACACATCTATGACACACACCTCCACATAAGCTAGCCTATCCCACAAATGTAGGAAAACTCCATGTATGCACAAGAAATACAATTTCCCTAATTAATAAATAGGGAAAAATAAAAATCTACACTAATAAAATCAAATGAATGGAATTCATCTTAGTAATAGGTGCAAAGGTTTTTGTATAGTCAATGCCTTCCACTTGGGAAAAACCTTTGCCACTAAGTGTGCTTTATACTTTTCAATATTTCCATTCGCTGCAAACTAGGCTAATATATCCACCTACATCATACTAATTTTCTTCCCTTAGGAATATAAACAAGATCCCAAGTGTTATTTCTGACCAATGAGTCATATTATTTTTCTGTCACTAAATCCCACTCAACTATCTCTATGGCTTCTTGAAAAGACTGTGGATCAAAAGTTATGGCAATGTAGGAATGTGGAAGATTATGTTGTGACTATGTTCTCCTTCTATTTAATAGATCCATAATAAGAGGGTTTGCATCTACCAAAGTTTGTCTATCCCATAAAGTCATCAATGGGAAAGGATCTAGAGGAGGAATTGGAATATGACCTACTAAACCCTGTTGGGGAGGTATTACCTCATCATCCCTACTAGTAGACGAAGCAGGAGTATCATTGCCACTGCTATCTGATTCTTATAAGGAAGAAGAATGAGAAATGTTAGAAGATAATTTTGAAGGACTTTCTTCAAAGTAAACACTTTTTGCCATAATAAGCTCATGCGAATCTGGATCAATGAGTCGATATCCCTTAACACCATCAAGATATCCCACAAATTTGTAAGTCCAGTTTTATTATTTTAAAGAGTGATGCTTATTTGAAGGTATGTGATCCTATGTTGGACTATCAAAGACTCTAAAATGATGTACTTATGGCTTCTTATTGCACCAAGCTTCAAGAGGTTTTATCCCCTTTAAAGATTTATGAGGAACTCTATTCTATATATATGCAACACAATTAATCACTTCCTTCCAATACTTGGGTACTAATGATTTTTCATGAATCATACAACTTGCCATCTCTTTTAAGAATCTATTCTTCCTCTCTGCTACACCATTCTGTTGAGGTGTGTATACAACTGAATGTTGAATATCAATTCCTTCAAGAGCACAAAACTGTTCAAACTTGTTGTTCACATATTTCCTCCCATTATCGATGTGGAGGATCTTGATATACTTCTTAGATTGTTTCTCTGCTAGAGCTTTGAACTCTATAAATATATCAAATACTTCACACCCAATTATATCTAGAATAGTCATCAATAAATGTGAGAACATAACATATTTTACTAAAAGACAAAGTAGGTAATGGACCCACTAAATCACTATGAATAAGTTTGAGGACTTGAGTAGCCCTCCAAGCCTTCCCTTTATCAAACTTATCCTCTGGATGTTTTCCTAAGGCACAACCATGACATACACCCCCTAAAAACTAAATCTATAGAAGTCCTATAACCATCTCCTGGTGACGAAGCTATTGTCAATAGTGGTAGTTCATATGACCAAATTGCTTATGCCATAGCTTGCTCACTGAATCAGTGTGTGAGAGCAAAGCTATAGAAGAAGACTAAGGCACAAAATGGGAGAATGAATAAATTTCAGTATGATTGTTGACTTTTCCCACTATAACTAAGGCATTATCCTCCAATTTTCTGATTGATACAGAATCAAGTGTGAACTCAACTTTCATACTAATATCAAAGTGAGTGATTTGGTAGACAAAGAGAAGGTTAGTTGATAACTTTGGCACATAGAGGACATCCTTAAATACACCACTATCAACATCAATTGTACATTTTCTTATGACATATACCTTAGAATCATCACTTATGAGAATATGAGGCAAGGAACTTCATTCTAATCTAGAAAATTATTCTTGATCAGAATCCATATGGTGTGAAGCACCTAAGTCAAGTACCCATGACTTGGAAGAATTTTCTAGTGCAACTAATGCCGTAGCTTTCCCTTTTCTTGAATTTGAAGGAGTGAAATAATCCTTTGAAAAGGATTGATTGATGTTATTCTTCTTGAGAAGACCCTTAAGGTCGTCAATCTCTTTCTTTCAAAAATCTTGTTCACTATGAAACCCCTTTTTATAATAAGGATAAGGAGTGTCAGTCTTTATTTATGAATCCCCTTTCTTATTAATGGATTTATAATCTCATTATGAGGAATATTGTTTCCCTTTATTCTTATCTTTCTATGACTAATTCTGATTATTCTGCTTCTTTTTACTTAAATCTATATTTGATACTAATGTTGAAACTTCCTTATGCTGAGATTGACTTGCAATTAGAGCTTGAAATTTGGATGACTTGATTAGACCCATAGCTATTAAATTTTCTTCTTTAGCCATTAGAATCTCAGAGAATACCTCAAAGGTGGGAATTTGATATGTTGTGCCCAATGTGAGCTTATGAGTTTGAAAGCTAGAGACAAAGGATGAATATTCATGACCTAATTTGTGTAAGGCATTGAAAATCAATTAAATATCCTTTTTATCAATTTTACATTAAAAAAGTTGTGCTCTAAGATCTATGACTTTAGTTATGTAGTCTTGTATTATAGCATAACTTTTAAGATCCAAACTGATGAGTTCGTTGTCAATTTGGTAACCACGAACCTCATGCATTTTGCCAAAAAATGATGCTAATTTATCCCAAGCATTTTTTGGATTTGTACATTTGTCAAAATGGAAATTTAAATCTAAAGACATGTAAGACTGAATGCATCTAATCACCTTAGTAGTTTCAAAGAGAAAGTGTTGTAACTCTTTTGCATCAGTAGGTGGAGTAAGAAGAGTTGTTATGTAAGGCATATATCCTAGCATCATTAATGCATTCCAAATATTTTGTTTCATGTGTTGTAGTTATATACTATTAATAGTGGGAACTTAGGATTCCCCATGATGCCTTTGAAAATAAACCATCACAAAGCAAAAATTAAAGTATAAAACACACCACAAAATCCCCTTTAATTACTTAGTTTTATCCCACCTAGCAAATATTTGTTAGCACTTTATAATTGAGTGTAATTACAAGGCTGGATTATAATTTTTCTAGTTTACAAAAAGCTCAATTAGGATCTTTAGGCTAAAATTACAAAAAAAATGGATTTTATTACAAAAAATTCTACACCAATGCATTGTGCTTAAAAAAATATTAACTTAAAAAAAATGGGACCTCAATACGAGGTCGTTTGTGAAAGTTATGAGACTCTGAAGTTCCATAAATGAGGACGGGCAAGAGCTACTGTTGAAAAACCTGAGTTATGAATTTTTTTAGATAAATCTAAAAAAAATGAAAGGACAAAAGGGAAGAGCATGAAATTTTAATTTATTTCAAAAAAAAATTGTTCAAAAATACCTCCTGGTGTTCAAATGGTGGGCTCGTGAAGTTGCCCTATCAATTATGCTTGTTAATCCATGAGGCCTGCTAATTTTTTTTTTGCCTAGCACAGTCTGTACGGCCGTACCTGAGAACAAAAAAAAATTGCCTTCTAGGTGACTGTGTCCAAATTAGATAAATTTTATATGGATCTATAGGTTTTTATGCCTTCTAAATGCAATATGAGGTCCATTTTGTTAAAAAAAAATGCTTCGATTTTCAAGGACCTGCTAGATTTGGATTTAGTGCTTCTGGATCAAACCCTTACCAATTTTGCCTCTTGTGCCCAATCTAAACAAAATTTTAGATGATTTTGACTATCTTGGGCACTCTGAACTCAATGGTGAGCTTAGAAATTCTCTACAAAGCTCTAATTTGTGTCATATATAATATAAAAAAACTGCTCCTATATCTAGATATTTTTCTCTTGAATATTTAATAATCTATAGATTCAAGATAGCTCTGGTACCATGTTAGAATTAGCATACAAGATCTAATTAATCTAATAGAAAGCATGAACAAGAGAAAAAATAGTAATAGTAATAAACAATAACTGTATATCTGAGACAATAACTGAAATGAATAAATAACACAAATATGATGAATTACTTTGATAATTCAATATTAATCTGATGTAGAATAGACAAATAGCCATTATTTATATAAAGCAATGCGTGCAAGATAAAGATCAGGGAACTCACACAACACGTGTAGTTCAATTGATATCTAACTACATGAATAGTGGAGTGCAACTCAACAATAATAAGATAGGTGTCAAACTTGTGTAAATGATCAACACAAGTTGATTAGTAGTTAAGCAATCTTATCATATCTTACTCTGAATAGTGGAGTATAACTCCATGGTAACAAGATAGGTGTCCAAGTTGACTACTAGCTAAGCAAGCTTATCCTATTTGGTGCAAATTATTAATAAACGTAATAAACTAATTATAATAAGTAATTAGTGCACCAATCTAAATAATAAATACAATTAAATGCAATAAAATAAATAAATGCACCAACACTTTGGGATAGATTCACTATGATATACAAGTTCCTATGTTGATCCTATTGAGATAGAATCATATGGTTATGATTATCTTCCTATGGTCAAGATTTTTTCCCTTATAGACATAGGGTTTTACACCTAATTTTTTTTATCACCTATGGGCTATCTTCTTCTAGTTACACATATGCCTTTATCTTATAGATATATCAGCCAAAATATGTAGTAAAGAAGAATATCCTCCTTGAATTAGCTTGACAGTCCCACAAAAAAAGCTATGAAGTTGGGAAGCCATTGAAGTAAAATTGTAATCCACATATCCTATGTGTTCTGAATTAGACCTCCATGTAGTTCTATGGGTGCGTGGATGGAATAGTTCAAGTGAGGGTTTATGAAGGTCACCTTCCCTAGAATTGATGATGTGGTGACATGTAGTATAATACCCTCCTTTGGCACAACATAAATGTTGATAGACAAGATAAAATGACAACATTTCAAGTGCAAAGGATTTATTTCAATGTTTGGCTCTAGAACTGACCTTTGATGTGACTTCTCTTAAAGTATTGATCTATGTTATTCAATGTATCACCTTATGAAATGGCTTCATAAGATCTTGTATATGTTAAACTATGATAACTTGTGCATACTATCTAAATATAGAGATTTTGAAAATAAATATTAAAGTGTATGAATCATGGAACTAGCTAGAAGAACCCATAAAAGCTAGGGGACAAACATGTAGGGTGTATGGGTTTGTCCCAGATAGACCCATGTAATGCATGGGTTTGATATTGGAATGAGTCCATCTTTATTTTCCAAGCAAGGCTAGGTAACATGTGATAGATATCCTAGATACATTAACTAATGTATTTGTTATAAGTTTTGAGGTGATTTTAGGCTCAATGGACTAAGTTTAGACCCGTTATGGGGTTGGGGTAAAACTAAAAATAGGCTAAAATATGTTGGTTTTCCTAATAAGATGAATTAGGAATAATACACTAGGAATAAGGGCCTTATAATGTCTAATATTACATATAATGTTTTTGGATACAATTATATCAATAATTTTGATAAATTTTAAATTAATATATTTTTAATGTTCAAATTCATGACATTTTTTATATATTTTAATTTTTTAATTGGTGCCTACGTGATGCAGGTGCATCAACTTAGGAGGTATATGATGTCATGTTTTCTCAACTTAGAAACCTTTCCCATGCTTCTTTTCTCATTTTTTGGTCATTTAGAGGTCTTTCCAGGTTTCTTGCCAAAATGAGAAATTAAACAAAAATGAATTTGTTTCAAAGAGTTTAGGAGGTTTTGACAAGGTATAAAGATCTTGATCCTTATGCAAGGGATCCTCAAGATCAAATTACCTAGTTTAATTTTTTTCGAACCATTATCTCATATATAAATGTCTTCACTCCATTTCTTAACCCATGATAAGGTGTATGTTGCATAAGAGAAGGACAAATTTAGCATGTTTTGATAAGTTTTAAGTTGGTTGGGAGATTATTATTTCATGGAACTAAAAGAAAATAAATTTAGTGATGAGATTAACTTCATATCATAAATAAAGGATACCAAAGAGGGATGAATACAATAATATTTTAAGTTTGTGTAGAGTAGGTAGAGAGAATATGGTGATAAGTAGGAGTTTACAGGTCTGTTATAAGTTGTAAAGGACTGTATATGAAGTTTTAAATATATGTGAATAAATGAAGGGTTATAATCATTTTGGATGTAATATTAGACACTTTTAATGTTTGAATATATTTTTTATTTATTTTTGATCATGCATTATACATTTGTGATGTTTCTCAACCTATAAAAGTCTGAAAACACAATCCTTGTGAGATACAATAATAAAAAAGTCATTTTATTAATGTTTTGAGCTTATTCAAAGCTCAAAATTGTATGTAAAAGTATCCATTGGTGGTAAAAACCTTATATAAGTGGAATAATTGAAATTATATCTTTAAAATTAAAATTTGTCCTTTTTGAATGCTTTCAGCGTCACTCCAAAAACTAGGGTTTAACAACCACAAAAACCTTCATATCTTAAAATATAACCATGCAAATTAGATTAAACTTTGTGGATACATGAATATTGATATTTTTGAATGTATTAAGGTGATTTAAAGGTTTTAATAGGTTTTTAGCTCGATTTATAAGTGAAACTCATACCTATAGTCCTAAAAACAAGCCTAAAACACTATTTGGAAAGACTAAAAGGGGCATAACTTTGAAATAAATGTTCCAAATGGCTTTAAATTTTGTATATAAGTGTATTAGTATGTCCATCAAGTGTTAATAGTTTTTTTAAAGTATTTTGATGTTTTTATATAAATATATCTTGAAAACTCAAACCTACAACACTATAAAATAGACCTAATAAACTTTGTTTTCAGTTTATTGAGAAATCCAAGTCTATATAAGGGTAAAATACACTTTTCAGAGTTTAAAACACATTTAGGGATATAATAAGCCTTTATAAATCATCAGGATATTTTTTGAGTTGAAAACCCATTCAATAAGGGTGTAAAATAAGTTAAGAACAAGACTTTCTAAAATTTGATTTTATATTTGCTTGTAGAATCAAGCCTAAAGGAGTGTGAAATCCTATTTATTGGGTTAGATAATCCCAATAGAGAGTCAATAACCCATTTTAAAGCATAAAGAGTTTCATTTGATCCAAATATAGGATAATAAGGCTTCAAGCCTATAAAAGTAAATAGCAAACCTAGAAATAAATAGGTCTTATTGAGACATGTTTATATCAGATTGCTATCTAGATAGAGAGAAAGATATTGGTTCTCATAATTTTTGGAAACAAAACTCAGAAGATTCCTTAAAATGATAAAGCATTAGTTTTTAGAGACCTAAAGAAGATAATATCTCAGTGAAGATGGTGAGGACAAGTTTTGAAATATAAGCTTGTGAGGATGGCACTTAGAAGAAGAGGTGTTAAAGGAGGTTAGATAGGACAAACAAAAACAACAACAACATTATTGATAGAGATTATGAATATACAATATATTTTGAAACTAATGGATATTTCTCAAAGAAGAGGGGCTGAAGCATGTTACATGAGTGATAGAAAAGACAAACCACAAAGAGATGTGGCAGAACAAGAAGAATAAGAAAGTGCATAAGAAAAACTCATAAAGGTAGTCATGAAAGTCAGTTCAAGACTTAAATTATAATTTATTATGTATGAAGGAAGTCTTATTATTTAGGAATTAGTTGATTAGATATCAAGAATGGATAAGTACTTTGAGTATGAAGATGTAGAGGATACCAAGAAGGTCAAGTTTATTTGTACCAAACTAAAAGAACATGTGTTATTATGGTGGGATGAAGTACAGAATGAGAGAAGAAAGAAAGGAAAGAAAAAGATCAAGAGTTGGGAAAAAATGGTATCTAAATTAAAATTTAAAATTATGTTAAGAGATTATCAAACATAATTGTTCAAAAGACTTCAGAACTTGAGACAGAAGGAAATGATTATGAAAGACTACACAAAGGCATTTTTCAAATTGATAATTAGGGCATATCACATAGAGGATGATTTAAAATAGGTTTTGAGATACATCAATGGCCTAAAATTCAACATTCAATATGAGATCAACCTTTTATCTCTAAGATCAATAAAAGAAGCCTACCAGTTGACTCTTAAATCAAAAGAAAAGGTATTCAAGAAACAAACTTAGTTTTCAAAAGGAAAAAGTAGCAATATCAGAGGTAGAGGGAAGCGTGATGGAAACAAACAAATTTGGGTTTATGATGAAGGAAAAATCAATTCTCAAATTCAAGGTCAAATTCCAAGAGAATGTCACCCATGCAGGAAAATAAATCCATATGCAAAAAGAAGTGGAGAATTATTTTGGGGAATATGTTTTAGATGCAATAAATATGGCCACATATCTTATGAACACCCAGGGTATTTACAAGTTGAAGAAGAGGAGAGCATAGGATCATGGGATGAACCTGAAGCAAGGGAATTTTTATTGATGAATTGAATACTTCTCAAATCAATCAAGGAGATCAAATTACTAGCACAGATAGTTTTTTTTATTTAGAACCATTTGCAAGTCCAAAGGTAACTGCTGCAAAATGACAATAGATAGTGGTAGTACTAATAATCTAGTATCTCTAGATATGGTTGAGAAGTTAAATTTGAAGAAGCTAACTCACCCCACACCTTATAAGGTGTCATGGTTGCATAGAGGACATCAGGGCTTATTAAATGAATAATTTAAGGTAGAATTTCAAATAGGTAGCTATAGAGATGAGGTCTTGTGTGATGTTATGTCCATGGATGTCTGTCATGTCTTAATGGGTAGACCTTTATAGTTTGACAAGAGATCAATCTATGATGGAAGAAACAACACCTATGCATTTGAGAAAGATAATAAAAGACATATTTTGACTCCATTTAGAGATGAAAGTACAAAAATAATATAAATTAGTAGTCAGGTATTGATGATGAGTAGTAAAGAGTTATTTCATTTGTAGTAGGTATAGGAAGAATAAGTTGATTGTACATTGCTTGATATACCAAGGATAGTTGTTAAAGCTATTGAGGTAACTAATGTGCCTTTAGAAAGTCATACTTTATTAAATGATCATGTAAATATGATGACTAATAAGTTTCCAAGTGAGTTGTCATCAATGAGAAACAAAATCTATTTTAGAAAGTCCACTATAAAAGTTGATTTGCCAAAATAAATTCCTAGGAAATAGGAAAGAAAATTTTCCAAGTGAACAACATGAGAGTGAAGATAAAGAGGTTTTCTCAAGGGATAATAAGATATTTGTGTGTAAAGAACCTCCAATTGATTTTGAAAACAATATGAGTGAAGACTATTGTGAGCAATCTATAGCAGAAAAAGTACTTAGAGAGGAAGAAATAGAAGTTTATATGGATAAGGAGCAAAAATAAGTAATTCGAGTGCAAAATCATGCATTTGAGATTAATAAAATGGTAGTATGTTGTCCATGTGTGGAAGAAAGGAAATAAAATTCTTCCATGATGGGATACAATCCTTACTTTGTCTTGCAAGTCTTATTGGTTGCTCTCTTTATGGTAATCATCTTCATAGCTGAGAATGGGACTCAAAGGGATAATGAACAATTTGATTTCTTTAATATGTTTGCTTTATGTATATGTTCAATAATATAAAATAAGGAGAGACTGAAGATGAAAAGTATAGAGACGTATAAAGATAGTACTTCAATCTTAGAGGCAATCCAACCACCCATAAGATATAAGCAGAGAGAGTTAGGATTGTTATGTTTTTGTGGAAATCAAGTTATAAATTTTACAACTCAACCTTTTTGTTAAAATTTAAAGAGGATTGTCATCAAATAAGAATGCAAGTCTTGATATTTTTATACTCAAGCAAAATCATTGAGATATACATGTGAAAACAAAGTAGCTCTACATCAATCAAGCAGACATTGGGATCCGAGAGGGTATGAGTGAACAAATAAATAAGAATTCTGAAGAGGAGAATAAGATATATCAAAATCATTTGAAAATGGTTACAAAAAGTATAATAGAAACAATCAAAACTCATGAGCAGGAGCTCATGAACGATTTTTGCTCTTTGGGAGTCCGATGCAAGTATATCAACTTAAGAGGTATATGATGTCATGTTTTTGTCTTCTTCAGGTCTAAATGTCATGTTTTTTATTTTATAAACCTTTCCCTTACTTCTTTTCTCAAATTTTAGTCATTTAGAGGTCCTTCTAGGTTTCCCACCAAAATGAGAAATTAAAAAAAATCGAATTTGTTTCAAAGAGTTTTAGAGGTTTTGTCAAGATATAAGGATTTTGATCATTATGTAAGGGATCCTCAGGGTCAAATTACCTATTTTAATTATTTTTCAACCATTATATTAGCTTTAAATGTCTTTACTCCATATTTTAACCCATGATAAGGTCCATCAATGTAGGAGAAGGACAAATTTAGCATGTTTTGATAAGTCTTAGGTTGGTGGAGAGATTATTGTTTCATGGAACTAAAAGAAGATAAATTTAGTCATGATATAAAATTCATATCATAAATAAAGTATTCCAAGGAGGGATGGAGACAATGATATTGTAAGTTTGTGTAGAATAGGTAGAGAGTCTATGGTGATAAGTAGGATTTTACAACTCTGCTACAAGTTGCAAAGGACTGTATGTGAAATTCTAATTATATATAGTTGTGGTTTATAATGATTGTATATGGAACCTTAGACACTTTTTTTTTTTTGACTAAACGGGGTAAAAAATTTATTCAAAAACGGGAAAAACAAGACCATTACACAGCCTTATCCTGCTCCACCAGAAGAGTCAACTTCTGGGAGCATTGAAGAGGCAGTAAGTTATAATCCAAAATCTTCCATTGGGGTCCCTGTTCAGAAGCCCACTTGGCCAAACAGTCGGCAACCTCATTCCATTCGCGGGGAATATGCTTGAAAGTGACGGAATCCAACAGAGAACTTACCTGAAGAACCTGTTGCACAACCTCAGCCAATCTCCATTCGGCATTAACAAAATTACGATTACTGATCAGATCAATCACGACCTGGGAATCCGACTCACAGATAATGTTTTGCCAGCCCAGATGACAGCCATGTTTCAGCCCCTGAAGGACGGCCAACGCCTCCATATAGTTATTGGAGTACCATCCTTTGTAAACAGAAAAAGCAAATAGAAGATTTCCGGCACTATCACGCCCAGCGCCTCCAATTCCCGCATCCCCTGGGTTCCCACGCGAGGAGCCATCAGTGTTAATCTTCAGGAAGCCAGGCGGGGGGAGAGTCCAACGCCCATGTCTGTTGACAGGTTTGTGGCAGCGCCTATCTCTCATCCACGGATTCCTAAGAGAGGCAGAGGGAGTCACGACCCACGGCTTGCCAGCAATGTTAAGCAGAATATTCTGCTCTTCCGTTCCCAGCCCAATCACACTCAGCCCTTTGGCAGCGAGAGTCTCCTGCAAAGTCAAACGCACCAGCTCCCATATGGCGTCGACCTTCCTCTGCTCCGCACAAAAAATGCGCCTGTTCCTTTCCTTCCAAACATTCCACAAGATAAAAACCGGGCCAGCAAACCAAGCCGCCTGGAGGGTCGACGCTTTAGCAGGGGGAGGATTAAGGCGCTCCCAGAAGTCAACTAAGGAAGAGGCGTGCCAGCAGGGACTGCGCCAAGCTTGCCACCATCTATGCCATAACTGTTTAACAAAATTACACTGAAAAAACAGGTGCGCCCCTGTTTCCACCTCATCACAGCAGAGCTCACATCTAGAAGGCCCTTGAAAGCCACGCTTGCACAGATTGTCCCAAGTGAGGCATCTGTTGTATGCAAGCGTCCATATAAAGAAATTACATTTAGGCCAGGTAACAGAATTCCAAATTTTCTTCCCCCAGCTGAAATTCACCTCACCCTGAGCTTGCTTCATCAAAGTCTGATAACCCTCCGAGACGGAATAGTTTCCAGAAGACCCGCCTCCCCAAGCAAGCAAATCCTGGCCCTGAAGAGAATTACAATTCCTAGCATCAAGAAGCTGAGCAAGCTCCATCCTGCTCTCCATGGATCCGCCAGGGGGCCAATCTGAAGAATTTTTCCATCTGAAGCAAGTCGCCAGACCCACTCTGTACTCCTCCTTGTAGTGCGCCACATTGTTCCAGCCAGCCTCCTGGAAAGCCACACATAATTCCTGTAAATGCGGGTGAGAGGACGAGAGCGGGGGCGCGCCATCCCACGAGTCCTCCCAAAAGAGAGCTTGCTCTCCCGTCTTACAAATCCAAAAGAGGCTATGTTTAATAAGCTGAGCTCCCAGTTTGAGGGTACTCCAGATCATGGAGCCACTCCTCTCAAGGGGCATCCGAGCAATGACAGAGGGATCCACCCCCGGGTAATACTTAAAAGTCAGGATCCGAGCCCACATCTGAGCCTGATTAGAGCACCATCTCCAATATAATTTGGCAGCCAGCGCCTGGCTAGCCAAGATGGCAGACCTCAATCCAAGCCCCCCATCTTTCTTGGGCCTGCACTTCGTATCCCACTTGACTAAGCTCCATTTGGTGCACCGAAGATTACCACTCCAGAGGAATTGGCGGGATAGGGCGTCAAATTCTTTGATAAAATAGATAGGAGCAGCCAGCACCATACAGCGGTACATAGGAAGAGCTTGGATCACAGATTGCAGCAGAGTAACTCTCCCAGCAGTGGATAACCATCTGTGCGTCCAGTGATTCACTTTCTGTCTCAACTTATCCAAAACATTATGCCAGAAGAGGCGTGGCTGCCTGCCAACCACTATAGGAATGCCCAGATAAACAATCGGGAGAACCTGAATTTGAAATCTCATAATGGCCGCAATCCGCCTCTGTATCGGGCCAGGAGTGTTGAAAAAATAGACGGAGGACTTATGGTCGTTGATTTTCTGCCCCGTAGCCTCCAAATACATGTCAAGAGTGTCCCTGAAAGCTTCCGCCTCGCGAATGCGAGCTTTCCCAATCAGCATAGTATCGTCAACAAACTGAAGATGGGACGTGACTAAGGCATTCCCCCACTTCCAACCCTGCACAATGTTCTGAGAGACCTGGAATTTGATCAGCCGGCCCAATCCCTCTGCCAAAATGATAAAAAGATAAGGTGATATCGGGTCTCCTTGCCTCAGGCCTCTTGCTGCCCCAAAAAGTTTAGTTGGCTGCCCATTGATGAGAACCGAAAAGGAGGGCGTGGTTACACAACTCAGGACCCATTGGATCCAAGCAGGGCTGAACCCAAAGGCCTGCATGATATTTTTCAGAAATCTCCAGCTGGCTCTATCGTAAGCCTTAGCTAAGTCAAGCTTGATAACCATGGCCCTCTCCTGAGAAGAACTCATAGAGTGAATGGCCTCAGAAGCAATAACAACCTCGTCCAGGATCTGCTTACCGGCAACAAATCCACCCTGCTCCTCGGATATAATCAGCGAGAGACAGCTTTTAAGCCTCTCCGCTAAGAGTTTTGTAATAATTTTGTAAATCACATTGCAGAGCGCAATCGGCCTGAATTGATCCAGCTGGTCCGCCTGTTCTTTCTTTGGTATCAGGACAAGGAAGGTAGCATTCAAGGCCCTCAACATTTCCTTGTTGATAAAGGATTCCTGTATAACATCAAAGAGATCATGCTTGATGACATCCCAGAAGTCCTGATAGAACTCCACTGGGAAGCCATCTGGCCCAGGGGCTTTGCCACGTTTCATACTGAAGACCACCCCCTCAACCTCAGTCCGCTCAATAGGCCTCATCAGAAATTCATTCATCTCCTGCGTCACCACAGAAGGGATGCAGGACAGCACATTATGTTCAGCTATCTCAGAGGGGTGCCGCTCAGCAGAAAACAGACTAGAAAAGTGGGTAACCGCTGCTTGAGAAATGTCCTGCAAAGAGCTCAACCGAGAGCCATCCGGGGTCACCAAGTGGGTTAAATAACTAGTATTACGCCTAGCCTGGGTAGACTTGTGGAAGAAGGCAGTGTTCCTATCACCTTCTTGGAGCCATTCAAGCCTCGCCTTCTGCTTCCAGAAGATCTCCTCACGGAGTTCCCACTCAGTAAGGTCTTTCACCGCTTGGGATTCAGCCTCATGAAGCTCCTCCGAGAGCCCGCTGTCTCTAATTTGCCTAGTAATCACATTCAGCTGGTCCTGAGCCTTCTTCCTCATATTATGGAGATTCCCGAAGCAGTGGATGTTCCAATACTTAAGCCTCCCTTTGACGTACTGGAGTTTTTTTGCAAAGGAGAACATGGCTGTACCAAAGTTGGGTCCTCCATGGCGCCACCACTGACCCATAAGCTCATGCAGGGAAGGCTCACGAAGCCACATTAACTGAAACTTAAAGGGAGGCTTCCTTGGGGCCGAAATCTGGTTAGTGGACAACTTAATTGGCCAATGGTCCGATCCACCCCAGTCCAGAATCTCCGAGGTGATGGACGAGGAACCATAGTGCCAGTAGCAAGAAACCAAAAATCTGTCCAGGCGCTCCGAAATACCTTCCTCTCCACTCCTTCTGTTACTCCAGGTAAATGTGCCATTGAGAGGTTTAACATCTGAGAGGCGTAGAAGGTCAATATTTTGCCGAAATAGTTCCGAAGAAGGCCCCAGCCGAGCCAGACCTCCTCTCTTTTCCCCCAGGTTTAGGACAGCATTAAAGTCTCCTGTCACTATCCATGGCAAGTAGGGGTGGCAGCTTCTGACAAACCACACATGATCCCACAATTTGCGCTGTCCAGGAAGGTCCACAGGGGCATAAACATTAGTAAGAAGTATAGTTTCCCTCGAATCCTTCGAGACGGCTATCATTGTGAGAGCAGAATTGCTGGCCAACCAGCCAAGCGGGGTAATGCAATCCGGGTTCCAACACACTGCCAGCCCACCGGAAGACCCAGCCGCCCCCACACACTGGCTGTGATTGAAGAAACAGCGCTTCTGCATAGAAGATAACCATAAATCAACAGAAAATTTCGTCTCCTGAATACACAAGATGTCAGGAGAATTAGCATGAACCAGTTTAACAATAGCTCTTTGACGGGGAGAGCTACTCAGACCCCTCACATTCCAGGAGAGAACAATCATTGGGAAACTTGAGTGAAGTGCTCGTTCAGGGTCTTAACATGCCCTGCCTCCACTAGAAGATCACCTGCAATTTTTAGTTTCTCCTGGTCTTTCCTTCGCCCCACACGTGGGGGATTGGGGCCAGTAGGCTTCTTAAAAGGTCGTGGCATAATGCCCAGGCTAGAGGAGGAACCTTTAAAAGTTCTAGACGCCTCCACCTCCTTTGCCAGGTCGGCCCAGCAAACTTCCGAATCCCCTTTGGGCAGTAGAGCAGAATTGGGCGCATCCTGCATTTCCTTGTCAGTCCCCTGTGTCGGCCTCATGACTAAGGTGGAAATTTCCTCCTCAGGGGCAGATGGTTCCATTGTCCCTTCATCCTCCGTCTGTAACGGCTCCGGAATACCATCTTCTATATTCATGCTGTCTAGCACTTCAAATCTGTTAAAATCAACTTCATTTTGTCTGTCAAAATTTGCCCTTTTCCTACCACGAGACTTCCCCCTGCACCTGACTGTGGTAAATCCATCTTTGTCAGGACCTTTGGAGCCAATACTGCCCAGTTCAGCACCATCAGTTTGGAGCTGGTTTTTGCCTTTATTCAAACCCCCTGATTGTATATGGGCTGCCCCAAAATGTATCGGCTGTCTGGCACCTCTGTCCCAATTGGGCCCCCGAGACCCAGCTGCTTCACCTTGAATATCACTCTCTTTGACCGCCTGCGGGCATTGTTTGTGCCAATGGCCATACACATGGCAGATACGACAACGAAACGAAATGGCTTCATAGTCGATTTGCTGGATCCAGGATGAACTTCCCAGACAAATCTCGAGAGAATCCGGAAGGGGATTATTCAAATTAATCTCAACACAAATTCGAGCGTAGGAAATTACCTTTTTATCCAGAGTTTGGTGCGCAATTGCCATCGGTGCTCCAAGCAGAGTCGCTATCTGACGAAGGATATCCTCCCGCCAAAACTCCAGGGGCAGTCTTGGCAAACGAACCCAAACAGGGACACACGCTGGGAGATCTTCCGCCGAGTTGAAACCAGCGTGCCAAGGCTTAAGGAAGAGGCCATTTCTATCATAGAAGTAAGGCCCCCCTTCGAAAATCCTGTTCCGGTCTGCTACAGAGGAAAATTTGACAATGAAATAGCTGTTTCCTGCCAGCAGGATGTCAAAGTCTCCAGCAATTTGCCAAGTCCTCCTAATCCAAGCTTCCAATGCTGGTAAAGAAACACGGATTCCCAAGAATTTGCAAATGAGGGCATGAGTCGACAGGTATTCCACCTCTTCTTGCACAACCTCTTGAGAAAGAACCAGAACTGGTCGCTCCAGAGACCTGGGCAGACAACCATTAATTTTCTGCACCCTGGCCTTCTCCTCACTGAACATCTTTTGTGCCTGCTGCTCGATCCCCCCAGGTAGAGGTCGCTCCCTTCTGCTGGCTTCATGCTGGCCGCCCAGCTGCAGTCCGTCGCTCCCCACCATCGCGCTCCTTTTCTCTGAACCTTAGACACTTTTAACATGTGGTTATATGTTTTATTTATTTTGTAATATGCTTCATACATTCACGATGCATCTCAACCTGTAACAGTCTGAAAACATAGTTCCTATGAGATACAGTCATAGAAAAGTAATTTTATTCATGTTTTGAGCTAATTCAAAGCTTTAAATTATATGGGAAAGTATTAATTGGTGATTAATATCTTATATAGGTGGAATAATTTAAAAATAATCTTTAAAATTCAAATTAACCCCTTTTGAAAGCTCTCAGCCTCACTAAGAAAACTAGGGTTTAGCAACCAAAAAAACCTTCATATCTTAAAATTTAACTGCAAAAATTAGATGAAACTTTTTGGATACATGAATATTGACATTTTTGAATGATTTAAGTTGATTTAAAGGTTTTCAAAATTCTTCATCTCAATTTATAAGCAAAACTCAAACCTGCAGTCCTAAAGACAAGCCTAAAACCCTATTTGGAAAGACTAAAAGGGACATAAGTTTGAAACGAATGCTCAAAATGACTTGAAATTTTGTAGGCATGTGTATTAGTATGTGAATAAAGTGTTATAAGTGTTTGTGAATTGGTTTGGTTTTTGGATAGAAATTTATATTAAAAACCTAGACCTACAACACTAGAAAATAAACCTAATAAACTTTGTTTTCAATTTCTTGAGAAATCTAAGTCTATAAAAGGGTAAAATACAATTATTAGAGTTTTAAAACATCTATAGGATTATAATAAGCCTTGATAAATCATCAAGTTATTTGTTGAGTTGAAAAACCATTCAAGAAGGGTGAAAGACAAGTCAAAAATAAGACCTCTTAAACCTTGTTTTATGTTTGCTTGTAGAATCAAGCCTAAAGGAGTGTGAAATCCCATTTCCTAGGTTATATAATTCCAATAGAGAATCAATAATCCCTTTAAAAGTATAAATAATCAAAGTTGAGCCAAATACAAGATAAGAAGGCTTCAAGCCTATAAAATTAAAGAACAAACCTAGTAATAAATAAGTCTTGTTGACACATGTTTATATCAGATTGATATCTAGATAGAGAGTAAGATATTAATTCTCATCACTATACTCGAGTTTGTGTGCTCTTGGATTTAGATGAAGAAATTCTACAAACAATATGTATAAAAACTAGTGAAGGGATGTGGGAGAAAAAATATTGACGTGGAAAGGATCTTCTATTGAGAATTAGTATTTATATTAGTTATTTATCGTGTGGTAAATATTATTTATTGTTAGATTATTTACCATATGATAAATAATATGTAATTAGTTGTTAGTTACCACATAGTTAATACGATAATAATATTGGTTAGTTGGTTAGTCATATATATATTGTTATAACAAATAATATGTTATGAATAAAAGTTGTTAGAACAATCAATCTAAAATTATGTTAGAGAAGTTAGTTGTTAGTTATTTAGAATAACTAACCATTATTAGGGAGTGTTATTACAAGCATATTCAAATATAATGTAATATTTTAGATTAATAAAATGTTAAAGATAATTGACTAATATCCATGCTTGTACACACCTTGAGCCTTTAGCTTTCTTTCTAATATTGATTAAAAACTATATTTGATATCAGAGCAAGTTTTATGTGGCCTCTATGAGCATTTTCTATGCTCCATTCATGTGTGCTTCAATCAAAGTAGTTCACTCATCTAGCTATGTAGTGTAGCCCAGTTACAGTAGCCATTATTTGTTTGTTTACCTATTATTGCATATTGTTAATAGTCTAACAGTGTAGACCACCTATGAAACCCTTGGCTCCACCATCTACCTACATACTTCTCTCTATCCATCCTTCCACTTTTTTTACAATGTTTTACACTACATTTTGTTCACTATTGCATTCAAAATTTTGAAAAGTAAAGAAAAGTATACAAAATAAAATCAAGAGTTGCAGAAGAAGAAGAATATATATATATATATATATATATATATATATATATATATATATATATATATATATATATATATATATATTTGATTTTAGCTTTATTTTTTTATATTTATGATTTGCACAAACTATAAAAGAAAACAAGAGTTGTAGAAGAAAAAATCAGCAAAAGAATATGAGGCATTTCTTTAGTTTTTTTGTTTTTTTTAAGTAGAAAATTTGTATGAAACAGCCTCACGAAAATCTGAATATCTTTTCATTTCCTAACAAAATCTGATGATTTAAATTTATCTATAAAGTTTAATGATAAGTAAAGAAAAACCATAAATGGTTTGAATAAATTATACTAATTCAAACAAACATTTTTAACAGTTTTGGAGCCCAATCCATCCTCCAATGCATATTCTCTATATTTGGGTCGAATTTCTCCCCAATGGATTACCTGCTACTCAAAATAGAATGTGCTTGCCTCAACTTCCTCTATGATTTATCTTAGGGAGATCCCTCTCCATAGTTGCTACAATCTCCATGATGGCATCCTCTAATCCACAACTCTACATGACTTTCTCCATGAGCTCCCAACATGGCCACATATTTCATCCTTGCCTCGTCATCAATAGGGTATCTTTTATGGGCAAAATTTTGCCCTTTGGTCAATTTTAAGGGACCAAAACTTGGGTTGGGTGAATAGTTAACATAGAAGGCATTTTTCAAGTTTCACCTAAATTATGACACACAGTGTAAAAATTTTCAATATATCACCAGAAAATATATAATTTCATGCACTCTAATTTCCCCTAATTTGATGTCATTTATAAAGTCATCCAATATTTTTCACCACAAATTATTGTTATAGTAGTTTTTTCTGTTAATATTTTTGCCTAAGAATGCAAAAAAAAATGCTTGTATGGATAGTATAAATATAAAACAAATATTTAAGTATAAGTTGACATTTATAATTATGCTTTCAAGATGTTTGAGAGTGGTTTCGAACATCTAGCAGATATAATGCAAATTATTGATTTTGGAGGGTCCTAATGGATTTTAGACTTAGCCATATTTCAAGGTTTTAGGGTTTTAGATTTAGCCATTTTTCAGGATTTCAAGGTTTCAGACTTAGCCATATTTCGGGATTTCAGGATTTCAAGGAGGCATCATAGGAGGTAAATGGATAAATACTCTAGATAAGATGGAATAATGGTAGGAATGATGGATGGCTTATCATATGCAAATAATATTTGCCTCAAAACATTATTTTTTCACTTCAGATAACTTATTAAATATCAAACATTCACCAAAATCATATGCTTTCTATCAAAAATTGATAAGTATTCACCTATGTTATGTTTGATGATAACTTGAAGATTCTCCTATCCGTATGCATCATATATATTTTTCCAATCCTTAAAAAATATCCTGACCATCAATCACTACATACCCTACAATAATGGAAGAGTTTTGTCTTTATGTCATTAAGTTTATTTTTAGGTTTTGTTTTGTTATGAGTTTAAGTTTAGTATTTCAAATAGCTAAAGTTTAAATGTATTTCAGGTTGGGTTTAAAGTTGTTTTTAAGTTTTAAAGTCGTTCTTTAAGTTTTAATTTTATTATATATATTTTAAATTATTTCATGCTTTTTATTTTTCAATGTTTTGAATTGGATTTTGGCATTTGTTATATATAGAGAGGAGTTAGTATTATATGTTTTTAAAGTTTGTTATTATATTTTTATGTTACGATATATTTTTTAGGTTTTTAAGATTTTATTATTCTTTTCAATGTTAGATGTTCAAGTTTTTTTATTGAGTTTAATAGATTTTATTTTAGATTTTGTTATTAAGATATTTTATATTACGTATTTTTAAATTTAATATTCAATTGAATTTTGTTTGGTATTTATTATCATTTTATAAGTTAGTTGTGTTTAGAGTAATGTCATATTTGTTCTTGTTTTAGTATATGTCATTGCCTTCAAGTTATAAGTAATCAAATAAGTTTTGAAAAGCGGTTTTCAATAAAACTAAACTTTCAATGTAATTGACTACATTATCAGTTGAAATTTACATTCAAATTTTTCATCCCATGTAAACACTAAGGGGGGGAATGTTGAGAATTACTATTCACATTAATTATTTACTATGTGGTGAATACTATTTACCATATGGTAAATAATATTTACTAGTATGTAATTAGTTGTTGGTTACCGTATGATTAATACAGTAATATTATTGGTTTGTTAGTCTATATATACTATTATAATAAATAATATATTACAAATAAAGGTTCTTAGAACAACCAATCTAAAATTATGTTAGAGAAATTAATTGTTTAGAACAATTAACTATAGTTAGAGAGTGTTGTTAGAAGCATATTCATATATATTGTAATGTTTCAAATTAATAAAATGTTGAAGATGATTGATTGATTTTTGTCCCTATGCACACCTCAATCCTTCGACTCTCTTTCTAAATATGGGTTAAAAACTATATCCCCTTCAGGGGCTATAAATACAGAGAAATAGGGCATTTCAAGCAATATTGCCTTAGGAAGGAAGTGAGTAAAGTCCAAACTCCATTCTGAAAAGCTAAACCCATTAAAATATTGGAGGGTATAATATCTTTGGATAATTTTAATCCTCACATTTTAGAGATGAATATGGAAGGCAATATGGGGGCTCTCAAAGAGAGCTCTATTGATACCTCAAGAATTATTGCTCTCAAAGAGAAATTGGAAGGTGTAATCATCTTTCACCAAATACAATGCCAAAAGAGTGTAATTTTATCTTGAAGGAGGCTCAACATCTTTCATTCATAATTGAGAATGGGATATCAGGGGTGAAGATCTAATAGAGCATGATTCTAAATTGATCGATTTAGGAATGGTAGGAGACCTAGATTTATCTCCTCTAGTAGAGGATTTTGAATATGATGACGAAGAGTAACTCAACTCTTTAGAGTTCTTCTCCTTGTCTTGGAAGGAATTCAAACTTTCCTAGTGAAATTGGGGGGAGCGAACAAAGGAGGTAGAAATTTGGCATCTAAACGAACTAAGGCAGAGGTTTTGGTTAGCAAACAAAGATATATGAATCAATTTATTGTTCATGTAAAGTGGGGGTGGAAGACCCATCTTCCCCACAACGAAGGTCCTTTCTTGGATTGTTAGGGGACTAAATTCCCCTAACAAGAGATGCCTAGCAAGGTGGCAGCTGATATTTTAAAATTTTGATGTTTTCCTCTTGTAAGAAACTAGACTTTCTAAGGAGGAAGTCAAGGGAATTATGAATAAAAGTTGGGAGAGATGGAGTGTTAGAATTACCTTTTATTTAGGATAATTTATTTTATCCTGAGTTTTTTTTTCATGTGTGAGAAATTTATATTTATGTGAATTATTAATTTACATAAATCTAGATTCTATGAAGTATCACTCACCTCTTTGTGCTCTCTTAAGATTTGGGAGTTACATGAGTAACTCCTTTCTCCACATGGCACACACCCCCCTTCTCTTTGTAAAGGACTAAGACATAAGTGGCATACATTTAATTGATTGTAAGGTCATAATGGGATTCTATGTAACTCCCATTTTCCTCCTCTCGCTCTATGAAAGTGTCATTTTTCTCTTCTTTTTCTCACTAAGAATCTTATGCTCTATATATTCTTCTCTTGTGCTCTTGATTCAATCTTGTACTTATGAAGATTTTGGTTGTAAGCCTTCTAATAAGATCAGGTGGGTTTTTCTCTAATACGTTCAATTCCTTATTTTAAAACTCTTATCACTATGATTTACTCTTGAGTGATAACTTAGTATTGTGTATTCTTATTTTTCTCTCGCTTTTAAATATTTGGTGTGCGTAGTAGATGACACAGACCTTCAATCAGATAGAAATACTACCTCCACTAAAATTCAAGAGAAATCATAAATAAAAAATGAGGTGGCCTTAGGATTGATTGGCATAGTCATGACCCTTGAATTGCATGTCCACATTGATGGTTGTTCTCTTACCTCCACTACATGGTTTAAACTTAAATTTGTTTATGATGTTGTGAATGAATATCATAAAATTAAAATTTAGGATGAATTATCTAATTTAAAGTACAATGACTTCAAAAGTATGGATGATTTCTTGATTAAAGTTCATTCATTATATTCTCAACTAGTTGGTTTAAGCATTAAACTTTATGATTTAAATTTGATTCATATTATCATGAAAAAGTGTTTGCCTCAACCTTTTCAGTGGTTTATTACTAATATTCATTCATAATTAGTTTTTCCTACTCTATTTGCTATGTTGATATTTAAATTTTTTTGTACTTTGTTGTGTCAAGAAGAACAAAATTTGATTCAATTTTATAGTCTTAAGACTAATGAACATGTGTTTGTTTTTAAACACCAACATAAGAATGGTAAAGAACATGTTAAGTCCAATAATAAATAAGAAAAGAAAGATAAAAAATCTAACTCTTAACCTAAGAAAAAGTTAGAGTGTAATTATTCTGATAAAACACTCATGATGAAGATCACTGCTTTAAAAAGAAATATGATGTCAAAAGTGGAAAGCTTAAATTCAAAGACAACAGTAGCACTAGTAACAATAAGACTCAAACGAAGAAAAGTCTAATACTACAGTTGTTTTTACTTGTGCTTTATGTGCTTATCCTATTGAATAGATTGTTGGTTTTGGTGCTACTCAACATATGACATCTAATGATCAATTATCTAGTTCTTTAGAGCCAAATCTTTCTAACAATCATTTAAGTCTTGCAAATCATGCTTCTTGTACTGTTGAAGCCATATAAAATATTAAAATCTCTAATGGTGAATTACATGATGTCTTGTTCCTGATTTGAAATTGAATTTACTTTTTGTACTTTAATTATGTAAATAAGACTATAAGATATAATTTATTAATGATACTTGTTATGTTAAATCTACTAAAAAAAATTCAAGTAGTTGTTACTACTTTTCTAGACAATGATAATTTATTCACATTTACTAGATTCTTTTCTCCCTCATCTTCTCATGATTTGCTTATTTATAATGATTCTAATGTGGCATGAAATATTAGGACATATTAATTAATAAAATATTACACTAATGAACAAACTTAATAGGATTCAAGGTTTGCCTAAAATTTCTCTCATTACTGCTACTTGTAATAGTTGTATGGCTGATAATGTTGGGATATGAACAACCGGAAGCACACAATTGATTACCAAATACAAGCAACTTAATATGCAGAAATTAACCAGAATCACAAGTAACTAGAATTCAAAATAACACATAATATGAGAGACAATACACAACTTGTATTAAAACTCTTTCAGAAGGAAATACAACAAAGAAGATTGCCACAGATCTTCTTCCTTACACACCTCTAGGGCTCCCACACCTCTAAGACATAAACAGTAGATCTTCCCTCAAAGCTCTCTCTCTTAGGTCCCAACACCCAACTCAAACACAGAGTTGGTGTTCACCTTACACCTGTGCTCCACGCACTCCACAAGTACTCAAAGTACTTCAAGTAGATCTCCCATGAACTTGCAACAACCTGCAATTCAACAGACCATACTTATGGAAGGAACTGCCTTGCCTTCCTCTTAGCTCTCCATGTACTCCACGTACATACCAATGAGTACACACCGTACTCCAAGTAGATCCCACCTGATCCTGCTCCCTGTTGTGTTGCTGTCCTACGATCTCCAACCTACAGATCAATCTGGTTCTGCACACCTGTGAACCTTGACCTTGCACACACACACACACACCTGCAGATCAATGATCTTACTTACCATGTAGATCTCCTATCGTAGCCATGCTCACCTGATGACCAAGATCATACATACCTGAAGAATTCAGCTGACTCTCCAATCCAGCACCCACCTTGGTACTGTTGTGGAACTAGGAGGAACACCCTTGCTCACCTCACACACAGAAGGAGCTAACTTTGCTCAACTCAAACTAAAACAACTTTACAATACAACCATGAGTCTATTTTATAGATCTCATCTAAACAATAATTAGACATCCAATTACAATAATTAGATCCACAGCTCTCAGTCTAAAATTAGCTCTCATCATGCAAACACTTGGTTCGTTAACCAACTGCCCGTAACATCCGCAGTCCAAACCACACAGGCGACCGACGTCGGTCCCTGTCTGCCTGGAGGTGACCGACGTCGACCGATCCCTAACTGACGTCAGTTGCTTCTCTTCATAATACTGCTGACGTCGGCTGATCAGATCGACGCCGATTGCTCTACAACTCAGCAACCCTCAACAACCTCCTCTCTTGTTTGCATCAGTGAAGCTTTTAGCTCCACAACCTAACAATCTCCCACTTGGAGATAAACAGTTGCACTATACCTGTACTTGTACACCGTCTAATCTATTTTCTGGTTTGTATCCCTCTTCAAGCTCCCACTTGAAGACTAACCACCACACATCCCGTGGTGCACCTCCTGTCATCTGAGTACCCTGCCACATTCGAACCTACAAAACACATGTAGTGAAGTCCTGACCCTGCATGTATACCTGCTGCTGGTCCCTCTCAAATCCCTGAGAACCCACTTCCCTGAATTGGCTCCTAACTCTCTGACAGCTCCCACTGCATGGGAAAACTCAGGTCTATACCAGACCTCATGTGATTTCAGACACTGTACCTGTCCAGCCCTTAGTGTGCTTCGGCTCTGCGTCCTGAACCTTGCCAACACTTGATTCACATCAGCTCTCACTGGAGACAAAATCAACCTGTGATCTCCATGTCTCCCATGCCAAAGAATTTTGCTGCTCCAAACTCCTCATGACATGCCACTAAACTAATCTTACCCTTAGCTCAGCAAAACCCTGTATGTATAAACCTGCTAGCTAGCATACCATCCACATACAGCAACAGAATGATGTTGCAATCACCATCCCCCTGGTAAGTCAAACCACAGTAGTTACCCTAACATTGACTGAAGCCATGCTTCGTCCTCCACCTGTCAAAACCTGTACCACTATCCTGCAGCTTCCTCAAGACCATATGCCTGGTCTTCTGTCTCACATGTCCGTTCACTCTATTCTTCAATTAAGGAATCCATTCGTCTCTGTGCTTTTGCATCGATTGGCAACCCTACCAAAACTCCCGTTTGGTTCTGCATCATATCCCTGCCATGCTCCCACCTGTTTCCTGGATCCTTCCTGCTCTACAATCAGCAATGAGTATAAAGAAGAGGAACAACGAATTTGAGGGCCTACTTACGTCTTCAGTCCTCCGTATGGGTGTTTGAGACTCCTTGACAGCATGCTGTCCACCCAAAATCCGTTACAGTGACCGATCTCAATCACCCCACAGTCTGCATCCAACTGATGTCAATTCCCATGCGTCTGTCCCTGACTACCAACCTTGCCGACGTCGGTGTCCCTGATGCCGACGTCGGTCCTCCTGACTGATGTCGGTCTTACCCTGCCCGACATCACCGGCTTCGGTCTGCACATGACCGACATCGACACCTGTCTGTTCGACGTCAGTTCCTCCTGATCGACATCAGTATCTGTGTTCGCCTGTGAGTGATGACTTTTTACCCGCGAGCTCCTTTGAATCAAAACCCATGTCCAAACTGCTCTGCTCAAAAGTATACAGCACCATCCACTGGTTTTTGTCTGCCATCTCCTCCAAGAACACCAAGGCTTTCTAGTTCTTAAGCCTGTCAAATATATCTGTCTTTCGCTTAAGAACATGCATCTCCTTCCTGCTCATGTGACCAAGCCTACAAAGCCACGTCTCCGCAACAAAAGAAGAATCAGTAATGTAAACAAGTAGATAAAGAGTACCTATTTTCTTACCACCAGCTAATTCAAGTGTAACTGCTATGAGAGTTATTGTTCATCTCTCATCACCCAAATTTTTTGAAGAAATTAGCCATATCTCCAAACCTGGGACCTGCATGACCTTCATCAACACTTGTGTGTTGGCCGCCTGTAATTTTAGCTTCACTTCCCCTTTGCCAATTCTTTGGCAAGGCTCACCAACTCCTCTACCTGGTGCTGCATGGAAAGAGGCAACCGAATCTTTTATCTAAGATTTAACTTTATCCAAGAAACCTCCCAGAGCATCCTGTGCCACATCACCTGCAACATCTGCTTCTTCAGTTTCTTCATGCTGATCTTCCACAGACCAACAATATTCTTTTACCTGCTCTTTCTTTCCATGGGACCGTAAGTGACCATCTGTGCTTTTCAACTCCTCCATTATTAGCTTACTTTCATCTACCATTGCTCTGCTCCCTGCAACTTGGCTCTGATACCACTTGTTGGGATATGAACAACCGGAAGCACACAATTGATTACCAAATACAAGCAACTTAATATGCAGAAATTAATCAGAATCACAAGTAACTAGAATTCAGAATAACACATAATATGAGAGACAATACACAACTTGTATTAAAACTCTTTCAGAAGGAAATACAACAAAGAAGATTGCCACAGATCTTCTTCCTTACACACCTCTAGGGCTCCCACACCTCTAGGACATAAACAGTAGATCTTCCCTCAAAGCTCTCTCTCTTAGGTCCCAACACCCAACTCAAACACAGAGTTGGTGTTCACCTTACACCTGTGCTCCACGCACTCCACAAGTACTCAAAGTACTTCAAGTAGATCTCCCATGAACTTGCAACAACCTGCAATTCAACAGACCATACTTATGGAAGGAACTGCCTTGCCTTCCTCTTAGCTCTCCATGTACTCCACGTACATACCAATGAGTACACACCATACTCCAAGTAGATCCTACCTGATCCTACTCCGTGTTGTGTTGTTGTCCTATGATCTCCAACCTACAGATCAATCTGGTTCTGCACACCTGTGAACCTTGACCTTGCACACACACACACCTGTAGATCAATGATCTTACTTACCATGTAGATCTCCTATCATAGGCATGCTCACCTAATGACCAAGATCATACATACCTGAAGAATCCAGCTGACTCTCCAATCCAGCACCCACCTTGGTACTGTTGTGGAGCTAGGAGGAACACCCTTGCTCACCTCACACACAGAAGGAGCTAACTTTGCTCAACTCAAACTAGAACAACTTTACAATACAACCATGAGTCTATTTTATAGATCTCATCCAAACAATAATTAGACATCCAATTACAATAATTAGATCTGCAACTCTCAGTCTAAAATTAGCTCTCATCATGCAAATACTTGGTTCGTTAACCAACTGCCCGTAACATCCGCAGTCTGAACCACACAGGCAACCGACGTCGATCCTTGTCTGCCTGGAGGTGACCGACGTCGGCCGATCCCTGACCGACGTCGATTGCTTCTCTTCACAATACTGTTGATGTCGGTTGATCAGATCGACGCTGGTTGCTCTGCAACTCAGCAACCTCCTCTCCTGTTTGCATCAGTGAAGCTTTTAGCTCCACAACCTAACAGATAAAATTCATAGAGAATCTTTTCCTAAAAACCACTCTTAGCGTGCTATTGAAAAGCTTCATTTAGTTTATAGTGATCTTTTTATCTCTATGAAAACTCCTTATATTAATGGTACTAAGTATTTTTTATCTTTTGTTGATGATTGCACTAGACAAGTTTGGATTTATTTCTTGAAAACTAAAGAAAAAGTTTTAGACACTTTTATTGAATTTCATGTCATTGTTTAAAAATAATCTCATTGTTCTTTACACATATTATGCACTGATAATGGTACTAAATAGGTTAACAATGATTTCTTGCATATTTTAAGCAACATGGAATTAAGCATGAGAAAATTGTTTCCTATACACCTGAGCAAAATGGTGTTGTTAAACGTCAACATAGGACTATCATTGAAATGGCTAGGTGTATGTTGCATGCTAAAAATATGCATTATAAATTTTGGATTGAATCCATCTATTGTATTGTTTATCTCATTAATAGGACTCCCACTAAATTTGTTTTAAATATTACACTTGAAGAAGCTTGGAGTGGTATAAAACTCAACTTAAATCATTTACATGTTTTTGGTTGTGATGCATTTGTTCATATTCTAATTAAAAAATGTAAGAAGTTAGATTTTAAAGCAGATGCTTTTATATTTGTTGGTTAAGATGAATCATCTAAAGCTTATAGGATTTATGATTTTCAAACTAAAAAAACAATATTAAAAAGGATGTTAATATTGTTGAAAATGGTGTATTTGATTGTGCTTCCATTTTTGATTCTCTTGATATAGTTTCTGCTTCTTTTCCTTTTGAGACTAGTGATGATCATAATGATATTTTGCATAATGATGTTGTTCCTCAAATTGCTTCTCCTTCTTTTAGTCTTGCTCCACTTAAAGCTATGCCTAAGTGGGCCAAGACTACTATAAAATATTCGAGAATTAATGTGGATCTTAATGATACTTGAAGAACTAGGAAATAATTTAGTAATTATGTTTTAATGTCTAAATTTATGCGCAATAATGATCCTCAAACTCTAGAACAAGCTCAAGGCCACCCTCATTGGGAAAAAGTTATGCATGATGAATACAACTCTTTGATTTATAATAACACTTGGGGCTTAGTCCCACTACCTAAAGAACATCATTTGGTAAGTTGTAAATGGTTGTTTAAAACTAAGTTCAATTCTAATAATCAGATTGAAAAATATAAAGTTATACTAGTTGCTAGAGGTTTTTCACAAATTGAAGGATTTGACTATAGTGAAACTTTTTCTCCTATTGTTAAGATGTCCATAATTAAAGTTATTTTAGCTTTAGTTGCTCACATGAATTGGCTTATTTATCAAATAAATGTTAAGAATATTTTATTAAAGGGTGACTTGCATGAATAAATTTACATGTTTCAACCCCCTGATTTTATTAAACGAGGCAATGAACACCTTGTATGCAAGTTAAACAAAGATATTTATGGTTTAAAATAATCTCTTATACAATGGCACTCTAAAAATTATCATTTTTTTATAGCTCAAGGCTTCACTTGTAGTTCTAATGATCTTAATATTTTTATCAAAAATACTCCAAATGACATTGTTATCATTGTTTTGTATGTTGATGATGTAATCATAATTGGTACTAACAGTTCAATGGTTTCTTACACTAAAATGCTTTGAATAATACTTTTGAAATGATTGTTTTAGGTCTCTTACATTATTTTTTAGGCATTTAAGTTTGGCAAGAAAAGGATAGCATCTCCATTTCTCAATATAAATACACATATGATTTATTATCTAGATTTAATATTTTGGATTGAAAATCTATTGCTACTCCTTATAAAATTGGTGTTAAATTACTTGTTGACATGAAAATAGACCCTACTGATCCAAATCTTTATAGACAATTATTTGGTAGTTTAAACCATCTTACTCATACTCGTCCTGATATTGCCTTTTATGTTGGATTGGTTTCTTGCTTTATGTCTGAACCTCAAGTTACTCATTTTAAAGTTGCTAAAAAAATTATTCATTATATTAAAGGTACTCTAACTTTTGGCATTGAGTATACCTCAAATAGTAATTTTTCTTAGGTAGGTTATTTATTTTCTAATTGGGTTGGTGATCCTAATGATCATAGATCTTCTAGTGGTTATTGCTTCTCTTTGGGTTCTAGCACTATTTCATGGAATAGTTAAAAGCAAACAACTATATCTTTATCTTCCATAGAAGCTGAGTATAAAGTTTGTAATCATGCTACAAAGGAAGCAATTTAGCTTAGAAGACTTCTTACATATTTGGGCCACCCACAACATTTGGCTACTCTGATTTTTGGTGATAATCAAAGTGTCATTACCTTAGCAAAAAAACCAATTTTCTATGCAAGGTCCAAGAACATTGAGATTCAACATCACTTTTAGCATGAACTTCTGAAAGACAATCAAATTCTTCTCTCTTTATATCCTACTGAAGAATAAATGGTTGATATCTTCACTAAGCCTCTATGTAAAGACCAGTTTATTTTCTTTTATAAAAAGTTAGGATTGAAGGAAGTTCTCATCAAGGGAGAGAGTTAGTGATGTTTCCTCCCTTCTTGTTCATTTTTAAACCCCTAAATAAAGTTTAAGGGGGAGAGTTAGAATTATCCAATATTTAAGATAATTTATTTGATCCTAAGTTTCTTTTTCATGTGTGAGGAATTTATATGTATGTGAATTATTAATTCACATAAATACAGATTTCACGAGGTGTCACTCATCTATTTATTTTTCCTTAAGATTTTGGAGTTACTTACATGAATAAATCATTTCTCCACATGGCACACACATCCAATCTCTTTGTAATGGATTAGGACACAAGTGAAATACACTCAGGGGGGCTTGTAAGGTCATAATGAGATTTTATGTAACTCTTATTTTCTTTCTCTAGCTCTATAAAAGAGCTCTTTCTCTCCTCTTTTTCTTACTAAGAATCTTATAGCTCTCTCTATTCTTCTCTTGTGCTCTTGATTCAATATTTTACTTGTGGATATTTTTTTTAGAAGCCTTCTAATAATATCATGTGGGTTTTTGTAATATACATTCAATTTTCTACTTTAAAACACTTATCATTATGGTTTACTCTTGAGAGGTAACTTTGTATTGTGCATTCTTATTTTTCTCTCACTTTCATGATATGTCATTGATGATAATTTTTGGGTTAAAATTATTCATGGAGAGGTTGGTTTAAGGATTCTATTAGAGCCTCAGGAGATTTAGTAATACTTTGGGACCCTTCAAAGGTTTAGGCAAAACTCACAACTCTGGTACATGTTGGCAAGCAAATAAAATAACTATGTTTTGTTGAGGTATGTCCTATTGTTATGTTGAGACATTGATGTCAAAGGTTATTAAGTGTCATTTATATCCTAGAGATGTTCTTATGATGTTGCATGATGAGTGTTCATGATGATTTGAGCATGGTTTATTAGTCTTTGAGTTCTGTATGAAGTCTTGGCACAATGTTCTAGTGTGACAAGCTCATGATCCTATTGAAAGTAGTGTTGTCTTCAAAGAATCTTGACTAAATAATGTTATTATTTGATATCATTAAGATATAGCTTGTTTGATTTCAAGTCTTTGAGTACTAGGTATCTTGAGAAGCCTAGTCTAGCCCTGTGAGAAGGTGTATGCATGAAGCATAGTGAAGTTTGGTGAATTGTGTCAGTACAGGAATGAGAGAGTGTATAAAGTTTTGTAAGCATTAGAATGAGGCAAATAAGTCTTCATAAGAGTTCCAAAGTTAGTTTTGAGGCTTGGTCATTGCATGAAGAGACCTATTGAGAAGGCATTGGCTTGGTAACATGATGAGGTGAATAGTATGAGGCCTATGAGAAAAATATTAGTAATATGTGAGCATGGTATGAGGTTGTATTACATGAGGATGAGGTTTTGAGAGTAGTACAAGAGGTTTCAAGGTGTGTTCAAGGTCTAAGTGTGGCTTACATGTATAGGCCTAATGTGTAAAGAGACCTAGTGTGGCCTAATGAGGGGTCAAGTTCAGTTTACAAGGTGCTAGAGATAATATGACCTTTTTCAAAGGTGGGAGAGTTTGTTTAAAGAGTGATCATGAATTTTTAGGTCTTTATTTGAATAAAAAAGCATGAAAATGAGTTTTGAAGGTCTTTCAAGTTCATAAAATGAAGTGTTACATACCCAAGAAGGATTTTCTTATGCCTATTGGCATGTGTGACTATTACATGGGAAGTTGAGCTCTTGGGCAGAGATTGAAAAGGGTTCTAGCAATGATTTCCAAGTATTATGAGTTGGTTTCAAGGGCAGCGCTGTATGAACAAATGTTAAGAATAGAAACATGTCAAGAACCCTCCTAAAGTCCTCATAGTGACTCAATATGGAATATCTTGATGGAAATGGCTTGAAATGGATTGGATGACCTACTTTTATGTTTTTATAATGGAGTGGACACTTTGAGGTACCTTCGAGTGGCATTGGTCTAAAAAGTGAGTGAATGGACCCCATAGAAAAGTGCTTATTTCTTATAAATTTGGTATAAGAAACAAAGTTGACCAAGTCAATGGATGAAAATCATTAGAGGAAAAAATTTGAGACTTTTATTTCATTCCCATGGTGATTTATAATTAGGTTATAGAATTCAAAAATGTTAAAGTGGTCATGGAATTTGACCTATCGCCAAAAAGACCTAGTGAGGAAGATAGTGAGAAAACCAAGCAAAAGTGAGAATTAGATTAGGGATGAGTTATCATGGATTAGGAATGAATCCAATTACATTGGGTTGTGGTTAAAAACTTATAACACATGTAAATATTTTTTATATATTTTGGAGGCCATTGAAAATTTTGAAAATGATGTTCACAAGATGACCTGTCTAGTGAAGATGAGACAATGAAGATGCAAAGTTGAGAGATTGGTCTATAAGACCAATATTATCACTAGACCATGATATATTTATATATGAGAGATATCTAATGATCTCATAGTATCATATACACATATATCAAGAGTTCTAAAAATTTCCCATACAGGTGATGAAAGACATAATCACCATGACCAGTCCTCAAGGTAGAATGGCAGTTATGGGTATGCAAGATGGAATGATGAGTTTGAGACATTATATCATGAGTTAATGTATCTAGTGTAAATGTTGATTTTTTTTAGGATATATATGATCTTTAAATTATTTATGTAAGGATGAGACTCAGTATAAGAAGTTGAAATATGGAAGCCAAAATGGCTTGTCTGGCTGAGCAAGAATTGTGAAAGAGAAGGTCAACAAATTGGCCCTCAATACCAATGGTTGACACTAGAAATTGTGATATATCTATTGGAGTATGTTATATATGTCACATATGAACTATTAATGTGAATTATATGTCTTTTAAGTGTCCTTACAGGAGTTGAAGACAACATTCATCAGAACTATGTTTTGGAGCATTCATGTAGTTTTATGTATACTAGTAAGATTGATGTTGTTGAGTCATTATGACCAAGTTGGAAGAATTTTAAGAATATAATGGTGTTATAAATATATCAATATATAATTTTTATACTTTATTATTCATGGGAAGTGCCTATATTGATGTTCGAGGTCAAATTACTAATGATTAGGTTCTGAACAAATTCGCAGTTCTGAGTGAGACTTTTTATAAGGTGTTATTGAGTCTTTGGATCATGAGTGATGGAGTCTAATGAGTTTGAAGATGACCCTGAGGTCATGAAGTTTACATCCATATATGGATTATTCCTAAAATGTTTTTCTACAGATTGTTTGAACTTCATCTTTGAAGACAATGTTTTTTGGGTAATTAGGTCTAATAGGTCTTTAAGGCCTAATGATGCTTTCAAGGTGTGAGCAAAATATTTTTGACTTATTGAGCATGTATTAGGTTATTTGAGGTTTCTAGATAAGTTTTTGAAAGTTTTTATTGTTATAGGTTCAATCACTAAGAGGGGGGGTGAATCAGTGATGCTAGATAATCCAAATTTTAATTCCAATCCTTTCAAACCTGTAACCAAATAACATTATTATCCATGAAGAATACACTTCATTTATAGTAATAAAAAATAAATATAATCAAGATCACACACATAACACAAGATCTACGTGGAAAACCCTCTTAGGGAATAAAACCCACTGAAACTTGTAAAATAGACTATAGTCCTATAATAATAAGATCTAAATTTAGACCAGCACCAACTGATCAAGGAACATACATCCCTTAATTTAGTGAGACACCCATCCCACAAGGAGGAACCAACCCCATAGGAAACCAAGCACCCACTCAACTACCTCTATATGATCTCCACCTCTGATATGATGTCTTCTACACCTGATGATGGACTTCTCTTACTTGCACTCTTCTTCACCCCTCTGTCTCTCTCAAACAACCTCTAGAGCTTACTCACTCAATCGACCTCTTCTAGGATTATTAGGTATAATGACTTATGTGTTCATGTTTATCAAATTGATCAGATAAACATGTTTGATCTTTATCACACTCTAATGGTTCTCATTGCCCTGTACCTTCTCTTTCCAAGGTTATCTCCTTCGCTCAATTCCATACTTTCTTAACTCTACTCTCTCTTTTAACTCATCACACACCCTCAAACTTTCTCATACAAGCAATGCATCCAAACACCCCTTTTGGATCACTCTAATATTATTCACTCTTCTCATTGACCTGTACCTTCTCTTTCCAAGGTTATCTCCTTTGCTCAATTCCATACTTTCTTAACTCTACTCTCTCTTTTAACTCATCACACACCCTCAAACTTTCTCATACAAGAAATGCATCCAAACACCCCTTTTGGATCACTCTAAGATTATTCACTCATCCTCAATCTACTATGTACTTTAGTCCATCCATTATGCACACTCCCTCTAGTCTCTTTCCTTCAACTCTATCTTATCTCATTCAACACATCCACATTCAAGTCTAGAAACCATTGCCTTGGTCTCCACTCTTTATAGAATCTTCATAAATATTAACTTCTAGTTCATCCATAATAATTACCTTAACCCTTAAGACTTTTATCATGTTGACACATAACTCAATACCATCCTTACATGTTGGCAATAACATCCATGGGTCATGCTTAAATAACTATGCATTTCAATCAGGTCTTAGTAGCCTTTATAGGTCTCATGGAGACCTACTACCCTTTTATCACTTCATCAAGCAAAACAAGAACACGAGATCACTTTCAAATACATGGGTCCACTCCATATGATTTATAAGACATCTTCAAATGAATACTCCCACCAAAACACTCTTCTACTAAAGCATAAATTACTCAAACATTATTTTTTACATACAACCACCATGAATAAACATACATTCAAATATATAGCTACTTATATACACCTTTACAAACATTAAAAATTTCTAATCAACTTTTTTGGATGCACCTTTAAGTCCTTTACAACTTTACTTTTTACTCCATCAACAAATTCATCCTAGATCAAAAGATATAGCTTAATAACTATAGACTAATTTTCTTTCATTAATTTGAATATTCAAATTCCAATGGTCACTGTGTAAATACTAAACATCAGATCTTTGTCATCATCTCATGCTCTCTGGCAACTTTGAACAAATATGCACCATCAATTTCCTAAGAAGTCTCTTGACTTTAACTTGCAATCACTCACCATTGATCTTAGATCCTCACTTCCATGATCCTACCACTTGGTAGCTCTATGTGTCTTCTATGCACATTGACTATTTGACATAATGTGCTCCATCGATCTCCATCTGTATGAACACGCATGTACCATTGATCCCCTATCAAATCATAGAGATTGAGACACATATTGCTAGCATGTGCAATCTCAAGAACCTTGACAAATTGATTTCACACACATCATTAATCTCTATTTGACAAGATCATGCACTCCATTAAATCCTTATCTAGTCAAATTAAATGTTCACCATAGATCTTTGATCTGATTGAATGCTCACCATTAGATGTCTTCTTAAAAATTTGGCTAAGTATGGGAACTTAGTAAACTTTGCTTAGAAGGTCAACTTTTCGCCTTCATAACTTTTTATACACTCGACCTCATGACCTAAAATTTGAACCATATGATCTTCTTGCATAGGTGAATCTATCCATATATCAAACTACTCTTGAAACCTTCACACATGTGAAATATGACATCATAAAACTACTTACTCATCTTTATCTATCAAGATGACTGCTTGAACCTAGACACTCAATTGATTGCTCTGATGAATTACTTTCACTTTCATAATCACTCCAAACACTCATAACACCCCATAGGGTCTATGAAACATGTTCATACCATCAATATCATCCATCAATTGCCTCACTAAGTCAAACACTGAAGAATTATGCAATAACATTAAAACACACTTTATCATTGTCATTCTAGCACACATGACACCTCATCAACATCCTTGGTGACCTTGGAGACATCATTGAAAAACCTCCAACATTGAGTTCTTTAGTGAGGGCCATCTAGGCCATAGAGGTTCAAGTTGTTCCATGGAGAGGATAAACCTAATGCATTAGGTTTCTATTAGGCCTAGAAGAAGATTGAGGTCTAAATGTATTTGGCCAACCTAATAGTGATCCTAATTTAATTGATTATTGTGTTTAATGTGTCCTAAGACATGTTTTGGTTATGACCCTAATGGATTAGTGTCTTTTCTAACCAAGAGTGTAAGTGATCTTTTGATGTGTATTTATACAAGGCCTAATTAAAATATGCAGTAGAGAAGACACCTATGAGCAAAGAAGAGGATATATTGTGAAGAAGTAGGAGCTATTAAAGACCATTAGAAGAGAATAGATAAACTATGATGAATATATAATAGAGTTACCGCATGTGGATGTCAAGCTCAGTTGACCTAATAAACCTAGCAAGAGGCATATTGAGTGAGGAAGCCTATAAGGCTATTTGGGAGAGATTGAAGAGTGTGAAGAGTAAATGAAGTTGATCATCATCATTTGAGTGAAAAACAAGTGTCCAAAGGTGATAAGAGGTTCTAGATGGCTGATTTGGTGCTGAGTCACCTAGGGGGTTAGTGCCTTCTTACAAGTTGGTGCTTGTTAAAGGACTAGTTGAGCTGGTGCTTGACTAGTGAGGGGTTGGTGTTCCTTGTGGGGTTGGTGTCTCGTTAAATCTTGATTCATTACTTATAATACTATAGTCCAAGATGTGTTTCAATGGGTTTTATTCCCCATGAGGGTTTCCCACATATCTCTTATGTTCATATATTGTATGATTATGTGGATGCGTTGTTTATGCATCAGTTGATGTATGTGTTTGAATGAATGCTTCATGAATAATAAGTGAAATTGAATGATTGTTTTAAGGCCATTGATTCACTCCCTAGTGGTTGTGCTTCCAAAAATTGGTATCAAATCATGGTCCTTTGAATGAGGCCTAATAGCTTAAATGTGATTCTAAGAAGCATACTCTTGAAGTATGATGATGATAGTGTTTATCATGATTGTAATTATGGTCTACCAAAGAATGATGGTACTAGTAGAGTTGAATAAGAAGAAGAAGGATGATAAGATAAGGTATGATCAACTCATAAACCAAGGTGATATATGTGTTACTGTAGGACATAAGTCAGATTTGAAAGAATGTCAAAAGTGTTATTTGCCAACTCAGAAGTATTATGTAGAAGGCAAGTTAAAAATCAAGCCTAAGTTGACAAAGTCTAGAAGGACATTAAAGTCATGTTGAGAGAAAGGTACATGTCCAATTGTCCCATATATGCTTGATTAATGTTGTGTTAAGGTCTTAACATGGATGAAATAGGTCAAGGCATCAAGGTGTCTTACAGAACCTTATTTTATGCCTTGTAAGAAGGTATGTGCAAATATCTTAGTGAAGTAAGTAAGCCCAAGTGTTTGAGAAGTGTTGATTGCAAAATATGGGTAACAAGGTATCTATATGATGAATTAATCAAACCAAGTCACATTCATGATAATGTCTGAATATCTCATGGAGATAAGGGAAGTCAATCATGCTCCAAGAGTAGGTGTGTGTGCCAAGAAGATCTATAGCAATCATGAAGATAGTTGGTTGTGAGCCTGATCTATGTTGAGGTTTGGAATTGGTTTTAAGAGCTCATTGAGGGTATCAAGTATAAGAACAAATAGGGAGCTTGATGTATGTTCACTTTGTTCATTTTAGTGTTTGTAATATTTAAAGATGCATCCGAGTGTATAAAGACCTAAGAAGATGATTGTACCTTATGGGCATGATCAATGGTGGACAAGGGTAAGTATCAAAGTTGTTTATTGATCATAAACATTAAAGGAGTTTATCCTATGCATTTTAAATGTGACCTTAAGGTCATAAATAATAAGTATATATGCTTTGTATAGTCAGTTTGGGTGATGATATAGGTGTATGAAGCATATGACATGACCGACATGTAATGAAGGTTTCAAGACTCTATGGGACAGTAAGACTTAGAAGAACTTTCATGAAGTGAATGAACTTGTAAAGACTTGTGGAGTTAAATAAACATAAAATGGAGTGTCTTGAAATATATCATGAGGAATTGAATAAATATAGGTGCTCAATAAAAGTTACATAGTGCTCTACTTATCTTAACAGTCAAGTCGAACATAGATTGGTCTGCAGAACCAATGTGAACATTAGAGAAAAGTTGTCTATGAGAAAAGAGATAATCTGAGGATGATTAAAGGGTGGGTTAACATGCTCTATATGCCTTAATGAAGATCACAAAGGTCTGAGCTTGAAAAACACAGTGAAACCATGAAATGCCAATGTGTGTAAGGTGACTACATTGTTGGTTGTTTTGAGTCATTACCATGTGAAGTACGAGACTGATCAAAGTACTCTTACTCAGAGGTCTGTTATGCCATAACAATCTTGATAGAGTTTCATGAATCTTGCATGTAGAGATTCTTAGTGATTTTTTTATGAAGAAAGTTGAGAGAGATCTACCATAGAGAATGAGGTCTCGTAGACCTAACTGGCATTTTACTACGTGGAAGTTGTTATGAGCTAGTCTAAGCCATGATGGCTTGTGAAACATAATGGGGATAGATTGAAGCATGAAGAATATTTTGATATGACATATGGACATTGAATATGTTTGTGTATAGATGACAAAGATTGTTCTTTGGAACAATGTTATTGATTATAGACAGGCCTAATGTGTTTAGGTCTCTATGAGATCTAAATGAAGATGGTTGTCATTACCAAGAAGATACTTTGTCAAAGAGGGAGTTCTGTATTCAATTGTTCTAGATATCAATCAAGGAGAGTGATGTTCATGTATTTGAGGTATGCATAAGCTTAAAGGGAGCATGGTTGAGTACTTTTGTAAGTTGGGTTCATGTTTGGTTGATCAGAGGAAGATTGATCTTGTTTAGGAAAAAAACATGTTTCAAGTCTAAGGATCAGATGATATAATTGTTAGAGATGTCCCTTTGTCATTAATTTCAAAGGGGGAGAAAGAATATATTGGGACAAAGACCAGTTTGGGGAGAGATCCAGCTTAAAGAAATAAGAATGATCTGCTTTGTTAGAGTGTTTGCCATTAATGACAAAGGGGGAGATTGTTGAGGTATATTACTATTGTTGTGTTGAGATATTTATGTTGTCATTTATGTCAAAGTCTATTGATTATCATTAATGTCCTATTGATGTTCTTATGATGTTGCATGATGAGTGTTCACGATGACTTGAGAATGGCTTAGTAGTCTTTGAGTTTTGTATGAGGTCTTGGCACAATGTTGTGGTGTGACAAGCTCATGAGCCTATTGATAGTAGTGTTGTCTTCAAATAATATTTATTGAAGAATGTTCTTGGTTGATATCATTAAGGTATATCTTGTTTAAGTTCAAGTCTTTGAGTACTAGGTGTCTTGAGATGCCTAGTCTACCCCTATGAGAAGGTGTATGCATGAAGCATAATGAAGTTTGGTGAATTACATTATTACATGCATGATAGAGTGTATAAAGTTTTTTAATCATGATAATGAGGCAAATAAGTCTTCATAATAGTTCCAAGGTCAGTTTTGAGGCTTAGTCATTGCATGAAGAGACCTAATGAGAAGGCATTGGCTTGGTAACATGATGAAGTAAATAGTATGAGGCTTGTGAGAAGAATATTGGTAATGTGTGAGCAGGGTATAAGGTTTTATGACATTAATATTAGGTGTTGAGAGTAGTAAAAGAGGTTTTAAGGTGTGTTCAAGGTCTAAGTGTGGCTTACAAGTATAGGCCTCATGTGCAAAGAGACATAGTATGGCCTAGTGAGGGGTCAAGTTTAGTTTCCAAGGTGTTAGATCTCATGTGAGCTTTCTAAAAGGTGTGAGAGGTTGTTTCAATATTGATCATGAATTTTTAGGTCTTGAGTTGAAGAAGACAACATGAAAATGAGTTTTAAATGTCTCTCGAGTGCTAGAATGAAGTGTTATAGACTCGAGAAGGATTTTATGATGCTTGTTGGCATGTGTGACATTGAATGGGAATATAATATCTTTGGTAGATATGTAAAATGGTACTAGAAATGAATTCCAAGCATTAGGATTTATTCTTAGGGGCAGAGTTGTATGAACAAATGTTAATAATGGAAACTGGTCAAAAACCCTCCTAAAACCCTCATAATGACTTGATATGGAATATCTTGATGGAAATGGATAGTAATGGATTGGATAACTTAGTTTGATATTTGGATCAAGTATTTTAATCTTCTAGGTACCTCTAGGTGGCATTGGTTTGACATACGAGTGAGTGGACCCCACAAAAAAAGTGTTTATTTCTAAAACATTTGGTATAGCAGATAGAGTTGACCAAGTCAATGAATGAAAATCATTGGAGGACAAAGTTTGAGACTTTTACTTCATGACCATGGTGTTTTATAAGAAGGTTATATACTTTTCAAATGCTAAAGTGATCATATAATTTGACCTATTGCTAAAAAGGCCTAGTGAGGAAGTTAGCGAGAAAACTAGGTAAAAGTGAAAATGAGATTAGGGATGAGTTGTCATGGATTAGGAATGGATCCAATTACATGGATTTTTTTTTAAAGACCTATAACATAGGTCCATATTGGTTATATTTTTTTGAGTTCATTGAAAATGTTGAAAATGTCGTTCACAAGATGACCTTGTCTAGTGAAGATGAGACACTAAAGATGCAAAGTTGAGAGATTGGTCTATAAGACCAATATTGTCAGTATACCATGATATATATCTATATGAGAGTTACATAATGATCTCATAGGATCATACACATGTATAAATAGTTACTAAAATTTCTCACACGTGCTAAAAGACATAATCACTATGATTGGTCCTCATGGAAAAATGGCAGTTCTAGGTATGCAAGATGGAATGATGAGTTTAAGATATTATATCATGATTTAATGTATATATTACACATGTTGATGTTTTTTGGGATATATATTACCAATAAATTATTTATATAAGTTTTATATTTAGTATAAGAAGTTGAAATATGGAAGCCAAAATGGTTTGTCTAGTTGAGCAAGAACTGTGAAATAAAAGGTCAACAAATTGGACTACAAGACCAATGGTTGACACTAGAAATTATCATCTATATATTTTAGTATGTTATATATGTCACATAGGAACTATGAATGTGCATGATATGTCTTGTAAGTGTCCTTACAGGAGTTGAAGATAACATTCATCAAGATTATGTTTTGGACCATTCAGGTAGTTTTTTGTGTATTAGTAAGGTTGATGTTCTTGAGTCATTATGCCTAGGTTGTAAGTGTTTTAAGAATATAATAGTGTTATAAATATATCAATGTATCATTTTTATGCTTTAAATTTATGGCAAATGCCTATATTGATGTTTGAGGTTAAATTGTTAATGTCTGGGTTTTGAACAAACTGGTAGTTCTAAGTGAGCTTTTTGATGAGGTGTTCCTTAGTTTTTGGACCCTAATCAATGGATTAAAATGAGTTTTATGATGACTTTGAGGTCATGAAGTTTCCATCCATATGTGGATTATGCCTACAATGTGTTACTACATCTTGTTTGAGCTTCATCTTTAAAGACAATATTTTTGGGGTAATTAGGCCTAATAGGTATTTAAGGCCTAATGATGCTTTCAAGGTGTGAGCGAAGGATTTGTGACTTATTGAGAATGGAGGGGGTTAGTTGAGGTTTAAATATAAGTGTTTGAAAGGTTTTATTTCTATGTTGAGGGCCATCTAGGCCATATAGGTTCAAGTTGTTTCGTGGAGAGGATAAACCTAATGCATTAGGTTTTTATTAGGCCTTGAAGAAGATTTAGGTCTAAATGTGTTTGGCCAACCTAGTGGTGATCATAATTTGATTTATTATTATGTAAAACACATATTAAGACATGTTTTTTGTATGAAACTAATGGATTAGTGTCTTGGCCAACCAAGAGTGTGATCTTTTGATGTGTATTTATACAAGGCCTAATTGACCTAATTAAAATATGCAATAGAGAAGAACCTATGAGCAAAGAAGATGGCATATTATGAAGAATTATGAGGTATTGAAGACCATCATAAGAGAATATATAAACCATTATTAACTTATAATAGAGTTACTACATATGGATGTCAAGGTTTGTTGACCTAATAAGCCTAGTAAGAGGCATATCGAGCGAGGAAGCCTAGAAGGTTGTTCGAGAGAGATTGAAAGTGTGAAGATCAAATGAAATTGATCATCATTAGTTGAGTGATAAAAATGTGTCCAAAGGTGATCAGAGGTTCTAGGTGGCTAATTTGGTGTTGAGTCTGGGGGTTGGCACCTCATTGCAAGTTAGTGATTCTTAAAGGACTAGTTGAGTTGGTGTTCTTTATGGGGTTGGTGCCTCACTAAATCTTGATTCATTGCTTATAGGATTGTATTCCAAGTTGCGTTTCAGTCATTTTTATCCCCCATGAGGGTTTCCCACATATTTCTTGTGTTCATATGTTGTATGGTTATGTGGATTCTTATTTATGCATTAGTCGATGCATGTGTTTAAATGAATGCTTCATAAATGATAAGTGAAATTGAATGATTGTTTTAAGTCCACTGATTCACCCCCTCTCAATGGTTGTGCTTCCAACATGTTTGCATTGGACATTGTTTTTCTCTTTAATGTTTATGGTTTAAATTTGATTGCTAGAAAAGCTAGAGTATGGGATGAAATAAAATACTAGCTAGAAATGTTGTTGGGGTAACAGTGTGTTTTAGGAGGATATTTTAATGCCATCTTATCTATGAGGAAAAGAGAGGTGGGTGAAGTAAAGAGACTTAGTCTCAAAATTATTTTATCATATTCATGGATGATATGGGATTAATCAATATAGTTCCTAAGAATGGTTTTTTTCCCTAGACTAATAGGTGGCAAGCTTTTATAAACATTGTGGAAAGATTAGACCACTTCTTGGTCTCCCCCAACTATTTGGAATGGATTGGGTATTGGAAAGTAATATTATACCAATTTATAGTTTTGATCATTCCCTGATTGAACTTAAAATTAGTGAATATGGGGCTCCACTAAAATGTGATTTTAAGTTTAAATTGGTGTGTCTCAAATATCCTTCTTTGTATGATCTTGTTAAGCCATGGTGGACCAATGCTCTGATAGAGGAGAGATCAAAGATGTTCATGGTCACTAAACAACTTTGCCTACCTTAGAGTGTGGAATAGAGACTCCTTCAAGAATATTTTCAAAGAAACACTAACGTTGGAATCTCAATTAAAATCCCTCGACTAGGTAGTCATGAATGTTGGTATGGACGTTAACTCCTATGTTCATAAAAAAGAACTTATGGTTGAGTTGGAAGAGTTGCATATCAGGTAATAAGTTTATTGGAAGCAAAAATATAGAGATTAATGACTCAAACAAGGGGATGGTAATACTAAGTTATTTCACAACTCGATAGGGTAAGAATAAATTTGAATTATATATCCTTGATCTTGGCAAGGGATGGGTATAAGCTTGAAGTAATGTAAATAATTAGGGAGGAAGCAGTGGCATGTTTTCATAAGTTGATTGCCAACACTGAAGCCTTGAACTTATAGATTCATTATAGAAGCGTTGAGTGTCTTCCTAATCTAGTTATTGAAAACCAAAACAACATGCTTATGCCCCCCTTATTGCATGAGGAAATTCATAAGGTTGTTTTCTCCATGGACAAGGACAAAAGTCTTGGACTGAATGGGTTCTCAGTAACCTTTTGTCAGTCCTTCTAGGACATTGTGGGGATTGAAATTTGGTAAATGGTGGAGAAATCCAAGAAGAAGTAAAGGATTGGGGTAGGCATCAATTACACCTTTGTTTTTTTTAATTCCTAAAGTTGGGACTCAAAACTCCTTTGGAGAATTCAACCCATCTCGCTATGCAATATGGTTTATAAGATAATCTCTTTGGCCATCTCTTTCAGACTTAAAGGTCTTTATGGGGCTTCACTCCAAGAACGACTATTAAAGATGGAATTGTTATAACCCATGAAATCATTTGTTTTTTGGTTACCAACCACAAAAAAGGAATGATTCTCAAACTTGACATCGACAAAATGTATCATTAGGTAAATTAGATGTTCCTAATGAAAACCCTGGAGAAATTTGGTTTCTCTAAAGAGTGGTGCTCTCAAATCTTCAATGTATCTATAGCCCCAAAAATTTTATCATTGTGAATGGATAATCGACTGGTTTTTTGGAGGCCTACCAAGGCTTTTGACAAGGTGTCCCTCTCTACCCTTTTCTTTTCATCCTAATGGTAGAGGCTTTGGAAAGGATAATTTTAGGAGGCACGTCTGATGGGTTGATCAATGGTCTTAGGGTGGCTTAAGGCATTGAAAAATTAACTCATTAGCTATTTGTTATTGATATAATTTTATTTCGGAGCTCGATGAAAAGAGAAGTCATAGATTTCAAACAACTTCTAGTCAATTATTAAAAGGCATCAAGACAAATAATCAACTCTGCTAAATCATAAATTTACTTAATCAACACTCCCAAACATTTACAGCTTGTTATTTCAATCATCCTAGATTTAAAAATAGGTAAGTTATCGGCCAAAGACTTGGGGATTCCTCTTTTTGTTGGAGTAGGCAAAGCCTCCTTTTGGGATGGTTTAATCAAGGCTTTTAAGTCTCGACTAACAGAGTGGAAAGGAAAGTGGATTTCTTTAGCATGAAGGATTATCCTCATTATGTTTTTTCTTAGTGCCCTCCCCATCTACATGCCCGGTCTTGTATCCACCATCTAAGGTACTAAAGGTGCTTAATCATATCACAAATAATTTATTATGACAAGAAACATAGGAGACAAAAAATATTCCTTTGGTGAAATGGGACAAGGCATGTTGACCCTAAACTGGTGGGGGTGCTATAATAAAAAAGATGCCATCTCAAAATATGGCACTTGACATAAAATTAGTTTAGGGAATGGTAACCCAAACAAAGGCTATGTGGAATAGGCTTCTACAGTTCAAGTATTTTGGTGATTGTTCCTCCACAAATATCCTATAGGTTGTTGATCCACCCAAAGGGTCCCATTCATGGACTTTCATCCTTAAATGTTGACCAGTCAAAAAAGATCATGTTTTGTGGGTGGTGAAGGATGGATGTTCAACTAGATTTATGGAGAGACTCTTGGAATGGAAATAGGCCCTTGTAGAAAATTTAGGAGCTAGCCACAAACAAGGATATTCTATAGGAGTATTGGGGAAGAAAGGTTAGGGACTACCTTAAACCATTTTTCATCACCAGAATGGAGTGTTGGAGATGGAAAAGTTTGTAATTGTTATTGATTATAAATAACCAAAAATATTTGTTGATGGATATCCTGGCCAAGAGGAAATTTTTCATAAATAATAAAGAGGACTCTATCCAATGGATTGGGGTGAAAATTGATTCATATTCAGTCAGCTCAAGTTACAATATGGTGGATCAGATGGAGCCCTCTTGTGCCTGGGCCAAACTCTTATGTTAGAACAAATCAAATTTACCCAAAATCAGGGCATTTGCTTGGCTCTTGATGCAAGGGAAAAATATAACTTAGGACCAAATATGCATAATAGGGATGGCTGGTCTATCAAAGTGCATCACGTGCTTAGTAGATGAATAAGATGTAAACCATTTAATTTTAATTTGTCCTTTTGTGGAGGATGTTTGGAACTAGTTGTGTGGAAAATTGAGTTCATGTTGGGATAAGCCAGAATGCCTACTACAAGATTTTGTGACTTGGTCAATGGGGTTGACTAAAGATACATTAACATGTTTATGGTAGGCAGGCCCAACTATTCTAGTATGAAACATATTGAAGGAATGCAATTAAATAACTTTTTAATATAAGGTTAGAAAATTTGAGGTGGAAATGAAACAAGTTGAGTAATTAATCTCGAAAGTTGGGTTTGTTCATGCTAAAAGGTTTAACAACAGTCTCTCCACTTGGGACTCGTCAATCATTTAATCCTGGCATTGGATGAAGGTGCCTCTTGTTAAGGGGTCAATTGTGTGTTTGAATGTCTTGAGACATGAAAATAAAATGGAGTGGATTCCCCGGTCTAGGACTGTTCAAATTTAACTTTGATGGTGTTGTCAAGGGGAACCTAGGGTCCTTTGGAACAAGATGTGTGATTTAAGACTACATTAGTTCTCTAATTTGAGCCACATCAAATAATCTTGTAAATAACCCCAATAATGAGGCTGAAGTTTAGGCACTTGTCTTGGGAATGGATCTTCTAGTACAATGCATGATCGATCAAGCCCTTATAAAGGGTGATTTAATGGTTATCATCCAAACATTATGGAACAAGAAGGTCAAATCTTGAAATATTGATAACATTCTAAATTGTGTGTGGGGAGTTTTAGGTAATATTAGCTACTAAAAGGCCTCTCACTACTTTCACAAAGCACACTCTACAGTGTTTAATCTAGCAAATAAAGGAATATCACATGTTGAATAAATCATTTTGGACAAGGATTGGAATAGTTGGAATTTTTAGGGATCACTCTTATGATTAGTTGATTTAGGGTGGTGAAGTTTTAGTGTTGAGAATGTTTTGACCGATTGGTATTAATTTTGGTGTTGGGGGTTTCCTTTCCCACTCATGGCATGCCTCTCATCATTTTATCTTAGAGGTAGTGTTGATGGTGGTGCCCTCATTGTAGTTGATCTTTGAATCTCTCACTACTCTCTTGGGTGTTTTGGTAGATTCCCATAGAAATTAGACATAATGGATCAAATGTTATAGGTGGTGATGAGTGAGCCTTTGTTATGGGTCGAGACAACTACAAGGGAAATGACCTTTGATGGATGGGTGCCTGACTCTTGATTGAAGTGAATTTTCATTACTCAATCCTAAAGTGTATTGCAGGTATTGAAAGAAGTGATAGGTATAGGTTTTTTAGAGACGAAATGTCATGTGAAAGTTAATTCTCTAGTTGCATCAACTTCCATCAAGAATTTGATACATTTTAAAGGATAAACATATGAATTTAGTGGTGAAATATAGGATTATCCATCTAGGGTTTCGAGTGGATTTGGAATAGGTTGTCGATGGGTTTGTATGGAGAGGTTTGCATTCACTTCCCTTTTCTAATCAGGATGAACTAGGGTTAATCCCCTTGTAAGCTTTTAAGTATTTGTAGGAATGTTTTAGTGTGTTGGTTGAGCATACATAGTTTTTACAATGTTTGCCTAAAAACTCCTAGCCCAGAAGGAAGATTTATGCTACAACGGAACTTAAATATGATGCAATCCCCAATAACATCTATTGTGTTAGCTCTAAGTGTGATAAAATCCTCTAGGATGTTATCTGTAGTGAAATCTTTAATTAGGATTTTTGGGGCTCATCCCCAATGGTCTAAGAAACCTCTATTGGGTTGGATGTGTGTCCTTCGAATCAGATAAGGGTAGTCTCTTGCCACATGCAACCTCATCTAGCGTGCATGAAAATAGCACCTGGTGTGGATGGTGATATGCTTATGAAACATGTGGGCAAGCCAGGACTCTGAAGGTGGAAAGAAACTATGAAGGGTGTTGGTGGGTCCAATGATATTTTGGTTCAAAGTTGGAATTGGCTTAAGGAAATTCCACGAAGGGAGGAGGAATGAAGTTTTATATGGTAGATAGATGAGAAAGTGGTTGGTGGGGGGACCTTGGAGGTGATCCCCCATCGGTGGTAGGTTTAAGTGGCTCTTAGGTGGGTGGTGACTTACTGGTGGTTTGTTTACTATTTTTGTTGTCTTGTTATCTCCTTTTGGGGAAGTGGTTTTTGGCTCATCATGTGCCTTGTGAGGTTAGTTGTATGTGACCCTTTCAGGTTTTTTTTATTATTGTTGTTGTCTCAGGTGAATCCCACCTTTTGAAATCTTCACTTTTCATTAATGTGAAGGACCCCCTAACCCTCAAATCACCTATAAATATATATATATATAGTATAATAATAATATATAATTCATAATTATTTAAAAATATATATTAATTATTATTATTTTAATATTTTATATAATTTTAGATATAAATCCATCACTAACAAGGCACTAAATTTTGGGGAAATTGTAGTACAGTTGAAACACAAACCAAATGTAATAACGATGCAATAAAATTGTCTAGTCCCTCCATTTTTGTATTGAAATTGTGCCACTTAATTTGATGCAATGTTTTAAAACTTCCATTGCAAAAAACATTAAAAAACATCAATTTTTAGCACAATTTTGACCCAAATTAAGGAACAAATCATAGTAAATGTATCAAAGTAAGAAAGGCTGGGAAAGGTATACGTGTATGGATTGAATAACCATCAATAATATCCTTACCAAGTACATATTTCCATTTTCATGGATGGATGATTTGATTGATTTTTTGAGTAAATCAACATACTCTATAAATATTTATTTGAAGAGTTTATGTCACCAAATCATAAATAGAGAAGGTGATGAATAGAAGACCACATTCAAGAAAAATGATGGGTTGTATGAGTAGTTAGTAATGCCATTCAAATTATCAAATAAACCTAACACATTCATGAGACTCATAGATGTTGAAGTGTTGAAGCCTCAATTAATTTTGTCATTGTGTATTTATGTGACATTTTGATTTTTAGTAGTACAAAATAAGAGCACTTGTTGCATTCGAGATTAGTATTAAAAGGTTGAAGGAGGAATCATTGCTAGTCAACTTGGAGAAGGAGGTGACAAAATAACCATTGGTAGCATTATTATATTTCAACAAAGTATTTTAGATTGATTATGATGTTAGTGAGATATCTATTTGAGAAGTTTTAATTCAATAAGGTAAGTTCATTTCTCATTTTAGTGAGAAGTTGAATGAAGCAAAGTGGAAGTACTCCATTTATGTTCAATAGTTTTATGGTATGATTCAAGCTCTTGAGAATTGGATGCATTATTTGTTTCCTAAATAATCCATTTTATACATGGATCATCAAGCATGATAATTCATAAATAGACAAGGTAATTGAAAATAAAATCATGTGTAATGGGTTCAGTTTCTTAAAATTTCTTCATTTGTTTTGACAGGTAAAATTAGATATTTAAATAAATTTGTAGATGGATTTAGTAGGAGAGTTATTTTGGTGAATGAAATGAGATTGGAAATAGTTGGGTTTGACTCAAATGAAGGTTTTATATGAAGAATATTTTTATTTTTGAGATGCATGGGAAACATATAATAATCCAACTAGCATGGATATATCTCCATGGATATAATATTTGTTGCATGATGGTTTTTTATACGAAGGACAAAAATTTATATTCCTTAAGGATCAATTAGAAATAAATTAGTAAGAGATAATCATAATGGAAGCTTAGATGGTCATATTAATGTTGATAAAACATTGGCACAATTGAGTGAAGAATAATTGTGTCCAAGGATGAGTGTTGATGCGAGAAATTTATTGTAAGGATGTAGAGTTTTCCAACACGCCAATGACAAAATTAAAAAAGTAAGTTTGTATCATCCTTCACCTATGTCAGAGAGGCCATGCGAGGACATAAGTATAGATTTTATTTTTATTTTTTTTATAGATGATGGCTTTTGACTAGAGCATGGACTTGTCTGGGACATAATCGGGGGCCCAGATCCCCATTGGATAGCACCTATATACCAAGTATTACCAATAAAGACCACTACCAACCTTGAGAATACCAATAACCATTAATGGCCTCAAAAATATGATCAACAGGTATAATTGACCTCATATCCTTTTTAGAGATTTGAACCTGGGTGGGACTTGAAATAACCAAACCACTTAACTAATTCACCCATATCTCATTAGCATAGTTATAGATTTCATTATTGGGATGCTAGTAACTAAAATAGGTCAAGACTTTATATTCGTCGTTATTGATAGATTTTATCAAATGGCACAATTTATAACATGTAAGAAGGCAAGTGATGTCATGAACATTACAAATTTGTTATTCAAGGAGATGGTAAGATTGCATGGCTTACCAAAGAGTATAGTCTAGAATAGGGATAAAATTTTGTTGGGTATTTTTGGAGAATTTTATGGAGGAATTTGGGCACAAAGGTGGATTTATATTCATCCTATCATCCACAAATAGGTGGATAAATGGAGGTAGTGAATAGAGGCCTCCAAAATGTGTGAATATTTTTGGTAGGAGACAAGCCTAAATAGTGGGATATGACTTTGGCACAAGTTGAGTTTGCTTACAACAACTCAATTAATATAAGTACAATAATGAGTCATTTTCAAATTAAGTATGGTTGTAACCTTAGAGTCATTTATAAATACAAGAGATATATCTAGTGTTAAGATAAGAAATATTAAAGAATAGGATTACATGGTACATATGCATGATGTGCATAGAAAAGTGAATAATATATGAGAGAAGAGAATCGTGTATTCTAAACATGGTGCATATCATAAATAGGAGAACATGAGACTTCCATGTGGGTGACTTGGTTTTGACACACTTATGTAAGGAGAGGTTCCCAAAAGTAACATAAAATAAGATCAAATGGAAGAATATTGAACCTTGTATAATTATTATAATATTTTTTATGAATTCTTATGAGATGGAGCTACCAGATGGAGTTGACATATCAAATATATTCAATGTAGTAATTTTTTATACTTACTATGAGGGGGAAATGAGAAAAAGGATGTAAATTCAAATTCTTCAATTTTGGATTACAGAGAATAATTTTTTAATAAAGAAAAAAATGGATTAAATTTTTTTTTAAAAAAAATTGAAGAGCATTCTCATATTAATATAAACAAATAATGATGAAATGCTAGTAAAACAAAAAAAAGGATGGAAAAGGTCACACCCCCAAACAAAGTCACATTGAGGTAAGAATCCCTCAAGAAATGAGCAAGTCCAATAGAGGGTTAATAATGACCACAAAAAAAAAGTCATTGAACTAACATAAGTGCATAATAACCAAAAAAGGTACACATAAAAACACAAGTAATCAAAGAAAACATTTAAGTTACAGTAATTAACATGGTGGCTAGAGGGGGCAATGAAGGAGATAGATCTTGCAGTTGTCTCCCTATTCCCTTTAAGTAGGGGGGTCTCCATCCATAGGTAATGGATCTAACCCATCATTCTATTGTAGATTATCATTTTATTCATTGTGTCGATCAATCGTGATAGCAAGATCCATGAATAAATACTTGTCTTGTGGAGTCGGGCCCCAGTTCTTTCCATCACTTCCTCCATTAGATCAACAAGACCAATCACAATGAAGAGATGACCAATGGGGGGAGAATGATGAGGAAAGAGGCTCCTATGTCAGTTTCTATAATGTTATCAACAAATACTATGCCCTGACCCATGAGGGGATGATTAGAGACGTGGAAGCTTTTGGAGGATCACTACTAACTGCACATAGAGCATTCCCCTAGTGATCAAGCATATGTTGGAGATGATTAAGTTACAATCAAACTTTATCAGTCTAATTATGATTTTGGACAATAACATTAGAAATTATTATAACTTTTTTAGTAATAAAAATTTGTGTTTTATTTCATCATGATTAAAACAAGCATAATTTATAGCTTTCTAGATTTGAAAAACAATATCATCATGAAAAAATTTGCTAAAATTTATTCTATCTTGCAAGAAGCAAGGTGGAGTCCCTCAAGAGAGCCATCTTCTTTGTAAAAAACTCTAGCCTAAAAGGATAAAAAGGGCATGAATCCAATGCCACATGGATTAGGCATGGGATAAAAACCAAAATATATGCCTAATTATCTCAGGTTGAAAACATGCTAGGCAAATGAGATTTGAAACCCCCATGTGTTTAAGATGGTCACCAAGTAAACATTGATAAAGAATACACCAAAGGAAATGATCCTCTGAAAGGATAAAAGGGGTATGAATCTAATGCCACATGGATTACGCATGTGAACAAAACCCAAAAGTATGCCTATTTATCTCAGTATGAAAACATGCTGGGTAAATGGGATTTGAAATCCCCATGTACTTAAGATGGTCACCAACAAGTAAACCCTGATAAATAATACACCAAAGGAAGTGATCATTTTTTAGGCCCAATGGGAGTAGCCCACATAATGGTAAATATTTTGGATAAGACCACATGGCTAGATCGAAGGTTCCATCAGTGATTAAGAGTATCATCTTGAATATACAAGGGAGCTAAAATATTATACCCTAAACGTGGAGAATAATGATTAAAAGGAGTGGTTGTAGGCCAATGCCAAACCTTCCACCAGAGAGTAAGTGAATTAACTCTAATCTTATGAACATACTCATCGGGTATGGAAGCTTCAATCTCTGTAAGAGACCCAACAACTACATTATTTAAGTTAAATTTATTCTGAACTAGATGTCAAGGAAGTAAAGAATGGCTCGCTTTATATAATAAATCCATAATATTTTTCACACCTTTTTTGAACAACCTTAAGCTCTTGATCCAAGGACCAAGACAAAGGGAACATTATGAAAATTTAATGTGGGAGTCCACCAAAATGAATGAGAATTTAGAGAGAAACTAATGCTGAAACCATCCCCACCCAAATGAGATGGGGTTTGAGTTTCTCCCAAGATTTCCAAATGCTCTAAATTAAAAAATTACATCAAAAAACATCTCCATTTAGTTGATCCAAGTAAGGGTATCCTTCCCATCAAACTTCCAAATTTTAACTTTTGGAGTCATGTTTCTTACATTCAGTGGGTTTGGATTTGTTTGGGAGTGGCTCGAAGATCCACCTAGGTTAGGTTGTGAAATATTTGGACCTAAAGATCCACCTTGATTAGCCTAAGGATTAATGACTTGTGGTTAGTTGAGGATGTTGAAAAACATTCATATTTGTACCAAGTTTGTTTATGAGATCATCCAAGCATTGATTGATTGGATCTACTTAATTTGTCATCTCTGATTGCAACCCTTTCATACTAGTTTGTATGCCTTGAATATCGTACTCCAACTAACTCACTTTATGAGATCATCCAAGCATTGATTTATTGGATCTACTTGATTTGTCATCTTTGATTGCAACTCTTGCATACTAGTTTGTATGCCTTGAATATCGTACTCCAACTAACTCACTTTATGATCAGTTGTAGAAAATCCCATAACCATATATTCACCTTTTGAATCCATACCTTCTTTTCCAATATTTTTCCATAAAGTTTCAACACCCTTTCCCTTGCCCCCAGTCTACGGTCCTGACATAAACAACTTTGTCAATATCCACGCTAATTTTCACCGTTGGCCCGACTTTGACCAATCAATTATTTGTGGTAGTTATGGCCTAGGGATGTCTTCCCAAGGAATGATGTCACCTAATGATGTAGTTAATAGAAATCAATTTTCAATAAAGAAATATTCAACAACTCTCATGGAAAATCCACTTACGCTCTTAATTTGGATTAATTAGCCTTAAACAAGGTTAATCAACATTTGTTCAATTATTTGGAAATTGGCCCTCAATTAATCAAAATAGTCAGAATATCATATTACTGGGTCATAATTTGACAGGAGAAGATTTAGAAGGTGATGTTATATGTGTTTAACCATATTCCCATTTAGGATGTTTTCAACACAAAATAACAAAGGTACGTGACTTGTATTAATGAATTAGAAGAAAGGAGTGATTCAGAGCACAAAAAGGTGAAATTATCATTTTGACTCAAAATGAATTGATCAAAGTTAGCTAATTCATAAATTTCATTGCCCCATTTAGGGATACATTAGCCTAAATTAGCACTTGTAAATGACAAGTTCGAACTATTTAGTGCATTTTATGGATTTTGACCTAAAATGTGCATTAGAGTGTAATTCGAGTAAGATTAACAATTTCAACACAAATGGTGTTAGGAATTTGATGTCTACATTTTCCCCCTATTTGAGAAGGTGTAGTGAGACAATTAGGTGAAGCAACATATTTTCAAAGAAAAGAGTTTTCAAGAAGAAATTGGAACAGACCTATGATGCCCCCTCGAGAGGACATATTAGGATGGAAGAGAAGGATGGAATCTCAAAAAAAGAGAGAGAATGAGAAATTAACCCATGGAATAGATCACATCCAGATGAGCAAATGCTTGCACACATGATTAGCATCAATGATCAAAATATAATTAGAAGTATAATAGGCCCTAGAGATGGGGCGAATGGGAAAGATACAATCCACAAATGTAAGGGAGACACTTTAAATGTACCCAATTTGAGAGTACAAGTTGCAGGCTTATAACATTGATCAATAATGAGATAAGTTGCACACTAGAATATTGCCATCATGGGCATTAGTGTGGAGAGCTTGGAATTAGAGGAAAAGAGAGAACGTTATACTTTAGGAAGGGAAACACCACTAGAACAGGGTCTCCAAAGAGAAGATAATAAGAAGTGCCCTAGTAGAGTGAATTTGACCGCGATAAGATAGTTTTGCCCTATTAGGGTGAATTTTGATAATTGATAAAGAATAAATAATGGTTTACCCCTATAGAGCTGATTTTATTCAGACGTGGCTCAGATTTTGGACCCCAACATCAGCAATTGGCAAGCAAAATAGCTCAAGGATATAACCCAAAAGATAGGTTAAAGCGAGCGGGCATAAATGTACATGAGATGGTGTAATGGCTTAGAAAGCCATATAAAACCAAGCATATGAGAATGCACAAAGTGATGAAAGAGAAGAAAAGAAGAATGAAAGATAGCTGAGCTGACCTCAATAGAAATTGAGCACTGCCTGCATAGTTCCATGGACACATGTTTCAACATGAACTGCAGGCCAATGTAGTTCACCCATGTTTGGGAGAGAATGGAATGAGGAATGATGAAAATTGACCAAGAATTTATTAGACTCACAATGTATGTAAAGAGATGCACATCTAAGCATAGAGTAAAGTTCTAAAATGCATGTTACCTAGATGCCTAATTCCATATCACGAGCCTAGATTATGCAAAGTGTTCTTGAGAAATATTCATCGAAGTGATGTTGACATTTAAGACTTTGAGAGCTATGCACAAAGTGCTTACTATAGAAAAATAAATTAGGCATCATAAGTATAAATGACTTAGAATGACATAATATTCCAATTGCATTGAGCCGATTCAAATGAGAATACCTAAAACTAAGGATAATGGTAAAATAATGACCAAAACTAGAGTTACAATTATTTACATTTAAATAAAAAAGCAAAGAGAAAGAAAAAGAAAAAAAGACATCTGAACAACATGAGATCAAGATACGAACAATCAAGATATATGTGGACCATCAATATGTACTTGGAAAAATAAAACAAAGAAGCAAGACCAAATAGGAAAATAAAAGACCAACATAACAATAATAATCAAATAAACACACACAAAATGTTTTTGAGTTTTTGAATGTTTTACAAATGTTTTTAGAATTTTCTAAGTATCTCAACTCGGTTGAGGATTAAGAGATACAAAATGGTCTAGCTCATAAAATGGTGAGAGTGCACCAACTTATAATGCTCAAAATACGGTGAGAACATATGATAATAGGGACTGAGTTGACCTCGACATGAATCGATCATGGCCTATATAACCCCAAAATAATCCCAAGTCATAGTAATTTTGCCCACACAAAAGGTGATGAAAAATCAACTAAGTCACAATAAATTTGCAAATAAAGGTGAATGACAAGACAAATGATAATAGTAATGACCAGGTGACATGGCAATGCATGATAAAAAGGTGTTGTACCTAATTTGCCCATAGGTGATTATAATTAGGAAACAACATCATAATATTGATTTACCCATAGGTAGTTATAATCAACGATACCAAATAAGATAATTAGTTAAAGATAACTTGCCAAATCAAATGTCATACTACTTCCATAGACTGTCATTAAACACAAAATTCTAAAACTATTGAAATTGGATTAGAATCCCCACGTTGAAAGTGTAGGATGAACTAAAGGAACCAAGATCAAAATGGGATCAATAAGATGACTAAAATCAAGCCTTGGTCAATAGTAAAGAAATGGTATAATGAAATGATTGGAAGAAAATTGGCTATAGTGGCAACAAAGTTACCCCTAAGTGATGATTAGCTTAGATTGCTCACAAAATGGTGAGAGTGTGGTGTGGCTTAGGTTGCTCGCAAAATGGTGAGAGTGTTCAAACTTAACAATTATTTGTCAAACGGTGAGAGTGTACGATAAGAGGGATTGGGTTGACCTCGACATGAATCGAGCATGGCCTATATAACCCCAAAATAATCTCAAGTCACAGTAATTCTACCCCACATAAAAGGTGGTGAAAAATTGACTAGGTCATAACAAGTTCACAAACAAAGGAGAATGATAAGATAAATGATAATAGTAATGACCAAATGATGAGACAATGTATGATAATAAGGCATTTCACCTAATTTTCCCATAAGTAGTTATAATTAGGAAACAACGTCATAATACTGATTTGCCCAAAGACGATTATAATCAGGGGTATCAAAACAATACTAATTTTCCCATAAGTGGTTATAATTAGTGATACCAAATAAGATAATAAAAGAAAGATAACTTGCTAGATCAAATGTCACACTACTACCATAGACTATCATTCAACACATAATTATAAAATTATTGAAACTGGATCAGAATCCCCGCACTGAAAGTGTAGGATGAACAAAAGGAACCAAGATAAAAAATGGGATTGGTAAGATGACTAAAATCAAGCCTTGGTCAATAGTAAATAAATGGTATAGTGAAATGATCAGAATAAAATTGACTACAGTGGTAACAAAGTTGCCCCCAAGCAATAATTAGCTTAAATTGCTCGCAGAATGGTGAGAGTGTAAAGAAGGTGACCAAGCTAACCTCAATAGAAATTGAGCACTGCCTACATAGTCCCAAAGGACCTCAAGTCAGTGTACTTCAAACAACATGGTTCATGGATTACAATGGTATAATAATTCCTAAAAAGGGTCTATAGGGTTGTCCCCAAGAGACGAGGCATGGTAATGGCAAATGGTAATTGGAAAAGTGAAAATTGGTTCTATCACTCTTACTGACATAGAGATGCACGTCATAGTCAATATGTGAGACAACAGAGATGATTAGTTATAATTTTTTAATCTAATTCCCTTTCAAAACTATTGCTCTATCAAGAAATTGTTGCCAATCTAGATCTCAATAAAGTGTTTGTAATCTTCGTTGGCAATCGATTCTACTTCCTATAAACATCGAGACAAGATAACTTCATAGCCTTTGTAAAGGAAAGTGTTGTCAATGATAAATGATATAAGTGGGTAATAAATGGGTGGGTGATAATGGAATGTATAATGAATGGGAAACAAATGAAGATGAGGACTTTCAGTCACACGTAATGTTGTTGATATTGGATTCAACATAATTTTGGTTATGACAGGGTCGAACACCTCTGAAGATACTCTCAATAGGACCAATAAATTATTCTGTTGCTTGATATTGAGAGTAGTTATCATCTAATTAGACTATAGATTGGAAACTATTTTGATTTGATCTTTGATATTATCTTCAGTAAATAGTGAAGAACTAATGTGCTCAGCTTTTGGTGCCTCAATGAGGTTTTCACTTTTGAATTTGTTCTAATAATCCCATAGCACCTCCAAAAAGGTTTTATGAAGAGATGTTAACATTTGAATTTCATTGTCTTTTATCACCTTCAAAAAGGTTTCACTAAAAGATGCTTAGTTTGATCTTTGCTTATCCCCTAGCGCATCTGAAAAGGTTTCACTAGGAGATTGTTATTCTTCTAAATGAATGTGGTCTTGGTCCCCCTGATATTCTTCAAATGGTATGTCCCCATAGATGCAGTTCAACAAAGTGTGATTCTATCGATCCCAATTGACACTTATGGGAGGTGGAATGTCAATATAATGGCTATGTTGGGTGGTGGTAATGGGATGGTGAAAGGTATCACAATTCTCATAGAAGATACTAGAACTTGTGTCGATACTGAAGTAATCACCCTAAAAAACTATAGAAGGATCACAAATATATTTAAATTGATCTGAAAGGAAATTATAACCAATATTGTAACAACCAATACTATAATTTATTTCTTAATCTGATTTTGAAGTAAGGGAATCTGAATCTAATGTCGCAACTGATGTTTATTTTGTTTTTGATGTTAAATCTAATGTTGGTTCAAAAATTTAACCTGACTCTAATTTTGATTTTTTAATTTGATGTGGTTGTTTCTTTAATGTGTTATTGAATGATAAATGTTTGACAAGTAATGGCTTGTGATGGCATAATGGGCTTAGTAAAAAGTGATTCATCTTGGAAGGGTTTAACATAGACTGGCTTGTCTAAGTGAAGCCCCTCAAAGAGAGGGAACTGCTCAAGGGATGTCTCGACAAAATCATGTCTATCAAAGTGAGACTCCTTAATGAGTGGGAAAAGATCAAGAGATAACTCTGCAGAGACTGGCTTGTTAAGGAGATGAGGCTCTTTAAAAATAGGTAGCATATGAATAAGTAACTTATCACAGGTTGACTTGTCATAAATGGATGTTTCAATAATAACATTTTGGTTTTGGTTCACAATTGGTTGCAAAATATCAACTTTAGACACATTTTGATCCTCATAAGATGGATCTTGAAGAGGTAATGGTTCTTATTTTGGCTCGAAGATGGGTATAAAATTTCTAAAGTGGGGAACATTTGGTTTATCAGGAATAATGGTTTGTGGTTTGATACTAGACTCTAAAAAAAGTAGACTATTAAAGAAGGGATCAAACATAATTGGTTCATCAAATGGAGTTTCTTCAACAATAGGTTCATCAAAAATTGGTGATGGGCCAAGAATAGTAACAACTGGATGCTTCTTAGTTTAGTTTCTTGTGCAAACCAAAGGAGGAGGTCCTAGAATGGTAACGACTAGATGCTTCTTAGTTTGGTTACTTGTGCAAACCAAAGGAAGAGGTTCTAAAATGGTAATGACTAGATGCTTCTTAGTTTCATTGCTCATGTGAGCTAAAGGAGGAGGTCCTAATATGGTGATCCTGGCACGTTGTGGAGCTTGACTACTCACACAAGCCAAAGCATCCAAGTCTTCTTGATAAACCCAATCATTTTAGTCTTGAGTTGGATCATAAGTTGGATCTTGATTTGTTCCCATGACTAATTTTTGTGAGGTGGATAGAAATCTATCTCACAAACCATATTGTCACCATAGGGATCTTGACTAAAGTCATAAAAGTCATTTTATGCGACCATTCTATCATAATTTGGATTATCCATGACTCCACCATAAGTGTAACTAGACATATCCGTATTTAATGAAGAAAGCTCTAAAAATAAAAGGCTTAGAGTTCTATAAACTCTAAAAAGTGATGTTCAAAAAGAAAAAAGGTTCAACCTTGGTTGAAAGGGTGAAACTGCATCTTCAAAATGGTTTGTACTAAGATTTTGGCAAAAAACAACCTAACATCAAATATATAAACGTTAAAGGCTTTTAGAGAAAGGTTGTGTTCTCCGAAATAAAACCACAAACAATGATGAGGATAGGCACTTAACAAACAAACAATCAATAGTGTTCAAAATTGGGTAATCATTTAACTGAAGTTATGCAACCCAAAAGAAAAAGATTTGTGTACCAACCTCATGAATTAAGGCCTAAACAGAAATCAATCAATGTTTGGATCCAAACTTGACAAGGTTAATTGAAAATACAATGTTAAAGACTAGGATTGGACCAAACAAGCTTAGACAAGAGTGGACAACATGACAGCACATAAACGAGGTCTAAATGGCACACACACAAACATGTTTGAAACAAATGGTTTTTGAGACAATGGTAAACAAGTCTTGAAACAAAGTGAGCAACCTAACGACATGATCATGCTCGAATGATGTGATCCATGTTATGTTTCAAAAGACTTAAAGACAAAAATGGTTTAACATAATTTGGGCAGCATAATACCACCCTTCACAACTCAAATACATTGTTTTGACATGTCTTATGAACAAACAAACAAGTTTTAGTCTCAAAACATACCAAGCAAAAATGACCAAAATACACTAAGTATAATCATCCAAATCCTAGCAAGGATAATGGCAATGTGGGGTTGACTAAACTAATAAGTGTTCAAACATTTCTAGGGGAATCAATTTCACAATGACTTTCACGTCAAATGATGTAAAAGAAAAGCATAAAAATTAGGTGTCTATGGCACTTGGCTTGTTGCAAAAAGGTCTTACCCTTTTTCCAACCACTACAGCCTATTGTTCGCTCAGTGTAGTGTGATGTTCAAAGTGTGTATACATCCCATGTGCAACTCCATCACTAGAAGGTGGTTTAACCACTCAAACCTCCAATCCTAGTGGGAGTGGTTAAATTTAATGCTGGGAGATGAAACTCCAAGTCAAAGCTTCCCTAAATAACTTATGGGAGGTGATGAAATCCACCTCACAAGCCAAGTTTGCATAAAAATAAATGGCATAAAAAGAAAGATTTTAGGGTCATTTTCAAGGTCACCCAAACTATGACGAGTTTTTGGGGAGTGATTTAGACGATATTCTTTCTAAGCCTCAGACTAGGCTTTTTGTAATAAGAATGGCGCTTTTGATTCCAAGGGTTCCCTAAAGGGGACAAGTGGAAGAGCATACAGGCAACATCCCTCTCTTTACCAAACAAACTAAATCAAATAACTAATTGAATACAAAAATCTTGGAAAGGTGAGTTCATTTTTAAGCACCAAGTTGAAATATTGGGTGGTGTTCTTTTGACCCCTTGGTCTTAAGTTGTAACTTTGAAAGTCTAAATATCAAATATTTATTTTAAGCACCTAAATGTTCCATTGAGCACTAAAACAAAGTTCTTAGTTCATTTTAAAATCATGCAAAATATGGTCTAAAACATGTTTTAACAAAGCTGAAGTCTGTTGGTTACCTGTCTACCCTTAAGGCATCACCCCAAAAGCAAATGTGTTAGATTAGAAACATTTAAAGAGACTTTCAAATTTTTGTGAAAAATCTATGTAAATTGAAGCTAAACTAATATCATATTATCAAAATTTGGAAGAAAACATGTGGTTTAAAAAATAATAATAAAAAACGGAGTTTGTATGACCCCAAACTAAGCATTTGAAAATGGCCTATCAACTCTTAGGTCTGTTAAAAAAAAACATAGTGATAGTTGACGATTATACCTAACCATCGACGATTGAAAATAACCATCGGTAGTTGCACTGATCGTCAGCAGTTTCACTAACCGTCAATGATTGACTGTGTAAACCCGTGACAAAGAAAAATAGCAAAATAAAGCTAGAAAATCAAATTACAAGAGTTTTAATAATCCAAATGAAGATTTTAAAGTTGCATAATGATCTTCTTCATGTATGGGATGCGTCTCATCCCACTGGGTGTGCCAAAATGTAGAGAGAATTACATAACATGACTATTCAAACATTAGTCCAATAAACCAAAGGAAGAATGCATAATAACAAACTGAATTAAGCCTATCTATTCATGTAGGAATTACTAATGACAATAAAAGACAAATGAAATAAAGTAATAAATCTATACCTTCCCAAGTGAATCCAATCTCCAAAAGTGACTCAAAATCATGTTTTCCCTTGATCAAACATCCTTGTCTTCATCAACAATGGTGGCAAACTCCTCCAATGTCTCAATAATAATCCATAAAACCTAAGCTCATGATTTGGAATCATTGAACTAGCCTATCAATGAAGCTTTCAAACAAAATTAATGATCAAATGCAAAGGATTTTGGAACCAATTTAACATTATAACTTTGCAATATTCAAGCTTAAAAATGATGTTCATGGCCTCTCTATTTATAGATTCTCAAGAATGACCTGAATCAACCTGTACTATCCATCTTGAGATGAAGATGTGTGGTTGAGGATTAATTCAATATTTGGAACTAAATCCATAATTATCTTCATCATGACCTTGGAATAAGGGACATTGAATAGGCATGGGAGGCATTAACTAGGCACGGGTGACCCATAATCCTGATATTTGTGGCATTTATGGCCTAGGGATGTCTTCCCAAGGAATGATGTCACCTGATGATGCAATTAATAAAAAACAATTTCCAATAAAGAAATATTCAAAAAATCTAATGGAAAATCCACTCAAGCTCTTGATTTGGATTAATTAGCCTTAAACAAGGTTAATCAACATTTGTGCAATTATTTGGAAATTGGCCCTCAATTAATGAAAATGGTCAGAATGTCATATTACTAGGTTGTAATTTGACTATAGAAGAATTGGAAGGTGATGTTAGATGCGTTAGAACCATATTCCCATTTAAGATGTTTTCAACACAAAATAACAAAGGTATTTGATGTGTACCAATAAATTATAAGAAAAGAGTGATCCAAAGCACAAAAAGGCAAAATTGTCATTTTGAATCGAAATGAATTGATCAAAGTTAGTTGCTTCATAAATTGCATTGCCCTATTTAGGGATACATTAGCCTAAATCAGCACTTGTAAATAACAATTTCAAACCATTTAGCACATTTTATGGATTTTGACATAAAATGTGCATTTGAGTACAATTCGAGTAAGATTGACAATTTCAACACAAATGGTGTTAGGAATTGGATGTCTACAGTAGGTATGTTTAAGGTTTGTTCCAAAGTTATTGTATCTACTCATGTCTACTATTCTTATTGTTGGGATCCCTCCAAATCCACCCAAAAGAAGGTTGAAAAAGTTTTGAGTGATTTCATTTGGGCCAACTTTAAAGGCAAAAAAGGCATTTGTAGAGTAGCTTGTGATATTTGTTGCAGAGCCTAAGAGGTTGGAGTTCTAGGGATTATTGATATATTTAAATAAGGAGTTTCCCTTTGTGCCAAATGGATCCCCAAGGCCATCGAAGGTAAAAAAATCCTAGAAGGTTCTTCTCAAGCATTGTATTTCCTTTGGCAGTCCTTATGGACGAGGACCCTATAAGAACTTGTGTTTGCAAACATTACTTATTGTGCCAATTCCTATCATAATTATAGGTACTTTTGTGGCTAAAATTATCTATAAGGCTTGGGAAATAATTAATCCATGGCTTATTTGGTGATTGGATAGTTTCATATTGGGTTCATCTATCAATTCTCACTCTTTATGTTTATAGAACTAGTTGTGTGGAAAATTGAGTTGGTGTTGAGCTAAACCAGAATCCCTACTACAATCTTTTGTGACTTGGCTGACAGGGTTGACTAAAGATACATTAGCATATTTATGGTAGGTAGGCCCAACTATTCTGGTATAGAACATATTAAAGGAATGCAATCAAATAACTTTTTAATATAAGGTTAACAAAATTGAGATGGCAATGAAATACGTTGAGCAATCAAACTTGAAAGTTGGGTTTGCTCATGCTAAAAGTTTTAATGGCATTCTCTCCACTTGGGACTCTCAGATCATTTAATCCTAGCATTGGATGGAGGTGCCTCTTATTAAGGGGTCAGTTATGTGTTTGAAGGTCTTGGAATGTGAGAACAGAATGGAGTGGGTTCCAGTGGTTCCCCCCTTCCAAGACTATTCAAATTGAATTTTATTGGTGTTGTCAGGGGGAACCCAGGGGCATTTGAAATAAGATGTGTTATTCAAGATTGCACTAGTTTTCTAATTTGAGCCACATCGAAAAAGCTTGTGGATAACCCAAATAATTAGGTTGAGGTTTAGGCACTTATCTTGGGAATGGATCTTCTAGTACAATGCAAGATCGATCAAGCCCTTATAAAGGGTGATTCAATGGTTATCGTCTAGACATTGTGGAACAAGGTCAAATGTTGAAATATTGATAACATTCTAAATTGTGTGTGGGGAGTGTTAGGTAATATTAGATACTGAGAGGCCTCTCACTACTTTCACAAAGCATTCTCTACTGTGGATAATCTAAAAAATAAAGGAATATCACATGTTGAAGAAATCATTGTGGACAAGGATTGGAATAGTTAGAATTTTTAAGGATCACTCTTATGATTGGTTGTTCCGGGGTGGCAAAGTTTCAGTGTTGAGAATGTTATGACTGATTGGTATTCATTTTGGTGTTGGGGGTTTGCTTTCCCACTCATGACATTCCCCTCGCCATTTTATCTTGAAGGTAGTGTTGGTGATAGTGCCCTCATTATAGTTGATTTTTGAATCTCTCAATACGATCTTGGGTGTTTTGGTAGGTTCCTATGGAAATTTAACATAATGGATCAATTGTTATAGGTGGTGCTGAGTGAGACTTTGTTGTGGGTTGAGACAAATACAAGGGAAATGGCTTGTGATGGATGGGTGTTTGACTCTTGATTGAAATGAATTTTCATTACTCAATGCTAAAGCGTATCGCAGGCAGTGAAAGAAGTAATAGGTCTAGGCTTTTTAAAGACGAAATGCCATGTGAAAGTTAATTCTTTGGTTGCATCAACTTTCATCAATAATTTGATCCATTTCAAAGGATAAACATGTGAATTTAGTGGTGGCATGTAGGATTATCCATCTAGGGTTTTGAGTGGGTTTGGAATATGTTGTGGATGGTTTTGCAAGGAGAGGTTTGCATTCACTTCCCTTTTCTAATCAATATGACCTAGGGCTAATTCCCTACAAGCTTTTTAGGATTTGTAGGAATGTTTTAGTGTGTTGGTTGAGCACACATAGTTTTAGAGTGTTGCCTAGAAAACCCTAGCCTAGAGGGAAGATTTATGCTAGTACGGGACCTAAATTTGATGCAAGCCCCAATAACATCAATTGTGGTAGCTCTGAGTGTGATAAAATCCTCTAAGATGTTGTCTATAATGAAATTTTTAATTAGGATTTTTGGGGCTCATCCCCAATAGTCTAAAAATCTTCTATTGGGTTGGATTTGGGTCCCTCAAATCAGATAAGGGTAGTCTTTTCCCACATGTAAGCTCATCTATCCTGCATGAAAGCAACATCTAGTGTGGATGGTGAGATGATTATGAAACATGTGGGCAAGCCAAGACTTTGAAGGTGGAAAAAAACTATGAAGGGTATTTGGTGGGTCCAATGATATTTTGGTTGAAGTTGGAATTGGCTCAGGGAAACACCATGGAGGGAGGAGGAGTGAAGTTTCAGATGGCAGATAGATGAGCAGGTGGTTAGTGGGAGGACCTTGGAGGTGATCCCCCATCAGTGACTAGTTCAAGTGGCTCTTAGGATGGCAATGACTTGCTAGTGGTTTGTTCACTATTTTTTATTATCTTGTTATCTCCCTTGTGGGGGGGGGCAGTTTTTGGCTTATCATGTGCCTTATGAGCTAGTTATACGTGACCCTTTTAGGTGTTTTTTATTGTTTTTATTGTCTTAAGTGAATCCCATCTTTTGCAATCTTCACTTTTCTTTAATATAACGGGTGAAGGACCCACACAACCCTCAACTCACCTATCAAAAAATAATATAAAATATAATAATTTTATATAATTCATATTTATTTATCTGCTTGGATGTTCAAGGTTATCTAGTGCATGTGGGCCCCATCAGTAGCCCTTAGAGGATTAGTCTCACCTCCACTCGCCCTAATGATGGTCACTAGGCGAAGTCACAGTATCCCAATTTGGATTGCGGATACCTCAGGGTTAAAAAAAATTATTATTATTTTAATAGTTTATCCAATTTTTGATGTAAATCCATCACTAATGAGGCACTAAATTTTTGGGAAATTGTAGTGCAATTAAAGCACAAACTTGATGTAATAACGATGCAATAAAAATGTCTAGTCCCTCCATTTTTGTATTAAAGTTGTGTCACTTAATTCTATGCAATCTTTTAAAACTTCCAACATGAAAAACACTAAAAACCATCAATTTTGAGGACAGTTTTGACCCAAATTGAGGAACAAATCATAGTAAATGTATTAGAGTAAGAAAGGCTAGGAAAGGTATATGTGTACAGATTGAATAACCATCAATAATATCCCTGCCAAGTACATATTTCCATTTTCATGGATGGATGATTTGATTAATTTTTTGAGTAAAGCAACATACTTCATAAAGATTAATTCAAAGAGTTTATGTCACCAAATCATAAATAGAGAAGGTGATGAATGGAGGACCACATTCAAGAAAAATGATGGGTTGTATGAGTAGTTGGTTATGCCATTTGAATTATCAAATAAACTTAACACATTCATGAGACTCATATATGTTAAAGTGTTGAAGCCTCAAGTAATTTTTTCATTGTGTATTTAGATGACATTTTGATTTTTAGTTGCACAAAATAAGAGCACTTGTTGCATTCGAGATTAATATTAAAAGGTTGAAGGAGGAAACGTTGCTAGTCAACTTGAAGGAGGTGACAAAACAACCATTGGTAGCATTGTTATAATTCAACATAGTATTTTAGATTGATTATGATGTTAGTGAGATATCTATTTGAGAAGTTTTAATTCAAGAAGGTAAGTCCATTTCTCATTTTACTAAGAAGTTTAATGAAGCAAAGTGGAAGTACTCCATTTATGTTCAATATTTTTATGGTGTGATTCAAGCTCTTGAGAATTGGAGTCATTGTTTCTTTCCCAAATAATCCATTTTATACATAGATCATCAAGCATGGTAAGTCATAAATAGACAAGGTAATTGAAAACAAAATCATATGTAGTTGGTTCAGTTTTTAAAAATTTCTTCATTTGTTTTGACATGTAAAATTGGAAATTTGAATAGATTTGTAGATTGATTTAGTAGGAGAGTTATTTTGGTGAATGAAATGAGATTGGAAATAATTAGGTTTGGCTCAATGAAGGTTTTATATAAAGAAGATTTATATTTTTGAGAAGCATGGGAAACATACAACAATCCAACTAGCATGGATATATCTCCATGGATATAATATTTTTTGCACGATGGTTTTTTATACGATGGACAAAGATTTCTATTCCTTAAAGATCAATAAGAAATAAATTAGTAAGAGACAATCAAGTGGAGGCCTAAATGGTCATATTGGTGTTGATAAAACATTAACACAGTTGAGTGAAGTATAATTTTGTCCAAGGATGAGTGTTGATGCAAGGAATTTATTGTAAGGATGTAGAGTTTTCCAACACACCAAAGATAAAATTAAAAAAGTAAGTTTGTATCATCCTTCACCTATGTTAGAGAGGCTATGGGAGGACATAAGCATAGATTTATTTTTTATTTTTTTTATAGATGATGGCTTTTGACTAGAGCATGGACATGTTTGGGACGTAATTGAGGGCCCAGATGCCCATGTGATACCACCTATATACCAAATATTACCAACAACGGCCACAACCAACCTTGAGAATACCAACAACCATTAATGGCCTCGAAAATATGACCAATGGCCATAACTAGCCTCATATGCCTTTTCAGAGATTTGAACCTAGGTGGGACTTGAAATAACCAAGCCATTTAACCAACTCACCCATATCTCATTGGCATAAGTATAGATTTCATTATTGGGATGCTAGCAACTAAAATGGGTAAATACTCTATCTTCGTTGTTCTTAATAGATTTCTAAGATGGCACAATTTATAACATGTAATAAGACAAGTAATGTCATGAACATTACAATTTTTTTGTTTGAGGAAATAGTAAGATTGCATGGTTTACTAAAGAGTATAGTATCAAATAGGGATATACATTTTGTTGGGCATTTTTAGAGAATTTTGTGGGGGAATTTGGGCACAGGGTTGGATTTATATTCATCCTATCATCCACAAATAGGTGGGTAAATGGAGGCAGTGAATATAAGCCTCCAAAATGTGTGAATATTTTTGGTAGGAGATAAGCCTAAATAGTGGGATATGACTTTGGCACAAGTTGAGTTTGCTTAAAACAACTCAGTTAATAGAAGTACAATAATGAGTCATTTTCAAATTAAGTATGGTTACAAAATTAGAGACATTTATAAATATGAGAGATATGTATAGTGTTAAGATAAGAAATATTAAAGAATGGGATTACATAGTACATATGCATGATGTGCATAGAAAAGTGAATAATATATCAGAGAAGAGAATCATGTATTACAAACATGGTCCATATCATAAATAGGAGAACATGAGACTTCCATGTGGGTGACTTGGTTTTGACACACTTATGTAAGAAGAGGTTCCCAAAAGTAACATAAAATAAGATCAAATGGAAGAATATTGAACCTTGTATACTTATTATAATATTTTAATTCTGATGAGATGGAGCTACCAGATGGAGTTGACATATCAAATATATTCAATGTAGTAATTTTTTATGCTTACTATGTGGGGGAAATGAGAAAAAGGATGTAAATTCAAATTATTTGATTTTGGATTGAAGACAACAATTTTTTAATAAAGAAAAATAATAGATCAAAATAGTTTTTTTAAAAAAAATATATATAATTGAAGAGTGTTCTCATATTAATATAAACAAATAATGATGAAATGCTAGTCATAGAAAAAAAGGGTGGAAAAGGTCACACCCCCAAACAAAGTCACAGAGGTAAGAATCCCTCAGTAAACGAGCAAGTCTAGTAGAGGGTTAATAATGACCATGAAAAAAAAAGTTTCATCAAACTAACATAAGTGCATAACAACCAAAAAAGGTGCATACAAGAACACAAGTAATCAAAGAAAACATTTAAGTTGCATTAATCAACATGGTGGCCAGAGGGGGCATCAAAGGAGATGGATCCTACCACTTGTCTCCCCATTCCTCTTGAGTAGGGGGGTGTTCATCCACAGGTAAGGGATCCCACCCATCATTCTATTATAGATTATGATTTTATTCACTATGTCGATCGGTCAAGATAACAAGATCCAAGCATGAATACTTGTCTTGTGGAGGAGGGCCCCAATTCATTCCATCACCTCCTCCTCTGTTAGATACACAAGACCAATCACAATGAAGATATGACCATGTGGGGCAAGTGATGAGGATAGAGGCTCCTATGCCATTTTTTAGAATGTTGTTAATGTATACCATGCCCTCACCCATGAGGGGGTGACCGGAGACATGGAAGCTTTGGAGGCTCATAGCTAACTGCACACAAGGCATTCCCCTAGCAATCAAACAAATGATGGAGATGATTAAGTTCCAATAAAACTTTATCAGTCTGACTCTGAATCTGGAAAATAACATTAGAAATGATAGTAACTTTGTTGGGGAGCTAAAATATGAATCTAATGCGACATAAAATGCGCATGGGAGCAAAACCAAGATGCTTAATTATCTTAGGTTGAAAACATGCTGGGCAAATGGGATGTGAAACCCCCATGTGTTTAAGATGGTACCTTGATAAAGAGTACACCAAAGGAAGTGATCTTTTTTTAGGCTCAATGGGAGTAGCCCACACAACGGTAAATCTTTTGAACTAGACCACATGGCTAGATCGAAGTTTCCATCAGTGATTGAGAGTATCACCTTTAATATGTTAAGGAGCTAAAATATTATACCCCATATGTGGAGAATAGCTATTAAAACGAGTGGTTGTAGGCTAATGTCAATCCTTACACCAGGAGTAAGGGAGTTAACTCTAACCTTATGAAGATACTCGTCAGGTATGGAACCTTAAATATCTATACTAAACTCAAAATTTTTATTTTTTAGGTTAAATTTATTCTGAACCAGGTGCCAAGGAAGCCAATAATGGCTCACTTTATAGAATAAATCCCCAATATTTTTCACACCTTTTTTGAACAACCTTAAGCTCTTGATCTAAGGGACCAAGGCAAAGGGAACATTGTGAAAATTTAATGTGGGAGTCCACCAAAATGAATGAGAATTTAGAGAGAAACCAATCTTGAAACCATCCCCCACCCAAATGAGATGAGGTTTGAGTTTCTCCCAAGCTTTCCAAATGCTCTAAATAAAAAAATTACCATTGATTTTAATAGGTATAGGGGTTATGAGAAGAGTATGTAACCCAAGGCCTTGTCAGGCTCTTCTACCACAAGAACTCATTGAGAGATATAATGATGAATCAAGATCTTTCAGGTTTCATCACCTTCCAATCCTCAGACAACCCATTTAATGTTGAGAGCAAGACCTTGAATCCTAATATCCATGAGACCCAGATCACCCACTTGTTTTGGATGGCAATAAATATCCCATGAAACTTTTTGAAAGCCTTTATGACCTTAAAAATTAGCCCAAAGGAAATCTCTTAGAAGTTTTTCCAACCTACCATAGGCATCATTAGAAGGAGCCCAATAAGAAGAACAATAAACACGTGTAGTCACCAACACCTTGAAGCAAATACAAAACTTACTCGCCAAATACAAGGGTTTTTTTATCCAAAAATAAATTTTATTCTCAACCCTTTAAACCACATAGGACCACAAGTAAGTTGGAGAGGCTCGAAAAAAAAAAGGAATGTCAAGGAACTTAAACTAAACACCTAAGAGAAGCCACTACAATTGATATCCCTACAACCAAGGAGGTTTGGGAGAGATAGATTGGTGATAACACTATGTTTTCTTCCATTGAGTGGAGGACCCAGAGGCCAAACAAAAAATATGAAGATAATACATAGCGTTCTTAACCTAATTTTCCTCTTCCTAGAGAGAGAGAAAAGAATAATCAACAAAATAACCATTAAGCAATTGACAATCATAATTAGGGAGAGAGGTACCCTTTAAAAAACATATGGAGGCATAAATAGCTAAATATAGCTAAACCCTTCAGTTGTTAACACATAAAGTGAAGGAGTTAAAGGACATCCTTGCCTGATAGATCTATGTAACTCAAACTAAGAGGATTGGGCTCCATTAGTAGTAATACATTCCCCAACATGTTGAAAAAACATATCAACCACACGAACAAACCTGGGACCAAATCCGATATCTTGGAGTATGGCTTAAATAAAATGCTACTCATTGTGGTCATAAGCGTTCTCAAAATCAATATTGATAAAAATAGCCTTTTTACTAGAGACTCAAGCCCATTTCATGCTTTCCCAGATAGAAATGACGTTATCATGGATATATTTATGATGGATAAACCATGTTTGATCATTTATAAAAATTAAAGGAATGAGATGCTTAAGTCTGAGAGCTAGTGCCTTAACAATTATATTATAAGAAACATTCATAAGAGTAATTGGTCTCTAGTTAGTCATAATCTTAAGATCACTAGCCTTGGGAATAAACTTGATGTTACCTTGATTTATAAGAGGTCCCAAATAGTTCATCAATACAACTTTAGAATAAACCTTGTAAGGATTTAGACCCATAATATCCCATAAGGTCTGATAGAAATCACAAGGGAAACCTTTGATGCCCAGGGCTTTATCAATAGCCATCTGCATAGTCACTTCTTTAAGATTGTTGAGGGTAAGTGGCCTATCACAGGCAACCCGCTGAGCATCAAAAAGATTACAAGGAACAGATTGAAGGCACTATGAAAGAGCAGCTTCACTCTCAGGAGAATTAGGTTGAGCCAAGAAAACACCATGGTAATGGTGAATAAAATATTTTAGAATGTTGGGGAGTTTGGTAATTCTAGCATATCCTTCTTTGACAACTTTGATTATATCAGCAACTCTTCTAAATCGAAGGAGAGAAAAAAATTCCTTGGTGACTTTGTCTTCAATTTTCATCCAATGCATTTGAGCTCGAAGTTGAGCCCCTCTGGATTTATAAGCCTCCTTAACTTGCAACTTGTGCTGCCAAAGAGTTGTTGGGGTTTGTAAATGCACATTGAAAGGAGAGGCCTCAAGCTCTTATGAAACCTGGAGGTATTCAAGGTTTATAAAATTATGAAGATGCTAGTGAAAAATAAAAGTTTTCTTACCATAAGCATGAATAAAAGTGATAGTGAGAGCAATAGCATCAGTCCACCAATGAATCCAGCTAGAGTCCTTAGTGGGCCTTGGAACCAAATTCCAAATTATGACAATGTGCTTGATAGTTTTCTTATGCTTAAGAGGAGCAGTGTTGAGATGAATTAGGTTTTAACATGCCTCACTTAAGGGTAAACCACTCAATATTAAATCAAATAGGGTGGTGATTTGACAAGAAGGTGTTAGAGAGTGCAAAAATTGACCTATCATGAATAGGAAAAAAAATGAGAGGCATCTACAATCTTAAGGATTGTTCATAAAGGAGAGGCCACCAATCTAAGAACTATGGAAATGGATTTGAAGGCCATTAGGACCCCCTCCTCTAGTAAAAGGATCAAGTCCCAACTATCTCTCTTCTGTATGGACCAAGCATTTAAAGTTGGCCTTCACAAGCTTGCCAAGAGGCCAATGGAAGGAAGGGAGTATATTATGTCTTATTTAGACCTATACCTACATTTCAAACCTAGATTTGACCTGGGGAAGATTAAGAGACATCTCCTGAACCATTTTCACTTGTAAATAAGCCTTCTTGATATGTACAAGTGAAAAACTATAATCTTATAAGCACTAAAAGTCACTTGTAACTGCTTTTCTTCATTCAAAACTTGTAACTGCTTTTCTTCATTTGAAACTAACTTATCATGAAATGTCTGCCAACCTCACGTTATAACACTCTTCACACACCTCTCTATGTTTTTTCCACCTTTTTGGGGTCTTAAAATGGTTTTTGACAAATTTACACATGTTAGTGACATATAAAAGAGTTTGAAAAATGACTTATTGACCTTGGATATAACATGGAACCTATTTGGGCACTTGTATGGACTAGAGGGAACATACCATGACCTTGAAACATGTCACATGACTTAAAAAGACACCCTAAACCCTTAGCATCACTGGAACCATCTTGAAGCATGACATGAAGCGACTAGACAAGCATAGGATCAAATTGAACATTACCTTAAACTTATCAAATTTGCCTTAAACTATGCTAACATGCATTCCAAAAGGAATAACTTTATGACCCATCTTATGGTAGCCAAAATTTGGCTAACAAATTTCCTAACTCTTACTTTTAATTCGTGATTCATACTCTATCATTTCATGTCTTATATACACTAATGCATATTGATACATGTATTTATATACTTCTCAAATTTATAATAGGACCAATTTGTTACATGGGCCAACATAAAATGGGTAGGAAATGTCAAAACATAGGGAACACAAGGCACAAGGGACCCTAAAAAAGGGTCATAAGGCCAATCCCAAAACCATATAATTAATGGTGATAATGTCTCAAAATTATACAATATATTGTTTTAGGTAGTAGGCCTAAAACCTCATAAGTTTTGTATAGGAAAGAGAGAAAGAGGATAAATAAAGGAAGAGGAAAATGCAAAGCATCAAATGACCAAAACACATGTACAAATGCATCAATAAAGCTCTAATATAAATTGACAATTGACAAACACACAAGTTCTTTATAACAATGTAAATTTGACAATTAAAACTACATTTAGATCAAAATTAAGTGTCTACTCCTATATATATGAAAACAATTCGAAAAAATAAAAGATAACAAATATTATAGTTCTATGTAGAACCAAAAAAAAAGATCGATAAGAGTAATAATGACACATAATAAGAACAAAGAAGAAATGTTGGCAACAAATAAGAGTAACATCAAGTGAAAATGCTCTCTTTTGAATTTGTTAATGTTGTTTGAAAGCTTGAATGTTATGAAAGATGCTAACAAATATGAAGTTATAGAGATTAAATTGGAAGGATGGATTTGAAAATACTAGCACATATAAAAGCCTTTGCAAATGATGCACAATCTTGAATAATCTCCACATGCTAGATCTGAGAGCAATTTTCGATGATTAAACTTGAAAAATAAAAAGAATAAATCTAAAGTAAAATAGTTTAGAATTGAGAATAGTTAGATCTAAAAATTAGAAAAAAACAAATTTGTGTTAGATGTACAACAAGTAAACCAAATGTTTAAAAGAATAGGTTGGATCATGAAATTCTAATACCAATTAATATGAGTACAATTATAATAATAAAAAAGAGATAATACAAAAGATTACCACAATTATGCATATATTGTACAATATATTATATTATATTAATAGATTGTAAAGAAACTTCTAAAATGTGTTAATTGATTGTAATAAAACTTATGAAGCATTAAAAAAGAATAATAAAAATGATGTTTTTATAGAAAGTAGGAACTTCTGAATAAAGATGAAGCTTTTAAAGAGAGTTAGGTATTTAAATAAAATAAGTATAAGAATAAATAATAAACAACAATAACTCGTGTAGTCAATAAAATAATCCTTGTGATTATGTTTCATTAAAATATGAGATAGGGTGGAAATTTTATAAGAGAGAGAAATGTAGAAGTTGGTGGCGCTATTAGATATTGATAAGTTCATTATAAATATATGAGATATAAAATCTTATGGTGATAATTAGTAATTTCCTTCCCTTGTTTACATGTATAGGTAAAAAATCGGGAAGAAGTTTCGAAAAGGGGAGCATAGTTGGGTAGGGTCCAATACTTGTGACCTAGATTGTGGATGAAAGGACCAACAATAAGATAAAAAGAGACTGGTAGTTATTGTGTAAGCATCATATTCTCAACAACTTGCACCTATAACATCTAATCACGATATGGCACATAAGATATTTTTTAATTAATTGATCTTCTATTCACAATTATTGGTCACACCTAAAAAATGACATGTCGACATAGAAATAATCGTACAACTTTTGAACACGTATAAAACTATCTTAAACGATCTATTTAAAAAACCATTAATCTTATTTCTCCTTAAAAAATCACGAAGCATCAAGATGAAAAACGAAAACACACTTATCTCAAAAACATTTTTGATTAATCTATTTAAACTTGAAAAAAAACTGCAATTTTTTAAAAACCCTAAATTACAAAACTGTTCCATAACCCCATGACCGACGAACAACCATGGAAACCATAAATTAGAAATTAGTAGTATTATACGTTGATAAACACTTTGTTAGAGGAATGTACGAATTTGGAAACACCCTCAAAATGCAAGCGCGGGAGGTCGATATTTTAAAGGACTTTCCCACACCACTTAAAATTTGTGGAATAGTGGAATGGTTGAAAAAATTAGTGGAGTAGTCGGAAAAATTGTCGAAAAACAGAATCAGGTTCGACTCTGGGATCGCGACAAATAAAACCCTTTAGGTGTGGCAACTTCCTCCTACTGTAGTTGATTTCGCTCCCTCTGGTAATAAGTCTACAGAATATAGTATATATAGCAGGTATTGGAAAAACGCAGCGGCTTGTTTAGTAACGAGCACTGGCCTTGGATGTTACTAGGGTTTAAGCTTCAAACCCGTTGTTTTTTGCCTTTTTATATTCTCACAGAGCTTATTTTTAACGGCATTTGCAGGGCATTGGATAAAATGGGCGACGTTTTTGATGACGAAAGTGAGCCAACATTTACAATAGATGAATACATCGAAGGGCTGGAAGCTCAAGAACTGGCAAATTTCTTAACCTAGTTGACTTATATTTTGTGTTTCTAGGCCTGAAAGGCGTGTAATTTTCAGTTATTTTTCTGTACAGGAGGCTGATTTGGTACTGGGAGGGGATGATGGGAAGGAATGCACATATTCGAAGGGTTACATGAAAAGGCAGGCCGTGTTTTCATGTCTCACTTGCGTTCCTGCGGGCAATGCCGGCCTCTGCACTGCCTGCTCTTTGAACTGTCACGACGGGCATGAGGTACGCTTACTACCGTTTTATGTCGATTATCTCTTTGCATTTTAGAAAGAAGTAGTTTTAGTATTTCTGGAGGGGTTTCTATTCTGTCAAATTAATTTTTTTCTTGTTGGAAGAACAATCCACACTCCTGACGGCCAAGGGGCCGGTAGCACCATGGCAGAGTGCCTCAACATCCTAATGGGAGCTCTTAGGCTTGAGCCTGGCTGGTCCACGAAAATTAGTAGCACTTGTACCCACCTTTGTTGGGTGTGGCCCGGCCACATTAATAGTCCTGAACCCGGGTCATCTTTATGATAATTGTTCTGTCTTATCGCCAGAACTATTTAGTTAAATGACAGTTTTGAGCCTATGTATTTTGCTGTGATATGTGTCATCTTGCCGCTAGCAGAATAATAGTTTAGTCAAAACCAGACTTGTTTTGCATGTCCAAGGGGTTTTTATTCTTCCAAATTCGCCTGGCATGACCACTTTAATACACTAGCATGCCCAACATGGTTTGAACCCCAGTCATCAATGATGAGGTTTATTCAGATTCAAAACCAGGTCCATTTTTCCACGTTTGAGGGGTTTTTATTCAGCTAAGTTTGCCTTGTACTTGTACCCAGCCTCATTTGGTTGCATTGAAAAAGGTTGGGTTTCTATTGCACTAATTTCTTCTGGCCTGACTGCTTTGATGCAGGAGGAAGCCCAGCAGGTTTTGAACACAAGTTGTCATCATGAAGTATATTCAGATTGTAACCAGGCTCCTTTTTCCATTTTTGAGGGGTTTCTATTCTTCCAAATTTGCCTGGAAATTATACCCAGCTTTGTTTGGGTTCGTCCTGGCTGGTTGAGCAGAGAGCATGCCCAGTGGGGTTACTTCCTCTGCCTTACTTCTTGACCATGGCCTGCTAAAACTAGTTTACTGACAATTTTTTAACTCGGGTCATTGTTGCAATATGCCCCATCTTGTTGGTAGCTGCAGACAGATCATAATTTGAAAACTAAGTAGCAGAATTGCACCCCCTTCCACACCCGGTACTGGTCTAGTCAGTACCTGGTTTGGGTCTGGGTCCAGTTTGCTTGCAGGTACGGCCAGGACAATCTGGGTATGCCTGGGTTTTTCCATAACTTAAAACCTAAAATTTGTAAAAAACTCAAAAATATAAATTAAAACAACACTTGCTTGGAATATATGGCTGGAATATTTATATTTATATTTATTTATGTACAGCTGTACCCAAGCCATACCCAGGGTAAACTAAATCGCCATAACCAAAACCTGATTTGCTGTATCCGAATCTGTAGTCAAAATGAATCAGCTACTTAGATTCAATTTATGCTTTTGCTTTATTGACTGTTATAGATTATGATGGAAGCTTGCATGAAAATTCATCCTCCTCCATGATATTTTTCTATAAATCTGAATTGAAATGCCATTTGCAATCCTAGCTTTGTGTTGTCCCTGTTCATATTTTTCCTTAAGGTTTTGAAACTGCCACCTTTTTAACATTTTATCTGCTTTTTCTTCAGGGGGAAATGGATAATGATAGTTAATAGATAATGCAAAAGGTTTGTAAGGTTTGTTATGCCACCTTTTCGTTCATTGCTGGTTTTGGGGTTGATCCTTAGCTTTCTTTAGCTTCTTTTATTACACTAATTATAGAATTAAATAAAAATAAATCAAATAAATTAAACATGCAACATGCAAATCATAGTAACAATTACACAATTCAATTTTCAAAAGGGTTAGCCAGCATATTTCTGATTTGAGTGCTCATTACAATGCTTAATTTTAAGAATGAATTCTGTAGCAAACAATAAAAGTACATAATGAGTTAGGTAGCCTGAGTTGTCTTCTGCTTCCATGTGCATTGAGAATGCCTCTATAATCATCAATCTCATCTCTTGGGGGCATTGGCATTCCGATCATCACATCCATAATCATTTGGATCAGGATCGTCCAGGATGCTCTAAAACACCCCTATCAATCCATCTTGTATGCCGTGACCATCCTTGCCATATATTTGTGTGGCATCCTCAGGATCAGTATCCCATCATGTTGCTGGTCCATGCTAATACTTAGCTGCTTTCTGATGTTGAAGGTGTAAGGGTCTTTGGCTTACAACCTGCTTATTCGTTTTTCTAGAGGTAATTCTATTCCTTCCAACAAAGTGTATGAACCTAAATGTGAATCGATACATCTCAGTTGTAGTGAAAATAGTAATCTGGGTTGACAGGAAAATAGCAGGCTGGCAGAGCTTTGGAACTCCATGCCTCTGCTTTGTCCACCATAAGTTGGGTTGTTTGGGCCTACAAAAAGTTGATCTTCCATTGCTTCCATTGTATTGAAGTGGCCACTATGTGCCACAAATTCAAGAAGTTACTTGTGAAGTATTTTATTCCAACCATAGTGAACATCTTTCCAATATCAGCTCTAAACCCCACCTTTAAGTTGTGGGCATTTGTTGGAGGCATTCTTTCAGATCTCTCCACATACCACTTTCAGTTAAGTGGATTAGACACCCATGCACAATGATGTATTTGTAATACCCATTTTTCAACTCTTGGTACTTAATAAGTACGATGAGTAATATTACATGTTGGATGTGCATATGGTTGTGTATATGTGCATGGAATGCATTCGGATTGACAATTTCCATTTTATTAGATTATTAATTTTTGTGGGACAGAAAAAGAGGATTGGTGGAAGTTGCACAAGAAACGAATTAGGAATGGTTTTCCATACACACACATTACTGTTTACACTTATAATGATCCCTCTTCTCACCTCAAAGTATGCATAATTGCCTCTTTCTCATTAGAACTCTGGGATTTGTGCATTCTAGTTGATGCCATTGTATTTGTGCATTCTAGCAGATCTCATTGCATTTGCGCATTCTAGCTGAGGCTATTGCATGCTTTGTCATTTATCCAAGGTGTATAACTATTTCGTTTTCATTAAACTCTATGTTGCAAGAATCACTCCCCCCAACAAATCTAGCTTGGGTATGCCTTCGGTACTGGCATGTCTCAGGGACCTCCTAAAAACATATTGAAAACTTCTGGAAAGGTACCAAAAACGTCTATGATGTTTTTGGGCCCTTTTCGGATGTTTTGGGGAGGTACCCGGGCGTTTTTGGGGTGTTTTTGGGCGTGCCTAGGCATTTTTAGTAGGGAAAAATAGTGGAAGTCAACAAAAAATTTAAAATTGTAAACCCAGCCTAAACCAGACAGTATATAAATAAAGTATAAGTTTACATTTAGATAGGGACTTCTAGTTTCTTATACTTTAAGTTATATTTGATTTATATACTTTTAGGATGTTTGAGAGTGGTTTTGGACCTCTAGGAGCTATAATGCAAATTCTAGGTTTTGGAGGATCCTATCATATTTCATACTTAGTCAGATTCTAGGGTTTCAGACTTAGCCAAATTTTAGGGTTTCAAGAAGACATCATAGGAGGTATGAAGGTTGCATGAAGGGATGTAGGTATGATAGAATAGTATGAGAAAATCTCTTGCAAAGTGCACCAAGCCGATCCCATCCCATTCCCTGTGCACCCCTTATGGCATACGCTCTAGGAGATTCAATGAACCGATAAGCCCTTGCGAGAGAAAGCATCGGTAAATGATAAAGTTGAAAAAACAGGAGTGGCATTCATGATTTTGAGGGCAATCTAGATGATTTATTCTAGATTTGAATGTACATTTTGTCTTTGAAGTAATGAATGAATGAATACTATATATTTTAAAGTGTTTTATCTTTTATAGACAAATATTTTCATACTATGTATTTTCAAGTGTTTTACTAAAAAATGAGTAATATATATTATATATATGTATGTATACCCACGATGTATCCAAATCAAGGATTTTGAAAATTGGCATACTCGCGTACTCGAGACGTAATGTACTTGTACTTGTACCCAAACAACATAGATTAAACTATGCCACCAACAGGGAAAGTGGGTCTTCTCCCTACTAAAAAATACTTATATTGCTTGTGTACTAATTATTATTAGAAATACATAAATAAAAAACACATAAATTTCCCGTGCTTTATGATTATTATCATAAATACATAAATAAAAAAACACAAATAACTCCTATAAAATTTACTAATCTAAAATATATGAAATATTTGGAGCCATGTGAGATGTTGGGTTTTGAAAGCCCATAGACAAACGCCTCTAAAGGCCAACCTTATATATATGTATAGAAAAGGGATAAAGGCGTTTTTTAGTTTATTATATCAACCATTAACAAGGCGTTTATTAGTTTATTATATTAACCATTCACATCTACGTTCATTTAAAACCATCACCATTGTACTTAGTTAGGTTTCTACTTAAGTTGATCAACATCAAATTTAGTAAATTAAAGCTTTTTACCATACCCTATATTGTCCAAACATTTCACTACATTATTCATTCTATGCGTAACCATTTACCAAGGTTGCCAATTTGTGACCTACTAAAGGAATGACTTTGTATGCAAGCTAGCGATAGCATACTCGTTTGCTTCTCAAGGTTCATCCTTATCTTCATCTGCTCTTGCTCCTACATGTTCGTTTTCTGGTTGAATATGATGACATAGTAAATGCATTAATTTTTATTCGATGTATTGTGGCAATGGCTTCATCCTCCTCAAAATTTTGAGAGAAATCACCCGAAGATCCTTGAAATGGCTGACCATTTTGGTGGAATGCCAAAATGTTTTTCGGCACATAGAAAATGGTCAAATCCTTTCACAATGGCCGTTTTTCATTGCGGATGGGTTTCATGCATAAACAATGTCAAACAATACCTACTTGTTGCATTTCTTGCAACCAGGTTTTAGCACATAACCATTGTAACCATTTGTTAGCATTTTCCATTTTATCGGGTGGAGGTGTACAAAGACTCTATTGGGCAAATGTGGAAAGTGACCTTGAACAATGTTTTAGCTTATTTCATTCAAATTCTTTTCTTAAGTATTTAAATAAAATAATTAGTAATGGGAAGCCTATTGCACAAGGATGCAAAATTGGTAGGTAGCCTAGTCATGGGAAACCTATTGCATAACAATGGAAAATGGGTAGTTAGCCTTGCATAAGCTTTATGGATCTGTCCTTCCAAGGATTAGCCCAACAAAACACATGGGATACAAGAAATGCATCACGAACCACTAGGGATTAACCACATGTCAAACACGTATTAAGACATATGAGGTAAGAGAAGGGTAGTTAGGACGTTAGTAGTTACACATTTTGTTCAGACATATGACATTAGAGAATGGTAGCTAGGACGTTAATAGTTACACATTTTAACTATGAACAAAATTTTTAGTGTATAAATGAAGCGCATTTAAGAAATAAAGTTTGTTGTTTGAATTTCTCTCCATGAGACTATCCACAATTTCTTCTGTTTGAGTAACAACATTTGGTATCTGATCGTTGTTGGGACCTAGTGATAGAAAATGATATGATAATTCATCTTACCTGAAATAAACATAAGGGGAATGTTGAAATATTTTGATGTTTATCTTGTGTATATCTGCGGTTGACTAACCAACTAATGTCGTGGATTGGATAAGGATGAACCTATATCGACTTATTTATAGGCAGTGATGACAAAGATCTAATAAGGATTTTATGGTGAAAACCCATCCTCATCTTCAGTTGGTGGCTAATTCTGCATAAATGGTGGCTAGATGAAATACATATAACTATGAATTGTAGCTCAATTGTTTGACATCCTCCACTCAAATGCGAATTTAATAATTTAAAAGGTGTTGTTGCACCCAGTTTTCTATTTGTGTATATACTTAGGTGCAAGAGTCCTTGTCTTTCATTTATTTGTTATTAGCTGGCCTTCAAATTTTATTAAAAAGAGCACAAAAGGACTCCCTTTGGAGGTTGTAGATTGGGGATTATTTGTTGTTGATAATTTAATATAATTTCCTATTAGAGATTTTGGAGACAGTTTTTGGGTAAAAAAATGTATTATATGCTATTTTTGGACCATGGTCTTGGTTTTTCCAATCAACTTGTTTGTCTATTGGGATCTTTTTGCTTTGCCCAAATTGATTTTAGTTATCAAAAGTTATTATAATCATCATAAAATTTGGGATTCTGTAACAGGTGACTCGAAACCAAAGGAGTGAAGCCAAGTATCGAAAGTTCGACAAGCCAACATTAGCGCTCAAATTGTGTCCCTAGGTTGAAGAGTCCATTTTCTTATATTATTAAATCAGCCATAAAGTCTTTAGGGTGCGGGCCATGACGAGGATCTGTTTGAATAATTACTCAGGGCCATCATTGTCAATATTGTTTGACTTCACTGCGGAAGCCTAATTAAGAGGTTCGTAGCCTATTTTTGGAAAATTTATTAGTTTGGTTGATTGGAACGTGTCATATCCATAAGGGTTCATCGTAATTGGATATCCCTAATTAAGATAAAAGCCTAGTACAAAAGTTGGTCCTATGTTCTTGCTTTCATGGAAAAATGTGTTACATTGGACCCTTAGTGTTACATGTGAAACTATATAGAATATTTCATATGATCCCATTTTGCCTAAGTGGTCGATCTTGGTACGGGTACGGGGTTTGGGTATGTCGATATGGTGACTTTTTTTTGCCTGGGTATGGCAGTACAAAAAATATATATTTTAAAAAAAAATATAGCCAAATTAGCAAAGTTAGCCACATAATATACAGCCACATAATATACAGAGTAAACAAAATAAGTTAAATAACCACAAAACAATTGAAAACACTATTGATAATTCAATGCCAAATGTCATGATATTCATTGGTCGAACTTAGAACAATTACACAGTGCAAATGTATACATAAAAATAATGATAAATCAGTGCAAATGTATACATAAAAATCAAGATAAATCAGCATATTCATTATATTCATATTGCTCTTCATCGAGAGCATCAATCATTAGAACCATAGGCTATTTCAACAATGTAGTGGCGTATGATTAGCAAAACAATCAAGTTTCAGCCCTAGGCAATAAAAAAATTGAAGGTGAAAGAGCAAATGTGCACTGAGAAGTGTGGTGTTGTTTGCTTTTGATAAAATGAATGTGAGAGTGGATTTTAGATTTTCCCCATGCTTTTATTTATTTTTTAGATTTTAGAAAAAAAATCATTTTTGATAGTGGGTTCTCTCTGACTATGGCCTGGGTATTGCCCGACAGGGTTGGATATGCCTGGTTTCATCCTTGGAAGAACCCGGGAGTACCCGACTCTGCTGGGCTGTAACTGGGCCATATCTAGAGGAGTATCTGACTGGTACTGGGATCCGGTATGCACAGCACCAGAGTCAGCCCCCTTGGGGTGAAGGATCTGGTAACGTAGCATTTGGTAAAGGACATGTAAAGTGAAATATATGGCTTGTGTATGTGTTAAATGAAAGCTGCCTGCTTGTGCTGTGTACATGCATTAAAATTTTAAATTACCTTTCTTCAACATTGTTGACATGGAAATCAACTGCATGTTTCATAGAATGATCAGAAAAAATGCAGCCACACTTTTGCAGTCTGCCATTATGTCTTCTGACATCATATGTTTATTCCCACTTGTAGGCGAAGGCAAATAGTTAAATTGATAGAAAAATTGAGAGCACCCTTATTTGTAGGGACTTTATTGCCATAATAAGAATTTACCACAGATCTTTTTCCAAAATACCAAACGAAAATATAAAGCTTCTTTACAAGTCCAAAATTCTTCACATATTGTCTGAAGGAAAACTACAGATTATATTGAGCAGAAGTCTAGAATTCCTAACTTTCTGTGTGCAGGAAAACAACTATAAAATGCATTGAGCTTTTACAAAATACATTGAACTGAATACAAGAAAACATGCGTTTACACAAAAGACAATTATTTTATGATGAAGAAACTCTCTAAAGGGGTAGAAACGTCCAAAGTATAAAAATATGGAACTAACTTTTATACCTCTCTGATCACACTCTATGACAGTCAAAAAACACTCTATGACAGTCAGAAATATATTTGTTCATTTTGGAATGCAATTACTTTGTATTTCTTCATTCACAAAAGCATGCTTCATTGATTTTTCTCTTGTTCCTTGGTGAATCCCTTGCATCTACAGCAGGAAAGAACTCTCACGCATATTAGAAGGGTCTAGAATCTAGTTCCTTGCCCTAACAATGTTTCCGGTTGGATTGATTGGTAGGAAGCTGCCATTGTTTGCACCTACACTTTCCTATGGGTGTTTGGCAAATAATTAGCCACGCTCAAGAAACAGGCCATCTCTGTTCACATAAGTGAATTCAACAAATTCCTTAGGAATCAGAACTATTCTTTTTGAATGAGACTTTGGAAGCAAAACTGCTAAACTGAGACAAAAAAACAAGCTAGCTGACATTCATCAAACTTGCGAATGCCCAAATTCGGGCTTGAACCCACTGGCTGAAGATTGGAGATATAGTGTCCAAAGATTTTTTTGTAATGATCTTTTTTTAGAATTTAAGCAATAAATCACAAGATAACTGAAATATAGCAGAATATATTTAATCCACTTTGAGGGGGCAACCTCCAAATCCTTACAATAAGATATAATTCACAAATATGATGATTGGAGTGAGCTACACTCATCCATATATATAGAGTTAATGGGGGGAGTCATATCCATTCATCCCACCGTTACATCTTAACAAGTCGGCCTAACACAATAATTAACTAAGGAAATTTAATTAGAAATGAAGAGTATGCCATAGATTAAGAGCTTAACTCCATAAGCTAAGAGCCAAGTAGTTTGTTGTGCAAATTAAGGCCATCGAGGAAGTTAGAGACTATCTTACTCGTCTTCTAGACATCTTGCAAGCCTTTGTTAAACATTACAAGCAAGTCTTTCAAGCTTAACCCCTCACAAAAGAAAGAGACTACTTCGAGAAAATGCATTTGTGTGGTTCCTTGTAAGCTCAACCCAAGCCAATGAATGGCTTGTGATAGGTCTTTTTTTGTTGTAGAGCTTCATAATGCAGTTTTTGGTATGGTTAATGACAAAGACCTAGGAATCGATGGCTTTCCTTGCGAGTTGTGCCAAACATTGTGGGATTGTATTGGCCTTGATTTGCACAAAGTCTACCTCAAAGCTATGGCCAATGGCTTCCTTGGCAAGCTCATCAACAAAGACAATATCAAGTTCATCCCCAAGTCTTGAGACCATGAGTTCATCACCAATCGGTGGCCTATAACTCTTCTTAATGTTTCCTATAAGATAACTGCCAAGGCTCTGACTCTAAGGATTAGTTACCGCCTTCCCTTGGTGGTTAGGCATGGGAAAACATGATTCATTCAAGGTAGATATATCCTTGACAACAACTTTGCGGTGTAGGAGGGGATGAAGTGGGCTCACACTTCCAAATAGAAAGCTCTGTTTATTAAAATTGATTTTAAAAAGGCCTAGACAGGATTGAATGGCCATTCATTACTGTTATGCTTTAGGCTCTTGGTTTTGGCCCCAAATTTGTGCATATTATCTAGACCCTCGTTCAAGATGCTTTTGCTTGTCTCATAATTAATGGTTATCAATTTGAGAATTTTGGTCTTTTTGGATCTATCAGGGAAGGCTGTCCTTTAGCCCCTTCTTTTATCTTTTAGGTGCAAAAGGGTTTGGATATTTGTTGTGGGATTATATTTCTAGAGGGTTGGTGAAGGGAATCACTCTCCCCCACTTGCCTCAAGATTGCCTTTTTAATGGCCACTTTGCTAGTCAAAACATCTTGGAATGCCTTCGGATTTTTTGACTTGCATTTGGCTTTTGCATTCAATGGGCTAACACTCCATGCTTCAAGCAATCTTATGGCCCTAAACCAAGTTGGCTTGATGATGATTACTAGTGGAATTAGATCTCCCATGGGGAATGTTCAAGTTTCTAGCATTCCCTTCACCTTCCAAGCTTCCCAGGGGGAATTATGAAACTATGTCATTTAGAGAGTGGAGGAAATAAAATTCATACTAGATAACTAAGCCTTTTTCCCTTGTAGGTATGTTTAAGGTTTGTTCCAAAGTTCTTGTAGCTACTCATGTGTGCTATTCTTCTTGTTGGGCTCCCTCCAAAGCTGTCTACAAGAAGGTTGAAAAGGTTTTGAGAGATTTTGTTTGGGCCAACTTTGAAGGCAAAAAAGGCTTTCATAGAGTAGCTTGTGACATTTGTTGGAGAGCCTAAGAGGTTGGAGTTCTAGGGCTTATTGATATATTCAAACAAGGAGTTTCTCTTTGTGCCAAATGGATCACCAAGGCCATCGAAGATAAAAAAAGCTTGGAAGGTTCTTCTCAAGCATTGTATTTCCTTTGTCAATCCTTATGGATGAGGGCCTTAGAAGAACTTGTGTTTCCAAACATTACTTATTGTGCCAATTCCTATCATAATTACAAGTACCTTTGTGGCTAAAAGTATTAGGAAGGCTTGGGAAACAATTAAGCCATGGCGTATTTGGTGATTGGATAGTTTCATATTGGGTTCATCTATCAACTCTTACTATTCATGTTGGTCCCTAGTCATAGTTAATGGCAAACTCTAGGTAGAATTTCCTAGGATCAAAGCTCTTCGGCTTTTTCGTAAAGGTGTCCATGGAATTTGGGATATTTTTGACGAAAGGACTAGATCTTGGGCCAATCGACATACTTTAAAACCAAAGTTTAATCTCGACAATCAAGATTTTGATTCCATTGTTGAGATTTAGATGGCGGTTTAAGATTACACCTTGTAAAAAATCGGGATTAGAGCCCCCCTTAAATGGTGGAAAGATTGGAATTGGAATGTTTGCCCCTCTGCTTTTGTACAAACCCTAACTTGGTTATCAATGGTAACTCCCAAACCTGTGCTTGGGGAGATGCAGAACAAACGGTGGAATCTTATTGACTCTTTCTTTGGAGCAAAAGATTCCAAACCATTTGGTCAACTGTTTTAAAACCTAAAAAAGCTCTCTTTGTATGGTGCATTCCCTAACATGGGTTAACAGTGGGTGACAAATTGCTTCATATGGGGATCCCATCTCTCAAATGCCCTACTTGTGGACAAACCGAGTCTCAAACACATTTTTTGGGTCTATGTTAGAGCTCAACAAGCTTGGAAATGGATATACTCTTTTCATCCCTTTAGACCAAAAGCTTCTCTTGGCACATGGTCCTATTGGGGATGCTGATATGCTCCTTGTAAAATTCAAGCAAATTTGGCATGTTTTTTGAATTGAAATTTTCTTTTGACTTTGAAAAGATAGAAATTTTGATACATATATTAAAGAGCATCTAGACAGAAATTTCTCTATTGCTAAGAGAGTTGCAACGCTTTCGAATGTATGCTTCAAATCTAGGTGCAAGTAGAGAAAGTGGCGTTGCAGGTGGAGCACCTTCGCCCTCTCATTGGCCATTGGGGCAACACCCCTTGTACCATTAGTAGGGTGCCTTTGAATTCCTATCAACATGGCTCTCTAGGTAGGGACCAAGAGCGGAGGGATAGAGGTAGGGGTTAGCGTAGCTTGCACAGTCGCTTTGTGTTCTCCAGTCCTCGTTGTAGTTTCTCACCGTCGGGGGGCCATGGAGGGTGGCCTTCTCCTCGAGTTGTTTATGGGTCTTATGATTTGTTCCCTCTAGTTGGGATGAGCAAGGCAAAATGCCTAGATCGTCTTTGGTTGTTTCACCCCCTCATCGACAAACAAAGGAAGATGCAGAACAAGATCGTTGGGGTCCATTCTTGATACCACACACTCCCATGGTGACTCTTGGGGAGATAAGCCAAATCGTTTGCAGCTGCCTCCTTGTCCATCTACGGGGTTGGTTGTGCTGGTGGTCAAGTATTTTGTTTCCAACTATTTTTGGGAGTTGGTTATTACTGATGTCACTTGTCATGTAGTTTTGTATTGATGTTATTATGGGCATGAGGTTGTAACTTTGCTTTATTCTCGAGGTTAGTCCTGGTGTGATGTTTGATGTGCTCCTTGCTTGGGGTGTGATCTCTTGCTACCCGTCTTTTTGATTAGGCGTGTAATATGTTTTCAATCGTTAGTAATTTAATCAAAATTTTAAAGGAAGGCGAATCATTTTTCTCAGTTACATAAACCTCTTCTCTCCCCTATTGTTGTAGTGCACTGATGGGGCATCCCAATTGGTGCCTTTAGTTCATTTCATTTTCTTGGTTCAAAAATAGTTTTCCTTTGGCTGAAAACCATTTTATTGTCTTAGTCGGTTTAAAAACCTTTGGTTTATTTTCACTAAATTTTTTGTGTTGTGTTCATTTGAAACAAAACTTCACCAAATTTTCCTTCAAAAATCTTCAGATTCGACACCTCTCTTTCATCATTTCAAAGGGATGGGGGAAGGGCTTTGTTATTGTTTCTTCTGGAATGATGCATTTCTTGTTTAATTGAATGATGTTCATCAAATTAATAAGTTTAAACTGCAAAGAGAATTTCATTCTTAGTTGCACACTTATTTGGGTTTAATTGGTTTATGACGCAGGAACATCCAAGGTGAAGGGCAATCTTGCATCAACCAAAAACATGGTAGTTTAGGTTTTTATTTTTGTTTTGTGTTTGTGGCTTTGTTTGCTTAATCTTGTTAATTTCTGATAATGATGTTGTAAAAGTATTCCTTGCTATGACAAAGTGTAGAGATCTTTTGTCTATTTCTATTAGTTTGCATGGATTGTTAAGACATGGACATTTGTCAGAAATGGTTCTTCAAATGCAGTAAAAATTAGAAGACAATTTTATAAGGTCATAGCGTATGCGACTCTTACAACATCTGTATCAAGTTTGAGATCATTTGGAGTTATCGTGGAAATGTATTGACTGCTACACTTGACAAGAGGATTCTTTACTTGTGAAAATATTGTAGAAAGAATTGAATGATGAAACTTGGTGGGATCATAGAAACTGACACTTACAACCTTTGTACAAAATTTTAGATCATTTGGAGTCATTGTAGAGGTGTACCCTCTGATTTTGTCAAAACACTTGGAATGGTTTTTCTCCTTGTGTGGTAAGAAATGGATGTTGAAAGTTTGTGGGTTCATAGCATATGACACTTACAATATCTGTACCAAGTTTCAAACTATTTGGAGTTACTACATAAACATTGCGACTATTTCTTTCAGGTTATGTTTGCGTCACTTGGTAGATGGTTCACGACTTTGTTGAAGAGTTGCAGTAAGAGTTAGGTTACCAAATTTGGAGTGGTGATGGAAGATGTAGTCTTGAAGTCATGTGCCAAATTTCAGCGCAATTGGATAAGTGGTGGCAAGGTTATGACAATTTTTGTAACTATAGTTCAATCGAAAATGGATCTGTTTAGTCTACAAAAGGTTCATGACCTTGTGGAAATCTTGTGGTAAGAGTCGGGTTACCAAATTTGGAGCGGTTATAGAAAATGTAGCCTACATGGTGTGTGTCAAATTTTAGCTCAAATGGATAAGTAATGACATAGTCATGATAATTTTTCTAACTATCGTTCAACCAGAAAATGCATCTATCTGGTCTGCAAATGATTAGTCGCCTCATGGTAAAGTTGCGTTAAGAATTGGAGTGCCAAATTTGGAGCAGTGATAGAAAATGTATTGTACTAGTTGTGTTTCAAATTTTAGGTCAATTTGATAAACCGTGGTAAAGATATGGTGGTTTTTGTAATTATTGTTCAACTTGAAATGTCCCTTGATAGTGTTTGTTAGTTATTGATGGTTAGATGTTGATATTGAAAATTGAACACTCGCTGAATCTTGGATGTTTTTGGAATGTCAGGGAAGTTGAAGATACCCCATGAAGCTGGGATGTCAAAGGAATACTCTGATTTAGTCAGACAAGTCAATTTATGAAAGGAGGCATGTTGTGTGGAGGGGCAGAGTAGAGTAGAGCAAAATAGAGTTTGTTCTGTTTTTCATGTTTTGTCTAGGAAAATGACTCAATACGGCATTGTGATGCACTGTAGATTATCCAATCATTGTAATGCTTGAATGAATGAGAATTCAAAAGTTTCAAGTACTGTGGTTGTCTGCATGTTTGGTCTGAGTAATATCTAAGCGTCACATAATTATACGTCCTTAGATGTATACTTTGTCTATGCTTGCATCATTTGGTATTAGAGTCATGTTTTTTCTTGCTGGGAGAAGTGTACATGAATAAGACTTTGGCTGAGTCTATTGGCAAGTCGTGAAAGAGAAGTTTTCATCGTGGGAGAGATGGCACATAAAGGAAACGTTGTTAGAAGAGGAGGAATACCAAGACGACCTCCCTGAGTTGTAGATCTAGCTGAGATGATGAGAAGAATACAAGTAAGGTTGGATGAAATGAAAAGAGCACAAAGAAGAGGAGCTTATGGTGGAGACGTGAGTGACAATGAAGAAGAAGCTCAAGAGCTTAGTGTGGAGTGTAATGTCCCCATCCAATTGATAGGTCGGAAGATTTAATGACTTATTTAATTCCAGTAAGTCATTAAATAAAATAAGGGAATTAGTTATTGATTATTTAATATTATTCTTTTCAAGCAAATATTACGGATAATATTAATTAATTAATATTATTTAAAGTGACTAAAGTGGAGTTTGAATATTTAAAAAAAGTCACTTATAATGTTTCTCTCCTAAAGTCAAATTCGAATATTTAATATTTGAGAGGGAAAGATATTTTTGGAAGTTTTGGATGGGATGCTGAAAATAAAAGGGACATTTTGGAAGTTCTTTTTCATTATTAGAATTTATCTTTCTTCTGGAATTGTTGCGAGTTTTTAGGGTTGAGGTTTGTAGGGTTTCGATGGTGAAACTATCCACCCTAGCCTGTGGAGTACAGTTGCTTGCAAATTTGTGGGTCTCTTTCAGAGACAAATTATCAGTGTTTAGATATATTTAGTTCAAATCACCTTCAAACCCTCCTCACATCTGTTGGTCAATTGTATTAATGGAGGTGTTTTTGATCACCAAAGGAAATCGTGGGTATATTATTGCTAACAGTTGCACCATTTCCCTTCAAATTGCAGATCCATTACATTGATAAGTCATCCAACACTGGGCAATTTAATACAGGGACAAAATCGTGGCATTTTATTAACAACTCAGCCTTCACTGTGTGTTAGTGGAAGATAGTTGGCAGAATATAAGGAGAATGACATTTTGTATGAGCCGTGAGCCTTTATAAAGTCCATCGTCATTCATTTTCTGCCTGTCGTGGACTGTTAGGAAGGAGATCGTGGATTATGTGGGGGCATGGTGATCTGTAGGTGGTCGGTTGCTGCTCTAATCACTACCTTTCTGCTCAGTTGTGTCACCATTCTACTGGTCGTGGCTACTCTTAAGGTGCAGCCATATACTCAGGGATTTTGTCTAGCGAAATTAATGTTCTGCACTGTAATTTAAAATCTCTGTTTATATGTTAATAATACTATCAGTTAGAGATAAATAACAAAGGAACAAAATTTATTATTGTGGTAAATATATATTTCCTTTGATGCAATAAATGAATATATATAATTGAACTATGGCAATCCGTGGAGTTGTTCCTATGTGGAGTTAATGCATGCCATAACTTTTTAAATATTTCCTGAAAACAACTTAGATTAGCAAGCAAGCCCACTGTTTTACAAAATGCTTGCATAGTCAAACTGGGCAAAAATCGTGGAAATCTCGCTATTTTGGGCAAGGGTCTTTATTTACATGGAGGACATGGACAATGAAGCTAAGATCAGATTTCTCAGAGCCGTGGCAAGGCTTGGTAGTAAACCAAGGCTAGAAACACCTTGCTATAATGGGAGTTGAATCCCAAGGAGCTTGTGGATTGGATAACAAAGATAGAGAAGTATTTTGACTACGAATCTATAGAGGAACACAAGAAGGTGAAATTTGCTTGCACAAAATTGAAGAGCCATGGTTTTTTATGGTGGGATCATGTGCAGGGTGAGATCCAAGTGAAAGGTAAGGAGAAGATAAAATCTTGGGATAGGATGGTGACAAAGTTGAAGGCCAAATTTTTGCCATTTGACTATCAAACGAGTCTGTTTAGAAAACTGTAGAATTTGAGACAAAAAGAGATCAACATCAAAGTATACATGGAGGAGTTTTATAGACTCACTATAAGGGTTGGACATATAGAGGATGATCAGAAGAAGGTGGCAAGGTATATGAATGTACTATGTTTTTCCATACAAGATGAAATCAGTTTGTTGAATTTGAGAACTGTAGAGGAAGCCTACCAATGTGCGTTGAAGGCGGAAGAGAAGCTAATGAAGAAGTAACAAGCAAACTCTAGAGGTAGAGGAAGGTTTTCAAGAGGATGAGGACAAAACAACGGTGGAAGAGGTCAACAAAAGAATGGTGCAGAGACGAGCAGTTCACAAAATCATAACTCATGCCAGAGGGGAGGATACGTTTTTATGGGCGAGGTAGAGGCGAAGGTTTTCAAGGTAAGTGTTTTGGGTGTAATATGTATGCTGGTCATAAAGAGCAAGATTGTCCATAAAACCTTCAGAATAACAATAAGAGAGCTGAAGGGACAACTCATGTAGCTTTCGGAGATGAGGAGAGCGTTGGGTCTCCAGTACATATAGAAGAGTTAGAACAAGGAGATGCTTTTTTGATGAATAGAGTGATGTTGAAACCAACCAAGGAGATGAATGAACCAACACAGAGAAAAACTTTGTTCTAGACTGTTTGTAAAAATGGAGGTAAGTGTTGCAAAGTTGTGATTGATAGCGGTAGCACGGATAATTTAGTTTCTCAAGAGATGGTGGACAAACTTGGGTTGAAGAGATTGAAACATCCTACACCATATAGGTTTTCTTAGTTGCTTAAGGGGCACTAGGTGCTAGTGAATGAGCAGTGTATGGTGAATTTTCAAATTGGTTTGAATAAGGATGATGTATTGTGTGACATAATGCCCATGGATGTATGTTGTGCTATTGGGTAGGCCATGGTAGTTTGATAGGAGAGCCATGCATGACGGAAAGACCAAACACCTACATTACGAAGGATGGCAAGAGATTCACATTGATTCTGTTGAAGGATAAAGGAGATGAAGTGGACAATAGTTCCAAAGTGATGATGGTATCTGGTAAAGAGTTTTTGAAGGTGGCCAAGGAGGAAGAAACATACTTTGCATTAATCTCAAAGCATGTGTAAGTTGTGACAACCACTACAGTGAGTGACCTACCTATTGAAACTGATAATATGTTGAAAGATTATGTTGATATTGTGACAAGTGAATTGCCAGATGGACTACCACCGCAAATTAGTATTAGTCATCATATGGATTTAGTGCCAAGAGCAAGTTTGCCTAACAAAGCAACAGGGGAAGGAGGAGATAAAGAAGCAAGTGCAATAGTTGTTGAAGAAAGGATTAATTCGAGAGAGTTTGAGTCCATGTGCAGTTCCAGCTATGTTGGCATCAAAGAAATGTGGAGTGGAGAATGTGTACAGTTAAACGTGTGATAAATAAGATTACCATTAAGTACAAATTTTCATTGCCAATAATGGATGACTTAATGGATTGTTTGATTGGAGCAAGGTACTTCACTAAGATAGATTTGAAGAATGGATATTTTCAAATCCGCATAACAGAAGATGATGAGTGGAAGACCACATTCAAGACGAATGATGGGTTATATGAGTGGCTGGTCGTGCCATTCGGTTTGTCAAATGTTTCGAGTACGTTCGTGAGACTCATGAACGTAGTTTTGAAACCTTTCATGGGTAAATTTGGATTGTATATTTGGATGGCATTCTGATATTTAGTCATTCTAAGGAGGAGCATTTAAATTTGGTTTTGGATAAGCTGAAGGACGAGAAATTGCTAATAAACTTGAAGAAGTGTAGTTTCATGAAAGAGGAGTTGATATATTTAGGATTTGAAATTTCAAAGGATGGGTTGAAGATGGACCTCGAGAAGGTCAGGGTGATTGTGGATTGGTCTTCACTAAGAGTATGTTAGAAGCAAGAAGTTTCCACGGGTTGACAACTTTCTACATAAAGTTTATCAGAAACTTTAGTAGCATATGTGCACCCATCACAGAGACTATGAAGGGGGATAAGAAGAAATTTCAGTGGACTATTGTAGTAGATAATAGTTTTCAGTTTTTGAAGAAGAAGGTGACGGAATGAGTGTTTCAGGTTGATTGTGATGCAAGCAGAACAACTATAGGAGAGGTGTTAAGTCAAAGAGGGTAAGCCCATTGCTTATTTCAATGAGAAGTTGAATGAAGCTAAGATGAAGTATTTGGTATACAACCAATAATTCTATGCAATGGTGCAAGCTCTCAAAAAGTGGCAGCATTACTTGTGACCAAAGGAGTTCGTTTTGTACATGGAAATCATGCTTTGCAGTTCATAAACAACCAATATAAGCTAAATCAACGACACATGAAACGGGTAGCTTTTCTTCAAAGCTATTCTTTTGTTTTGAAACATAGAAGTGGAAAGTCCAAAAGGTAGCAAATGCCTTGAGTAGGTGAGCTCTAGTAGTTAATGAGCTGAAGCTAGAAGTCATTGGATTTGTGTCATGACAATGTTGTATGAAGAAGACTTGGATTTTTGAGATGCATGGACAACATGTAGGAATTTAAGAACCATAGACAAAACTCTATAGTTAGAGCATGCGATTCAAGATGCATTGTTATTCAAGGGTAAGAAGAAAGAAAAACATAGTGGAGGTCTAGTTGGTCATTTTGGGTATGATAAGACTTTGGCATATCTAAGTGACAATAATTATTGGTCTTAGATGAGTATAAATGTGAAGAAATTTGTGCAGAAGTGTAGAGTTTGCAACATACTAAGGGCAAAAGTCAGAATGCTGGTTTGTATCAGCCATTGCCTATTGTTGATAAACCATGGGATGCATTGAGTATGGAATTTTTTCTTGGATTGCCAAGAACACAATGAGGTAATGATTCCATATTTTTTTTTGTTGATAGATTTTCTAAGATGGCTCATTTTTTAGCATGTAAGAAGACTAGTGATATCACACATTGCGAATTTTTATTTTTCAAGAAGTTGTAAGATTGCATGGGTTGCCAAGGAGTATTGTATTTGAATGCTATGGAAGCAGTTGGGCACTTTTGGAGGACGCTATGGAAGCAGTTGGGCACAAGGTTAGACTTCAGTTCAACATATCACCCTCAAACAAATGGGCAAATGGAGGTTGTGAATCGGAGTCCTAGTAATTTTTTGAGATGTTTAGGTGGTGACAAGTCCAAACAATGGGATTTGATGATGACACTAGTTGAGTTTGATTGAAGTACAAGTTTGAGTCCATTTCAAGTAATGTGTGGGAGTAGTCGTAGAGGTGTATGCAAGTTGAGGAGTATCATTGAGATGAATAGGAAAAGTGCGGAAGGCGCAGACTATGCTCAAGGTATGCATGATGTGCATAAAGAACTCAAGAAAAGACTTGACGAGAGTGCTGGAAAATACAAGCAACATGCTGATATGTGAGGGAGAGAATTGAAATTTGAGGTTGGGGGCTTGGTTTTGGCATATTTGCGGAAGAAGATTGGGCTTTGCAAAATTGAGGAAGTTCTCAGCTAATGCTTATGAATTGGAATTGTCGGATGGTGTAGGCATATCGCCTATCTTCAATGTAGCAGATTTGTACCCATACATTGAGGGACAAATGAGTGGCAACATGGATTTTTCAGTCATGGATTGGAGAGAGTAGTTGTCGCTAGTAGCTGAAGAGGAAATGAAAGCCATTTTCGACATTCAGATTGCTAAGAAGACAAGGGGCAGTGAGTATTATGAGTACTTGGCCAAGTGGAATGATGGAGCAGTTGAAGATGCAACTAAGATGAACACATCCGAAGTTACAAAACATGGTAAAACTATAGATGAGCTCATAACAGGTTCATGAGCAGGAGCTCATGGACATTTTTATTACCCTAGGTGTTTGATGCAGGAGCATCCAAGTTGAAGGGCAATTTTGTAGCAACCAATAATATGTTAGCTTAGGTGTTTATTTTTGTTTTGTGTTTGTGGCCTTGTTTGCTTAAGCTTGTTAATTTTTGATAATGTTGCAAAAGTATTCTTTGTTGTGAACAAAGTGCAAAGATCTTTTGTTTGTTTCTATCAGTCTACATGGACTGTTAAGACATGGACATTTGTCGAAAATGGTTCTTCAATTGTAATAAGAATTAAGTGATGAAATTTTGTGAGGTTATAACATATGATACATCTGTACCATGTTTCAGATCATTTGGAGTTAATACATAAATGTATCAGGTTTCTTTACTTGCAGAAGTACTGTGGAAAGAATTGAATGATGTAACTTGATGGGATCATATAACTTGACATTTACAACCTTTGCACAAAATTTCAAATCATTTGAAGTCACTACGGAGGCATACTGCTTGATTTTGTCAGAACACTCGGAATGGTTTTCTCCTTGTGTGGTAAGAATTGAATGATGAAAATTTGTGGGTTCATAGCATATGAAATTTACAATAACTATATCAAGTTTTAGATCATTTGGAGTTACCATAGAAATGTTGTGGCCATTTCTTTCAAGGTATGCTTGCATCTCTTGGCAGATGGTTCATGACATTGTGGAAAAACTGCGGTATGAGTTAGGTTACCAAATTTGGTTTCGTGATAGAAACTGTAGTCTACAAGTTATGTTTCAAATTTCAGTTCAATTGGATAAGTGGCGGCAAAGTTATGATAATTTTTGTAACTGTCATTCAGTCCAAAAATGCATCTGCCTAGTTTGTAGAAGGTTCATGACCTTGTAGAAGAGTTGCGGTAAGAGTTGGGTTACTAAAATTGAAGCGGTTATAGAAAATGTAGCCTACAAGGTGTTCCAAATTTTAGCTCAATTGGATAAGTAGTGGCAAAGTTATGATAGTTTTTGTAACTATTGTTCAGTGAGAAAATGCATTTGTCTAGTCTACAGATGGTTATTTACCTTGTGGTAACGCTGTGGTAAGAATTTTGGAGTGCCAAATTTGGAGCAGTGATAGAAAATGTAGTGTATTTGTTGTGTTTCAAATTTCAAGTCAATTTGATAAACCTTGGTAAATATATTGTGGTTTTCATAACTGTTGTTCAGTGTGAAATGTCACCTGACAGTTTCTCACAGGAATTGACAGTTTCTCACAGGTACTGACAGTTAGATGTTGATCTCGAAAATTGAATGTTAAGGAAGTTGAAGAGACACCCCATGAAGTTGGGGATGGTAGAGGAATACTCTGATTTAGTTAGACAAGTAAATATATGAAAGGGGGCAAGCTATTTAGAGGAGGGGTAGAGTAGAGTAGAACATAACAGAGTTTGTTCTGTTTTTCATATTTTGTCTAGGAAAATAAACCCGTATGGTAGTGTGATGTACTTTAGATGATACAACCATTGTAATGCTTGAATGAATGAGAATTCAAAAGTTTGAAGTAATGTTGTTGTCTGTGTGTTTGGTCTGAATTTATGTCTTGGTCTGAGTGAATATCTAAGCATTACAAAACTAGAGGCTGTCTTTAGGTGGATACCTTCCCTGTGCTTGCATCAGTTTAACAGATAGCTGTTTACTTCATTTTTTCCTTTGAGTAGAGTAGAGTAGAGCATAACAGAGTTTGTTTTGTTTTTCACATTTTGTCTAGGAAAGTAAACCCGTATGTAGTGTGATGTATTATAGATGATTCAACCATTGTAATTCTGGATTGAATGAGAATTCAAAAGTTTGAAGTAGTGTTGTTGTCTGCATGTTTGTGATGAGGAAACTAACTTGCACCACACAAAGACTGAACTGAAATTTTTAGCAAACTTTTAATTTTTGAGCAGAAAACCTCAAATGGTAGGCATAAAATATATGTTTTGACAATTTGTTTCTTTCATATACAGAATATGATCTTGAAATTTCTTGAACAAGACATTTTGGATTTAGAGCTATAATGTGTTGTTCTGGCAAATTCTGTATATCTTAATTTGGATTGAAAGAATAAAATTCCAATTAAAACTCATTTTTCGAATTAAAGTGCCCAGTATAATCTCTTGTGGAAGATTAAACTCTGTTTTAATCACAAACAGGACCAGACCTCTATTTGAGCATCATTCAATATATATGTGAGCGCCTAGCTTAACATTTGTTTTGATAGAACTCTTGGGAAGGATCAGAAGTCATATAATAAGACAAAAACAAGGAGACCATCACTCCTTAGCGTAGACAAGAAAGGATCCTCACCAAATGCTTCTTAGCATAGGCAAGAGAGGACCATTCTAAACTTCACGCCCAGCATAATCTTAAAATCACCAATGTTGCAAATACTCCCTTGGGCTGCCCAGCCAACATGGAAATACCAGGATTTCAATATACCCGAAGTTCAACAATATATGTTAATGCAAAATACGCCCAGCACAAGTATATGGCGAATAGTGAAACAAGAATATTTGAGCGCCCAAACACCTCATCAAATGTATTGCAACGGCTGGAATTCCCAATTAGTGAAGCGGCCCAAACTTGAATTTAATTTCAAAGCTTTAAAAATGACCAGAAGTCATATAGCTACGCCCAGAAATTTCAACAATGGCCTTTTTTTTTTTTTAATTGGTCTCAGAAAAACGAGTTTTTTCAACATAATTTCACATTTATTAATATAATAAGACAAATACACACACCTGTATAATTTCACCAGCAATTACATGCTTTCTGACTGTTCTGGGCTGCCAGTTTCTTTTCTACGCTCCTGCTCTTCTCCTCCTCAAAACATATCCTCTGTTTTTCTTCTTTTTAACACATACACACCCAAATGCATACAAAAATGCTTTTGTTCTTAACATAGCAATTTGTTAAAACCTGGGCTGGGCGCAACAATTTGCCCAAAATGTACAAAAACAGTCTTCTAAGATAATGAGCTTCCAAAACAACTAAGTACTCACCCCTACAGCTAGATTTACAGGAGAAAAATAAAAAAATAGAAATAGAAACCAATTTTGAAAATACAGAAAAAAAAATGGAGGGAAAACAAAATAATTAAAACATGCATCAAAGCCAGAATAAATGTGCTCTAAGAAGTGATGCTCCTGCATTAGTTTGGTCTAAATGTATGTCTTGGTCTGAGTGAATATCTAAGCATCACAAAAGTAGACGCTGTCCTTAGATGGATACCTTACCTGTGCTTGCATCAGTTTAATAGATAGCTGTTTACCTCCTTATTTGTTTCTCTGAAATAGCTTGTTTTGTTTAATGAATTAATGATATGTCTAGAAAGGAAAGAGAAGCTGATTTCTGTTCACATACTTATTTTGTCATTTTTTGGGGGTGAGCCATTAGTAGAGAATCCCTTTAACACGAGTAACAGGTTCTTGGTGTGTCAACTACCCTTATCTTTACGAAGTATCTTTACATAGTGTGGAGATACGTTTTTTATTTTAGCATGCTAAAAAGTATTCATCTAATTGCGTTCTTGTGTGGCTTGATTTCTTCTTGGGTTTAAATTTTTTTTGCTAATAAATCCTTTGTCCTTCTTAAGATTGAGTTTTTTCTAAGCAGAAAGTGAGAAATAATTCTTTTTTTTGATAGATAATAATAAGAGCAAAGGGGCCCGTACCCCTGGTACAAAAATCATCTGTTAATATCAGAGAAATATAAATATATAGAGTTGCAGAGATTTGAAACAGATAACCTTCTGGTATTCAACCCAAAATAGAGAAAACCATAAGCCACTTATCAACCCAAGACTATCAAAACTACAAGTAACTTGGCCCACTGTGTGACTTGCACATGTACTGGCCAAAGTCTCGAAGATCTAAAACATAGAAACCATAGAGAAGACAATCTGTCAAAGTGACCAGCCAGTTCTAAATCAACTATTCCAACCAAAACTAATGACATTCTTGCATCTGAGGTAACACCCGAAGACCAGATATACCTGTTAACAAAGAACAGAAATAGAATCTCAGCGACGAATACTTCTTAAGATATGCTTACGTCCTTTCTGTGTCATGTTTTTGGAACCTTGACTAATTAGAAAGACATTTTTCAGGTGTTTTTGACACTGTCAAAGAGTTGTGGAGGTTGATGTTTGTGCAGCATAAATTTTACAACTATGCTGATGTGCTACTTGCTTTCTTTTGTTTTTCATCAGATATTCTCTTGATCCTTATTCTCTAAAATTGTTTTCATAATCATAGATCACAAATGTGTGGTATTTTTGGCACTGTGCTTCCGTGCTGCTGTATGTCTTTTTCCCAGTGGCATATACTATTCAAAATGGACTGGGTTTACAAACGAGCTAGTAATCAAGCAGGCAATTCTTTAGGTTAATCGGTGTTGTGGATTGTTTAATAAAATTTTACACCCTGGATTTCTATTTGCTATGATTTGTGTCATGTGACTGTTTTTATCATCACTAGAAAAATGTTCTTTTGGAATATGCAGTCTTGTCACGTGATCTGGTTTCTGTGTTTATTTGCCTGCATACCTGATTGTCTATTTGCATGCACACATATTTAGGGACATACAACGTGTTTATGGTTTTGTGCATATTCCACACCACATTTTCGCTCTCTACTGTGCTTTAATTTTTTTGCACTGCATTATATTTACTATCCATCGTACACTTATTTTGTTGTGGGCAAGGTGTTGGAATTATGGACAAGGAGAAGATTCAGATGCGATTGCGGGAATGCAAAGTTTGGTGCTGGCTATTGTAAGCTGCTTCCAGATAAAGATACTGAGAATGATAGAAATTATTACAATCAGAACTACACGGGTTTGTACTGTACATGTCACAGACCATATCCTGATCCTGATGGAGAAGAACAAGGAGAGATGATTCAATGCTGCATCTGTGAGGACTGGTTCCATGAGAACCATCTCGGTCTTGAATCAACAGAGAAGGTGAGTTTTTAGATCCCAATATAAACCATGGGCAATGAAGAATTTGGGAAAAGTCAAATAGTGCGGGCCTTTCAAGGATATTGAAAAAAGTTTAGTTTAGGACCTTTATTTTAACAGTTACTACAGAGGCAATCATACTGGCATTTTATACTTAATCCTTATTTTCAAGACATTTATTTTGGCGAATGTAGGTTGAGTTAAACTAGCTGATAGATATGAAATTTGAAGTTGATGTGCATGGTAAAATATCTTTCTGTCCTTTAATTGTTCAGGTGATAAACTTTAGCTGAATATTGTTTTATTTTCTGAGTGATCTCATAATTTCATATCGAGATAAATGCTGCCTCTTTTGTCAAATAAAACTCCATTTGGTTATGTTGTCTTTTTACTCCTGTATGTTCTTCTTGCAGATACCAAAAGACGATGAAGGAGAACCCATATACGAGGATTTTGTTTGCCAAGACTGTGCCATTCGATGTTCTTTCTTGTCCTTTTATAAAGAGATCTCTATACCACTGTCAGTTCTTGGTGAAACATCTACTAACAATGGTCTTTCTGATAAACATAAGCAGGAAGAGAACTACAATAGAAATGATGATGACAGGAAAAGTCTGGAAGCAGTCCGTACCTCTGAACATACAGTGAATCCTCAGCTTCCTGATCTTAGCAATGCCACTACCAAGGAAAACGAGCTGCTAATGAAGCATAATCTTCTTACCAACAATGCTTCTCATGTTGGTCATCATGCAAAGCATCAAAATTCAGCAGTTCTTGAAAATAATCTATCTACTCCCATGGCTGGAAATATAATGGCAGGGCCAGTAGAGCCTCTGCCATCTTCCTCTTGTGCAGCTGAGGTAAACTTGATTCAAGGTGTTAACATTATCAGCCAGAAGGCAGTAGAATGTCCAGGAGCAGAAGATCCAAATTCCTGTGAAATTAACAATTATGGGCTTTTGGTTGGGAGTTCTGGTTTATCATTAGATCAGGTCGCGAAGGGAAAAGTTTTAGATAAGGAGTTGCAGTGCAAGCTTAAGAACAATACTCTCATTCCTGTACAAACAACAGAGAAAAAAAAGCCTCTCTTTCTTTCCAAAAATTGGAGGGAGCTTCTTTGTAGATGTAAAAGTTGTTTTGATTTATGTACAGCTGCTGGAGTTGCATTTTTGCTTGATAAAGATGACACGCTTGAGGAATATGAGAAGATTGCTAAGCAGAGAAGAGAAGAGAAATTGCAACAACAGGAAGGGGTTGAGGCAGCATTCCTTAAGAATCTCGGTCATGTACAGCAGATTGAGCTTCTCAGTGGATTCAATGACATGAAAACTGAGCTGTGTTCTTTCCTTGTAAGTTTAGTGTTTTTTCTCACATTTCTGTTCTTTGTTTCTAGTATGAACTTGGGAAGGAATGAAAGAAGTTATATTAATGTCCACATATGACTGAGAAAGAAAGAAATAGAAATTATATTAATGCCCTCAGATGATTGACAAAGAAAGAAAAAGAAGTAATATTAATGTCCACAAAGGGACCAAAGTTGGTCAACGTGATTCAACCAATACATCCAGTTATAACGTCATGGGGGAGCCCTCCCCCCAAAAAAAAGATCTAAAATCATACTATGCTTTGAGAACTAACTAGAGTAAAATCTATCTACTGAGGGTGAACCTCAAAAGGTACCCTTACACATGCTTGGAGACATGTTAAGTTGATAGCACAAATATCATAAATATAACAATTGGCCATGCAAATGAAAGTCCCACACCCCAGAGATCAAGAAGAGAAAGCAAATGTGGACCACGGTTGGTACTGTCCCATGTCTAAATTGTTGTCAGAGAGTGGAACAGGACTGACACTCATCAATCACCATGAAGGAGCCAATGCAAGACCTAATAATGTTGATAGGTAAGAGACCTGGGCTACGCGAGGCTGACTGGGCAATCTTGCAAGGGAGCCAACCCATCTCTGTAGAACTTTCCTATTGCCCAAGATCGACGGTATTCACCCTCCAAGCGACCATCAAATGGGCTAACATTTTATTTGTCTATTAGATTTTGTTTTATGCAGGCCTATATGTTTTATTTATTTCTGTTTAATTTAGTACGGTTGTAAATGACTTGCTTTAATTTAGGTTAGTGGTAAAAAGGCCTCCATTTTGTTTGAGCTGTTGGGAAAACTTATAAATTGACTTTCTTTTCAATTTCCTCATTTTTTACTACTGTGAGCTGAACTATGATTTACATTTATTTTAGAGAATAAATCCTTATTTTATGGATGTAAAAATACTTCTTATTGTATGTGGAAACTGTAGATTTTTAATAAGTATTATGTATCACAAAGTGTAAGGTACACGGCCACAATATCAAAACAATATAAGTGTCAAGATGAGTCTAGTAATCTAGCAAACTATAATATCCATCTTTTGTCCCAGAGGGACTTGCATTATCTTCCATTTTCACAGTAACTGCCCTAACTCCATTTTGCATGGCAACAACTTGCTGGGCTTGTACCTATGCCTCTCTAGAATCCAAAGTATTAATCATACCTTGCATGGTGTTGATCATGTTTTGCATACCTTTTTCATTAATCCTCTCAACAAAGGGATGATATTTACCAATGATCGCAACATCCTCAAGTGCATGAAAGTTGGCCAAAGACCAACCACGATAGACTGTATAATCAGAGTCCTTACAACCCCCAAAGTCCTGGAGCAGAAGATGAGCGACTTGACTGATGAAGCTGCAACAATTTCCTTTTACGCTTAATCCTATCTTTTGCCTCCTGCAATGCTCTTAAAACTACATTTGTATTATCCATGTTCTAAGAAGGCTGCCCTTCCTGCATCATACCCACATTTTCATCAGGGTCCATATCAACAGCACGTACACCCACATGTATCTTGGTCTTCTCAACCTTCTCAGCAATCAAACAATTTAAAGCTTGCCCTGAAGATAAATCATTTTAATTTTTTTCTTTGACTTGTTTAGCCTTTACAATCGTCCTAAAAGAGTATTTAGAAACTTTGTCACCTTTTTTTAATCAAGCCAGCCTAGAGCTACAAACCTTTGATATTTCCCAATAGATTGTTTAATTATGATCAATTGTTGCAACAATTTTTGGTCTTCAGGTTGATCTTGCATCTTTTCCTTAATTTTAATTAATTGCTGTTGAGCGGACCTGCGAGCTTTCTTCGTCATTTTAGCTTTAGTTTTACCATATGCCCTAAAAAAGGACTGGGATGCATCAATATACAGCTGCCACTTTTGAGTGCTAGAGATTCCAACTTTCCTTTTTGCTATCTTCCTCAGAGTTCTAATACTAGAAATTCAGTCTCTATCCTTAAGACGAGAGGAATTTAATTTATAGACTTTGAAACTCCTTATTCTTCTCCCTAGGGGTGGAAGCTAGGGCAAAAGAAAGTCGCATGGGATGATGATCAAAAAGAGTGAGAGGAATAACTCTGACCATATTCTCATCAGAAACATGTTCAAAAAGAATTTTATTTTAACCTAGTGTAAATTCTGTTATTCCTTTGTTGATTATACACCATGTAAGTTAAATACTCTCATTGTTTCTTTTGCATTTTCCTTATGGGATCCACAATTTTCCTTATACACCCATGTAAAACAAATACTCTCATTGTTTCTTTTGCATTTCCTTCTAGAAATGTGCATGCACAGGCGTGTGTACCATTAAAATTGCCCACTGTTTGCTAGAACACTGCACCTTCTCTAAGGACAAGTGTGCTTAAAAGCAATTGATAAAGACGGGAGACTAGCTAATATTTCCATGTATAAAAATGCTACCAACTAACTACGAATGTGAAATTATCTTCTTTCTTCCCTTTAATAATTATCGTCTATGTTCCAATGATTTATTGACAGTGCTGTAACTGCCCTCCGATGGTTACTGAGGAGGTAAAATTTTGACCATACATCCAAGTTAAGGTGTTCACCAACTGGGGGGTCTCATATGCCCATGAGCTTGCACGCTAGTCTGACCTTCAAAAAATAATCTATATGCATGTGTGTATGAGAAAGAGAGTGAGGGGAAGGGAGGATCTGATGACTTTGGGTGATGAATATGCAGGAATCTCTGGGCAGTACAAGACCTGTTACAGGTGCAGATATTCGTGAGATTTTTGATAAGCTCAAGCGCAAGAGGCAGCGTATTGCCTGATGTCTTTTTGACATCAAGAAAATTACAACAGATCAGATATCTGATATATGACTCATCTGGATTTACTGTATTTGAAAACTAATTTCTAGTGTGAATATATGTATTGTTAATGTTTTAGATTTGTTGGCCAAATATGGATTAGCTCCTGGCTTAGCTCAGGTGCAGTGGATAAGTTGGATTTACCATACACCAAGAAGAGGTCCGTGGATAAACCCCCAGTATTTTCCACATGTTTGCTGTCATCAATGCATGAGAAAATATATTAGTATCTGTGAAATGTGTTATTGACTTCACTCTGCATTATATTCTCCGTCAGTCGTGCTTATTTAAATATGATGTGGTTTTAGAAAAATTCACCTCGTATATTCATTCTTTCACTAAGACATTAGGTATTGTAACTTTTCCTTTCATGATAACCTTCCTTTTTGGCGTGTTTCATGTTTTGGATTTGGTGTTTTTAAGATTCACTTCCCAGAGAAGATGCTTCCCTTTTCGCTCTTCATAATTTGTTTTTAACTGTGCCATAGATTTTAACTTCTGTCAGTATTCGTGCATTTGAAAGCCAATACACCTTTAATGAATTTAGGATCCAAGAATTATGCTGCAGCTGTTTGTGCTTGGTAAGATGAAATAATCTATCCATCAATACAAAGATTGTGCGCTTATATGGTGGCTGGCGATGGGCTTTTAAGCATTGGATAAACAAGCGTGCACTTCCTCAAAGACCAAGTTATACTCAAATTATTGTGATTTCATGCAGTTGATGGGAGGCATCAATTGCATTGGAATGTTGAAAACTTGAAAAGCAAAGGGCATAAACATACTTGGTGTTTAGAGAAGCTTACGTTTTCTATAATTGTTTTCCATTATGAAATTCCTCATGAACTAGGATTCTATTGTTCTCAATACATTTATGAACCTGTTTAAGAAAAATTCCTGCTAGCTTTTACCCTTTTGATATGGTATATGTCTGTCCTTTTGCATGTAGAATTTGGAGGTTTTCTTTAAATTTGATTACATTTCAAATCCTTTGAAGGAGTCTAAACAAGCAGAAAACTTAATCTACGCTGCAGGAGTCTTAGAGCAGATTCAAGCTTTTTAATTTTTCAGTGAGCCGAGTCAAAGATTTTGAGCCAAAATAGTTTGCAACAGCATCCTTGAATATCATTAGGTACGTTTGTTTCTTTGCTTAACTTTAGGCAACATGGATGTTGTGATCCTACAAAATCTATTCTTAGAAATCTTACAAAACATATATTCCCAAAGGCTAAGTTTGGAACCCATGCATTGTCTATTGAGTGTAGCTTCAGAAGATATCTTAATTTTTGTGAAATTGGAGTGGTGTTTTAAACCAGGAATGTATGGAGACAGCACTTAAATGCCATTTTGAGACAGATGAAACAATATCATTGGTTATGCATTCTAGTAACTTTATAATGTGACGAATGATGCACCAGAAAAAAGTGTGATGGAGATTGACAGCCATCCATATTAGTAGGCCATGTTTGCATGCTATCTTGTATTGATGCATGCCCATTGACCAATCACGTTACATTCCCAAATAGGCTATCACCTGTGTACTCAAACTATTATAGTTAGATTGGAACCAGAGAGACATTGATGGATGCCGATTGACCTATCCTTACATCCCCAAATAGGGTATCACCTATGTACTAAATAGCTATTAAAAGTTACATTGGAACCGGAGAGAGAATATTATAATATACCAAAGAAGGGTTGATGACAATATTGATATGTGAGGCACTATAGTTTGTAATTAATTTTTAAAAGTTTTTATATTATTAATTTCAACTACACTATCACATTATCTTGAACTTTTTATAAAATCCACACCCAGCTCCAGTGCAATTATGAAAGTAACTTCTGTCAAAAGTATCATTAAAGCCAATAGCAAATCCACACCCAATAGTTTCATTAATAATAGAGATAAGTTTAATTATTAAGATAATGTAATGTGTAAACTATCTATGTTCCTTTTAAGGTAAGAGAAAAACCCTATACCTTTTGTAATATTGTAATTGTTAAATTGACTCAGCGAAAATAATTAGATTTTATCTATTATTTATTGAAGCTTATGTAAGCCTTCAAATTTTAATTTCAATATCGACTAAGGTTATGCATTAAAATTATAATATATTTAATGTCTTATGTTTTTAGTTTCATGTACAATTAAATTTAATAGAAATATGAAAATTATAGAGAATGTGGGTCAATATTGTCAAATGAAATGTTGCGAGCATATTTAATTTATTGGCACACAAAATGAAAATAATAATATTTAGGTATACAAGAAAATCTAATTAAATGTGGATGAATTTGATAGCTTAGACAAAGAAAGTCTAACATTGCAATGTGTTCACTTGTATTTGTGTGTTATTATTGCTTTGATTTGATACAATAAAAATGCACCATAGGTGAATAGATATGATAAAGGATCATTTCTTGTTTAAAGGAAAGTTAGAAAATGTCACTTTTAAAACTAGAATGTTAATAAAAGAAGTCATCATAAGTCGCATTAAACTATGCTTTGCCAAGTATCTAGTTGATTACGGTTAGGCTATAGAAGACTAAGTCTTGAAACTTATGACTTGACAAAAATTGATATGATATAGATCTAAGATCTACTCTTAATATTGGGAAATGATCAAGGATACACTTCAAAGACAACAAGATTGCTTGTAAGAGCATTTCCAAAGAGAGACTATAAATGGATCTTTTTGCCCCAATTGTTTGATCGAATGATTCCATTTTCCTTAAAGCAAGCTCCTATATTTAAGAGATGGTTTGAAGGTTGGGCATTGTGTACGTTGCAAGTTAATCTAGACATTCCTATTTAAAGGAAAAATAGTACACATGCAGATAAATAGTTGAATTAGGCCTAGTCTTACTTTGTTGTGAACACTTTCTCAAACAATGTGAGGATAACATTTACTTCGTTGGAAGTAGAATTTTGTATAAAGAATTTTGGGAGACATGATAAATATTAGGAATATGATTAATTACTATTAGAGACTTAGATTTATTAACATCTTGACATGAACGTATGACACCTTTTACAATTATGAAAATTAATTCATGAAATTGCAATGATTACAAAACACAAACATTATAAATATATCCTAGAATTCACACATCTTTGATAGCTTTGCGCCAAAAGTCAACATCCATGACATCTAGATGAGTTAGATATTTAATTATAGGTCGTAGTTAGTTGCAACATATTTGCACGTTGCTTAAATCTACGTTGTTAGGTTTGTCAATCACATGTGGTGATGCTTAGGATGTGGTTATCCTCTTGTGACATTAACATGTGGTGTTCCTTGTGTTATATAGAGAACACTTTTTTGTATAAGTATTTGGTGCTTTGGAGTATAGAATTGTATCAGGGCTATCGTGGTATTGATAAATTCTCTAATACATTATAATAATAGAAAGACGGCTTGACAAAACCATACAAGTTTAGGAGACTTCACATGTACATATCGACGAAAGTTGTCTCACCTATAATTCATTATATTCAAGTGTCAAAGTGGTTTTTGGTACACTTGGTTTACCCTCCATGTCTTTTCCATCTTTCTAGATTGTTGCATGTTACATTGCTTATGGAGAGGTGATGTTTATGGTGTATGCTGTTTGTCACATTTTAACCACATTATTTTGGAGAAGTAAACTAGATCTTGAGGAAATAAGATAAGATGTTCAAACATTGCACAAGGGTAGGGGCAACTCACCTAGGCTTTGAAAGGTGTGTGCTTTTAAATTGTGATAGGAGTTTCGGTTTATGATTTTGAGGAAGAGAAGCAAACTCTGTTTTCCTAACGTGGAACTAGGCTCACAACATGAAGCAACACAAATTGAAGTTGTGTGGAGATAAAGATGCCACATAGTAATCTTGAACGTTGTTTGGAGGTAATGAGCGAAGACCCATAGTAAATCTTCCATCGCTTGCATTCATTGCCTTGCCTTGCCTAGACAAACAAACAAAAAAATCAAGACTAACATTCAATAGATGAATATATCTAGTAACCGTTATGTTTCATAAATGCACAACACAACTACAAAAGGTGAAGCACTCGTTGAGGGTAGGTCGGGAGGTCAAATCTTGGTCCAAATAGGAGAACATTTTGAGATGGCTAGGCTTTAGGTGTTATCCCCTAATGATACTAACATGTGGTGTTCCTTGGGTTGTATAGAGGACACATTTTGGTATAAAGTATGCAGTACCTTGGAGTTTAGATACATATATATGAGCGTTATTTCATCTATGACTCATTCCATTCAAGTACTACAGTGTCATTTGGTACAGTTGGTTTGCCCTTCATAGCATCTATATCTTTCTATTTTTGCATGTTACATTACTTATGGAGTGATGATGTTTATGGCGTAAATTGTGTCTCATCTTAAATACATTGTTTTAGAAAAGTTGACTAGATCTTGAGGAAATAAGATAACACGTTTGAACATTGTATTAGGGTTTGGTATATGATTTATAGGAACAAAACCATATTCTATAGAGCTAAAGATGGTGAGTAGTAATCTTGAACATTCTTTGGAGGGAAGGAGTGAAGACCCATAGTAAATCTTTCATCAATTGCATTTCTTGCCATGACCAACTTGGGTGGAAGTGACAAAAAAATCAAACAATTTTGACTTTTCAATTAATAAATATATCCTGTAAAACACGACTACAAAAGATAGAGCAACAGTCGGGTGTAGGTCGAATTTGCCTCCATGATGGAATGTGTTTAGACATCAATTTTTGGTTGGCTTCTTTTAGACCAAAAGTTGATATATTCAAAATTGATTTCTTTGGGGGGCATTTTTAACATATAACCAATTTTTTTGGACCAATTTAAAGAAGAGAAGTTCCAAGAAACGAAAATGTGATAAATGACATTATCAAATTTATTTTCAACCAATTTAAAGAAGGGAAGTTCCAAAAAGAAAAAGGTGATAATTGACATTATCAAATTTATTTTCAACCAATTAAACGAAGGGAAGTTCCAAGAAATAAAAGGTGATAATTGACGTTATAAGTGATTGATAAATTACAAATGACACATTTTCGAGTAAGAAACAAGTTACATTATTTTTTATTTTATTTATTTATTAATTCAATTTTTATATATGGTTAAGTGCACTTGCAAGGCAATCATTTGGGGGTGTAACTTGCACATTTTCAACCACATTGGAACCATTAAGAAGCTCACTTTGAGCTATATGAAGATTGGTCTTCATTTTGTTGGGGCACAATTTCTTTGAAATGTTCAGAGACAAAAATGCATATTCTTGTTTTGGTCATAACTTTTGCATCTGAATTCCCTTTTGGCTCTCGTTCGAAATGTTGGAAAGCTATTTGAATGAGTGATCTGATATCATGAAGTATTTGATCCTCAAAGTAATTTCCAGATGGTTTCACATCTCAGTTATAATGACCATAGGTAATAGCATGGTGAACCCAATTCGAACATTAAGTGACTTTGAAAAACATATTTAATTGGTTCATTACAAATTAATTATTATTTCTCACAAAAAAGTCATGTCATGTATTTAAAATAATAATAATTTAATATTGATATTATGTAAAAAGTGTTCGGGAATAATAAAAAAAGAAAGGTGGGTAAACTCAAGTTAACGTTAAGTGTTAATTCTTGATTCAAGTTGGGTTAAAGGTGGTTGTTATTCAACTACACTAGGGGTGAGAGTTAGCATAAAAGATAGGAAAAACATTTGTAAAAGTTTCATATTTCTTCCTCTCATCTGTGGGATAGGGTTGGCTGCAACTTTGTGTACAATTGTTCTTTTCAATGAATGATTAATAGAGTTTGAGAAAACATACATGTGGAGTAAACCCTAAATTATAGGTGGGAGTATTCTTTCATAATGGAATGAGCTTTGTTGTCCAAGGGATAAGGTAAAACCTCAAATTTTACATTTTTCACGTTATATGCATTTTGGATTTATAGGTTGTAATGTTTATTGCTGGAACATGCTTTTGCTATCCAGAATTAGCTTGATATATTAAGAATGTCTTCAATATTTTGTATGTGAACCCTCAGTGTTTTCAAACTTTGTGTTGAAACCTGTGTGGGTAGACTTTGCGCTAAACACGCCCATTTGTATTTTGAAGAAGATTTTATATTTTTACAAAATCATTTGCCTCCATAAACAATCACTACTCTCAAATCCATATTCTTGTTAAAAAAAACTTTTAAAACCATTCCATTCAAAATCATTTTATTCAAGCAGTTTTATGTGTTTAGTCCTTTGTGGATTTTTCATTCTCCCTTCCATTTTATTCCATTCTTTCTCCATTTCCATCTTTCTTCTTTTCCACATTTTTACTTTCCTTTTTGTACTTTCTGGTTAAAAGTAAAGACAAACCAAAAACTCCAATCATACAAGGGAACTACCCCTCTCAAATGTAGAGAAAATCACTAGTCAATTGACAATTTCTCCAATGTTGCAAGTTTTATGTCGCTTCAAGTTTGGATGGATTAGTGAAATAATCGATAAAATTACAATGACATAAAATTTTGCCAACGGATCCCAGGTGAAATTTTAGGCTAGCCATGAAAAAACATGTAAAGGAATATAATAACATTATACTAGTATAAGGAGGAAACATTAGTGTATATACTATAAATTATACTAGCATTTGAAGGGCAATGTTGATTAAATAGTTTCCATAAAATAATTACATGACATATAGAGTCAACCATCAAATTTAGTTCGTAGTTTCCTATATTGACTTCACACTTATCTTTGAATTTTAAGAATATTGCTCCCAAGTAGATCGAAGACCTAAAAGTAACCCCAATCATTAAAAAACATCAAAATTTGTAGATGCTAGTTAAAAGCCTTGATTATAAATTGTTTTGATTAATAGAAATATTTTGGTGAGTCAAAATCCTCAATATTTTGGAGATTCGAATTTACTTTATAAATTATGAAAATGTGTGCGAGTGTGGTATGCAAAAGTGGGTTTTGCATCAAAATGCAATGCAATATACCCATGCCACATGCAATTAAGTCTAATCAATTGTAAAATAATTAAGACAAATTTAAATTTTAAATTAATCATAATCTAAAAAACTCGTAGTACCTTGAATATTTCAAGAGAACTGTACACTCAATGTTTTTGGTGATTCAGAATCATGCAATGCATGTTTCTAGGAGATAGGAGACAAACAAAAACTAATTTGGTAACTCTATTCAAGTATGGGTCTCTAACAAATCTCTTGCTTTTTTGCAATTTTATGTAGATATCTAGTAATTTTATCCCCTCCTTAAAAACCTTTATATGATAGTTGAACCTACGGTGGATAAGGAACAATTTTGTTTCGAGGTGTGTACTCAGGTCGAAAAGGGGTTTTAAGCAATAAATAATTATCAAGCCCCTCAACAGAGCATTATTTTGTAAACAACAAACAAAGAATAATATAACTCAACTCGAAATTCTAGTGTGATCTAGTATCTAATCTATTATAGCTTTCAACACCACAATGAATGCTCGATTTCTTCTAAAATACCATAGTAAGTGGTAGATGCTCTTCAAATTTATTTAGATTCTTGAATGTATGCTTTAAAAGCTTGAATTGATTGGTTGTGTTCATTCAATGTATGTCTAAAATGGACTAATGCACCTATGTATTGATAGACTTATCAAACTCAAATTATGATCATATTGATGTGCATGTTGACACACAATAACAAAATAGTCCAACAAATCAAAACCCACAACACCCAAGGAGCTTAAAGGAGGGTAAAAAGGGCCCATACCTATAAACATATAGTGTACATTTATGGTAGAAACACCATAAACTAAAGGAAACAAGAGGGAAGAAGAGAGAATAAGGTAGGAGAGAGTGAAAGAGGGGGAATATGACAAGCAACAACCAAAAATATGGGGAAATGTGCCAATAAGAACATAAACTAGATCAATAATCAATAAACACATAAGTGTAGACATCTAATTATGGTACATGCCTTATAATTTCAACAAAGTTATCATTTTTTTATGCATATGGATCATTGGTTTATATTGGGTTCTTATTGGCATATTTTCCTTTGTGGTGGACCCCATATAGCCTTGCCTTATCACAATTAGTTCATGAACACCTTTAGATATATCATTGTTTTGCCTCTAGATACTTCTATAAACTTGTAGATATCTATTTCTAAGGTTTTGGTCACCTTGAGTGCTATCGAAATAGTTTGATACTAGTTTGACTGCTATCATATTATTTTGATAGTGGTCATGTCTATTGTGGGTTCGTTGGTTCTTTTTCACTATCTTTCATTATGATTTGATTTTAAAATTTCTTGCTTCCACAAGGTCGACTTGTATGCTAATAAGGCCTTATTAGAATTGGAGAATACTATACATACAAAATCACCCTAATGCATTTGACATGACAAAAACACATTACAAAAACATCGCATTCTCAACTTCAAGGATCACATTTAATTATTCTTTATACTCTATTTTTTGTTGCATTTATATCTATTGAAGATTTATCATTACATACATATGCTAAAATAAGGATTGGTGAAAGAGCGTATAAAGTCAATCACATTCTTGCATCTCATACATATGGATAAGGGTTTTACATGGATATTTTTGTAGACTTGCATGAATGCTAACTTATAACTTATCATTGAATAGGTGACTGACTAAGGCAGTCTTTCAAAACAAAACCAATTTTGTTTAAGTTCTTGCAAAGTCGCTTGGAGTGGATTAGGGCTTGAGTAAAAAGGGAATTATGGAAATTATGTGCACCAATTTGTTTATTATGGGGAGGTTTCTATCAAGTAAGCATAGATGAAGGGATTCACAAAGTTTCATAATGTACATACCTACGCAATCATTATCAAAGTAAACTTGCCACTTTTCAGACAAACTATCACTATTAGAATATTCTGATACTTATCACCGTATCAAATCTTTATTATTTTTTTGGTTTTTTTCTGCATTATTTCTAGCCCTGTTTCTTATTACTTTCAACCTATGTCAAGATACATGAGTCAAAAATCAATTGTGTTATAAAACCCCACTTGGTCAGTTCTCAATCATTCTAGGTACTTTCATTCATATATTTTAAGCACATTATGGGGATTTATTTATTATTTTTACCATATTTATATCAAATCTATTGCATGTGTTTATTTTATGGTTTAGTGTGGTGTGAATAAGACTTAAATCCAATTTATCATAAAATATTTTGGTGAACCCATTTATATATAACAAATTAACTTTAGGGTTTCATGATCTTTCTCCCTCTAAGGTTTGATCTTGTTGTGGTTAGTTCATATATGATTTCTCTAGGGTTGTGCTTTCTTTTTGTTTTATCATTAGTCTTAGCTTCTTGCATGTTATCTATGTTTCTCTCTTGTGCTAGTTAATAATGTTATATCTAAGACACCTACTAGGTGAAGTAATAGATTAAGAGGTAGATCTATTGATTATGTTCAAATTCCTTTGCTTGGTACTCGTGTTAATTTAAAAAAGAAAGTGACAATTGTTAATAAGGTTAATGGTTCTTCTCTTCATTTACATGCTGATGAACATGTAAATGATAGAACATACGTGATATAAAAGATGAAAATATAGATGAATTGAATGAGAATGCTTTTGATGATAGTGCTATGAATGATAACACTCTTGATGATCATAATGATGTGGATAAATAAGGTATACAAACTCGGTACATATAGATTACATGTTAGACAAAATCCTAATGAAATGAGTGCAATATTACTTGTGTTATGGGATGTGCAGAAAATAAAAATATAGCTAAAAATACTAAGGAAAAACCTATTACAACCAATCATGATTTTTTGAATGCTTCTATTATGCTTTTTAGAGGTTCTCCTTACAGAGTAGGTAATGAGGCTATTACTCACATTACTTCTACCATAGTGTCTTTACCTGCTTAGACTATAAAAGTGCCATGTCTTTTCTTCTCTCAGGTTGTTCATAGTATTTCTTTAGTACCTCCTCAATTTATTCAACCTTCTAGAGCAGTTTTTCAATCCACACCTATTTTTTTGAATATTTGTCAAACACATACAACGTTTATACCTCATATCTTATTTCTACTTTAGCTCCCACTCATTAAGAAACACAAAATTATGTAAGCGATGCAACAAAAATTTCATATAATTTCCCAGGCATCTAAAAAATCATGACATACAATTAATTACATGATATATTATTTAATCCCTTGGCTTATGAGGTCTTTATCTACCCCTTGTCTATTGGTTTTACAACCCATAAGTTTGAATTACTCAATGGAAAGGGTGATTATTCACATCATATTAAATATTTCCATGCTTCATGTCTTGATTTTACATAAGATGATATACTATTGACTAAGCTCTTTCGTAGAGGTCTTAAAGATTATGCCATGGATTGGTTTATACCCTACCATGAAGCTCTATGTGCTATTTCATTTCTTTGGGCAATAGTTTCTTAGCTCATTTTGCAATCAACATTAGCCAAAAGGTTATGTTTTCTCAACTAGCTTAGCTTAAACAAAAACCTACTGATAATATTATTGAGTACATGCTTAAATTCAAAATAATGGAATTGTAAAGTACATATGTTATCAAAGTTTAATTTTAACCTATTAAACACAAAGTGATTTTCAACTCATACTAATCTTTTGATGAACTTTGTCATGCGGTTGGTAATAACGATATCAAGATTTTAGAGGCCAATGTGCTAAAGTATGGGATTAGTTTCCCTACCTCTATTAGATCTAAATATCAAGGTAAAACGACACTCAAAGTTAATGATAATGATGATAATTTTCAACCTAAGAATAAAATAAAGAATGTTGTTGATGTGATAACTCAACCAATTGATAGTTTTTACATTCCACCACAAAAGTGGAGGCAATTTATACGATTAGTTAAGAGCCCTTACTAAGTGCTTAAATAATTACTTTAATGCAGTACTGTATCTTTACCTCCACTATTGGAGTTTGACTCATCTTTGCCTTTACTAAAAATTATGATGCTAATGCATATTGTGATTATCATAGAGTTTTTTGTCACACTACAAATAGATGTGTTGGGTTATTTTCTACCTAGAACTTTCCCTATGTGTGTTGAAGTAACTATTTCCCAATAAGTTAACACACTGACATTTCAAGTAAGACTATGCTCTTCTATGCTCACCTGAAGCACATAGCAAGAAATCGGTTCCCATGGGTTATGTCGCATAGTAATATACTTGTCATATATGGGTGCTTGATTATATACCTTAATCAATGACTAAACAAAAAATGTACATATTTGTGGACCTAGTTTCAAAGTAAACAAACATGATTGTGATGATAATTGCCATGAGATTCAGATTATTCATTGCACATGTTCAAATAACATAGAGTTTAATCATGAAATCCAAATGAAAACCATAAGTTACATAACAAATGTATTGGCAACTTAGTGATACAAATTAACTTTCAATTGTAGTGCAATATCAAGATTACAATGATATTCGTGATTTTGCTATTTACCACAATCAGTCAATCTATCAATGTTCAATAGCATTAAAAATCTCTACACAGGGGTATTTATGCTTGGTTCTCCCCGATCAAGTTGTTATAATAATTATGAAACTTCTAGTGACTAGCCAATGATTTCTAGTGAACTGAGAGTCATGGTAGCCATCTACTTTGTTTTTCTTATGGACCTGGGCCTTTGCACCCCTATATTCCCATTTGATGTTGGATCTTCTTTACCAAGTGTCCATCTTCCTGTGGGTTGGTGCCAATCTCATGTGTGATTGAAGTTTATTCTGTCCTTGAGAATCACTCCTTAACCATTTCTCACTTCCTTCTCACTCCCCAAGTCTTTCACTGATATTCTGAGCCCTTCATTCTTGGGTTCTCTATTTTTTATGCCTCCCCTCTGACTGGGTATTCTCATGTTGTGATCGCTTACACCATGGTTTTCTGTGCCATTCTTTTTCCATGCCATGCTTATTCCATGGCATGCTTGTTCCACACCATGCTTGTTCCATGCCATTACCAAAATACTTAGCCAAAATTTGGGGTCCAACAAGATGTTTCTCACTAATGCATAAGATTCAATAGTTGATTGATAACCGCCAAATACTAGTGAAAGGACATACTAGTCATTTGAATGAATTCATTTCTCAACACAATCATAATTTGAAAGACTTTATCAACCCTCTTCAAAATCATGTTACTCAAAATAAAAAGCAAGACGACATTCATATCATAGCTCAAAAATAATTTCCACTAGTTTCAAATGCTCATCCCCTAGACAAATTCATAGGCGTGGTGAAAAAATCACATACAGATATTTTGACAATTATATTCTATGACCATGAGGTACCAGAGGAGAAATGTTAATAATGGACCATTGTTTATATGGGCTTTCATTGATAAATATTATAGGTTAAGAAAAGGCACTACGATTGATAATTGTTCAAGTATAAATATGTGCATAATGTAATTTTCTCTAGTTATGGATATTTTGAAAAAGTTTTAGATGGCACAACAATTGTTACTGAGGGTTATGATGGTATTACTTAGAAAACACTTGGGGGTATCACATTGCATGTCATCGTTAATATAATTTCATGTATTATTATATAATGAGACATATGGGGTATTACTTGGATGCCCATGGCTTAATCGAATGAAAGTTATCCCATTTACAATACATATATGCTTTAATTTTATGCATGATAAAAAGTTAATTACTATTCAAGGCACTTTTTATGAGTCACCAATACAAGTTCCATCTGAGGTACTATGTAAAGAGCTACCCCAAATAATAAATCATATGATCTTAAATGACTACACTTAGAGTTAGAGAACCTACTCATCCATGCACTAAGGTAGTCTTATCATAACCTCTTGCACCTATTCAAGATAAAACACCTATCAAGGGTCCAATCATACGAAACACCATTTAGACTAAGAAAAGTGCTTGTTTATAAGGTAATATTATAACTATCACAACTATTCACAATTATAATGATTACTATAGTAGTGGAAGTGATTATAGTTAGCATATGGATCATGATTATATTAATGATAATACTAGTGATGGTGATACATTGATTTTTTTAGATTCATGGTCCTTGAGACATAAACATTGATCAAGAAGATAAGATGATATTTATAGATGCACAATATCATCACACAAATGATTATATAGTTGATTGGATTAGTTAACATTGCTTTCTAACCTTGTGTGTTTGTAATGAACAATATTGTCTGTAATTTATTTATTTGTACAATTTATGTTTGTTTTTTTCAATTTGTTATTAACTCTAATATTAATTTCTATCTTTATTCATGTATGGTTATTAGTAGCAATCATTATAAATCCTCACTAGGACATGTTAACAGTATATTCTAATGCAATTCATCCATTAGCCTAAGGTGACAATTTGTGAGAGAGAGTAAGTCACAAGATACCTTAGTTTGGTATGAAATTTAAATATCAACATAACATATTCAATAGATTATAGTGGAATCAAGATAGACAAAGGCTTGTGAAAGACACATATACTTTTTATAATGAAAAAGTACACAAAAAAACTGGGGAACAATCATTATATATATTATTTCATGAATTATACATTATAGGGACACATTATCTAGTAGATCAATGCAACTTTCTTATTCTATGATAATCTAACAATTCACACTTAACAACTTTTTTATAATGTGACCTATATAATATTTTTAGAGCCTTCATGATTCTTTGGATTTTTGACTATTCCTTTCTTCTTCCTTGCCCTAGGGAGCAATCACCATTCCATTTTTTAATGTATTTATAATAATTGTTACAAAATATACATGTCAGAGCTATAAATTTATAAAAAATGCTTATGAAGAACTATTTGCAATCACTTACTAACACTTTCTTAGACTTAAATAGTTTTCTCATCAAGAGACAAAATATGTTTTCAAAGGTGCAAGGATCATCTTCACACTCGACTGTTAATGTGATCTTGACTCTTATTTATTTATTTTGATCTAAAGCTCTGCACGTAGTTTCAAAATAAGTGTCATTTGTCATTTTTCACTTCTCGTGTATTAATTAGCAACCCTTTCAGGTTTTTAACTAAGTAGCATACCATCCTACCACACTTTATGGGTTTTAAACCTTTTCTAGCCTGGTTTGCAAATATTTCACCGAAAAATAGTTTGACAAAACTTATATTAGCCCAAAATTGATCAAAATTACATAAAATCTTTGTACCTTATTGTGGTAGAGGAGGTGGCAGTTGTAAAGGCTAACTTTCTTACCCCAAACTTTGTTATGATGATGAAGATACTCATAGAGTGGCCTAGAACTGCATAGTTGGATGAATTAGAGAACCTAGTGGTCCTTGTGGAACTTGTTGAGCTTGTAGATCTTGTTTGATTGGTGGAGTTTGTTAAGCTCACAATGTGCACAATAGTTCCATATGTTTAAAATAACTAGGATCATCAAGTAGGTTCCTGATTGATAATAAAATATTTGTTATATCTACCTTGTAGGATTTATATTATGCTATGAATTCCCGCACTAGAGTGGGAAAACGTTCATAGCTATACCAATATATGAATGATACTACACATGTTTTCTGATGGTTTCATGAGTGGAATTATCCTTACAATAGTTCTATCCATATCAATATTTATTTGTTTGAACTGTTCCACAAGTTTATGTGCTTGGCCTCTGAAAAAGTTACTTCGTAAAATTTCCAATTCCCAAATCCTTATCCACTTCATAACATTATATTTGTACTACAAAGACTCAACTAAGGTTGCATCCCTTTTGGTATCATATTTACCACTTGTGATGATAGTTTGTGCCTTGTCTATTTTTTTTCATATTCTCATGATTTTCCTTCATCATATCCTAATGTTGTGCTTTCTAATAAAACAGTTGTACCAAGACCTATCCTGCTTGCATTATGGCCATTGTCAACACCTTCTTATACTTCTCCAATAGTAATAGTATCACTTTTGTATCACACTTCTCATGTCGCACTTGTGCCTTAATATATTCCAGATTTTGGGTTGAATGCCAATCTTGTGATAACTTAGTCACAAATGTAGTAAGTTATAGATTCTTTTACATCATTTGATCACTGATGACTTGTTGCACCAACTTTGGGAAATTCGCATCAATGGCCTTTCACACCTTTGTAATAAAATCCTATAGATTGTGCTTGTCTTACTTAACCTATAGCATAGTATTAATGATGGAGCTTGTGAATGCATATGCATCTTCTAATTTATTCTCTAGTTTGAATTATGTTTCATCTATTACACTTAGTCAGGAGAATTTGTTAGTGTAAGTTATGCTAGATATGAAATTGGTTCACTTTTTGAGGGTCATAGATGAGTGGTAGGCATCAAAAGATTAGGCTTCCTTTTGGTTGTTCCCTGCATGTTAAGACACCAAGAGTTAAATGTATCATCACCTTATTGTGCCTTTGCCCCTTAAAAGCTTATCTTTATTTATTTAGACTCCACTGTTGTTTAATACGGTTATGATTCTGATTCACCCATTCTTTTTACTTTTTTATTTGAACCTTGATCTATGGGCCCCATGGATTGGTCATGGTGCTTTGTGGTGTCAGTGTCTTTCCCTAAAGTGGTGGCTTGTGATTGTTCCTACCTTATTAGTAATTATTTTATTATGTCTTACATAACTATGAATTGGATCTCTTTCTCCTTCTCAATTATTTTTCCTCTTGATTATGCTTCTCCACTTGCTCATGAACTTTGTTCTCTTGCAACTCCTTCTCTTCTTTCTCTTTAATTTCTTTCTTGGCCTAATCTTTGCCTACTTCCTATTTCACAATTTTCTCTTACTCATTTTTATCCTTTTGAACTTGTTTATGCATAGATTTATTTTGCACAACCTTATTGTTGGCTTCTTACTTCTCTTATTTCATAGCTTGAGCTTGCCATGCTTTATCATGAGATGATTTAGGTTTGGTTTCTTTCTCTTGCTTCTATTTCTCTTTTGTAGCTTCTTCTTTTGACTTCTTCTCAATTTGAGTTTATGACTCAACATCATCTATGAAAGGTTGATTTTCCCATGTGTCTTGGTGTTGGTGTTAGTTTGGATAGATTGAAGAAGGTAGTTGTTTAGGTATGTAGTAGTTTCTCCCAAAATGTCCCCTAGGATAGGGGCTCCATTTTGATGTGTAGGTAACACTACAATATGAAGGATACCAGTGAAGGAGTCCAAAGTGATCATCGATCTTGGGGAGGGGCTACAACATTTAGTGGGGAATGCAAATGGGAATTGGGATAATGTTGTGAAAATTAGGTAAAAATGGGAGGTGGAGGCAATGGTGAATAGTTAATAACCTATAGCAGAGGCTATAATGGTGATTCTAGTGGGATAACTACAATGTATTGAAAACATTTCACCGAAGGGGAAGATGGTGGTTAATTTGTGACTGTGACATATTATTTTGGCACAAAAAAACAAAAAAAATCTAAAATTTAATGATTATAACATCTAATTATTCCTCTCACATGTCTTTGACCTTATTTCAAATCATGATGCTTTTGGTTCTTCTTGTTATGGTGCTACGAATCTGGTTGCAAGACTTTCCTTCCAACCCCCACTAGGTGTGCACAACTTTCCTCCTCTAGGAGTGTATGGTTAATTATCCCATGTTTTTAATTGATTTATTTCAAATTTAAATGGGCTCATGTTGGGTTATCCCTCCTCATCACTAAAAATATTAACCTACATACACAAGGTTGGTGGGTTTCATCTCGCAAGTTCCTTCTTATATTTCCTTATCAATGGTTGAATTGGACTTGTTTCAGCTTCCCCTGCTAAATTTAATGCATCCATTATTACATGAAACTATGTTCTTATTTGTACAAATAAAATGGATTATACCACTACCTTGTTGTTTTTCCTTTTGTATGTCTACCTTAATTGACTCCAACATAGTGGGGAGATCTAAAAATATGATGTTGGAGACTTTTGTATTGATTTAAGCTGTGAACATGAACTTATAATAGAACCATTCCTTCTCCACTTATTAAGTTGGAACATTTCCCATGTCATCTAGTAGTATGTTTTTTACTTATACTTGTGACACCCCTAATGTGCCATAGTCAAATTCTGCATAGATCCTGGGTAATTTGGGGCCCTAATGACACTACTCTATATTTTGAGGCTTCTTTTGAGGGGGATATTTATGTGGCTAGGATTGATGATCCTTTTAATTCATAAAATTTTTATGGGATATATGGCCCTTTCCTTGTGGCACCATTTATTGTGATTGAGCTTACAATGTCAGTACTTGAATGGAGTTGCACTTTGCATAACCAAGTTGTGTTGGTTAAGGAGTTCTAATTTTACAATGGTCGTTGTGATGAAGAATAGTAGTGGATACACCTACCAGGTTATAAAACCTTGTGATCAAATGTCTACACCATAATGCAAACCTGTAATGGAGGCCATATTTAATATTATAAACTAATTATTTAGGGACTAGAGGATTTACATTGATGAATTATTTGATCTCTACCAGCCATTTCCTAAATTTTTATGTTTGCACATAGTTGTCTCCTTATTTTAAGTAAATACAATATACAAATGTTTCAGTCAACCAAAAATAATCTCTCACAACTATTGGCCATTTTGGTGATTTCCATAGTGTGAATCAAATCAATAAGACTATAAACTAGTATTGAAATGTTTGTGTCTTGCACATAGGGAGTTTCTTAGTATTTGTTAGGATCTCACTAGCTAAGAATTATAGCCAATTAAACTCCCCTATTGAATCATCAAATGTGGAAATTTAATAACAACCTTAATAACTTGTTTTCCCCTTTTTGTTGATAATAGATTTGACTAGTAATAACTTTGCTTTGTTAGTGATTGCCCCAATGGGGATACCATAACTCATCTTCATTTTTGAGAATATTTCATTGATATTAGCATGCCATGGTGGGTTCGTGGAATTTTTAGACACCTAAATATTTTATTAGACACTTTGGAAACATCAAATTTGGATAATTTTGATATGTTTGGACATTACATAGACATCTAACTCTTGTACATAATTTCTCCTATCCATCTACCCACCTGTTGTCTTAGTCAACCCTATTCATTAAATACACCTATTTTGGATCAACCTAATCTATATAATAATATTATATAACCATAAATAGACCTTATATATTATAGAATCATAGCATTGATTTTCACTCCCATGATAGTACTGATAACAGGTGGACAATTGTAGTTACCACATGTGTTTGCCTCTACTGACAATATCTAATAACACTCGATAATCTATAAATATGGTCGATATTTATCCCTATGCTTCAACAAGACAAATATTATATGCCTAACTCAACAAGTGATTATTAAATGACTATTATAGAATAGTCTGATTACTAAAATAGATATGAAATGTGTTGGAATTGCAATGTACATAATTCTTAACATAAAGAGAAGCATGAAAGAAATAACAAAGCATAAGATCAACATAAGAATTGACCTACAGAAACCTAGTCTGGGAAAAAATCCAATGGGTGAGGTAATTACTATTAGGGTGATTAATTCACCATTATAAATAAATGAGTAATATTTAGTTACTCATTATAGATAGTAAAAATAATGTATGTGAGTAATTGTTACTACCCACCATAGGTAACCATAGACAAGTGGTTAATTTATTTTAAGCATTATATTTAATCTTCTTTTAATCTGGGCATGTTGTTTTACCTAGATATTTATTTAGGAGTTAAATGGTTTTACCTGATAATGTTCTCCCATATTTACTAGGACTATTAAGAACATATATTTATGTATAAATACATTTATCTAAACATATTTAATTTGATCAAAATAAATATATTATTGTTATTCTACCATATCTGGTATCAGAGCTCTACAACTTTGACCCTTTGAAGAACCCTAGAGAAGCTCGTGTAGTCTGACAGATGTTTATAACAAAAGTCACAAGTGAAGAAGTAGTAGAAGCTGTATAGAATGAATGTTTCCCTTAAATAAGTAGTATCCAAAAGCAAGTAGCCATAGAAGCTGTAAAGAAAAGTAAGGAGTGGGGATATTGTAATTCACTACCTCTTATTTATTTTCAACATTGGAAATTAGCTTTGGAGGATTGGCGACATATAAAGAGACCTAGCATTGTAGATTTTTATGGTCCTGAAGCTTTTGACAAAAGCATTGAAGAGGCATTTAAAAAAAAGAGGAGTCAAAGCTTGGAGCGTTAGAGATTATAGCTAGACATGTAAGGTTTAGCATCCATATCTAGCATCCTTATTCCATATATTTCTTTAGCATTCATATTTGGTTATGTTCCAACTAGAATAAAACACAACCTGGGTTGGAACAAAATACCTTACATAAATTCAAAGAAGCAACAAACAAACTTTGCATCGTACTCAGAACGTTGAAGGATCAATTTTTAGAAAAAAAAAGGCTAAGTTTAGATTGGCATTTGAAAAGATATGTAAAAATGTTGGAGAAAGGTGTTAAAGGCATTAGAGTGGCTTTAATTTTTGAACGTCATCCTTGGAGCTTGGAATTTATTAAAAAGGTTGGCATTTATTTTTTTGAGATTATAAACAAAATCAATAATTTATAAGTCTTTAGATTCAAATCACATCACCCAACCAATTTTTAAATCCCCAAAACCACCCATTTAATATTTCATTTACTGTAAATATTATCAAAACTGCATGTTTCATCCTTAAAACCGCCTAAGAAATATTCTTTTGCTGAAAATTTAGTAAAAACCACCTATTGAGAAATCTATGGTATTAGGTGGGAGGATGGTTTTAGAAAAAATCAGAATTATAAGCCTTTAAATATCAATTTGTCCTTTTACATTTTTGAAATGATGCATAAGCGAGTTGATGGGAATTGTTTTTGGTAGAGGATAGGTGGCAGGTTCAAATCCCCCAAAAACATTTTTTTGGTGAAAATTTTAGCAGCCCTCTAAATTTGGTAAACTGCTAAATTTAGTTATAACTAACTAAATTAGCAAAAAAAGTACCCATTGTAGCTCTTGATAGAGTAACTCTACATGAAGCCTGGTCAGGGAAAAAGCCATCTATAGTACATATTCAATATTTTAGATGTCAAGCAAGTATGCACATTCCAAAAATAGAACAGACTTAACTTGATATGAAAGCCAAAAAATATGTGTTCTTAGGGTACAGTGAAGAACCACTTGCCTATAGACTCATGTATCCAAAATTTAGACAAATCTACAACAACAGGGATGTTGAATTCTTTGAAAAGAAAGATGAAAAAGTTATTTCTACAAGTGCACCTAATAAATAAATCAATCCCATAGAAAATATAAAAGATGGTGATCTCCCAGAGGAATATAGTAATGATGATGGGAATAATGGTACAGCTCCACCACCCACAAAAACTATTAAACGTATGCCTAAATAGTATACAAATATAATCAGAGATGCAAAATTGGATGGTATTCCAAACACATCCACCATTGGACCAAGGACTCATAGTATGGCTCGTGGTGAGGTCAATTTGTCCTTAATGAGTATAGTTGTTGAATTTGTCGATCCCTCTATAGTTTAGTAAGCCCTACAGTTGAAACCTTAGAAAGATGCCATGGATTAAAAATATAATTCACTGATGAAGAATAAAACATGGCAACTTATAGATCTTCCACCAGGGAAGAAGCCAATCAGATTTAAATAGATATTCAAGACGAAGTACAAAGCAAATGGCAGTCTCAACAAGCACAATCAAGACTAGTTGTGAAGGGATATTCTTAGAAAGAAGGCATTGACTATGAGGAGACATCTGCTCCTACAAAAAAGATCAAAACAATCAGGATGATTTTTTATTTAGCTACATACTTTGATTGGAAAGTGCATTAAATGGATGTGAAAAGTGCCTTCCTTAAAGGGGACTTATAGGAATAAGTCTACATGACTCAGCCAGAAGGTTTTGTCAAATCTAAAAAAGAAGATAAAGTTTGTAGACTTGTCAAATCACTTTATGGTCTTAAATAGGCTCCCATGGCATGGCATAACAAGATTGATGAACATATATTGAAACATGGATTCAAAAGGAGTCCATATGATTCAAAACTCTACCTCAAACAACAAGGGGGAGATAATAATTGTAGTTATATGTGTCGATGATCTAGTCATCATCGATAGTTCAGTGAAGATGATTGAATCAACAAAGAAAGATCTAAATCGATCATTCAACATGATAGATCACAAGATTTTGAATTATTATCTTGGTTTATAAGTTTGGTAGAGAGAAAATCAAATTTTTATATCTCAACTCCAATATGCTAGGACAATACTCAAGAAATTTCAAAAGATGGATAGTAAACTAATTGCCACACCTATAGAGATAAAACTTCAATTGTCTCGAGCAGATCCATCACCATAGGTAAATTCAACTATATATTGGCAATTGATGGGGAGTCTCATTTACCTGACCTACACCAGGCTAGACATCTGCTATGTTGTCAGTTATCTCTCAAGGTTCATGCAAGATCTTAAGATTAGTTACTAGAAAGCAACAAAGAAAGTATTAAGGTACTTCAAAGGAACTATGAATTTTAGCCTAGAATACAAGAAGAATGGTAAATTCTTCTTGATAGGATACTCAAAGTCAAATCATGCATGAAACATTGATGACAGGAAATCCACTTCAAGATTTGTATTCTTTTTGGGATCTAGATCGATATCATGGGGGAGTAAGAAAAAAAATTGTGTTTCATGGTCCTCTACAAAATTAGAATATCATGCCAAAGGAGGATCTATGTGAGAATAAATTTGGATAAGACACATACTTGAAGGATTTGGATTACCACAGGATTAACCAACAATTTTTCATGTAGACAATGAAGGAGTAGTGAAGCTTGTTTGCAATCCAGTAATTCATGAATGTACTAAACACATTGAGGTGAAAGTTTATTTCATCTATGAACATGTTCACAATAACAACATCTAGCTCTAATATTTCTTAATGATCAAAAACATGCAAATGTTTTTACCAAAGCATTTGCATAGAATTTGTTTTAGACATTCAGAGAATTTCTCTCCTATTCACTCGAGACAATGTTGAATTAAGGCGGGGCGGGGGGGGGGATATTAGGGTGGTTAAATCAACATTATAAATAAATGAGTTATATTTAGTTACTCATTATAGATAGTAATAATAATGTACGTGAGTAATTGTTATTACTCACCATAGGTAACTGTAGATAGGTAGTGAATTTATTTGAAGCATTGTATCTAATATTCTTTTAATCTAGGCATGTTGTTTTACCTAGATATTTATTTAGGAGTTAAATGGTTTTACCTGATAATGCTCTCCCAAATTTATTATGTCTGTTAAGAGCATATATTTATATATAAATACATCTTTGTAAATGTATTTCATTTGATCAGAATAAATATATTATTGTTATTTCGCCATAATTACACTCCCCTTTCCACTATGTGATATTTAAATGTACAAGTTAATTCCACTTCTGACCTTTCATAGAAATATCTACCAATTACTACACTATCCAAACTTATACCCAGTTGAATTTCACCCTTAAAACACTTTGCACAATAAACCAACACTATAAAAAATTACTACTAGATAGGAAACAATGAGATAATATGAATAAAAACACAAAATTGAAAATTACAGTATGAATCTAGCTTCATAACTCCTCACTAATTTCTTAGATGTCTAATGCCTTCCAAAACCTTTTAATTTATGCCCTATTACTTAATAATCTACTAAGAAGCTCAATATTACCATTGTTGGGGTCAATGCACAAAGTTGGGGGACAAAAAAGGTGACATCCCCCAACTTTGTAATTTTTTTGCAAAGGGCGTATGCCCTTCATTTCAAATTTTCTACGCTCAGGCTTGATGCCCAAACCTAAATGGCATACGCCCTTTGCAAAGGGTGTATACCCTTTTAAAATCTATAAGCACGTACACCCTTTATTTCATTTTCATTTCTTACTTATTTTTTTTAAACCCACAGGGTTTTGTATAGGATTTTGTTGAAGGGTTTTATATTCTGCTTGTGTGCTTTGGATTTACATCCCACCAACGTGATTCAATATTTTAGTTTTTATATCAGGTATGTTTATTTTTAAATTTATTTATTTACATTTATATTTATATTTATTTATGCATGTAGGGTTTTGAAATTATATTTGCATTAGATTCTCTTATATTGCATAAAAAATCTTTATTTATATAAATTTAGATACACAATTGAACGATGGATCCATTACAAGAAGAAAATTTAGAACAAGACCCTAAATTTTTTAGATTTTGCTCAAGAAAAAGTTAAATTATGTGAACAATACAATGCAAAATATCAATAATTACAAATAGTCATCAATGGTTTGCATCACTCCTCAACAATTCACTTGCCAATACACTAGAGACTATAACAAAGTGTAAAATGTAAGTTCATAACTTGATGTAAGGTTGAATCCAAGAGAGGTCCTGAAACAATTTTATTCTAATAAATTATCATATGAGGATGTTAAGAAAAAAATATCAAAATAAGATGTGTGCATTTTGTTTGTTAAGCTTGGAACCAACTAAATTCCATTGATGAATTGTAAACATATTAATATTGATTGGTGTGTTCATGAGGGTATAAAAAATAAATTTTGGGATAGGTGGTGGATGGTGTTTGATGAGCCTCCATGCAACAATAATGAGGTTTCATTATAATTTTTAAGAAAACTTTATTGTGAGTTTGTGCTGCAATAAATTACAAATTATTTTTACATGAAGGCCTCCCAAGGTAGGGGAAGTGGGTCTTCATTTGATAGACATGGTGACAAGTGAGACCAAAATTATCCTAAGTTTATAGAAATAGAAGAACAATAACACATGCTTTTATCTCTAAAATTTTGCATCATACCATACAGATGGACATCCTTGAAGTGGTTACACATTTAACACAAGTTATGATGGACCATGGCATGCATACATTGAGAACTTCTACTCAACCTATGGGTGGTGAGATGTCTAGTAGTGGTATTGGTGCTAGTGGTGCTAGTGGTGTTGGTAGTAGTGGTATTGGTATTGGTGGTACTGGTATTGGTATTGGTGGTATTATTGCTGGTGGTTTTGGTGATATTGGTGTTTCTCTTAATTTTTACTTATTTCTATTTAAAGAAGTAAGAAACTAGTAATAAGGGTGTGGTAGAAAAACTTGTGTGTTTGTGCATGCGTGATCCAAACAATCATGAAGAGCTCCTATTTATCTTAGGAAAAATGACCTGTAGATAAGAAAACACTCATGCAAAGGGGTTATTATATGGATAGCAAGGTGTATTGCCTAACATGAGCTAGATCTAAGAAGCATGATCTTACTAAGAAGCTGTCAATCTACTCTCTTAAAACAATTAAGTTGAAAGAAATAAAGATAAAGTACTTGTATCAAATGATAGAAAATACTGAAAATAAATACAAGAAAAAAGAAATGCTTGATAAAGGAAATCATATTAATTATAAAAAATATTGGGTCAATACTAATTTTGAAGAGGTAAGGTTGGGTTTAGAAAATAGGTGTGATCTCTATGAATAGGTAGGGACATAGAAAGTAGAATTTGGTTTGGGGTAGGTAGGTGGAAATAACTTGTTACTTATTACCATAGTGACCATCAATATTTGGGATGACCATCAGTAGTTAAGCTGACTATTAGTGGTTGGATGACCATCAGTGATTGAAGGTGATCATCAATGCTCAGAGTGACCATCGATGATTACTGTGGGTTCTGAGTGTGTTTTAAAAAAGTCTAGTTTAGGTTATATAAAGGGGTCAATAGTGTATTAGGAATTTGGTTAAGATCATGGGGTCAAAATAATAAACAGAAGGTGTGGTCTAGGTAAAGATGTCAAAAAAAAAAAAAACTTGAAAACCAAAAATGATTAGCTGGTTGCTTGATAGTTGGTGACTGATCCTATAGTAATTTTGGTAAAGTAACAGTACTTTACCTAAAGAATGATTTTGATAGAGGTTCTAGTCTCTATCATGGTTGTTGGCTTGCTAAAGGGAGAACCTACAAAGAAGTTTGATAGATCTTGATTATTGTTGGTTATCTAATGGATGAATGCTTGGATTGTTAAATTCTTAGACCCCCTTCACCTCCTGTTCTGCTCCTTTATAGGCAAAGAAAGATGGAGGTAGAAGGTTCCATAAGAGGTTTGAGTGGTTGTTGTGATGCATTATCTTTCCATCCATATTAAATTTTGATGTTTTAGCTTTTATATAACTCAAGTTGTTTTTGTTCATATGGGGAAGGGACCTGACCATTGATGATCAAGGTTATCATCGGTACTCAAGGTGACCATCGATGGTTGAGTGTCGAAGGTTAGTGAGGTAAAAGGGTGGGTTTGGTCAGTTGGTCAAACTGACCATGGTTAGGTTTGTTTAGGGGTCAAAGATTCAAATTGGTCCCAGGGGGGTCTTAAGGTGATCCAAGGGTGTTTTGACATTTGGAACTATAGTGTGCAGAATTTTGGTCTCTACATTTTGCCCTTTTTTGTTAAGAAATTTGTGTCAACAAGATGATAAATAAAAATGGATTTTAGGTCAAAGTTAGTTGTCTTGAGTATGGGAGGAGGTGCTACCCCTCAAACTAAGAGTCAATGAGGAAAAACCAAATTGAGTGCAGGTTTGATAAGTGGTTTATGGTGAGTCACGAGGTTGGTGACAATGGTGGTTGGGAATTTGAGGTGCAAACATGTGCAAAAAATGTGACTAAGGATGATAGCCAAGATTATGCAAAGACTAAGTTTCCATAGTTGGTAAAAATAAAGTTAGTTTTATAAGGACTAGTAACGAGGTAATCGGGCCACAACATTAGGCATAGTTGATCAAGTTATTCCTATCAAGTCTCCTAGATAGGGACAATGTTTTTTCAAGTATCCAAGGTAGGACATGATCTTGGGAAAAACATAAATGGTTTGATGTGCACTAGTTGGTGGAAATTCAAATGTTTAACATGGAAATGTTGGTCAGTGTGGTCAAAAGGACCAAAGCAAGGTTGTCATAAAATGTGTGATAATTAGGGCTAAAATGGCCAACATCAAAGTGGAAGTGGTCAAATGGTTGGTTGGTTAGAGAGGGTGTTCTCTAATGGTTCAAGGTTGGTTTGTGGAGAATAGGTGATCATCGAATGTTAGTTTTGGTTTGGTGGAGAGGGGTAATCTCTAAAAGGTGGCACTAATGGGTTGGTGCCAAAATGTTGAAAAGGAGAGACCCTAACCATCGATAATTAGGGGTCCCAAACTCAAAATTCAGTGGTCACCCTAACCATCAATGGTTAGGGGGAAACCCTAAAAGTATAGAGGATAAAAAGTGAAAAATACATTTTTTTTTCACTTTTAGATTTTGATTCTCTTGAATTTTGTGCACTTGGTGACTTTTTGCATTTTATGCGAGAGTGCTGATGAGGTGGGGTCGATTATTTATTGGTTGATTGGGGTTGTGTTGAGTTAGCATGGGACCAAGGATGTAGGGCGGACAAGGATGTGGTCAAGTGACAAAATATAGGATTCTTCCTTGACAATGGTTAAGGAATGAGGTAGGGGCTGCATTGAATTGTTAGATTAGTTGATTTTGGCTATTTTGGTTAAATTTTGTTAGTTTGTTGTTGTGTTGTGATTCATTTGGGGGTTTTGCCCTAGGTTTAAGTTTTGACCTAGTTTTAGGTGTTGGGGATCAACCAACAATAGATTACACTTATGAAAGCAATAAACGCGAAATTAAATCAGATAGACAAGTAACTAGAATGAGATAATAGCAAGAACAAGAGATACAAGAAACCACCCTGAAAATTTGTATTAACAAACTCTTTACAAAAGGAATACAATTGAAGAAACTTCTTTCTTCCACACCTTTCCTAGATGTATAGATCTCTCACTAGATCTCTATTCCTCAAGAGCTCTCTCTCTCAAGAACAATCAACTCCAACAAACCTGGATTGATTCAATTCTGTACTGTTCTTCAACATACCAAATACAATGAACTACTACAATAATTCACCCAAAGCTAAGAAGATCTAATTCTACATATAGAATTAGGAAACTTGAGCATGCACTTACAACAAATAGTTAAGCCTCTTGAACAAGGGCTCTAAAAATAATATTACTAATAATAAAAATGCGAGCTTAAGACTACAACTTAAACTCATCATGCAAACACTCGCTTCTGTCCTCGGAAATAGCTTTCTGAACGCACAGGTAACCGACGTCGGTTCCTATTGCTTGCCTGTGACCGTCGTCGGTCGACCCACTGTCGACGCCGGTGCCTCTGCAACTGCACCTGACCGACGTCGGTCACTCCTGACTGACGCCGGTGTCTGTGTAGACCCGAAACTGTCATAGTGTGCTCCTTGGTGAAGCTTTTAGCTCCATACCCTAACAATCTCCCACTTAGAGATAAACAGCTGCACCAATAACTATACAACAACATCTTCTAGCTCCTCCATCTTCAGCTCAATCATGAAGACCAACAGAAGTTGAATGAAGATTCAACTTCTCCTTTGTAACCGGATTGGTTAACATATCAGCAGGATTCCTATCCGTATGGATCTTCTCCAGCTTCAACTCACCATCTTCCAATACCTATCGTATGAAATGGTACCTTAGCTGTATGTGCTTTGTTCTTGAATGAAAGGTTTAATTCTTAGCCAAATGGATTGCACTCTGACTGTCACTATACAATCTGCAACTCTCATGCTCCCTACCAAGCTCATCCATGAATCGTGTCATCTATATCATCTCTTTGCTAGCCTCTGTGGCTGCAATATACTCTGCTTCTGTAGTTGACAAGGCAACAACCTTCTGCAACTTAGATATCCAGCTAACTGCCGTTCCACCTATAGTGAAAACATAACCTGTAGTGCTCCTCCTGCCATCCAAATCACCTGCCATATCTGAATCTACATAACCATGTAGAGAAGTATCTGAACCTCCATAGCACAAGTGCCTACTGCTGGTTCCTCTCAGATATCTAAGGATCCACTGAACTGTTTTCCAATGTTCCTTACCTAGATTGGCCATATACTTACTTACCACTCCCACTGCTTGGGCAATATCCGGTCTAGTACACACCATTGCATACATCAAACTCCCTACTGCGGAAGAATATGGAACCTTACTCATGTACTCTACCTCATCATATGAATTAGGACATTGTTCTTTACTCAACTTAAAATGTCCAGCCAAAGGTGTGCTTACCGGTTTAGCATCTTGCATATTGAACCGTTTCAACATCTTGTCCACATAATCTTCTTGAGACAATATTAACTTGTGATTTTTCCTATCTCTCTTAATGCTCATGACAAGGATTTTCTTTGCTGCTCCCAAATCTTTCATAGCAAACGTTTGAGCTAATTTCACTTTAAGCTCAGAGATATCCTGCATGTGAGATCCTACAACCAGCATATCATCTACATACAACAATAGAATAATATATCTACTGTTATCAAATCTCTTGAAATACACGCAATGGTCAGATTGACACCTACTGTAGCCATGCTCAGTCATAAATCTGTCAAATTTTAAGTACCATTGTCTAAGAGCTTGCTTGAGGCCATACAAGCTTTTCTTCAATCTGCACACAAACTTCTCCTTACCTTTGACCTCAAATCCTTCTAGTTATTCCATATAAATTTCCTCATCCAAGTCTCCATGAAGAAACGCTGTCTTAACATCTAGCTGCTCAAAATGCAAATCCTCGAAAGCAACCAAAGACAATACAACCCTTATAGAAGTCATTTTAACAACAAGAAAAAAAATCTCACCAAAGTCAATACCTGGCTTTTGTGTAAATCCTTTTACCACCAATCTGGCCTTATATCTCATCTGTCCATTCTCACCTTCTTTCAACCTGTAGGTCCATCTGTTCTTGAGTGTTCTCTTACAAGCTGGCAATTCAACCAAATCCCATGTTTGGTTCTCTCTTAAGGACTCCAACTCCTCAACCATGCCACGCTCCCACTGACTCTTGGACTCCACCTGTATTGTTTCTTCAAAACTCTCTAGTTCTCCACCATCAGTTAGCAATAGGTAAAATAAAGAAGGAGAATATCTAATTGGAGGCTTACTCACCCTTTTTGACCTCCTGATGGGTGTCTGAGACTCGTTCACAACACGCTGTCCACCCAAATTCTCTAACATTGACCGACCTCGGCCACCTCTAGACCTGTTACTGGCCGACGTCGATTCTGTCTGACCGACGTCGGTGCCTGTCCTGCCGACGTCGGTCTCTGTATGGCCGACCTCGATTTCTGTTCTGTCGACGCCGGTTCCTAATCTACCGACGTCGGTCTCTGTATTTTCCTGCAAGTGATTGTTTCTTTTTCTCGCGAGCTCATATTGAACCTTCACCTCATCCAATTCACCATTGCTCTGCTCAGATTGATTCAGCTTCCTTAGCTGATCACAATACATCACTCTTTCATTGAAAACAACATCACGGCTCCTAATTACCTTGTTAGTTTCTAGATTCTACAATCTGTAACCAAAATCATCTGAGCCATAGCCAATAAACGTGCACCTCATAGACTTAGCATCAAGCTTCTTTCTATTTTCTTTATCTATTTGCACAAAGGCTTCACAACCAAAAACTTTGAGATATGAGAGATCAACCTTTTTACCTATCCATGCCTCTTCTAGAATACCACCATCCAGAGCTGTGGAGGGTCCTCTGTTGATCAGGTATACTGCAGTGTCAACAGCTTGTGCCCAAAACTGTAAGGGCAAACCAGCATGCAATCTCAGACATCTTGCACGCTCCATTATTGTCCTGTTCATCCTTTCAGCAATTCCATTCTGCTGAGGTGTCTTTGGAATCATCCTTTGCCTACAGATTCCATGCATATAACAATAATCTCTAAACTTATAACTGCAGAACTCACCGCCATTGTTAGATCTCAAGGACTTCAATATTTTACCTGTTTCATTCTCAACCATAGCTTTCCAAATCTTAAAAGTCTCAAATACATCAGATTTTCTTCTAATACAATAGATCCATACCTTCCTTGTAGCATCATCTATGAAAGATACATAGTACTGTGATCCTCTAATGGAAGCAACTTGAGCTGGTCCCCACACGTCTGTGTGAACAAGCTGCAACTTATGCCTCTTCTTAGTAGACCCAGTCTTGAAAAAACTAACCCTTTTCTGTTTTCCAAATACACAGTGCTCACAAAACTCTAGATCTATGCCTTTTAAATCTGAAAGCATACCTTTGGACTTAAGAATTGACATCCCCTTCTCACTCATGTGGCCAAGCCTTGAGTGCCACAATTTAGCATCCACATCTGAAGTAGATAATACAGAAGGAGATTTGTTAGTAACACAATTACACAAATAGAGAGTACCTTCTCTCTTACCTCTGGCCATAACAAGTGCACCCTTGGTCACCTTTCAAGATTCTGCTGTGAGAGTTACTGTACAACCCTCATCCCCTAACTTTCCTGTAGAAATCAAATTTCTCTTCAAGCTAGGAACATGCATCACATCTCTCAACACCCATGTGTTGCTATTCTACATCTTCAGCTGCACTTTACCTTTGCCAATTATTTTACAGGGCTCATCATCCCCTAGATATACTATTCCAAAATCTCCATAGATATAGTCACTAAAATATTCCGTGTTAGGGGTAGCATGAAAAGATGCACCAGAATCTAACACCCAAGATAATATATTATTATGCAGAGAGAAAATTAAAGCATCTTGTGCAATACCTGCAACCTTGGCTTCTTCCTTTTCTTCGTGCTGATTGTTCTCCTTAGGCTTTGACCAACAATCTTTGCTTATGTGCCCAATCTTTCCACAATTCCAGCATTGTGGCTTCCTGCCATTCCTGGATTTGGATCTTCCTCTCACCTTAGACTTAGATCTTGATCTCCTCTTGCTCTTATCTTTCTGCCTTCCCCTGCTCTCAAAACTTAAAGCGTTCCCAGATGTCTCTTCTATGCTTTTTCTGCATATTTTCTCATTCAAGATAACACTAACAACATCCTCTACTTTCAAAATATTTGATGCAGATGCAGTATTACTTACTGCCATTACTAAGCCATGCCATCTTTCAGGCAAAGAACATAATATTAAAAGAGCTTTTATTTCATCATCAAACACTATATTGACTGAACTTAATTGATTCACAATTCCATTGAAATCATTCAGATGAGTAGAAACATATCCACCTTCATTCATATGCAAATTAAATAACTGCTTCATAAGATATACCTTATTAGAAGCTGAGAGTTTTTCATATAAATTTGCTAACGTAGTCATCAACTCTACCGTAGACTTTGCCTGTGATAAATTAGATATCACAGTAGATGCTAGACTCAGTCTTATAGACCCCAGAGCCTTTCTGTCAAGAACTTCCCATTCTTCATCCTCCATGTCTTTGGGCTTCTTTTCAACCCCACCTAATGGTAAGTAGAGATCTTTCTGATATAGATAATCCTCTATCTGCATTCTCCAATGTTGGTAATTTTTGCCATTGAACTTTTCTATTCTCAGTTTACTTTCATCTGCCATTGCTTCTCCCACTCAAACAGAAATCTCTGCAGAAACCCCTGTGAGAACCTGTAATCAATACACACTACACAGATCTGAACCACCTATTAGTGAACCTGAGCTCTGATACCACTTGTTGGTATCAGCTCTTGAACCTGCAACCAAGGCTCTGATACCACTTGTTGGGGATCAACCAACAATAGATTACACTTATGAAAGCAATAAACACAGAATTAAATCAGATAGACAAGTAACTAGAATGAGATATTAGCAAGAACAAGAGATACAAGAAACCACCCTGAAAACTTCTATTAACAAACTCTTTACAAAAGAAATACAATTGAAGAAACTTCTTTCTTCCACACCTCTCTTAGATGTATAGATCTCTCACTAGATCTCTATTCTTCAAGAGCTCTCTCTCTCAAGAACAATCAACTCCAATAAACCTGGATTGATTCAATTCTGTACTGTTCTTCAACATACCAAATACAATGAACTACTACAATAATTCACCCAAAGCTAAGAAGATCTAATTCTACATTTAGAATTAGGAAACTTGAGCATGTACTTACAACAAACAGTTAAGCCTCTTGAACAAGGGCTCTAAAAATAATATTACTAATAATAGAGACGCGAGCTTAAGACTAAAACTTAAACTCATCATGCAAACACTCGCTTGTGTCCTCAAAAATAGCTTTTTGGACGCACAGATAACCGACGCCGGTTCCTGCTGCTTGCCTGTGACTGTCGCCGACCGACCCACTGCCGACGCCGACGCCTCTGCAACTGCACCTGGCCAACGTCGGTCACTCCTGACCGACGCCGGTGTCTGTGTAGACCCGAAAAAGTCATAGTGTGCTCCTTGGTGAAGCTTTTAGCTCCATACCCTAACATTAGGTTGGAATCTATTTTGGTTGAGTTAGCAAGTGAAAATTGAAATTAGAAGTGTAGGTAGGTTGGGGTAGGGTAGAGAAAAATGAAAGGGTAATTAGTTTTGAGAAAGGGGTGGTTTGGTGGGTTTTGGGTAGGTAGGTTTAGGGATTTTTCCATGGACGGTCACACATAATGACCATCAATAGTCATACTAAATTGTCAGTAGTTATACCTGACCATTGACGGTAGAGGCTTATAGGCCAAATAACCAACCAACCATTAGTGGTTATAGTGACTGTTGGCGGTCGACTAAATGGTTAAAGGGGTTTTGATAAAAGGCTAAGGTAAAATGGTTAAGGCTAAGATGTTTTTGGTAAATAAAAATGGTTAAGGTTAAAATGAAGGTTATAGTTGAGTCAGAATGACCTAATGGGAATGCTAAGGGTAGCAAAAGAATATGTTGATATAGTTTATCTTGGGTGTAAGCCAGGTTTGAAAATATGTTGATGTAGTTAGAATGGTATAAAATAGGTGTTCTTAGGTAGGGTGAATGAGGTAAAAAAGAGGTGAATGTTCATGGGTACAGTAGTGAAATAGAAAACTAAGCGTGTTTTCTAATAAATTTTATAGGCATGAGATCATATCCAAATGCAGATGAGGTCCCTTGGATCTTTGTGGAGATCCATCAGAGGATGCTGGATGATGACTGAGTACACATGGAGGAGGTCAACCTTGGTGTGATGATGCACTTATAACATGTGTCATGAGATGTGGTGATGATCATGGCCCTCATCAAGATATGGGATCTAGCCATAAACACTTTTCTCCTACCAACGAGTGAGATGACCATCATATTGAGAGTGAGAAGAGAGATGATCATATAGAGCTCCTATATGGTGAAGATCAGGGCTTCACCAGGTGGCATGATGGTAGATTTAGTTATAGGCCATTATATCAAAGGACCAAAGATGATAGGTAGTTGATGATGATGGTAGTCTCTTACTTTACATTTATAGATTTGAGCAATGGAATGTTTTCCTATTTGTTGCTTGGAATTTTGGTGGAGATGTTGCTTGGTCAGATAGTTTTTAAGTGGGAAACTATTTTGTTGGTACAGATATATAGGGAGCTATAGGGGTTTAGAGTGCATAGGAGATATGGCATCAGTGTGGGGTTTGTGCTTCATTATTGGGCCTATGAGCATATTTGAGTTGAAAGACTGATAGGGTTGTCATGGGAGGGATACGCCTAGATGGACTTTAGGGTGGGTTTTATGCAATGGAGGAGTGATTATACACTCACATGAGCTGGAGGAGGTACTCAATATATCAACTAGTTTAGAGGGGAATTAGATGCCTTGGTTGTTGGGGATGTGGTTTGGAGGTCATATGTCAGGTTATCGAGGTGGGCACACTATACTTAACATATTTTATCGATGCAAAGCTACAAGTGAATTTTTAGGAGGGGAGAGGGTGAGATTGAGCTCATCCCTTTTGATAGAGTTTGTAGGTAGTTTGGCTTGGTATAAGGATTATGAGTCCATTTTTGAGGTACAGGTGGGAGGATGCCAAGTTTTTGATTCTAATGCCATAGCCAATGGAGGTGATTCTTGATTGCGAAGAGCTGCCTATTAGATTAGAGATTGATGATGTCAGTTTTGTTGATGGTTATGTGGCATGGTATTAGGTCATCTATGCAGCTATGGATTTTGGATGGGATGATGGGGGTAGGCAGCCCATGGATGTGGACCCAGCTGGTGGGGATCCATAGGTATAGGTACAAAGAGGTGGTCTTGATGGATATGCAAGAGAAATGCTAGCCACTATGCATGCATAAATCATAACTTTACAAGGGTAAGTGGTCACATTGCAGGGCTAGGTTACAACATTACAAGGTCAAATGATGACTGTGATAGGTGAGAGGGATTAGGCTAGGACTACACTAGCCTTGATGACCTAAGAGAGGGATTTTCTAAAATAGGTAGGAAGAGTAGCTACAACACCAACAAGACCACCAAGTAGCATCCCCATGGTATGGTGCTTGGCCATAGTTGAGGAGTTATGCTATTATGAGACCATAGTTCTGACACAATGTCCACAGGAGCCTTGATGGGGTGAGTATAGAGCCATCTTGGTAGGTGGTGTAGGTGTAGTGACTCTAGGTCAGTGAGTCACTTTGGTGGGTGGATAGGCATTCACCTTAGGGGGGTAGGCACCAAGTGGCAGTGGTGCCCTAGGGTCATATGATATGATATGATATGTATAGATGTATATGATTTTGATACCAACCTGCGAGCCAATGTAGCGAGGTGTATATGTTTTGAGAGAGAGATGCACATTATTACATATACTATTTTATGTTGATGAGACATGATGTATATGATGTGATGATGATATATAGATGTTATTTTATGGTTCATGGTTCATGGTTTTGGTGTTTATAGTTATCATGGTTTATGCTTATGAGATGTAGACTCATTAGCTTAGGTATGTGATGATTATGGATGATGCTTATGATGAGTGGTTATAGATGATTATGATTATATGATATTTTGTTCATGGTTATGATGTTTAGACTATGGTTATTGATGTTTTGATTATGGTTCTATACATGGTTATGATGTTTTGATGATGGTCATGTGATTTTGGATATGTGATGTGCTTATGGTTCATGGAGGTGATGGTATGATGTTTTGGCTATGGTTATGGTTATGATAAATGATTATTGTTCTATGTATGGTGATGATGTTTTGTTTTGATGTTTATGAAAAAAATGGTTTATGATCTTGGATATGTGATGTGGTTTTTTTTATGAGTATGTATTCAATTTTATTGATGATGTTTTGATTATGGTTACTATGTTGATGATAGCACATAAATTAAGTTTAGATAACTAAATGTGGGAAAAGAGATGAAAAATCATGAGACCTAGGTCTAAGTGAATAGATGAACCAATTAGGATAAGATAAGAGGAGGCATGATGCTTCTTCATTGGTAAAGATAAAACAAACCTGAAGTTAGATTGGCTTAAGGAACATATGCCTTTAAAATTATTTGCATTAGCATACGTTGGTTGATAAAATTATATCTTGATCATATTGTGTCAAGTAAGCTTTGAATCCCTTGATTTGTAGATGGTACATAGGGGAGATAGATGAGAGGTGGTATGAAGGGTAGTGTAACCTATTGAGGGTGGGTTTTCCCCTTCTATAGGTGACATAAGAATTATAATAGACAAGTCCATGTTTTAAAGTAAGGTCTAGACTGATCGATGTGGGATTTTTATTGATGTTATATATGAAAGTTGATTGTATCTTTCTTGGGATAACTTGTTCTAATTTGTATATAGAGTCATTTGTTGTTTGGTTCCAAATAAGTTTATGAAACTGATCGATGTAATAAGCTTCAAATAATTTTTTTTTTGAAAAAATTTACTTAGCCATCCTTCAAGGGAGTGGTATTAGTTTGGATTTGTTCATATTAGTAGCTATCCTTCAAGGGAACAGTCTATATTTTTAAGAAATATAGATTTTGGGTAGCTATCCTTTAAGGGAGCCATATGTATGCTAGAGATGTTTGACCCAAGCTATATTTTGGTATCTCAAATTTTTTTGATGTCAGGTTCTACATGGACAAGTCTATTTAGGCTTAGAGGTTTACTTTTATGAGGTAAAAACCTAGAGCACAAGAAGGTTAATGATAGGTGAAAAGGGTGGTTTTGAGAGACAATAACCATGGGATTCCATCTGATTAGGGATGAAAAGTATCCATGAGAACCATGCCATGTGTAGAGCCATGGTACCCATATTTAGGATTAGGCTATGATTGTGATAATTAATCACATGGTTCTATGTTGTAATCATTTGTCCTCAAAGGGATAGGATTAAAGTATGAGGGAGGTGAAAAATCTCATAAATCAAGGGTCGAGCTTAAGTTAGACAAAAGGTGAGTTTGATCTTTATAACAAAAAAAAGGATGTAGATGTGAAGCATTGAGAGGCTCGGGGTTTGGTTTGCCTTCAAGAGAGGACAAATGACAAGCTCCTAATTCATACTTATGGGTTATGATGTAGGGTCCAAGCCAATTGAAAGCAAACTTGCCTCACTTACTTTTCTCCATATTGGTTACATGTTGATTTTCCTTTAAGATGAGGTCTTTGATGTTGAATTCTCATTTTTTTAGGTGCTTATTATAAATGCGCTTGATTCATTTTAATAGACATGAAGGTGATTAAGTGTAGCTAAGTAATGTTAATCAATTAACTCAAGTTGTGTTAGATGTTCTTGATGATAGTTGCTCTTAGAAATGATGTCTTGCAAGGATATGTTAAGAGAGGGAATTTGGACTTTGAGATACAAGACCACCTCTACTCTGAAGACCAAAGAGAAAGGGGTAGCAATTGTAGAGGTTCGAATACTAGTGTGATAGACCCATAAAATGAAAGGGATGTGCAAGTGACAATCTTGACCCAAAGTAATGACCATTTTGGTTAACATTTTATTGAGGGTTTTGTGAGAGGCTTCTGCCTATCCATTTGCTTGTGGATGATAAGGCGAGGAAAATATTAATTTGATGCCAAATACATCACAAAGACCTTTATATTTTTTGTTTTTGAAAGATTTTACATTATTGGTGATGATATTATGGAGAACATCGAAATGACAGATCATATGATGATTAATGAAGTCAATAATCTTTTCTGCTTTGGTCGAGATGAGTGGAATAGCCTCTACCCACTTGGTGAAATACTCGATGGTGATGATGATGGAGTGGTGTGTTGTAAAGAAGAGGATTGATTTCTCTAATGAGGTCTAGTCCCCATTGGGAGAAAGGAAAAAATTCCTTAGATACCTGAAGGCCATGAGCTGACTCATGATGTAAATTGGTGTGTTGTTGATATTTAACATACTTCACATAATCACAATAGTCTTGATTGAAGGTGGGCCAATAGTAGCCAAGGTGAAGGATACATTTAGTGATAGTCAGACCACTAAGGTGTCCCCCACATATTCCTTCATGAATTTCCTTGATAACATGGGAATATTCATGACTATGAATGTAACGGAGAAGAAGGACATTGAAACCACGTTTGTAAAAGATTCCCCCTATTATGGTATAATAAGAGGTGTTCTAAACAAAGGCTCTTCAAGCATTCCTAGAGAGGTTGGGAGGAATGATGTTGAAGTCAAGGGATTACTCATACTAAATGCTTGATGGATATTCCTCCACATTACATATGGTAGAGAGGTTGGATTTTATATAAGAGGGGGTGATAAAATGATTAATAATGACAAAGAGCTTAGAATTGGAAGGTTGAGATGGGATCTAGGAAGCAAAGGAAGCCATTATATCCATGAATTTATTGGTAGATTATGAAACATATTGGATAAGGTGATGATAAAATAATGCTAAAATTATATCTACTAGTTGTGTGTACTATTATAAGACATCTTTCTTACATTGGTAGGATCTATTAACCTAGTTGACCACAACTTGGGAATCACCAAAGACATTGATTGTCTTAACTCCCAAGGCTAAAGTAGTTAGGAGGCTTATTACTAGGGCTTCATACTAAATCATATTGTTGGTATATTCAAAATCGATCTTGAAGGAAATAGAAAGAGGTTCTCCATTAAAGAGAACAACTCCGACACCCCCACCACGCTGGCATTTTAAATCATCAAAAAACATGGTCATTTGGTAGGTGATGTCCTCTTGAGAAAGAGTCATGACGGACTCATTTGGAAACACAAGAGGAAGTGGTTTATTGTCTATAAAAGGAGCTTCAAACAATTGGTCAACAATGAATTACCCTTAAATCAACTTCTTCTGGAGGAACTCAAGGTCAAATTCAGCTAGGAGCATAAACCACTTAGTCATACACTAGTTTTGGTATGGTTTAGAGTGTATGTACTTGAGTGGGTCAGTGTGGGTGATGAAAAAGGTTTTTTGATTGAGGTAATGCAAAATTTTAGTATCCATCAAGACTAAGGCAAGGCACAACTTCTCGATGTGGGTATACCAAGACTCATACTCTATAAGTGTTCAACTTATGCAGTAGACAACTTGTTCTTTATTTTATTCATCATGGTGAGTGAGCATTGCCCCTAAGGAATGGTCTGTGGTAGAGATATAAAGGTAGAAGGGTTGGTTTTATTTAGGAGGGGTAAGAATTGGTGGAGAAAGGAGGTGTTATTTGAGTGAATTAAAGGCCTGTTGGTAGTCCTTAGTCCACTTAAAAGATGTATCTTTCTTGAGAAGATGGTGAAAAGGTTGACATCTATATGATAAAGGAGAGATGAAATGATAGATGGATTGGAGCTTCTCGTACAATCTGTGGAGTTGCTTAAGATAGGTTAGAGGTGGCATGTCAAGGATTTCTCTAACTTTGGTAAGGTCTACTTTGATTCCTTGGAGAGAGATGATAAAGCCAAGAAGCTTTCCAGATAGGACCCCAAAAACACATTTCTTGGGGTTGAGTCAGACATGAAAATTGATTAGGTGATCAAAGATAATTTTGTGAACTTAAATATGATCCTTGGGATATTTATATTTACTATAGAGATCATCTGCATAGTCCTCTATGATTTTTTGGATGAGATCATTGAAGATGTAGGTCATCACATGCTGGTAGGTTGCTCTAGCGTTCTTTAGACTAAATGGCATGACACTATAGCAGAAAGTTCCACATGGGGTGATAAAAGAAGTCTTATTCTGATCCTCAAGGGCAATCAAGATTTGATTATATCCCAAAAAACCATCTATGAGGTCTAACATCTCATGGTCAGCTATAAGATCAACAAATTGGTCGATTCTAGGCAAAGAGAAGTCATCCTTTAAACAAGCAAGGTTGAGGTCATGAAAGTTAATACAGAGGCAAATTCCATCTATTGGCTTGGTGATGGGAATGATATTACAAACCCATTGGGGATGGTCAATGGGTTAGATAAAGTTGACAGATAAGAGGCATTAAAGCTCTTCTTAGAATATAAGGGTGATACGAGGGTTCACTTGCAAAGCTTTTGCCTAATAGGCTTAGCATCGAGACAAATGATGATGTTGTGGAGAGAAATGGAAGGGTTAATCCTAAGCATATCTTGATAGGATTAAGAAAATTTTATGCTATGGTCATGAAGGAAGGAAGGGTATTCCTATTGCTCTAAAGAATCTAAGGATTGACCAATCTTCATAATATGGGGATTATCTTGAGTACCCAAGTTGAAATCAATAGTGGATTCATTAAACATGGTTTGGTTTTAAAAAGGAAGGGATTTATCTATATAAGAATCCCCCACACCAAGATAGGTGATAATGGAATCATCATCATGACGTTGGATGGTAAGAGAATCATTTTCTAGAATTCTAGGATGAATTAGAAGAAAGGTTTTAGTTTGACCACCCTTTTGATAGGTTAGGGGGCCAGACTAATGGTATTGACTAAAAAAAAGTTAGGAGTGATGATTTAAAAATCCTCAGGATTCGAAGGAGATGGAGTTGGTGAGGATGGGATGTCTTCCTCAATGGTGGTGATGGGTTTGGGTGAATTGGTGGGTTCTTCTGGTGGTACAAACCTAAGGCCAAATAACTCATGAACTTTCTAGGTTTTGATCGAAGGTAACTCATGGGGTCTATATTCATAATGATCAAGGTTGAATCCCTTTTAGGCACACCTGTAAAGGCACAATTTGGTAAATTTTGGTTTGTGCAAATAAGAGAAATCAGAAGTAAATGGTTGGATAGAAGAGGTGGTGGAGGAAGTAAGAAGTAGATGATCAAGTCCTCCATAGATGAAATTAGTTTGGTGGTTGGGAAGTCTAAAAGGAATGATGGTTATAATATTGGGATTATATTCAAGATCATGGTCAAGGTTCCTATACTCTTCAGGAGGAGGGAAAGTGTCTAAGGCCAAAAGATGATACTCTCCCAGTGAAAGATGTTGGAGTGTAGGTTCTAGGGGGTCCTCTATGGGGATTTGAGAAGAAGGGATAGATGAGCTAGTTAAAGCTTCATCGATGGTAGGGGTAGAGTTGTTGGTGGTTGGTGGTGAGGTAGATGAACAAGGAATAAGAATGTCATTGAGTTGATATGTCATGTTGTAAGAGGCAAAAGGACTAGGGTCAGCTTGTATGACGATGACTTGACACATTGATGTAAGGTAAATGGGACACAATTCATGGCGTGTCTAAGTAAGATGTTGTATTAAAACTTACCTTATAAAATGTAGAAGTGGTATAGAAGTGTGTAAGGTCCCAAGCGGATGTGAAGGATGACTGTTCAAGTTGTGGCCGTAGTATCATTAAAGGAACGAAGGACCTCTGAGGTTTTTGACATAATATTATTTGGTAGTTGGAGTTGGTCATAAACATGAGAAGAGATAATGTTAATACTAGATCATACATCAATCATCACCCTTTTGTTGGGTTTTGATTGATATATTCAGTGATGAAGAGAGTTAGATCTAGATCTTCAGGATGAACAAAAGGTATTTTTGAATCCTTGAATGTAACAAGGGAATAAATTTGAAGGGTTTTGATAAAGGCTGCAAGAGATTGAGGGTCTTCAAGTTGAACCTATATAGATTGAAAAGCCTCTATAAGTGCTTGGCAGTGATGGGGTGAGGTATTGATCAGTTCATATAAGCTCATCTTCATTAGTGTCTGGCGAAGCTACTTTATAACTACTCATTAGATAGATTCAGAAGGGTTAGAGGGAGAGGTACCTAAAATGGATATTTTGGGTTTTGTTAAAGGTGAAGGTGACTGATCCTGATTGGAAGGTTGATGAGTGGAAGGATATGTTGATGAAATGGACACTTTAGCTTTTCCCTTATCTTTTTGTTGGGCTTGAGATTAGGTGACCATATGGATAGTGTGGATGAGGGGAGGTATTGGGCTAGAAGGCTACTTCAGTTCCTCCTCATTCTTAGATGAGAGTGTGGGAGTAGGTAAGTGTTGGATAGGTTCATTTTATGGTTGGGTTGGTAATGGGATCAAAAGAGGTTCATTTGATAATAGATCATCCTCATCCCATAAGTTATGGATGAACACTTGGAGAGATTTGCATCTCTCTGTGTCATGTTTAGTTATCCTATGGTATGAGCAGATTAAGCTATCATTGAACTAATATGGTTTAGGACTTGAAGGGTCAAAGTATTTGATAGGTGGTAAGATTAAGGAAGAAGTTTGTAACAACCTTTGTATAATGGTCGAATAAGATTCAAGCAAAGGTATTATGGGTGATTGGTTTTTGGTTTTTGGGGTGGGAGCCTTGTTAGAAGTAGGCTTCACTACGGAAACTATGGGTGGTAGAATGGTTTTGGTTGAAAGTTTTGATTGGAATTGTTTTGTTTTGGATTGGTTTGAGGTAAAGGCTTTAAAGGTGAAAGATTTGGAGGTGGATGATTGACATGATAAAGGTTTGGATATGGGTGGGAAGGTGGAGGTAGATAGTTTGGATAAAAATGATGGGGAGGTTGATGTTTTGGACGGGGTAGGTAAAGGTAGAATGAAAGGAGGAAGTTTAGTTTGGGTAGTTTTGGGAGGGTTCACCTTCTTGCTAGAGGGATGATCTCTTAGGATAGAATAAGGATGAGGTCCCAAGATAGAAGGTAAGAGGAAAGGAGGTGGTATGGTTCTAGTTTTAGCTATGAGATTAGGTGGCTCCACCTTTTTGGTTGGTTTGGTTAAGGTTTTCTTTGGTGGACTAGATGGGTTTAAATCTAACTTCAAAGATGGGTGGATAAGGCTAGGAGTAGGGAGTATCCCTAAGTTCTTGATGGGTTTGGTTAAAGAGGTGTGAGGTGATTTGATAATTTGGGATGGAGATGGTTTGGATGGTTCTTCCATAGTTTTGGAAAGAGAGGTGTTTGATGAAGGGATTGAGGTGATGATAGGTTTAATGGTGGATAAAAGTGAGGTTGAAGGTTCATGTTTTTTTGATTGGGAAGCCCAAGATGGTGCCAAGATGTGGCTCAATCCATATTGGGTTGAGAAGAGAATTCTAGGGTTTGTACTAGTCTAGAGAAGGGTTTGTAAATTGGTTTGGTTCTTTGGGCATCAGATTCAAAAATTAGGCCCATAGGCTGGGTTAAGGTAGTGGTTTCTTCACCTTTATCCTTGATGAAAGAGTTAAAGATTTGGGAAGATGTTTCCTATATGGAAGTAGTAGATAAGGTGATCTCTCCTTGTGGAATGGTTTCCAAAGAGAAAGTGGGTGATTCCATGATGGGGGAGGAAGGTATGATGGAAATGGTTTCCTCCTTGGGTATTTATATCAAAGGAAAGGTAGGTAAGTCTGTTATCTCATTAAGTGAATGAAAGGAGGTGGTTGTTTCTTTTGTTTGGGTATTCAAAGGAATGGAGGGTGATTCAACCACTTCAATAGGTGGAGTGGAGGAAGAGGTGGTTGAGGTAGTGGTTTACTCAATGATAGGTTCATTGATAATAACATTGACCATATGGACCTCATGAGCGTGAGATGATTTTGGTTTGTTGTCATCATGGTTGGTAGAAGGGGTGTGATTGGGACAAGGTTGTTAAAAGATGTTGAGTGACTGATTTGGGGGTGCATTGGGATTGTCTAATGTAATTTCTCCCTTATCAATCAAGTTTTGAACAATGGTTTTGAAGGTGTTACACCTACTAATGTCATAGCCAATGACACGGTGGAAAGCACATAGATCATTCTTATTATACCAATCAAGCATAAGATGAGAAGCATCAAATTGTAGAGGAGGTTTGATAGGGAGAAGTTGTATTATGTTAGATTTGATAAATTTTTCCAAAATTGAAGCATATGACTCCCTTAGCAGAGTGTATTGTTTTAGGGTAGCCCAATTTTGATTTTAGGTTTGTTGATTGGAGGAATTAGAGGAATTGGTTTGCTTGGGTTGGTTGACGATTAGAGGTGGGGTTGTTTTGAAGACAATCATGTTTGAAACTAACTTCGGTTTGGTGTTGGGGTAGTTAGAGTGGTTGGTGGTTTCAGATAGGTAAGGGTTGTTGGATTTAAAGATATAGTTTTTGTTTCTTAGTTTCAACTTCCCCTCATCGATGGATCTGATTTCTAGTTTACGTGCCATGGTGAAAGCCTCGTCAAAGGTTCTAAAAGTTTGAACCTATAGAGTGGGGGTGATATGTTTGGCACAATGTTGAGAGAAAATTACATTCAACTCTAGTTGGGGCAAAGAGAAAGAGATCTAGTTGATAAGACCTCACCATCGTGCTACAAAATCAGTAATTGATTCATCATCAAACTGCCTAATAGAGTAGAGGTCAGTGATGGAGACCTTATTAGATATATTGATTGAGAAGTCATCTAAAAAGGTTTGGGTGAGTTGGGAAAAGGAAAATATGGAGTGCTTAGTGAGAGAATTGTACCAATATAATGTTGGTCTAGATAAAGACATAGGAAAGGTGCGAAGGAGAAGAGCATCGTCATAGGTAATTAAATAGCATGAATGTCAAAATTCTCTTAGGTGTTGTTGGGGGTCATCCTTGATTTGGAACTTATAAAATTTAGGTAATTCCCATTAAGGAGGGTAAGGTTGGATAGGGATAAATGGGTGAATAGGTTCATTATAGATTTGGTCGTAAGACAAAATATTATGAGCCCTAGAGATAAATATCTCTAGGTTGGTCATTTTATCCATCAACATTTTGACCAAATCTATTTGGGCCTGGGTAGTTCCATAATTATATGGTAAGTTTTATTGGGTTTGGGTGGATATAATATATGGATAACTAGTAGAGGGTTGAGTAGATGCCACATGTTGGTATGTGGTTATTGAGGGTTGGGATGATGCCACATATGGATTAATGGGTGTTGTACCCCAAAAATATCACTCTTTTTGGGAACAACCTATGAACTATTTTGGTTTAACAGACCAAAATCCTCTCTCCCCTTTTCAAGAATTGTTTTGAGCATTCGAGTTCTTCATTCTTCAAGCTTTTTAAAAATCTACGGACTCTACAGGCTTGAATCTACGGACTCTATAGGAAGAAAATCTACAGACTCTACAGGCTTAAAACTTTTGACTCCATAGGCCAAGTTCTACGGGCTTCGCAGGTTGATTTCTACGGACTCTACAAGAAAGAAGCAAGCTCTCAACACTTAGGCAATTGCAAGGTTGGTTCAATGACAAGGTTCAACCAAAATGTCCATCGACAAGCTTCTAAGCAAGGATTGAATGATTGAACCATTGAACCTTGAACCATTTTGGTTTAATGGGTTCAATGGGTTCAAAGGTTCAATGTCATCAACAAGAGTTAAGCACATTTTTCAAAGTTTAACAGGTTCAATGGTTCAACAGGTTCAACGACCAAATGGTTCAACACATTTGGTTCAAAAAGATCAAAAGGACTTAGCCAAATAAAAAGAATGAACCGATTAAACCGTTGAACCTTGAACCAAAAGGTTCAACGAGTTCACATGTTCAAAGGTTCAACCAGTGCGATGAAGATCAAAGAGCTTAGAAAGAACAAGGAAGTGACATACAAAGGATGAACCAATGAACCGATTGAACCTTGAACTAAAAGAGTTCAAAGTTCAATGGTTCATGGATTCAAAGGTTCAAAGGTAGCTCAGTCAAGGAAAGAAGCAACAAACAGGTGGTTCAACGGATGGTTCAGCCAAGGAGCGGGAAAGCAATTGAACCAGGAAGCAATGGAATAAAAGAGACTGAATGAACCGATGAACTAATGTACTTTTAGTGGGTTCAAAGGTTTAAGGTTCAACATGGTTCAAGCGGCTAGCGACCATTGACAGCCCCGTAGACGTCAAATTTAAAGTAAGGGAATATCCATTGAAATTCAAATAAAGCGTAGGACTTAAAGGAAGAACCAAGTGACTAGCCGAAAAGATAGCCCAAGAGCTCAAATCATAGTAGGAAGAGACAAAGAGGAAAATAACTATGTAGAAGTTATTCTGGTAGCTAGAACAGTCTGCAAAGTAGATTTTCGAGCTTGCAAACAATTGAAGGTGTGGCATGTTGGTCTCCTTTGGAGTAAAGACAAAATGGACAGTACGCAGACGTTAGAGGGGACAACCCAAATGATCTAGGCTCAGGAGAAGACATATGGGATGAAATGACTGCCATAGTTAAGATAGCTACCCTATTTTAGATGCAGTCCTTTGACAAACTTAGAAATGCATTCAAGGCATTGAATGCACCTCATGGGTCATTCTATGGAACAAAGTGCCAAGTCTTTCTGGGTTGCTATATATTGTAATCTCTTGTATCATTCTAAGAGAGATCTTCCCATTACTAGAAGCAAAACTCTACCCAAATTGAAAGGCGAATACTGAGACTTTGAGCTCAAATTGTTGTTCATATTATTTTATCTGAATGACAAAACAAGTTACTTGTATACTTTGTGTTGTTATAGCTTGTGCCATTATAGGAGATTACTCTTATGTCTGTCTTCTAGATGCATTCTTGTTTATTTAATCTAACAAGCAGAACTAGTGGAAGTGATAAAGAAGGTGTCCTGAAGCTAGCTACTTTCAGACTTTGTGTTGTCATAGTTGTCTTCAGTGTGTGTGTTTTTTTTTTTTGTGTAAAAGACTTTGGGATGACTTTGTGCCCCCATTGTTCTTCGTATCTCACTCTTGGGCAGTGAGGTGGAGACTTTGTGCTACATTTTAGGTTGCTAGTTACTCTGCACCTTTGGTTACCAGTTACTTGTCACTACCAAAAAGATTCCTATTGTTTACAAGAATAAGCACTTCTAAAAGAAGAGAAGTGCCTTTTGTCATTTCACCAAGATTTCTACTATCCAAGAAGGGATCTGGCTCTTGGCTGAATGTTACTTCTGAAAGAAGAGAAGTACCTTCACCAATCACCCAGGATTTCTTCTTTGCTCTGTGAGCATCATCTCTAAAAAAAGAGAGATGGATGGTTTATCCTATCCTCGAGTGTTATTTTCAGCTAATATATATAGTATATAGCTCCTACGTATTTATAGGGAACCTCCCTTTGATGAGATGAGAGATTTGTCCCCTTTGGATGTGGTAAACATGCAACTTTGCATGATCAATCTCCTTATGCTGTGGTTGAAGAGACCTATTTTTCTCACCAGTTAGCTAGTTGATAAAATATTCACCCAATAATTTTTGGCGACTCCGCTGAGGATGAACGTGTAGTCTGAAGCCTCAAGTTTTAAATTGAAGCAGTCCCTACCCTTATCCATTATAGACTTTGGTGACTCCATTCCATGTCTTACCCATTATCATTATGGCCTTACCATCTTCCTCCATCTCTATTATATTATCTGGTCTGTAAAACTAGAGCCACTGAGATAAAATGCATAGTTTGAAGCCTCAAGCTTCAAGCTGAAGCAGGGCCAATTCTTTCCCATTTTTGTTCTACAATTTGGCAACTCCACGCTATACAAGAAGCCAGAGAGCCCAAGGTAGAGCTACTTTTTATACTATTAGTAGAGCTTTGCCTATCCATACACCACCCAAATTTGTTATCTTCTTTTTCATAATCCCATCATGGCAATTCAAGGCCCCTAGGGTAACTCATTCGGTCCACTAAATTTTACTCCACCTCTGCATGAACTTCCACGCAGCTCAAGAAAGAACTTTCCCAAATTTTTTGGTGATGGGAGAGTTCACCCCGATGAACACATTACAGCCTTCAGCATAGCCTGCAGTGTGATAAGGGTGGAATTTGAAGACGTGGTAGTCAGGCTATTTGTGGAAACACTACAAGGCACTGCTATAGAATGGTTTTACCACTTGCAGGCTCAGTCAGTGACTGACTGGGACACTCTCAAAGCTAAATTTGAAGCTAGGGTTAAGCCTACAAAAGATGCACACGCTTTGCTGGCCTAGCTTATATAGATGAAGAAGGAACCTCATGAACCCATGAGGGATTTCATAGCAAAGTTTGACAAGCTGAGGAATCAAATTCCTATCATTGCTCAGCCCACACCTAAAAACTTCAAATGCTTCTTCATCAACTCACAACTACCTAAAGTGAGTTTTTTATTGAGACGTGCTGGCCACATAGACCTTGAGGCTACTCAAGACTTGGCTACTGAGGTAGAAGATGACCTTATCTTGGCAGCAAAGATAAGGAGAGATCCAAATAGAGGTAAACCCTCTTCATCTTCTGAATACTCACCCACAACCACCACTGATCAGATGGTGCAAAAGCTAGCAAATGAATTGCTAGCCTTGAAAAGGCAAATGGCACAAGGTATGTTTTTGCTCTTTCATATAGAGAGGTACCAAGGAGGACATTCCCCAATCAGTCATATCAAAGCAATTCTACCAGAAATCAAGGGCAGCCAAATTGTCTTCCTCCCCCACATAAAAACCTCACCCTTGAAGCATCTCCAACCAACTCAGCAGTTGGATATCTTGAAACTAAACATGATTTCTCTTTCCAACCTAAGTTTGAGCAAGGAAATGATGTTGATATCTTCACAGAGGATCAAGAAGAGTCAGCTGGTGACTCCCACATTGGTTTCTTGAATTACTAGGATGAACCCAAAAGTAAAGGTGAAGCAGTCGAGGGATCATACGCAGTGTTCACCCGGTCCAAGAACCAGTCAGACCAGCAAGCTGATAAAGAAAAGATAGAGGAGTGACCTCAACCAATAATTTCAATTGCTAAACATGGGACCACTCTACCTTTCCAACCAAAAGACTTGGTGATTGCTAAGAAAGTAAGTACCTCAAATATCCCTACGTCTTCTACTTCAAATTCACAGGCCAGTCCTTCCCCTCCCAAAAACCAAAAGGATGAATTCCAATCCTCTCTTCCTAGTCCATTTTAGTCATTTGACATAGTAGACCATGTCAAGAAAACTAAAATCCAAATGACTAAATTTGGATTTCTGCAAGCCAATCCTAAGAAGTTGGACATTGATGGAGAACTAAGTATGGACCTGTCTGAGGCAAGGATCCCTGTCAAGGGCATAATGAAGATATTGCTCCCTGAAAAGGAGATAAAATATGTGCTCACCTAAATATTAGCCCCTACAACTCAAATTTTGTTTGAGTCTTTGGGTAGGGGTAATTATTTTTTGTCCACAGAGGATGTTCACATTTCTATAGATGAAAATCTTGTAGCTAGCAATCTAGAAATTGATCCAAACAAGACATCAAAAGAATTGGTAGGGCACAATACAAATGAAGAAGGATCTTCCATCTCTAATAAAGAGAAATCTAATAGAATATCAACTTTTGATGATGCTTGGATCCTGAAATTCGATGGCAGCAATTCTTCTACCAATGCTAGAGCTGGGACTGTGTTGATATCTTCTCAAGAAGATATTTTTCCTTCATGCAAGTTGCAGTTCAACAACACCAACAACATAGTTGAATGTGAATCTCTATTGCTCGGATTGAAGCCTGCTCAAGACCAAGATGTCAAACTCATTCACACCAAAGGAGATGATGAACTGGTGGTTTGTCGGGTGTCTGAAGGGGACAATCAAAACACGTGCTAGATTGAACTAGTAGAATAACAAGATATGGTGGTGGACCATACTACTGTACTCCAAAGTCAGCAAAAGGAACTCTTCACCAAGAGAGCAAGGAGTTATAGTTTTTAGATTGAAGACCACGTCTCGCCATGGGGCAAGAAGAGAGAACTGAAAGGAGTGCACAGAAAATGTGATTCTTGGTGGAGAGTTCCATTCGCCCATCACCGATTTTAGAGAGAAAATGGTTTATTACTAGTTTATCAAGATGGAATGCCATTTTCATTGTCTCACAATGGGTAGCATCTAAATCACTTCAATTTTTGAAGTATCAGATAAGTTTACCTGTACATATGTATATTTGTATAGTCTTTATTTCTATTTTGTGCTTTTCATTTTCATTTTCATTTTTTTGGAGCCTTTTTTTTTGGGTAGCATGACTCCATAGCCCAATGGCATACTTCAAGGCATTGGAGATTTTGGTTTCTACTCCCCTCAGTTATTTCAAAATTTTAACTAAGGGAAGTTCCCCAACTGGATGTAGTTATTGTCCCCCAAAAATATCACTCTTTTTAGGAACAACCTATGAACTATTTTGGTTCAACAGACCAAAATCCTCTCTCCCCTTTTCAAGAATTGTTCTGAGCATTCAAGTTCTTCATTCTTCAAGCTTTTCAAAAATCTACAGACTCTATAGGCTTGAATCTATAGACTCTATAGGAAGAAAATATACGGACTTTGCAGGCTTGAATCTACGGACTCTGCAGGTAGAAAATCTACAGACTCTACAGCTTTAAAACTACGAACTCCGCAGGCCAAGTTCTATGGGCTTCGCAGGTTGATTTCTATGGACTCTACAGGAAAGAAGCAATCTCTCAACACTTAGGTGATTTCAAGGTTGGTTCAACGACAAGGTTCAACCAAAATGTCCATCGACAAGCTTCTAAGCAAGGATTGAACCATTGAACCGTTGAACCTTAAACCATTTTAGTTCAATAGGTTCAATGGGTTCAAAGGTTCAACATCATCAGCAAGAGTTAAGCGCATTTGTCAAAGTTCAAAGTTTAACCGCTTCAAGGTTGAACAACTTCAAAACACTTATCAAAGAGAAGAAGGCTTGAACTATTGAACCACTTTGGTTCAAAGGTTCAACGGGTTCAATGGTTCAACAGGTTCAACGACCAAATAGTTCAACGCCTTTGGTTCAAATATATCAAACGGACTTAGCCAAATAAAAAGAATGAACCGATTGAACCGTTGAACCTTAAACTAAAAGGTTCAATGAGTTCACAGGTTCAAAGGTTCAACCAGTGCGATGAAGATCAAAGAGCTTAGAAAGAACAAGGAAGTAACAGACAAAGGATGAACTAATGAACCGATTGAACCTTAAACTGAAAGAGTTCAAAGTTTAATGGTTCATGGGTTCAAAGGTTCAAAGGCGGCCTCAGTCAAGGAAAGAAGCAACAAACAGGTGGTTCAACGGATGGTTCAACCAAGGAGCGAGAAAGCAATTGAACCAAGAAGCGATGGAATAAAAGAGACTGAATGAACTAATGAACCAATGAACCAATGTACTTTCAGTGGGTTCAAAGGTTTAAGGTTCAACATGGTTCAAGTGGCTAGCGACCATTGACAGTCTCGCAGACATCAAATTTAAAGTAAGGGAATATCTGTTGAAATTCAAATAAAGCGTATGACTTAAAGGAAAAACCAAGCGATTGACTGAAAAGATAGCCCGAGAGCTCAAATCATAGTAAGAAGAGACAAAAAGGAAAATATCTACGTAGAAGTTATTCTGGTAGCTGAAATAGTTTGCAAAGTAGATTTTTGAGCTTGCAAACAATTGAAGGCACGGCCTGTTGGTCTCCTTTGGAGTAAAGACAAAATGGATAGCTACGCAGATGTCAGAGGGGACATACCAGATGATCCAAGCTCAAGAGAAGACATGGGATGAAATGACATGCCATAGTTAAGACAACCACCCTATTTTTAATGCAATATTTTGACAAACTTGGAAATGCATTCAAGGCATTGAATGCACAACATGACCCATTATATGGAACAAAGTGCCAAGTCTTTCTAGGCTTCTATATATTGTAATCTCTTGTATCGTTCTAAGAGAAATCTTCTCATTACTAGAAGCAAAACTCTACCCAAATTGAAAGGTGAATACTGAGACTTTGAGCTCAGATTATTGTTCATATTATTTTATTTGAATGAGAAAGCAAATTACTTGTAGACTTTGTGCTGTTATAGCTTGTGCCATTATAGGAGATTGATCTTATGTTTGTCTTCTAGATGCATTCTTATTTATATAATCTAACAAGCAGAACTAGTGGAAGTGATAAGGAAGGTGTCCTAAAGCCAGCTACTTTCAGACTTTGGGTTGTTATAGTTGTCTTCAGTGTGTGTTTATTTTTTGTTTCTATGTAAAGGACCTTGGGACAACTTTGTGCCCCCATTGTTCTTCATATCTCACTCTTGGGGAGTCGAGGTGGAGACTTTGTGCTACATTTCAGGCTGCTGGTTACTCTACACCTTTGGTTACCAGTTACTTGTCACTACCAGAAAGATTCTTGTTGTTTACAAGAACAAGTACTTCTGAAAGCTGAGAAGTGCCTTCTATCATTTCACTAAGATTTCTACTATCTAGGAAGGGATCTGGCTCTTAGTTGAATGTTACTTCTGAAAGAAGAGAAGTACCTTCACCAATCACCCAAGATTTGTCCTTTGATCTGTGAGCATCATCTCTGAAAAAAGAGAGATGGATGGTTTATCCTATCTTCGAGTGTTATTTTCAGCTTATATATATAGTATATAGCTCCTACGTATTTATAGGGAACCTCCCCTTGATGAGAGGAGAGATTTGTCCCCTTTCGATGTGGTAAACTTACAACTTTGGATGACCAATCTCCCTATGCTGTGGTTGAAGAGTCCTATTTTGCTCACCAGTTAGCTGGTTGACAAAATATTCACCCAATAATGGGCACAAAAGCTTGGGTAGAAGATGGAGCTATATATCCTTGTGGATTAGTAATATAGCATGGGTAGGGTGTCATAAGTATTTGTTGAGGGGTTGATGTGGGTTGGTTTAGAGGTATGATCAAATTGGTATATTAAGGAATTGATATGGATTGAGTTGGAGGTAAGGTATGGTTAATTGGTTGGGGATTAGTGGTGACTCTAGTACTAATAGGTGGAAGGGTATAAGGTATAGAAAACACCACATTTTAAAGTGGGGTGGATATTGGTGGGTTAGTAGTGATAAGGGGGATAGTGGCAATATGGACAGAAGGTATCCCCACAGTGGGTGGAGTATGTGTAACTAATAGTAAGGTTACCCCTATGTTGGAGGAGTTAGTTGGTGTAGGGGGTGTTTGGTTATGGGTTGGGTTGTTTGATTGAGTTTGGGTAGAGGTAGTAGGTGGATTGGGTAGAGGTAGTGGCAACCATAAGATGGGGAGGTATCCCATAAGGTGGATCCGTAGGAGGAACCAAAGCAGGGGTATGGTGAGATAGGGTGTTGAGGTAATGTTGGAGGGCCACGAGGTTGTTATCAAGGAAGGTGAAAAAAAATTCATCACCTTGGGAAACTACCCAAGACATGGTAGGGGGACAGAGGGATGGGGAAAACTCTCAACATCTGAGGTATACTCCATGGAGAAAGAACAAGAGGAAGGTCGTTATGGTTGGTTTGATTTCTCAACTATTATCGAGTAAAAACCATATGAGAAATAGAAATGAATAAAGGAAAGCTCACAAATCAAACACAAAGCAAACAAAAGAGAAAGATATCAAGGCAATCAAAACTTACACTAGAGTGCATTTAAAATCCTAGGATATCTTTTATCTCATTTTTGGCTTATGTCTTCGTTAGAAAGTGTGAAGAAGTTGATTTTTAGAATAGGTACTAGATGGAAATCTATGGTTGGTTTCATGTGTTTAAGGCTCTCAAAAGGATTTGTATTGGAGATAAATACGTGGCTTGGTATTGGAACCTACCCCCTCACTTCACACATTACAATGATAAGGGTATCAGGTGCTTAGCTAGTATATACTGATTTCTAGAGTTTAGACTCGACCAAAGACGTGAGTTTTCGTTCTCTTCTTGGTAATGACCTCTAAGTAATATAGCCAATGGGTGAAGGTGGTCCGCTAAGAGATGAAACCCTAGTTGGGCCTTATGTCAAATGTTTTGATGTTTAATTGATTTAAGTGGTTTGGTATAGTGTGTGATAAAGAAGTGAAGCTACAATTGATTACTTTGCTTTTAATTTAATTAAATGAGCTAAACATGAGAGCAATCAATGTATACAAGGTTTATTTTATACCCAAAATAAATTTTGATTTATTTATATGAGTATAGAATAAGGAAGAAAAGGGCACCTAGATGCTGTTAGGTCCTACTGGGCGTGCTAAAATATTTCTCTCAATTTTTGATTATTTCTATTTTAAAAAAAAGTAAAAAACTAATAATAAGGGTGTGGTAGAAAGACCTTTTTGTTTATGTATGTGTGATTCAGTTGATCATGAAGAGATCCTCTTTGTCTTGGGAATAATGACCTATAGATAAGAAAACACTCATGCAAAGGGGTTGTTAGATGGGTAGCAAGATGGATTGTCTAGCATGAGCTAGATCTAGGAGTGTGAGCTTACTAGGAGGCTATAAATTCACTCTCTTAAAATAATCAAGTTGAAATAAATAAAGATAAAGTACTTGCATCAAATGACAAAAAATATTTAAAGGAAATGCAAGAAGAAATAAATGCTTGATAAAGGAAAATAGACTAATTATAGAAAATAACGGGTCAATACTAATGCTAAAGAGGTGAGGTTGGGTTCAAAAAATAGATGGGGTCTCTGTGAATAGGTAGAGACAAAAAAAAGTAGAATTTGGTTGGGGGTAGATAGGTGGAAATAACTTATTATTTATTACCACAGTGATCGTTGGTGGTCGGGGTGACCATTGATGGTTAAGTTAATCATCGACGGTTGGATGCTCATCGATAGTTGAAGCTGACCATCAGTGATCAGAGTGACCATCAATAATTACTATGGGTTCTGAGCATGTTTTAGAAAAGTCCAGTTTAAGTTGCAGAAAGGGGTCAATAAGTGTACTAGGGGTTTGTTTAAGATCAGGGGTTAGAATAATAAGTAGAAGGGTGTGGTCTAGGTAAAAATGTCAAAAACCAAATAAACAACTTGAAAACCAAAAATGACTTAGTTGGTTTCTTGATAGTTGGTGATTGATCCTAGAGTAATTTTGGTAGAGTAATGGTAGTTTACCTAAAGAATGATTTTGGTAGAGGTTTGAGTCTCTATCATGGTTGTTGTCTTGATGAAGGGATAATCTAAAAAGAAGTTTGAAGTTTGATGGATGAATTCTTTGATTGTTAAATTCTTAGATCCCCTTCACCTCCTGCTCCCCTCATTTTATAGGCAAAGAGAGATGAAAGTAGAAGGTTCCATAGGAGGTTTGGTTGGTTGCTATGATGTGTTAACTTGTTATCCATATTAAATTTTGATGTGTTAACTTCCACATAGCTCGAGTTATTTTTGTTTATATGGGGAAGGGACCTGACCGTCAATGATCAAGGTGACTGTTGGTGGTCAAGGTAACCGTCGAAAATTGATTGTCTAAAGTTAAGTGGGGTAAAAAGGTGGGTTTGGTCAGTTGGTCAAACTAACCATGGTTAGGTTTGATTAGGGTTCAAAGGGTCAAATTGGTCCTAAGATGGTCCAGGGGTGTTTTGACATTAGAAACTATAGTGTGTAGAATTCTAGTGTCTACAAGTGGTATTGGTGCTAGTGTCCCTCCTTCTACTCATGTTACATTTCCTATACATCATTGCACATCATGTTGAAATAAGTGTATGGGACCTCCTATTTATGTATGACATACACAGTCTACATCTATGGAGACTAGACCTAAAATTGTCTAGTGTACTAGTAATTTTAATTATCTTCCATCTACAGCTCCTTTAGTACCTCAGAACACCAAGACACTTGAGTTTATTCCTTTTGTAGCTTCTTCCAAACTTTAGGAGACTAGCATGCCAAGCATACGTCACCTATAGATGCTTTAGTATCTCATGACACTAGCATGCTAGACATTATGCCAGTTGTAGTAGCTTCAATAACTCCTCTTAGGACATGTCAACTTGATGTGGAGGAATTATCTACTTAATCATCTATATTTGATACACATTTTTAATTTTAATTATAGTTTGTAATATAATATTATGTTTATTTTCTAGTATGAGTTTACTTAATTGACTAAATTTTTTATTTATTGTATAGATGATTAGTGATATTTTGGGTAGCTCAACAAGCCTTGATTCTATTGTAGAGGCTGCAATTGGCACTAGTGTACCCTATACTTAGATTTGGAAACTTTCAAATTACATATTTATTTATGTATATTTATTGTCCCTTGAACAAAAAAATATGTTTTAAGATATATATTATAGTCATAGATTTTTTATCATGCTCATTAGATTCACACATTATTCATTTATTGGTTTTATAGATAATGAGGGATGATATGTGCACCCCTCATAGACAACAACAATGTTTTTTTGATGTTACAATTACATATGAGGATCTATTATCTTCGCATCAGGTCATGATTCAGAGATGGAGTTTGGTAAAACACATAGTAAAATTGTTTTTTAGCTTCAAGCAATGATATTCTATTTTATATTTACATAAATATATGCACATCTAGATCTAATGATATATATATATATATATATATATATATATATATATATATATATATATATATATATATATATATATATATATATATATATATATATATATATGATTATCTATCAGGGGTGTATATGCAATCTCACAACCCTAGACAACCATTTAGGTGGAATAAGGTGAGTCTACAATCATTTTGAAAAAAAATTGTTCATTAAAAAAATTATCATTTTTAATATATAATTTTCATGCATTAAATTTTATGTTTCATATGTTGTGTAGACACAATAATATTTAGAGGCTATGGATTAAATATTTAATGACTCACATGCTAAGAGGAGATGTCTCCTCGTATTGAGGCATCCAACACCCCTGGCTCTATATATATGCCAATAAAGTGCAATTTATTTAGAGGTAATAAGGAGTAGTAGAGCTAGTTATTGTGTTAGGGGTCTAGTTGTAGGCACAATCGATGTTTTATGTTGATATGGCCCACATTGTATGCCTATATGGTGCATTTTGTGTATGTACCTATTATGGTCTACATATTTTCTTGATATATGTTTTACTATTTATGTCAATATGACATAGAACTTTGCATATACATATGTATACTATTCGACAAATAAGCTTCCTTTACCTATGTGTATTTTTTATTTTGATCATTTAATGTTTACACATATTATTGGTTAGTGATAATTATTAATTCATATGGGGCTTAAAAAATCCACATTTTATTCTAAGTTAGGTGCTTCATCATTATGTATATTTTACATTTACATTTGACATTTACTTTTTACTTGTTTTATTTACATTTCATTACATATCAATTTGGATTTGCATATCAAATTCATCAGTTTCTACAAAATATGTATGGGTAGTGTGAGTAAAAAAAATTCTATAAGGTAGCGATATTATTATGTGCAATAACATATTATATGAGGGATTCATCATATTCATATATATGAACTATAGTTAGAGTCTTATTTGGGTCATGTAGGGGTGTTCAAGTAGTTAGAGTCTTGATATTGGTACTTCTAGAATGTTTACAATGTTTTCTCACCAAAATCTTATGTTTAAATATTCAAATTGCCTTGTAAGGCTTATAAGCCCTTGTGGTTAGTTTTACAAGCATGAAACTTGGTAAATGGACTTAGGAGTTTTTTATTATGATGTAAAAGTTTCTTTACCCTTATGTAAACATAAACATACCTTAGCACTCATCTAGAAGGGTGGATTTTACATTGAAGAAGATAAAATAAGGTAAAGCTATGTTAAGGAATAAATGGTTGAGAAGATTTTGTTCTTCTTAGGTATCTAAACCTAACATTAAACATCAAAGAGAAGTGAAAATAAGTCTAGTGGAGTTAATGAAACCATCTAAAGAATCTTATTTGTCTTGTAAGACCAATCGTAGAGGATAAAGCTAAAGGACAGAATTATTAAACATAGACCTACAAGAAATAGATAGACCTATAGTTAAAGAGTATTTAATTAGTCCTCAAAGAAGGAATCCTAGTAAAGGTGAAGTGATGTTGTATATTACTATCAACTACACTTCTTTCTCTTGTTATGACATAAAAAGAGCAGAAACAAGGCTCCTTATATGACATGTTAGTATATTGTTGGCAAGCCAAGATAAGAAGTTCCCCATGGTAGGTTAAGGTTAGTTGGTTTCATAATCACATCATTAATCCAAGGTAAGATGGCCGATTTGGTAGATAATAGAGATAATACAAAGGCAAAGAATGAATGTTGCCTTAAAGAGAGAACTGAGATTGTAGTACAGACAACTAAAAAATATGGACAAACTCAAATATGAAAAGCTTAAGGCATATTTATAGGAAAAGTGAGATAGGGTTGTTGGTGTAATAGACCTAAAAGGTATGGATAAATCCATTGCATGTTTTTTGCAAATGTTTGTCAATGGACTAGTTGTAGGCCTATGACTAAGGCTTAGGGAGCAAAGTTCTAAGTGTTAGGACTAGTAAAACCTATAAATTAGAATGGATAGAGTGTGTAAGATTGAGAAAGTATTTTATTGGTCATGAAAATACCAATCTACAATGATAATCCTTAAACAATTTAAATTTTTCTCAAATTGGATAATATGGAGAGACCTAGAAGGGTATAACAGGTCTATGGTAAGAATAGAATCAGACCTTAAAGAATATAGTAAGGGTTAAGTTCTTTAAATATTGGCCAAAAGAGAGTAGAGATTGCCTAAGTATCTTCTTATGAATGGAAAAGTGGTTGTAGAGAACCATGAGGGCTAGAGATGAGCCATTAACTCCTACACTTGCACATATAAGTACTTTGAGAACACCGTAGAGGATTCTCTCTAAATTGACATGAGTGAGACAGGACAATGAGTTTTCTCTCATAGTTAAATCTCTTTCAAAGGGTCAAAGGTTGGTCAGTGGGGGGCATATCTTTTACCTCATCAGAAAAATAAATGAACCATCTACTTAGACACATCCATATGGGTGTTTTAAGGCTAGAATGATCCTGGTCCAATCTTGATTGGGCCCCAGGAGTGCAAGTTACAATCGATCGGATGCATCCCTTAAGATAATCTCCTCATCCCTAAGTGTGAAAAATGAGTGAAATTAAATCATGTGTTGTAGGAGAATCATTAGGGATATATATGAGACATCAACTCCTACACTTGCATGGATGAGTCCTTTGAGCACACCTTGGAAGATTTTCTCTATCTCGATATGAGTGAGACATGATAATGAGTTTTCTCTCCTAGCTAAATCTCTTAGAACAAACCAAAAGTTAGTCAGTGGGGGGCATATCTTCTGGATAATCAATCCAATTGATGAACCATATTCATGAACACTTCCAAATGGGAATTTTAAGGCTAGAACAACCCTTTTCTGATCTTGATAAGGCCCAAGATCACAAGTTATAGTTAACTGACTGCATCCCTTAAGAAAATACCCTCATCCCTAAGTGTACAAAGTGCGTAAACTTTGGTTGCATGTTGAAATATAACCATGAGGTATAGATATGAGATATTATCTCCTACACTTTCACAAATGAGTCCTATGATAACACTCTTGAGGATTCTCTCTATCTTGATACGAATAAGACACAACAAAGAGTTTTTTCTTGTAGTCAAATCTCTTAGAATAAATAAAAAATTGGTCAGTGGGGGGCATATCTTATAGCTCATCAACCCAATTTATGAACCATATTCATAGACACATCTATATGGGAATTTTAAGGATATAACAACCCTTGTCTGGTCTTGTTTGGGCACAAAGAGCACAAGTTGAAGTTGACCAAACACACCCCTTAAGAAAATCTCCTTGTCATTGAGTGTGAAAAGTGAGCAAACTTCAGTTTTATGTTGCAAGAGAAATGTTAAGGATAGATACAATCCATCATCTCCTATACTTGCACATATGAGTCCTCTGATAACACCCTAGAGTATTCTGTCTAACTCACCACTAGTGAGTAATGACAATGAGTTTTCTCTCATAGCCAAATCTCTTAAAATAGGCTAAAAGTTGGTTAGTGAGGGACATATCTTCTAGCTCATCAGCCCAATCAAAAAAAAAAATCATGGACACATCCTAATGGGAATTTTAAGGATAAAATGGCCCATGATCAATCTTGGTAGGGCCTTGAGAGCACAAGTTATAGTTAATGGAATGCATCCCTTAAGAGAATTTCCTTGTCCCTGAGTGTGCAAAGTGAAAAAACTTTGGTCATACATTGTAGGAGAATTGTGAGGGTTAGAGATGAGTCATCAGATATTAAAATTTCATGGATGAGTCTTCTAAGAACACTTAAAGGATTCTCTCTAACTCAACATGAGTGAGACATGGCAATGAATTTTCTCTCATAACTAAATCTCTCTTAAAGGGCCAAAAATTGGTCAGTGGGGGGCATATAAAGTGCTTTGTCATCCTAATTGATGAACCATCTATGTGGACATGTCTAGATGGGTGTTTTAAGGCTATAATGACCCTTGTTTGTTCTTATTAGGTCCCTATAAGTGTAAGTTGCATTTGACCAGATGCATCCTTTAAGAGAATATCCTCATCTCTAAGTGTGCAAACTAAGAAAACTTTAGTCACACATTATAAGAGAACCAAGATGGATATAAATAATCTTCATTTCCTAAAATTGCATGAATAATTACTTTGATAACACCCAAAAGGATTTTCTAAAACTCAACACAAATGAGACATGGCAATGAGTTTTCTCTTGCAGCCAAATCTCTTAGAATAGACTAAAAGTTGGTTAGGGGGCATATCTTCAATATCATCAACCTAATAAATGAACCATCTATGTAGACGCATCCAAATAGACATTTTAATTCTAGAACAACCCTTGTTCAATCTTAATCACGCCCCAAGAGTGCAAGTTGTAGTTGACTAGACACATCCCTTAAGAGAATCTCCTTGTCCCTAAATATGTGAAGAGAGAAAACTTCAGTCACACATTGCATGAGAACCATGAGGGATAGAGATGAGATGTCATATGAGTCCTCTAAAAACACCCTGAAGGATTCTTTCTAACTTGACATGAGTGAGACATGGAAACAAATTTTCTCTCACAGCCATATCTCTCTTAAAGGGCCAAAAATTTGGTTGGTGGGGGGCATATCTTGTGCCTCATCATCCCAATAGATGAACCATCTATGCAAAGATGTATAAATAGGAATTTTAATCCTACAACAACCCTTTTCTAGTCTTAGTCAAACCTCAAGAGTATAAATTGTAGTTGATTGAATACATCCCTTAAGAGAATTTCCTTGTCCTTGAGTGTGAAAATTGAGTGAACTTTGGTTACATATTGTAGGAGAACTTTGAGTGCTAGACAAGCTATCAAATCTTACACTTTCACAAATGAGTCTTTTGAGAACACCCTAGAGTATTCTCTCTAACTCAACATGAGCGAGACATGATAACAAGTTTTTTCTTGTAGCCAAATCTCTCAAAATGGACCAAAAGTTGATTAGTGGAGGCATATATTCTAGCTTGCTAGCCTAATAAATGAATTATCTATGTAGACACATCTGAATGGGCATTTTAAGGTTATAAAAACCCTTGTCTAGTCTCATTCAGGCCCTAGGAACACAAGTTACAATTGACCAAACACATCCCTTAAGAGAATCTCCTCATCCCTAAGTGTGCAAATTCAATGAACTTTGATTGCACTTTATAGGAGAATTATGAGGGATATATATGAACCATAATCTCCTACACTTACATAGATGATTCCTTTGAGAACACCCTAAGTATTTTCTCTAACTTAACACAAGAAATACATAATAATGAGTTTTATCTCACAGCCAAATCTCTCTTTAAGGGCCAAAAGTTGGTCAATAGGGGCATATCTTGTGCTTCATCAACCCAGTTAACAAAATATCTATACAAACATGTGCAGATGGGAATTTTAAGGCTAAAACAACCCTTGTATAGTCTCAGTTCAGCCTTGAGAGTGCAATTTGTAGTTGATCAAATGCATCCCTCAAGAGAATCTCCTTGTCCCTGAGTGTGTAAACTAAGAGAAATTAAATTGTGCATTATAAGAGAACTGTGAGGTTAGAGATGAGGCATGAGATATCACACTTGCACAAATGGGTCCTCTAAAAACACCCTATAGGATTCTCTCTAACTTGACATGAGTGAGACACAACTATAAGTTTTATCTCATAGCCAAATTTCTCAAAATGTAAAAAAGTTAGTTAGTGGGGGCATATCTTCTAGCTCATCAACCTAATCAATGAACCATCTATGTGGACATGTATGGATGGGAATTTTAAGGTTAGAATATCCCTTGTTCAATCTTGGTCAGGCCTTGGGAGCATAAGTTGCAGTTGATCGAATGTATCCCTTAAGATAAAATTCTCATCCCTGAGTGTGAAACCTGAGCAAACTTCCATCATGCATTGTAGGAGAAATTTGAGGGATATATAAGAATTATCATCTCCCACACTTTAATGTATGATTCCTCTCAACAACCCCAAAAGGATTCTCTCTCACTCAACATGGGCGAGACATGCCAAGGAGTTTTCTCTCATAGCTAAATCTCTCTTAAAAAGCCAAAAGTTAGTTAGTGGGGGCATATCTTATGCCTTATCAGTCTAATCGATGAAATGTCTATACAAAAACATCTAGATGGGAATTTTAAAGGTATAATAGCCCTTGTCCTATCTTGGTTAGGCCTCAGAAGTGCAAGTTATAATTGATTGGATGCATCCCTTAAGATAATCTCCTTGTCCATGAGTGTGTAAACTAAGAAAACTTCAGTCATGCATTATAGGAGAACCATGAAGGATAGAGATGATTCTTCATCTCACACACTTTCACATATGAATCCTTTAATAACACCCTGGAGGATTCTTTCTAACTCGACACAAGTGAGACATGATAATAAATTTTCTCTCGCAACTAAACCTCTCAAAATAGACCAAATTTTGGTTAGTGGGGGGCATATCTTTTGGTTAATTATCCCAATCAATGAAACATCTATGAAAACACATCTAGATGGGAATTTTAAGGCTATAACAACCCTTATATAGTATCGATCAAGCCCAACGAGTGTAATTTTTAATTGACCAGATGTGTCCCTTAAGATAATCTTCTGATCTCTGAGTGTGAAAACTAAGCAAACTTTTATCGTGAATTGCAAGAGAACCATGAGGGATAGGAAGAATCATCAACTCCCACACTTTCATGAATGGGTCCTCTTAGTAACCCCAAGAGTATTCTCTCTCATTTGACATGGGTGAGACATGGTAAATAGTTTTCTCTCACAAAAATATCTCCATTAAAGAGCCAAAAGTTGGTCAGTGGGGGCATATCTTGTGCTTCATTAGCCCGATCGATGAATCATCTATGTAGACACATTCCTATGGGAATTTTAATCCTAGAAAAACCCTTATCTAGTCTCAGTCAGACCCTAGGAGCACAAGTTGTAGTTGAATGGATGCATCCCTTAAGAGAATCTTCTTGTCTCTGAGTGTGAAAACTTAGAAAACTTCCATCATACATTATAGGAGAACTGTGAGGGATGGAGAAGAACTGTCAGCTCCCACCCTTGCATGGATGAGTCATTTTAGAAACCCTAGGAGGATTCTCTCTCACTCAACATGGATAAGACATGACAAGAAGTTTTTTCTTATAGCTAAATCTATCTTAAAGGTTTAAAACCTTATCATTGGGGCGCATAGCTTTTGGATTGTTAGCCCAATTGATAAACAGTCTTTATAGACACATCCAGATGGGAATTTTAAGTCTAGAACAATGATTTTTTGGTCTTATTAGGGCCCTGAGATAGAATGTTAGAGTTCGTCAGACGCATCCCTTAAAATAATTTCTTCATCCCAAAGTGATAAAACTGAGCAAACTTATGTCATACATTGCAGGAGAACCGTGAGGGATAGAAATGAATTGTCATCTCCCACACTTTTATGGATGAGTCCTATAATAATCCCTAGGAGGATTCTCTTTCACTCAACACATATAAGACATAGCAAGGAGTTTTCTCTCGCAACCAAATCGCTCTTAAAGTGCCAAAAGATTATCAATAGAGGCATAATTTTGGCTTGTTCACCTAATAAAAGAATCATATTCATGGACACATCTAGATGGGCATTTTAAGGCTAGAACAATGCTTGTTCAGTCTCGATAGGGAATCCTTTAAGAGAATATCTTTATCCCAAAGTGATAAAATTGAGTGAACTTCCATTGCATGTTACAGGATAATCATGAGGGATAGAGATGAATCATCAAGTCCTACACTTGCATGGACATGTCTTCTAAATAACCCCAAGAGTATTCTCTCTCACTCAACATAAATAAGACTCAATAAATAGTTTTCTCTTGCAACTAAATCTCTTTTAAAGGGCCAAAAGCTTGTCAGTGGGGGACATAGATTTTGGCTTGTTATCCCAATCAAAAAAACATCTTCATAGACACATCTAGATGAGCATTTTAAGGCTAGAACAATGTTTATCTAGTCTCATTAGGGCCCTAATATGAAATGTTGAAATTGATCATATGCATCCCTTATGATAATCTCCTTATCCTAAAGTGAGAAAACTCCCACACTTGCATGGATGAGTTATCTAAGCAAACACAAGAGGATTCTCTCTCACTCAAAATAGGTGAGACACAATAAGTAGTTTTATTTTATAACTATATCTCTCTTAAAGGGCCAAAATCTTGTAAGTGGGGGGCATAACTTCTAGATCATTAGCCCGTTCAATGAACCATCTTCGCAAACATGTCTAGATGGGTGTTTAAAGGCTAGAATGATGTTTTTTTAGTCTCATTAGGGCCCTAGGATAGAATGTTGCAGTTAATCAGATGTATCCCTTAAGATAATCTCCTCATCCCTGAGTGTGAAAATTAAGTGGACTTTTATCATGTGTTACAGGAGAATTGTAAGGGCTAGAGAGGAACTATCAACTCCCACACTTGCATTGATGAGTTATCTAAACAACCCTAGGAGGATTCTCTCTCACTCAACATAGATGAGACATGGTAAAGAGTTTTCTCTCCTAGCTAAATCTATCTTAAAGGGTTAAAATCTTATTAGTGGGGAGCATCGCTTATGGCTCATTAGCCCAATCGATGAACCATATTCATAGGCACATCTAGATGGGCATTTTAAAGCTAGAGCAATGATTTTATGATCTTGATAGGGCCCTACAATGGAATGTTTTAGTTTACTGAACACATCCCTTAAGAGAATCTCCTCATCCTAAAGTGAGAAAATTGAGCAAAATTACATCGCATGTTGTAAGAGAATTGTGAGGGCTAGAGATAAATTGTTATCTCCTACACTTGCATAGACAAGTCCTTTAAACAACCCCAAGAGGATTTTCTCTCACTTAACATGGGTGAGACATGATAAATATTTTTTTATTGCATCCAAATCTCTCTCAAAGTGCCAAAACTTGTTAGTGGGGGCATAGCTTCTGGCTGATTGGCCAAATCAACAAACCATCTTCGTAAACATGTTTAAATGAGCATTTTAGGGATATAAAAATGCATTTTCGGTCTTGATAGGGCCTTGAAATGGAATGTTTTAGTTTATAAGATCCATCCCTTAAGAGAATCTCCTCATCCCAAAGTGAAAAATTTGAGCAAACTTCCATCTTGCATTGCAAAATAACTATGAGGGCTAAAGATGAACCATCAGCTCCCACACTTTCATGGATGAGTCTTCTAAGCAACCCCAGGAGGATTATATCTCACTGAACATGGGGGAGACATAGCAAGGAGTTTTTTCTCACATCCAAATCTTCCTAAAGGTCCAAAATCTTTTTAGTAGGGGCATAGCTTTTGGCTCGTTAACCCTATCGATGAACTATCTTTATGGACACATTCAAATGGGAGTTTTAAGTCTAAAACAATGCTTGTTCAAACTTGGTAGGACCCCAAGATAGAATATTATAGTTAAAATAATTCATCCCTTTAGAGAATCTCCTTGTCCCAAAGTGAGAAGATTGAGTGAACTTTTGTCATGCATTACAAGAGAACTATGAGGGATAAAGACAAACCATCAACTCCCACACTTGCATGGATGAGTCCTATAAGCAATCCAAAGAAGATTATATCTCACTCAACATAGGTGAGACATAGTAAGGAGTTTTATATCGTAGTGAAATCTCTTTTAAAGGGCAAAAATCTTGTCAGTGAGGGCATAACTTCTTGCTCATTAGCCCAATCAATAAACCATCTTCATGGACACATTTGTATGGGCATTTTAATTTTAGAATAATTCTTGTTTGGTATCTGTAGGGCACCAAGATATAATGTTATATTTGACCAAATGTATCCCTTAAGATAATCTCTTTGTCCCAAAGTAAGAAAACTAAAAAAACCTCTATTGTGCATTGCAGTAGAATCATGAGGGATAGAGATGAACTGTTAACTCTAAATTTGCATGGACGAGTCCTCTAAGAAACCCTAGGAAGATTATCTCTCACTTAACATGGATGAGATACAATAAGGAGTTTTATCTCATATCTAGATATCTCTTAAAGGGATAAAAGCTTATTAGTAGGGGGCATAACTTCTAGCTCGTTAGTCTAATTGATGAACCATCTTCACAGACATGTTTGGATGGGCATTTTAAGGCTAGAATAATGATTATCCAATTTTGATAGGGCCTTGGGATAGAATTTTTTAGTTGATCATATGCATCTCTTAAGAGAATTTCATTGTTTCAAAGTGATAAATGTGAGTGAACTTTCATCGTGTGTTGAAAGAGAACCATGAGGGATAGATATGAACCATCAACTCCCATACTTACATGGATGAGTCTTATAAGTAAACCCAAGAATATTCTCTCTCACTCAACATAGGCAAGACATATAAAGGAGTTTTCTCTTATAGTTATTTTTTTCTTAAAGAGCTGAAAGCTTGTATTTGGAGGGCATAGCTTTTGGTTCGTTAGCCCAATCAACGAACCATCTTTGTGGACACGTCCAAATGGGTATTTTAAGGCTAAAACAATAATTGTCTAGTCTCAGTAGGGCCATGATATGAAATATTATAGTTGATAAGATGGAATGACCAAGAATTTATAGTTGATTGGATGGAATGTTGGGCCCCAAGACCATGAACTGGTTTCATAATGGTTTTTCAAGCTATTTACTCCTTGCATCTAAAAGTGCCATGTCAATAACATTTGTAGATCAGTCAAACATTAACATGAGAAGATTTTAATACATTTTTCAAGCAAAAAACAAGAGTAATGGCCTAGTTGCAAGCCCATAGGCATGTTCCCAAGGGTCTCTAAGCAAGTATGTAGGGTTATGACCAAGAATAGAGCATGTTTGTGATAGTTGTAGGTTTGCAAGGTAAAATATCATAATTCAGACCTTGTTAATAGATCCAAATGAGTTTAAAGACTTATTATAGGTTTTCATGAAGTACAATAACATTATTAACAATTCTACATCAAAGATAAAAGTTATACAAGAACAAGGGCTAAAACACAATTTCTATGACTTCTTGTAAAAATTAAGCATAAAAAAAAGGTACCAACTTGTTTGTTGGATGAGATAACATTGGTGTAAAATCAATAAATTTTAGACCATGTGCATAAGGGCTAAAAATAGTCTTTATGTCTTTTTATAAGAAACAAACTTAGAGAAGAGTGTGAAACCTACTACTTGAGTTAGATAACCTCAAAATGAATACAAGAAGTATGTCCAATGTGTTTTTTGATTTAGATGAGTAATGAATAGATCACAAAGAGGAATGTATTATTTTTTTTCTTCTCTTTATTTCAATAAGATAATCTTCTCCACTCATGGCACCAACCACATGAAGGTGGAACCTCATCTGGTGCCACTAATCTACATTAAAATTGTTAGTAAAATATTTAAATAGAAATAAACACTTAATGATAAAATAATTCAAAATTAAAATATAGTAAATCAAAGAAGTTAAATATATTAATTTGAAATACAATATGAATTGTTCATACTAACCTTACCAAGCCAATCCAACATACCTTTGGGATTAGCTCTATTTTTAAGTGTTTCAATAATTGCTTCATGCTCAAATTCACGAACTTTTCACAAACTTTTGTTGTTAGGCTTTCCATGATAATTGATCATTTGAATATTCATAGTGATAATCAGATTTAAATAATAAAGCACTACCCTATGTGTTTCAAAATCCTCAAATAACACGTATTTTATTTTTTTATGATAGTACCTACAAAGCCAAGTTCCTATAACCACTACAGATTTAGTGGGTTAAACTAGGTCTTCTCCATCCATGACATTTGTTTACCTCTACACAATGACATAAGGAATAGTATTTTCTCTCATCATTATCCTCAGGTGCAATGACTACAAAAACATGCCCTGGATTTAAAATATAATCAATTTGTAAGCACATATAGGAAAAAATAAAGATATCACTAATACAACTAAGGATACATTTAAATTAGAATTAAATCATATCTAGTTACACAAGATCTGAGATGTGGTCAATGTCAATCAATGATGCCATTTCATGATCCACCAATTGTTAGAGTGAATGGATACTCTCTATAGGTGTTATGATTCTACAATATCATTCGTCAACGTATTCTTTTGACTCACATTCATGACAATTGAATTCCATACAACCCAAACAAAATCATGTTATATCCCTAGTATAAATAGTCCATGAACAAGAATTTGAGCTTTGAATGGAGTGGAAAACACTCGATCCAAGTACTGTAGTGAAATATAAATATATCACCTTATCTTTTTCCTTTATTAACTAAAAGAATCTTCACACATGAGAATATTTATCTGATCCATGACAAAAAACTTCATTACACCAAGTCATAATACTTTCAACATCTATCAAATTAGTATTAACCTAGTGATTTTTTTGCTCTTTTTTAAGGGCTATTTTTACACATGCACTTGCACCATCATGTTCCCCTTTTCCACTCCTAGCCTCAAAGAAGCTCTAAAAATGTTTAACCCCATTCTTCTTATGCATTCTACTTAACCAATAAAACATTTAAGAATTCTTAAACTGTCCTGTGCAATTATTTGACCAAATGTAGTGTGTATCAAATATGATTTCTCTTGCATTCATATTCCTATAAAATATCTCAAAATAGCCTTGGATAAACTCTGGAGAATGAGATCTATCATCGTTAATATAAAACTGGTACTCCTTCAAAATCTTTGTGTTTTCATCTATGCTATCAGGTGTATATTTGAATATAATATGCATGGGAATTGAATTTTAGTATTGGGATTGAACCTCATTTTGTGGTTGTAGTGTGTAGTTATCATCAAAGACCAAAACCAAAATAATGGTGCTAACTGGGAAGTTGTCCTTGCATAGATTGAATTGATTATCTAACATTTTTTAATTATGTGTGTGTCTTTCATATTGGTAGATAATATTCTTTTTGAATTCAAACATGAAATTAGATATGAAAACTTTGGTCATAACCAACTCACATCTTAATGAATCGTTTCCATCTTTTAACACTTACTTTACAGATTTTTCCTTCTTATAATCAACTAGTTGCTTTCCATATTCATGTTAAATTTATTCATGTATATAGCTAGTCAAATTTGAGAAACCACCATAACTGTTACATGTTCCATCTAAACATTGTTTGGCAAAAAAAAATTGTCCCTTGGGTCTTTGACATAAAAAACTTTGGAACAATTGTCTTGATGTTTTAGGTGGGTAAGCCACCATACATTCTTGCATAATATCGTTAGTATGTAAGGTATAACATATATGACAAAAAAACCAAAATGTATAGAAAATTCAACATGTACCCTATAATAACATGTGGTGCAGGATTGTTTTATTTTAACATAGAAAGGCTTGCACATCTCAAATGAGCTTTGGTTAATTAATAATTGGCCATTAAATTCTTTAGTAAAAAATTTATAAAATTATGTTTGGGTCATGTCCAAGAAATGTTTTGCATGTGGCTCATGGTTTTTTGAACCTTTTCTTATTTTAACATCTTTTACATTAGATGATACCCTTGTGTTCTCATACTAAGAATTTTCAATCAAATGTCTTGTTCCTTCAACTAATACAATATCTTTTCATGGGAGTCTACCACCTAATACCCAATAATCCATGAGTAAAGGGTCATCAAGCCTTGTTCTTCTTTTTACGACATTTATCAGAGTTTTTATATTCAAGTTTAAGGATTTACTTGTTTCACTAATAATTCAAGCTTTAGATGTTTGTTTACTCACTATAGATTCCATTAATACTCATCTTGCCACATTACTATTTTTTTTACCTCTGTTGCCTATTGCCTTAAATGCATTAAATATATTCTTTACTATTACATTATTTCTTCCATCCATATTGCTTATTCTTAAACCTAATTTTGCATCACATGGTGCATTTTTTGCATTTTCATTAATTGAAAAAATAGTTGACATCGTTTTGTATAACTTTTATTCTCAAATGCATATTCCCATAGACATTGAGCATGATGTTGAATTGATATTTTTGACATTTTATCTTATATAGGTTCTATTACTTTATCATCTATTTCAAATAAAGACCTTGGCATTTGTCACACTATCCATGAACATACATAATAATTATCAATGGCCACTCTATCAAATAAAGGATCATGAACTCCTACAACCTCGACTCATTCCACGATACCCTTAGGAATAACACTATCAAGAACATGTTTAGTCAATACATGAAGAGTAATATGTATCATTAATGGCCAATACTCATCATCTTTTGTACATATCACATGAATATAAACTAACATATCTCTTACTCTACTATAAATCAAAAGATATGACTAAAAATATTATAATTATACCTACCACCTACACTAGCCATTCTTTGATCTACGATTGGAGTAGTTGTGGTAACCACTAAGAACAAACATGGCCATCTATGTTATCTTTACTGATAAGTATATTCATCACTAAAATAAATATCATCCACATTTGGAATGACTATAACCTCATTTACCTCATCTATAGTCAAGGGATCCTGTTGGGGGATCACAAGAACAACACCTGTTCTGATCCCACTTTGTTAGGATCTTGCTCTTCAGAAAGAGCACATTATGATTACCAAATATAAGCAATTATAAATGCGGAAATAACCAAAAATATAAGTAACTAGAATTCACCAATAGCACAGAATATGAGAGACAATACACTATCTTGTATTAACACTTTATAGAAAAGAATACAATAAAGAGCCGCCACACTCTTCCACCTTACAGAGGCTTCCCACACCTCAAGTCTACAGTAATTCTTCTACAACACTCTCCTACCAAAAAAAAATGGTCCCAACAACCAACTCACACACAGAATTGGTGTTCACCTCTCCAACTAGTCAGTAATAACCCTGTCAGTTCACCAAGCACTCTATAGTACTTCAAGTTGATCTCCCATGAACCTGCAACCTACAATTCAACAGACCATACTCACACATGTAGATCTCTTATGAGCTTGCAACAACCTGTAACTCAATGATCTTACACTTAGAAGGAACTTCCTTGCCTTCCTTATCTTATATCAATTACAATACATGCCAATGGGTCTATAAATAGATCCCAGACTTAAACAATAACTTAGACTCTTAATTTAGACAATTATCCTCGCAGCTCAAGACTCTAACTGGCCTTTACATGCAAACGCTTCGTTCACTTAACTAACTGTCCATGCAACGAATAGTTTTGGAACACACAGGCAACTGACGCCGGTCCCTGCTTGCCTAGTTCTACCGACGTCGGTCGACTCCCTGCCATCACCGGTGGCCTTTTGCACTGGTCACGACCGACGTCGGTCCTACTGCCGATGCCGGTGCTCCTGGATCTCAGCAACCTTCTGTTCCTTCTGTTTGCAAAGAGTTGAAGCTTTTAGCTCCACAACTCAACAATCTCCTACCTGGAGATAAACAGCGGCAACCTGTACCTGTACCTATACTCCATCTAGTTTGTTCCCTTGGCTTTGTATCCCTCCTCAAGATCACTCTTGAAGACCAACCACCACAAATCCTATGGTGCAAAACCTATCATCCAAATCACCTACCACATCCACATCTACAAACCATGTAGAAAATAACCTGAACCTGCATAGCATGTGCACCTGCTGCTAGTCCCTGTAAGAATCCACTGAACTGTCCTCCAATGGTTCTCTCCTGGATTGGCTCCAACTTGTGACAACTCCCACTGCTTGGAAAAACTCAGGTTTAGTACATACCATGCACTTAACCTCATTATGTGACTCAAGAACCTATTCTGTGAACTGTCCAACCAACGGCGTGCTAACCGGTCTCACACAATCATCCTGAAACAAAGTCAACATATGACCCTCCATGTCTCTAGAACACACTCATGCCAAAGAATCTTTCTGCTCCTAGATTCTCCATGACACACACCTGAACTAGCTTTACCTTTAGTTCAGCAATACCTTGTATATGTAACCCTGCAACGAGCACATCATACAGTAATAGGATAATGTAGCTAATATTATCCAACCTGGTAAAGTGAAACACAATGATCAAACCTCTATTGCCCTGCAGCTAATACAAGACCATATACCCTGATCTTCCATCTCACATATCCATTTCTGCTCTTCTTCATCCTGAACATCCATTCGTCTCTCAGTGCTTACTTCCAGCTGGCCACTCTACCCAAAACAACTGTTTGGTTCTCCTCCAAGGAATCACATCCTCATCCATGCCAAGCTCCCACTATTTCTTGGATCTACCTGTTCTGCTTCTTCAATAACTTCTTGGTCTTATGCCATAAGTGAGCAACAAGTAGTGTAAAGAAGGGAAATGACGAATTTAAGAACTTACTTACGCCTTTAGTCCTCCATATGGGCATTTGAGACACCTTGACAGCTTGCTGTCCACCCAAAATTCATTTCAGTAACCGATGCCAGTTACATCTTAGTCTGCACTCGATCGATGTCAGATCCCTGCAACTGCCCCTTTGCCGACGTCATTTTCCCCTGGCCGATGCCGGTAGTTATCTGCCCTGAGTCACCAATGTCGGGTTGCACATAGCCGACGTCGGTCCCTGTCTGGACGTCGATGCCAGTTTTCCTGCCGACGTCGGCCTCTATGTTTTTCTAGTGAGACCTGACTTTTTTCCTGCGAGCTCTTTTTGGATCAAATCCTTCTCCAAAACACCCTTGCTCTGCTCAAAAAATTTCTGCATCTTGTGCTGAACTCTGTCCGTCACCTTCTCCTTGAAAACCAAGGCTTTCTTGTTCTTGTCACTAACATCGGATTCCTTAAAAAATGTCACCTTCTTCTTCTGCATACAAAAATTAGGATCCATACCTTCCAAATCTGAAAGCATATCCTTTGACTCAAGAACAAGCATCTCCTTCTTATCTATGTGACCAAGCCTATCAAGCCACATCTCTGAATCTACAACTGAAGTAGATAACCCAGAAAGAGAGTCAGTAATATAAGTAGATAGATAAAGCGTACCTACTTTCTTACCTCTAGCTACAAGTGTACCCTTGGTAACCTTCCAAGAGTCCGCTGTGAGAGTTACTGTGCAACCCTCATCACCCAAACTTCTAACAAAAATCAAATTCCGCTCCAAAATTGGGACATGCATGACCTCCTTTAACACCCATGTGTTACCTGTCTGCAGTTTCAACTTCACTTTCCCTTTGCCAACAATCTGACAAGGCTTACCATCCCCTACACAGATTTCTCCAAAGTCTCCCTGGACATACTCATGAAAAAATTCCCTATGTGAGGATGCATGAAAAGAGGCACCATAATCTAAAACCCAAGATTCTACTTTATCCAAAGAACATACCAGAGCATCCCGTGCAGTGTAATCTGCAACATCTATTTCTTCTTCATGTCCTTCATGCTGATCTTCACCTGATCTGTAATCTCTCTTTAAGTGCCCTTGCTTTCCACACTTCCAGCAGGTTGTTCTGCTATATCTGGACTTGGATCTTCTGCCTATCTTGGACCCTGATCTCCCATGCTCTATCTTCTCTCTTTGCCTTCCTCTGCCTTCAACACTCAAAGCATTCCCTGATGACTCACCTGTGCTTTTCCTGCGTATCTCTTCATTCAAGATCACACTCACAACATCATCCACTTTTAAGACTTTTAAATGAGACATAGTATTAGAAACTGCGATTACCAAACCTTCCCAACTTTCAGGTAATGAACACAAGATTAAGAGAGCTCTAATTTCATCATCAAATACAATATTGACTGAACTTAACTGGTTTACCAAACCATAGAAATCACTAAGATGGCTATGAACAGATCCACCTTCCAACATTTGCAAATTAAATAAACGCTTCATAAGAAATACCTTATTAGAAGCTGAGGGTTTTTCATATAAATTTGCCAAAGATTCCATCAACTCCACCGTTGTCTTACACTGTGATAAGCTGGAAATCACAAAAGATGCAAGACTCAATCTAATAGATCCCAGAGCCTTCCGATCAAGAACCTCCCATTCTTCATCTTCATATTCGAGGGTTTGCAATTAACCCCACCCAACGGTAAGTACAAATCTTTTTGATACAGATAATCCTCAATCTGCATCCTCCACAGTTGGTAGTTCTTGCCATTAAACTTTTCCATCCGTAGCTTACTGTCTTCTGCCATTGCTCAACTCTCACTCAAACAGAAACCCTGTGAGTAACCTATAATCAAAAAACACACTAACCAGATCTGATCCAATCTGTTAGTATCCCAACCAACAGCTCTGATACCACTTTGTTGGGGGATCACAAGAACAACACCTGTTTTGATTCCACTTTGTTAGGATCTTGCTCCTCAGAAAGAGCACAGTATGATTACCAAATATAAGCAATTATAAATGCAGAAATAACTAGAAATACAAGTAACTAGAATTCACCAATAGCATAGAATATGAGAGACAATACACTATCTTGTATTAACACTTTACAGAAAAGAATACAATAAAGAGCCGCCACACTCTTCCACCTTACAGAGGCTTCCCACACCTCAAGTGTACAGTAATTTTTCTACAATACTCTCCTACCAAAAAAAAATGGTCCCAACAACCAACTCACAAACAAAATTGGTGTTCACCTCTCCAACTAGTCAGTAATAACCCTGCCAGTTCACCAAGCACTCTATAGTACTTCAATTTGATCTCCCATGAACCTGCAACCTGCAATTTAACAGACCATACTCACACATGTAGATCTCCTATGAGCTTGCAACAACCTGCAACTCAATGATCTTACACTTAGAAGGAACTTCCTTGCCTTCCTTATCTTATATCAATTACAATACATGCCAATGGGTCTATAAATAGATTCCAGACTTAAACAATAACTTAGACTCTTAATTTAGACAATTATCCTCGCAGCTCAAGACTCTAACTGGCCTTTACATGCAAATGCTTCGTTCACTTAACTAATTGTCCGTGCAACGAACAGTTCTGGAATACACAGGCGACTGACGCCGGTCCTTGCTTGCCTGGTTTTGCTGACGTCGGTCGACTCCCTGCCATCGCCGGTGGCCTTCTGCACTGGTCACGACCGACGTCGGTCCTGCTGCCGACGCCGGTGCTCCTGGATCTCAGCAACCTTCTGTTCCTTCTGTTTGCAAAGAGTTGAAGCTTTTAGCTCCACAACTCAACAGATCCAACTATGCTACTAATAGTTGAGCTCACTCCCCTAATTGTGTTGGGGATCTCACCAACCACACACATACAACTACTATTGGGGACACTCCCTAAATAATACCAAATTATCATGTTACATGCTCAAACTAAAATTGATCATATTCAATGGGAAAATGATCAAGGATATATTAACTATAAGGGAACCATTGTAACTCCATGTCATCCTCTTATCATCCCTCAAAACCTCAACATGATCTCCAAATAATATAAATTGGTGTCAATTGATGTAGTATATGATGGAAATCCATCATACTTAGCTATATAACCTAACTTGTCCTCATACAATGCCAAAGATACATGTGACGATGAGCCCATATAACTAGAAACATCCCAACAAGTTTGAAAATAACTATGTGCTTGTAAGCACAATAGTGTAACAATGTGGCTAAGCCCAAACCTTCACCATACTCATCTTGAGTAAACCTGTGCAAATTTATATACAAATGAACTAGCATGGTTCACCCCAAAAGAAGAGTGGGTACCATGATCCTCGATACTATGAACAATATCAACAATCCAATAAGAAATCAAAATATATCCTTTGTCAATAACCACAAAATCAACAAACAAACAACATAGAAATTTTTGCACTCATAGAACATCTAATACTACAATCTCATATAATAAAATAGCATACACATTCACTACATATCTGACACCTCTAAATGACCTATCAAATATTGGTGAGCATCACCAATACTAACACCTATCTCTACCACTACATGAACACCTACTATGGGTAGATACGAGATGCACCATATGTCTTCTAAAGTCAAAGTGATCTCTCATGTGCATAGCCAAAAGGTACATGTATCTGAGTCCCATCATTTGACTAATATTGTCATCAATTTCATATCATATGACATGATATCTATCTACCCAATATTGACTAGCACATTTACATCCATAATGTCAACCTCAACATCTTACATCAGTAGACCACTTATAGTTTTCATAATATGGTTGAAATGAAACTCTTGTACCCTAAGATTGCTCTACAACACATGATAACATTCCAAATATTATAATTTTAGTCATAAATCCATATAAAAACATACTACTATCCTCAATTTATAAAAAAAACATGTCCATATTATTGTGAATGGTCATGTAGATAGAAACACACTAAGTAGGATACTACTGTAGACAAGATCACATTAGAAAGGACATCGATGCAATGACCTTGGATTGGACTACTACATTAGATAGAACCATCTAAAGTAAAAAACATAAAAATTACAAAATTTGGAATAAGTAAAATACAACATTCATTAAAGGTTTGCTACTTACCACTCCTAGCTCAGAATTAGTCTCCAAGGTGGCATGAAATCACTCAAATCAAGTGGGGAGAACAACTCCACTTGCCGACATTTTTACCATCTCTCTCAAAATTTTGAATTTTTTAATATTTAAAATGAAATTAGTTATTATATTTTTTTTAGAACATATTTATACCCCACCTTATCTTAAGTTCACCCATGGCCCACATGGGTGCACAAATATTAATAATTTATTTACCATATCTCACATGATATTTCTCCAAATTGAGTACCATCAAATTTGCTAGAATGCTAACAATGTATATTTATGCATTGTAGCACCTATGATCTATTTGTAACACTTTTTAAAATATCAATATTGTTATCATACAATACACACTTCGGTAATTCACTATATCCTTTCAAGGAAAATGTTTATTTTATCTCACCCCTCACCTCAAAAGGGAGGCATCACGTCAATACATAGGTACTCAAAATAATATTTATCTTCATGTAAAATACAACACTTGCTAAATATAACATGTGCAATAAAAATTTGGGGGTAAATGGCTTCCCCCTTATAGAAAATTTTATCTAAATATCAAAAGCACTCAATACAAGTCTAGTATAATATAATTTGTTGGGGAATGAAGCCAGTTCATGTTTTCCCTCTCATTATATTAAAAAAAATTTAAATAGGAAGTACTACAATTTTCAATAAGAAAATTTCTAAAATATTATAGATTGAATCTAGATCCATCAGTAATGATGTTATTTATATTTTTGGAAGTGGACCACATTTGAGATTAGTGATACTCCATGTCTTCGTTTGAGTTTAGTGACCCATGTAATGGTTTTTATTTATCTTTCAACAAATGGGCCATGTTTGAGTTTGGTGATGCTCCATGTCTTGGTGTCACTTTAATGATCCATATATCAGTTCCCATACTTTTCCTTTTTCCATTAGAGTTTAGTGACACTTGATAGTTAGCATTTTATTTTTTTTACTTTTTCTAGAGTGATCCTCACAAGTGAAATCATGTCTATAGTCAAATCAAAAAGCTTCACTCATCAAGACTTGATCACTTTTGGCATCACCTCATTGAGTTGGTATAGTTATGGTTTAGTGACACCTAATGGCCTACCAACTCAACCCCTTACCACTTCCAAAATTACTTCTTTTCCCTAGCCAGGAGATGAACAAATTTGGAATCACCTTATTTCCACTTAGGTAATCTAGTCACCCAATACCACCTATGAAGACAAAGTGCATTTTCACACTCAAGTTTTTATTTCTCATTTACTCTAGTAGCTTCACTTTATTACTTTACTAGAATATGGGGCAGGGTAGGTACAAACACCCAAATTTGGAAAAAATTATTCAAAATGCATATTCTTACATACTTTGATTATTTAGGTTTTTGTTGATGAATGAAAGTTTCATTGGCACTTGGGGACTTGAGTCTTGTCACCTTCTCTCTTTTCAATATCTCTTTTGTCATATTCTCTATTTTCATCTTCTTAAAGTCTCTTTATGTTATTGTGCTATATTCTCAAATTACTAGCGAATCTTAAATTTGCCTTTTATGTTTATATATGTTCATTTCATGTATTTCAGACAAGACTGCACTACATAGATAAGTAGGCACTATGGACCTGTCATGTAGCACAATCTTGTCCTAGCGTAACTTATAGAAAGTTTTCAAGCTTCTATGTCGACAACATTTATTTTCACGACTGGTGGTATTTTTGAATCTGTCCTTCTGTGTGCCAATGGGTCCCTAAATTCAAAAATAAATGTCTATATAAACATATATCCTGCAAAGAAAAAAATAACCTGCTCTCAGTGATAAAAAATACATACAAAAGTCTTATACATACTAAATAATTGATTACTCTACAAATTTTAAGTCTAATACATTATTGCATGTTTGTGCCAAAGGTATTCATAGGAAAAATGATGTCTAATCTTGAATCCATGATCACACATACACACATCTAGGAGGGATAACTACATCATTCTAAGGCCCATTCAGGCTATGTAGGTAATGCTCAGTCACAAAGGGGTTTCTAAGGCTAGCTCGACTATTCCATTAACCCTATATCCCCATTTTTTGCCTTTAATGTATATTAAAATTCTTGTGTAGGAATTATAAGTGTGTTACTATAGATCGTCCACATATCAAATTAGGCTATGAATGAAAATAGATCGTATACTGACAAGGGAGAATCAACTTAGATCATTAGATCCGGCGCACTGCTTAACATGAGAAAGTTGCATTATCATACAAATATGTGTTGTGTCCTTATTCATTATTGCATCCTTGTCTGTGTATATATCAAGTCTCTATTTTTAACATCTTATTCATAGATTTTAATTATTCAACATCAAATTTTAGATCAATTTGTATATTTAAAAAAATAGTCATATTGAGATCCAAGTATCCATTCACCTTTACAATTTACTGTTCATAACTTACTTTTAGATTTTTTCTTTACTATATCTTATTATATATTATTGTACATCATTTTCAATAGTTCATTCTTAATTCCAAATAAGATGTGGGCATGAATTTTCTTCATTTTGAAAAAGCCTATGATAAAATTGAATGGCCCTTCATTGAAAGGATTCTCAAAGCTTTTGGATTTCAAGACAAATTTTGTAGAATGGATAATATTTTATGTAAGGATACTTATGTTGTTTTTAAAGTGAATATGGAGCTAACTGAGTCACTTCCTCTGCAAAATTCTATCATACAAGGTCACCCTCTAGTCCCTTCTTTATTTGTGCTAAGATCTGAAGCCCTTCACTACCTGCTAGGAAGCTTAGATATGGGTCCCCCAATCAAAGGAATTTCTCTACCCAATAAAGTTAAATTGATTGATGTCTTATTTATAGATTATAATACTCTTTTTTTCAACCTTAAGAAAGCTAAATTAACCTAGGTGGCCTTAATGATTGATATATATTGTTCTACTTTAGATCTAAAGTTGTTATGCATAAGTCTTATATGTTGGGTTGGTAGGATACCCATCCTAATTGGCTTGCACCTTTTAGCTGGGAATGGAAAGGAACTAATCATTTGTTTAGATATCTAGGTATTCCCTTTGCTCTTACCCCTAATTTCAAGCTCATGTGGGAATGGATCTTTGTAAAAATCAACAAGAAGATTGATAAATGGCAAGGTTGTCTGTTGTCCTTATCTGGTAGGATCCAGGTCTACTAAAAAAATTTAGCTTCTTGTTGGCTTTTTAGTAAAACTCCTATCAATCTAATTTATAAAATTATAATAGATTTCTTGTGGTTTGATGGCAAAGGAGGAAGAAAAATACATGTTATTTATTGGCAATTATATTGCAAGCCTAAACATATTGGGGGCCTTGGCCTAAAAAAATTAAGGATTCAAGGCATTACCTTTGTTTTTAAATGGATTATCAGAGCATTCAAAGGTGAAGATCCCTATAAAGTCTTAGTCAAAAATAATATCTTGAGAGGTTTTCTTAAAGGTAAACTAAACTGGAGAGGATTCAATATTACGGACCTTCTTCTAGGTCCCTTTTCTATTAAAGTGGCTAGCTCTCCAATCTTTGCTCTATCTAGTTTGTCTAGGATTTTGTCAAACCTTTTATCATTGTTAAACATATCTTCAATTGGTTTAGGATGTGTTTCTAGGGGTATATATCCATTTGGTGGGATCTTTGTGTCAATGAGAGGTCTCTTTCACTCACCAGGAGTTGTCCTACCTTTGAGTGGTTCACTAAAGGATTGAGGAATTTTAAAGATCTCTTTTTATAGAATGGTTGGGAATCCTGGGTGGAAATTAGAACTTGAATTCAAATCCCCTCTTCTCAATGCATAACATATACTCTACTATAAAAAACATTGCAGGGGAATAACAATGTATCTTTTTTGGATGAGGAGGTTGAATTCTAGGATAGTGTTAAATGGTTGAAGGGTCTGTCTCTCTTTGAATTCTCCACCAAGATGCTTTAAAATAAACTCTCTTTTTCCAAAGTCATTTTTATTACCCTCAATTGTATTTGGAGTGTTTATGATCTCCTTTGTTCATGGTCTTTTAGGTTTGATGTTATATGGGCATGTTGTATTGAACCCAAAAATTCATGATTTAGATGGTTATTGATCTATAATAAACTTTTTGTTGGTACTATTATGGTTAAGAGTGGCCTTGGTTAGTCTTATTACTCCTTTTATAGTGATTTTGAATCTATTAAGTATCTTTTTTTCTCTTATCCATATGCTTCTAAAATCTTGGAAATGTTGTCTTAAAGGTTGGGCTATTGTTCTTTATTTTGAGATTGGATCATTGAATATTGATTTTGTTTATGTTTGTCCCAAAAAGAAAGTCTACCCCTTTTTCATAAGTTTTGGTTTGTTTTTTTAACTAAAATTATGTGGCTTTTATATGAGCAAAAAAACTTAGAGATTTTCCAATCAAAGACTAGGGTGCTTACTGAATTCACTATTGAAGTCATCATTCACATTATTTCTTTGTTGATCTTTCTCTAGTTGAAGATGTCACAAGTGCAATTGGAGAATTTCTTGAGGACTAGGATACTAAAGATCACATCTGATTTCCTTAGTGATTAAGGTGGATATCCTAAATTGAGTCCTCATCTGGACTGGGGAATATATCATGGATCAACCACTGAGGTAAAGATTTTTGAACATGAATGGGATTGTATCAAAGATTCATACTTTGATCAAGTAGATGACCTAGTCCACGAATGGGTTAACTCATCTGAGTTAGATAAGAATGGTGTGGATAGTTGGCTTATTTCCAATAATGATATGATTCAAGATGTGCAAAATGTTGATGTGAACATTAGTGATAACGTGATCAAGAAAGTTGAGGACATAATTGCTCCTTTGGACCTTGAGATTGATCTATTGTCTGATGAAAAGGATCCTAATCGACATTTTCCCCCTTCTCTTACCTCCCTATTATAGAGCATTGATGATCAAAGTGAGATTTTTAAAATGATTGAAGAAAATGTGAATGTATTTACTGGTAAATTGGAAAAAATCATTTAAATGGGTGGTGTTGAAAAAGTAGATGATGTGATGGAGTATGTCAAATATAATAACATAAAGTCTTTATTGAATAAGGTTGACCATTTCACTCCACCATCAATCTCTGGTTTGAATCAAATGGGACCTGGTATGAAGTTGAGTAGTGCAGTGGGACATGTTCTTATGAATTTTGATCTTGATGAAGACACTGAAATGGATTATGCCACTTCTTGGAGGGCATCCGATGATGTGATAATGTAGCTACTAGATTTTGGTGCCACCATTGTTCTGGGTAATGATTTGGGTGTGTTCTAGTTATTATTTCCTTTTTGTTGAGCCACCTATTTGGGGCCATTTTTTATATTTTAATATCAAAAATTAACACCTTGACTATTGGGGGGTTGCCTCCTAATTCTATACTATTTTTTGATACTCTACTAGCTATTTTGCATCATTGATGCATAGACTTTGTTCTCGATATTTCAATATAAAAAAAGTTTATTCCTAGCCAATTGATTATTTCTAATTAATTATAGGGTAAAAACATGTATAAAATTTTAATTATTATTCCTATGAATTATGTATATATGCCATGCATATGCACCCAAAGGTGTATAAATATGTACTTAAGTTTATGTAAAGTGAGTGTATATGCATGGCTTATGACCCCATAATATGTATTGATTTGCTAATATATATCATGTGGCTAAACCATCTAATATCTCAAGCATTCTAAATCTTTAAAAAATTTACTTTAATATTATTTACTATTCATAGATGCTTACGTATCTATGATAATTCCTTTTTAATGCCCACTTTTGAGATGAGGGATGTGTCCCATAAGCCAATCATCTCAAACTAAGAGTTAACTGTATCATGTCATGTATAAATATAACATGTATAATCATATGGCCCTGTGGATAGTATGTACTCATAGTAATGTATATGTAAATCAAGGAATGCATGTAATATATGTTATGTAGGGCATATAAGTGTCACAAATAGATATTTTTATCACTAAAGCAAATAATATAAGTATAAAAAAATAAGACTATGTATTAAAGGTGCATAATATGGGTTAAGGCACTGCTCAATGTTAGAAATCTCAACAAGTGCAACAAGATCAAATGTTAGTGGCACACATGAGGCCAAGGGCTAAATACAAGGTACATAAATATGTTTTTAAAAAAAAGGCCAAGGGCCACACACATATGACATAAAGATGTTGCAAATAAGGAACGTAAACATGTCTCATCAAACATGGCCTGGAGACCATATATAATAGTTACGCACGAAGTAGCCTTATCATGTAAGAGATTAAAAACATCAATGAAGCTTCGACCAAGTAAATACTTGTCTACACCATCCATATATATCAATGTCACATCATATGATAATAACTTTTTTATGTAGAATTGTATAGGATATTAGTAACTATCAAGATATGTGTAAGAAATATAGATAGTTTAACATGGTATAAAGATCATAGAGAGATATAAGTAGTAATAGTGAAATGTGTGGAATAATATGCCCTCAGTATTTGCATTTACATTATGTAGAGAAAATTCTAACATCTATGTGTCCATGTGTAAACTAAATGTCCTACATTGCATTTATATTTTATGAAATGCATGTGTATGAAAATAATATGCTATCTACCAAAAATGTGATAAATAACATATGTTAACAATTTAATCTAATAATCATGTGATGCTTAGGTCTTATTTTTATTTTTTAATATTTATAATGTTTTATATTTTCTTGATTTTTTTTTTGTATTTTTAATGATATTCACATGTATAGAATCAAGAAACCCTTAAGAGGCTATGCACAATGGATTAGGTTTATAAAAATCAAAGGGCTCATTAATGGGATGCCTGTGTGTAGGTATTGTATCCCATGAGCACCATTCTTTTCCATTATTAGCTAAATATGTTAATGTTCATTACTCAAAATATCATTGACTTCATATTTATTGTATTAATCACTATCTTACCATTCCTCAGGATTATAGTAATCATGATTATCCATGTAGTCATCATCTTTGGAGTGTGACATCAACATGTCATTCCCTTCATCCTTTGTATCTATATTATTATATTAAAAACAAACCATGTCGTATTAGGATCTTACATCATAGTTGAGATTTCAAAAGGATTAGGTATTACCACTTAACTCTTTTGCCTCTTGACTAGGGGATGTGCTCATAACTTTTATAATATTTCCCTTTTCATTGTTCTTAATGCATGTAGTAGATATATTTTTTGAATCCTTAAAGTTCAAATCTATACAATTAGCATTTTTAGGAATGTATTGATTTTGAATTTTCATCTTAGGTACACTTTCTTATTTATCCATATTTTATATCTTATTTTTCAAGGTGTAACAACTATTTGTATGATATCCATGCATTCTATGATAAACACAATAATATTACGATTTGTGTGTAAGAAGTAGAGGAGGTAATGTGATAAATTAGTTATGAATCATGTTTATTAAGATTTCACTTGTAAACATATTAGACTTATGAGAACTATTTGACTAAATGATTATATATGTCTATTATTTTTAGACCCATATTTGAGATGAAGTGGAGAACCAGATATGTAATTGACACTAATATGCCCAAATGTTTTTGGTATACATGATTTGATTTTTATATGATGTGATCCTTATACATATTTTCTCTAAATACTCCTTCACGAAGTTTATTTGATCCAAAATGGTTGTCTTTGACATTGTAGGTTGTGAAGATCCAATATTCATACAATGTTCATTAAAATTAGGATTACTCTTGTATTTTTGTATATTATGGTTCTAAAAGGATTTAAAGAAGAGCTCTAATTGGGAATATCTATCTTTTTGTGCAACTATGTTAACCATTTATTGTGCCTTATATTTGGTATCTTCCCTTTAGACTTAAAATATTGCTTATGTTGAAACTTTACCCTTGAAAGATTAGAGACATAATGAAGTTTGTTCATGGCAAGGATATTAATTTCATGCTCTATGATTGTGTGGAATAAATGATCAAAATATTGAAACCACTTGAACATGATGGATTTATTTAAAGGGGAAAGTAAATATTTATTCAACATGTTTTGTAATTTTTATCAGGCATAGAATTTTTCATCTTGGCAAGCATTGTCTTGTAATGAAATACATAATCATGGATAGGCTCATTGGGTTTTGTGTACTCTTAGTAATCTGAGTAGAATATAAATTTTATTCAATGTTGATAGTGAAATGCATTATAAATTGATCCACCAAAGGGTTGAATGCTCTCACAAATTGGATGGGAAGGTCAGAAACATCACAAAGTGTAGTCTTTGAAACTTATTGGGCAGAAATTGGTTAATAATTTATCATTGTATGTATAATACAAGCATGTTATGTGGAAAGATTAAAGGTGTTACTATGGATCACATTCATAATCATATAGTGAGAGCTTAGGAGATAAAAAAACTTTTCAGTAAAAGATAAGTTTCTATCTCAGGGGATAATGGATTATGAAGTAAGGCATGTGAATCCATTTAATATCTATCTATAGATGCACCTAACTCTAACTGCAACACTTTATCATGAAAATTTGTAATAATATGCTTAAGTTAATGTGCATTAGGTAACATAGATGATATAATATGTGTAGTAATCTTAGAATGGGAATCAGTCTCTTACATATGAATGGGCATATAAGTTTGTAGGAAACCTTGTGTTCCTCCACACCTTAGTTAGATATCAAATGTGTAGCATCACTAGTAGTGATGGTCTTAGTACATCTAGAATAATTATAATCATTTGAATATTTAATATGCATACAAAATTTACTAGGAGGATATGCAGGAGATGGATGGGGTTGAGGAGGAACATATTGGCTTTCTCCACGCTGTACTATTGAATGGAATTCCAAATTGTGTACCAAGTTATGCCCATAGACTTCGATAGAATTAAAAATGTAAAATTTTTCTTATTCCCAAGTCATACTTGATTTTAAATAACTTTACCTTTACAGTGCTTATATTCTAGGGTAATCATGGCATGATACACTATTAAAAAATATGAATTAAGAAAGGTTAAATATGGTTCATTGTTGATTTTAGCCTTATTAGTGTTCTTACATTTGACCCGTTTGATTATATAATTGATCTAAATAAGTGTTGGTAGAGATTCTTGGAAAACCCTTTAGAACATGTTAATACATGGATAACTTGTGCATGAAGTAAAAAAAATTAAAAAAATAGATGGCAATTCAAACTGAGTATATTCATTAACAAGTAAAATATATAGTTCACATAAAGAAACATAGACTTATTAGAATGTAAATAGTTGATATAAACCCATATGCTTAACATATTAAAGAAAACAAAGTATTCACTATGCACAAAATAATGATAAAATATACATAGGAAAACCATTTCAGAATGATATATTAATCTCTATCACATGAGAACCATATCCAAATACAATTAAGTGTTATATATAGAGTTTTAAAAAGTGTTGTCTCTTCATATTCCACCCTTTTGTATTTCCCAAAAGGAAGGACTTTTCACATTCTGAAGTCTACCACTATGATTACAAAGCTTGAATACATAAAAAAAATATTATGCAAAACATAAAGTAGTGAATGTTTCATACATGTCCATCAAATATACTATACAATTTTGTTAGTCCTATTCTAATCATAACACTTTCCCAGACTTGAACAATTATCTCATCCTGAGACAAAGTCATAGTAAGGTATCCTAATCTGAAGCTTGAGTTAAGGAATTGAACTAGAAACAAGATTTATGATTGCTAATTCAGGTGACATTTACCATTTGTCACCCTTTGTACACTAATTAACTACCTTTTTAGGTTTTCAATAGACTAGCTTAACCAAATGGTTGCCTTTTATGGGTTTTCAACCAACCTGGCCCCACTCATAATGTGTAAGGCCATCTTATAAAATTATGCCAAAAACTTGTGAAAACTACCAAATTAGAAATGCACATTACCTATTGACTAGGTGGTGGCATGCTTTGGGTTGGTTGTGCAATAGGTTTCTATAATTATGGTTTTACTAGAGCTACAAATGAAGTGCTTGGTTCTATAGAATCTATTGTTGGAGGTCGTGACTATTAGATGGTTGAATATGAGCTTGTGGTAATATTCTTATATTGGACCACCTATTGTAGTTTTTGCAAAAGAATGAATTGAGGATCATCAACAAGTTGTGTAATGGATGGATCAAGATAGGACAAATATTATTTTAGCATTTTATAGTCAGTCAGAACTTCTTGCACCATAGTGCATAATATGCACAATGAGACTTGAATCATCATCATGTCCTAAATATTATCATCTTCTATAAGGGTGATTAATGCCCTATAATTTGACACTTTGACCTATATGTCTTAAGATAGCTCCTCTAATTGGTCTACATGCCTTTGCATCTGAATGCTAGCAAATAAACTACATAGAGTCTCATTTTACTAGGTCTACAATATTTGCATGGCATTATCCCTTGAGTCAAATAGCTACATGAGTGAATTGTTCATGGATTTAGGGGTAACCATATGACCTCCATAATAGATTTACCTTTGTCCACCTTATCTAATTCTGACTTAGTTGTGCATAATAAATTGTTAAGTTACTGCTTCTAGTTCAACAGAGCATGTGTTATCTATTTGGCTTGAAGTGTGGTTGTATCCAGAACTTATTCATATTCCTCCAAGATATCATAATTTGCCTTTGTTTCTACTTTTACGTTCTTCCATTAAGCTTGTAGTGATTACATATTATGCATATCTATCCAACACTTCGTTAGTTATGCCAATAGAGTGGAGAACTACTTTTCTTCAGATATGACCTAGTCACCAAAGAGATGGGTAACCAGTGTAGGGCAATTTTGGTCAATGATATGAAGTGCATTGGTAAAACAAAGGCTTGTATATAGATTTTCCTCTCATATTTTCAAGACTTCCTACTCCAAGGTTGAATCCTTATATGCTATTGATTATTGGAAATCAATTGTACCTTCAATTTATTTGGTTAGTGGTAGTTAGGAAACATCCAAAGATGTTTCTTATGTAATCATATCTAGAGCCATGGATGTTATCATAGTTGTTACAAGGGACACCATGAACTATGCCAAATGAAGAGAAAAGGTTATGCAATGGGTTGATGATGTGGGGACATCCCATAAACATTGGCTAGTTATTTAGTATCTTGGATGAAAAACCTCCTCTTGCATACTTCCTTATGTCTCAAGTGTCTATTGCTTTTCACCTTCTACTTTTTCCTTGGCTTTTTCTTATACCTCAACTCTAGATTTATCTTTTGTTGCATCCATAGCCTTATCTTTTCTTCAACTTTAGCTTAGGATTCTAATTCAAACTTAGCCCTAGATTTTGTGTCAAATTTAACTTTAACATCCACATTAGCCTTGGACTTGGCCTATTTTACTACCTTAGATTTGGCTTCAGCTATAGCTTTGACTTCCTTCTCGACCACTTGCTTAGTTTTCTCCTCTTAGATATATAGATCTTCTCTGGCCTTTTTCTCCTCTTGAGCCTTTATAAGTGTCCCTACATCCTCTTTCTTTTGTTTCATAACCTATGCTTCTTTCTATGTCATTTCTATTTATTTTTCTTCTTTCTTATTCACCTCTACTTATTTGGTTTTTTATTTTGAGCCAATAATTATTCAATTTTTTACCTACATTCTTCCTCAACGGCTTGTTATTTTAGGAGATGCTTATCTTATTTGTCAATATCCTTGCACTTTGACTCTTATTTTATCTCTTATTATATTCCTTATCATTCTTATCATCATCCTTTTTCACCTTCACTAGATTTTCTTATTCCGGCACAACTTCTTGTTGTGGCTCTAGTTGTGGTAAACTTGTTTCTTCAAGTTACTCCATGGGGGTGGATGAATCCAACAATTTAACTAATTTTGAATCTTTTGAAGAGGATGATTATAGATCAATAACTCTTCACACAACCATATTCTTTCTAGAAGTTGGTGGTGGAGTGAGACTCTTCTTTGTCCTCTTCATATTTTGGACCTATGGCTATTGATGAGACTTGTGTGATTGTTGTGCTGCACTCTCCTCTGTTGGGTTTGTGAAAGACATCATCCTATCTTTGATTGTTGGATAAGTTTGAGATATAACATGGATCCTTGGTCTGAGTATTAGGGTGGGAAGTGGACTTTCTTGTGTCAATGGGGATGTTTCCTATGCAATAGAGGATCCTTCAACTAGATATATTTGGAAAAGTTATGCCTAAAACTATTATTAGGTTGCTTCCTGACCTATAGTGTTAAATATAATGGAAGGAGGAGTTTGAGTGATGTCACCCCATATATCTTGTCTTATCTAATTCTAGACCTAGCAGGTACACACTACTTTCTAGAAAAAGAATTCTTTATGCTCTTCATTCTTGTAAACATCGTCATTGATGTCTATGAGCAAGGACTACAAAACTTCCTATAATACAGCTCTTAGCTCCACCAAGTTACACTTAGCTGCTATCTTTATAACATGTTTGTTATTGATCTAGGATTTAATATGGCATGTCCTCTTCTTAGGCAATGGTGGTGAATCTCATCGCATTAGTGCCTTCCTCTTTCTCTTGTCATTCTATTCTAGAACTATTATTGTTTGCAGTGGTGTATGTGGTTGAGCTTGTGGTTAGGGTTGAACTTGTGTCTTAGGTTGCATATGTTGTTATGCACCTATAGGTATGGAGTTTAGAGGTTACAATGATCTATCCACTAGGGTTTTTTGCCTTAGAACTTCTACCTGTACATCCAACATAGTGTTGGAAAAGGGTAATAGAGTTATGGTTGCTTTAGAAAACTCATGCATTTTAATTTAGATGTCACTGTGTAAATTTTTAACTAACATATGCTATCCAAGATAATGCACCATGTCCTAAAGTACCCTAGGGTGAAAAATAGTCATGAATTGGATCTCAAACCACCACATGTTGAATCTCACCAACTATTCATAATACTACCATGTTCTAGTCCATGTAATGTTGGCAAATGCAAAAGCAGGATAAAACTCTCTAACTAGGTTAATTGGTACCTTTTCTGACTTATATTATGTGCAACATAAGAGTCAGAATAAAAAAATTTATTGGATTGCCTCTGAAGTGGTGATGAGAATCTTCTCAAAGTTTATTGTGAGTTTTAGGGATAGAAACTTAGGATAATTAAAATCCCCATTAAGGTATATCATGTGATACGCAATGTCTACAACTCCTTTGGTTACCTACTTCACATGCTATTATATCCCAAATTTTCACCCTAGATAATTCAAGTAGACCATCTCAAATTTGGGATAACATGGAACTATCTCTGCATATAGACAAGCTACTACAAGAGATAGATTATAGGATTGAAGGGCTAGCTCCCTTGATCTATATTTTAGGCTCACACACTACACTAGACTAATCACTATTAGGGGTGAAAAGGGAAGAAGAAAACATAAAATCAACCTATACTAATGAAGGTGATACACCAAATATAAGTCCACAAACATACTTGCATTTGCACTAAGAAATAAGACTACTAAAACTGACCTCAACTCAATGTTCTTCTAGCATAAGTGTTTCTACATGGAGGCATATTGTTATCCATATCTAAAGGTGGGTGAAAATGAGGAATGATCTTAGACACTGCTAATCTCTCTCACACTTCAAACATACCTTGACAAATAGTTACACTTCATGAAACCTATTAGAATAAATGCTAATACTCACATAATGCATACAAGAGCAGAATGGAAGTAAGGATAGCACATTCATCAATTGTCATCCAAATACACTACTTGACATACTTAGACAAGAGTTCCAGAGACTAAATCAAGTTTAGAAATTTATTCAAAGCCAAAACAAGATTTCAAAACCAGTAGGGCTTCACCATACCAATTTTGGATTCCTTTATAATGCCAAAATGGCTTGAATATACAGAGCATAGGAGAGGAGAGAGAAGTGAAGTTAAATGGTCACAAGGCCAAGTGTCAAGGCTTGAAAGATAGTTACAATGAAAGAAAAAATATTTGGACAACATGTCATGAGGTCCTCATAAACAAGTTTCCATCTGAAACATGACACCTTCTTAAAGTTGCCATAGAGATATTCATTGTCTTACTTGAAACTACCTTCTTGATGAGGAGTTCACTAACTATCCAAAACTATTATAGCAGTCATTGACACATATACTCTAACTTAAGAAGGTGGAGACATGATTTTTGATAGTCATATACACCTCTCCAACTGATATCCTTTTCATTGCCACTTGTCACTTACCATCTTCCAGTCATTCAGTAGCCTTCTAGGCCTAGACCTTCACACTTGTCACTTAAGTGACCTATACACAATCAAGGAGGTTCATTACATAGGATATGATACAACTCATCAAGGATTATTTATCCTATGTTCTATCATATAGACCTCAAAAAACTAATTATTTGTCTTATGTTCTATCATATAGACCTCAAAAAACTGATTATTTGTCCTATGTTCTATCATACATACCTCAAAAAACTTAGTATCACACTTCTCACAATCACACTTAGGTCGTCACCCTTTTTTCTATTGTCCTATTCAAGACTACCTATAACGAACAATTTAAAAAATGGGTTTTCATTCATAACCAAGGTGATAATTTGGTATGATGAGTTAGAAAAAGTCTCCACACACCTTCCACAATAGCCTTCACCTATCAATTCCCTTTTGTACCTATAAAACACCTCAAATCCTATAAAAAACACTATATTAGGATTGTTTGTACAAGTGATAGTAAATAATAATTATATTTAAAAAATCCTAGGAGAGTTAAAAAAGGATGAAAAACACTTTTCAAGTCAATTAACCCATCCTGGATGCATTTTCATTCATATCTTCTTTATCAAGTTCTTGAGAGGGTTTTAGGTGATTTAGGTTCTTAGGGATGATTCATAAAAGTTAGATGCTTAACCCCCAAACCAATGCCATTGAGTTAAATTTATAGACATAACTTAATTTTTCCTAAGTTCTTTATACCCCATGCAACTCGTCTGTATAGATATGAGTGAAAAAAAATGGCTTCTCGATTGGTTGGTTGCATTCTGGACACCCCTGAGATAGATTTAAGCCAAAATGACCAGTCCTGAGTTACTCTCTACAAACCAATGATTCTCAAGTATTCCCCATTATCCCATTAATTCTCCCAAATTTATTGGGAATATCATATAGATAAGGAAGTGTCATTAGAACCATGAGGGTTTATGCCTAGTTTTAGGCCTAGTAAACCCAGACTATGTTTTTGAGCATATGGTCAATTTTGAGTGTTTGAAATGGTTTTAGGTGCTCATCTAAACTTTTTAAACTTTAATACAACTCTATAAATCATATAAAAATGATTTTTTTTTCTTCATTTCATCCTTTCACCATGGATGTACTAGATCTACAAGTTTGCCTTGACTGTGAAGTGCTTTGTGTCTATGAAAAAACAAAGGACACTTACCCTATTCACTTGACCTAAAGGAGACTATGGAGGTATTTTTTAGGTCATTAAGACATTCTATGTCAATTCCCAAATCTTGAATATACCTTAGTATCCCTCAACACTTCAAACTGTCTAGATTAGCTTCTAGGGTTGTGAGGATTGAGTGCAAGATTTTAGTTGACCAAATATGAAATTCATGCCCAGTTTGCTCAACCTTCCATAATTTTCATTACCTTTGAGGATCTCATGAAAATGTGATATCATCACTTTGAGATTTATTTTCCACATAGTCATTCCATCTTATAACTCTGTCTATCAACCAAGCTTGTACCTTTCACTAGCTTAGACTGGTATGAATTATAAATCAAATTGTAGATATTCAATTATGAAAACTAGTAGGTTCTTTTAGGTGGTGATTCATTTCTTTAACACTGCATTTCCACTTTTTGATTCCTCTTGATGTCACTAAGGTCATCTCACCCCTGAATGTACTTGCTCTTACCTTAAGATCATGTTACATTCTCTATCACCAATGCAGTTTACAAGTTGTTTCAAGGTTCATTTGGTCATTTTGACCTATAAGAATTGTATTTCACTGAGTGTTTCAAGTGGAAACTTGACTGAGTTACAATTCCACTCAACCATTAGTCTCCCTTGACCTAAAAATGATAATATGTGACCTTTAAGCCTAGGTTACAAGAATGAAACCATTTAGGCTCATATAGACCTCATATTATTTCACCAACAGATGACACATTGTAAAGTAGAAACCTTCTTCAGAGAAACTAAGGTAAGTATTCCCTCTTTGTGACTTTTCAACTTTTCACTTATCTGTATGTGTTGCTTGAGGGATCTCACAACCAGTCTCTAATCTCTTTTAATGGCTCAGTCTTATGATTGTCACTTTGGGAATATTTTCACAACCTTTAAACTTTCTTGCTCCATCAATATGATTTTTTAAAGCTTATTTTAAACTATTTTGAAGTGACAAACATAAGAAGGTCTGACTATGTATGCAAGTTCAAAATTCAACTCCACTTGGTTTCAAGTGTTTTGAGATTTCCATTGGTCCATTGGATTATGTTAGACCATCACCATATTCTAAGATATTTTAAACAAGTATATTACCCTTAATCTAAAGCTACTTACAGGAGAAGGAACATTGTAATTTCCAAACACTATTCTGCAGACCATGATGGTGTTCACTTCCAACAAAATGAGATTCTCCCACTTACCCTCCATGAACACATGTGCTAAATCAATTGAAAACCACATGATAAGGATGAACATACTCTATAATCCACATATAATACTTAGTTCACACAAACCAATGCAAACTAAAGAGAAAAACTAAGGTGTTGGGGTTACATAGGTAGTTTGGAGGTGCTAATAATCTTAGTGATTGTTCATATAATACATACCACCAATTATGAAACTATGGACATGGAGTGTAAGTACATAGGGAACCCCAACATCCACCAAGTGAATTCACTTCAAATCTCATTACCCTGTTCATACCAATAGAAATTCATTTGACCTTCTTGACCTATCCAAGAGAGTGATAGGAGAGATAAACTAGTTTTCATAGAATTTGGTGTTTTTAAATCCAACTAAACCTAGAAATGACCTATGGGTATCTTAATACACTTCCCTAAATCCTTCACATGTGCTAAATGATTCACTAGTTTGTACAATTACCTGAAACTAACCTTTTCAAATGATCTTATTGTTTTTACATTGAACCTGCCACATTTTAGTTTCAAACCTATTTTATGACATTCCATGACATATGGTATGTTATAATATATCTTGAAACATTTTTATTTTGATTGGAAATCATAAATTTCATTCAAATGGCTAAAAGGTGGCATAAGATGACATAAGACCAACTAGACAAATGTGACAAAGATAAAAACATACTATTTGGCCTCATTTAAGACCATGGTGAACAATTCACACCTAGAAGGATCCTATAAAGTTTGAATATATAGGGGGTTGACCAAGTTTGACCTAGCATGAAATTTAGTCAACATTTTGGCATTTTTTAAGGGTTAGCATGCTTGCTATGCAAAGGACCAGTTGCCTTCTTATCCTTGGGCAATGGAGTCACCCACATGCTTCAATGAAACTAAAATGTCTCTGAAAGGACCTCAAACACACACCAAACATAGAAAGGAAATAAACACATAATTTAAGACACCAAAACACACACGTGTACTCTCCAAGCACTTAGGGAAAACACACAACTCAAAGGAAAACACACACCTATCCTAATATGCAAAAGACCTCAAAACACTTGAGGTGAAATACAACTCTTCATTGTTTCAACTAGGGTCAAAGATAATGCTTCCTACATCACTAATGTTCCATGAAAACAAACATTCATATGATGCATACTTGTCAATAAACACTTGCTTGTGTAGATAGTCAAATGACTTGCCATTGTTAGATCCTCTAGACTGCAAGTGTATCACTTGGAGCTCTCATGAACACTCTATCTATATTTTTAAGAGGATTGTTTGAGCTTATAACCTACTTGGACTTTGTCATGTTTAATTGGCAATCCTCAATCTAGTCATTGGAATCATCACAACCTTCTTCAAATCTATTTGGAACATGACATGTCTATTCTTAGGAGTCATCAAGGTTGTTCGTGGATCTACCAAACACCTCTTGGTTTACCATAGTTGTTTCTTGCTTGGTAGATAACTCACACTATTCCTTATGCTCATTATGAACATGGTTAACCTTATCATCAAGTTTGTATTATTTTTGAAAATTTATAGACCTGCTTACCTCCTCAAACTCCTACACTATGGCATTGAATATTGCCACATGTCATCTGCTTCTTCTTGAGGTTCATGCTCATGAGTGTTATCTTCTTTGGCTAGCAAAAATTAATGTTCACTAGTAATATCATGATTTGTTATAGCTATGATCTCAACATCATCACCCATGTGTGAAAGATAGTTACCCCATACAACTTCCTCTAGAGTATCATCAGAATCTACCTCAAGATCTCCATCGCATTATTCATGGAGAATATATTTATCAAGACTATTTTTTTCAAATACATATTGTTTAATTCCCCATTCATCAAGGTACAAGTCAGCTATGCCATCAAGAAGAGTTAGAGGTTATTGATCACTAGGGTGATCATCTTCATCACTGATATTAAATTTCATGTTAGATGTATAAGGCATATATGGCTCTACATGAAAACTAGATAGAGATTCAGAATTGATTAACACCTTTACACCATACCTAGTCCTTAATTCCATGTAAGACCAATCTAAAGGCAAATATCCTCCAATATTAGCAATAAAATATCTTGATAAACAAAGTACAAATTGTGTACCACATCCACAACCAAAATATTTTGATAAATGGTGAAAGTAAGACAAGCATGAAAAATAATTTATACAACTTTGATTATGCCAATTGCCTTGGCAGTTGTCCCATCCAATTATAGCACTTCTTTATAATGAGGCTCATACTTTAAGTTCAACTTATCATCTACTTATTGAGCATGAGGCAAGTACTAGATCCACTATCAATCAAGTAGTTTTGAACCAAAGCATCTTCAATGATTATGGAGAGATAGAATGGAGGAGGTTTATCTACTTTCTTGACTTTGTGTGACTATCCTTCATTAGGTTTCGAAGTGTTTTTCAAGGATACATATTTCTCACTAGGTTGTTTGGTTACCAAATTGAGCTTGGATATCTCTTCTTAGAGTAGGTCTGCTTGTCTAGGTATTACAAGTGTTTCCTAAATTAACACATTCACATGATCCTTCTTCATCTACTCTATAATGTTAGTGAAAGAGAAACCAACTTTTGCTTGTCCATGAGTAGGAATAGTACTGCTTATACCTTGAGAATTCTAACATGTGAGAGAGTTTTTAACATTTTGAATTTTTTGATCAACTTATGCATTTGGGACTATATTAGACATACCTACCATTTAGGATGTTTGAACATTCATTAATAAACCATTGACAACCCTTAAGCGTCTTCAATTGCTTTCCTCTTTGCCCTTGTGTTTGCAACTATAGGACTTGAGTCTTTGCTTGCCTCCTCTTGGTATTTCCCAGCACATGAATCATCTTAATTCTAATTGACTAAGTTATACCCCACTTGATCACTCTTCCCATATTTCTCTCCTCCATTAGGTACCTCATTTTGAGTCATGGTTGGCATTATTCCCAAGTTTTCCATGAAAGCTTGATTGAAGGACTCATTAACATAGGTAGATAGATCATGAGATTGATCCCATGAAGTCTAACCATCATGATCTTGGGAAAGGTTACTTTTAGAATTCAATAATTCTCTTGAGGTGGAAGGATCATTGGGATTACAACCATTGTAGGTTTTTGATTGAACTAGTTGTCCTTAACCTTGAAGAGAAACTTGAAAGGATGGTTTATCGCCTTGATAGTTAGGGTAGGACTAATTATGTTGATAGTGAATTTTTAAAGGCCTCATTTGTTTTTTTTTTATGACCCTTTTGATACCTAAGATCTCTTGCTCCATATCTCTCATCCTTTCTGCCTTATTAGACTTACTTGATTGACTAGGGGTAGTAGCTTATGTTTAGGTGTAGGAATGGGAGAAACAATAGGTATAGGGGTTTGTAAATCAATGAATAGAAGCATGGGATGTCTTGAGGTAATCTTCCTATCCTAAAAAAAAAAAAATTCTTCCCGAATGGCCACTTCATAGGCATTAAGAAATGTGATCCCTCCCATAGATTATATCATCATAGTAATATCACTTCAAAAGCTTTAAGATAGTAAAGGAAATCATGGTGAGTTGTGGGTCTTACCAAGATTTGGATCCTATCCCATGTATTTCTAAATCTTGTGTTGAAGTTTTTAATGACTTCTTGAGGTTCTCTCCTTATGTTGATCAACTACTCAGTCAATTATAAGTTGTCACTCTTGTCTTCAAATCTTCTCCTCAAAGCATCTCCTAACTCATCCCATGTGGTGATTGATTCAAGGGCTAATGTACCATATCAATCAAGAGATTTTCCTTTGAAATAAATATATAACAACCTAATGTCTATATTCTCCTTAATGATGTGATGTATATTTCATAAGTTATCAATATTTCTAATATTCTCAATAGGGGTAATGGCAGTCTCACTGGTGTATGAGGGAACACTTTTGAGGGTAGATATGGGGATGTAATCATAGTATGCAAGTCTTGGAGTACTATATCCATTGAAGGCAACAAAAGGTAGGTTCATTTCCATGGTATATTTAGGACTTTGCAATAATGGGCCAATCAAAACTTTCTTATAGGCTTATAAGCAAGGTATGACTTCTTTGGGTAAGGATGAGTGTTAGCAAATCTGTTTGATTTGTATCAATAATGAGGAAGCTCTTTGAATTAAAAACAAATGACTTTAGTAATAGGCCTTATGTTTACCTTAGGCATGAAAGAGTGTACTAGTTTGTAACCAAGATCCAAATATTGGAGTCGCTAGATACTATAGGAAGTGGACTATTACATATTCCTTATTGTCAAGACCAACATCCACCTTGAACAACCTTCTTGGACTTCAAGTCCCATTAGGTGTGCCAGAACTGTTATAGCCCAAATTTTCACCCTATATAAGTCAATTAAGCCTTCTCAAATTTGTAATAACATGGAACTATATTTTCATATAGAGAAGCTACTACAAGAGATAGATCTTTAGATTTAAAGGGCTAGTTCCCTTGATCTATCTTTTAGGCTCACACACTACACTAGGATAATCACTATTGGGGGTGAAAAAATAAGGAAACATAAAATAAACCTATACTAATTAAGTTGATACACCAAAGATAACTCCATAAACATACTTGCATTTGCACTAAGAAAGAATATTGTTAAAACCGACCTCAACTCAATGTTCTTCTAGCAAAAGTGTTTCTACATAGAGGCAGATTACTATGCATATCTAGAGGTGGGTGATAAGTAGGTCTAATCCTAGACACTTTTAATCTCTCCTAGACTTCAAACACACCTTAAAAAATATTTACACCTCATGAGACCTGTTAGAAGAAATATTACTACTCATATAATTTATGCAAGAACAGAATGGAAGCAAGGAGAACACATTCATCACTTGTCATCCAAATACACAACTTGACATACTTAGGCAAGAGTTGTATACACTAAATAAAATTATAAATTTATTCAAAGGAAAAATAATATTTCAAAACCAACAAGGTTTCTCCATACTAATTATGGATTCCTCTAATGCCAAAATGGCTTGAATATATAGAGCATAAGAGAGGAGAGAGAAGAAGTGAAGTTAAACAGTCGCAAGGCCAAGTGTCAAGGATTGAAAGATAGTTATAATTAAATAAAAGAGAGTTATATAACATGCCATTAGGTCCTCATAGACAATTTTCCATCTAAAACATGGCACCTTCTTGAAGTTGGAGTAGAGATCTTCATTGTCTTACTTGAAACTGCCTTCTTGACGAGGAGTTCACTAACTATCTATAAATATTGTAGTATTAATTGACACATATGCTCTGACTTAGGAAGGTGGAGACATGATTTTTTATATTCATATACACCTTTCCAACTGATATCCTTCTCCTTTTCACTTCTTACTTACCTTTTTGCAGTCACTCATTAGCCTTCTAGGCCTAGACCTTCACACTTGTCACTTGAGTGACCTGCACACACTTAAGGAGGTTAATTTTAGAGGATATGAGACAAATAATCAAGTATTATTTGTCCTTTGGTATATCATATAAACCTCAAAAAACTAAGTTCACACTTTTCACAATCACACTTAGGCAGTCACCCTCTTTTTCACTGTCTTGTTCAAGACTGCCTGCAATGACCAAATTAATAAAGGGGTTTTCATGCATAACCAAGGTGATAATTTGGTATTAGGATTTATAAGAAGTCTCCATGAACCTCCCACATTATCCTTCACCTATCAATTCCCTTATGTGCCTATAAAACACCTCAAATCCTATAAAAAAACACTGAATTAGGCCTATCTGTATAAGTGACAATATGGAATAACTATATGTCAATGATATTTAGAGAGTTAAAAATGGATACAAAACACTTTTTAAGTCAATTGACCCCTCTTGGATGCATTTCCATTCATATATTCTTCATCAGGTTGTTGAGAGGGTTTTAGGAGTGTTTTAGGTCATTTAGGTTCTTAGTGATGATTCATAAAATTTAGATGTTTAACCCTCAAACCAATGCCATTGAGTTTGAGTTAAATACCCCCTAGACCATAAATAAGTGTTTAAAACCCCATGCAGCTTGTTTGTATAGATATGAGTGAAAGAAAATGGCTTCTTGATTGGTTGCTTGCATTCTGGACACCCCTAAGATAGATTTAGGCCAAAATGTCCAGTTCTAAGTTACTCCTTATAAACCAATGATTATCAAGGACCCTATAATCTTCCATAAAGTCTCTAAAATTTCTTTGTAATATCATATGGTCATGGAAGTGTCATTAGAAGCATGAGGGTTTAGGCCTAGTAGATCTAGACTATGTTTTTGAGCATATGGTCACTTATGAGTGTTTTTAATGGTTTTAGGTGATTATCCACACTTTTTTACCTTTAATAAAACTCTATAAATCATCTCTAAATTAGAATTTTATCTTCATTTCATCATTTCACCATGGATGTATTAGATCTGTAGGTTTGCCTTGACTGCGAAGTGCCTCACGTCTGTGACAAAATAGAGGACACTTCCCCTATTCACTTTACATAAAGGATATTGTAGAGGAATTTTATAGGTCATGAAGACATTTTATTTCAATTTAAAAAGCTTGAATATACCTCAGGATCCCTCAACACTTCAAACTATCCAGACTGGCTTCTAGGTCTATGAGGACTGAGTGCAGGATTTTAGTTGATTGAATATGAGGTTTGTGCCCAATTTTCTCAACCTTCCTTGATTTTCCTTAATATTATGAATATATAACATAGATAAATATAAATTAATTAAAGACAAAAAAATATAGAAAACACAACACAATAAAGACACAGATTTAACGTAGCTTACCCAATATGGGCTACGTCCACACAAAAATAGCTAGTCCTTATTATTCAGTCCAACAAATGAAGGTAAAAAGCCTAAAATACAACCAATACAATATCCTCTTCACTAAAATATAGTGTGCCACCATGATTATGATACCCTCATATCAAAATTAGGGTTACATACAAGGCAAAATTGCACAAACATAATTTCTATCGTTAGATCTGTAACCTAATAATGAGCGATCTAGATTTACTATGAAACTATAATATTTTATATTAATTAATCCCTTATGGTGACCATAGTGGGGGTGTTAAACCCCCCCCCCCCCCCCCCCCACACACACACCCCTATTGGGAACTATGCATTATAATAAGATTAGGCTCCACCATCCAACAATTACCTCTGATGATCTCATGAAAATGTGTTATCATCACTGTGATAGTGATTTTCCATGTAGTCATTCCATCTTATACCTCTATCGATCAACCAAGATTTCACCCTTCACTATCTTAGACTGTTCTATAGTATGATTCAAACTATAGGTATTCAATTAAGGAAACCAATAGGTTCTTGTAGGTGTTGATTCATTACTTGAACACTATGTTTGCAATTTTTTATTCCTCCTGAGGTCACTTAGGTGATCTCACACCTAAATGTACTCACTCCTACCTTGAGATAATGTTATCATTCTCTATCACTAATGCACTATAGGTATATACATTTCTACAAGGTTCATTTGGTCATTTTGACCTACATGCACTATATTTCACTGAGTGTTTCAAGTGGAAACTTGACTAAGTTGTAATCCCACTCAACCATGAGTCTCCCTTAACCTAGAAATGACAAGATGTGACCTTTAGGCCTAGGTTACAAGAAGGAAATCACTTAGGCTCATGCATACCTCATATTCTTTCACCAGCAGATGACACATTGTAAATCAAAAACCTTTTTTGTAGAAACTAAGGTGAATATTCCCTCTTTGAGACTTTTCAACTTTGCACCTCTTTGTATGTGTTGCTTGAGGGATCTCACAACTGGTCTCCATTCTCTTTTAATAGATCAGTATTACTATTGTCACTTTTAGAATCTTCTCACAACTTTTAAACTTTATTGTTCCATTAATATGATTGTTCGAAGCTTATTTTCAACTGGCTATAGGTGATAGTTATAATAAGGTATGACTATATATGTAAGTTCAATATTTAAATCAACTTGATTTTAAGTGATTTGAGATTTTTATTAGTCTATTATATTTTTTTAGACCATCACCATGTTCAGAGAGATTGAAAACAAGTATATCACCTTTAATCTAAATCTACTCACAGGAGAAGGAACACTGCATTTACCAAACTCTATTTTACAAACCATGGTGGTGTTCACTTCTAACAAAATGAGATGCTCCTGCTTACCCTCCATGACCACACATGACAAAATAATTTAAAAACACATGATGAGTATGAACATACTCTTTAAGTCCATATACAACACTTGGTTTACACAAACTAATGCAAACAAATGAGAAAAATTGAGGTGTTGGGGTTTCACAAGTAGTTTGAAGGTGCTAACAATATTAGTGATTTTTCATATAGTACAAACCACAAATTATACAAATATGGACATGTAATGGAAGTGCATAGGGACCCCTAACATTCACCAAGTGCATTCACTTCAACTCTCCTTACCTTCTTAACCTATCCAAGAGAGCGATAGGAGAGAGAAATTATTTTTCATCAAATTTGGAATTGTCAAATCCACTTAATCTTGGAAATTACCTATGGGTATTTTAATACACCTCCTTAAATCCTTCACACATGCTAGATGAATCACTAGTCTGTACAACTACTTGAAATTGGCCTTCTTTTCAAAGGATCTTCTTGTTTGTACATTGAACCTACCAAATTTTAGTTTCAAACCTATTTTGTGACATTAATTGACATATGGTACATTATAATATATCTTGAAACATTTATATTTTGATGGGAAATCATACGTTTCATTCAAATGGCTAAAAGGTGGTATAAGATGACATAAGACCAACTAGACAAATGTGACAAAGATAAAAACATATTATTTGACCTCATTTAAGACCATGGTGAACATTTCAAGCCTATAAGGACCCTATTAAAATTTGAAAATGTAGGAATGGTTGACCAAATTTGACCTAGGGTGAAATTTAGTCAACACATATTTCATTATTTACCACGACCATTTAGTGATGCGTTCAGACAATGTGTGCACCGAAGCATCTTCCACCAAATCAACAGGAATTCCTCTACATGCCCTTATATATTTTTCTTGGTATCTAAATGGATAGGTGGTGCTACTAATTTTTAAGGTAAACATATTTAATTTGAGATGGAAGCCTTGTTGCTCTTGCCATGGTTATAAGGTTGATTTATATGGTAACATATTGAGACCAATGAATGATACCTTCATTATATATACTAAGCAAAGCAAGCATTACCTCATCTAATTTATTGAAAGCATGAAATTTGATCAGTTACTTGACATTAAAATCTTGTAGTGGGTGTTGAAGTGCTAATGCTCCTACTTGTGTTATTTCTTGTGGATCATGGGAAAACATAGAAGCTTTGGCCATATCAATAAAATCAAAGGGATCTAGGTTATGATATATGGTTTGTCTGAGTTCAATACCAATCCCCATTTCATCATTTTTCATATTGATGGTGGGATAAAAAATTGTGCCTTATCCATGGTTATCACTGTGGACTAAATTGAACACTTTATTCACTTTTTCTGGAGCTAGTGAGAAATTTGTGCACAAGTAACTGATTTGGATGCAGATCATAGAGTTTTCTTATTTATAGAAGTGTGTAATGTATTTGTGTTGTTTTTTCCCTTGATTATATAGTTTTTGCCACCCAAATCCATCTCACTATTGAGTGTAAATATTTTGAGTTGGTTATGCATGAGTTTACCTCCATAAATTATGATAATTGACTATTGTTTGATATGATAATTACTATTCCACATCAAAAATATTTGATTCATATGATGGTAGGTATCTGATGTGATGTAATGTATTTTCAAATATACATGTTCCTTTATGATACATCCTATCATTCTGCCACTTAATCTACTTCAATAAAGGTGAAATATCTTAATTTTATTATCATTAATGGTTTTGAATCACCTCTCGATGTCCTTTCTCCATACTTGTCTTAACATCACCTCATTTTGAAACTTAATTGATGACCACCACATTCATGTTGCTAGTTGGCATTCCTTCTGGCTGAATTTGTATATTGATCACACTCTATGATTGACTGACTAAGCTTTTTTTTGATGTGTTTCGACTCAAATATCTCATTGTACAAACATAGTAAATCTAAAAAGCAAAATAGAAAACAAAACAACATTAAACAAAAATCTTAACTACATGGTGCTACTCATCACCCTCTCTCTTTGCTAGTGATGAATGATATAGATTAATGATGGTAAGGCTTAAGCCTACAACCATTTACATGCCTTAATAGAATGGTTCCCTGTAGATCTTTTAAAATAGTTGTACCCTTTTGTGAAACATCATGAATGATATAGGCTCCCTTCCATCCAATGCAAAATTTTCTTAGAAATGCTTTAAATCTATTATCAGAGAGTAATATCACTTGCTTTAGATAAAATTCTTTAGATCAAAATTTATGATCATGTCATGATTTTTTACTCAACTTGTTTATCTCCTATGTCTTTTGTGCTCGTTGCATATTTTCCTCCATTTTGACCAAATCAATCAATTTGTCTTTGAGTGAGTCCTGGTCTCCCAATTTCATAATAATTATAATGCACAGACTAGGAATAATGTATTCCATAGGCATAACTGCCTCAAAACCATAAACCAACTAAAAGGGAGTGATTGTATCACATTTATAATTTGTCTTGTATGTCCAAATAATCATAGGAATGAAATTCTCCCAATCATTCCTTTGAACATTACATATATTCATCAACATTTCACCAAATATTTTGCTCAAAGCCTCAATTTACCTATTTTCTTGTTGATGATAGGCCTTGCTTTTTTGGTGTAAAATCATGAAATCTGCAATAAGAGTCTTGATTGTGTTTTTGAAGAAGTGAGTACATGTGTTTCTAACTAATTTAAATGGACATTTGAATCTTGATATGATAGTCTCATACAAAATTTTAGCAACATCCTTTTCACTAGAGCTCGGCGTTGTAGTAGCTTCCACCCATTTCAAGAAATAGTTAATCACAATAATGATATATCTTGCATGATTGTGTTTGTTTGGAGGATTTATAGGCCCTACAAAATCATTGCCCCATTATTCAAAATGTTGCTTTGATAGAATTGGAACCAAGGGAATCTCATCTCAGTGATTTGGTTTTCTTATTCTTTGGTAAACATCATAGTGTTTTGCCACCCTGTGTGGATTTTAAAATAAACTTAGCCACTAAAAACTAATCTATAATATATATATCATAGTTTCTTTTCCTATGAAATGGCCTCCTATGAATCCTTGATGTACTTCTAAAGAAGTTGTAGTCACTCATGTTTTAAGGTTACTCTATGCAACACATCATCCTTCCCCATCTTATACATGAATCCATTTATGAGGCTATAAGGAATGGCTCATGCAATCATTTGCTTCTTATCCCATTCAAAATGGTGCGTAGGAAAAGTTCTTCATTATAATAAATTCACGGTGTCCTCCATATTATTAGGGATTATAGAGGCTCTAAATAAATGCATATCTAGATATTCATCATGATTTATTTTAGTTCTTCTTCATTCTATAACCTGGTCAAATGATTAGGTCCCACATTTTCTATTCATGGCTTCATAATGATTCTGAATTGGAATTCTTGAAATATCAACCACCTACAAATCCTTCCACCCAACATAAATTTGTTAACTAGGTATCACAAGGCCTAGTGATTTATAAAAATATCAAATGGTGTGGCTAAAAGACAATGCCTAAATTTCTATAAAGCAAAGACCATAGCTAGGGCTTCTCTTTATGGTCATATAATTTTTATCTATAGTTGATAGTTTACTGCTTGTGAAGTGTATAGGATGATCTAACCCACCTTCCATTAGATACACTAAGATATCTCCTACTGTGATACTGGAAGCATCCACATGTACATGGAATGGATTCTTCCAATCAGTAAAAAATAAGATAGGAGTTGTTATTAGCCTTTGATTGAGTTCAATAAATATTGTTTAACATTCATTTGTTCATTCAAATTTTGTATCTTTGTGTAATAACTTTTCCAAAAGTGTAGAGATGGTTGTGTATCCCATGATGAATTTTATATAATATCATGTATGAACCAAAAAGGTTCACACCTTTGTGGAACTAGTTGGATGTGGCATCCCCTCTATTATTTTAATTTTAGCTTGATCAACCAAGATTCCATCACTGCATATGATGTGACCTAGTAGAACAATGAAATGTGTGAAAAATAAGTACTTATTCAAATTCAATGCAATGCATAAGGCTCGACATTGTTCTAAATTTATATGCAACTTAGATAAATGATCATCTAATAAAGAGAATATTGCCTAATAATCCAAATAGACTTCTATAAAATCATGAATAAAATCTTTAAATGTAGTTACTATAGCCCTAGAGAACACTGTTGGAGCAATCTTAACACCAAAGGGCATTATCTTATATGAAAATAAAATAAACCTGATTCCATTATAAAATTTAATTTATCCTAGTTTTCCTCTAAAATAAGAATCTAATGGTATCCACTGAATCCATCTATGAATGAGTATACCTTGTGGCCTATGATTGATTCAAGAACCTCATATGTGAATGGTATGGGAAATAGATCATTAATACAAACATTATTCAGTGTGTGGTAAGCCTTATTTACCTAAATATCACTTGAATTATTTGGTTGCATTACTATGGGACAAACCCAATCTACCTTTTTAATTGGATAGATGATCCCTACTTCTTACATGCAATCCAACTCAGATTTCATTTTATCTTCATTTTGGGATTCAATCTGTATGGGCAATTTTTAATGGATCTAGCACACTCTTTCAATTCAATGTGAATCTCCCCCAATGATGGATCTACATATTGAACTTCTATGAACTTAGTTAGAAAGACAACCTGATAATCTCTTAATAGTTGTAATGCCTTTGAAATCTCATTCTACACCCAATAATCTCCCAAAGTCATAAGTTTAGGCACAAAATTTTTTCTAATATTTTATTTAATCTACTTCAGTGGTTATTGATATACTTTATTATATCCATTAGGTAGTGCCTCTCGTAGATTTTATTCTCCTTCTCATTTTAGAAGTTTTACATTGCAGTCTTTCTTATTCAACTTATTTTATGCTTTGGACATTTTTTAGCTCTATTTCTCACTCTATTTTGAAGAAGCCTTATAAATCCAAATCCCCATCATTATCATTGGATTATATTAGCTCATATGTAATTCTATTACAAGGTTTAAGAAGAGATTGCACATATTTGTAATTATGAATCACTAGATTCAAATATTAGGCTATTTCCTATTATGATGATGAGTTTATCAAAATTCTTAAGTCTTCTATCTGACCGTAACATATAAAACTTTTCAATTTTTATAATGCAATGTGCACTATTAAATTGCCATCTTTAAAAACAAAGTTTGAATAAAATCTTGTTGTACATGTGTCCAATGTTTAGTTTACATCCTGCACTCCTGATGCATATACCATTAAGTTGGAAATGGTGCTAGTGTGTGGTTAAAAATATGCACCTAGTATCTTGGCTCAACACCTTGCGTAGACCATATTATGAATGTGTAGTTCTATAAATTATACGTCTTGAAATAATGTCCTCTCAGTTCTAATAGTGAGTTGTAATTCAAATCATCCTTGCAAAAATTTGCACACTTTATCCCATTATAATTCTTGTTATCCATGTACTACTAACCATGTTGTAAAAGTTCCCTTAAAAGCATAGTTGATTGTGTTGACTCTTTGATCTATATATGATAAATGGTGTTCCAACCTCAAGATAAATTTATTGAGATCTTTTGACACAAAATATTGTGGCAATTAGTGTTCTATGATGAACACCATACATATAACCCATCCCATGATATCCCCTAGCCAAATTCAATATATGTGTTTCCGAGTCACCACTTATTAAAGATGTTTCTTATTAAGGTAAGACATCTTCTAGAGTATGATCTGTATAATCCATTATTATTGCACCTATATTCTATAATAAATATACCCCTAAATTAGTTGGAGATCATGTAGACTGAGAGGTATATCCTTCAATTTGAAATTGAAGTGTTGGATATTTTTTTGTCTCTAGCTTGTAAATCAAGTACTTTATTGTTTGAATTTGTATGTTTTGCTCAAGCTATGGTTTAAATAACTAACATTCCATAGCTTATAGAGTAGTTTTACTTGTATTTGCACTAACTTTGAACCAACTGTTATCATCATAGGCATACGGTGACTCTATTATTTTAGAATAACATAGGTCTTATGCTCTAATTTATTTAATGGTATAATAACTATTTTGTCCCCTTAATGTGCCTCTAATTGATTATGTAATGTATTGATAGTCATTTGGCCATTATAATCCCATTTTTTAACAATCAAGGTAGGATAATGGGTCTCATATTTTTTCATGTTAATGACCTCAAAATCTCCTCATAGACTCAACTCAACAACTCTAATATCCACATCTTCTAGGTGACTAATGTTGGAAATATTGTCATTGATGTCAAAGGTCTAGCATTATTGGTGATAAATGCCCCATTGCATTTAATTGTGTTTTTAATATTCATATCTTGGCTAACGTGTGTTAATATTTATTTAATATTAATGAATATATTTTTGGTTGCATATAAGTCAAAAGAGGGCCAATGGAGAAGTCAAAGAGTCATGGGGTAAAAGATGAAAGAGGAATGGGATGCATTTTCTCATAAAGAGTCACCTTAAAGAATTCCACGAGTCACCATGTGAAGACAAAAGAGGTATGACACATTTTTTCATGAAGGGACACTTTGAGGAATACAAAAAGTCACCAAGATAAAGACAAAAGAGGAAAGGATGCTTTTTATTATGAAGGGTCACCACATACTTTTAAAATGCAATGATACGAAGGGTCATGCAAGTTTGGCACCATTTTCCATGAGGATTGAAGGGTCACAAAGGGTGAAGGCCAAAGGTCATTTGGAAAGCTATAAATAAAGGCTTAAGAAGCTATTTGATATATGTAAAAGAGTGCATGGTTTGTATTTGTTTTCAAAGAGAGAAAAGCAAGAGATATTGTAGAGTTCTATCATTTGTTGAGTAAGCAACATTGAAAGATAGTTGTGTTTTATACACAAGAGGTGTTGGTGCTCCTATGGTGTTGGTGCTCCTATGGGTAGTTGTTGTAGAGTACTTTCAAACTTTGTATTTTGAGTTGGTGCTTATTCATATACTTGAGATTGTTCTCTATGGTTTTTCCCACTTTGGATTTCCACGTAAAAATCTGGTCTCTCTCTCTCTCTCTCTCTCTCTCTCTCTCTCTCTCGCGTGTGGTGAAAATTATTATTTCAATTTTATTGCATATCTTGAATGTATGATTGAGTGGTTAAAGAAAATAAATCAATTTAAATATAAGATATATAATATACTAATTCACCCCCCCTCTCAGTATATGTCATGCTTAACAATTGGTATCAGAGCAGGTTCCTTTTTAAAAAGTTTTACAGCTTGAAGGAAGATCAGTGAAGCATGATGGCTAGATCACATGAAGAATTTTCTACAAATAAGGCACCTTTGTTTGATGGAATGAATTATGTTTTTTAGAGCATAAAGATGAAGACTTATTTGATGGCCCTTGGATTCGACATATGGCAAGCAGTGGTGGAAGAATATGAAGAGCCACAGACACTTGTAATTACTCTGACAGAAAAGAAGGCAAGTAAAAATAATGTTAAAGCTTTAAATGCTATTTTATTTGGTTTATGTGAATCAAAATTTATTAAAGTTATGCAATGTAAGTCTGCTCATGAAATTTGAGTAAAACTTGAGAATTTTTACAAAGGTGATGGAAAGGTTTAGCAAGCTAAGCTTCAAATTTTCAGAAGATAGTTTAAGAGTTTGAAGATGAAAGAAGAAGAAAATATAGCAATTTATCTATTACAAGTTGATCAAATAGTCAATCAAATTCAAGGTCTTGGACAAAATTTAGAAGAGTTGACTATGGTTCAAAAGGTTTTGAGATTTCTACCATTGAGATATAATGTGAAAGTTTAAGTAATTGAAGAGATGAAGAATTTAGCCAAGATAAAAATGGATGAGCTTCATGGTATTCTTATGGCATGTGAGATGTGGACTGAACAAGATAAACCCTTAAAGAGAGAAGCGGCTTTCAAGACATAAAAAAAGAGAAGGCTAATATTCAAGAATCAAGTGATAGTTCTAGTGATGATGAAGATGACAATGGAGCTCTTTTCATTTGCAAGCCAAAAAAAGGCACAGGTAAATATTAAGGAAAATTACCTTTTAAATGTTTTAATTGTGAAAAGATTGGACATTTTGTAGCTAAATGCCCAAATAAGGGTAATGATGATTGTTGGGTAAATATTTAGTCACCAGCTAATTGATGGGCAAAAAAGGTTGCTTCAACCACAACATAAAGAAATTGGTCGGCCAAGTGTGCAGGTTTACCACATCAAAAGGGGACAAATCTCTCCTCTCATCAAGAGGAGGTTTCCTATAGCTTATGAGGTGCTATATACTATATATATAAGTAGAAAATAAGACTTAGGGGTAAAACTACACCATCCATCTCTCTCTTTTCAGAGATGATATTTATAGACAAAGGATAAATCTTGGTGAAAACACTGAAAGCACTTTTCTTCTTTCAAAAGTAGTCTACAACAAACAACAATTCTTTCTGATAGGTAACTGATAAATAAATATAACAAGGTGCAGTAACCAATAGAATGAAGTGTATCACAAAGTCTCCACCTCAACTACCAAAGAGTGAAATATGAAGGATAATGGGGGCACAAAGTCATCTCAAGATCCTTTACATAGAAACAAATTGAAAACACACACACTAAAGACAATTGTGGTGGCACAAAGTCTCTCTACAGTTGGCTTCAGGACACCTTCCTGATTACTTCCACTAGTTCTGCTTATTTCATTAAATGGAAAAAAATGCATTTAGGAAATATACATAAAAACAATCTCCTAAATGACATAAGCTATTACAGCACAAAGTCTGAAAGTAACCTACTTTCTCATTCAAATAAATAAATATGATTAACAATCTGAGCTCAAAGTCTCAGTAATGCCTTTCAATTTGGGTAGAGTTTTGCTTCTGATAATAAAAAGATCTCCTTTGCATAAAATACGAGATTACAATAGATAGCAGCCAAGAAAGGCTTATCACTTTGTTTCATGGAACAACCCATGTTGCATTTACTACCTTGAATGCATTTTCAATTTTATCAAGGGGCCATGTTAGAACAGGGCATCGGTCTTAACTGTGGCATGTCAATTCATCTCAAATGTCTCCTCCAAAGTATAGGCCACCTAGTCTTCTTCTTGATATTAGCGCAGCTATCCACTTTGCCTTTACTCGATGGAGAAAATTAGGCCACGTCCTTGATTGTTCATGCGCTCAGATCCCTAATTGGTGGACTATTCTACCTACTAGAATAACTCCCTCATAGATATTTTAGTATCTCCTATAGCTTTCCCCTCTTTCCTGTTGTAATTTGAGCTTTTGGGTTATCTTCTTACCTTCAACAGGCTCTTTCGACTTCTTCTTCAGCTAGTCACTTAGTTTGTTCTTTAGGTTTCGCATCATATTTGAAAACAAACGGGCATTTCATTATCTTGAATTTGACGTCCACAGGGGCGTCACTAGTTGCTGGTCACTTGAACCACATTGAACCTTGAACCTTTGAACCATGAGAGTTCATTGGTTCAATGGTTCAATGTTTTAGGCGGTCCTTTGTTTATTCACTTTCTTGGTTCATCTTCGATTGAAGCTTCCTTGAACCTTTGAACCATTTTGGTTCAAGGTTCAGCAATTCATTCTCTTTCTCATAATCCTTTGTTTTTCTAAGTCTCTTGAGCTTTGAAATTCCTTTGGTTTTATGTCTTTGGAACCCCCCGAAGGGAAAGTGTCCCTTCAGGCCTTGAGAAAGGTCCATTTTATGGTTGTTGAGAGTCCCCTGCAAGGGTACTTGCCCTTCGAGGTCCTTCGGGTGGCCTTGTTCTTCAAATCCTTCAGACATTTTGTCTGAAGGAAATATTTCCTCTACCTTTGCCACTTCTTTTCGGGCCTTTCAACACTCCTTCGGATAAAATGTCTAAAGGAATTCCTTCGGACATTTTGTTTGAAGAAATTCATCCTTTACGGCCTTCTATTTGATCCTTTCACAAATGTTCCCTACCCTCTGCAAGGGCACTTGTCCTTTGGGCTTTGGGAGACTCCTTTGAACCATTCGATTGAACCAATTGATTGAACCAATAATGGTTCAACAGTTCAATACTGTGTTTTGCTCATTCAATTGACTGCTTAAACCAACTGCTTTGAACCATGCCGACTAAAATCTTCTGCTTCTTTCCTTTGCTTGGAGCTTTCTTGAACCTTTAAACATTGAACTCTTTTGGTTCAAGGTTCAATAGTTCAAAAATTCAATCTTTCTTCTTCGAAGTCTTCTTTTCGTTAAGTCTTTTGAAGCCATTGAACTTGTCGAAGCGGTTGAACTTTGAACTTTGCTGAAGTGCTTAACTCTTTAAGTCTATCGATGTCACTGAACCTTTTAACCCATTAAACTTTTGAACCTTTGAAGGTGGGGTTCAATGGTTCAATATTTTGCTTGAAGCCTACCGATGGACCTTTTGGTTGAACCTCAGTGTTGAACCAACCTTCAAATTGCCTAAGTGTTGGAAACTTATTTCTTTGTGAGAGCTCGCCTATTGAAGTCATTGAACCTGTTGAACTTGTGAGTCCCTTAGCTGAAAAAGCTTAAATAATGAAGAATTTGAATACTCAGAACATTTTTTGAGAAGGGAGGAGAGAATTTTGGCCTGTAGGACCAAAATAGTTCATACATTGTCTCCAAAAATGAGTGACAGATTTTGGGAACAACAGCTGGCTCCAGTTGAGAAACTTCCATTTATTGTAAAAATAATTGAAAGGAGTATAATCTAGAATATCCAGTGCCTTTAAGTATGCCATTGAGATATAGAGTCATGTTACCCAAAAAAAAAGACACTAAAAATGAAAACAAAAAGTATAAAATATAACTAAAGACTATATAAATATACATATGTACAACTGATGTCACTTGATACTTTAAAGATTGAAGTGCTTTAGATGCTACCCATTGTGAGTCAGAGAAAAGGGCGTGCCATCTTAATACTTCAATAAGAAACTATTTTTGCCATTTAGTTGATGGATAGTAAATGGGCCTCTCCATAAGGAATCAAATTTCTCATGCATTCTCTTTGGTTCTCTTCTCTTGTCCCATAACATAACTTGATCTCCAATCTGGAAATCACAATTTTTTGCTTTCTAGTCGAAGAGCTTGTTCACCAGAATTTGATGCACATCAATTCGGTCCACCACCATAGTTCACTGCTCATCCAGCTCAGTTTAAGGACATGATCCTCTTATCGATGGAGCTTTCATATGTCTGATCTTCGACTGCCTTTGACAACTTTAGTGCTGGCAATTCTAGGGTGATTGGTATCTCTACGTTGAGACCATATAAAATTAGGAATGGTGACATACCTATCACTTTCTTGGGTGTAATTATGTCTGCCCATAAATCATCAACCAATGCTTTATGCCATGTTCGTTAGTTGTTATCCACCAGCTTCCTAATAATGGTTACCAAGTTCTTGTTGCTCAATTTTGCTTGGCCATTCCCTTGTGAAAAATAATCAGAGTGGGAGAGGGTAATTACATAGTAAAAATAGAACTAAGTAATCTCATGAGAAGAGAAATAGGCTACATTATCTGTCACAATCTTGGTTGGGACCCCAAATCTATAAATAATATTTTCCTTGAAGAAATTGCATACCACTTCTGAAGTAACATGCTTGGTTGGAATTGCTTCCACCCATTTGGTGAAGTAATATGTGGCTGTGAGGACATAATCATGTCTAGCACTTGAAGATGGGTTTACAGCACCAATGAAATCAATTCTCCATTGCTAAAATGGCTCTTCTATCACCATTGGCTTAATAGACAAAGCAACTAACTTGGGTCTTCCAACGAATTGTTGGCATAGTTCACATTTTTGTACCCATTTGTATGCATCTTGAAATAGAGTAAGCTAGTAATACCTGGCTCACAAAATCTTATGAGCAGTTACAGGTGCAAAAAAATCTTCTCTATAGACCAGATTATGGAAGGACTCCAAAAGTTGGTTCTGTTGCTCTTTATCCACGCAGTGAACACTCCATCAAGGTCCCTCTTGTATAGACCGTTGTCCCATAGGATAAAATTGGCAACTTTTAGCTTAACAGTCCTCTTTTCTTTAAGAGATAGATGAGCAGAACACTCACCATAAGTAAAGAAATGAGCAATACTTGAATACCACTCATTTATGGTGGAGACAATGAGGACTGTTGGCGTGTCTTCAACTTCTACTTCTTCATGCCCTATTTCTTGTGATATGTTGTCAGCAATTAATTGGCATAGACCCCTTCCCTGCACAAGCTTTGTTAGTTTGATAATGAGATCAAACTCCTAGATTTTAGCAATCCAATTACCCCTTTTGGTTTCAAACTCCTGCTGAGTTAATATGGATTTGACTGTGGTATCAACAACTAGGGCAGTAGTGTGAGAATTCAAGATGTAAAAATAGAAGTGCGTTACTATCTTTACCACTACATAAGCATGCTTCTTCAGATTTGAATATTTCAGTTCATGAGCTTTGAGAGGATAGCTCATGAAAGATATGGGAGATTCCACACCTTCTTTGTTCTTTTGAACCAGAATTGCTAAAAGTGTGTGCTCAAAAGCATAACTGTACATGGTGAAATTTTTGGTATAATCTAGACAAACTAGAATTGGGGCGTGGGCAATAGTTGTCTTAATATTTTGAAATACCAATTTGCCTTCTTCAGTCTAGCTAAAAGTGGTCTTTCCCTTCATCATGTTCACAATGTAGCGAGTCTTCTTGGTAAACTTAGGAATGAACCTTCGTAAAAATTTTACCTTTTCAAAGAAAGAGTGAACTTCAGTCTTACTTGTGGACAGGGTAAGCTCCTGGATGGATTTGACTCTTTCTGAGTCAATCTTTATGCCTTCTCAAGATACAACGTGTTCAAAAAGTTTCCCTTCTATTACCCCAAAAATAGACTTCTTAAGATTTAAAGAAATTCCATTTTGGTGACATCATTTTAGCACTTATTGCAAATAGTGCATGTGATCAAGATGATGCTTAGAAAAGACTGTTAAATCATCAAGGTACACCACAATGAACTTACCCATTTCATCTTTAAAATTAAGGTCCATTGTTCTCTGAAAAGTGGCGCCAGCATTTATCAGGTCAAATGGAATTCTTTGATATGCAAAGGTGCCCCAAGGCATGGTGAAGATAGTCTTATGTTGGTCTGCTTCACCAACTTCTACTTGTTTATACCCCGAGAAGCTGTCTAGCATTGATAACATCTCTGAACCAGTCACCGTCTAAAGGACTTGATCCATGATGGGCAAAGGGTAATTATCCTTTAAGGAGGATTGATTCAAATTCCTAAAATCCACGTAGTAGCAAATTTTTCCATTCATTTTTCTTACAGGAACTATGTTTGCAATCCATGTGAAATGATGGATTGGGAAAATTATTCTAGCGTTTAGCATTTTTTGTATTTTAGACAGAATAGTACCTGATATCTTTAGATTGTACTACCTAATTTTTTGCTTGTAAGGCACCAAATCACTCTCGAGAGGAATTTCATGGTGAATTTCTTCAAGTCTAAGCGACTTCAGATCATCATAAGAGTAATCCAAAACATCTATGTACTGGCAGAGTAGAGTAGTAAACTTGAACTCTTTTGGAGTGCAACACTTCCTGATGTTCACCATCTGGGATTTTTTTTGTACCCAAATTTATTTGATCAAACTCCTGTGAGGAACTTAAATCCATTTATTGCTATTTGATGAACCTGTCGTGCTTGTCAAATAGTTTCTCAAGAGAAACCAATCCTTTTGAGATTTTATTACCTTTGAGTTGCAAGAATTTTTTGCTTGCATCTAAACTTATTTCATGGGCTAGTTCAAGTTTTTGAGGCTCGCTGCCTTTAAAGTGAAGTTGTTCAAAGCTGTCTTTTTATTCTAGAAAGACGATGATTTGGTTGTCACCATTGAACACTTGCTAATGATTGACATTATCAGGCAACTTGGTCGAAAGACCAGTTTGATAGTGTACCTATCTCCTTTAAAATTTGGGTGAAAAACCAAGAGAATTACATAAACAACCAAAGCATTAGCTCGGTCATTGAATTGCCTAGGTACTGCAGAGATACTGAAAGTATAAAAGCTTTCAATTCGATCCCAAAAGAGATTATGGTAATGGTGCAATCTCTTATTTTTGGTTTGGTACAAGTTCCTAACCTGGCAAACCACTAGCTCAACATCTCCTTTGGTGTGAAGGAGTTTTATGCCCCTGTCTTGAGTGGCCTTCAATCTGAGCAGCAACGATTCATATTCAGTAGTATTGTTGCTATTGCTGAAATATAATTTGTAAGAATAGGGAAAAATGTCTCCTTGAGGAGATATTAACACAATCCCAGCTCCTGAACCAGTAGAATAATAGCTGCCATCAAATTCAAGAATCCACACATTATCAGAAACTGATTTTTCCTTAGATTTTTCTTTGTTTAGAGGGGAAGATTCTTTTGCGCTTGTATTGTGTTCTACCAATTTTTTTGTTTTTTTGTTTGGATCGATTGTCAGGCTGTCACATTTAGGAATTTCATCAGATACCACATGAATATCTTCTATGGATAAGAAGTAGTTACCCATGCCTGAAGACTTAAACAAAATTCGAGCTTTAGGTGCTAATGTTTTAGTGACAACGTATTTTGCTTCCTTCTCAGGGAGCAACCTCTACATGACACCTTTAACCAGGATCCTTGCTTTAAATAGGTCCATGCTCAACTCACCACCTACATCCTTGCAAAAATTTTGCCCAAGAATAATTCTGTATGAGGTTGGGACATCGGCCACCAGGACTGTCATCTTTATTCTTTTATCTGGGAATGCCGCAAATGCAAATTGGGCATCCTTGATTTGTCCCAACAATGACACTTATGTGTTCTCCATGGAGAAATATATCTCAAAGGTCTTGGTTAGTGTGAGTCCAAGAGATTCTACCACTTTAGTGGGCATGACGTTGTCAGACGCACCTGAATCTATGATGTAATTGTTTAGCTGGTGTCCATTTATCAACAAGGAGACATAAAATGGTTCTGTCTTTCTGGAAGCAGTAATAGGAGTAATGACAAGGTTATTCTAGGTGGATGTGGGAGTCGTCTTTAGAGCAGCTGGTCTTACAGGGATGGTTTTATTCTTTACACATTGAACCAACTTATCCAACTGCTTAGGGTTGGATTGTAGGAATTCAAATTCAAACATTTAAATTTTAGTTTTCTTGACATGGTTGACTATGTTAAATGTCTGAAATGAATTAGGAACAGGGAAAGGCAGTTCATCCTTTTAATTTTTTTGGGGGGGAGAACTGATCTGCGAAATTGAAGTTGAAGGCAAAGGTGTACTTGAGGTACATACTTTTTTATTACTCACTGGGTCCTTTGGCTGGAAAGGCAAAAAAGTTCCTCATTTGGCAATTAAATTTTTTGGTTGAGGTCGCTCCTCTATTTTTTTTATCAGCTTGTAGGGCTAACTAGTTCTGAGACCAGGTGAATACAGTGTATGATCCATCAAATGCTTTACTTTTACTTCTAGGTTCATCTTGGTAATTCAAAAAATTGATGTTGGAGTCGCCAGCTAATTCTTCTTCTTCCTTTGTGAAGAGATTAGTATCATCTTCTGGGTTCAACTCAGGCTAGAAGGAGAAATTAGATTCTATTTCAAGATATCTAACTGTTGAATTGGTTGGAGGTGCCTCAATGGCAAGTTTCCCGTATGGGGGAAGAAGGTAATCTGGTTGCCCTTAATTTTTGGCAGCATTGTCTTAATATGTCTGATTGGGGAATGTCCTCCTTAGTATATCTCTGTATGAAGGAACAGAAGACATCCCTTGCACCATTTACTTTCTAAGATCTAGCAACTCATTTGCCAGCTTCTACACCATTGGATAAGTGGTGCCTACAGATGGATATTCAGAAGATGAAGAAGATTTACCTTTGTTAGGATCTCTCCTTATCTTTCCTACCAAGATAAGGTCATCTTCCACCTCAGTGGCCAAATCTTGAGCAATAGCAAGATCTATGTGGCCAGCCCGTCCTATCAAAAAACTCACTTCAAGCAACTATGAGTTGATGAAGAAATATTTGAGATTCTCAACTGTCAGTTCAGCAATTATGGGAATCATGTTCCTCAATTTGTCAAACTTAGCAATGAAGTCCCTCATAGGTTCATGAGGTTCTTTCTTCATTTATGTGAGTTGGACTAGTAGGGCATGTGCATCTTCTGAAGGTTTAAACTTGGCTTCAAATTTAGCTTTGAGAGTATTCCAGTCAGTCACTGACTGAGCTTGTAGGTGGTAAAATAAGTCTGCAGTAGCACCTTGAAATGTCTCTACAAACAGTCTGACTGCTATGGCTTCATACTCCACTCCTATCACACCACAAGCTATGCTGAAGGCTGCAATATGTTCATTAAGATGAACTCTCCCATCACTAAATAAATTTGAGAAATTATTCCTTGAACTGTATGGTAGCTCATGTAGAGGTGGATTTAAATTGAGTGGGCCAAAAGAGTTACCCTAGGGGCCTTGAACTGCCATGATTTGACTACTAAAGGGAGGGATAACAAATGCTTGAGGGGTATGTATTTACAAAGCTCTGTTAACAGCAGAAATGGATGCTTTGCCTGGTAATGGAGACCTGATTTTAGTAGGAGGAAAACTTTTGGTTCACTGAAGATGAGATGGTGAAAGGAAATGATCAAAACACTTTACTGTACCAACGCGAATACAGGGTCAATAATACCTTTAGCTCTATGGCTTCATATATACGGTGGATTTTCTAGAGTGCAAAACTAAAATGGATAAGGATAGGGACTGCTTTAATTTGAAGCTTGAGGCTTCAAACTGCACAAAATGTTCCCCAGTAGAGTCGCCAAAAATTGTTGGGTGAATATTTAGTCACCAGCTAACTGATGTGCAAAATAGGTTGCTTCAACCATAGTATAAGGAAATTGGTCAGCCAAGTGTGCAGGTTTACCACATAAAAAGGGGACAAATATCTCCTCTCATTAAGGGGAGGTTCCCTATAGCTTATGAGGTGTTATATACTATATATATAAGCAAAAAATAATACTCAGGGGTAGGACTACACCATCCATCTCTCTCTTTTTAGAGATGATGTTCATAGACAAAAGAGAAATCTTGGTGAAAACACTTCTCTTCTTTCAGAAGTAATCTACAACAAATAACAAGAGTTCTTTCTAATAAATAACTGATAAATAAATGTAACACAGCACAGTAACCAGCAGAATGAGGTGTAGCACAAAGTATCCACCTCAACTGACAAAGAGTGAAATATGAAAGATAATAGGGGCACAAAGTCATCTTAAGATCTTTTACACAGAAACAAACTGAAAACACACACACTAGAGACAATTATGGCAGCACAAAGTCTCTCCATAGTTGGCTTCAAGACACCTTCTTGATTACTTCCACTAGTTCTACTTATTTTATTAAATGGATAAAAATGCATTCAGGAAATAGCCATAAAAATAATCTCCTAAATGACACAAGCTATTACAGCACAAAGTCTAAAAGTAACATGCTTTCCCATTCAAATAAATAAATATGATTAACAATATGAGCTCAAAGTCTCGGTAATGCCTTTCAATTTGGGTAGAGTTTTGCTTTTGATAATAAAAATATCTCTTTTGCATAAAATAAGAGATTACAATATATAGCAGAGAAAAAAGGCTTGGCACTTTGTTTCATGGAACGACCCATACTGCATTCAATGCCTTGAATACATTTTTGGTTTTTTCAAGGGGCCATGCTAGAATAGGGCATCGATCTTAACTGTGATGTGTCAATTCATCTCAAATGTCTCCTCCAGAGTATAAGCCGCCTAGTCTTCTTCTTGATATTGGCGCAGCTGTCTACTTTGCCTTTACTTGATGGAGAAAATCAGACCGCATCCTTGAGTGTTCATGCATTTAAATGTCTACTTGGTGGACTGTTCCACCTACTGGAATAACTTTCTTATAGATATTTTAGTATCTCATGTAGTTTTCCCCTCTTTATTGTTACAATTTGAGCTCTCAGGCTATCTTCTTACCTTCAGCAAGCTCTTTCGACTTCTTCTTCAGCTGGTCGCTTAGTTTGTTCTTTAGGTTTTGTGCCATATTTGAAAACAAATAGGCATTTCATTATCTTGAATTTGACGTCCATGAGGACGTCACTGGTTGCTAGTCACTTGAACCACATTGAACCTTGAACCTTTGAACCATGAGAGTTCATTGGTTCAATCGTTCAACGGTTTAGGGGTTCCTTTGTTCATTCACTTTCTTGGTTTATTCGATTTCTTGGTTCATTCGCTTTCTTGGTTCATTCACTTTCTTAGTTCATTCACTTTTTTGGTTCATCTTTGATTGAAGCTTCCTTGAACCTTTGAAACTTTGAACCATTTTGGTTTAAGGTTCAATGGTTCATTCTCTTTCTCAAAATCTTTTATTTTTCTAAGTCTCTCAAGCTTTGAAATTCCTTCGGCTTTATGTCTTTAGAACCCCCTGAAGGGAAGGTGTCCCTTTGGGCCTTGATAAAGGTCTATTTCGTGGTCACCGAGAGTCCCTCGCAAGGGTACTTACCCTTCGGGGTCCTTCGGGTGGCCTTGTTCTTCAAATCCTTCAGACAAAATGTTCGAAGGAATTCCTTCCGACATTTTGTCTGAAAAAATCTTTCCTTTGCCTTTGTCACTTTCTGTCGGGCCTTTCAACACTCCTTCAGACAAAATGTCTGAAAGAATTCCTTCAAACATTTTATCTAAAGAAATTCATCTTTTGCGGCCTTATCTTTGATCTTTTTGCAAATGTTCCCTGCCCTCTGCAAGGGCACTTGTCCTTCGAGCTTTGAGAGACTCCTTTGAACCATTCGATTGAACCAACAATGGTTCAATGGTTCAACGGTTCAATACTATGTTCTGCTCATTCAATTGACCACTTAAACCAATTGCTTTGAACCATGTCAATTGAAATCTTCCACTTCTTTCCTTTGCTCAGAGCTTTCTTGAACCTTTGAACCTTGAACTCTTTTGGTTCAAGGTTCAACGGTTCAATCTTTCTTCTTTGAAGTCTTCTTTTTGTTAAGTCTTTTGAAGCCATTGAACTTGTCGAAGCAGTTGAACTTTAAACTTTGTTGAAGCGCTTAACTCTTTAAGTCTGTCGATGTCATTGAACCTTTGAACCCGTTGAACCTTTGAAGGCGGGGTTCAATGGTTCAATCTTTTGCTTGAAGCCTGCAGATGGACCTTTTGGTTGAACCTCGACGTTGAACCAACCTTGAAATTGCCTAAGTGTTGGGAACTTGTTTCTTTGTGAGAGCTCACCTATTGAATTCATTGAACCTATGAGTCCCTTAGCTGAAAAAGCTTGAATAATGAAGAATTTGAATACTCAGAACATTTTTTGAGAAGGGAAGAGAGAATTTTGGCCTGTAGGACCAAAATAGTTCATATTTTGTCTCCAAAAATGAGTGACAAATTTTGGGAACAATAATGATAATGAAGAAGGAAAGTATACATACAATAAGAATTTCAAAGGCAAATTCAAGAAGGGATTCAAGAAGAGTAGTTTATATTCTAAAGATCTTAGCTCAGCCGAAGATAGTGGAGTCAGTGACTCAAAAGAAGAAGAGATTATATTCATGGCCAAACATGAAGATGCCTTTGCAATAAAAAGTATAGATGATCAAGAAGAAGAATAAGATAAATCTGAAGTGAATCTGGAAGGAAAACTCATTTATGCCTTAGAAGAGTTAAAAGCTATTGAAAAAAAGAATCAAAGATTAAAGCTCCAGATTGAGAAAAATGAATAGGAGTCAAAGGAAATAATTGAATACCTACAAGTACACTTTGAAGAAGCCAAGAATAATGAAGAAGATCTAAAGGCACAATTGAAAATAGTAAGTAAAGAATGTGAAAGGTATGTTATTAAAATTACATCTTTAAAAGTAGATCTTGATAAAATAAATAAAGCAATCAATGATAGAGCAGCCAATGCTTCAAAATTTAAGAATAACACTAATATGTTGAATAAGATATTAGAAAATAAAATATCAATGTCAGATAAGATAGGTATTGGATTTGAAAAGGAGAAAGAGCAGGTCATTACTTTCATAAACAAAGAAAACGAAAAGAGCTATGTTGAAGCTCTTACAAAAGAAGAAATAAAAAGAGAAGTTAAGAATATAAAAGACATCTCAAATAAAGAAGGTTGGAGGGAATAAAGCTACAAAAGGCAATCAGGTTGGAGATACACACATAGGTCTTACTTTTATGGTTACTATTTTTATTGTAATGGATATGGTCACAAGAAATTAGAATGTTGAAAAAGAGCTAACAGTTTCAGAAATAAGGAGAAGGAAAGTCATGAAGAATCAAGTAGAAGCCACAACTCTTTTGCTCCTCTATCAGGATTTCATGAAGAGGCTATAATATGTTACAAGTGAAACAACTTTGGACACATAGCTCAGTACTGTAGAAGTGTGTTCGAGTCAGTCAAGAAGGACTAGAGTTTCAAGGCTTCATTCATTAAGAAGAAAGTTCAGACAGGCTCTTGGCAAAAGAAACAACCTAAAAAATATATGTTGGTGTAGACAGATTTGCATACAAAAAATAAAAAAAAGCCATGGTTCATTGACAGTAGATGTTCGAGACACATGACAGGAGATAAGAGCAAGTTCATAACCTTGAAGAATATCAATGGTGCCATAGTGAAATTTGGAGACAATACTACAACCAAAATTGCTATAAAAGGTACACTAAGTTTGGATAATGGTAGAACTAAAACTAAAAATGTTTTATATTTATAAGGTCTTAAGCATAATCTTTTGAGTGTAAGTCACATGTGTGATTAGAGACACATACTAAAGTTTTATGCAGAAGGTTGTGAAATTAGAAGAAAAGATTTAGATGTATTGGTTGCAAATGCTCATATAATAGGGAATAATTTGTATATGCTATCAGACATCAAAGGTCCAAGATGTTATTTGAGTTAGATTGAATAAAGTTGGTTATGGCACAGGATAATGGGGCACATAAATTTTGACAATCTTGTCAACATCAACAAAAATCAAGTAGGTCATAAATCTTCCAAAGATTACAAAGCCATCTGACACACTTTGTGAACCTTGTCAACACGGGAAGCAGGCTAGAAGGTGGTTCAAAACAAAAAAGTACTCGACCACTCAGATGTTAGAGCTTGTTCACAATGACCTATGTGGACCTATGAGGACTCAAAGTACTCAAGGTGAGAAATATTTCATGTTGTTTATTGATGATTTTTCACGTATAACTTGGGTAATGTTTTGAAAGAAAAAATTAAAAGTTTTTAGACATGTTAAAGCATTCAAAGCATTAGTTGAGAATGAAACCAATTTGAAGATTAAGTGTGTAAGATCATATCAAGGAGGAGAATTCATGTCACATCAATTTATTGAGTTTTATGAAGATCATGGAATAAAGAGACATTATTCAATAGTCAAAATTCCATAGTAAAATAGAATAGTTAAACAGAAAAATAGAATAGTTCAAGAGATGGCAAGGACAATGCTAAATGAATCCAAGATAGTAGATAAATATTGGAGAAACATAGTTGCTACAGTAGTGCATATTCAGAATAGAGTATTATTGAGATTCAATAGTGACAAGACTCCTTATGAGCTATGGAAAGACAAACCAGCAACAGTTGATTATTTTAGAGTTTTTAACAACAGATGCTTCATAAAAAGAATCAATGAAAAACTTGGTAAGTTTGAATCTAGAGCAGATGAAGGTATATTTCTTGGTTATTCTTGTAAAAGTAAAGCTTATAAATGTTACAACAAAAAAACTAAGAAAATTGTTGAAAGTGCAAGTGTCAGGATAGAAAAAGATGGAGCACAAAGAATTAGTGATCTAGTAGACATTTCTAAAATCATTGAAGAAGAAGGTTTTGAAGAATTAGATAAAGATGAGGAGAAGGAGAAAAAGGGCATCAAAACTCCATCCAAATATGTTCATAGAAATCATAATGAAAGTGACATCATTGGAGACATAAATAAAAGAATTTGCACCAGAAGAATGATGGTAACTGAATCTGAGTAAGTTAATTTCTCTTTGTTATCCAAAATTTAGCCTAAAACTTTTTCAAAATCTAGACATGATAAGCATTGGATTAAAGCTATGGATTAAGAATTAAATTAAATAGAAAAGAATGATACTTGGAAATTAGTGCCTAGACCAAAAAATCACAATGTGATGGAAACAAAATAGGTTTATAGAAATAAGTTACATGAAAATGGAGAAGTGATCAAAAATAAAGCAAGATTAGTATGTAAAGGATATGCTCAGATTGAGGGAATATATTTTGAAGAAACTTTTGCACCAGTGGCAAGGTTAGAGGCTATTACAATGTTTCTTGTATATGCAATGTTTAAAAATTTCAAAGTGTTTCAGATGGATGTCAAATCTACCTTCCTGAATGGGAATCTTGAAAAAAAGGTCTACATTGAACACCCTGAGGGATTTATTCTCTCAAGTATTAGTAACCATGTATGAAGATTGAAGAAAGCATTGTATGAATTGAAACAAGCTCCCAAAGCTTGGTATGCAAGACTTGATAAGTACCTGCAAGATCAAGGTTCAAGGAGAGGATTTGTTGATAGTAATCTCTACATCAAAATAAAAGGTGAGCATCAATTGATTGTTGTGGTATATGTTGATGATATCATTTTTTGAAGAACTATTGAAAATTTGACAAAATTTTTTTTTGATAGAATGCAAAAATAATTTGAGATGTCTATGCTTGGAGAATTGTCATTTTTCTTAAGATTTCAAATATTTCAGTCAAATAAAAGAATTTTCATATCTTAAAGTAAATATGCTAAGGAAATGTTGAAAAAATTTAGTTTTGAGGATTATGCACCAATTGGCACACCAATGTGTACAGAAAATAAGGTGAGAAGGATGAAGATTCACCTATTACAGATCAATTTTTATATAGATCTATGATTGGTAGTCTTTTATATTTGACAACATCGAGGCCAAACATCATGCATGAAGTAGGTATGGTTGCAAGATATTAGTCATCTCCAAAATATAGTCATGTTTAGTTGGTGAAGAGAATATTCAAATATATCAAGGGGACATTAGATTACGAATTATGGTATCCACAGGTAGAGATTTCACTTTGGTTACTTATACATATTCAGATTGGGCAGGGTGCTTGGATGATAGAAAAAATACAAGTGGAGGAGATTTCTTCCTTGGTGATAGTTTAGTATCATGACTAAGCAAGAAGAAAAATTTATTATCACTTTCTACAGCTAAAGCAGAACATATTGTAGCAGTATTGTGTTGTACTCAAGTGCTTTAGATGAAACAAACTTTGGAAGATATCAAGGTAAAGTATGATGAACCTATTTCTATTTTTTATGATAACACAAGTGCTATAAATATTTCAAAGAATCCAGTGATGCATTCAAGAATAAAACATATTCCCATTAGATATTAGTTCTTGAGAGAGCAGGTTGCAGATCAACAAGTTAAGATGGAATATATCAGTACCACAAAGTAGATTGTATATATTTTCATAAAAGCACTACCAAAAGACACATTTGAATATCTATGAGAGAAGTTGAGAGTAATTTATTTTACTTCCTACCATTGAGGTTTAGCATCAATTGAGGGGGAGCTAAGTGTTAGCTCCAGGTAGGCCCTTTGCCATTAATGTCAAAGGGGGAGAATAACAGGTACATGTATAGGTGCAAAAATAGGTATAGAGAATAGATATAGGTTGCTACGATAAGGGGGAGTTACTATATGTTTTTAAGATGGCATTATGTGTAGGTTTTAGGTGTGGCATTTTCAGTTTGAGGTTGTCATCAATGACAAAGGAGGAGATTGTTGAAAATATTGTCATTGATGTCAAAGGTCTAAAATTATTGGTGATAAAGGCCCCATTGCATTTAATAGTGTTTTTAATATTCATATCTTGGCTAATGTGTGTTAATATTTATTTAATATTAATGAATATATTTTTGGTTGCATATAAGTCAAAAGAGGGCCCATGGAGAAGTCAAAGAGTCACGGGGTAAAAGACAAAAGAGGAATGGGATGCATTTTCTCATAAAGAGTCACCTTGAGGAATTCCAAGAGTCACCATGTGAAGACAAAAGAGGTATGGTGCATTTTTCCATGAAGGGACACTTTGAGATATACGAAAAGTCACCAAGATAAAGACAAAAGAGGAAAGGATGGTTTTGCTTATGAAGGGTCACCATATGACTTTTCAAATGCAAGGATATGAAGGGTCATACAAGTTTTGAACCATTTTATATGAGGATTTAAGGGTCACAAAGGGTGAAGGCCAAAGGTCATTTGGAAAGCTATAAATAAAGGCTTGAGAAGCCATTTGATATATGCAAGAGAGTGCATGGTTTGTATTTGTTTTCGAAGAGAGAAAAGCAGGATATATTGTAGAATTCTATCATTTGTTGAGTAAGCAACATTGAGAGATAGTTATGTTTTATACACAAGAGGGATTGGTGCTCCTATGGGTTGGTGCTCACAAATAGTTGTTGTGTTGGTGCTCGGCAAAGAGGTTGGTGCTCCTGAAAGTTGGTGCTTTCGAACTTTATATTTTGAGTTGGTGCTCATTCATATACTTGAGATTATTCTTTGTGGTTTTTCCCACTTTGGGTTTCCACGTAAAAATCTAGTGTGTGTCTCTCTCTCTTGTGTGGTGCAAATTATTATTTTGGTTTTATTACATATCTTGAATGTATGATTGAGTGGTTACAGAAAAGAAATTAGTTTAAATATAATATATATAATATACTGATTCACCCCCCCCCTCTCAGTATATTTCATGATTAACAATTAATTGGCTTTATCCTCCCATAGTCTATAAGACTGAGAGTGGCATGACTATATCTTAACTATGACCTACCAATATCCTCCCAAAAAGATTTTGGAATCATGTCAATAGTAACTGGAAATTCAAATATTGCAATAGATATTTCATATCCTATGAGCTCAATGTCTATATGTGAGTCAACATCCCAAGGTTTCTTAGTTTTGACATGCTAAACCACCTTATCAGTATGTTATTATCCTCTTTGTGCACATTCCAAAATATTATTAAAAATATTGGTAATATTTTTTGGGATGTCTTCATTATGTAGAGTACTGAGAAGTTTCAATAAATCTGTCAAAGTAGTCACAACACCTACGTGTCTCATAATCTGCATAATTTTCCCATACATTTGTGCATCAATGGATGTGGTGTCTCCTGATGCATTATACTATTGTATGTTTAGATGGACCTACACAACTTTATAAATCAAGTTACTTTCTATAGTAGGATCATGATATTTATCCTATTCAACTTACCTGATTTCATGAGCTTATGGCATTTTTAATGGAGGTAACCCTTGCTCTATGCATTATTGTCTAGTAGTTATTTGCATGAATGCAATTTTATTAGGTTGTGCATTTATCATATTCACATTATATAAAGGATTTTATTTCCTCTACTTCTTTAATACTGAGTAATCTTTAGTTTGATGTTGTCCTTCAACTCTACAATAAACATAATATGTTTGTTTTCGAGGATTAGAGGGGAAATTTCATGTGAAGTGATTCAATTCACACACAAATAATATTGATTGAGATGGCAAGCTTACTAGTTGTCACTATTGTGACCTCCCTAATATCCACCTTGATACCCTCCTTTACATCCTCTTCTATTTTTTTAAAAGCCCCAATTATGTGACTGCTACCCAGCAAATCCTCCTTGTTATGTTTGTTGTGCATTATATCCACCATATTATTGTTGAGGTGATGTTAGAGGCCAATTTGATTTTTGATGTTGAGGAATCACATTATTCCATGAAGATTGATATTGATATTGCAATGATGATAGTGTCCAGCCAACCAAACCCTAGGTTTGATAGTGATATTGAGGCAATGAAGGCATCCACTTATAACCACTTTGTGTTGCAGTAGTTATTTCTACTTCTAGGCCTGCAATTCTTTGCTTCACAGTAGGTAAATGTTATACTACAACTATAAATACATTTTTTGTGATATCTTCCTTCAGTTCCTACAAAGCTCGACAACTCTTCTCATCATGATTGGTCAATTTACAAAAATTATAGTACAAATTTTAGTATTTTTTTGTGTGTTATTATAATATATAACACTTTAAGGTTGTGTGCCATACTAATCTACATATTTTATAAAACTCTGTTTTGAGTTTCGGACAATCATTCTTATGATTCCCTTATCGACCACACTTTATACACCATAAGCCCAATTTAAGCCTATCACTTTCATGCATCTCATCCATACTTCTAACGAAATCATATATTCTCACCTTAACTTTTGAGCCATATACTAGACCATCTCCACAGTCCTCAATTTGTTTGACTTCTAGCAGCCTCTGCTTGAGCATCAACCTTAGTCATGAATTGGGACTACCCAATGCAAAATCTAATTATGGATCATAGCCCTTATACAAACCAAATAATTTTGTCTTTGTCTTCCATGATAAAATAAATCCTATTCATCACATCTGAAATTCTACAATCATAGTCCCATATGGATTCTCCTCTCCACAATTGAATCTCTTCCAGATCTTGAATAGTCTAATTCGATCACTTATTCATCTTAAATTATGTAATTAGTTGCTCATTAACTTATTTAAGATATAAGGAATTAACATCCATTTTATAAATGAACTCTGAAGCTCAAACTATTAAAACTCTTATGAGCTGGCACTTCTTTACATAATTAGATGTTATTCCCTTAACCTACCATTTCATGTCACAAGTTAACAAATATTGTTCAGGGCATTTAGACCCATCATATTGCTTCAAAGCAATAAACATGCCCAGATTTAGTGTCATATTTGGTGCACTTGAAATTGCTAATATTAGCTTCTGCACACTAGTAACTATGAATATAGGTTACTATGCACTAATAACTATGACTATAAGCTTCTACACACTAATTTTTATAGGTGTATTAAAACTAGTCTTGAAATTTAATTCAATCTCTTATAGCCTCTTATGATCTATTGATTTCTTAGTCTTTGCATTAAGTTTACCAAATTATCCATAAATGATTCAACCCAACTTTTACTCGTCCCTTCCTTTACACTCAGTGTTTTTGCTAATGGCAAATTTGGTTGGGGGATGCATACTCAAGAAATGAATGATTTCTATCCTCAACTATTAATGTTTCTGATATACAACGTACAATACTTTTGTGCTTTTTCATAATCTCCTCATGAGAATATTCTTTCCCTAATATAAACAATATATTTCCTCTTAATTGTGATCTACTCCTATCTTTTAACTACTCTATTATTATCCTAATTTCCTCTTCTTCTTCACTCTAATCCATATCCTTGATATCCTCAATTCTTTCTTCTTCCTTATCAGGCCCTTTTCTTTCCTACTCTGCATACTCTCTACCTTCTCTACTTCTAAGATATTGTGTAGCCTCTCTCTAGGCCCCCCTCTCTTTAGCATCCTCTACTTTATTACTACTCCTATTCATAGTTAAATCTAGATTATTAAATTTATTCTATCTTATTTATTATCGTAATTCTTTTTCCAATCCCAAAATTTTATTCTCACTTTGTCTCTTTACATCCTCTATATTTTGGGTTCAGGTTCAAGTTCCTCTACTCATCTCTACATCATTCAATCCTACATCGCACACATCCCCATAACTTCTAAAGTGAGTACTCCATGTTGGTAGGAGTAGGCACCATGGTTTTATCCACAACAAACACCTTAATCAAAGGAGGTAGGCATTGAAGGAACTTTCCATGAATTCCTCTAAAAAATAGGCCCTGTGTAGCTTCAAAAGCTAAATAACCTTGTATAACAAATTTTGTGATATAACTGTCAATAGTAGTCTTGGTCCAATAGTTTACTTCATGAATCCAATCTATATCTAGATTTCACAGGATTTATAGCTTTTCTTTCAGCCAAACTATGAATTCCGTTCTTCTTGGTTGAAAATAATAATACTCCAATTTAGATAACCATGCAACTAATAACTTAGGTAATTTTCACTAGAAGATTTCATAAATATGCTATTGAATAATTTATTTTGTGGTCTTCCTTATCCTTTTCACTTCCTCTTCTATAATATTTTGGATTATTTCATTGAGATATTTTTTATCTATTTTCTTTAGTATCCATCTCAACATGTTTCAATAAACTGATCCATGCTCACCACACCATTATTAGTAGAGGTTCTTGGAAAACCCTTTAGAACATGCTAATACATGGATAACTTTTGCAAGAAGTAACAAAATTAAATAATAGATAATAATTCAGACTGAATAAATTCATTAACATGCAAGATAGATAGTTTGTGCAAATAAATACAGACTTATTAGAATATGAACAGTCGGTATAAACTTAAATGATTAACAAAATAAAATAAGCAAAGTATTCACTGCTCATATAAAAATGATAAACGATACATAGGAAAACCATTTTAGAATGATATATATTAATATCTAACAATCAGAACCATATTCAAATACAATTGAGTGATATATATAGAGTTTTATAAAGTGTTATCTCTTCATATTCCATCCTTTCGTTATGACCAAAATGAAGGACTCTTTGCATTTTGAAGTCTATTTCTATGCTTGCAAAGGTTAAATACATACTAAAAAATTATGCAAAAGACAAAAGAGTGCAAGTCTCACACATGTCCATCAAATATACTCTTATGATTTTGGTAGCCCTATTATACTCCCAATAATAAGATAGATTGTCTATGTAAAACAATTTGAAAATAGTACCTTCTTGCCATTTTTAACCGAAATTATTCATTGACTATGACCATGAATAATGTGAATTATCAGGGAATAATAATAAAACTAGATCTAAAATTAAATCCCTGAGGTTGAAATATGAAACCTTATAAGGATGAAACCCTAATGAAAACCTAGGGTTTTATATAGTTTGATAATGCACACAACTACAAAAAATCAATGTCCTTCACTTTAAAACCCTAAGTGTGCTTGTGATGGATATAAACATACAAAAACTAGGAAAATGGGTTGAGATAATCTCAATCACTATTATTTGATGATTGACCATTTATTACGTATATGAAACTCCAAAGAGGGAAATGAATCCATATGTAGTTTTTCCATGTAGATTAATTGTGGAATTATGCGCCTTTAGTATATGTATACAGCTAATGATTTGAAAATGCTTGCTTTGATTTAAATTTAATATTCTTCAAACTTTGCTTGTGATTGATTCTAGTGATTGTTTTATAATTTTGGAAGAATAAGGTAGATTTTATCAATGTTTAGTATTACATATATGTGTCCTAGATAAATGACAAATCCCCTATCAAGTGAGGCCTTGATTTATATATATGATTTCAATCAAGTAATTTCTCACACCATCGACACACTAGGCATATGGGTAGACCCTAAGGAAAGGTTTAATTTTAAAAAGTAGCTATTGTTGGGAGTAGTTTGGTACCAATGAGATTAGGTTAGTATCGATTGGTGATACTGAATAAAATTGATAGTACATACTTGTGTACAGGTGAAATGAATTGAGGATCTAGAGATGTCTATGAGAGATAATATGTGGTTTGAAATAGGTAGTGAGGTTATTTTAGGTGTGAAATAATATAACATAAGGATAAAACTCATAATATAACACATAGGTGTGAGATAAATGTGAGTTAACACTACATATATGCTTTCAAATCATTTGTTCTAAATGTGTGTCAAGCTTGTCAATGTCAATTACAAAAATCCAAATTTTAGTATCTACATGCATGAAGGCACCCTAATGCATTTGACACATCACACAAACATCATATGCTCATGTAATTACAAGGATCACATATAAGGATTTCTTATAATCTATTGTTTACCACATTTTTATCTATTGAAATGTTATTATTGCATACTTGTGCTAAAAGAAAGAGTAGATGAAGATTATATACAATCGACTACTTTATTGCATCTCATACATAGGGATAATGGATGAGACTATCATGTACACAAATATTCATGTTGACTTTCATAGGTGTTGATTTCCAACTTGTATTTGAACAAGGGATAGACTGACACAGTCCTCTAAAAATGATACCAAATATTTTATATCCTTGTAAGGTCTCTTGGAGTGGATTAGGGATTGAACAAAAAGAAAAGGAATTCTAACAATTTCATGCACCAATTCTCTGATCTAGGATATAATTCTATCAAACAGGCATAAATAAAGGGATTTTTATATTTTTAGATGATATAAACTTGTGTAGCAATTATCAGAATATACATGTAAATTTTGGGATAGACTTTCACTATCATAACAATTTAATATTGGTTTTCCTTTATTATAACAATTTGATATTGGTATGCCCTTATAAGATCATTTTGATACTAGTCACTACATGAAATCCATGTCATATTTTTGGAATCTTTTATGCATTATTTATAGACTTTTTTCTCATTACCTTCAACCTCTATCAAGGTACAGGTGTGTCATAAATTAGATATGAGTGTATAAAAAAACCCTTGGTTAATTTTTGATCATTCTAGGTATTTATTCATCTATTTTAAACACATTGTAGGTATTTATTTATTTATTTTAATTTATTTATATTATATCTATTGCATGTGATTATTTTATGGTCCAATATAGTGTTAATAAGACCTAAATCCACTTTACCATAAAAAACAAGTAGTCAATAATAATGTGACTTTATGACTCATAAATACTTCTAGATCAATTTTAAATTATGTACACAATGCCCCACTTTTATGTGTGTATTTACATATATATCAAAGTAAAAAATAGAGGATGGCTATAAATTTTGTTCTCTTGAAGCTCTTGCAAGTACACTTACATGTGGACGACTGCCTAATCCATTAATATTCAACTAGAATATAAAAATTGAAAATTGAAAATGATACACTAGGTTTCAGAGGTATGATAATGACCCTTATATGAGTCCCCAACATCTCTGAATTTGTGCTTAAAATGTGTGCATGCCCCTATGAAACTTCTGATAAACCTTATACATGTATAAGTGTACATGATGATAACCTGATAAAATGTAAGAAAGACTAATTGGAAATGATACACCTAGTTTTCTTGCAATACTGAGGGCACCCATGTATGATGTCCTTGTATCTCAAAATATATGCTAAATCCTCCATGCATTTTTAGTGCAATATTTAGTGATAAATAATCAAGACTAAACAAATATGATGTAATATAAAATAGTAAAGTAAATAAATACATTGAATGTATCCCACAGTTAGAACATGTGTCACATGTTAGAGATGTCTAATAATAAACAACATGTAATTGGCCTCTTCCATAGGAGAAAAAACAATATTAAATATCTAGAGTCCTAAAGTATGAAATTAAAAATGGAGTATGAATATAAAAATGGGTGGAATATATGTCCCCCTTTTGAAATGTGGGATACTTATGAAGCACATATCTAAAATGAAAATGATCATATAGGAAATAAAATCACTGATGTCTAACATTGAAATATATCATCTTGGAAGCCTATGATGTAATCTATACAAGTAAAAGTGAAATATGGCCCACATAGGAAAAAAAACAAATAATGGAAGTGCAAAAGTAGTATGTGCTCAATGGGAAAAAATTTTATCAATAAATCAAAAAGGTAGAATGCCCCAAAAAATATGTGTAGCAATAAATATATCAATTTCAAGGACAAGTATAGATCCTATCCCCCAATATATGCATGTTATAAATCATGGAAACATATGCAAATAATGAGAAAAACATATTTATGATGTGAATCATGACAAATAAAAGGTTCATACACAATATAGATTATGGCATCGTACAATACAACAAACATAGGGTAGACAAAATAGGCAAGGAGGCACATAATTATAGTAAGAAATACATGAAGCATTGAAGATGTGGAGAAAACTCTCTAGGCATATCGAAATCACATCAAACATAGAGTAACTAAAGAAAGCAAGAAATCACATAGATTAAATAATGAAAGCATATTAAACACGTAGTAGATATTATAAGTAAGGAAAGTAATATGAAACATAAAGTAGATGAAGAAAGTAAGGAAAACACACTAATCAAGGAAATCACATCAAACTCAATAGACATAACAATCAATGAAAGCACATCAACCTTAGATAAGGAAGATTCAACTATAGATAAAACAAAGAAACAATATAAACAAGCATGGAGAAAATTAACAAGGCATGAGCATAATAATTATAGTGGGAACATGAACATATTTGAATATACTAATCATGTAAGAACCCATTCAACACGTAAGATATATCAGAGAGCACATAATCATGAGAGGTTTCATTATGATAAAGGAATATAAGAAAGATGTAACCTGAAATGGTGCCAAGAGATGCTCCTGTAATGCCCCCAGAGTTAACACAAGACATAGCCTAGCCTATTGTGAATCCTAAAACATGGACTTGTACCCGTTTCATGTAGATCCTAAATCTATCTTGAAAGTCTTGTCTAATATAAATAATAATTTCAATATAACCCTTTTCAATAAGTAGAGAATGTTGAACATACAATGTGTATCTAGTATAGTCATAATAAGTCATGGTGCATGATAAACACCACTTAACAATACAAAGGAAAACTATTCTAAAAAGACATATAATACTCAATGGAATCAACCAATCATATAAAATTATAGTAAAAGTGAAGAGAAAAATGGATCACTAGAATTTTCAATAAAATCTTTGTGCATAGAGGCATGTTTTCCAAATAAATGCATTATCATCATGTGGAAGTAAGTGTAAGATTTTTGGATGGGACAAAGCAAGTCAATATAAGGGGGGGAAACAAAATAAAAAAGAAAGAAAAAAAGTCAACTCGAGAGCAATAGAAGAATGAAAGCATACTAGAAGAGAGCAGTTATATGAAGATAAGACACAATATTAGAAGGGAAAAGAAGAATGACAACCTAAATCCAATAATTAATACAAAGTAAGCTAAAAAGAGGGGAACTAATGAAACATAGTCAAAATATGAGAGTAGAGGAAGCAAGACAAGCATAAAATCAATTTTTTTGGGAAATAAAGGCCTAAGCAAGTAAAAAATTAGATGAATAGAAAAGTAGAGAAAAGTGAAACGAAGAAGCAAACTATCAAAGGATTAAAAAATGGATCACTTAGATCATCTAAATCAATTGGTAAGATAATTGACTGTCAAACAAGGGTATTTACAACATGCCAAATGCTGAAAAAGAGCTAGTTTCTATTATACAGGTTTAAACAACATATGGTTAACACTAAAGTACCTTTTAAGTACATATTTTTATTCCTATTGAATAGTTATGTAATTATTAAAAAAAATCACATGATTTTGAGTCAATATGCAAACTCATGGCCTTTGAAAGTTAGAAGACATTTTTGGTTATGAAATAATTGGTCTACATATATTGGTAGTTTTACAACCACCCTAGTGGTTTTTCAACCATTAGTGGTGATTTATAAACTACCACGATGGTTTCACAACTATTAGAGCATTATTTCAAGAATGGGAAGTTGAAAAGACATAAAATAATTTTGAAGTTAGATTCTAAAGCTTGGGTTTATTATTCAATCCAAATAAATGTTCTTGTGCCCATTTATGAATATTTAGAGTTCATAGAAGGTGTTGAAGCATTCAAGCAGACACATTTGAGGAATTCATTAAGTTATTCCTTTGTCAACTCATTATTTTCATGTATGTGATTAAGTTAGAGACTAAAAAGTTGAGATAATTGAGTTCAATAGTATTTCTTGATTAAGAGGAAAGTCCTCCACTTAAAATTGTAGAGATAAATATAAGTAAAGGAGCTTATGAGGTTAGTGTTCTTATAAGCCCAACAAGACAAAATCTTGAAAACTAAGAACATGGTGGAGATGAGGAAATATGGCTTCATTTTTGCTAGATTTTTCTCATATTTAATTTCTCCAGGGTATCTCTTGTGTTATCTATCTTTGTTGATGTGCTTGTTTCTTTTGTTTGCTTGTTTCCATTTTCTTAAACTAGTATAATATAACATACACATAAGACATCTCAAGAATTATCTATCACAAGAATAATAATTTTTCATAAAGGTTAAGGAACTTCACCTTGCTATTGCACTTATATGTAAACATTTCAATTGTAGTCATTGATGGAGTAGCAGCATCTTTATAATGTGGAGGAATGTATGCAATGTATGCAACTTATAGAGATTGCATGTGAAGGGTTCATATTCTTTTGTATAATGTAAATGATAGTCATAAGAGTTGGGATACATCTTAAAATATCATTTTGGATGTATTTCAATGGCATCAAACTTGAGGACAACCTCTTTTCTAGAAATAATGCATGTTAAACAATCATATTCCAACAAATATAGCCTATTCCACACTAAACAAATATGACCTATTCTTCCCAATTTCAATACCTATGACTAGCAGCAATCACAGGTCAAGTCTAAAGCATTAAAATGCCAAGTCAAAGTGAGCAGTTTTAGGTACCAAATCCAATCAATCGCTAAATACACATAGCGAACAAACACAATTGCACAATCACACTATGTGGGAGAACTATGTATTTTGATTTCCCTCCTTAGAGTATTGAATATGTAAGCATAAGATAATCATCAATAAAGGGTGATTGTAGTTATCTCAACCCATTACACTTCCCCTAATCTTGTAAGTTTCTATCCCTCATAAGCACATCTTGGGTTTCAAGGCAAATGAGGTTGATTTATAAATCTACATGCATCATCGGGGTTTAAGATCATAAAACATAGAGTAATAAAATATAGTCACATGTGACCTTACAGTCACTCTCATACTTATACATAAGGTAGTATTGATCAATGATAATAACTTGATCCTACAGAACCAACCCAAGGTAGACTACATATATGTTCTAGATACAAACAAAACATGAGTCTGCATATCTTTAATTTCACTTATAAAATATAATTACAGTTAGATAGTCAATCATAAAAAATAAGTATCGTGATCTCTTTAGTAATTACAATATTTAACATATGCCCTTGTCATATCCCAAAGATCAAACTCAACCTTTTACATTTAGATGTATGCTTGAATTCAATGTATATTGATCTGAATTGCATTTCAAAATTATATGTTAATTATTTAAAGTTCACCCATTAATCCAAATTAGGGTAAAACATAATGGTGAACCCATACACATATTGAATAGTGTAGAACCCTAGGTTTTCCTTTAGGGTTTCATCCTTAGAGGGTTTCATATTTCAACTTTAGAATTTTATTTTTAGACCTAGTTTCTTATTTTTCCCTAATAACACACCTTGATCATGACCATGTCAAATGAAAATTATTGGTTAATACAAGTAATGAAATTGTTATTTTCATATTGTTTTACATGGATAGTGTATCTTATTTGGATCAATTATGTAAGCAAATGTGTAACAAATATCAAATATAAATTTACTAATAAGGCTAAAGTTACCAGTAAACAATCCCAAGCCTTCCTCTAATCCTATTATTGAAACATCCAATTTAAGATGCCTATTATTACTACTAAATGCCAAAGGGCGTTCATGACTTGATTTTTTTTTCCTATTATGGATTTTAAAACATATCTTATTCACCCTATTGATATATGTATCATGAATATTAAGAGTAATACTAAAACTATTAAAGATCAACAAGATACCATGGAAGATGAAAAGTTTATTGAATATCTTAACATGAAGCCACATTAGATTGATGTAATGTTATATATAGAAAGAGATGAGAAAAAATAGTTAACCCAAATGTCTACATCAGGTATTCAAACCACTTTAACTAGTACTACTTTCATGTTGACACCTTTAGCGACCTATGTGACATCTTACCAAATTTTGGGGGCAACATGAGGCCTTAAGAAAATTTGGATGCCTATCCATACATAGGCAACCTTAATGATGGCCATATATATTCCATTATTAGCCTCACATAATGCACATTCCCTTGGGAAAATTGTTTCAACGCTATATACCAAGTTGTCTCAATTAAAGTAAGGTGAATTGATAGATAGCCATGCATTGGATTCACATGCCTTACTCCATAACCCATTAGCCCCTAAGATAATAACCTACTATTTACCCATAGGCTTCATAGTTCCCATCCTTCCATTATATTAAGGTAAAGGTGATATTGAGAAACATCTTATATCATTCCATGCAGCTTGCTTGGACTGTGCATATAATGAATATTATTGATCAAGTTATTTCAAACAAGTTTTAAGGACTATGCATTGAGATGGTTTTATGATATCCCTCTTAAATATATAACAACATTAAACCCCTTGGTTGAACAAATTATAGATCACTTATCCATTAACATCGATGAGAAGTTATCCTATGTTTAAATCACTAAGCTAAAGCAAGGATCCAATGAACACTAAGCTAAAACAAGGATCCATTGAACCAATAAGTGACTATGTGATTCAATACAAGACCATGCTATCCAAGATGACCAATCTTATGGTAAAAAATAATTACAAGATGTATTAACACATTTTTTCTAGCACCACTACACGAATCAATTAAATTTAAGATATTATAATCATTTGATGAGTTATGCCATACAATGAAGGAAATATAAGTCAATTTAATTGCTTTAAATAAAACAAAGTATACAATAACTCCTAATAGTACTTAAAGATTGAAGTTTCAAAGCAAATCAAATTATAAGGTCAAACTAAATGATAATAAGAATGAGGTGAATACTAAAATCAATTCAATGTCACAACCTACAGATCAGTTATAATTGACAAATCCATCACTTCCTAAAGAGGTAGTTTTCATGATTACCATCACCTCCTTATGCTCTAATAAATAATTTATTGAATATAATCTCATAATAATCATCCCTTTATAATAATTTGATCCAAGAATAACTATACTAAGGAAATATGATGACAATGCATATTGTGAATATCATTAGAGTGTGGGGCATTCTAAAAATAGATTTTTTAAGCTAAGATATAATATATAGGACCTTATAGATGACAACATGATCAATCTAAGAAATCCTGTAGAGTAATCTCAACCACTATATAATGGAAATCAAAAGTTAAATATATTAAGTGATCCTTTTCCTAGACATGAAACAATAGAAACTAGTGAAATTATAGAGGTAGATTATGCATACAACACACATCCCCCATCGATGACATATGGTCATCCACTAGATACTATCATTGGTACACTCAATGACAATCCACCTTAGTGTCCCATGATTACATTCGATGGCAACAAGATAGTTGATGAAGACTCAAAATTTCATGCATTATTCATATGAAGCTACATTGAGGAATAACCTATATATAGTGTTATGATGGCAATGACTCAAGTGAGAACATGTGAATGATGACACTTTTCCATTCTCTTTGATATACAAAATAAGATTTAGAAGATACAATAAAATCAATTGAAGGGTTTTATGGACACAAACATAGTACCTTGGGATCCATAGTATTACCTCTTTAAGTGGATCAACCATATTATCCATGTCATTACTAGTGCTACAAATTAATGGGGTCTTCAACATATTGTTAATATGCCCATGGATGTAGATTATTTGTGTAGTTACATTTATGGTACATCAATGCCTAAAGTAAATATAGTGCAATAAAGTATTCAAGTTCTAAACACCTTGTGTATCTGCTACAATCAATAGTATCTTCTCGTCCAACTCCACCACCATTATAATTGGTTGATACACCTATTCAAGATCAATATTTGGAGATAGTTGTTACACATATTTAGGATTAATATTCAAATATGGTTTATACACCTATTCATGATCACTATTCATATATGGTTGATACACCTATTCAATATTAATATACAAAGTCAATTTTTACACATATACATGATCCATATATAGTTAGCTATTTTATGTTGATTACATTAGAGAGTACTCAAAGAACACAAAACCTAATATTTTATATAATACATAGTCAATTAGCACTGTAAACAATTCAATGTGTTCTATGATGAACATAAGTAGCAAGACACCCTCCTACTATATAATAGATACCATAGGGTTATCAACCTTCTAGAGCCATTCATCATACCCTAAGTTCTATGAACATTGAAAATGAAAGACATGGTACAACACATGATTATCTATCAAATTTTGATCTATCTCAAGTTGATCCCTCCTAAGCACAATACATTATCCCTCTGCCACTTGATACAGTCACTTTCCATGGCCCTCCCATCGAATATATCATTTTTTAGTTTTCACTAGTTTTAAATATTCAAAAAAAAAATTAAAAAAAATTAAAACTTTAAAACCATTCAAAAAATTAAAATCAGGCCCTAATGTACCCAAAATTAAACACATGCAATTTTTTTGACTCTTTCAATTCATTTTGATCACAAATGATCAAAATTTAGACTAGTCAGTTAAGGAACATATTATTAATGTGTTAACGGGTTTAAATTCAAAATGTGTCTTTTGAAAATATCTCTAAATTCAAGGAGTCAAAAAAGAAGTTTTAAAAATTTATGTCTTTTTTTTCTTTATTAGGTTTTTCCCCTTTGGTAATAATGCATCAAATTTTATAGGCATGCCAAATATGCCTTGGGTTCCAAACTCCTACCGAACATGCCTCGAGTTTTTGCTTGATGTCCAACACACCTCTAATACTTGAGATCTATCTAGACCACTTATTATCACCCAAATTTTCACCCTAATGAGGGCTAGTCAATCCTCCTTAATTTGGGATAACATGGAAACACCTTATATGTTGTGGGTAAAAATTCTAAGAGGTGAACATCTAGATTATGGGCTTATTCCCATGTACAAGACCTAAAATTGATCACTAACCTACTTAATTAGAATGAAAAGGGATAGAAAGAGATTGAAAACTACTATAATGGAGATGATTCACCAAAATAAACTCCACTACTTAAACTTACATTATGGAAAACAACTACAAAGTTAATCTCAAAATCTAAGGCTCTTTTAACAATAGTGTTTTAGTATGAAGGTAAAAATGCAATGTATCCTTAAAGGTAGATGAATAATAGGCCTAATAATAGACACTAATAACCCTCATTGCACTTAAAATCATAAAAATCTACTAGTTACACATCATATGACCTGATAGAAAGTATATTTCTCACACAAAGGCATGAAGGAGATGGATGGATGTAAGGAAACAAAGTATCATTTTCCAATTAACAAAAAAACTACATCAAACACTTAATGCAAGAAATAAGAATACTAGATGATCTTCCTTTGTTCAAGTATATATGATAATATCGATCAGGTCCTTTTGTTGAATCATCCATTGAACCAGATTGGTTCAACTGGAAGAATGACGGGCTGCAGCGTGTGCAAGTCACGACCGAGCTAGGGCAATCGTGCCCTAGCCTGTTCAAAGTAGTGGGTTGGTGTGCACAAGGGTAGTTTGGGGGAGCAAGGGAGTGGTGAAGGGCTGAGGCATCGGGCAGAGGCATCACAAGGTCATGCTGGACCAAGGAGGGCTTGATCATGGCTCAATAGGAGCCTTATAAAACCGTGGTTGGCAAAAGCTTTAGCGCAGCTATGGGCATGAATAGGCAGGAGCAGCAAGGTAAATCAGTAAGTCAGGAGTTTTCTTCCCAGAATCCAGGAGCAATGGAATGGAGCTCGCTTGGGGGATCCAAGATTATGAAGATTAATGGTTGCCTGGAGAAATGCAAGGAACGACCTAAACTGGTAATTCTTTTCGATATGATTTCGGAGGATGTGGAATATTATTCCAAGCATTCTTTGTATTACAAGTTTTTGGGTTTGAAAGTTTCCCTTCAATTTTTGGAGGGTTGGGCTAGGAGAGTGTGGGAGCCAGAGGGAGAAATGGAGGTCACGTTATTGGCAAATAACTACTTCATGGTCACATTTGTATGCCTGGCTGACCGCAATAGGGTTTTTGAGGGAGGGTCATACTTTTATAATCAAGTCAGACTTTTTGTTAAACCTTGGCATGCTGGGTTTAATCCTTCTGAGGAATTACCAACTCGGGTTTCAGTATGGGTTAGGCTCCCCAGACTTCCTATTGAATGATGTCGTGAGGATGTTCTCCTGATGTTAGCTTCGATGCTTGGAAGGTCGGTGGGGTCTTCAACTCAGACTCTAGGTAAGAAAGTCATGACTTTTGCTCGAATTTGTGTGGAAATTGATTTGAGCAAGCCATTGCCTGATGCATTGGAGATGAGTGCAGGTTCATACTCCTGGGTGCAACAATTGGACTATGAGACACTTCCCTTCAGGTGTCACCTTTGCCATGAGTATGGACACATGGTGTGCAGATGTCCGAAGGCTAAGCCAATGGAGCAACATCCCCAGCTACCACCTAGCAGCATTCCCAGCACCGATAAAGGGAAGAAATCAGAGGTTGGGGAGAGTAGGGATGCTGAAGGTTTTGTATAGGTGAAAGCTCGAAGCCATAACAGGGGCCAAAAGAGGACCCTTAGGGAGAGGTAGGATGATGACTCTTTCAACAGGTTTGAAATCTTGGATGGATTGGGCCAGTAAGAAGTAATTTTGGGATTAATGAGTGTGGAGCAGTTCGTGGGAGGTTCAGTACCAGAGATTAATTTAGCCAATCTTTCAGTGGTTCTTCAAGAAGAGTTAGCCTTACCCATGGCTATTAAAGGGTAGACAGAGGAATTGGGGGGGAGGCGATAGATAGGGACCTAGAACAAAATGGAGAGGACTTGTACCCTTTGACAAGGGTTGTGGGGACAGAAGTAGATAAGAAAGGAGAATCTTCTCCTCACTTGGGTATTCTCCAGAGGGAGGAAAAGAAGGGAACGTCAAAAAAAACTGCTAAAGTGGGACGCAAGAAGGACACGGATAGACTCAAGATGATTGGGGAGACCTTGGTGGAGTCTGGTGCGGTTAAGACCTTAGACTCACACTTCTTAACTCCTCCAAAATGTTCATTATCTCATGGAATGTAAGGGGACTGAACAACGGTCCCAAACAAAAAGCTGTCAGGAAATTAGTTAGATGTCAAGTACCTGATATTCTCTTTCTCCAAAAAATAAAAGTTTTTGTGGATGATATGAGGAATATTGCACCTAAGTTATGGTGGTATGGTTCATGGCAATGCATTGGAGCTCATGGATCTTCGAGGGGTGGCTTGTTTCTGGAATCCACGCAAGATCCAACTTGTGTCCTTGATTTCCTTTAAATCCTCTTTATCTATGGTGGCTTCATGTATTGAGTCAGGTGAATTAGTCCTTTTCTCCAATGTTTATGCTCCTACAGATTTCTAACGTAAACTTCTTGTTTGGAAAAACATCCACTTTCTTCATCAATTATTTCCCTATTTGCCATGGATTGTGGTGGGAGACTTTAATGTTATTCTTGATTTAACAGAGAAGAGAGGAGGTAATGCACGACTGGAACCTTCTTCTCTCCTGCTTTGAGATAATATTGAGGCACTCAATTTAGTGGATATCAAGCCGATTAATGGATGCTTTACCTAGAACAATCAAAGAATGGGGGACAAGAGCATTGCGGAGCGTTTAGATAGATTCATGACCTCTTATTATTGGGTGGGGGTTCGTGGTCTTCCTACCTTGAGATTCTTGATTGGAGGGGCTCAGACCACTGGCCAATAAAATTGGTCATTTATTCTACTCGTGAGCCTCTGAAGGCGCCTTTCAAGCTTCAGCTTATGTGGCTCAGGGTCCCGGACCTATTTGGATGAGTGGCGGATTGGTGGAGGAGGGGCAGGTCTAATGTAGGAACAGTAATGTATACTTTTGTTAAGCTTCTCCAATTCTTCAAGTACCAGCTCAAAAAGTGGAACTGACAAAGTTTTGGGAACATTTTCCAAAAGAAAAATGAGGTGCAGATGGAGCTGAATGTCATTACCAAAACCATTAGGGATGAGGGAATGACTGAGGTTTTGCTGAGAGAGGAAGCCAGGGCCTTAAAAGCTTTAGAGGAATGGGAACTAAGGGAGGAAATCTTTTAGAAACAAAAGGCCCAGATTGAATGGATTAGAGAAGGGGATAAGAATACAGCCTTCTTCTTCAATTCGGTTCAGGCTAGACAGCATGGCATGGGGATTACTTCTTTGGTGTTGGACAGCGGGGAGATTGTTTCTTCTATGTAGGGTATAATTAATGAGGAAGTATAGTATTTTGCTTCGTTATTCAAGGAGGAAGCACAGGGGGACTCAGCTGAAGAGGTCCAAATCCTGTCTTGTATCCCCTCTTTGGTGACCAGGGATATGAATGAGCATTTGATGAGGGATATATCCTTGGAGGAGTTAGGAAGGATAGTCTTTATGATGCAAAAAGGAAAGGTGCTTGGTCCAGATGGCTTCTCGATTGAGTTCTTCTAGGAATTTTGGGAAATTATTAAATTTGACCTCTTGGCTGTTATTCAAGAATCCCAGAGGAACAAGCAAATGCTTCAGGCTTTGAATTCCACCTTTCTGGCTCTCATTCCTAAGGGTGCAGGGGCTGATAGGCTAAGTCTTTTTAGGCCCATTTCTCTCTGCAATATCGCTTATAAAATTATTTCTAAGCTGATCACTGAGAGGTTAAAAAAGTGGTTGCCTGGGCTTATCTCGGATGAGCAAGGTGGCTTTGTTGAGGGCCGAGAGATTTTAGATGGGGTGGTGATGGCTACTGAGACTATACATTCCATGACTCAGTCCAATGCGAAGGCGATGTTTATCAAGCTGGATATGTCAAAGGCTTATGATAGATTTTGGTGGTCCTTCCTCCAGAAGGTCTTGGGTGCCTTTAGTTTTGTAGAGGATTGGACTCGTTGGGTTTTGAGTTGTGTGAACGCAACTTCCTTTGTAGTTTTGATTAATGGTGACACTCTAATCTCTTTGGGGCTTCTCATGGATTGAGGCAAGGTGACCCTCTTTCTCCTTACTTATTTCTTCTATTGGCAAAAGGCTTGGGTCAATTGATCAAAAAAATGTGGGTGATGGTGCTATTCAGGGTTCGCAGTGGGGAGAGGAAATCCATGTACAATCCCATCTCCAGTTTGTGGACGATGTGGCTTTGATGGGCAGGGCTACTATTAGGGAGGCATCTAACATACGCAAGAGTCTGGATGTTTACCTTGCTACCTCTGGATAGGTAATTAATGAGGGCAAATCATCTATTTTTTTTTAACACTCCTTCGGCCATACAGTGAAGAGTGGCTCTTATTCTCAGGTTCCAAATTGGGAGTCTCCCACTGCTTTATCTTGGGATTCCTATCTCTGCTGGCCGACTGGCTAAGGAGTCATGGCGGGCGATCCTAGACAAATTCTGGGATAAGGTGAATCATTGGACCCACCGTTGGTTATCCTTTGCAGGTCGGGTTCAACTAATTAAATTAGTGGTGCAGGCTCTTCCTATATACAGGTGTATGATCTAGGTGGCACCAATGAGCTTTGTTAAGGACTTGGACTCCTTAACAAGACAGTTTTTATGGGCTGGGAATTTATCTTTGACCAAGTGGAGCCTAATTAAGTAGGAGACGATTTGCAGCCCAAAGAGGTTTGGTGGGCTAGGATTACGATAGTCTGTGCTATCTGGTACTACTTTGGCTGCCAAACTATACTAGCGTTGGTGCATGGAGCAAGATCAACTGTGGGCTAGAGTGTTGTCCCACAAGTATTTTTTTGGGATTCCAAGAAGGGATATTCCATGATATGATTTGGTTGGTAAAGGCTCGGTGATTTGGGAGACTCTCAAGAAAGGAGCCACGTTGATTAAGAGGGGTCTTTTTTGGATATGCAAGAGTGGGGTGGAGGTCCAATTTTGGCATGACTCATGGGATGGTTTCCCTCCTATAATTAGCCAATATCCTCAACTAAGTACTCTGGCCTAGAGGTTTTGTGAAGCTGGCTGGAAAAGGGTGTGCGACTTTAAATCCCTTTCATTTTGGGGGTAGGTGGCAGTTGCCAAATGGAAGTCCCTGGAAGAGTGGCCAATTCTTGGTTTGGAGGCAGAGTGCACAGACTTGCAGAATATTCTGTCTTGACGTAGTTACAATGCACTTATGGACAATGATGTGTTAGCCTAGTTCCCAAACCCCAAGGGGAAGTATATGGTGTCTTATGGCTATCAGGAGTTGATTTCCCAATAATATGAGGATAGAGGGGAAGTTCAGTGGTGGAAGAAAGTTCGGAATGGTTTCTCGTGGCCAAAGTGTAACTATTTTACATGGACTTTAGTGTGGAATAAATGTTTGACATGGGACAATATTCAGAAGTGGGGATTTGATGGTCCTTTGAGGTGTGTGCTCTATAATAGAGAAGAGGCAGACTCCTCTCACATTTTCTTTCGCTATAACTTCACTCTTCAACTGTGGCACTTCTGGTGGGATGTGTGGCAGTGCCAGTGCATCCATGTTGTTTCTTTGGCTGATTTTTGGTCTAGAGTGGGCCGTCCCCCTTCAACTTATTTTTTGCAGGATGCATGGTACGCTGGCCCTATTTTCCTACTTTGGCAAGTTTGGCTGGAAAGAAATCAGAGGATTTTTAAGGGAAAAAAATTGGAGATTCAGCAGGTCTAGAGCAGAATTAAGGGAACGATCCAAGAATCTATTGAAGCAAAGAGCGAGGTTATGCTGCCATTGAAGAAAGGGGATGCTGAGGTGCTATAATGATTTGACATAAGAGAGTTATCTCTGATCTCAGCTTATGTCAAACATGGTGTATAGGGGCAGCAGAAAGTTCAACGATTGGGGAAGTGGACGCCTCCACCTGCTAGGCTTTTGAAAATTAATACGGATGGGTCATCCAGAGGCAACCCAAGGGTGGCTGGGATTGGTGGGATTGCTTGGGATTTTTCAAGATTTGTGGTTTTTATTTTCTCGACATATCAGGGAGTGCAAACAGTTAATAAGATGGAAGGTTTGGCTATCCTATATGCTTTGAGGAGAGCTTATGCATTGGGTTGGAGGAGGGTGATCTGCGAAGCTGATTCTCAGGTCATGATTAACTTGATCCTAGAAGAAAAAAATTATAATGTGAGCTAGCAGTTGGCTACAATAGTGTAGCAAATTTTATAGGTGAGTTCTTGCATGGAGTCGGTATCCTATGCCCACATTCCATGGGAGTGGAATAGGGTGGCTGATTGTTTGGCGAAATGGGCATCGGAAGAGGGAGAAGGCAGCAAGGCGGATGAATGGGAGTAGCTGCCTGGAGATTTATGTCAGGAATTGGAACCCATTCTTGCTGGAGATATTGGGGGAGTTGAGGTTTGAGGCTGTTGTTTTTGGTTTGCTTGTCTTGTGGGATGTTTGGACGCTTTTGTAATTTGATGATTTAAGTTTAATAAAGTTTTTACCCCTTTTTAAAAAAAATAAAAAAATAAATAAGAATACTAAAATAAGTTTGAATTATTTATTACAGAGGCAAATAAGTATACAATTCATTAGGTCTTTGCCATAACAATTTTTGGATCCTTTACAATGCCAAAAAAGGCAGCATATATAGAGAATGAGGAAGAGAGAGAGAAGTGGTGTAGAAAAGTGCAATTGAAAGTTATCCTTCATGAAAAATAAAGTTACAAACAAGAATGAGGTTACATATTAGTCTCATTAGGTCTTGTTTGACATGTGTTGCTTTCTTGACCATGGTTTTTAAGGGACTTGGCGTACGAGAGTTTATTGTCTTCAATGATTAATCATCTATTCAAAACTGCTAATTCTGGCTTATGAGGAATGGTAAATGGAATTTTTGATCATAAAATCACCAGGAACTACCCTTATCCTTCCTCTTTTACAGTTAGCATACATTTTAAAGCTCCCTTATATTTATATTTTAGTGGTAATCATCACATAATGCTTTAGGTATTTTGAATCCCATTTGTCTTACTACACTTTTCCTTGTTCGAGAGTCTCAAGAATTTATTTTATCTTCACAAAGGAAATATATCCCTAATAAAGGCTTCTCTATGTCTTGACAAACCTAAATCAACTCCATTGGTGATCCAAAACTCAAAAGCTTTGGTTGAAATATAATTCAAGAAATAAGAACAAAACAATTCAAATAATGCTACCTCTGATAAGAGATGTTTTATTGATCAAATTTGCAGACCCAAACATATGTTTATCTCTGAGAAGAGATGTTTGATTTCCATTTTGGGTTACATCTTCATTTATACATATTTTTAAGGTGTGGTGAGGATGTGGAAAGTCACCAATCTCGAGGGAGATGAATTGGTTCGACTTCTACGATTTACAACAATATAGAACTCGAGGAATTACTATTTTTAAAAACTTACTATTTTTAAATTACACTACTAAAATTGAAATTTGGGACACTTATGTTGGGTTTTAGGGGGGTCAAACTTCATTGAGTAGAGATCCATGCCATCTCACGATGTTTCCCTCATTATTAGCTTTCCAATGGTTCAAATGGTGAGTCAATTGGAGCTACGGTGCAAACGTTATGGCTCCTGGAAGTTCTGCCATCAATTAGGGTGGACCCATCACCCAAATTGTCATTTGAATTGTTGTCTAGATCATTCCTCCCTCCTTGAGAAGAAATGGTCCCCATTGCATCAAGATTTGTCATAAAGTGTGGTAGTTGTACTTTAATTTGATTCTCGATGCATACTTAGAAGGGACTGTGATTTATGGAACTGTGCAAGGCCCAATTGTTCACCATTTTTGTCTAACCATCAGTCTATGGATGGAAGGCCATGAACTTCTTTATCTTAGCATCTATTTGCTTTTGTTGTTGTGTTGTTTGTCTAGTTAGGGCTACAACATCGGCCACTTTGGATTCCTGTGGCTTGACCACCATGAGAACAAATTTATTAGGCTAATCAGAGAGACAGATGTAGAAGGTGGTACTTCTGGTACCCTGTATCACTGTGTTCCAAGAGTGAGAGTGATCCTTCTAGTTTTTTATTCATATATACCATGTCGATCATATATGAATGGCTGACCAAAAAGTACATGAGAAACATCTAGATTGACCACATCACATAAGACCTCATCTTGGAAAGGTTGTATTGCATATGAGAGAAGACATTGGTGGGTGACACGGAGGTTTCTCCCTGGACTCAACCATCTAATAATGTATGGTTTTGGGTGAGGCTTCATGGACAGATTTAGGCTTTTCACAACATTAGTAGAGATTAAATTCTTTTGACTTCCACTATCAAGAATGAAATGCAGAGGCTTACCTTTCACCCATAACTTAGAGTGAAACAACCTTTCCTTGTCATCTAGCATCTCATCGTGTGTCTATGATGAAGCAATAATGGCTTCAAGATCAACATCTATGATTTCTTCTTCAACCTCTTCGACTGTAGGGTTTGTATGAGGTAGAGCAATAGATGTTCAAGATTGTGACTCAGAAAGCAGTGATTTGATAGCTTGACATTCTTCTTTGGAGTGAGTTCTAGATTTGTGATAATCACACCACTTCCCAGTATTTCCTTCCTTTTTCTTCCAATTTTGGCCTCATGTTTGACCTTATTTGTCACTTTTCCATTTTGAAGACTGATTTTTTATATTCATTCTTCCATGCTTCTACTCAATCTTCACTGCGAACTTGTATGCCTCACCAATGGTTTCCAAATTGAAGAGTTTCATTTCTCCCCGTATGTACCATTGTAGTCCACCATGATATTTGAGAACCTTGCGTTTCTCACTTTCTTGGATGCCCAATCTCGCAGATAGAGAATGAAAAATGTCAGTGTAATCTTGAACAGATTGTTCCTTACCTTGGCGAAGTTGTTGCCACTCTATATACAGATCGTCATATGCTCTAATGGGGTAGTATTCTTCCTTTACAGCATCTATGAAATCATCCCATGTAGGTTCCATCTCAAGGCCAATATCATCTGCACTGAATCTCTTTTTATACACTTCCCACCAATATTTGACAGGCAATGATGCTTTCAAAAGAGCAAAAGTAATCTTCTCTTTATCAGTGAATTTATTTATAGAAAAATAAGATGATAATTGATCCAACCAATTTTCTACTACATCAGCATTGATTTTGCCTTCAAATGTAGGGATATCAAAATTCACCTAAACCTTGAAGGGTGTTGGGGCACTGAAAGGATGTGCGGGTGTGGATGAGGAGCCAAAATTTCCCATCAAGATTTGTTGGAGAATTTGAGCGAATTGTTGTAGCATTTGTGCTTGTTGCTATTGGAGGGCTTCATTCACCATTTCCTTGAAAGGATCAAATGCCTCGGTGTTGTCTGCCATTTGATGTCGTTTGGAGCGAATAGGTGGATATTCTACTGGTTCTATTTTCCACCCAAGCTTCTTGTAATATGACCTCGTCCTCAGAATCATACACTCTAAATACAAACTGCTATGATACCACTAATTCAAAACTTGAAAGCTTTGGTTGAAAGATAATTCAATAAACAAGAACAAAATAATTCAAATAATGTTATTTTTGATAAGAGATGTTTTATTGATCAAATTTGCAGACCCAAACATATGCTTATCTCTGAGAAGAGATGTTTGATTTCCATTTCAGGTTAGATCTTCATTTATACATGTTTTTAAGGTGTGAGGAGGATGTGGAACATCACCAATCTCAAGGGAGATGAATTGGTTCGACTTCCACGATTTACAACAATATAGAACTCGAAGAATTACTATTTTTAGAAACTTACTATTTTTAGACAGCACTACTAAAATTGAAATTTAGGAAACTTCCATTGTGTTTTAGGGGGCCAAACTTCATTGAGAAAATCTCCATGCCATCTCATGATGTTTGCCTCATTATTAGTTTTCCAACAATTCAAACGGTGAGTCAATTGGAGCTACGGTGCAAAAGTTATGGCTCCCAGAAGTTCTGCCATCAATTGGGGTAGACCCATCACTCGAATTGTCATCTAAATTGTTGTCTGAATCAATTGGATGCATCAATCACTCTCCAACACTTCATTTTGCACCAAAATCTTAAATTTGTCTCCAATTCCTTTAGCCCTGAAAACACACAAAGTTCTTTGTGTATAAGAATATATAGATTATCTTGGTAAAATAGGCATAATTTTGAGTACCTAGTATGACCTTACAAAAAATTTCCAAATTTATGACCAGACATTCAATGCAAGTACACTTATCCACTTAATTCTCTCTCCAATCAAGCCTCAATTAGGTTTTTAGGCCTAAAAAATGAGATTTTGCTCTATAATTATCCCACACATGTGAAACTCAAAATAAGTATTTGATTAAATTTTATGACCCCCTAACCATTCTCCATGTCAAATTTGGGATTCTAAAACCTTGTATAGGTAGGTGAACCAAGAAATGGCCAAAAAACCTAGTCTTTCACAAGCGTTTTCACACTGCCTTCAATAATTAGACATGTAAGAGCACTTCCAAGTTAAAATTAAAAAATTTTAAGACTTGAGAAAATATAATACACCTCAAACCATCTTCCCCAATGGTTTCCATTAGAGTAGGAGATCAAACACCCTATTTTGAGCCCAAATTCTCATAAAAACACAACATTTAATGCCTTTGTACAGGTGCAAGTACAAGAAAACTTCATGGTGAGAATATTTATGGAGTGAGGAATGATGTTCAATTGGTTTCAATGTCAATTTAATGCATTTAAATAACTTAAGAATCCAATCTCTCTCATCAGGTTCATATTAGGGTTTTAGGAGGGTTTAGAGTGGTTCAAGTTCTTAACAATTGTTCATAAACCCTAAGGCCTTAACCCCTGAACCATTTCCAACAAATCCAAGTGTATAAGTGTATTCAACTATCACTATGTGATCATGATTGCAACTTTTATGTATAGTTCTAAGCTCAAGAAGGTGTTCCTCGGGTTTTTATTATACCATTTGAGAGTGTGAAGTAGTCTTGACAATGGTTCATACATGTTAGGGACCTAAACCACTGCTTAATACCATAATATTGGAGTATGTATAGCCCTTCACCATACATTAAAATCATTATACTACATGCACAAAGTCAGGGCCACACTGAGCAAAAGAACATATGTCTCGAATTATAATTTACACTTAGAAGGGCTCAAGAAGGTATTTTAGGCCAAATTGTCACTTTTCTTATCTATCTCTACCTAGGGATGCCACTCTAGGGTCTATGCCACCACTATGAAACTTATTAGTGCCTTTAGATTCCTATATCACCTTCAATAAACCATTCTCTTCACAACTTTACATAGGCTTGTGCGTGTGGGTCCAGGCTTACTAGGCCTAAATAGACCTATCAACCTTGACATTGATTACATTGACCCTAGAGATCATATGGAGGTCATGATATCACTATAGAATCATTTTCATGTTATTTATTCTTCTTCAGACCTCTTGACCTTCATTCACTAGTACACTTAAATCTAGAATAAATTGCATTAAGAGAATTAACTGAATTAAGAAAAGCACTACAAGAGGTGCTTATTTATACAATAGCAAATGAGATTATATCTCCTAATCTTTAAGATATTACAACTAATCACACCTAGGAAATACCCCAAATATCTAACCTATGTCAATCAAAGGTTAATAACACCTTGACACATTTATTACAATATAACTAGGATTAATTAATTATTCTAACATCCCCCCCTCAATTGATCATAGCCTAAAGAAAAGAAGAGAAAGAATTCCTAAATACCTCAAACTTATCAAATGCAAGTGACTTCATGACGACATGTGCACATTGATCTTGAGTGGGGCAATACTAGAGCTGTATGTTGTGTTGTTGAAAATGTTTGCATATGAAATGAATCTAAAACTCTATGCATTTGGTTCTCTCATGAAACATTGGATTGAGAACAAGATGTAAAACACCCTGATTGTCATAATTTAGAATTCTAGGTTGAGTCTGTAGAACTCCAAGTCATAAAAGAAAGTGATGTATCCATATCACTTCATAAATAACTCCTACTACAGCATGATATTTTTTCTCTGTAAAAGATTTAGAAACACAATTTTGCTTCTTACTACCCCATGAAATCAAACCAAATCTTAGAAAGAACACAAATCTAGAAGTGAATTTCTTGTCATCAATAGAAGTTGCATGATCTGCATCTGTGTATCCTATCAAGAACTTATCATTCTTCTTGTACTCTAGGCCATACTCGATTATACCTCTGATGTATCTCAATACCCACTTTACCGCTTTCCAATGTGCCACCTTTGGTTCCTGCATGAACTAAGAAAGATAACTGACAACATAGCTAATATTTGGCCTAGTATATGTCAAGTAAATGAGACTCCCAATCAACTATCGATACAGAATTGCATTTACTTCTCGTGATGGATCTATACAAGACAACTGAAATCTTGTCTTCATAGGTGTTACAATAGGCTTGCAGTCCATCATCCTAAATTTCTCGAGCAATATCTTGGTATACTTTATTTGTGAAACAAAAATGTAATGTTCCTTTTGCCATACCTCCAAACTAAGACAATAGTGTAGTAGCTTGAGATTTATCATGTCGAATGATCGTTTGTGATCATTCTTCATTACATCAATCATATTCACTATGCTACTAGTGATGACTAGATCATCGACATAAACAAACACTATAAAAACCTCCCCCCATGCTCTTTGAGGTAGAGGTTAGGATCATATGGACTCTTATTGAATCCATGTTATATGAGATGCTCAATAATCTTGATGCACCAGACTCAGGGAGACTATTTTTTCCCATAGAGAGACTTGATAAGCCTACACATTTTATGTTCATAATTAGGTGCCATAACTCCTTTAGGTTGAGTCATGTACACTTTTTCTTTCAAATATCCATTAAGAAAGGCACTTTTTACATCCATTTGATGGACTTTCCATCCAAACTGTGCAGCCATAGCAAAAACCATTTTGATAGTCTTTATATTAGCTATGGGAGCAAAAGTCTCCTCATAGTCAAATGCCTTCTTTCTGAGCATACCCTTTTGAAACAAGCTTTGCCTTGTACTTATCAATACTTCCATTTGCTTTGTACTTGGTCTTAAGAACCCATTTACATCCAATAGGTTTCTTCCCTTGTGAAATATTAACAAGCTTCCAAGTGTTATTCTTCATCAGTGACTGATATTCTGCATCCATGGCATCTTTCCAAGGTCTAGACTATAGGGCTACTATTATTATAGAGGGCTCATATGTTTCTCGCACAATACTCATAATGACCATATTGACCTCTTCTCGAGTCATGCTTTGAGTCCTTGGTCTTGAAGTGGATGTATCTGGTACTTTATTCAAGTTAACATCTCGTATAATACTTGTATACCACTTGGGCATACGTTAAACTATAAGTGGTGGTGTTGGAGGTCCTATTTGACTATCTTCTTATTCACTTTCACCATCACTATGTAAAATATTACAAGACATATACATGTATCATTTCCCTATGTAGAAGGTGGATTGATTCCACTCTTTTCATCAAACACTACATCTCTATTGATTAGTGCTTTCTTTATTTATGGATCAAGGAGATTGTATGCCTTTGATTGTGCACTGTAACCCACAAAAATACATTCTTTTTTTTTCTTATCCAACTTCTTTCTTTTCTTATTAGGAACATGCATATATGCCTTGCAACCAAAAACTTGAAGGTGAGTTACCTTTGTTTTATTTCCTGTCCAAGCTTCATGTGGTGTGATTCCAACAAGAGCTTTGGTGGGTGACCTGTTCAACAAGTAGAATGCAGTGTGACAAGCTTCTTCCCAATATGTATTCAATTTTGCATCCTCAACCATGCTACAAAACATTTCCATAATGACTCTTTTACACCATTCTATAACTCCATTCTACTAAGGTAAATATGGAGCTATCAATTGATGATTGATTTCATTCACACTGAGATAGGCTAACAATTCTTTATTGGTGTATTCCCCTGCATGATCTAAGCGAAGGGTCTTGATTTTCCTACCAGTTTCATTTTCATCTATGGCCTTAAACTATTTGAAGACTTGAAAATATTGATTCGTAATCTTCAATAAATATACCCACATTTTTCATGAGTAATCATCAACAAAAAGCTAAAAGTATTTGTACCCTTTGAGACTGGGAGTAAAACATCTTCAAAGATCAATGTGCACCAAGTCCAACTTACCAAGTGATCGATACTCAGTCTTTCCAAAAAGAGATCATTTTTATTTTCTTGTTAAGTAACTAGTACATATATAAGAAGATTGCTTGAGCTTGGGAAGACCACGAACCATATCTTGTTTGCTTAATTGAACCAAATATCCATAACTCTAGTGACCATATCTTCTATGTCATAAATTGCCTAGTTATGTATCTTTGACCACAAGTTCTTGATGATCATTTTGAAAAAAATCAAGCTAAAACATTTTGCCAATGTTAGAAGCTTTTTAAATCACTTTGAAATGCCTAAACTTGTCTTTGATATGCCAAAACTTTTGACCATTTTGATGATAAAATTCAACCATGAGGTTGTGGTCAAGTAGCTAATTAATAGATAACAATTTTTTTGTAAGACCTGGAACATATAAAACATTTGAAATGTTATGATTTCTATTTTCAAGTTGAAGTTTGATGTCACCACTACCCTATACTGTATATGAGGTATCATCTCCAAGTAATGCATTTCCATTTGATTCTAATTTTGTCAAAGTAGAAAACTAGTCTTTTCTTCATGTCATGTGTTTGGTTTCTCCTGAATCAACATACCAAACTACACTTGGATGATGGGTAGACTCATGTGATTGAGTAGCTAAACCATATTCCTCATTTGAGGAATCATTATCTTTAGCAACATTGTCATGTTGTTTAGGCTTGTAATTTTTTTGTTTCCACCTATTTTGTTGTTGTGGTTGCTTTTTTTCAATTTGTGGTGGCTTGTTGAAAGATGACTTCTTTCTTGATGAGCCCTATTGAAATGTATTGTACCAATAATGTTTCAAGTCATGTCCTTATTTTCCACAAATTTGACATGTTTGAAGAGAATGTGAATTGTTCCCTTGTTGGTTATGTTTATTACTCTGCTTTGGAGATTGCTTTTGACCTTTCATGGGTTTCTTCCCCTTCTAATTTGATGCAAGTGCATGCTCATCATTTGCTTCCTCTAAATTATGAATAGCTTCCTCTTGTTGCAACAAATTGACCAATGCCTCAAAGGTTGGTTTTTATCCTGTGACATTTAATGTGGTTACAAAGATCCTATATGTGGGGAGAAGTGCTCTAAGGAAAATACGGACCAAAGAGTCATCTGTCATCAGTTTGTCCAAAGATTGAAATAAAGCCCACAAAGTTGCAACTTTTATAAGGAATGCTTCTACTTTTTCATCTAATTTGAGCTTAAGAGTGTGCAATTGGCTTTAAAGATGCAATATTTGATTTTGATTTGGGCTTCATAAATAGTTTTAAGCTTATCCCATGCATATTTTGCAGTTATATCACTATGAATATGAGGTTTTACCTCATTTGAAACACCAAACATGATTATCAACTTAGCCTTCTTATTAGCCTTGTCATATTTTTGTTGTTGATCAAAATATGTTGCATGTTTGACCCATGTGCCTTCAACTACTAACCAAATATATTCAAAATATAGATATGTTGTACTTTTGTTTTCCATGCTGCATAATTATCACCACAAATTAATTATGTGTTGGGGAGCACAAAACATGGCCCTGAACCAGATATTTTACAAGTTGTGTATGATAAAGAAATAAAAGTGTGTTTAAGTGCATAAATGAAATATAAATTTGAAAAATGTAAGGAAAATGCAAAAATTCATACAAAAATATGAAAAATTGCACACTATCACACAATGGATGTCAGACTCTGCTAAAAATGTGTTCAAATAAGCAATGAAAAATTGGACGTCGGTTTCAACCGAAAATACGTCTAAGGAGCAAATGAGGCTAAAATTTTTAATTTTTAAAATTTAATGACTCTAATAGATATTTAATCTAAAAATATTCACTTTTTAAAAATACATCATGCAAATTGGAGTTATCAGTCAAAAATTATGGCCTCTTAAAGGTCCAAAATACATGAACTAGTCAGCTAAACTGGCAAGAAACTACAAATTATGGAAATATGGGTGACAATAATGTAAAAAATATACTTAAAAATTCATATATATCAAAAAAAATTCCAATTTGAAAAAAAAAATCACCTTCCCAAACTTCACGGATCAAAAGTTATGAACCTTGAAAGAAAAGATCTTCAAATATGGCTCACAATGGTAAAGGACAAGCCCTCAAGGGCTAAAAAAATGCCCAACGCCCAACAGGTGGTCATATGGCATGAACAAAGGCTTAAAAAAATTTTTGGTGTGATTTTGGTGCTGATTCTGGAAGTGGCGGATATGGGTGGTGCTCCACCCAAAAATTTGACCTTGCACCAAATGAAAACTTCCAAATTGCACTCTACTTTCAAACTTTCACCACGGGTACCTCGGTGCTCCATTTTTAGAAAAAGAATACTTTTTGGAAATATATCAAAGAGAAGAATATGATGATATATGATTTGATCTATGATTATATAAAAAATATTTTAAAAAAAATCCATTTTTTCTGTTGTTCCTCACTTATTCTACAAAATAGAAACTTAAAAAAATCGTAGAAAATCACTAGAAGCTCCAAAAATTATGATTTTTTTTTAAATTAGTGTTTTTATGAGTAGAATTTTAAAAAATTACAAGATAGTTTCTACAGATACTATATTTTTTTAGATCTGACAAATAATACAAATTTTCATCACAATGACATATACAATCATCTGAAAAACATAGATTTATTCCTCGAGATCTATTCCTCCACCAATTTAGAGTTGGATCTTGACCAAAAAAAATAAAAAATAAATTCAAAGCTATCAAATATGATCTCAGATCTGAAATTTAGCCCAAAATTTAATATAAATATGGTTAAAATTTATCAAAACAAAAAATTTGCCTATTTTGATAATTATTCTCCTTCCACAAAATTGGTCAGAATTTCGGCAGCATTTTCAACTTGAGATGGCTAAAATTGTAGTATGACGCATCCAAGGATCGCACAAATCTTGATCTCAATATCCATCTAATCTCTAATAATTTGAAAATACTCCTCAATAATTTCCTACTCTAATACCAAATGAAATCCATAATAAATTGCATTAACTAAATTAAGAAAAGCACTACAAGAGGTGCTTATTTATACAATAGCAAATGAGATTATATCACCTAATCTATAGGATATTACATCTAATCACACCTATGAAATACCCCAAATAACTAACCTATGTCAATGAAACATTAATAACATATTGAGACATTTATTACAATATAACTAGGATTAATTAATTATTCTAACATTGGCATCTCTCTCATTTAACTAGACAAGCCTGACTGTGTTAGTTTTGACTGTGTGACTGCAAGGGTTAAGGTGAATTTATTTTGATCACTCTCTCTGATATTTCATTAGGTCTTCTTTTATATTTATAGCTTCCATAAATCCTAGTTATTAACCCAAACTTAGTTCTCATGTAAAACATTGCATCTTCTCTTTCAAGCTTGAAACTAACTTGAATTCTCAAATAGGCCTGTATACTATCATTTAAGTCTTTTAGGCATAATTAAGCGTGTTGATATTTTCATTATCTATATTCATCTTATTCATTATCACATTGATATCATGTAATGATGTTTTAATTATAATTATGTTTCTCTAACCTTTTATCAAACCTTTGGGTATCTCTCAAGTACCACAAGGTCTACATTTTCTTCACAAAGGCCTAAACTGACCGATAGGTGGCAGTTGGAGTTCATTACATGGTGGGATCTTAAGAAAGGATGTTTAGAGTTATCATAACCATTTTAGTGTCCTAATGTGCCTCTATTTTTTTTCCATTTCTAATCTATGTGACCTAATGAACCTCATCTTCTCATGCAATATTCATTATATTTCATATGAAAATGAGACATATAGGTCTACAAATCTATAGGTCTGCATTTTCATGATTTAGGCCTTCCATGATGACTATATTCATATTTTCAAACCTGAGATCATTTATCCATTGCCTCATTACCTTTCTTATGAGGTAATGACTCTCATATACCTTTCATACTGCAAGGTTAGACCTTCTCAAACCATTTTTTTTGCAGGCAACCTATACACAGTCCTTAAGATGGAAACATGAATGTGACTTCTTAGAGGGATAGTATGGTGTGACCAAATGGTTGGAGAGATCTGAATTAAGTGAATAGATGGTGAATAACATTTAGTGATCACTTGTGTGAATTGAACCCTGTCAAATCCTTCAAAACTTTAAGTGCAAATTTGTAACATGTCTCACACGGAGGTTCCTCTTGATCCCTGATTGCTCAAAAATGTGAATCTATTGGAGACAAATGTGAGATGGTTTTTTGGGCCCATATATACCTTATAAAATACTCATTACGATCCAAAAAACTCCAAATTACATGAAATTTGTGTAAAATTTGAGGTTATGGGGTTTACTAGGGTGTTTTACTGCTTATCTTGTTAACGATGGTTTATACAGCTCAACCCCCTAAACCCTGAACTCTCTTCATGAATATTAAGCCCATGAGGGGTCCCTATTATTCTTAGGATAATTTGACCTAATTCATTTATATGTTCATGAACTAAGCATAAACATATGGCCTTCTCAAGCTTGTGAAGAGCTTGACTAAGCTTTTGACTGGTATCTTGCATTTACCTGTGCAAGCTTATTTTCTATGCGAATGACTTGAAGAAGTTGAAAAGACACTCTTATACACATTTTCATCTGAAGGTGAACCCTCGTGTCCATACAAGTGATTGAAAACTACCTTATTTTGAATTATTCTCTATATTTGTATGTTAGTCTATAAGATTTTCTTACTCTAACCACCTCCCAATACCATGCATGTTATAAACTCTCTTTGGGTGCTTGTCTTTTTGAAAAGTACGTACAATATCTTAGATTTGGATTAAGAAGAGAATTAATGGACCTTAGAGTGCTTTGACAAATGTGGTGGAAGAAAATGCATGGTTAGGTGACCTCAAAGGCATGACTAAACCTCATATGGTGACTCATCATAATGACATGACCTTAAACACACATGCACAATCAACATTTGCTCTTGAATAACCTTGAAAACTATACAAGTACATGAAGAGATAAAAACCTTAAATAATGCTAAACAAGGATTCAATTAACCACTTGAAGAATATTACAAGACCAAGGGGACCATCTACAAGCTTGGAAATCCCTATGAAATAAGTTTCAAATTATAGGGGGTTGACCTTTTTGACTTGGAGGGTCAAAAATGGTCAAAACCACCTTTGGAACCTATGATTTGCTAACACACCCATCAAGTTCTTGACTATTATTAAACACACAATAGCTTATGACCCATTGTTTACATTCCCCATGGATCTCTCCTCATACCTAAACACATGTAAAAGTATGACATTTAGTAAGTGGTTATTTTCATGCATGAGTGTCTCAACTTCTCCCTATAATCTCTCCTCATCTCGTTTTCACTCCACCTTGCTCTCATTTTCACTCTCCACACTTCACCCTCTTACAACCTTGCCATTATTTTCACCATTCTTATTACAAGTAGCTCATTCAGTGTGTTGGAAATCTACTTGAGGAAATATCTAGGGTTTCTCTCTATAATTTTTTGTCAACACTTTCAGGTGACTTCAAATAGACTTCAAGTTTTGGAAAAACTTTTATCTTTCATGATTAGGGTTTGTTACAGTAGGTTGTTTACCTTAGCTCATGTTCACCTAGGTATTTAGTTATTCCCACCCACTTATGTGTGGATATTTCATTTATCTTATTTTAGATATTATGAGATATTAAATATTTATCTCTTAGATATTATGGAGATATTTTCTAGTTATTTATATCTTTTAGGGATAATTATCTCTTAGTCTTAGGTTTGATTTCTTAGCTTGATCTCTTAGTTATGATTGATATTCCTTATATATGTAAGGTGATGTATTAATATAGATATATAGAGGATTTCTCATTCTATGATCTATTTGTGAATAATAGACTGAGATATTATTTGAGCAATGCATCAATGGATTTCACTGTGGTAATGGTTTGTAGATTTAATCTTGGGTGAAATTTTTATAAACTATTTATGGTATCAAAGTGTTGGAGTCTTCTTGGAATCCATTACCCACAACTTCGTGCCCAAACTCCATTAAAAAATTCCTCCATGATCTAGTTTGATTTATTATAATTTTGTTATTGCAATTTTTTGTATTTTTTTCATTGTGTGCATCTGTATTAGGATATGTATAAGTTATTTTTTGTAGATCTAGTTTTTCAAAAACTTATATGAATTATTTGTAGATTTGATCATTCTATGTGTCTAGTTTTAGGATCTAAGGTTTTTTTCAAGCTTTTTTCTAGTTTCTTGTTGCAAATTATTGGCTTACATCAACTCCTAGTGCAGATCTTGCCACTCATTTTATAGCTCCTACATCTTTTTTTTGGCATACATTTTATCATGGTGATTATAAATGATGGTGGTAAGGTAGATTTGATTTACATTATAAGTTCAAATCTTGTAAGTTTCTTTGCCTCTACAAATCTATCCTCTCACATTTTATTCCATAGCTTGCATCTCCTCATATGGCTTGATTGCTAGTAGTTACATTTTTTTGTTTTCAGATTGGACATAGAGTGGATTTTGTCCTACATTCTTTCCTTTTGTAGCAGGGCATGTTCACATTTTTGAAGCACACAATAAGGCAGTGACCGTCAATAACATGTCAATTTCAGATCAGGAGGTAATGACATCCAAGAAAGTCTCAATTTCAGAGTAGCAAACATGAGCACTCATCCTCACCTTTATCCCCTTGGTCATATAGTGTGGTCACATGGGGGGCTTAACTTTTGATTCCTACTAGTGCGGGCTTAACTTTTAGTCTTTCAAAGTATTTTTTTCCCTCCAAAAATTTAACTTTTTCCAAGCATTTAATATTTTTTGGTGCAATTTTATTTTTGACCCATTTAATGATGGGAAAACTTGTAAAAACTATGTCTCTTAATTGGTAACTCAAAATCGAGTGTAGTTTTTTAAAAATGTGTATGTTTTTTTATTTATTATCTATTGGTGTCATTTATTTTGTAAAACACACTCAATTATAAAGTACCAAATTTGAGGGGGTTTGTTACAATAATGATGGGGCATTTGTTATTTTAGCTTTGTTTACCTTCGTGTATATACAAGGATTTACTAACATGGTTCTTCCATTGTTTAACTTCATTATATGTACATTACTCCCTTTTTTTAAATAAACTTTCATTATTTGTGATGACTTCTTTGATAGATCGGCAGTCTACTTGTTTAGGATCTATTCTGGTGTATATAGTGTCTTTCTTATTTTTATTTGGTGGTTTTTTATATATATTATACTCGCACTAAATTATAAAGTTCCATGGGAGTTTGATTTTACAACCTAGTCTACTTTCATACATGTGTGCCTTAGTTTGTTCACCCTTTACTATTTTAGTTGTCAGTCTCTCCCATCACCACCAGGGCCATTTTCTAGAATCCTCCTTTTTACTTAAGTATCTTATTCAAACACTTTGTTTTTCAGAACCCATACAAGGGTTGTTATGTCCCAATGACATTCTTGGTGACTTTTTATGTAGTGACACTAGTGTGGCATCCCTGCCAGTCTTTATGCTCACTTATCTCCATTTTCAGTCCACTACTTTAGAGAATTTCATTTCCATCTTCTCCTAGTTTAGCATTAAGGGAGGGCATTTAGGAAATACTTCCTCAAGTTCATCATTCTACCTAGTATTCTGGAGTGCAGTGTTCATGTTTAGTGATGTTCGTATTCGACACCATTCCTACTTTGACTTGGTAGTTACACAGACTTGACATCCATGTATTCTGGCAAGATGGATTGGCATCCATAGGGACACTTATTTTCACATTGCATCATTTTTTTACGTGAGTACCTAATCAGGGCTTGTTATCGGGACTCATAATGTGGATATGTCACTTTATTTTTGGCCCTTAGCTTCACTTGAGGGGGGTGTTAGAGTAAGTTATTTACCTTAGCTCATGTTCACCTAGGTATTTAGTTATTCCCACTAGTTTATGTGTGGCTATTTCATTTTTTATATTTTAGATATTATGATATATTACATATTGATCTCTTAGATATTATGGAGATATTTTTTAGTTATTTCTATCTTTTAGTGATAATTATCACTTAGTGTTAGGTTTGATATCTTGACTTGATCTCTTAGTTATGATTGATCTTCCTTACTTATATATGTAAGGGGAGATATTCATATAGAGATATAAAGTATTTATCGTTGTATGTTTTATTTATGAATAATAGCCTAAGATATTATTTAAGTAATGCATCAATGGTTTTTACTATGGTAATGGTTTATAGATTTGACCTTGAGTGAGAATTTTCTAAACTCTTTTAGGGTTTGCAAATTTCTTACTTTTGACCATCAATTCAATTATCATTATTCAATCCATGCCCATACACTTGATAGAATTTGAGTCATTCATAGGTAAATTTTATAATTATTACCGTGTATAAATAGTCATGAAGATCCAAGTCTTGTTCAAACTCCTTGCAGAAACTCAGACTTGTTTAAACATCCATCAGATTCTAAGCATTATTCTAAAATACATTAAAACCCAACACCCTACCAAAAACATGTCAAAATATTGAGTCCTATCTAACACACCATAGAAACCTACCTTCTACCTACACATTATCAGATTCTAAATGTTATTTAAGCACCCTCTAAAATGTGCATCTTTGTTGATTAATTTCTAAGTATTTATTCTTCCTTCACAAAAAGATGTATTCATCATATGTCTACATCATCTACACTAGATAATCCAACGAATAATAAGAATACAGATATGAAATATTAATTTTAAAGAGTTGTTCCCTTTTCAATCCTTGATTCTAATGTTACCAAGGTGACAAATAGAGATCTTGGGCATGTAGACATGGAAGACTTCTATCAAATAATAATTGTAGTACATAAAATAGATTGGGGGAAAAGAATTCATGATAGTGGTCTAGATTAAGTTGTAGCTTTCTTGACATTAGTGCAATATCCATAATTAATGATGACTATGGTTGAACACTATGTCAAAGAAAAGAGGGAAGTCAAAAACTCAAAATGGGAATATATGCTTTGTTTATGGCCAAAGCACATTGATAATATGCTCACGTTTCCTGATTATGAATTATTTTTTAATCTCACTCTGGCTTCCACTCAAAATTTTGGGAAGCTAACACTAGCTCTTGTTCCAAGTGGGTTAATGAAGAATGGCTTATCAAGAGTAAGGGTTAGACAACACGATTGCTAAAAACTATGCCTAGATTTGAATTTAATAAAGTTAATGATATAATCATTCTTCTGAATAGAGTTATTGGCAACTTTTCTATCAAAGGCTTCCAAATGTGGATTTACATGTATAACTAGATCATTCATAAGAATTAACAATACATCAATTGGGGTTAGTTGAATAGTGATTCAATGCATAAATAACTAAAATAAGTCACCACCATATCTAAGTTGTACATGAATTCATATATTATATATATTTTTTCTCATACAAGAATCTACACTGGTCTGAACATATTGGATAATGTTGCATCCTCCAAAATCCACATATTATACCCACAACTGACTTTAAAATAAAGCTCACATAATTTTCATAGGATCAACGATGCATTATTGCATTATGTCATTCAAGTGTTTGAGCTTGATCCCTACAACATCATAATATCAATTGCTTGGTTTATTAATCTCCTAACCTTCACATATCCTAGAATTTATGGGTGTAAAATAACTCTATACATGTTCCCAAGGTATGTGGATGATAGATGGGCCTTAATGGAATTGGTAAGATAATTTATTAAGACACACATGTTTTTATCCAGTGAACATAAAGTTGGAATACACTTTCCAATTACTATTGTAAAATATACATTTGCTTCATTATCAAAGCCAAAAACTATTGATGCAAAAATAACCCAAGTCACTATCTAATCATTTAATAATAGACCATATTTTGATGCTAGAGGTCTAATTGAGAATGTTTTGAGTTTCACATACCAACATGTACCCCATTGTAAATACTTTTGGATGGACTACGAAGATGAAAAAGAAGTCAAGGTTCCCGATTATTCCAGTTTCACCTTGGTAAAAGTCATTGAATTCAAGATAGCCAAAATTTATAAGAATTTTAAAGATGATGAAGATGTTTTAGATCTCATATATAATGAATCAGATATAGAGTTGAAGCCTCTTCCATGGGTCGATTAGAACAAAGTAGAATCTACATCTTTGGAAAGTGAGACTCAAATAGTGTTGGATAGAACACTTAGATGGTTGAAAAATAAATGCATCAAGGTAGACAAAATAGGTTTTGCCCCACCATTGAAAGAGATTGAGGTGGGTAGTTTTCATCAACAATAATCAGAGGTAGGCATGTCTTCTACAGGAGAAAAAGGTGAAGATATAGAATAAATTATGGAAGAAAGAGTCGAAGCAGTCCTAGTGGCTACTCAAGTGTAGAAACCACTTAAGCTAAAAAACAAAAGGATAGGAGAATGGTCTTCAATTACACTTGATAATTTTGTTACGCTTAATACTCCTCTTGTGAATATTTCTCATCCTCATATTTTGATAATAAATACTACCCTGCAATTCTTGGCTTCAAACACCTCCCTATTGAATCTTGCATCCATTTCTACCCCCTCATTTCTTTCTCAAGAGGTTAAGTTACTCCCTATTTCAACCCCAAAATTTATAACTAAACCATCTAAATAAGATCAAGGTGATGTTAAACCTATATATTCTCAAGATTTGGTAATTCTTTGTTCTCCATATACTCAAAATCAACCAAAACATACATTTATATAACAAACATCTAGCATAAGGTTCTTGATTGGTTGAATAAGGTGGTGAAAAAAAGAAAGTAGAACATTGCAGAAAATTGATTTTAGTGTTCTAACCATTCCTACTTCTCATGTAGTAAAGAAACCTAAAAATAATTTCTAGACTAATTACAAATGAGAAAGGAGAAATATACATTAAGGTGGTAGTTCCTACTATGGAAAAGGATGAAGATAAAATTGATGTCATTGACTATCAGATATCAAAAGTACATCTTGGGAAAGCTACCAGAGGAGTTAAATAAAACATATAGTCTACAATTTGTACTCTCTTAAAAAATATGGACCCAAACAATTCCACAAAATAAAAAATTGAAGGAAAAAATTAAGCAACTCACATCACTTATTCAAAATTTGATAAATGTTGGCACCAGGTCTAAGTAATAGGAGAAATTATATCAATAAGTTTATTTGATGTACCCAACCCAGATAAATAAAAGATAACTAACATAGTAAACAAACTAATCTAAACATAAGATTTGGATCATAAATGACCCAACAAATTCCCCCTTGATTCAAAGGGGTATAGAATATGAAATAACTAGATAAATGACTCTAAATTAATCAAATAAACTCTAAAGTAACTACAAATAGTGTACAATACCTCCTAGTACTAATCAAAACCAATGTCACTCCATAAAGGAGCTTGCCCATTAAGTTATGGCATAAAAGTTTAATTAACATGATCAAACACTGCTCATCCCATATGATCATCATACTGTACTGTAGTAGAAAGTTATCAAATCCTATCCAACTACATCAATCTACATAAGGCTCCACCTAGAAGCCCATCTAAGTGACCAACTTGTACTATGTATGGCATATCTCCCTAATGTCTAAAAAATGTTGATGACCTTTGTTTAACGCTATGGTGTTAATAGCCCCTATCAACTCATATTGTCATCGATGACTGATCAAAGACCAACCAATGTTATAACTTCTCCCCTGATCAAACAAGAGGTGAGAAGACATTCATTGAGCGAAACAAATTCAAATAATCATGTCTGCTCTATGTCATGAATAACAAGGAAAGAAAGAAAAAACTATAAGAAAGCAAAAACACAAGCCAAAAAATACTACTACAATAGATCCTAGCCTTGAGCCTAGTAGCTCACACAAGACATGTGAGTCACTAAACACTCAAAACAAGCTATTAGGTCCATAAACCTCAGCCATATAAGATGCCTTCTGATCATAAGAAGTGTTATAATAACATAAATAGTTAGATTAATCATATTACATGCCACTAGAATGATTCACATAATTTTATTTAGCTTTCTTTTTGTGTGGAGAGTGGTGTAATTGAGAAGGACATACATCTTCAAGATGTCCAATACCACCACATTTGAAACATCTAGGCTCTTTTTTATGCTGACAAGATTTAGAAGAAGTTGAATCAATAGAATAACCACTAGAATGAGAAGAGTGCCTGTGGTGATGTTTGCACTTTGAAGATCCTAGAGAATGTCGATAAGAATGCTTGGAAACTATGTATAATGGTGTGGAGAATGTCTCAGAGAGGCTTTCAAAAAATGTTTTTGAAACTACCTCTATACACGATGATTATCTTTGTGATGTGACTTGGCCTTTGTATAGTGAGCCTCTATAGTAGGCTTACTCTTTTTCTTTTCAAATTGTCACTCATATTGAGTCAATAATTCACAAATAGAGTCAAATGTTGCATCATTTAGATTATCACCAAGCTGTAACATTTCAACAAAATTGGTGTATGAAAAACTGAGGCCATTTAGTGTGATGGAATGAGCATGTCATCATTGATCTTTCTACCTATCGTGAAGTATTCTTGTTTCAACATTTTCATTTGAGAAAGATATTTAGATACATCTTCATCATTAGTTAATTTATTATCTAAAAGTTGCATTAGAAGATCAATCTTATTGTATGAAGGTTACTTGTCATACAAGTATTTTAATTATTTCCATGCTCCATTTTTAACATATTCAATGTGAATAATCATCTATGTAGTGCAAGATTATTTGAGTAGTGAGAGTGCACATTTATCACGCTTTTGGTACTCAATAGGTTTGGTAAGTTCAGTGGGTGGTGTGGTCTCTTTTTCTATTATTTCCCATAAATCATTAAAAATGAGTGTGTTTTCCATGTGTAAGATCCATTCTTTGTACTTTTTAGGTCTTCAACATCCATTCTTAGAGATTAAACTCACAATTTTTGCCATGGTGCTATAAAAATGACAATCAAGTCCAAAAGGGAATGTCATTGGGATTTTGCCTTTACCACAAAATAGAATATGATTACAAAGATTCTGTGACTTGTAAAAAAACACCTTATATCACCTTTTACACCCTTATATCACCATTATAACTTTGATATAAATTATATAAAAAAATTCGATCAAAATATAACCAAAGGGTTTTGAATCCTTGACCATCTTTGTTTGTAATCAATTAACAAAAAATTGACTATCCAACTTGCCTTCAACAAACTTGAATATAAAATGGCAAGATATTTAATATATATTTAATTCTTAAAGATGTGAAGAAAATATAAAAAATTACATTAGAAATATCTTACCAAGTAATATTTTTTTAATTTTTACTTTACATGTAAAATATTAATTATTATGCTTGCCTTATTATTTTCCCTTTTTCTGAAGGAGCCCACGTGGTTTTAGAGATTGAAAATTGTAAATAAATTAATACATATGTTGTAAATTTCTAGTATTGAAGGTCATGGCCTGGTCTTAGTATTGAAATACTTGGTATGGTCTCAGTCTTTAGAATCATGGTCTGGTCTCCTTAAGATTACTTGGAGGCTTTACTCATCCTTGCGAGGCAATCCTCCTAATTGAAGACTTTATGATTGCAGACTTGAATATGTTACTCCTAAAAGTCTTCATATTACATTGGGTGATGATTAATAAAAAATGAATATTACATAAAAAATGTATATAAGGTTTTAGCTTTTGTATTGCACTTGGGATGCCAAATTAGCTTGCATGTTGTATTGCACTTGGGGTGATACATAAATAATTAAAACACCAAATCAATTCAGAAGCTGTAACTTGCATGTTGTATGGATATCTCCTCTATTATATGCACTTTGAATGGCATGGATGATGATTTATTTATAGACTATATTTTTCTCAAATTTGCCCTATGCTAAGGTAATCACTGCTTTAACAATGGAGTCTTCTGTCAATGGCATGCTGAATTTATTTGATCCTCTATTATGCAAGCTTCCTTTTTACATTTGTTGATGTCTTCAATCCTTAATCCTCCATGATTCCCATGTGCTTTGATACCACTGTTGGCACTGGGTCTAAGTAATAGGATAAATGATATCAAAAAATTTATTGGATGTAATCATATGTTAATTACAAAGAATGTAATATTTTTACTGATTACAAAAGTGGTTGGCAAAACCAACTAGCCAATAATAGGTTGTAACCAACCCAAATAAATAAAAGATAACTAACATAGTAAACAAACTAAACTAAACATCTGATTTGGATCATAAATGACCCAATAATAAATCTAATTCAATATTCTATATCTTTTGTTGTTCATCAAATTTTAGATTATGAGACATTAAATGTAGCTGAGGAAATTGGACACACATGGGTAGAAGAAAAAAATGATGGTCTAAGAAATTGTCCAGTAAAGGACTGAAACAATAAACACAACCATAATTGTCTATGCTTAGATCCAATCTGAATATGATATTGTAATTAAATTGAAGATAAATATGCAATTAAAGTAGGTAAATGGAATCAAATGATACCAAAATTAGAATCATTTTCATATATTGGTCTAAATGTTCTCATCACATAAGGAATTATAAAACATAAAGATATTATGGATATCTCATAGTTTCTTGGTGTTGCTAAATTTTGGACCCACATCATTGATGAATGTGTTAATAAATTTAGATAATCTCGATCATCAACAACTGATGCAATAGTGGTAATATAGGAAGAAATTGAGAAACTTCCTTGTTCATTTGTGAATGATGATAAAAAAGTGGTTTCTAAACAAATAATTATAGACAAGTTCAAACAATTCGTTGAAAAAAAGATGACTCCAAAATTTGCATTCAATTACAAGTCAATCCAATAATTTGTCAGATATCAAAATATCCTTGGTAGTTTTGACAAAATTTTGAAGAAACTCCAGTTGACTTCACACTAGATGGTCAATCCTCACAGTGATGTAAAAATTACACTCATTTATTTAGATGGCCCTAAAGAGAATAAATTAAAATAATCCATGAATATATTTGATGAATACATGAAAAAGATGTAGTAAGATGAAGAACAAAATGAAGAAGACTAGATCATACTTGACAATGAAGATGAATAGATGGTAGTGAAAATTTTCTAACTCTAATATTTTTAAATTGTCAAAGTCATTTTCACAATTTCAAGTTGTGCATTTTTGTAATAGATTTTTTTCATATTTTAAGCCCTTTAAATTTTCTAGGTTCATTTTGAAAGTTTCAAGTTGTGCAAAAATGTCAAGACACTATTGCAAGTCATGCAAATTTGTCTTTTAAGTTGCACTTTTTTGTCAACATGTTTTTACATGTAGTTGAAACTTCAAAAATGGTGGTTATGTGGTATAACCACCCATTTTAACTTATAACTAAGAGTTTAAAACTCATTTAAAAGGCTTTTTGACAATTAATAAATTATTGACAAGAACAAAGATTGTATTTTTCAGCTCATGTAAGAATCAATACAAAGAGAGTTTTTGCAAACTTTGTGCTAGAAATATTTTTAAATAGATAATGTATGTGTATATGTTATTTTGTTCAACTATTCTTCTTTCAAATATTGCTAAGTTTCATTTTCAGATAGTTAATAAACATGAAAATTTCATTATAAAACTGCTTTTGAATTTACATTAGGAATTTCAGTTATTGTGAGACCTTGGTGGGATTAAAATAGAAATTTCATCTAATTTATCAGGGAATAGAGGGTTGTTTATCTTTATTTTCAGTGTTATTCAATCTCCTTGGCATATGTATTTTGTTCTTACATACATAATATGTCTTTTCTATTTCAATTTTATGTTAAGGGTTTCCTACGCTAAAATATCCATTACTAGATTATTCTATTGAGTTTGTGTTTGGCCACCTATAGTTATTTTGTTATCCCTATTTTCCTTGCATATATTTATTTCTTCCACCATCTTTTCCTTACATTTCCCTTTTACCACATTTTTGTACTTTTTAGTTAAAAGTACAATCCCCATAGAAAACATTTTTGTTGTACATAGATTTATTTCTTGTTTTCCTTTTGTTTTCAATAAAGGTAGCTATGCCTACTAATAGAAGGTGGACTTTGTCCCAATGCTATTGAACGAAAGCAACTATTTGTTCCCCTGACAAATTTTTTAGCCAACAAGACTTGAGCATGACATGATTACTAGTTTACACTATTTATACATGTTATTTATCACATGTTTGGTATATGGAATATCCTTTACATACACACATGCATTTCACAATATTTAAATACTATGAAGAACATACAGACCACATGTGGACATACATATGTTGGTTTTCCCTTTACCCAGTAGCCTTGTTGATATTAGGGGTGTCTTGTTTCACATGTTCACTATTACAAGTTATTTATTTCTATGATCTTTTTATCATGTTGAGCCATGTTTATTGCTTACATATGCCTTTATAGTTACTCATTTATTACATAGTGGTACATGATATGCCATTATACTGCATTGTGACATTGATACATATTGATGATTGAGTCTAGCTCCTTATTCTATGCTTCATTGATGTTTTTTTACATGATAGGTTACATTGTGTGTAGCCCTTAGCCTTGCTTGATGCGACATCCTTGATGTCCCTTGTTTGTGACATTTTTTATGTCATCCTGAATGTGTCCCTTAGCCTTATTTGTTATGACATTTTATGTCCCTTGTATGTGGCCCTTGGCCTTATGTGTGACACTAACACTTACACTTGTTGAGATCGCTCACATTGAGGGGTGTCATGATTTATACCATGTATTATTATTACATAGTATTATTTAGATAAAATTATATTTCATGCTCTATTGATACTTATCTAGACATGACATTTACATGCACTACATTCCATGTGTTACATACATGCTTTAACTGATATATAAATTAATTTAATTCCATATTCTCCACATAATCAAATTAAATTACATGATGTCATGATTATACATGACATGATATAGATCATTATATTTTTGAGATGATTGACTTACAAGATACATCTTTCATCTCAAAAGGGGGGCATTATAGTGGGATTCTCATAGAGACATAAGCCTATATGAGTAGAACATAAAAACAAAGTACAAGTTTTAAAGATTTAAATGATTCAAATATCATATTCATTCAAATACATGACAAATATTGAAACAATGATACAAGGTACGTGAGCATATGCCACACATATGAAATCACTTTACAAACATTTGAGCATAGATTCACACACATTTGGGTGCATATGCATAATATTTTATAGGAACATATTTTCAAATTTTCATGTACACATACATTTGAGATACAACTCAAAATTCAGCTATAGATGCATAACATTTTATATAGTTGATATAAATTCAAGGGGCTTGATATTGGTTCATGCACAATAACACAATTATAGTTAAATGGAAAATGGTTGTCTCCCACTTCACAATTATTAGATTTATGGTCATGATGGGATATGGACATGGTCCATTATCTTTCGATCATGTATTATAATCTACATTGAATGAAGCTACAAAATCAAACCTACATATATGATGGTGACATGAACATTGTTCATTCCCTTATGATTATGTATTTTTATTTTTATATGGATCAAATTTGAGGAAAATATTACAATTAAATATATATAGCCCATCTATAATGGTTGATCATTTTTGAGTGAAATTTATGTGATTGATTCTTTCATTTACCTTCAGAGTGATCTCTTTGAGTTTAACCTAGCCACATGGTTCTCTCTATCTCTTTCTTGCATAGTTATTTGGGTTAGTACTATTGTGTCCAACATGCTCCATTATATTCAGAATAGGACCCACATTTAAAAGATCAAAATGAGAAAAACATTCAAAACTTGATAAATATAATTTTGTGAATATGATTGTTTAGGTCCAATAGTCCTTGCTATCTCAAAATCTTATTATAATGGATTCTTATTTCAAATTAGACTTGTGTAAACAAATCAACTTTGTTTAAATCTTATCCATGCATGTTTTTTTTGTGTTTTGGATTACTTTCACTCTTTGTGGAAAAGTTTAGACTAAGGGATTTTCAAAGGCTTTGCATTAGACTTATTTTATTCCTTTAAATTAAATTGCAAGTTGTTTTGCTTAGTTAATTTTGTGAATTTCTTGGTCATTAAATTTCATCCTTTATCACAAGCATTAAAACTCATTTGCAATAGTGCCATTTGGAGGGTTTTCATAGATCGTAGACTTGGAATTTATTCATGGCTAATGGATTTAGCCATGGCACTTCATAGTGTTTCTTATCCTTCTTCACATTCTTCCAAGGCACCTAGTTTGCCCATGGTTTCCTCCCACTTAGTCACATGTTTTAGACTTAATTACATTTTCATGCCTGTTCATAGTCAATCACAGGCCATGTGACATCTTCAGAATGACTCACACCTTTCAAAGTTAGTGAATCTACTCCCCAGTCCACATGGAATTTATTCAAGGATTTACAACATTTGAACTTGGTGTTTGTCATTTTCTTTGCAGTTAGCCCAAGCTTGCCACTTGTCATGTTTCCCAAATTCACATCCTCGCAACATTAAAAAATAAGTTTTCCAAACCCAAAAGCTTGTGATACATTGAAGGAATCATATTTTTTTACTTTTCAACCTTGCATTCACTCATGGATTTGTGAAGTTAATTTCTATAGTTCAAACTGATCTGGGTGTCAAGGAAGGGATCTACATGTTAGCTTCTCATAGCCCTGCATGCTTTATCACAAAATATTTGAAAATCACATTTAAATTTTATGTGAAATTTTGAGTATGTTGGGAGATACCACTTATCATTAAGAGGTAAAGACTTTGTTCATAAACATCAAAGGTAAATCTAGAACTCTGTGAGAAGACTCCATGTGGCATAGACCCCAAAGAAGGAGATGTGGTGAATCTTGGTTATCTGACTCGATAACAATGCCAGCCCATGAGCACATAACCAAATTTTATAGCCATTACCACCCATTAAACTATCATAAGCTTCATGATAGTCTAAATAATTTTTCTGTCTGGCATCAAAAGACAAACATAAAGATCATTCTAATAAAGATATATGTAGAATGTAGCTTGTAGGCTTGTTGGGGCTAATTTTTTTGGGATTTTTTGGAATTTGAATCATTATACCCTTTTGGAAAGCTTAGTTCTAAATTAGAATATCACACAACTTTAGCTATATGTGGGTATTCTAATAACTCTAAAAATAGTTTGAAGGCTCCCAAAATGATAAAAATGAGTGCAGAAGTTTCTCAAAAATTAAAGTCATAGTTGTATGGATAAAAAAATAGGGTGACACTTTTCAAGGTCAATCATGACAAACACTGGTATAAATATGATCAAGGAGATAGATCCATGCAATAATCAATAATATAATAAAGTGACAGATAACATTGGGGTGGTCCAAATGGAAGGGGTGATTGTGTTTTTATCCAATTGTGCCCACTCTCTTGTAACTTTTGTCTTCTCTTGTGCATGTTGGTCATTGCAATGAACTCTACCATTATGAATACAATTTTAATCTCATTCTCTTAAGGATGTGTCTCATATCATGCTCTATATAAGCAATTTTACTAAGCATTATAAAGCATCAGTTAGTTAGTTTACCTAGAGGGGGTCAATTTATTTTAGTTAGCTCATTCACTAGTTTACAGGTTAATTGCCCAAAAAAAAAAAAAAATTATAAATTCAAAGAGAGAATTTCAAAATTATATAGAATGTTCATGTGTTTTTCTTTGTCTTTTATCTTTCTTTCTTTCTCAATTTAAAATTGATGTTGAATGCTTTTGAGCTTTAAGTAATTACTGTAAACATTCATCTACTTTATTGTGGGTAGATTAAAATGTGTGACCTAGTTATTTTAATCATCTAAGACCATCAATATATGAATTTTTTTGTTATATCTAGATGTGATTATATTATTTCATATGGGAAATTGGATATTTATAAATTTATTATAGTGGAATGTGTTTTTAGTTATTTGGTGCAATTGATATATCTCACAGGAGATACTTCTGAGATTAACTCACAATCATTGTCCCTTAGATTATTGCTCTAATTTATAAAAATTCGAGTGTTTAATTGTGGTAAAAGTCTGTTGATTGCTTTGAATTGGACCTTCTAAGGTGTTTAAGAAAGATTGATGCTCAACTAAATTTTGAATCCTCTTTTCTATCTTACCCTTCCCTCCTTTTTTATTTTTTCATGGGATCTTAGATTTTATATCATAACATAACTATAAATAAGCATTTTGGGCATGATTTTTGATTATTAAGGTGAACCTTCCTTGTGGGATTATGGGTCGCATGCTACTATTCCATGTAAACTATGTAGGAAAGTCATACCTTACAACTTGTGCCCTCGACATTCTACCAGTCCTAAAATGAGAGGGTGAAAACCCGCCAGGTTGTAATGTGTTAAACACACATCAATAGGTATATTATATACCTTTCCCTATATTCATGAAGTTTGGGGCATATTCATTTTTAAACTCAAGATCCTACAAAGTTACATAAGTTTGGGGCATAATCACCACAACTTTCAAATGATTCAATGAGGAAGTATCTTCTCCAACAATTTACAAGGGCAACAAGGTTTTAACCAACACACACATGTATTCTAACTCTTGTACTTTTAATTTTCAAATTAAGATTTCATATTTCACATATGAACATTGATTACTTCATTTTCATTGCAAGTTTACATGGAGAAAAGTTGTACATTTGATCCATCTCCTAAAAAGGTAAAGTGAGTTTTACACACGTAGGTATATTTTATCCTTTTACTCTAACAAATCTATTATTAGAATAAGGGGGGAGGGGGTCATCAACTCTAATCTGGCACTCAAAAAATCTTTCACTAGGTACTACTTGTGTTATTATTATATTAGCAATGTAGAACTTGGTTGTGGTGGTGTGATTATGGAGACAACTCAACAAACACAATACATAGGTAATAGGAAAAATGGTACAAAAATTTACACAATAATAAAATGTAACAAATAACTATACTATTAGAATTATGTGTGTATAATTTCACCTATAAAGTGAACCTGACTTCTAGTAAGTGTTATCACCTCCACATGGAATCCACTTACTAGCCCTTTCAAGATTATTTTTGGGAGAAACTTCATATTTACACAACCTAAGATATTTATTCAAACTCTACCTCTAAGAATCTAAGATTCTCCTTCTTGTTATCTTCCCTCTTATTACCTCATTTTATGTGCCTTATTATCTCCTCTTATTGTGTGTGTGGAGGAGGTCCTTTAATATAATTTCAAGGCCTTCCACCTCATCATAAGACAAGACAATAAATCCTCTCTAACCAATCTTAGGTAGGATTATTTTTGATGTGGCACAACCTACCAAATAGAATCTCCACCTAATCACATAATAATACACTTTCCCTGATATTTATTGGACTTTTCCTAATAATATAACTAATATTTCCTAGTATTTCTTAGACTTTTCATTATAATAGACCAAACAATTCCAAAATATTTATCGCATCACTCTTTTGAAATCGTTACAAATAAAATATTATTTATTTAGGACCTGTTGACCAAATTTTGATCTTTCAAATCAAATTTGGCCACCCATATTGAAAAAACTAGTTGTTTGTTCATATGTTTGGATGAGTCTAATGTGTGTCTTTGTCCAGAAAAAAGCTTTGTGCAAAGTTCATGGTGAAGGTTTACATATTTACTTTTAAAAAGCTTTCTTTGGGTTCTTGTTCAAGTGTTTTTCCTTTCAAACTTTGTTCTAAGCATAAGTGAATTCTTTCAAACTTTTGTACAAGACTATTTCTTTCGGGTTTTTTATCTGAAAGAATTCTTTCAAAAAGTTTTGCTAGAGCCTCAAAGTCTTTCTTTCAAACTTTTTGTCCAAGATAAATCAAGTGAATTCTTGTAGACTTTTTGTCCGAGACTTTGTTTCTGAAGGTCCTTTACAATTTCTCTGAAGGATATCTTCCAAGCCCAAGGGTACTTTGCAACTTTCCCGAAGGGCTCTTTTCAAGCTAATTGGACCTTTTCAATTCATTTGAAGGGTCATTTCTTATGAGAAAGTCATTTACATTTCTTCCGAAGGGCACTTTTACTTTTTTGAAAGGTGATTTCAACTTTTTTGAGGGACATTTTTGAAACCAAAGGAAAGTGGATGTTTGCAATTCTTTTGAAGGGCCAAACAATTTTTCTAAAGGATATTTTTCAATAAATATGATGGGTAGGAGTACCTTTTTAAAATTGTTGAAAGGTCATTTATAAAGGGATGAAGCAAGAAAGAGAAAGGATTTATTACGTGAAAATTGTCTGGGATAATTTCCCCGTAAATAGAAGACATAAAGAATTCTTTCAGACAAAGTGTCTGAAAGAATTCCCTTGAATAAAAAGTCTGAAAGAAGACCAAGACAGAGACAAAGACAAAAATGATTTATTTCGATAAAATTTCTCAAAATAAATGAACAAGACATTTTTACAGAAAGAAATAAGAAAGATGCAGACAAAGATTCCAAGAGAATCGTTGCGGACAAACTATCCACAACAATGTTCAAGAAAACAAAATTCTATAGAAAATCCCAGATGGCTCGCAGAATGTCAAATTCAAACTGTGAGGAATAACCGTTAAGTTTAGAGTGGGAACCTAAATACAAACAAGAGAATGAAAAATGTGCATAGCAAACGATGAGCCAGTAAAGAGTAACCAATGCCAAAGCAAGATGGACTCAGTAATAAAAAAGGTCATTCTTGTAGCTGTCGATGGAAATTGTTCCTATTCTTGATTAACACGTCATATTGACCTTGTAATCTCAATCGTTCAATATCCCTTCAAAAAAAAATATATATGTATTCATCCTATTCTCAAAGGAGCCTCCACTGGTTAATGACAAAACTTTGACCAGATTTGTATTGAAAACTCTTGAAGAAAGTAAGACAAATTATGCCACTCACACACTACATTTCTGTGTTTTGGTTTAACATCATGTTGTTCTCATTCAATGAAAATTGTCTTTCCTAACTTGTTATCCTTGATTACCCACCAAATGTGTAGATAGATCCTTGTTACAGGTCCTTGTTTGTATTCTATAATAAGTGTATAGACATTTTTGAAGTAGTTCAAAGTCATATTCTTTTCTGGAATTGTATGTTTCCCTCTTGAATGTTGAATACCTTTTGAATCTAAAAAGAGAAACATTGATGTAACAATGCATAAAGGGTCATGAGTCTTGTGTAAGGAAACCTTATCAATCTTTAAGTAGTGATTATAGTCAAAGTGAGAGGACAATACATATTAGTGCATCACCATTTGTTTCTTTAAGTTGTTTGTTTTCTCTCTTTTCATTTACAGTCGATAGATTAGGATAGATAGAGCTTCATAGGTGCATCAGGGGAGCTAGCCCTTAAATCTAGAGATTCATCTCAAAAAAATTGTCACCCACATCAAAAGAGATGATTCCATTGTGTCGCTTGGATGAAGAAGACTGAGTTTTTTCTTCAAGGGTGCAAATCCAAGCGTCAATAGGACCACCTTGAACTTAGTGACCTATTTACCATGACAATGATATTTTTGACATTACCATGACCATCTATGATAAATATTTACTTTTTACCATGGATCATAATTATTTACAATATTTTATAAACTAATTTAACCATTACCATGGAATATTTAATTTTGATTTTATGACATTCTATGGTGTACATAGTTATTCCTTAGCAAGTGTTGATAACTTCTAATAGATGTTACTAATAATTATGCTTTACATCAAATTATTTACAACATTTAAACTAATTAGAATTAAATTTTGGTGTTAACATATTCCCTCTCCTTAGCTTCTGCTTCATCCTCGGAGTAGACTATCATCGATAATTTTGATGTTGGTGCCTGAAATATCTTCAACTTGTCATGGTTGATCTTTTTTTTAATTAAAATATCATTCGATTATTAAATTTTATATGTCAAATTATCATGCACTAATACTATCATGTATGGTATTATCTATTTAGGAAGGAGCTTACTATGCTTTGTCTTGTGATGTCAATAATCATATGCCATGACCAAGTCATTGACGTGAAAAGGGGATTGCTTGATCTTACAATCAAATTACTCTTTTTGCTTCATATTTTCTTAATAATGGTGTCCATCATTGTTTGTCACATTTCTTATAGAAGGTGAAGATGCACCAACCTATCACTTACAGACTCACCTTCATCCATCCTCTGATTGACATAAAAACTTAAAGTTGAATCATTAAACTTAATAGGAAGGACAATTTCAATAACATAATAAAGATGAAAAGGAAAATAACCTATTTATAATTTGGATGTGGCCCTATATGCCCATAAAGTTACATGAACCTACTTGACACATGTGTATATCTATAAAGTTACATCTTTGGTAAGAATTTTACATAATACATGATACTTCACATGCCCATATGTACTTGGCTTATATGTTATTAAATTCATATGGTTGATATAAAATGTATTTACAAATAATTTCATCAATTTATTGATGAAGTGACTACCTTGATTAGTTATAATTTCTAATTGGAAACCAAATCTTATAATTATACGCTCATAATAATCTTGATACTTCATCCATAGAATTTGTTTTTAGAGGTATGGCCTCAACCCATTTAGTCCAATAGTCAGTGGAAATCCATATATACTTATATATTCATGGTATAGGAGTAAGTGGACCCACAATATATGTTCCCCACTTTTCAAATAGAGTGAGTGGTTGAATAGAACACAATGGTGTTGAATAAGTCTTAAAATTCCCATGTGATTGTTAGATATCACATGTCTCACAATAATTGAAATATTTTTCTAAAAGTATTAGCCAGTGATAACCTACATCAAGGAATCTTTAGGTCATTAAACACCCTAAAAAGTGACCTCCACATGTACCATCATGAAACTCTTTAATCAAGTCCCTTCTTGTTTATCAACTAGCTACTCTCCTATATTTCCCATCAACTCCTACCCAATACAAGACTTTGTGTGCAATGGAATATGGGTGACTTGGGTGATCTTCTTCTCAATCTTTTCATCAGCACCATCAAAAAACTTGAAAGCATTAAAATAATTCCATAGATTTGTATACTCACTTGGGACTGCATCAAAAAAATAGTAAAACTACATCTAGAAATTCATCATCATCACAAGATGAACCCATACCATTAGATGCTTAAAAAAGTGCATCTGTATTGACATGCTTATTTCCTAGCATCAAATTCATAATCCTATAGAAACATTATCCATCTTTCTATCTTTCTTGATGGGTTAGGCTATTTACAATGTATTTTAGAGCCCAATGCTATGTTACAACTAAAAACATTTTTCATAGAAAAAAGATCAAAAATTTATTCATAGAAAAAATAATAGCTAGAGCTTCTTCATCAGTTGTAATACATTTTATCTCAACACAACTCATTTACTTGCTACCAAATTATATTGGATGATCATTTCCAGTCTCATCCCTTTGGCTTAGTGTGCTCTCTAGTGTTGTAATTGAAGCATCAATAGACACAATGAATTTGTTGTTCTAATATGGGTTTTTCGAAAGAGGGTAAGTTATAAAGGCTTGCTTAAGCTACACAAAAGCTTCAAGTTTATTTTCCCCTGGTTTCTTGAGAACATATTTCTTTAAAAATTAGTTTTTTGATTATGCAATTTTTTAGAAGTTCTTAATGAACCTTTTATAATATCCAACATGTCCTAAGAATGATCGTAGCTTACTTTTATTCATGGGAAATGATAAATTCTTAATATTTAAAACCTATTCTGGATTAAATATAATATCATCTCTAAATACAACATGTCTGAAAAGGACACATTTAGATCATCTAAACACACACTTTATGGGATTCAGTGAGGCTTGTGCCTTATTCAACCATTGAAAATCCTTATCCAACTAGAAATAATGGTCAAATTTGCTTCCATAAATATAAAAACTTTAATAAATTCCTTGATGAAGATTCGAATATGGAGTTCAAACACTCTATTCAAGTGTTGAAAGGTTTTAGCTACATTACACAATCCAAATGACATGAAACTATAATAAAATTTCCCCCAAGAAGTGGTGAACATAGTATTTAACTTATACTTCGCAGCTATGTGAAATTGGTTGTACCCACTATAGCCATCAACAAAACTATAACACTCATTCCCAGACACCTTATCCAAGATCTAGACTGAGAAGGGAAAAGGGAGGCAATCCTTCTTCATCACCTTGTTGAGCTTTCTGTAGTCAATTTTTTTTTCAAACTTCCCATTATTCTTATTTGCTACCATAATGGGAGAGACCCATTTTGAGTTATCTATTTGGGAAGATAAATCCTGCATCGAAGAGTTTGACTATATTTTATTTTACTACTTAGATAAATTATGGTTCACTCTATAATGCACTTGTTTGACTGGTTTTTCATTATCCATAATCAATAGAATGTTCTTCCCAACCAACTTGGTAAAGTTCCTTATGATCAAAGGTGAAGAGATGCATATACCTTCGAAAGAGTTGAAATAATCTTCTCTTTCTTTATCCTCCATGACATCTCTGATTTGTTATTTTTAAAGCCACCCTTTCAACTCTTATTCAGTCAATTGCTTGGGTGTATTAACATGTGAGGTTTGGAAGATTTCCATGACTGACACATCTACATAACTATCATCATCATTCATGTCCACATCACTGGTGATATAATAATAAGAGTATGTCTAGTCATCACTCTAATCGCTTGACTCTATAGGTCCCCTGATCTAACCCTTAGGGACCACATTTATTTTTACCTTCCCATTGCCACAACCAATTGTCATGAAACCCTCATTACTATACTTCCTTGCATGGACTCTTCTCAACCATGGCCTTCCAAACAAAATTGTGCATGCAATAGTTCCATCCTTTATCACTTGAAAGTTAATTACATATACAACACACAACAAAAATTACTACATTGTGAAAAAACACTTTGTGGTTTTGTTTTTCCTTTATTTAAATATTTTAAATTTTTTGTGGAAGGATGATCAAGCTTCAAACCTAACATGTTCAAAACATATTCATCATAAAATTAATTCCACCATAAACTAGAACATCAAGAATAGAATTACCATTACATAATACCTCATCTTGTGGAGAGTATGGATCCACCTATGCCTTTAAAAGTGGGACTTTAACCTTCTTCTTACATCTATCATAGAGTCCACTTCACAACTCTATCCTCTTTTCTAAAGATAGAGTAAGAAGTTGGCCATAAGTTATTTTAGTAGTGCATTGTCAAAGGTCTTCAAGAATAAAGTATGTTTTTTCCCCTCATGAGATTAGAAAAGCTTGCACACCCAACTTTCTTCATTTTTGTTTCTTGTAAGTATCCTCTTTCATTTTTTATGCTCTCTGTTATCTTGAGTATTTATATCCTTGGTTATTTTTGTTACTAACACATATACTTTGATCATTTTGAGTCCTATCTTCTTCTTATGTCTATCATAGAGTCCACTTCACAACTATATCCTCTTTTCTAAAGATAGAGTAAGAAGTTGACCATATGTTATATTAGTATATGTTAGCAAAGGTCTTCAAGAATAAAGTATGTTTTTTTCCCTCATGAGATTAGAAAAGCTTGCACACCTAACTTTCTTCATTTTTGTTTCTTGTAAGTATCCTCTTTCATTTTTTATGCTCTTTGTTATCTCGAGTATTTATGTCCTTGGTTATTTTTGTTACTAACACATCTACTTTGATCATTTTGAGTCCTATCAACAAAGTCAAGTACATTAACAAGTGTTTTACATTTATCATTATATTTTATCCCAAAATTAGACGCTTTATTTGAAAAAAGTAACTTATAGTGTACTTTCTCTCTACACACATAACATACAATTTCAGACAAATTTATTCTTCAACCCCTATCTCTTCCTTGGGAGCGTTGGGAACCTAGATACTTACCTTAAAGAATATTTATAGACAATTGAACCACTTTATTAATTAAATCATAATATCTACTTGATGTAACAGAAGAGGGAAAAGTGATCACTGTTAATGGTTGTGGTTCTTGGGCCAAAGGTATTGGTGCAACTCAACCTTGATAGCAACTTCATCTAGTCCCTCCTCAATGTTTTCTTCTTATCTTCTAGATATGCCCTTTGATTTCTCAAGTTTCATCAGCTAATTGTACTTTACCCATTATCATACTTATGGCTTCATCCCTTGGATGAAGTGCTTACATAATAAGCTGTTTACACCAGTCATTAGGCCTTTTTCCAATTTTTCTTGTCATATTTGAGTGTCCAATTTCCTTATCAGCTCAAAAACACATGCATGGTAATCTTGTGAATCTTCTTTTTTTATCCTTAGGCCAAATTTGTGATTTTTATCTTGAGATCAAAATAATTTTGTTGTGCACCAAATTATTCAATAAAATTATCATGAAGCAAATTTGATGAATTTTTATTGTTGTCATTTAATGTCTCAAACCACTTAACTGCTAAACCGTTTTAAAATGTGGGAATAAACTTTCCCTATTGTTCCTTTCTTATAAGCCCATTAAAAATACAATATCTTTTAAAGTTTTGAATGAAATAAATAGCATTTTCATTGGATTAGGTTGAAAAAATATGTATCTTACCCATCCTCGTATGTGAAAGATATCCATGCCTTGCCAAAGAGAAAAATCGCCTCAACTTGAAATTCAATCAATAAAACTCAGTCCAAATGCTTAGCACGATAGTTTTTATAGTAAAATAACTGCTATAATTTACTAAACCAATAATACAAGAGGATATGACTTGATTTTTTTCCTTTTTCCATTATTTTTATTTTTATTTTTCCAACAATGGTGAATATTAGAAAGATCACAATAAAACTAGAATCACCATGGTAAAAATTGGAATGACCATTGTACAAAAATGAATTTATTATGGTAAACACTATTCACAATAAAAAAATGAAACGACTATGATAAAAACTAAATTTACTATGACGAACACTATTCACAATAAAAATTGAAATGATTGTGGTAAAAACTAAATTTACTATGGTAAAAACTTTTCAAAATAGAAATTAAAATGACTATGATGAAAATTAAAATTACTATGGTGAACACTATGAATGGTTAAAATGAAATTACCATAGTAAGATTATATTAACTATAGGAAACTCTTATTTATGGTAGGAACAATACTACCACAACAATAACCATATATTGACCCTCAAAACAATTGGAAGGCTATCATCACCAAGGAATGGTCCTAGTCCTGAAACAAAAAATGTTGACCCACTCCAACACTCGATAAATATTTCACCTAAAACTCATTATGCTATAATTGTATTAGTAAAACATAACTTATTTATGGTGATATGATTATGGAGATAACTTAAAAGATCCAATACATGGTTAAGAGGAAAAAGAGTAAAAATAATTTACATAATAATAAAATGTAACAAATAATTATATTATTAGAATTATGTATGTACAATCTCACCCAAAAGGTGAACTTAGTTTCCATCGAGTGTTACCACCTCCACATGGACTTCACTCATTAGCACTTTCAACAACCTTTATGGGAGAAAATGAAAATTCACCCAACCCAGTAATTTTCTTCGCACTCTAACTCTAAGACTTTAGGATTCTCCTTTTTGTTGTCTTCCCTCTTATTACCTCCTTGTGTGTGCCTTATTTTATCCTCTTATTGTGTTTGAGGGGGAGGGTATGCATCCTTTCATAGAATTTCAAGGCCTTCCACCTCATCCTAAGATAAGATAAGAAATCCTCTCTAACCAATCTTAAGTAATATTAATTTTGACATGGCACAACCTACCAAGTAGAATCCCCACCTAATTTTCAGGCTGAATCATAGACATAATGATAATGTACAATGTTTGGCGCAAGCCAAAATTATCTTCATGATAAAATTGAAGTGAGGAAGCATTACAATATAAAAATCCAATGAAATGGTTGTTTAAGTCACATTCCCAAGAGATTACAACTTGATACTACCATCTTTCACATAGTGTCAAATCAAATGAAATTTGGTCTTGATATGCTTAGTTTGGTCATGAAATACTGGGTTCTTTGCCATTTAGATTGCATAAGTGTTGTCAACCATGAGAGGTGTTTACAAAACCTATTATTCCTAAAAATTTAAAAGAACCCTTCTAAGTGAAAAAAAATATCTACTTGCCTTTGAAACGACCATATATTTTAATTCTATTGAAGAAATTACTAGCACTGATTACTTCTTGGATTTTTAACTAATCACTAATGTTCCTAAATTCATCAAAAAACTTGAACTGGATTTCCAAACTTCAAAATTAACGGTATAGTCAAAATCTAAATATCTAACAGTTTAAGTTTGTTGCACGAAAATATTTGAGCCCAAAACGTTTTGTACCTTTGAGATATCTAAGGATTTTCTTTTTCACTACCCAACAAATTTCTCTAGGCTATTGCATGAATTGAGAAAGAACACCAACAATGAAAGAGATATTTAGTTTTTTTTTTCCCATATAGATTAGACTTCTAATGAGTTGTCTATGTTTAGTAGTATCAAAAAATATTTGATGTCATTTGCAGTCAATTTTAGATTTTTTCCATGGGCGTATTGAGAGGCTTATAATATTCCATTCCAAACTTTCTCAGAATGTCACCAATGTACTTTTGTTGTGTGATGAAGATAAACTTTGCTTTTTGAATTACTTCAATACCAAAATAGTAATGAAGATAACCCAAATCAGTCATTTCAAAGCTTTTAATTAACTATGATTTGAAATTTATAGTGTACCTTTCATTGTTCCCTGTGATGAGCAGATCATCAATATACATAACTACAAATACAATTTTTTTTTCAATTATTTTGACAAAAAGTGTTACACCTTCAAAATCAAAATGTTTAAATTTTATGTTCACGAGGTGCCCAATTAGTTTGTCAAACCATGCTTGAGGGGCTTGTTTCAAACCGTACATCAAAATTTCAAGTTTGCACACCTTGTGCTCTTAGACATTTGGGTTGTGTCATGTATATTGTTTTATTGAGATTTCCCTTCAGAAATGCAATTTTGATGTCCATTTGGTGAATTTTTCATATGTTGTGAGTTTCCAAAGCCAACATGGTTTGAATGGTATTTTTTTTTTGTAGGTGAAAAGATTTCATTATAGTTGTTTCCTTCCTTTGAGCATATCCATTTGCAATGAGCCTTGATTTGTGCTTGTCAAGTGAACCCTATGCCTTTTATTTATGTCAAAAGACCCACTTGTAGCCAATTGGTTTGCAGTTTAATGGAGGATCCACTAATTTCTAAGTTCCATTTTTGACAAGTGTATTTCAACTTTCATGGATTTTCTTCAGACATTGATCCTTTCATATTTTTTGAAGGAGGTTGGCTTTGAATTGAACATAACATTGAGTTCTTAGGGAGTGTCGTTCAAGGTAAATTATTTTAGTCTATCTTGATTTTCTTTAAGGAACTTGTTTTCTTTTTACTTTTCTATGTAGGCACTTCAAGTGCTAGTATTGCCTACCTCGTTAGCTTTGACATATTTTAATGTATAAACAACCTATTTAGGCATATTTTTTGTACCCCCTATCGAGCACCTGATGCCTCAATTTCCTGTTATGAAGCCTCTTCATTGTCTAGCATCTGTTCTAAAGGTATCTATTTAATATCTAACGAAATATCCTCTTCTCCTTTGAAGAAAGTTTATTTTCAATGACAAGAGACAATATTGATTCAACTGACTCCTAGTTGCATGTCCCAACTTCACTATTTGCAACATCAAAATTACTTTCCTTGTAGACATCAAACTTTGCATGTTTAACTAGTCCACTCTATTACCGATCAATGTTAGCTTTATCCTTAGTAGTTGCATAAAATAAATAATCCCTCATAATGAGGAACTTTTTATTATTTTCATCATATAGTATATATGCCTTGGAGGATTGAAAATATCTCAAGTGAATCCACTTGCGACTCTTGTGGTCCAACTTATTTCTCTTCTCTTTTGGAATCAATGTCTAACAAGTGGATTTAAAAACCAAAAGATGATGCATTGAAGGAAGAAGACCATACAAAATTTCATATGAAGTCTTCATGTCAATGACAGACAATGTTGATCTGTTTAGGAGGTATACTACTATTTGAGCTGCCTCTACATAGAAATGTAGATTCACTCCTTTGAAGTATAGCATTATGTGGACCATATTCATCACAATTTTTTCCATTTTTTTTGAGACTCCATTTTGCTAGGGAGTGCAAGGAACCACGAGATGGTGTTTGACCCCATTTTATTTGAGGTAGGCACAAAAGCCTTTGAATTAAAGTCACCACCATTATATGTCCTCAATGTCTTGATGTGGATTTGGGATTCATTTTCAGTCATTGTTTGAAACTTTTTGAATGTCTCGAATGCTTTAGAATTTTGGTTGAGAAAGTATATCCAAGTCATTTTTTTATAGTTATTGATGAACAATGTAAAGTATTTATGACTACAAATAGGTATAATTGGAAGAGAACATAAGTATGAGTGAACCAACTTCAATCTTATAATTTTTTCCATTTGGACTTTTGAAATGGTTTTCTTTCATGTTTGGCTAAAATGTAGGCCTCACATTTCTCAAATTTTAATGGCAGGGTAGGAAAACCTACTACACCATTCCTTTTGCATCGAATAAATGCAATCATGATTTGTATGTCCATATATAACATGCCATAACATATTTGGTGACATACCCTCTTCAACAATATGAGAAAAATTCATGGAGATTGATGGCTTACCCTTTAGTTTCAATATTTTTCCTTCCTCAGATCTAGTCAATACAACTGCACTATCACATTTCCTTTTGATTATGACATCCCCATTATCCAATAGAATGGAGTGCCCATGTTAATGAATACTAACCAAGGATAACAAGTTCTATTTAATTAAGGAAGGTAGATTAATTTTTTTAATCAAGAAATCTAGAAGCCTTTGACACTTGAGTAAGATTATTGCTTTTCCTTCTAGTTCCAGACTTGATTAATCTTCCAGATACATTAGACCACAAGTTTCCTCCTTAAAATCCTTAAGTCTTTGTGGAAAGTCATATGCGGAGTGGCACCAGTATCAAGAACCCAAGCATCAAACCAGGTGGTACTTACTAAAGCAATGCTTGCCTCATCTGAACTAAAAAACACATATTCATTAGTGAATTGGGTCGAATTAGATTATTTTATTTGTTTCTTTATTTATTCCTCTTTATTCTTGTGGCATGCTTCAATTTTTTACCATGAAACCTTGCATTTGTGAGTTTCAGGGCTTCCTTTTCTATCACACCATTTATAGTAGAGGTGTTGCTTGTCATTTTGTTTTTTATTTTGACCACTATTATTGTTGCATTTGCCTCCTTATCACTTATTTTGTTTTTTGGTTTTATCATTTCCTTCACTTTTGGAAGACATGGCCTTATTTAAATAGAAATATTTGGAATATTGACCATTTTGATTTACGTAACAAACATTTTCATCTATGGATTCAATTTTTCTCCCAAAGGCCTTTTCTCTTTCTGCCATATTTTCAAATGTTAGAGTCTTAGCTGATTACTTGTTAAACCAAGTTGAATATGGGGGAAGAAGGGCCTTTATGAATTCAATCATGTATATGTCATTTTGACACTAGTGGTATCCATATCATGCTTGATTGCATGAAATTTTGAGGCCAGACCCATCACATCACTATTTTTCAATTCAAGATTGAACAACTTCTACTGTAATTGTATGAATTCCAACTCTGACTATGAATCATATAAGTCTTTCAAATTTCAAAATGGTTCTTATGGAGTTGTGCACCACTATATATGATAGAAAAGATTATTGCCAATTAAGGCCCTTATCAATGCCAAAGCTTTCATATTATTTTGCTTCTAGGAAGTTACTCCCTTTGCATATATTGGTTGTGTTGATTGATCATCTCTGTCACAAATTCCAAACCATAAAGTAATTAAAGATGAGTGTGTTCTCCACTTATCGAGGCCATTCCAACTAGATGTCTTTCTTGGTCAGAGTTATGCCAACAATTGATTTTATTTAAAACATTATGAAAGGAGATGGAAAGGTTCCTTATCACTCCAAAAGGTTTTGTATTATGATAAATTTGAAATTGATATTCAAATGTCAATAACACCAAATAACATGCCAAATGACTAAAAATCAATCTCAAATCTATTATAAACACATGTTGGGTAAGGAAATTAAATTAGATATAAAATAATGATTGAAATAAGAATAATATACCCCAATCTAAGCAAGCAATTTACCTCCAAATGCAAGGATGTGCCCCAATATGACAAAATTGACAGGTTGATAGTGATGTTGGATTATCTTGTGACTCGTGACTTGGACAATGTATTAGCTATGGTGCTTTGACAACATATAAGAAGACAAGTTGATAGCATGGATTTTACCTTTCTTATGTTAGTTTCATAAGTTTCCATGAGATATGCTTTTTTATACTAGGATAAGCATATTGCACACTTTGCCATTGTCACTTAGACTATGAAGGCATTTCATCCACTCACTTGAACACTTCAATGACAACACAGACAACTCTCCAACATTTAAAAATCAATATAAGTATAGTTTTGAGTTCATGAACATTTGTCTAAATGTGCAAGTGATGTATGGTGAAGTTAGTGATAATCTTATATCCTTGCTTTCTTTATACTTTCTTGTTTATGCAAGAGTTCCTATTATAACTGGTCACATAGAGTGTAGTCAAGTATGTCAGGATCCTTTCAAGTGTACAACTATTCTTGGAGTGTGAAATCTACCCTTTGGTTCATTTACCTTGTGTTGCTTTCATGCATATCACCTCTATATTGAAACATTGATGTTAGAATCCTTTAAGACTATGAAACTAGTTTGTATGCCTTATTTCATTTTGATAGAAGTGTGATGGTCATGTGGAAATCATCTTGGTGTATCACCCCCTTATGATAGGTCCATTTCATGCAAACTTCTAACTCTTTTCCCCACAAGCAACTAGTTAATAGGTGATAAGCATTTCAAGATACATTCATGGAGCTAGCCCTTAAATCTAAAGGTCTAATTCTACCCATAGGTACACCCACATACCTATAAGTAATCCCATGTTTCCCAAATATGGAAGAGGCTTGAACATCCTCTTCTAGGGTGCAATATTTGGTGACAACAGGTCCCTAACATGCATGAACAAAGGCTAAGAGCTTAGACCACTCTCCAATGGCCTATTTGCACCCCAAGAGCCAACTTCTTGCACTTGGATCTATATGAATAGGATGCATGGGGACCTCAGCTCCTAGGGATAGTTGAGAGGGTTAGTGTACTTGATATTTGTGGCATTGGTTTAGGTTTTGAGGGTCCAAGGTTTATGAACAATCGTTAAGAACCTAAGTCACTCTAAACCCTCATAAAACCCTAGTAAGGACCTAATGTAAGAGAATGGCCTCCAAAGTGCATGACATGATCTGGGTGGATCTTCTAACCACCTAAAAAACATTCTAAACTCTCTAATGGTCTTCACCATGAATTTTGTTTGTACTTGAAACTGTACATACTACATTTAATGCCCTATTTTGTAAGGCTTTTAGGTGTTTTACAGGGTTTTGAGCAATGGAACAGATGCAAAATGTTGGAAGAGGTGTTTTGGGATGTATTCTACATGTCCAAGCATAAAAATATGTACAAGCCACCCTGGAGATGCTCAGACAAGTTTAGTTTTTCAAGGCAGTCTTAAACAGGGTTAAAAATAAGACTAGGCTTTGGGACCATTTCATGGTTCTCACACATCCATAGGGTCTCCGGACCCCAAATTTGGAATGGAGGTTGGTGATAGGTTGTGAAAAATGAATCACACACTTTTTGGTGGTTTCACATTTGTGGGAGAGATCTAGAGTAGAAACTCAGTCTTCTAGGCAAGGAGGCCCAATTGAGGTTTAATTGGGGGAAGAGAACAACAACAAAAAAGATACTTCCACTCACCGTCAGGGTCTGAAATTTGTCGTGAAGTTGTAAAACCATACTGGGTCCTCAAATATGTACTCAGTTTGTCATTACCATTTGTACACTGTCCTACATAATGAGATTTACATGTTTTTAGGGCTACAAGGAAAAGAGGCCTAATAAGAGCAAAAGGTGCAAGATGGAATCTTGAGAGTTGTTCCATGAACCAAAATGAATTGATTCAAGACTGATAAGGTATTTGAATGCCTTTCATGGATACAAAATGCCTTGATGAAGTTGAAGTCAAGTCTCGAGCCATTTGGACAAGGCTAGGTGTGGTAGATGAAGGGGTTTCAAGACACCTAAGCATATGGATGAGGATTGCCACTAAAATGTCAGAACAAGGGAGTTTATAGTAGGCTATGTGTCAAATAAGATGTCTGAAAGTAGTTCATGGTGAACTAATGGTGAAAAAGTCCATTTGTCACTCCTCACATGCAAAGGATAGTTTTGAAAAAGTGCAAGGTGTCAGAGTTTACGCCATGTGGGAGATGAAGCATTTTCAGAAAGAGACATATCTTTAGGGACTTGTTGAGACTGTTTTCTAACTCCCCTTTTACTTATAACTCATGTGGAAACTTGGAAATCTCCCTCCTCTACGCCCCTCTCTCTTCCTTATTTCTCTATATAAGCTGACTCTTTTAGCATTGTAAGACATCCATATTTGGTATGATGAAGGCCTGCTAATTTGAATACTGATTTTGCCTTTGGAATAAAGATTTCAAGTTGGTTTAGTTTGTCAAAGTCTTGCATAAGTGTGTCAAGTAGTCCATGGTTGAATGACAAGTGATAGTTATCTTTCCTTGTGTTCATCTTAGTTTTTCATGCTTTGTGTGATTAATGTCTTCTAGCAGGTCACATGATGTGTAACTGATTGTTTTGTGTGTCTTTAAATGTGAAGAGAACTAATAGTGTCTATGATCAGACCTACTATCCATTTACCTTGAAAAATATATTGCATTCTACCTTCATGTTGAAACACTTTCGTTAGGAGAGTCTTGGGTTTTGAAATCAGTTTTGCAAGTTGTCTTCCATAGTGCAAGTTCAAGTAGGCTTGTGGAGTTTATCTTGGTACATCACATCCATTAGATTAGTGTTCAATCTCATTTTATCCCTTTTCCTTCAAAGCAAGTAGGTTAGTGGTTAGTTGAAGGTGTTGTGCAATGGGAGCTAGCCCATAATCTAGAGATTCACCTCTAAGAATTGTTACCCACGACATATGAGGTGTTTAAATGTTATTCCAAATTAAAGGAGGCTAGAGTAGACCTCCTTAGGGTGCAAATTTGGTTGATAACACCACCTTAAGATGCATTTCTTGATTTTTTTTGTCTAACTGGCTTTGCATCTGGATAGAGTGTAACTTATGTACTATGATGGAATGATCGATCCTTGGCATATCAAAATAGGCCCAACCAAAGATTTCAAGGAAGCCCTTTAAAGTCTGTCAAATATCTTTATCTTCTTTACACAAGGTGGCAGCCAATAATATTATGTGAGGATCAGTGTCCATGCCATAATTGAATTCAACTATCTCTTCATTAAGTAATGTAGATCAATCAACAGTGTAAGGTGTTGTAGGTATGGTGACATTTGTGTCAGTTGGGATATCAATTAAAATGTTCGAGCTCTCACCAAAGTATGTCTGGGCATTTGTGAAATGAGGAAACATGTTCTTATGATAGAAGGGAGATCCTTGTATGTCCCTAATAATTCTAAGAGAGCTTCATCGTTAAAGAACTCATCAAAAATGGGTAGATCTGGAAAAATGGTATCATCAATAAGGTCGAGGTAAAGGACAGAGAGTGCAACGATGTGATTTACTGTATTGTTTGTCCGTGGAATGGGTGGACAAAAAACTATATGGTGAGAAGCATGGTGAGAGACTTAGAATTATATGTGATATCCTTATATTTGAGTCCCTGCATGCCTTTTTGATCAGATGCCTCAACAGGATTAAGGATTCTTGTTCATGTTTTATGAGACCCTGTCATGTGTAGCCCATTTTTTTGAAATATTTTAATACAAAAAGAGAGGTAATTTTTTAATCATATACTCCTGAAGTGTTTGATGGAGTCATACATGAACTTTGAATAGTGGACTATATAGGTGTTGTAGCAAAATCCATGTGAGGAATATACTTTTGTGAAGCTTTTGTATTATGATAATATTTGAATGGTTCATTATCCATAGGGCATGTGTATATAAAACCTTTGTAATTAAACTTTAAACATGCATGTAAAGTTGAGGGCACTGCGTGCATATCATGAATCCAAGGTCTCCCAAGCAAAATATTGTAATTAAGATCATTGTGCATGAGTTGACATGTTGTAGGTAGTGTTATGGGTCCCAATGTAAGGTTTAGTGTTATTTGCCCCAAAACTTTGTGTGGATTATTATCAAATCCTCGGATGTTCATATCAGAAGGATCTAAATCCTTAGCATGTATATTAAAGAGCCAGAGAAAATAGATATTACAAATGCTTAACCCTAATCCATTATCGACCAACACCCATTTGACACCCACATCATTAAATTGCAATTGGATGTAAAGAGGCAAATGTTGCTCTATGATGTGTTGAGGTGGGAGATCTTTTTTGAAGGAGATATGCTCTTCGGGCCATTTCATAGTATTTATTATGGAAGCAGCATAAGCTGGCTTTGTTGTGCTTGGTACCTTAATAACGTGGACTACTGCATACAAAACATCTTTGTATATGTCAGAATGTTACAGAAGCTCTAAAATATAAACTATGGTTGGAGGAACACTAATCTGATCGACAAAGCTATAACCATGGGTTGGGCTAACATGTCATGCTTTGGGACCCCTCGTGGACATCATAGCCTAGACCGCAGGGTCTACTAGGAGCATAGAGCTAGTAGTAGGAGCGGGATAGTAGCTAGATGGGTAGGGTCGGGAAGTAGGAGGGATAAGCAAACCCACTAATGTTCTCTTATGTCTAGTAGCGATAGGTAAAGAATCAAAGTGAACCAAAGAGCAAAAGGCATCTAAAGGAGATTTGTTAATTTTAAGTAATGTGTTTTTGATCTTATGTATAATATTCTCTTATGTGTGTGATGATTTGCTTCTTGATTGAATTCCACATAAGAGAAAAATAATATGTTAAAGAAATAATGATATATGAAATATATGTTAACTGATATAAGATATCATGTACATGTGTTTATAGTTTATTTGAATTGATTCCCAATGAAAGGAAACAAGCATGCAAATGAAACTAGAAAACTTTGCATTAAAAAGTGATAAACATCTTCTGTCATTATTATCATTATTAGACAAAAATAAAAATCATAAAATACAAGGATTTGAAATCTGAATCTAAGTTCTAGAACACTGAAAACATAAACCCTGTAGGTAGTATAGGGTTAGGGTTTTTGCACTATTCGAAGTAAGTCGAGTTCATCAAATGATTTAACTTTTTAAGGGAGTTATAGAATGTAAAACCCTATGTTGTTGAAGTGTTGGAATAATAAATCAAGGAATAAATATAGTAATATCAACAATGACTGATTTGTACAATAATTGATTTATCTAATTATTCTATAAATAGTTATGAACTAGAAAGGATATACTTAACTAAAAAACTAATCGAGGCGAACAAGTGACATGCTAGAAACTTGTACAGGGACTATGAAAGGTGTCGTAAACAACGATCACGAGTCAGAAACCTTCCTGGACAATAGCACGGTCCTCTAGACAGTAACGCACCGCACTAGTGCCCTCTTTGCCATGCTAGTGTCCTTTGGCAACAGGGACAATGAGCTTCTAGGTAAACCTTTGCCTAGTTCTGAGAAGTCTATCCCTAATTCATCCCTGTGTGAACGAATGTTGGTTCGTTGTTTGTTCCCTGTTTTGACTAATTTCAATGTAAAATCTTAAGCCTCCATATTTGTTAGGGTATTTGAAGAGCATTGATAGAAAAAAAGTGGTGTGAGTAGGGTAGGTTAGACGTGACCTCAACATCCCATGTGTTGAGCATTGCCTACACACTAATACCTCAAAATGAGATCAAGTCCAATGTAGTTCTCCCAATCTAAGCGTTGGTGCAAGTGCACATGAATGCTAGTATGAATGTCGGTTTGAGTGCTTTGAGTGTGACTTGAGATTGAAAATCTGAGTAATCTGAACTCTAAACTGTTGTAGATGGGTGTATTAGAAGTAGGGAAGAATAAGGATCAACGACCTTGATTTGCACAATTGTTTCCGAGTTTGTTTGAGTATTTGCATATGATTTCTATCTAGGGGATAAATGAATGAAAGTGGTCTATATATAACATTTTGGTGTTGGTAAAAATGTGAAATAGGTCTAGGCTGACCCTAAATTGATTTGAAGAACGAAAAGATATCCGTTGGGAGGGTAAAGAGTAAGAGGACATTAACGATGTCCTTTGGTCACTAGCATAGTGCACTATAATCCAAAGGACCACACTTATGTCCAAGTGGTAGGAATGGGTGAAAAGACTTAGGTGCCTAGGGGGTGGCTAGTGTTGTTTTTGGTATATCTAGGAATGGGTTGGGCTCACACGAAAGCTCGAAAAATGATCGAGAGAGGTCCTAAGATAGGTCTAAGACTAAGCTAAAGATAAGGTGGTCTCAAGTGACACGCATTGCACGAAAATGATATTTTAGATTACTATACTTACATTATATATCATTATAAGGAAGTAGTTACAACAAATAGTTATAAAAGTCTAGTTATAGAGTCGATGCATCTTCTGCTTGAGTGACATTCAACTTCTTTGTAGGCGTGGCAGTTACACTTTTAGTTGTGTTACATTGCTAACAAGATCCCGAACATAGCACATCCCAAGTGCATGCCACATGGCAGAAAGATTCTAAGCGCGTGGATGTTGAATAATGCACAAGACTAGAGTCTTGTGCAATGTCCCCATTGTTGTTAACTTTGGGTTCCACATTAAAGGTGTTGAAAACAATGCTCTAATCCAAAAACTAGTCGAATGGTGATGTTGACTCCAATCCTTGGGAATGAATGTAAGATACCAAATCTCTAAAATATATGTACATCTATTGACAGAGTCATTGACATGGCACAGAGTTTGAGAATACCAAATGGGATTACATGTGGCAAAAAAGTTCTAGCAAGTGAATGTTGAATCATGTGTAATATTGAAGTGTTACACAATGTTCGTCTCAATGTTGCAGAAGCACGCAATGATATCACAAGGTTGTACGAATGCTGCACATTGTCGCAATGATATATCTTGATGTTACAGAAGCATGCAAGGATGCAAAGCCTCTACGGGTGCCACAGAGATATGCCAATTGTGCAAACACGCGCATGCAAGAAATTGTGCATTGTGCATAATATGTCCTTAATGCCTTGCACAAATTTGAGGTGAGCCAATCAACTTGAGCAATGCACAAGGAGATACCATAGATCCATGGTAAGGCAGTTCAATTGACGTGACCTAACTTTTCTAGATATGCTTTGATTATGGACTATAATACCTTTATGGAAAGCTCTACTCATCATCTAGAGGTTCATGCAGTGAAAGCTCTATGGTGAGAAATTATAAGCCCCAAAAGCACTCTGAAGACTTTTGAAACTACACTAATAGAGTTGTAATGCTGAAGTAAAAGCACTGTGCAATCATGCAGATGAGAAGCAAGGCCTTACAATTTGGCACATGTTTGCTGAAAATGATGTTAAAACTCTTAGCAAAACCACACAAGTTGTTGAGCAATATTCGATTACCATGAGTCGATCTAGTGTCTCAGATCCTCCCGGATCACCTTGATACTCTTAGGGCATCAACACCTATGCGCTATTTTTATTGTAAAACCCATTATTGTATTGTATAGCTCTATTTTTACTTAAAATTTTTAAAATGACTTCTATAATAAAGAAATATATATAGACCGCTACCTGGGAGATTAGGGAGTGACTGGAACCGAAATTAAATGGAAGGAAAAGGGAATAGAACGTGGCTCTCAATATCATTAGAAAAGGAAAATGAAAGGGTATGGTGTGTTGTCTTCTACATACCCAACTCTATATACGTCTTGTGCCGAAGCTGTCATAGTTTATTCCAAGGCAGATACGACAATAATAAACACAGTTTAAGTCCGACCAGGCTTGGTTCTCCTATAAATGTAACTATGATGCTACCAGTCACTCCAATTCTTCTGTGAATTTTTATCGAATAGTTGCAACAGTATTCTAAGCTTGATGATGCAAAAACAAGACTGTACTCTGATAATAATTTTCGAACATCTAATTAAATTAAAACTAATATTTTTATGATTTGAATGTTTTATAAAAGATCGACAAACAAAAATTTGAATAACTTATTAGGATAGGGAAAACACAAACAAATCAGCCAAACTTTCATCAAAAACCCAGCATTCTCAGAACCTTCTGAGCACCGGGATACCCCATTCTTAAGTTAATCTTGTTTCATTTATGAATTATCAGGCTACAGCTCAATAATTAAAACATTCCACAAGCATATTCTTCTTTTTGGACTAACAAGAGTAAAAAAATATTAATTTTACAAATTCATATCTAAAGTTTGAACAGCTTTCCATATACTGATGACGTGCATGGCAGCTACACCAGATCTATGTTATGTTTTGACAGCTGCCGGAAGCTGTTCATCATATCCCTGGGTCAAAATTATAGCACATTTTAAGCATTTTCCGGTCATTAGTCTAATTAGCTTCTCAAATAACAAACTATTTTCCTTTAAATGGACATTTCATGGTGCGATGCCTATTTTTTGCCCCCGTGTGCCACAAAACTGATGAGAGACCAAAAATAGGTTCCACCCTATTGCATTCTGGGAGAACAGATTTGACTTGTGACAGATCATTCCACTACAGGCCATTCGCCCCCTCAATAAGACTCTAACCTCATCCTTCAAAATTATGGAAGTGGCATCTGGAGTTCAAAGATCAATTTCTTTACCACTTCCTGCAGGACTGTTGTCTCTGGATGCATCATTTTCAAGCTCAGTGTTTGGAGACAGCTCCCCTTGCCTGCAATTATTTCAATTACATCAAATAATTACAGATCAGTGTCTTTGTAATGCTAAAATATAGCACTCCTGGACATGAACTACAAGTCGTTCAAATCAGAATTATCAACATGAACTCACTTTGTTAATTGTATTGCCTCCGCAATAGAACGGTCGTAATCATCTGCAAAGGCAATACTATAAATGGTGAATTTTCCATCAAACGAAAATATTTATAAAGAGACAAATTCACACGACTAACTTTATTTTTACAATCAGACACATTAGTAGATTCTAGGCAGGCCCACATATACAATAGAATTGTTCCAAAAAGTTCTTCCCCAATAAAAAAAAGTGCTTCCAAAACAATTAATCAATTCATAAATTTTCTCACGAACTACACGCTTTAGAGAAGCAACATCTTGCATAATGTTACAGTAAAACCTTTCTGAGATCAGAAGGCACATTAGCCATGAGTAATTTAGCATTAAATTGCAGTATAATTACATGGAAGTTTAGTACACCAAGTAGAAGGAGACGACGTAATTAAAAGCTACTTCAACATTCCACATTAACAAAATATGTCAAATCTGGAATATGTTATCAACCACATATCAAAAATGTTAAACTTCATTCACAATTGCTTTTGCTTGAAGGCTAGAAGGAACAAAACGAGAATTTACATAGCCAAAATATTGCCAAAAAATCAAATAAATAAATACATTGCTAATGTCACAGGAATAATCTTCATGATATTTGACGTCATCTAGTGGAAATTAATTGCAAATAATCCATAAATTATGTAGATAGCCTCCTAGCAATTCGGCAACACATTGTTCCCAGAGGTACAATATGCAAGAAACTAAACAAACTAATTTCATTGTCTTTTAGATTTGCCAATGGATTTACAAAATTCTGTAATATTAACCATATAGAAATCTGATCCAGATCCCAAGATGTATCCAGAGCACAACATACCAACTTCAAAGTAATGTGTTATAGTGGTGTTATGGAAGCGTCAAAAAAAAAAAAAAAATGGAATAAGATAACCTGAATAGCCATGATCCATAATGCAGAATGAACAAAGTAAACAAAACATGAACTCGAAGTACAATTTTCATATCTGGGCTAAAGGCTTGAAAAACTAAACTGAAGACAAGTACAATGATATATAGGACATCCGTTACAATTCAATAAAGGGGACGGGACAGAAATCTGCAACAATTCAACTTCAAGTCGATTCTGCAACTAGTGTGATGGTTGTGACGTGAATAGTGTGCATCAGTTGATGCAGGTTTGCATTAGCAAAGCCTTTGGCGCTGAGACTTGGAGGGCAGAACTTTTGAAAAGTGGCCTTTGCACAAGGCTGCAAATTGGTGCCAATAAGGGCCAACAGTTGGCGCTTTAGTTTCTTGATTAGCAACAGTGCGCCAATGTGAAAGTTTGGCAACAAAACATTGCATATTGAGTTTAGCATAGGGTTAACCTTGGTTGTTCGTCAGCAGTAGCGATGTTTGGCACAAGGAGGAATCTTACAACAAGTAAAGATCACAGGACTGAGATTAGGCACTTGGGTGTGCACAAGGTATGACCAAAATTTGATAACGCCTAAGGTGAATTCAGGTTTAGAAAAAGGTTGAAACCTGTGAAAAAATATTTCTTAGCAAATTTGCACTTGAATCCTGATCAAACTCTCATGGCAGCCAACATATAATTAAAATGTTATCTTATATGGTACCCTTAACCATGAACACTCGTTCAATTCTTTTTTCATATCAGGTGCAACTTGCAAGTGGCTTGTTCACACAAATCATAAACCATTTCCCAAATAAAGTTGCAAGCCTTGCCCCGAGTCCAAGCACAATCCAGGAGATGTTTGGAGAGATGGACCTGGAAGAAACTCCCTGAGACTCAGTGAGTCCAACAATGGAACTCAATTGGTGTCTACATAAATTGTAAAAGAGAAACCTCAAACTGATCATTTTTTCTCACTTGCTCCAGGATATTTTGCAGGGAAGAGAGAATAGACTTGAAATATCTGAGACAAACATCGAATAGGAAAATTTGACTGGAAGGAATCCACAATTTTCAGATTTTACAATTGCAGACTTGTTTTTTGTCTTCTAAAATAAAAGATGTGTGCAAGGCAGCATCTGATTATTTTATTGGCGGACTTGCCTGCTGATTTTTTATTTTTTGTCCTTAATGTCTTTCTTACCATGAATATCATTCATGGATTTTGGACTTTGTAGCCTCTTTTCAAAATTTCTTTAATAGAGTAACTGAATTACATTTTGCTAATTAGTAAATATGTTGACAGGAATTTGTTTTCATTTGAATGCTGTTGAAATTAATTTCATGGAGAATGGAAAAAAACTAAATTCTGTTACTAGTGAAGTTCCCAAGTCTTGGTGCTAACCCCAAGACAAGTTCAAGTCAACGTTGCTTCCCTGCCAAAATAATGTCAAGTCCAAGTCTATCTACTATGTTCCCAACGTCTAAGGGACAAGACATTTGCTTGCTATATCATGTCTTTTAGTTTCCTTTATACCAAGATTGCGGAAACATGACATCTCTCTAGAGATTGGGAACAAAAATAATATTTTAGCTCTCCTGGCATATCTTGGGAGACGACCCCTAAGCAGTTGCTATGTTACCATTTATTTTATCCATGATTGCATTCTGATTGATACTTGATAATGTATGAGATGCATATTTTGAGTTTTATCAAAACAAAAAAGAATGAAGAACTACAATGTGTTCAACAGGCCATGGTTTGCTGGCAAGTTTGGTGCAGTTTCATATTGACAATCAGGGTTCCAGTGCAGCTGCAGTTTGCCCCAAAAAAATGACATGAATAAAAGGGATGAGGCCAGGTGCATGTCCCAAGTGACTTTAGCAGAATAGACTGCCCTTAGACCTGGAATCTTAAGTCCGCATATGAGGTCCATCGCCTCGAGAGGAGGATTTCAATAATCTTCTTAACATAGAAAACAAGTACAATGTCTATATGTTCTGTACACTAGTAGCAGCCAGTCTTCCAATGGTTATATCATTACTACTATTTTTCTATTCATAACATAAATGAAGTAATACTGCTTGTCACTAAATACCATCTCGCTTTAGCACATCCCTCTGGCAACAGTCTATGATTGCAAGTTAAAGCACTAATATGCAGATGATCACAGTGAGACTGCATACCATACGTGTAGTTGACTGGTTTACGTTCACGAAGACGGCGGTCTGTGGCAATGTTATCCACAACCATATCATCTCTCTGCATCCTTCTCAAGGCTTGTTCTTTTCTCTGCAATCAACAATCCTAGAATGTAACTAACAAGCTTAAAAAAAGGCATGTAAAATTCAACACAATGTTTTACAGAGTTAATAAAGTCTAGCTTAAAAAATTCTTGATTTGTGGATGGAAAAAGTAAAAAGCACTTATGAGCATCTCTTTCATGGAAAGAGGCACAAACAAAAATAGCTCTATATTTCACTTGGATTAGCAATTGCCTCGCTGATCTTTAAAATACTCAAAATTTCTAAACCTTTTGAATTTTATCAAGCTCTGGAAGAATGTCAATCTTAAGTTTGTTTGCAAGCCTCTTTTCAACCTCATTCCCACTTGAAGTAGTACTTACCTGCAAATTTACATGATCTTAGTCAACATTTAGCATAATGCAAGCTGACAATTTGCTTTCAAAGTTTATGTGACAAGATAGTTTCCTACATGCCTACTAGATAAGAGACGAGCAATAAAACATGAACAAAGATGTACAAGAAGACATTTGAAACATTAAACTACAGCATTGTCAAAAGATGCTGGACTTTGCAACAGCTTACTAAGACTCTCTGAAATTCATCAAGATTGGTAGCAATGGTTTCCCACTGACATGTCACGTCTGGCTCTGATGAATCACCTTTACCCTTAGAACTTGTTTTACTCTGGAGCTTCAGAATCTCCTTATACAACCGATGCCCCATGCTAGAATCACCGTCATACCTTTTAAGTTTAACCAAAAGGCAAAGTTAGATAATCCTAATCAGTTGATATAAAAGCTGACATGACAATTTTGGCATAAGTCAGGCCACTGGATTCGAAAACTACTCATAATAAAGGAAACAAGTCAATCAGATGATGTTAATGGCTTTCAAAATCAACCCTACTCAGTAAGCAGTTTACCAGTATGATGTTCCATAAGCATTTCCCTCTAGTCGCTCCTTATAAAATGTAACAAACTTGTCGCCATGCTTTAAAGTATCACTTATGTAATTCCGAATGTCGTCTTGCTGTCTAATATGAAATTTATAAAGTATCAAATAATCTAAAGCACATCAAAAGTATTAGAATACAAGCTGAAGCCACAAACCAAAAATTAACTAAACAATAATGACAAACTCATCCTGGGACAATTCAGAAAACCTAACCGAATTTGCCAATGAAAAAATTATGGGAATCAGCTAGCTAATCAAGACTACTCCTGTTACCCTTAAAACAGAAAAAACTTCTCCAAACAAGTGATATTAAATATTCGAACATTTTAACTATGCAGTTTCAAGCAATGACTTGAAAAATGGCATAAAAGTAATTTTGTTGTAAACTAAGATCGGCTGAGCCATGAAAAATCATTTGTTACTATGTTATTTACACTCTGAATTATCATTCAAAGGATAGCACTAAAAAGGAGAAAGTATAAATTATTCCTGCCTGATTCCTCGGTTAGAATGTTAAGTATAGACTGATGCATTCCGTGCACGTCTTTAAAATTCCAGTATTTTACTAAGGCAATTAGAATGTTTGCATACCTCTAAACGAATCTCACATAGTGCCTTTAAAATCAACAATCGGATCTCAGGAGTAAGTTCTTTGTAAGCGGTAATCTCTCCTCTACATAAAAGAAGGAAATGAAGAAATTATACCAATGTCTACAAATGACTAAATTAGGTGAATAGGACCTGAAAGAACAGTCAGTCACAATCGTAAAGTACTGGAGTAAAAAGAACCGTAAAAGTTGGAAAATAACATAAAAATCAGAAAATAATGCTTGTATTTTGCACCTCCGTTGGCATGGATAAAGGGAAAAGATATTGACTATTTCAAAGAATAAACTACTTACCCATGTGATGTGACAATTGGAAGTTCTCCTTCAGCAACCTGCGATAAAAGCAAGGAGATTATAGACAAGTGGTTTCTGTTCATCGTTTATTTAGCCAGGCAATCTAGATGACTGTAGGTCTCATATACCTGGAAACATAGATTACCGTAAATCTTGATACAAAAAAAATTAACTTACCCAGCGCCACCAGTCTTTCAGCGTCTTGCATAGCATCGTCACCCATGTGTCATGTCGCAACGCACCCTTCCCTGGTGGAAGAACCTCCTGAAAGTAGCACACACTGAATGCTCATTTCTATTTAGATGTGCCATCATTCATCTTCACTAGATCATAAAGAAATATTACCACATCCTTGCTAAGCACAATAAGAAACAATTAACCAAATGCACAGTTCACTTTACAATTACACAGGCATGCTATGCTCAAAATTGAACAATAACAAATAACAAGAGAGCATGGGACAAAACAGACAGAATATTAAATATTAAATAATAATGGAAAGTCGTTCATAGAAGTGGAAGGTTGGGAGCATCCAGCACATCGGAATGAAAAAGGACACGCCTAACAACCGGACAAAGACAGAAAACTCTCTAAAACCAGAAGAGATGATATTATACAAGAAAATGAAAACATATTTAGAGAGGAATATAAGGCCTATTTTTAGTATTTAGTCGCGGTCTTGCAGAATTTCGGTGTTATCAGGAGTTAGGTCTTGAGATTTCAAATTGTTTCTGATTCTAAACTTAGTTCTGCCATGGGGAAGCAGTAGCAGATGAGACCCAAGGTGCAGAAGGGTCCAACGGGAATACAGTTGAAGATTACCATGGATGCTTAAAAGTATATCCTAAGTAACAGTGTAAAGTTGAAAACTGGAAGTACTATATGCAGAGTGGGTCTATCTGTGCCCCAAGTGGGAGAGAAAACAGGCTTGATGATCCCCCATTGAAACGGGCTTTAAGAGGGTTTCTATGGAACAGATTTTGCATATGCCTGTATTTATGGGAATTATTCCCCGGATACTTGGAAAAGATGGTGAAGCATTATAATCAAGGAACAGGACGAGCTTAACTTCTGGTGGCCAATACCCATGTCGTGGTCTCTTTCAAAACCTTCTATCTGCACATGATATTTGGATGCCAATGACAAGGTTGCTTGTGAATTGTACAGATCCAAAACTTGAAATGATAGAGTCTGCAATTAAAGACAATTGTGCCCCAACCTTTAACTCCTAAGCAGAGGCAAAAGCTAATTTCACATGGGAATCGTGGACTGAATTGTGCCACAACCATAACTCCTACGCAGAGGCAGAAGATAATTCGACATGGTAATTGTGGAATGAAGATGAAATATATTAAGTCAGAGGAGTTGCAGTGCCTCCAAGATCTTTTACTAGTAGACCCGCTGGAGAGTCTAGATATGTTATATCTTTCCGTTTGGTTGGTGTCATATATGGATAGACTTTCGGAGGAAACTCTATAAATGGGTAACCTATCTAGCAGATAAAATGTGTGCCTTATTTCCATGGAGAATAAGGGAATCTCATGACCATCAAGGCAATTTCTCTTATCTTGGATTCAGTTTACTGGCACAAGCTCATTCTGCAACAAACAACACCTCTAACCCTAGCTTTGATCGGAGCTGCTGGCCGTTTTTAGGTGAAAACACCTTGAATAGATACTCACTCCTCCAAAGAATAAAAAAGAGAACCAGGTGAGTGCGTCGTGCACTAAGAGGCCCAAGCAACAACTGAAGCTCCAACTGAATAAGTGCAAGAACACTTTCAATTCTGAAACAAAGATGATGTGGATCTCCTTCAGGGCAGCAGTGATGGGGAGGGTGACGATTTGAGCAAGTAGGAGACTTTTTTGAATCTTGATGCTGCCAAGCAAACCACCCAAATCACCATCTCTTCATAGCACCCCTTAAGGAGTTAAAATCCAAAAGGGTCATCCCCTCTTGCTACTATATTGTTTCTGAGGATGATATTTGTGTTATGCCACCTGTGATATCGTCTTTATTAACCCTGCTCTTGTTTCAGTTTATGTTCCCCCAGTTTCAGTCCCCATCACAACTGACTCCAAAAGAGTCACAGCTGAGAGTAATCCTGTCGGAGTCAGCCTAGTGTGATTCAAGTTGTGTTGGTCTCTTGTGCAGGGTGAAATGGATTGGCTTAATCAGTTGGCCTTGGTATTGTATCCTGACCACACTCGGGGCATTGTTAGTCTCAGTCTTCTAGGCAGATCCCAACCCTAGTCCCCATTACCTGCTAGTAATGAGTCTATGCATATCCATGTGGTTTCCCTAACTCATCCTGAGCCTAGTTTCCACTTGCAGGCAGCTTTATAGCTAGAGGAGCGGCATGTAGAAATAACAGAGGTGGGTCCTTATTTTCCTTTGACCCATAAGCCTACCCAAGATGGAGACACCAAGTCTAGTCGAGATGGGAAGACTGAATCGAAGACAGGGAGAAAGGATCTTCTGCATCTGCTAGCAGTGAAGAGCAAACTTCCAAAGTTGCATTCTGGAGGTTCCCTCCATGCTTTTCAAAAGCTAAACAAGTTTGATGGGTGATTGGCTATGTTGTTCACAAAGGTTCATGAGGAGATGAGGTGTTAATATGTGTTGACATGGAGACAATGTACAGGGCAAATGACCAAGAAGATCCAACACATGCATGATTTCTCCTTGCATGGGCAAAAGAAACATTTCCAAAAACAATACAAACCAAACATATGGGCTCAAGAGGTGAAGCCTAGAATGAATGAGTAAATTTTTTGATTCATCCGACCTTGAATTTCTCGCATTTTTGTTGAACACAACTATCTACTGAGAGTGGGGGGCGAATCAATAGATCAACTAAAACTAGTTCTTTTAGCAATTTTAGAAGAAATACATATTCATATGCAAGTCAAAGAATAAATGCAGAGATTACACATACACACAATAACACATTACTCAGGATTTTTACGTGGAAAACCCAAAGTGAAAAACCACAGTGAAAATGGCTGCTAGAATCTACTATTCTAATCCAGCCTCACTGTTAAATGTCTCACTGGCTAACCTCAATGGTTACATTCAAGAGCACCCACTCTAAGGAAGCACCCACTCCCTAAGGAGACACCAATCCCCTAACTGAGCACCAACTCAGTTTTCGGATGGCACCAACCAATCAGAACTATGAAGCTACAACTTCAAAATACAAGATGGATTCACAAAGGAATCCAGATCAATTTATTTGTTACAAGTCTAGTTTGTAACTGCTCACTCTCTGCTCAATCTCTGCACATTCTCTGTGTGATCTTACTGCCTCTTTGCCTCACTCTCGGTTGCTCAATCTCTGCACATTCTCTGTGTGCTCTTTCTTCCTCTTTGCCTCGCTCTCTGTTGCTCTATCTTTCACTCTGTGTCTGCATACATTTCAAAGTGACACTCTTCGAGTTGCTCTACAGCGCTCTCTCAAATGCATCAACAGCAACAACTTCACAATGAATAAGATGTCGTGTATATACATTGAGTTTTAGGGTTTCATCTATGCAACGTGTTCACACTTCAGCTCCTGTTCACATTCCATGCGACTTTGACATATGCAAATTCCCGTGTCTCAATTCATACATTTGCTTAGATCTCTTTTCTATATTTGACGACTATTGGATTCTGGTCATAACTGCATTGTTTCCTTTTCGTGTCTTGGTTCATGCATCACGTCGTAATGTTCTAGTCTCTTTACTATGTTTGGCAACTGCTGGATTTATCTCATAAATGCACCTCCTTAATCGATGATTGATCGGTTGGATCGATCAATCTTGAACTCTGTCCAATCATTTACAAGTTTTGTCTGTTCCTTCATTTGTTCGTTGAGAACATATTAAATGCAGGCCTTTGGTTTCTTTCTTCGCGCCAAGTCTAATCATTGAGCTCCTTTTTGCATCTCGCTATTTCCTATATATCAGGATCGCTTTCGCTCCTTTCAATTTATTCGAATATGCTCAATCCATAACTTTAGTCAGCGTTAATGTCCGACAGATTTGACTATATCTCGTTTGTCACGGCATTCACGAGAGCTTTCGCTTCGATAGATCTTACCAGACTTGCTCGGTCTTTAACTTTGCCACTGTGCATTAACCTTCGAGCACTTTTAAGGTTTTGGATTCATTCACTCCGTTGAATCTTCTTAATCCTGACTTGTGTGTGTCGTTGGATCATCAAATGCTTGCTCTTTATGTTAACTAGATCATTAACCTTCAATATGTTGACTTCATCTCGCTTCTTTCGACATCTTTGAGATGCTTCCCCTTTGTCAATCTCTTCAGACTTGCTCGAACTTTAACATGTCCCCTTCGGCACAATTTCCACATACTTTTTGTTCGGGTCCCCTTTAGGACAATTTCCACGGACTTTTTGTCCGAGTCCCCTTCGGGACAATTTCCACGGACTTTTTGTCCGGGTCCCCTTTTGGCACTTTTGTTTAGGACACATACCCTTTGAGGCTTTGCAAATGTACGCTTCGGCTTTTTTGTAAAGGTCCACATACCCTTCAGCCTTTTGAAAAGATCCCTTCAGACTTTCTGCAATGGTCCACTTGTCCTTCGGAACTTTTGCAACGATCCACTTACCCTTCGGAATATCTCAAAGTGTCCTTTTGGAAACTTTGTTTGGTCCACTTACCCTTCGGACTTCTTGAAAATATCCCTTCGGCATTTTTGGAACAGTCCACTTACCCTTCGGAAACTTTGTTCGGGTCCATTTTTCGGAAAACAATTTAACCATTTTTCCAAAAGAATTCTTTCAAGACATTTCGGGTTCTCCATATTGCTTGACTTATAAGTTCGAAGGAAGTTAAGTCATTCCATAACCCCGATTAACTTCATTACACCCATTTAGGTTCTTGACGTTGCTCGACTTATAAACATGAAGTAAAGTCATTATAGAAACCCGACTGACTCACCTAGACCCATTCGGGTTCTTCACATTGCTTGACTTATAAAGATGATAGAAGTTAAGTCATTCTGAAAACCCGATCAACTCCGCTAGACCCATTTGGGTTCTTGACACTGCTTAGCTTATGAATTTGAACGAAGTAACGTTGTTCTGGAAACCCGATTTACTCACCCAGACCCATTCAGGTTCTCGAGATTGCTTTACTTGTGAAACTTCATGAGTCGAAGTAGTTGAAGTACACAAACCCGATCAACATTCTCCTAACCCAGTCAGGGTTTCGAAACGACTTTACTTATGAAACTTTATAAGTAAAAGCAAATGAAGTACATGGACTTGACAAACCTGAATCACTATGCCTTTGTCATTAATGTTTGCCTATTTGACATCAGTGACAATCTTACAGACAATTTCCTTATACACCATGATACTCAAATTGCCAACAATTTTCTATTGATGGAGACTCAACACCAATGTCTCACGGCACTGTTCTATAATTAAGGAGCACAAAAATACCAATGTCTCACACTTCTATTACTTTCTCTAATATCATACACTAAAACAATGAGCGTATGGAGACTCAACACCAATGTTCCAGTTCTATTACTTTCTCTAATCTCATCCTATTGCATATTGCTTTTGTGCAGGCACACAACATCATCTAGATCCTCATCTAAAGTGTCATCCCCCGAACCACTTGGGAACCGAATCATTGGTATCAGAGTAGTTGATCATCTTGCATGTCCCATCGAACATAGCAAGAGTTTTCAAAGCTCAGTGTCACACCACGTGATGCCTCTGTGGATGATATTGCAATAGTTGATTGCTTCTTGCAAGACCAAGCAATTGGACCTGAACCAAGGTGGTAGACAAATCCGAAAGTGGACTTCTAAGTGTCAACGTCAGCAACCCAATCTAAGTCAGTGAATCCCACAATCTGAGAAGACCCCAATGTATATTGTATGTCAAAGTGCGTAGTGACCTAAATGTACCTCAGAATACACTTGGCTATTTGCCAATGACTCTCATGAAGATCCTAGGGGCATAGATTTAAAAATTGCCAAAAATTTGCAATTAATCACAAGTTGACAAAGAAACGATAAATCTTCATGAAAATCGCAAGCAGAGAAACAACTATTAATCGACAATTTTTGCCAAGTGATATCTGCGATTACTCGGCAAAATACACCAACTAAATCGTCGTGACTCAGCTAATGAAAGAATAAAAAGCTTGGAATGAAAAAATCCAATTCCATTCTTATTTATGCATTTTTCTCTACGAATATAGTCAATGTAATAGTGAAGCTAGGGTTTTCAGTGTGTAACTCAATAGTCATGACTGACAATGGTACAAGCCTCGGGTTTTCATTGTTCAAGCCTCAAAGAATACCTACAGCATACACCCTACAGGAATTTATTTTCATTATCTTTGCAAATAATGTTGTGAAGGAATCTTTACCTTCCACTTCCATGAGGCAGCCACAACAAAGTTATACTAGGCGTTGAGATGATATGTCATATATATATTTCATATTAGTCACTATAGTCTATGACTCTATGAGCATTGTAGTTTGTACTTTGTACTCTTTTTTTGGTCGAAAATTAGTAGAAAATATACTTATGTGTTCTCTACATTCATTTCTAGTGTTATTTAACAATGTTTTACATGTTATTTAAATTTATTTTATGAATTTATATATTTTTTAAAGTAGCAATAAAGTTGCCAAGTAATTATGAGTAATTGCCAAGAAACTCCCAAGTCCCGAGTACAAGTCAAAATTTTGGGCTGCCAAGTAATTTCCTAGTACGAGTTTTTGAACTATGCATGGGAAAAACAAGAGACAAGACGAACTGCAAAGGAAATATCAAGACGATTGTGTGTCAAGTACAAAAGACTGTCCCACCAACTACGGATACAAAGTAGCATCAACTCTAGGTGTAGTGTAATTGTATGACAATGTAACCCCTAACTAACAAGATGTGGGAGCAAGTTTGCAATCAAGCATGCCAAAGCGATGAAGCAAGTCATGAGCATACTTATGCTAACAAATGAAGATCCTATTAGAAGACTGGATAATCTATAACCCAAAAAATTAGTGATAAAGTCTCAATCTATAATGTCAAACTAATCCATCAAATTGTGTTGTACATCCTAAATCATGGAAGGGAACTGCTTGTAAGAATCAAGTATCCAACATAAAGGAAAAGTATCAAAAGGTCACCCCCATCCCTCCAAATATAGACTGTAGGCTCTGAATGGCAACGTGTGAAACCAAATGCAAGCAAAAAATTGTCCATCTTCTCATAACAAGCTCTAGGAGCTTCTTTGAGACCATAGAATGAACAGTGAAGCCTAAAAACAAGTAAAGAATCTTGTACAAAACCCTTTGGTTGCTCCATATAAATCTCCTCATGAAAATCACCATATAGAAATGCTCTCTTCACATCCATTTGATGCACTAACCATCCCAATGATGTAGCCAGAGAAAGCACAAGGCAAACAAAATCCATCTTGACAATAGTGGAAAAGGTCTCAAAGTAGTAAATCCCCTCAACTAATGAAAAACCCTTGGCCACCAGTCATGCCTTGTACTTGTTAATCGAATCATCAGTTGCATATTTGGTCTTGTAGACCCACTTACAACGAATCAATTTTCTTCCCAAGTGTTATTCTTCATCAAAGAAGAATCCTCTGCAATCATTGCATTCCAATCTGATATACCTATCACATCTGAAAACTTTTGTGAATCCTTTAAAAGAACATGACTCAGAAGACTAACCCCAATTGTTTGTGAAGTACGAGTATCAATAGAATCACCTGTCAAAAAACCAACCTTTTGAGTAGTATAAACCCACTTGGGTAAATATCGTGCAACAAGATTTGGCAGTGCAAGATCGACAACAATATCACTATGATCATCAAAGAATAAAGAATCCTCAAGTGATGGAGGGGTGAGTCAGGGAGAAGATGTCGACGTAGGCTCCATGGTGAAGTGTTCATCACACTAGGCATCCTATCAAATCAAAACATCATAGTGACTAGGTCAAATAAGCAATAAGCTTTCACATCCTCACAGTAGCCAAAGAAAAATGAGTGGTTGACTTTTCTTCTCCATGGCTTTGCATTTATCATCAGGAAAAAATGCCCAAGCCTCACTCCCAAATACTCTAAATAAATAAACATTCGGAATAAATGCCCAAGCCTCACTACCAAATAGCCTAAATGAAGAAACATCAGGCTTGGCATGGGACCAACCCTACTCAAGAGTCATATTTCGCACTGCCTTGCGGAGTATGCAGTTTTGAATGTAGTTGGCACAATTCATTGCCTCTCAACACAAAATTAAAGTGCCATGTTCTTGAATTGGATCATACAATTAGCCATCTCTCTCAATGTCTTGTTCTTCCTCTCAACAATGCCATTTTATTGAGGGGTGTAGGATTCTATGAACTAATGTTGAATTCCATGCTCAGTACAAAAGTGTTGAAATGCCTTAGTCACATATTCTCCCCATTATCTGTGTGTATCTTCTTGATAGGAGGTGAAGATTGTTTCTCCACAAATGCCTTGAAATGCTCAAACAATCTCCACAAATGCCTTTAAGTGTTCAAAGAATTCACTCGTGTACTTTAGAAAGTACACCCATGTGCGACGTGAGAAGTCATCTATAATGGTGAGTACATACTCGGCCCCTAAAAAATAAGTTGGAAATGACATGTCACCATACACCAAGTGAAGGTAAGCTTTAGCTCCCTTAGCCTTTTCTTTGGGAAAATGATCTTGATGTTGTTTGCCAAGAACACAACCTCAACAAACACCATTAAGACTAGACACTTGAGAATACCAAGCACCAAGTTTTGTGAACTCAATTGTTGCAAATACCCATAATTCAAGTGCCCATAATGTTCATGTCATAGCTTACTCGAAGAATCAACACAAGCACCAAAGGATAATCTTGAAGAAGGCTCAAAACCATTCAAAACATATGAGCGTGAGCCATGATCAACAACACCTAAAGCAATTACTATCTCTAGATTCTGCAACTGTCCGATCACAATATCATGAAGAGAAAATTCCACAATCTTCCCAACCCCAGACTGACAAATCTGATATATGGAAAGAAGATTATTAGAAATCTTAGAAACTAGAACATTGTTAATGCACCAAGCTTGCAACTCAACTATGCTTGAACCCAAAAGATCTATCTGTGAAGAATCCCCAGTTGTAATTTGTGAAGTGCTACTACAAGTATGTGAAGTGAGAAGCTCATTTGAATGTGTCATATGACAAGAAGCACTTGAATTAAGTATTTGTCTGTCTAATGAGGCAATCAATGCTTGAGCTGAAAGTGCTTTCTTTTAACTTTTGAAAGGAGAAGAGACAATAATCTTGTGTTGTCTTGTTGGTTCCTCCAATGCTTTTATTCTCTTCCAGCACTTAGACTCCAAATGATATTTCTTGCCACAAAAGGTACAAGGCTCACTACACTTCCTTTTAGACATAGAGATGGACTCATTTGTCTTAGGAGGAGGTTCAATGGACTTAAAAAAACACTAAGAGAAATACTTAGTGGATTATGTCTTACCACTGGGCATAGATTTTTGTTTTGGCTTGCCTTTGTTTTTAGATAAGTTGACTCCTAATGCTCTAGAACTAGTTATAACATCAAAGTTGAACAAATGAGACGTTCACAAAAAAATTCAAAAGAAAGTTGTCATATTCCCAATAAAGAGATCGCTGGCCTTAAATGAAGAGAGCACTGGAATTAAGGAAAGATTGTCAATGGAATTAAGGAAAGGCTGTCATTAAAACAGCATTAATTAATAATTATCATCATTAAGGGAGTGCCACACTCAAGGGAGGAAATCGTTGTCATTAAGGGAGCATTAGTATATTTCATTAATTAATAACAGCGATTGGAAAAGTCGCCACATTTGGGAGAGTCGCCACTTTTGGGAGGAGACATATTTTTAAATGGAAGGCTAACGCTATAAATACTCCGCCTTTGTTTTGGTAGAAGGCATCCAATCATATTCATTAAAAACATTGTAATTTGTACAAGCATCAACAAGGCTCTTAAAGACGTAATCCCTTAATTGCAAAAGTGATCTCAACTTTCAAGGACGAAAACCCTTGTTATCAAATAGCCCAAGGACAAAACCCCTTGTGGATTAAATACTTTATTATTCAAAATTCTGAAATTACATTCATTTTATTATAGAAATTATTTCAAGTTCATAAATCAATAATTCATTTTTAAAGGGATTTCCAAGAATCCAAATTCTTGCATAATATTCCGATTCGGAATATTACGAAGGCATCTTAAAGAAATCACCTAAGGCATCCATGGTGGAATAGAAGGTAGAGGAAAAGACTTGAAATGGGCCCCTTAGCTTATTAGATAGAGTCAGGGAATACAATCTTCATCATTTTTGGTCTTACCACAAACTTTCATTCGTAAGAGTATGGACTTAAAGGTGGAAAAAAAATCTTCAATGGAAGGAAAGTCACTAGACATAATAGAAGACAACTTTGCATCTAGCTGTAATGCTATGAATTCATTGATTTTCCCATACAATTCATTAAACCTTGTCCCCAAACTGATTTTGGTGTGTCGCATTCCATGATGTGAAACAACAAACTATTTGAAACATACATACCAATGATGCCCATTGCTTCATCAAGTTTGTTTACATATGCAACTTTTTCATATTCTTTGGCGAAAACTAGAGGTGTATCTGTCAACATGGACCACAACCCTTTTGATTGCAAGAATTGTTTCATCTTTTATTGTCAAGTGTGATAATTGTGTGAAGTCAAGAGTTCAATTGACTTAGATTCAAGCATTAATGCAAGGAAATGAAATAACCACGAAAAAATGAAACAAAAACAAGAGACAAATTGCAGTTAAATCGTGCCTTGCAACCTCCCAGAATCTGTATCATGCACCAAAAGATAACCCCCCAAAAGAAACATGCGGCACTTTCTATTTGGGTTCTAGGATTCTTTCTTCCTAGAACATTTTATTGTTAACTATGTATCCTCGAGTCCTATTGACCTACTTTTAGTCATCCATGGGCATTAATATAATTTTTTTCTTTGTAAATAGTGTGTTTAAAAATGTTTTACAGATACAAATTAGTAAACAAATTCTGAAAAATACAATTCTAATATAAAAAGGAACAAATCTAATGCCACAACTGCAAAGAACACGAAAAATCATGCACTTTCATAAAAAACAGCAATCAAATCCAATGCACGAATCAAAAGTTATGGCTCTTTAAATATCCAAAAGCCAAGAACAGTACAACCTCTAACAAAACTTGTAGATTCAAGAAAAGAGGTTGCAAACAAAATCTGAAAAAACCCACCAAAATCTAATCATCCTAGATCGAAAGATATGGCCTATGGAGCAAAAACAACTCAAAACTAGTGCCTAGAAGCACAAGGGGACTCCTTGGGCGCTTAACAGTTGGGCAGGTCGATCACATGGATGCTTAGGGGGTTGGCAGCAAGTGCAGGGCACTGGTGGAGGGTCATATCGATGACTGAGGACTCAACGGTAGGTGTAGAGAGCTTAAGCGCAGGTATGGAGGCACATGGAAGTCCATGGGTTGTGACAAGGACGTAGGCGCATGAGGAACCAAAGGCCAAGCAGAGGGAAGTAGAAGACCTAAGTAGCGGATTGCAGTGGTGCAGGAGCGGCAACACTGCTATAATGCCACAAAAGGGTCTAAGCAGTGCGGCAATAGCAAAAAGGGGCAACACAGCAGAAACAATGTTGCACAACCACCCAAACAGTGATGTTTACCTAGGGTTCCCTAGGAGATCCCTTCAATGAACCTAAAAGCTTCATACTGATGCCACGAAAGCCATGCTTTGAAAATTTGCACAAAGTTGGACTTTATGGAAAGCTAACAAAGATAACAATTAAATAAATTGAATTAGGGCTCATGATCTACAAAAACTCTAGTAACTTTTAAAATTATCCTGTCCCTAGCCTCCCTTGGAGTTCCAAAATTCAAAAATTCGCTAGAAAAAATCGTATGGCCAATGATTCCAAAAAAAAATTGAAATCTTTTAAATTTTTTGAAGTTCATCAAAAAATTATCGCCATAGTCCAGCAAATTTTAGAGTTTTTGCAAAAATTAGAAAACCCTCAAAATTGCCTTAAAACATTGCAACAAAGTAGCATTCCATCATAGCCTTTGCGATAAAGCGTGTTTCCAAGGAGGGGCAATCCAAACTTAAGTAGGAACAAGAATATAAAAAGCAAGGCAAGAACAACTTAATAAACAACATGAAAGCAGATTGCAAGAACTTATAGAGTTTCCAGATGACGAAGATTATCCATACTGTATAAGTCTTGATTGTTTTACAGCTTTCTTTCAGACAAGTGAACATGGATACATCAGCTCATGGTTTTTGCCTGCTAGAAGGTTCTTCAGATTTCTCTAGTGTTGCATATTGTTCTATTATTATTATGTTGCTATTTGGTAGGCATTGTTGCCTTGGCAGGATCTCGCTCTCACCTATTTGCGAGCATGGGCCGTTGCAACCAGTTTAGTTGTTGATTGAACTCTTCCCTGTGGACGTGCATCTCCTTGGTTAGGTAGTTACCTAGTCTTTTTGTTAATATTTCATTTCTCTTGTTTATTCCAAAAAAAACAAAAGCATTAAAAAATGATCAACAAAACAAAGAAGAAAAACATTGTCTTGCACTTTTGTTCATTCTGATCTGCACGCTCTTGCCGTTTTATGAGCCCATTTTCCTTATTTTCCTCTACAACATTAATCATATTTTTCTTATCATCACTTTTCTGCTATCCCATTCCCTAGAAGAACTACATTTGGCCTGAAGTTCATGTTGGACCTTACGTCCATGGAACTATGGAGGCACCGTCCACTTGTCTCGTACATCTGGAGTCAGCTCAGCCACCTCCTTCCTTTTCTTCTTTTTCCCCCATTTTGTTTTGTTGTTTCCCTATCACTTGGGGACAATTTTGTGTCATTTGTTCTTGTTACGTTGTTGTAGAAAGCAATGCCTCTACCACACATACACGAACAATTATTTTATGCTCGCACTAACATTGTGACAAACTCTTGTTTGTGTGTGTTTATTTGATATTTATTGTCGTTTTGATTACTTCCTTGTCTCTCTTTTCTTTTTGATAGTCTTTTGTCCCTTTTTCCTCCTTTGTTGTTTCTTCTTGGTCTTTTGCGTTCCTGTTTTGTCTTGCTCTTTTGTATTGTTTTCCAAGTACATTTTGATAATACACATGGATCTTGATTATTCATATCTCGCTTTCATGTTGTTTATTAAGTTGTTCTTGCTTTGCTTTTTATACATTCTTGTTCCTACTTAAGTCTGAATTGTACATATCCTGATTTTTAGTTAGGTTACATTTATGTCTTGTTTTTCTCTTTGTTTTTGTTTAAATGTAAATAGTTGTAACTCTGGTCTTGGTAATTCTTATCATTATCCTTAGTTATAAATATTCGCATTTGAACCAACTCATCGCAATTGCAATACACTATTATTATAGGTTGCTCATACTTATGATGCATAATTTCATTTTGCTATAATAAGCACCACGTGCTTTGGATCCAAGTCTTAAAGTCAATGCAGCTCCGAAGACCAGCTCTTAGTGCACTAATGAAACTAAAAACCAATGGCTTACTCGCACAAGACTCTATGCAAGACGTGCATCTCTTGGCATGTATCATGAGTCTAATCAAACAGTGGTCCATCTTTCTTCTATTCTTCATTCCTCATTCCATTTTCTCCCACTTCTTGGCAAACTACATTGCCTTGAGATCCATTTGGACTATGTAGGTAGCGCTTGGATACATGACATGTCTCGAATCAACTCAGCCACCTTCATTCTCCTTTTCATCTCTTTCATCAATTTGTGCATCCTCATATGCCTGGTCTCTTATGGTTTATTCAGTCATCAGACCATCACATCTACGTTTGCGCCCGCTCATATTAAATCTATGCATTAGGTTATATCCTTGAGCTATGCTTGCCTATTTGCCCTATTGAGGCACAACATTTAGACCAATCGCTGAATCAAATCAACCCTGTTGGGGCAAAAGCACTTATCAGTGATCAAAATCAGCCCTACTGGGGCAAAATTGCTTTATCAACCAATCAAATCCGCTCTACTGGGGCACATTATTATTTCCTTTCTCAGGGGCAACACTCTCATTTTTCTTCTAATTCCAAGCTCTGTAGACTTTTGCCCTCATTCCGGCAATTTCAAAGTGTGCAACTTGTCTCAGGATCGATCATTCCCTAAGCGCGCAACTTGCACCCTCTTGTGGATGTGTTCAAAGTGTGTCACTTATATTTTTGGATTGTATCCTTCCCACTTCCCCCGCCTTTGGAGCCCGTTATATTCTAATTATATTTTTATCATTGAGAATCAACACATGCAAGCATTAGCTTGTATGGATTTAATCTTATCCATGGGTTAATTTCACCTATTTCTCTCTCTTTTCGAGAGTCTATCCCTCTTTTTCATTCTCATATGTCCTCTCAAGGGGGCATCATGGGTCATTTCCTTCCAACTTCTTCTTGACAACTCTTATTTGAAAAGACGTTTTGCCTAAATGTCTCGCCATGCCTTCTCAAACAACGGCAAAATGTAGACATCCAATTCCTAACACCATTGTGTTGAAATTGTCAATCTTAATCAAAATTTGTGAAAAACCACAATTTAAGTCAAAATCACTAAAATGCGCTAAATGGTTCGAGCTTGTCGTATACAAGTGTCGATTTAGGCTAATGTATCTTTAAATGGGGCAATGCATTTTATGTGATTATTAACTTTTCTCAAATTATTTCAAATCAAAATGACGAAAACACAATTTGACGCTTTGAACCACTAAATTCTTCTAATTCGGAAGCAAACGACACGTGCATGTGTTGTTTGTGTCGACAATGTCCTAAATGGGGTATTGATCCATACACAACTAACATCTAATTCTGCCCCAATCAAATTATGACCCAGTAATGTGACATTCTGACTAGTTTGACTAATAGTGTGCAACCAATTTCCAAAGAATTGCATAAAATTTGATTAATCTCACTTAAGCAAATTAATCCAAATCAAGGGCTTAAGTGGAAAATCCATGGAAGTTATTAAAGTTTTTTTAATTGGAACATGATTTCTAAATATTTGCATCATCAAATGACATCATTTGTGGGGTAGCATCGATAAGCCATAAATGCAACAAATATCAAGTTTAAGGCCTCTCATGCCTCTTTAATGCCCCTTCCAAATATTTATAAGGATATTTATGATTTAAGTCTCCAAAATTGAATTAATTCATGGCCACACATCTTGATCTCAAGATGGATGGTCATGGTTCATTCTGATCAATTTCAAAAATCTATAAATAAAAGGTCTCTCACTCACATTTTTAAGCTCTTTTGGTTTAAACTTATTATGCAAATTCTCTCCACAACTTTTCTTTGTGTAGTGTTATAATGCTTAATTTGCAATAGGATAGCTTCAAGATAGGCATAGTATGGATCAAATATCATGAGCCTAGTTTCATTGGTGCACTTGAGATGATGGAGCATTGTCTTTCATCATTGCTAAAGACTTGAGCACCAAATCAAGGGGAAAATCATGTTTTGAGCCGCATTTGGAAGTGGGATGTTCTTGGGAAGGTATTGTGTATGTACTTTCTTTCAATAATTATTAATTGTCATTTGCAAAACCCCATCAAAGGAGTTGGCTTAGTTATGTTCTTTATGCATTTTTTGAGTTTTCTTGACTAATGGTTGATCTAACTCGCTTTGGATTTCATCTCTACACAACCATAGATAATCTAGAAAGACTCAATGTTGTATTTCTATTGACTGAATTATTGTATGCAAATTCAACTTGTGTCAATGCCAAATCCCACTATTTGGGCTTGTCTCCAACCAAAAATCTTGCAAATTAACAAGATGTGATCCATTGCCTCTATTTGCCCATTCATTTAAGGATTATAGGTTGAGTTAAAATCCAATCTTATGCCTAGTATCCTTCACAATGTCCTCGAAAAATGTCCAACAGGTCTAGTATCCATGTCTGATACAGTACTCCTTGGCAACCCATGCAATCTCACAAATTCTTGTAAAAACAAACTTGAAATATTTGTGGCATCACTAGTCTTCTTGTCAGGGAAGTCCAAGAACAAACACACCTCTGTTCTGATTCCTCTTGTTGGATCTTGCTCCTCAGAAAGAGCACAATATGATTACCAAATATAAGCAATTATAAATGCGGAAATAACCAGAAACACAAATAGCTAGAATTCACCAATAGCACAGAATATGAGAGACAATACACTATCTTGTATTAACACTTTACAAAAAAGAATACAACAAAGAGCCGCCACACTCTTTCACCTTACAGAGGTTTGCCACACCTCAAGTGTACAGTAGTTCTTCTCATACAACACTCTCCTACACAAAAAACGGTCCCAACAACCAACTCACAAACAGAATTGGTGTTCACCTCTCCAACTAGTCAGTAATAACCCTGCCAGTTCACCAAGCACTCAAAAGTACTTCAAGTTGATCTCCCATGAACCTGCAACCTGCAATTCAACAGACCATACTCACATGTAGATCCCCTATGAGCTTGCAACAACCTGCAACTCAATGATCTTACAATGGAAGCAACTTATTTGCCTTCCTTTCTATCTCATGCCTTAATTACAATACATGCCAATGGGTCTATAAATAGATCCCTAACTCAAACACTAACTTAGACTCTTAATTTAGACAATTATCCTCGCAACCAAAGACTCTAACTGGCCTTTACATGCAAACACTTCGTTCACTTAACTAACTGTCCGTGTAACGAGCAGTTCTGGAACACACAGGCGACCGACGTCGGTCCCTGCTAGTCTGGTTCTGCCGACGTCGGCCGACTCCCTGCCGTCGCCGGTGGCCTTCTGCACTGGGTCACGACCGACGTCGGTCCTGCTGCCGACGCCGGTGCTCCTGGATCTCAGCAACCTTCTTGTTCCTTCTGTTTGCAAAGAGTTGAAGCTTTTAGCTCTACAACTCAACAATCTCCCACTTGGAGATAAACAGCTGCAACCTGTACATGTACCTGTACTTAGTCTAGTTTGTTCCCTTGGCTTTGTATCCCTCCTCAAGATTACTCTTGAAGACCAACCACCACAAACCTGTAGTGTAAAACCTGTCATCCAAATCACCTGCCACATCCACATCTACAACCATGTAGAAATTAACCTGAACCTGCATAGCATGTGCACCTGCTGCTAGTCCCTGTAAGAATCCACTGAACTGTTCTCCAATGGTTCTCTCCCGGATTGGCTCCAACTTGTGACAACTCCCACTGCTTGGGAAAACTCAGGTTTAGTACATACCATGCACTCAACCTCATTATGTGAATCAAGACACCTGTTCATAGAACTGTCCAACCATCGGCGTGCTAACCGGTTTCACACAATCACCCTGAGACAAAGTCAACATATGACCTACCATGTCTCTAGAACACACTCGTGCCAAAGAATCTTGCTGCTCCCAGATTCTCCATGACAAACACCTGAACTAGTTTTACCTTTAGTTCAGCGATACCTGTATATGTAACCCTGCAACAAGCACATCATACAGAAATATGATAGTGTAGCTAATACTATCCAACCTGGTAAAGAGAAACACAATGATCAAAGCTCCATTGCCCTGCAGCTAATACAAGACCATATACCCTGATCTTCTATCTCACGTATCCATTTCCGCTCTTCTTTATCCTGAACATCCATTCGTCTCTCAGTGCTTACTTCCAGCTGGCCACTCTACCCAAAACCCCTGTTTGGTTCTCCTCCAAGGAATCACATCCTCATCCATGCCTAGCTCCCACTGTTTCCTGGATCTACCTGTTCTGCTTCTTCAATAACTTCCTGGTCCTATGCCATAAGTGAGCAACAAGTAGTGTAAAGAAGGGAAATGACGAATTTAAAAACTTACTTACACCTTCAGTTCTCCATATGGGCGCTTGAGACTCCATGACAGCTTGCTGTCCACCCAAAATTCGTCTCAGTAACCGATGCCGGTCACATCTCAGTCTGCAGACGACCGAAGTCAGTTTCCTGCGACTGCCACCTTGCCGACGTCGATTTCCCCTGGCCGACGCCGGTCGATATCTGCCCTGAGTCACCGACGTCGGTCTGCACATAGCCGACATCGGTCCCTGTCTGGACGCCGACGCCGGTTTTTCTGCCGACGTCGGTCTCTGTGTTTTTCTTGTGAGACCTGACTTTTTTCCGCGAGCTCTTTTTGGATCAAATCCTTGTCCAAATCACCCTTGCTCTGCTCAGAATTCTTCTGCATCTTGTGCTGAACTCTGTCCGTCACTTTCTCCCTGAAAACCAAGGCTTTCCTATTCTTGTCACTAACATCGGGTTCCTCAAGAAACGTTACCTTCTTCTTCTGCATACAGAAACCACGATCCATACCTTCCAAAACCGAAAGCGTATCCTTTGACTCAAGAACAAGCATCTCTTTCTTATCTGTGTGACCAAGCCTATCAAGCCACATCTCTGAATCTACAGCTGAAGTAGAAAATCTAGAAAGAGAATCAGTAGTACAAGTAGATAGATAAAGCGTACCTACTTTCTTACCTCTAGCTACAACAAGTGTACCCTTGGTAACCTTCCAAGAGTCCGCTGTGAGAGTTACTGTGCAACCCTCATCACCCAAACTTCTAACAGAAATTAAATTTCGCTCCAGAACTGGGACATGCATGACTTCTTTTAACACCCATGTGTTACCTGTCTGCAGTTTTAGCTTCACTTTCCCTTTGCCAACAATCTGACAAGGCTTACCATCCCCTACATAAATTTCTCCAAAATCTACCTGGACATACTCATGAAAAAATTCCCTATGTGGGGATGCATGAAAAGAGGCACTAGAATCTAAAACCCAAGATTCTACTTTATCCAAAGAACATACCAGAGCATCCCGTGCAGCATAATCTGCAACGTCTGCTTCTTCTTCATGTTCTTCATGCTGATCTGTACCTGATCTGCAATCTCTCTTTAAGTGCCCTTGCTTTCCACACTTCCAGCAGGTTATTCTGCCATACCTGGACTTGGATCTCTTCCCTGTCTTGGACCTTGATCTCCCGTGCTCTATCTTTTCTCTTTGCCTTCCTCTGCGTTCAACACTCAAAGCATTTCCTGATGATTCCCCTGTGCTATTCCTGCGTATCTCTTCATTCAAGATCACACTTACAACATCATCCACTTTTAAGACTTTTAAAGGAGACACAGTATTAGAAACTGCCATTACCAAACCTTTCCAACTTTCAGGTAATGAACACAGGATTCAGAGAGCTCTAATTTCATCATCAAATACAATATTGACTGAACTTAACTGGTTTACCAAACCATGGAAATCACTAAGATGGCTATGAACAAATCCACCTTCCAACATTTGCAAATTAAATAAACGCTTCATAAGAAATACCTTATTAGAAGCTGAGGGTTTTTCATATAAATTTGCCAAAGATTCCATCAACTCCACCGTTGTCTTACACTGTGATAAGCTGAAAATCACAGATGATGCAAGACTCAATCTAATAGATCCCAGAGCCTTCCGATCAAGAACCTCCCATTCTTCATCTTTCATATCTGAGGGTTTGCAAGTAACCCCTCCCAACGGTAAGTACAAATCTTTTTGATACAGATAATCCTCAATCTGCATCCTCTATAATTGGTAGTTCTTGCCATTAAACTTTTCCATCCGTAGCCTACTGTCTTCTGTCATTGCTCAACTCCCACTCAAACAGAAACCCTGTGAGTACCTGTGATCAAAACACACTAACCAGATCTAATCCAATCTGTTAGTATCCCAACCAAAAGCTCTGATACCACTTGTCAGGGAAGTCCAAGAACAAACACACCTCTGTTCTGATTCCTCTTGTTGGATCTTGCTCCTCAGAAAGAGCACAGTATGATTACCAAATATAAGCAATTATAAATGCGAAAATAACCAGAAACACAAATAGCTAGAATTCACCAATAGCACAGAATATGAGAGACAATACACTATCTTGTATTAACACTTTACAGAAAAGAATACAACAAAGAGCCGCCACACTCTTTCACCTTACAGAGGTTTGCCACACCTCAAGTGTACAGTAGTTCTTCTCATACAACACTCTCCTACACAAAAAACGGTCCCAACAACCAACTCACAAACAGAATTGGTGTTCACCTCTCCAACTAGTCAGTAATAACCCTGCCAGTTCACCAAGCACTCAAAAGTACTTCAAGTTGATCTCCCATGAACCTGCAACCTGCAATTCAACAGACCATACTCACATGTAGATCCCCTATGAGCTTGCAACAACCTGCAACTCAATGATCTTACAATGGAAGCAACTTATTTGCCTTCCTTTCTATCTCATGCCTTAATTACAATACATGCCAATGAGTCTATAAATAGATCCCTAACTCAAACACTAACTTAGACTCTTAATTTAGACAATTATCCTCGCAACCAAAGACTCTAACTGGGCTTTACATGCAAACACTTCGTTCACTTAACTAACTGTCCGTGTAACGAGCAGTTCTGGAACACACAGGCGACCGACGTCGGTCCCTGCTAGTCTAGTTCTGCCGACGTCGGCCGACTCCCTGCCGTCGCCGGTGGCCTTCTGCACTGGGTCACGACCGACGTCGGTCCTGCTGCCGACGCCGGTGCTCCTGGATCTCAACAACCTTCTTGTTCCTTCTGTTTGCAAAGAGTTGAAGCTTTTAGCTCCACAACTCAACACTTCTTGCATGCTAGAAAGTATGTCATTTTGGAACATCTATCCACTACAATAAAAATAGACTCATTACCTCTTAGGGCTCTTGGCAATCCTAGAATGAAATCCATGCTCAATTCTTCCCATGGTCTCTCTGAAATCAGTAATGGCTGAGACAATCCGGAATTCTGACATTTGACCTTAGCATGTTGAAAAATTATACATCTTTGTACGAACTTTTTGACATTCATGCTCATCCTTGGCCAATGGTAACACTCACTCAGCTACACCAACATTTTATCAATACCAAAATGACCGGCTAGGCCTCCACCATGCTTCTCCTTCAATAAGCTCTCCTTCATAGAACCTTGAGGTATGCATAACCTCTTTCCTTTAAACAACAATCCATCTTGTATTACATACTCCAACCATGGTGTTTTGTCCATGCTTGTTGAATTTATGCATGCTGCCCATGCATCTCGTGGATCGAAATTCTTCTCATATAACTCTTTCATTGAATCAAAACCAATGACTTCTACTCTAAAATCATTCACTAAAAAATCTCTTATATTCAATGCATCCGCAACCTTATTAGATTGCCTAATTCTATGGCTCAAAACAAAAGAATAACTTTGAAGAAATTAAACCCATTTCATGTGCTTTTGGTTCAACTTGCCTTAGTTGTTTATGAACTGTAATAATTGATGATTCATGTACAAAACAAAATCCTTAGAGGCATTATTTGTTGCCCAAGGATTTTGCATAGAATTCTTGGCCATAGACCAAATACTTCTTAACTTCATTCAACTTTACACTAAAGTAACCAATGGGCTTACCTTCTTGGCTCAATACCACTCCTCTTGTTGTCCCGCTTGCATGACTGTCAACTTAAAACACTTTACTAAAATCGGATAATGCCAACAATGGTTGTTCCATCACCTTCTTCTTCAAAAACTGAAAGTTATCATTTGTTGCCACAATCCATTTGAACTTCTTGTTATCACCCTTCATTGCTTCCATAATAGATGCACATATACCACTAAAGTTTCTAATAAATTTTGGATAGAAACTTGTCAACCCATGAAAACTTCTAACTTCAAACTTGTTTTTCGGTGATGGCCACTCAACTATTGCTCTTACCTTCTCGAGGTCCATTCTCAACCCATCTTTTGAGATTAAAAAAATCCCAAATACACTGGCTCCTCTTGTATAAAGCTACACTTCTTTAAGTTGACTAGCAACTTCTCATCTTTCAATTTTTACAAAACTAACCTCAAATGGATCAAATGTTCTTCCTTTGAATGACTAAAAATGAAAATGTCATCAAGATAAACAATGACAAACTTACAGGGTTCAACACTTAATGAGTCTCATGAATGTGTTTGGTGCATTTGACAAACTAAATAGCATAACAAGCCACTCATACAGCCCACCATTCATTTTGAATGCAGTCTTCCTCTCGTTACCTTATTTAATCTAAATTTGGAGATATCCACTTTGTTGGATCATTTTACGATCCACGGCTAGTTAATTTTAATTAGTTAGATTAATTGTATTTTTAGTTATTCAGGTTAGTGAAAACCCGTAAGGTAGTTGGTTTATTTATAACTTCCCATGAAAATTATTTAAGTCGTCACCTTCATTGTAAACATAACCCGACATAATACATTATTATATTATTGGCAAATAAAATACTTGCAATGTAATTTTCTAATTTCTTCATGTTGCTATGGGCCAACAGTGGTATCAGAGCTGTGGTAAAGGAAGAGAGAGACAGAGCCATGTGAAGAAAAATGGTGTGGAAGATAGAAGATATTTGAAAAAAAAAAATAGGCTTTGAAGACGTTAAAAACAAAGGTACCATATTCATATATATCATTTGTTATTTCTGATTTATTATGTTTGTAGTACAGCTGAAAGCTTCAACATATCTACCTTGTGTAGCCAAATAGGTAACAAATTTGATCTGGTTGATTTTGAAACCCCTATATGCACATGTACACCCTTTTGTCAAATCTATTTGTTGCAAATAACATTCACTCTTTGAGGCAAAAATCAAATTGTACGGCTTTAAGGAGGAATGAAACACAAATCTATGCATTATATGGTGTTTCAAATTGATTTACATCCCTATTTTTAAAGAAATATCAATAAAAACAAGCCTATGTACGGATTTTTGGTGTTCCTATAAAATTTATACAGCATTGAAGCATTCCTAAAGCACTTTTATTCCCTGGTGATATTCCAAAACTAAAAAAAATCTTTTGTAACCAATTGTACAGCGTCCATAGTATTTTGATGCAATTTGGAAGTATCTAGTGCAAATGTGGAGTCCCTGAAAGAAATATCGAATAGTAAATTAAAAAAATTGAAAGAAATATGGTGTAGTAGTTTGTAGCATACAACAGCCAAAACTTCCTCAATCTGCAGGTACCTATAATGCTCCAAGAGAAACTTGTACAGCGTTTTTGAAGCAGTCCAAATAATAGCAATACAAAAAAATGGCGCAGCAGTTTATCTAAGGTTTGTTTTTGGTGGGCCCAACAAGAGAAGAGGCGTGAGTAACTTCTTTTTTGCATGCAAGTAAATAGCCAACGCACGTTTTTTAATGCAAATATTTATTTTTTATTTTCCAAATCAGACAAATCAGGTTTAAATACAATATTCTCTCTCTATGATATCAAAATACTTTTAGACGGATTGGTCAAGTCTATGTTGTAAGTTGTTTGCTACAAGAGGTCAAGAGCTCAAACCTCCAAAACATAAATTTTGCTCAAATTTGTGATCGCATTTAATTTTGTTGCGTTCATAATTGGGTGACTTGTACTAGGACACTTTTTTCGACAAATCACTATTTTGTCTAAGGGTAGTCGTGTGACCAGGGGATTTATAGGTTTTTGGACGTTCTAGACATATTGGAATGGTTAGTTCTGTAAATTGAAGTGCCCTATACGATTTTTACAACAAATGTATTAAAACTGATATATAGAGGTGCATTTTCGGTGGAAACCGACACCTTTGACATGAAAATTATCACAATGCCACCTCTTGCTTGTGTTGTCGGCAAACACGTCGTCCATTACATGTCTCAAGATCTTTTTGATTGACACCATCTAAGTGACAACTGGAGGTTAGAGAATCAGTTGGAGGTTGGAGGACAATTATTTTCTCCAGTTAACTATTTGCTTGCAGTTTGAGTTCAATGCTTGAATGACAAATTTTGGCTTGTGTTCTTGCTTTCAATTCCATTTTTTGGCTTTTTATATAAGATATTCATGACATGGAGTGGACAGGGTTAGTTGTTTTTATTTCTCTCAATGCACTTCTCACCTCTCCCCTGATAGGGGGGAAGATTTAAGCATAAGTTAGACTTCAATCAATCGTCGGTGATAGTACAAGTTGATAGGGGTTGCTAGCACCAACAATGTTGAGCAAAGGTCATCAGCGTTTGTTGGGCATCACAGAGATGTGCCATGTAGAGTATGGTTTGTCACTTAGACAGTGCCCTGTGTGGGACCTTATGTGGGTCGATGTAGTTGTACATGCCTAATCGTGTTCTACTGCAGTATAGTATGATGATCATTAAGGATGAGCAAACTTTGATCGTGTTCAACCAATTTTTGCCAAACTCGCAGAGGCGAGCTTTATGGAGCGGCATCAGTTTTTTATCAGTACTGGAGATACAGTGTGCCAGTTCCATTTACGACAAAGTTTCTTTAATGACTTTAGAGTCATTGCTTCTGTTCTTTCATCTTCTATGCTCATTTGGATCAAGTGGGGAGTTTGTTGGGTCATTTTATGATCCAAAGCTAGTTTATTTTAATTAGTTAGATTAGTTGTTTTTTTAGTTGTTTGGGTTAGTGAAAACCCGTAAGGTAGTTTGTTTATTTATAACTTCTCATGATAGAGTTAGTTATTTTTGTTTCTCTCGATGCACGACTTCTCACCTCTCACTTGATAAAGGGAGAAGATTTAAGCATTGGTTAGACTTTGATCAGTTGTCGGTGACAGTACGAGTTGATAGGGTTGCTAGTACCAGCAATGTTGAGCAAAGGTCGTCAGCGTTTGTTGAGCATCAAAGAGATGTGCCATACTCACTTAGACGGGTTCCTATGTGGGACCTTATGGGGTCGATGTAGTTGGACATGCCTAATCATGTTCTCTGCAGTACGGTATGATGATCACTAGGGATGAGCAGGGTTTGATCGTGTTCATCAACCATTTTTTGCCAAACTCGCAAGAGTGGCTTCTTTATGGAGCGGCATTAGTTTTTGGTCAGTGACAGAGATACAGTGTGCTAGTCCCAGTTGCGATAGAGTTTCTTTGATGACTTTAGAGTCATTGTTCCTATTCTTTCATCTTTTATGCCCCTTTGGATCAAGGGAGAGTTTGTTGGGTCATTTTATGATCCAAAGTGAGTTTTATTTTAATTAGTTAGATTAATTGATTTTTTAGTTGTTTGGGTTAGTGAAAACCCGTAAGGTGGTTTGTTTGTTTATAACTTCCCATGAAAGTATTTAAGCCTTCACCATCATTGTAAACATAAACCGACATAATACATTATTATATTATTGTCAAATAAAATACTTGTAATGTAATTTTCTAATTTCCTCCTGCTACAATGGGCCAACTCACTTCTCAAATATATCTTTGTGAAGAACTTTGCTCCACTCAAACAGTCCATTAAGTCATCTATCCTTGGAAAGGGAAATCTATACTTGATTGTTTTCTTATTAATTGCTCTAAAATCCATACAAATTCACCACTCTCTCTTAGGTGCCAATACTGTTGGAAGTGCACATGGGCTTAAACTTTCTCAGATGAAACCTTTCTCCGACAACTCAGTTACTTGTCTCTTTACTTCTGCATTTCCTATAGAAGTCAATTTATAAGTTGCCTTGTTTGGCAAACTTGTTCCAGGGACTAGATCCATGTGATGATTGATGCTTCTCATAGGCGGTAGTCCATCTGTCAAATCCTTGGACGCTATATTAGATAACTCTTCCAGTACATTCTAAATTTCAAAAGGAAGATCACTCACCTTGTTTGCGGTCACAATTTACCTAGCTTTGGGATGAAATCAAAATATGCCATCCTCCTTACTTGTCTCCTTCAATAATTCTTTACCAGAAACCATCAACACTTTGTGTCTGTTGTCCACCTTTCCCCATCTTTCTTTCAATGGGATCAATGTATGCCTCTTATTATCCTTCACAAGCGTGTAGGTGTTTGCTTTACCATCATGCATTGCTCCTCTGTCAAACTGTCATGGCCTTCCCAAAAACGCAGCATACATCCATGGGCATGATATCACACAACACATCATCTTTATATGAACCAATCTAAAAACTGACCAGACATTGCTCTTCACCAACACTTGATGTCCCTTAAGTAACCAACAAACTTTGTACAGGATTGGATACACCAATCTTTTCAACCCAAGCTTTTCTACCATTTCCTTTGAAACCAAACTATATGTGTTACCTCATGCTTTGCAAACAGTTCGGAATAAGTTCTTTATTTGCACTTGTTCACCTTCTTCCTTGATTGGTTTCAATAGCATTCTCTTCATCATAAAAGCTTCACCACATTCTGATTCTTCCATGTGTGTTGGAGATCCAACACTCTCTTCATCTATATGAGCAATATGATTGCTTGTTTCATTCCTCTTCTTGTTGTTTTGAAATGTTTTGGGGAGTTCAAATGCTCTATGACCAACCTCTTCCCATTCATAGCACTTACCCATGAATCCTGTTGGTTCCCAATTGTACACCTCTTGCACTCAGCGTTGCACACTTGAGCAGGTTGGCAAACAAAGATGAAAACCCCGCAAATATGTCATTATATCTAGGGAATGGTTTAGCATTAGGATGGACTGAACGCAAACAATGACTGGAAGACACCGACAGAGAGTATGGTTAGCTCCCTATTACTTCTGGCTCTCCCTGAACCAAGGTGAGAGGCCCTGAGGGGTGGCTTGCTCACATGGGGGGATACTGCAATTCAATCTCCATGGGGATTATTGGTACACAAACAAACACAAATCTGACCAAGGCATAACCAAGTTTGCACACTCCACCTGGGAAGGGTTGTCACATGGAATGAACAAATGCTTTAGGCCAAACACAAGCTACTAAAAGCAGATATAAATATGACTGCAACCTTCATTTCGAAAGAAATTTTTGACAACATAAGGGCCAACTGGCAGATTGCAATGTTGGGCTTCAAAGCACAAAACACAAATACATTTCCAATATGCAATATTTATGCATCTGCAGGCAAACAATACTCAGAATATGCAATAGGGAGTATTATTTGCAGGGTTGAACAAGGTAAGACGAGTTAAGTAGTTATAAGAGAGTGGTGTGGTGGTGTGGTTTTTCAAACAGCAGAATCTCCTTCAACAGGGATAACATCATTCATTTGCAATAAATTTTGAAAGACTGAAATACAAGCTAAGGAAACTAACAGGAATGATTTGCATCCATTAGTGCCAATACAATGCAAATATTCAGATGATTCTAGAAACCCTAAAGCATACACTGCAAGTAGAAATTCAAATGCTTTTTCCTATCAAATCCATAAATTCAAATGCTTTTTCCTATGCTTATGCCCTTAAGAGGTTATCAACAACATATTTACAAATCACTAAGCAAAAAGGAATTTACAACTTAGATCTTTGCCCAAAACAACTGCTACCATTGATAAGCATAAACTAAATACCCAATCAGCAAAGCATGTAAAATATGTTATTGCATTTTAATGACAAGATCCAATAGAAATCACAACTATTTTTCATCATCTTGAAAATAAATCTTACATCAGTGTTTCAGAATGTTATCATGTGGAAAAACATGGTGTGTTTCCTCTTGAACAAGGGAGACATGTGCAATGCTCTCAGAGATTGTTAATGGTTATACAACTACAACCACAACCACCTTAGCAAGAGAGACAAAACATACACACAGCAAAGATCTCGAAATTTGAAAGAGTCTAAGACCTATAAAGAACAACAACCTTTGAAAAGAGGACAAGCCCTCTTTTTATACAACTCTTTCATCTAGAATATTCCAAGAATATGCTTCAGTTGGAAGATGCCCTTGATCATGCCTAGAAGCTCATGCCTTGTAAGAAAATCATTCTGGGAACTGCCTATCCTTGTCATGATGAAGATTGAAAACAAACACTTGATCCTCTTGGCTGGAAATGTGTTGCACTTGGACTTGAGAGAGAATATTCCCTTGGGAGCAAAACAAACTCCTTGTCTTCGAGTGTAACTACTTGGCCATGCTCTCTCGTTAATCATTTGCAAAACTGAAAACTTATAGACAGCTGCGTTTCCTTCTGTGCACGCCAAAGAAAGTCCATTGCCTTGTGATGAATGCATTGGAATACTCCAGCGGTGATAAAAGCAAAGAAAGATCCATGGTCGTTTGGAAAATATGTTTGGAATGGCCCACCTTAACCTCATAAACCCCACAAGATATTTTTCCTCCAAGGAGGCCTTCGACATAAGCAAAATATTAAAAATGGCAATACTTAGCTTATTTTACCCTTTTTTTCTTAATGCCAAACTTTCCCCTACCTTCCACATTTCTATTTTTCCTTTGACCTTTTTAGACTTGCCGCCAAACTTTATAATGCTCAAGTGCATTATTTTACCCTTTTAAAAGCTTGGATTTGCCGTTTGACTCTCCACGTGGATTATATTAATAGCATGGTTCTCTTCTATTTAAAAGCTCGTGCTTTGAAAAAAATTTACTTCCACTTGGATAGGTCATACATTTTGGAATGAGCGGAAATATTGACATGGCCTCTTGAACTCTTACGTGGCCTTACTTGTTTTTCCATGTCAACCTCTGATTTCCTTTGAAACTTCGTTGCTTCCCTTTTGGACCATCTCTCTTTTGATTGCATGTTGACTAGTGAGTGGTGGACATTGGCTTGAATCGAAGGCTCCGAGCACAAAGTGTCTGAACAAAAAGTCCGACACAAAAAGCACAAACAAAAAGTCCGATGACCAAATCCTTTGAAACAAGGGAAACTCGGAACAAAATGTCCAACCAAAGATTCTAAACAAAATGTTCCAAACAAAATCTCTGACCACAAAGTCTGACCAAAAGTTTCGAACAAAAAGTCCAACTCGCAAAAAATCCAACGCAAATTTCCGAACTTAAGAATTTTCCAAAAAACTTAAGAATTTTCCAAAAACTTAAGAATTTTGCAGAAACTTAAGAATTCGAAAAGTCGAACTTGCATTTTTTGCAACTTGTTCTTTTGCCATATATTCCCGCAGACCTTTTCACCCCAACTGCAATTTGCAATCTTGCAAACTTGCAATCAGCCTTAAGAATTATGCCACTTCAAAGCCTTTTCAAAGACGGAAAACATTATACTCAGCATTATTTGATCTTCCCGGCTTGATTTTAATTACAGACCCTTCAATCTCATTAAAATATAAAAACATTAATCATTAGCTGGAACCGGGATTACACAGGTTTTCACAAGGCAAGAGCTGGATTTTTAACTCAAGTGAACACTTGCAAATAGGAGGCAACAGTTAGATATTCATGCACTAATATTTCAGAAAAGGGCACAAATTGCTCAATGCAATTTTGGTAACTAATAAATCATATACCTCTTCCTCTTCCAAGGCATCTTAAAAAATAAAGGAAAACACTCAAGAAGGCATCTACAATCACCCTTCGCCGAAACCTAAAACTATGCCTCATCAAGTATCCACTTGAAATAAACTAGATCGCTAGAGGAAATCACGCAGGGATCGCGAGCTGAAAATGTGAGAGGAAATCATGAGCAGCTACAAATCGCAACTGGTGCTTCGTCATTTTGCAACTAGTCGTTCCCTTGCATGGGTCATGTCTGCAACTTCCCCTGGTGTGACACAAAATACATCTTCCACCTGTCTCAATGTCTTGCGAGCAAATCACAACTTCGCTTCACGACCTCACGACGTTGCTTTGCTGCTTAACATCAAGGCACGACAGAACTTAAACAATCACACAGTGTTGACTTTCGCGAACTAGGGCACAAACCTAGGTCGACAAGGGAAAGCATTGTTAAGAGAGAGAGCAATGTTAAGGCAACAATAGCCATGGGTAGAAGGGCACGAGAATGATGATGTGAAGCAATCCAGTTTCCTATGTCTTTGCAGACTATGTAATTTAGGCATACGAAAATGACAATGCTAACACAACAAAACAACGAGCAGTCATGGGATTTGCAGTCAAAGTCTCAATGGGTATTGACAGTACTTTTCCACAGCAGTGAGGAGTGTGTGAACACCAACACGTTCATCAAAGTTGAAATTGCAACACAGCAGTGAGGTTTTTGTCGCAATGTGAACACCAACAACAGATTCTTCACTGAGCATACAATCCAACACTGAACGTACAAATCTGAGTCACATCAATTACAGATTTTGTGAAATGTGCAGTTGTTGTGACAGTAAGTTTTGCTAATTTTAATTTTAGACAATTCTAGACATCACAGGTCCTATACGAGTAGAGCTAAATGCTACAAGGGGACTCACCCCTCTTGCCTATCTCTCACTCCCATTAAAACAATTCGACCCTCTCCCCCTCTTCTGCTTCGCACTTCTGCAGACCAGGGGAAAATCGCTGACCCCTCAATTGTAGAAGACAACAACATCAAGCAAATCACAGGGCTCTTGAAATCAAGTACAAAGAATTTTGGGGACAGTGGGAACAACCTTTTTTAGGATTTGATCGATAGAATCCAACGCATGGGATCCACAAACCAAACAATTCGAAAAGAAGTTTGCAACCTCACAAACAAGGTAGCAACAATTGAATTCGAGAATGCTTCATTGAAAGCAATGATCAACACCAACAAAGAGCAAGGTGTTTTCACCTCTAACGACACCTTACACACAGAAATAATCAATCTCAAAAACAAACAAGAAGAAATCAGATCCCAGCAGGCTTCCTTTAAACCGGAAACGGAAACACACATTCATTCATGGGCATAGATAGTTAGTGGCAGACATAAAACTCCCCTCCTATAGCAGCAATTGAGGAGGTTGTCCAGGCCAAGCTCACGAAAGAGCATACCAGACATGTTGGGGATCTAAACCTCAAGTGAGCGAGCTTCCCCTACCTCTTTCCTCCCCGAACCGCATGGTGGTTGGAACTTTGTTCCTCAAGGATAATCTGGGTATTCACAATGTGACTCTTGACAGAGCTTTGTTGGGTTACGACTCCACCCTTTTTCTTCGGTTCAGGTCTGCAGCAAACCGGCTTAGGGGCCTTAAAGCTAGACAATTGTTATTCTCTCTTCCTAGTAAGATCTTCCTTGATGAAGATCTTACCAGGTCATAGGTTGTGGAGCTCAAATGCTCCAGAGAGTTAGTTATGGCAGCAGGTCAAGCAGGGAAATGGGCAGTTATCAGGAACCTCAAAGCAATAATCAAGGACTCCTTTCCTCCAGGTTGGGATCCCCAACTTGGGACTTCTAAATGACGTGTCTGTTGGGAGAGGAGACAGAGTACAGGGATCTCTATCAATTGTTGGAATGGTAATGGCTCTTTTTGGTCATCACCAAGTCTATTATATGATGCTCTTGGGTCGTCAGACCTCCTCTTCATTACCGAGACCCACGAGAGCCCTGTACGGCCTCTCCCAGGTGTCACAGGTTATTACTAGTTGTTAGCTTGCAAACAGGGAACTCGGTGCTCCGGTGGGGTTAGAGGTTCAGGTGGAGTGGCTTGTCCTACTAGAGACACTCTCCAGTGCAAGGTCTCGGTGGTTGCCTCTGATGAGTTCGCCATATTCATGTGGGTTAGGCTTAGGGGCACTGCCCCCCACCCCAAGGACATCTACATTGCATTGTGCTACTTCCCTCCAGCTTCATCCCCCTACACTATCCACAATGGTCCTAAAGGGGACCCTTTTATAGATTTGTATACCGGTATCACTCAGTATTCTGCGATTGGAGAAGTTATCCTCCTAGATGACTTCAACGCCCGTACCAGAGCTTCTTATATCCCCCTTCACGATCATTTTATGGATGCGTTTTGTACCCAGGAGATTGATCCAGAGGAAATTGGGCATCAGAGGATGTAAGATGATATTTTAGGACCCTTTACAGCCTACGGTCGGCACCTCCTACAATTGGGAAAAATCTCATGACTTGTTGATCCGAAACAGGGTCACATGCTTCCCAGATTCTCGCTTTTTCATGCGCAGGCCTCATGGTGGGGGGGCGAGTGTGGTGGATTACGTCCTATCTAGCCAAAACCTACTACCCTCCATCAATCACTTTTTTGTTTACCCTATCCCACTTGCAGATCACGCTCTTCTTTTTTCTCTATATAGGTTGGTACCCTCCACACTCCCTCTCCTCACACAGTTCCCTTCTCTAACCTACTTCGTACCACCTTCCACTTCAATGATGGGGACTTTGATATCTTCTCTTCCCACATCCACCAGCTTCTCCCACCCGAGTCCCAGTTCTTCCCTATTAAGGATGTTGCCACCAAATTCACCTGTCTTTCGTCCATCATTTGGGAAGCTACCCTCGAGTCATTTCCTAGCTCCACCAGGGCCACACCCCCTTCACATCAGCCTAATATTCCCAACTCATATAACACTTGTCCCATGAACAAGTGGTACGATGAGGACTGCAAAACTCTCCACTGCCAGATCCGCCATGCTTTCATCCATGACCACCACTCCCCCACATTGAAATCCTCATATCGTTGTCTCCTCTGCCGCAAGAAACGTCTCTTTATCTCTCAGAGGAAATGGATCTTACGGGATTCATTCACCCACTCTCCCAAGCAGTTTTGGCATACCATCTTCCCCCGCCACTCTTCCCTCCCTCTTGAGCTTAACCTTGGATCGATGATCTCCCACACATCGACTCTATATGATATTCCGGGGCAATCTCCTATTCATGTTTCCTCCCCACCGTCTTGCCACTTATTCACATACAGGAACATCAGAGAAGCTATGAGAGAAATGAACAGTAGCAAGGCCGATGATGAGGAGGGATTTCAAGCATAATTCTTCAAACACGAATATGAGGTCTTGGGTAGTTACTTGGTTGATCTCTTCAACCATGTGGTTCGTTCAAGTTTTCCACCATCTTCGTCGCATCACATCATTCATCCGATACACAAATTGGGCCCCAACTCATATCCCAATAACTACAGGGCAATCATGGTTGGCCACACATTCTCAAAACTATATGCTACAATTCTCCACATGCAGCTTTCGAGAGAGTTGGAGCAGCGACACCTTAGAGCTAGGGGGCAGGCAAGGTTCCGACCAGCTCATCAGACCATTGACCACATATTTACTCTCTAAGCCATCATTGAGGAGGCACGTCATCACTCATCGAAAGTCTATTGCTGCTTTGTAGACTTTCAGAAAGCTTTTGACTCTATTCCGCAAGAGGCCCTTTTCCAAAGGCTCAGAGACATTAGTATTTCCGAGACCCTTCTGACAGCCATTATGCGCCTCTACGAGATGGTCCTCGATCGCATCCGCACTGCCCATGGGTTGTCAGACTTTATTAGGAGTACCATAAGGGTTTAACAAGGTTGCCCCCTATCCCCCACTCTCTTTGGTATATACATGATGAGTTAGAGACCTTCCTTCATGAACATATCCAGGACGGTGATGGTTGCCTTCTCCACCAGGGGTTGATTTCTATCCTATTGTTTGCAGACGACATGGTCCTCATGGCCTCCTCCCCTGAGGAGTTGTGGCGATAGTTAGATGCCCTAGCTCTTTTCTGTGATCTTCGACAATTGACAGTCAACCTAGACAAAACCAAGGTTATGGTTTTCAACAGGTTGAAGACCTCACACCTCCATTTCTTCTTCAAAGGAGAGGAGATTGAGATTGCCAACACTTATACCTACTTCCGGGGTACGTTTCTCTAGACCCTGCTTTAGCATGAGACAAGCCCTCCAACCTTGCATCAACAAGGGGTACGATTCTTTAGCCCTCCTTGAGAGACAATGTTTTCGACACCACCTTCAGGTCATCTCTTCCAAGATGTCCCTCATGAACACACTTATCAAACCTACTGTCCTCTATGGGTCTATGGTTTGGGGACCCTCTTTGCTTGAGTCAAATTGGGCTTTCGCTGAGAGAGTCCAGACACCTATCCTCTGCCGCATTATCAAGTGCAAACAGACTGTTCCCCAGCACATCATCCTTGCAAAGTTAGGGGCCCGTCCCTTGAGACTGGAGACTATGTTCAATCTGATCTCTTTCTTGCATTGCATCTGAAGCTTCGCTGACTCAGCGAAGGGGCATGACAAATACCCGTACTTGGTTTATTGTTCTTCAGAGGCTATTGCCCGTTCTGACCCTATTGATCTGGCTCATTGTTGGTACGTTGGGGTCTCAGATCTCTTAGGGTCTGTGGGGATTATGATGGATCGTCTCCCTCCGTTTCAGTACTCCTTAAACGCTCCGAGCCACCTTCTACCTACCAGACAGGAGATGAACAGGATTATCAGGGAGGATATCTATAGACAGGTCATTCATACCACTTGGGTTAACCCCTACAGGGGGTTATGCCCAAAGATGGCCTTTTATGCGGAGCAGTATCTAGAACTGAGGGACAGGCTTATTGTCCGTCCTCAGTACACTTTCCGCCATTGGATGCATGCTCTCTGTATACCCCTTGGACAGTTCAGAGTGGGTTCTCATAGGCTTCAGATTGAGACAAATCACCAAATGGATTGAACAAACAGGATATGCCGGTTATGCAGCCTTCAGGAGGTCGAGTCAGAGGAGCACTTCTATCTTCTGTTGCCCCATCTACTACGAGATCATAGCGAGGTTCCACTGCCTCTTCAAGGAGACCTGGGCTCTCTCTGTCTTCTTCAGATATGAGGACCAAAGATGTCTGGCTCTATACATGCAAGAAGCCCTCAGGCTTTGTGACCACATGATTCAGGGCCACACTAGACCACAGTCTATCTAGCGGATTACTTTCTTCTTCACTGTGCTACCTTCGGGGAGAGGCACTAAGTCCCAGATCGACACCAGCACGTCTTCTGACTCCAGATCAATATGGATTCGAGGGACCTTTCACAACCCCCCAGGATCTCATCGGCATAGCCAATCCAGTTCCAACTCCAGGAGTCAGACTAGATCCACCAAATCATCGCGGCGTGTTACTCCCTCCAGATAGCAGCACACGAGACAGACCAAACACTCCACCTCCTCCATTGGTTATCCATCTATTTTGAGTTTTTTCTCGACAACCTTGGATGCTAGGAGAGTTAGGTCCATTCCTTGATGGACCTCTCTCATTGCTTTTCCTGGTTCTTCTCCCATCTTGTATTTCCCCACCTCTCCATTTCGCTGAGGTCATTGGCTGCGAGTTGTTCTTTGCCTCTTTCCTATAGGGCTACTCCCGCTCTTTGTTGTATTGTTTCTCTTTCAGCTTTGCTTTCTCCTTGGGAAACCGTTTGGTTTTCCCACTTTGCTCTGACACTTTTGTAATCTGCAGTCCCTTTGACCTACGTTTGTGGTCATTTGTCGGAGATTAATATATTTATCTTTATCTTATCTACCTTCCAAAGTATCCTCTTCCTCTAGAAGAATAACCTCTTCCTCTTTGGGACCAATTTTGATTTTGTGAAGTACTTGCTTCACTTTCATGAGTATGTTGTCCTCTTCCACCATTGTTCTATCCTCTCCCTCTTGATTACCTTCCTCTATAGAGTTCATTTGTTGTCTTCTAGACAACTTTCCTCCACCTTCAATACACATTGATAGGTTTCCTCAACCGACTTCAACTTAAATATTCCAATCTCATCTTGAATTGAAATAATAAGTCCATTTATACACCTTAACACTTTTCTTGATCATCTTCCATATAACCAGCTCTAACGGAAAGTTTATAAAACTCTTATATGTACACTTAAAGACACAACTCCTTTTGCCTTCATTTCTACAACTTCTTCAAAAAGCTAAGTTGATAATCTAAAAGTAAGAACTTGCCTTTTAGCTTTGTCGCCATCGTCTCCCAACTTTTGATTCTATCTTTGCCTCTTCTTTCTTTTTCTGGCTGCGCATGATCCCACCATAAGGATGCATGACTTTTCAGCTTGGTCTAGGCAAACTTCATCTTCTTGGGATCCTCCATTGACTTGCAATCAAAGTATTTATCCATATTTGTTATCCAATCTATGAGCTTCTCAAGGCTCAAGCTTCCACTGTAGCAAGGGGTATCCAACTTTGGTTTACTGCCCAACTTTGCAACATCTACTCTCAGGTTCATCCAATATCTCTTCTACTTCATCCTCTTCAGTGTATGCTCATTTATCATTACTCAAATCTTCAACATGAGTTCTTCTTCTCTATGTTGTCTCCATTGCATCCAATCTTGTTGTGATCCCTCTCATCATAACTGTTGAGTCTGCAACTCTAGGTGCTCCTGGTCTTGCTACCCCTCCAATAGGATTACTTTTGTGTGCCATATCTTCTCCAAACTGCAAGATTCTCTTTCACAACTTGCCAATGACTCAACAAGAGTCTTCACACAAAGCCCAACAAGACAATTGGTGCAAAGGGCAATTAGGGGGCCAAGTGAATGGCTGCCTTACCCGCCATCAATGTTCCAGTACTCTCACTTTGTCAAGGACATAAGACTCTGAATGAGAACAAAGAATCTCTTTATTGATATTCAGTTGTCTTCCAAAGATTACACACACACCTCACACTCTCCCTTCCCCTAGGCTATGAAGAAGACTCCCTCGATCCAATGATTGGGTTACAATGAAAATACATCATTAAGTAGGCTCATAGATCTATTCTAACACTCTCTAAGCTTCTTTAATCTCTCTCTCGACTCTACATTGCTATAAAGCTGGACTCTTCTCTCTCCACTTGCTTATTCTCTCCCTTGCTCTACCTTGGATGGTTGAGATGACTCTCCAATGCTTTTCCAAAATTGACTTCAAATCTTGATGGCCTGACACTGACATCTTGCCACGCCCTTCAAGTTCCCTTTGGCTTGGAAAACGATCTGCACGTCACATTTGGTTGAGTTGGACAGTTACTGTTTGTACCTTTCAAAGAAGCAAAATTGTCGGTTACTATAGATCGGCGATTACACAACCGCCACCTGCACAAAGCAACGATTTCAAAACCAGTGGATGTTGTATGATTGTATTTTTGAGCTATTGATTAAAACTACTATATATAGTAAATTAAACCCAAACAACACAATAACATCAAAAGGAGGGAAATAAAGGAACAATCAACAATTCAAGAGTGAAATCTTACCATCACCTTGTCCCTTGTGGCTTCTCTCCAAGATTTTCCATCCGATTTTAATGTGTTATGATTTGGATGTGGATAGTTTGCTTGTAGCTTCAAAATGACTCTAATGGCTTCCTTGGATAGTTGAATGGATTTGCAAGAGTATGAGGATGCTTTAGGATAGCTGAATATGAGAGTATAATGAGGGCTTATGGATTTTCAAATTTCTTATTAGCTCAGCCATGGCCTAAGCATGTGTATTTATAGGATGGTAGAGGGATTTTCAGGTAATTTTAAATTATTTAGAAGCCTCTAGTTTAGAGACTTCTAGAATCTTCGAGGAGCTTCTCTAGTTCTAGAGGTTTCTTCGTTAGTTTAGGGGATAATGAGGATTAGATGAGAATTAAATGGAGTTTAAGGTTCATAAGGATGTAGGAGAGGCCAAGGTGGTAGGTTGGCTAGGGGGTAGTTGATTAAAAAGTAATTTTTAAATTGCAAGTGGGCTAATGAGTAGTTAATGCAATAAGATTGGTAGTTAAGTAGGCTTGTTAATAGGATAATAGGGTGATTAATTGGTCATAGGGGGATATAAAGGTTTATGGGATATAGGGAATATTATATAGGAAATAGGATTTTAATTAATTGGCCAGGATTATGATTATTGGACAAATTAACAAGATTTATAGAATTATTAAAGCGAGTGGATTTGGGTGCATACAATTTGCCCCTCTTTGAAAGGGCATTGCGAGTGAGCGAAGTGGGATGAGCAATGGTCTTTCAAAGTAAAACCATTTCGTGAATGAGTTAGCAGATGATGTTAGTAGACATGATGCCCCCTCGAGGGGTCATGCAATGAGGAACAAGCCAGATGGCCACTCGAAAAGAAATCCCCGGTGTGGGATAAGACCAAGACGATAAGGGATGGGGATGCCCCAAGTACTAATTGAGCTACGATTGAGATGCCCCAAGCATAATTGTTGTCAGATAGAGTGACTTAGCCTTGAAAGATAAGTCCTAGACAATGATCAATACCTAGGAGGGAGGTAGTTCAATTAAGATGATAAGACTAAAATTCCCGAGACGTCGACATTGTCTGGGAAAGGAAAAGACAAGATAGGCCACGAGCTAGCGGTAACTCCCTTGCAAGGACACATGCGAGGGATAGCTAGAAGCCTATAAAGGACATTCGACAAATCATTATTGATAATAAGCCACTATAATATAGGGTTCATAGCTCAATATGATTTAATAACTTCAAGTGACCCATAGGGGACAGGATGGGATGAGATGTTACTAGTGTCCGAGCTATCCCTGGGCACAAAAAAGTGGCCAAGTGTTGTCTAAATAGTCTTAAGAGACCTCAGATCGATATAGTTCTGACTCAGGATTTTGGACTTAAAATGGGGAATAGGAGATTATGCCCCGAAACAGTGATTTAGGATGACTTAGGGATGACGATAAGGTGATTAAATGTGATAATAGGATGTAGAAAGGGATGTGGGGATCAAAATTAGTGGACTAGGTTGGATAATATAGTTAGTGCGGGTTAAACGGGATGAAAGGGGTAAAAGAGGAGGTGAATTAGGGGTAAAAGAGGAAAAAGTGGGGTAAAAGAGTCATTTTGTCTTTTGGCTATAGTGAATTTTGTGTTTTGGAAACCAAGCCATGGATCGCATTCCTCGCTCGTCACATCGCAAAGAGAGTCCAAGAGCACCAGAGGGTGACCGAGGCAGGACCACCAATGAGTACTCCATCCCTAACTATTTGAGTTTGTCATTTATGCATTTATTATAGGCATTTAGTGCATGTACATCAGGTCGTGGCAATATTGCCACTGGGGGTAGTGCCCTCAATCAAACCGCAAGCTGCGGTTTTGGAAAACCGCAAGGGGTGACCTGCAGTTTTGCAATACCACATCAAGCGAGTTGCGTTATTGCAATACCGCAAACGAGGAATCGCGGCTTTGCAAACCGCACAGTTAGACCAACAGTTTTGCAAAACCATGGGTTTCGAATGGAGATATTGCCAAACCGTTAGTTAGGGCTAGATCATGAGTTACAATTTTGTGGCAATTAGGAATGATAGTTAGTTAATGGGTTAGGAAGAGAATGGGGATGGGGATAGGTTGGCAGGAAGTTAAATGGATTAAGGGTTAGGTTAGGGGATAGGGGAGAGAGGATAGGTTGGTACGAAGTTAAATTAGATGGGTAAGTTAGTAAGTTAGATGGGTGGAAAAATTAATTAGGAGGGGTCAGTAGCTAGATAGGAGAGGTTAGTGAGAAGCGAAGGTTAGGGGTTGGTGTGTCTAATGAGATAGGTTAATAAGACGAATGATTAGAGGGGTAGATAGTAGTTAGATGGGAATGGATAAACTTGGGTAGAGTAGTTAGTTTGATGGGTGAAAACACTGGTTAGGAAGGATAATTAGGTAGATAGGATAAATTAGGTAGAATGGGAAAGACTAAGTGGTGGGTAGCTAAGGGAGCTACGTTACATGAATGGGATGGGGGATTAGTTAGATAGGTACTAGGTGGATGGTATGGAATAGGTTAAATAGTTGGGATCAGATTATCAGGGTTCGTGTTTAGATAGGGTGTGTATTGGTGCAGGAGGATTTAGGCATTTTGACATCCAGATTACGTCAATCAGTGGTACTGCATGAGATGCATCGTTTGACACCCGCAGAGTATGGAATGTTTGAGATGGTGGGCCTTTACTACATTGTTACAATGCTCGTGGTGAGGATCAATAGGGCATTGATTACAACCAGCACATTCCATTTTGTGACTGGTGAGATGATAGTGACACTCGAGGATGTACTGTGTATTTTTCAACTGCCAATGAGAGGCAATAGGATATACTAGCGATCATATACCCTTAGGGCAACAGTGCAAATATTGGCTGGTCAACTTCAGATTGGGTGATTCTCGAGTGGATATTGATAGAGCTCTGAGAGGGGACTATTGATAGGTTGACTCTAGTGATTATGTCTCTTGTTACCAGCATACTCTTGCCAGACAAGAGCAAGCAGTGGTTCCACCTAAGATTGGGGGATGTGGTATCGGATATGGTGCAGGATTATCGAGTGTTTGCCTAGGGTCTCGTGGTATTGGCCCACCTATACAGAGAGCTTCATATGGGGGCTTATAGAGGAGCAGCGAGCTTAGGTCCCTCTCTATTAGTACAGATATGGAGTTGGGAACACATCGCAATAGAAAGACCATTGGGTACTCGTGCAGATAGAGAACCTGACCAACCTCTAGTATTTGGATGGTATATCATTCTTGGAGTGTAGAGATCCCATGCCAATGAGATGTGTTTTTACAAACAAGCATTTGATAGTCTACAAGCGGATCAAATCCCTTGAATGTCGTACATACAAGTCCAGTGGTGATGGGTTGAGGACGCAGACGTTACATGATTCATGCTCACCGAGTGCTATCTAACTGGTCGTCGTGATTACATTATTGAGAGATATAGGCTCGATTGGGTGAGGCGATAGTTTGGGAGGTAGCAAGATGTCCTCGAGGAAGAGCATTTGTTTGCTCACGGTGATATGGAAAGGCCGCAGTGGGGCCCTTTAGTAGATGGGGCACTATCCAGTGTTGATTATGAGAGCATTGCCCCTATTATATGGGATTATCACTTCCATACCATCATATCGAGGAGGAACTACGACATGGTGAGCTCAGAGACAACCTCAAAGATTGCTCAGACAGCTAGCCGAAGTGAAGAGGGGGGCTCTATGGAGATTACTAAAAGAATGGGCTCGACTAGGGAGACGAGCACAAAGACCATGGCCCCAGGCACAAAGCCAGCAAGATGCACAGGGTGGACCAGATGTTATGGATATTGATGGGGGAGATCAAGGGGGGCCGAGATGGAGACCAGACTAGAGTTGAAGATCAGGCAGGGAGGGGAGCAGGTGCAGATGATGCAGGACCATCTAGGCCACCTTTGAGCGAGGATGATCAGGCACTATTGGACAAGTTGAGGAGAGAGGTACAGGCCCGAGCTATAGAGATGGTAGGTATCTCAGCTGAGCGGGATAGGATGGTTGCAAATTTACAAGGACAAATCATACAGAGAGATAGCCAGATGGCCGAGGTGCTTGGACAGGTTACAGGCTTGATGGGAGAGGTGACAACCTTGCAAGGGCAATTGGGTTAGAGACAGGGTCAGGATGGACATATAGCTGCACTCTGGAGGCAGATTTAGAGCCGAGATGCACAAATAGCATCATTACAAGGGCAGATTGGGCAGCTTCAGTCAAGGCTGAGGGAGAGAGGCAGAGTTATAGGTAGCCAAGGAGGAGGGTGATATGGTACTAGAGCAATGTGGTATGGGGATGGTGATGAGACATATAGGTCGGCTGATGCGAGAGGTTCAGTACTATAGAGATTTGTATGAGGGAGCAGTGCCAATAGGCCAACATGCCCCAACTTTTAGAGCCAGTTCATCCCAGTTCGTGCACCACCCTGATAAGAGACCACCTGGACAGTAGTGATTCTGAATTTGTATTTATGAGATGGGTTTTTATATTATGGACATGTATTTAGTGTAGCACATTTATGCCCATGAGGCCCATTTTTTGTAGTTATATATTTCGACATCGACTCTTATGGACATTATGGACGATTGATATCGTTATTATGATTATGTTGTATATGATGTCATGATTATGTGATTGATAATGGATGACTTAATTATGTGATTGTTAGTTATGGATATACAGATCATGGATGTTATTGTTATGGATTTTGATTATGTGATTGGATATTATTATTTTTATGTGATGATGAGTAATTATGGATGAGAATATGATGATAATACATATGTTTAGATTATTGAGTAGATAATATAGATGATTAATATGTGTTTTGGTTTAGATGCAGATGATATTTATTGTTTTATGTTTATAATGTGATGGTATAATAACATGCAATGATAGGTAACGTGCTAGTAAATGATCCATTGATTTAATCATATGTCTCACAAATTATTGTTGGGTAAAATTCTCCTACACCAAGGATTGTTAGATGGGATAGTGAAATGATTAGGGGGATGGAATGGGTGGAGACTTGAAGCCATTAGATATGTAGGCAATCCAATTTACTTTTGCACTCGTGAGTATGAGTGTACCTATGACATGAGGATAGTCAAGGTCACATTGGACTCAAAGTGCGTGGGAACTCTATTTTAGTGATTTTCCCAATTTTTATGCTGGGTAGACACTTAAGGCCATCCTCATTCCCTTTTGTCAAAAAAAGACACAATTTAACACTTAAAAAGACAACTAAGGCAAGACAAAAAAACAAGATTATTGACTATGACATGAAAAAAGGAAAAAATATATATATTTGCAAGACTTATGATTATTAATAAACTGGTCGACGATATTTATATGTGGATATATATATATGGACTTGTGAGAAAATAACTCACATACACATATATAAAGGATAATGTAAGATATGCACACAATCTATTACTCAAGAAGATAATACCAAATGGAGGCTAAATACATACATATTGACTCCTATAAAGATATATTAAGAAAATGATTTAAATGATTTTGGACAATATGAAGATTATAAATGAAGGGACAACAATAGTATTATTTACAATATGACAAAAGCCATAAAAGGACTTATAAAAAAAAGGTCATTAACGGCAATATAGACAAGATGCCCTAAGAGAACTGACTTTAAAGGTATAGTTAAATATTTATAGGTAGATTGTGCCCAAAAATTGTTGTGGTAAATGAGACAAGGATTAAAGACCCATTAGAATGGCAAACGTGGGATCTAAAATGAACGATCAAGTTTCAGTTACAAAGCATATTACAGATCCTAGAGTAGGAATTTTATATGACCCTTCGTTTGTGATGAGGTTAGTGAGTATGATGCAGATTTCTGCTTAGGGGATAAATGGGGATAAACAAACGTGAATGCGATTGAGGTTGAAAGGAAGAAGAGTCGTCGAGGACAATGCGATCGGGATATGTATTAAGAGGTCAAAATGGAATGAGTAGGTATTTGAAAGTAGAGTAGATGTGTTAGAGAACTCCTCAACAGATATCCCCTTCACACTTATAGCAATGATTTGCCTCAATTTGAAACTTATATATCCTAATTTCCCTAAGCATATATTATATACCCACTATTAGGACTAGGGTCGCATGGAAATGATGTAATGGAATGGAAAGATGAGAGAAGCGGAGTGGCGATGGATGGATGTGCCCCCAAGAGTGGGGACTTATAGACGGAGGTTATTTGGAGCCCTTAAGTATAAAAACGCTTCAGATGCATAATATTCATGGGTTCATCAAGCTCATCACCATCTAATGTAGCCAATTTATATGCTCCAGATCCAAATTTGCAATAAAAAGAGGCCCAAGCCAGTTTGTTTCGAATTTGCCTTTCTTTTCTCGCTCTGCATTGGTGTTTTTCTGATTCTCCTTTAGGACTAGGTCACCAATTTTAAATTCTCAGGACTAGATCTTGCGGTATTAGCCCTTGAGCTTATTTTGATATGCCCTAAGATGATCCAAGGCATTTTGACGCTTTTCATCTAATAGCTCGAACTCTTGTAGTAATTCTTGTCTGCCATTATGATCAATAATCATGCCCCGCAAAGAGATTCGTAAGGAGGGGAGCTCAACTTCAACGGGTAAGATTGCTTATGTGCCATAGACTAGAGAATACAGAGTGGTCCCAATAGGTGTTCTGACACTGGTTCTATAAGACCAAAGAGCAAAATATAATTGTAAATGCCAATTTATACCGGCATCATTGACAATTTTCTTGAGAATTTTGAGAAGCGTTTTATAGTTGCTTCTGCTTGTTCATTGCCCTAGGGATAGTAGGGTGTGGAGAAATGTTGTTCAATGTGATAACGATTACACAAGTCTTCGACTGCTTGATTTTTGAAAGATTTGTCGTTGTCTGATATGATTTTGGCTGAGATTCCAAAGCAGCAAATAATCTAATTCAAAATGAATTTTGATATTTGTAGACTTGTGGTATGATTAGCGACATTGCTTTGACCCATTTGGTAAAATACTCCGTAGTAGTAATTATAAACTTATGTCCATCAAATGATGTAGGATTGATCTTGCCAATTAAGTCTAGTCCCCATATGGAAAATGGCCATAGGCTCATTATCGGTTGTAGCTCTTATGCAAAGGCATGAACGAGATTACCATGCTTCTGACAAGCTACACATTTACGCACATACTGGCAGGCATCATGATCCATTGTGGGCCAATAGTATCCAATTTGGAGGAACTTCTTGGCTAGGGCCATCCCACTGACATGACCACCACAAATACCATTGTGGACCTCCTTGATTGCAAGAGTAGCCTGCTCTGTTGTCAAGCATCTCAACAGGGTCCAGTCATAGCCTCGTCGATCAAGTATAGCACAAATTTGATAATGAGCCATTGATTGATGAGCCGGTAATAGTAATTGTTCAATTAGAAAATTACCTTCAAGGGCATCTTCTGGAAGATCTATTAGAGAACCAATAGTGGCCATTAAGTCGGTGGCTTTATTACTTCCCCTAGGGACTTGTTCAAATGTTATTGACTAAAAATTTTGTTTCAGTGGGTCCACTAATTGTTTATAGGGAAGTAATTTCTCATCTTTTGTCTAGAACTCTTCGTTCACCTATTTTATAATCAATTGAGAATCATCAAATACCTGAAGATGCTTTATATTCCATTGGATGGCAAATTGGAGTCCGGCAATTAAGGCCTCACATTCAGCAATGTTATCTGTGCATGGGAAAGCAATTCGAAAGGCTTTAGGAATTAGCTCACCTTGTGAGGTTACCAAAAGGATTCATGCTCCTGACCCATGTAAATATAACTTCCAGCTGTTTGATTCTTCAGCAGCCAGTATAGACTCATCAGGGAAGGCCATCATTAGAGGCTTGGTCTACAATAGGTGTTGCTGCAAGTCGATCCGCAATGGCTTGTCCTTTAATGGCCTTTTGATTTATGTATTCTATATCAAATTAGCTTAATAACATGATCCATTTGGCCATTTGACCAGTTAGGGCTAATTTAGATAGTATGTACTTGAGCGGATCAACCTTTGCCATAAGCTTGACTTGGTTGTTCAACATATAATGCCTCAATTTTTGGGAGGCAAAGATTACGGCCAAGCAAGCCTTTTCAATAGGGGTGTAGTTAAGCTCATATGATATTAAGGACCTGCTTAGATAATAAAGTGTTCTTTCTTTACCTTCATCATTATGCTGAGCTAGTAAGGCCCCTATAGCACAAGGTGTAGCAAAGATATATAACAGTAACAGCCTTCCTGAAATGGGTGGTGATAAAACTGGAGGTTTCACCAAATATTGTTTTAGATTCTCAAAAGCCTTTTGACATTCCAAGTTCCAATCGAAATGAGCTCCCTTCTTTAAGAGATGGGTGAAGGGATGACACTTATCTGCCAATTGTGATATAAACCGACAAATACCCTGTAGTTTCCCTTGAAGGCTTCTTAACTGTTTCAGGTTTTTAGGAGGCCTTTCAACAGTAGCTTTTACTTTGGCGAGATCTACTTTAATGCCTCTTCTAGAGACTATGAACCCCAAGAGTTTTCCTGAGGTGACTCCAAACACACATTTCTTAAGGTTCAGTCCAACCTTGTATTCTCTGAGCCTCTTAAAGATTTTCCTTAAGACCATAGGGTGCTCTGATCGGAGTTTAGACCTTCCTAGTATATCATCCACGTAATTTTTTACAATATCATGCATCATATCGTGGAATATTATTGTCATAGCCCTTTGATAAGTAGCTCCCACATTTTTCAAACCAAAAGGCATCACTTGGTAGCAAAAGGTCCCCCATGGAGTGATAAATGATGTTTTGTGTTGATCTTCCAAAGCAATTTTAATTTGATTATATCCCAAGAAACCGTCCATGAGGGAGAGCATCTCATACCCTACGATAGAGTCCATGATCATGTCTATATTAGGTAAAGGAAAGTCATCTTTGGGGCATGCTTTATTTATGTCCCAGAAGTTGGTAAAGATTCTGATTCCTCCTTGTGGTTTGGCCATGGGGACAATATTTGATATCCACTCAGAACAGTCAATTAGACAAATAAACCCGGCATCCAAGTATTTCCGCAACTCCTCTTTGACCAAGAGGGCCACTTTGGGGTGCATTTTGCGAAGTTTCTATTTAACCGATTTTGTATTTGGATGAACCACTAAATGATGCACTACCAAGGTTGTATCTAGCCCCAGCATGTCAAAATAATTCCGTGTGAATACATCTATATATTCTTTAAGAAGCTCGATGAGGATTTGTTGTTCTTCGGACGTAAGAAGTGCCCCCAATTTAACTATTTTAGGACTTTTATCTGTTATGATAATCACTTTTATAACCTCTTCAACAAAGAAGGTGATTGGTCCTGTAGATATGTTGGGGGTGATGATAATTCTTCTTCTGAAGCAAATTCTTCTAGGAGCTCTATATCTAATTCTAAATAGGACTCTTGTTCACTAGGAAAGGGTGGGATTTCTTCCAAATTTGGAGAGGGATCATGATCTTCATATTCTTCTTCTTCAATTTGATGTAAAGACACTTGTTGCTCTCCAAAATATGCAGACTCATTTAGACTAATAGAAAACCCTTTCTTATGGTCTCCTAATGGCATAAAATCTCTTGCTCCCTGATATTCAATAATGGCTTCATCATTCTAAAATATATCAAAAGAAGGCTCATTCTTCTGATCCCAGTCTATAAGTGTGGGATAACGGAGGGAGACGATGGTGGAGATGGTAGTGTCAAAGAAGAGATTGGTGGCAACCAAGTCTTCGTAAAGACTATAGATGGAACTTATTTCGACTTTTTTGTCAGAGGTAGACTCCTCAAGAACCGAATAAGTGTCCAAGACGATAGTGCTTAGGTCAATGCCCAGAGGTTTGTATCTTAAGCCAAGATATTTCGGGTGTTCTTGAATCCTTATAGGTTCAAGCCTGCCTTGTTCATCTCTTCCTAGTCCTTTGCCCTTATAATTCATATTCTGAAGCATTTTTTGAAGTTGGGGGTACTTTTGCTTATGAAATTCTAGGACCTCCTCTTTGGGAATGAGCCACAAATCATCGAGCTCGTCTAAGTATTCTTCTGACAGCATGCTTGCACTAATAAAGGCCCTGGACCCAAACTGATAAATAACGGGTTTATCTTTCCTCGTGGTCGAGGACCCATAGCTGCGTGGGGAGAGTGGTAAGTTTCCAACACAAAGGGTTTTGTATTCATACTCTCCACATCCCTTGGAAGTGGTCTTAAGACGAGTGATGTCTGGGGATTCGGATGAAGCAGGTGATAGATCATCAGGGTGACTAGACTTTGTAGCTTTGCGATTATAAGTGGAACTATGGGTGCTAGGGCAATAGCTAGTGGGATGAGATTGATCCATTTGACAGCTACGAAAGTGTTCTATTTCTCCCGGGATGGTAACCTCCATTCCTGAATGAGGGAATTTTAAGCATTGATGGAGGGTAGAGGGAATTGCTCTCATTTTATGAATCCATGGGCATCCCAGAAGTAAATTATACAAGAAATCAACGTCCACGACATGAATTAGGGTTTGATGGACTACGGGTCCCATGGCTATTGGAACATGAATAGTGCCTACAGACGGCCTCTCATTATCATCATAAGCTTTGATCATTATCAAAGTAGCCCCTAATAAAGACTTAGAGTACCCCAATTTCTTGAGAAAGTCAAGATTGCACAAATTCAATGCTAACCCTCAGTCTATGAGTACCCAAGGGATCTTATGATTGGCAATGGAAATTTTAATGAATAATGGATATTTATGATGAGGGCCTATAGGTAGCATATCATGTGCACTGAAAGTAATCTGTTAGGAAAGAGATTAATAACCCACCAATGCCCGAAATTGACTTGTGTCAATATCCCTAAGGACTTTTAATTCATTTAGGACTTGATTGAGAATCTCCCGATGTACCGATGACATCTTAAGAAGATCCATGAGAGAGATTTGAGATGGAGTCTTCTCAAGCTGTTGGATGATGTCATACGATTTGTCGAAAGAACTTGAGACTTTTTTAGAAATAGTGACTTTTGGAGATGTGGAGGTGGATGGGTCTTTAGGCAATGCTCCAGGAATGGTGATCTTGCCACGCCGTGTAGTAACTACACAGTCAGTTGTTGCGCTATTAATTTTAAGGATGGTGGATGTGTGGGCTCTTGGGGCCTCGAATTTTAATGGTATTAATGTAATGGTATGGAATGGAATGATAGTCGGTTCTATTAGAAGTGGAGGCCTGACCCTGAACCTTTAGTGGTCTCTTTTGCCTCTGATCGTGCTTAGGCAAGGGGTCCTAATATATTCCTAGTTGTTGATTCTTGGATTGATTAGTCGGGCTTTCCCCTTCTACTTCTATATCTCCTTTCTCAATTAAATCTTGGATGAAGTGCCTCAATTGCATGCATTTCTCAATATCATGCCCCTTGACTCTGTGATATTGGCAAAATTTATCTTCGTGATACCAATCTGGTCGTGGCTTACTATCATCCAATGGTCAAATTTCAAGGAGAGTCAACATATTAGTAGCAATCAATTGTTGTAGGACCGTTTATGTGAGTCCTAGTTAGAGGCCTCTTTCCCATTCAGGGCTTTAGCTTTCCCTGTGGTACCCTTATAGTGGAGACATTTTGCTTTTTAGTGGTAGGGGAAGCTTTTTGTCTGTACATGTTTAGAATCTGTTACACCATCCCCTATGACATTTTTATTCTTAATGAAAATGATAGGCTTACCCGAAAAAGTGTTATCTTGGTTTGACCTTGTTCATTTCGAGTATACATAATTTGTCCCCTTCTGAATGAGTGCCTTTCCAATTTGGATCCCCTTTTCTATAATTTCATCAAAAGACTTGGCACATTGTAGCTTTAATTGGTATTTTAATTCAGCATTGAGATTGTCAATGAATATCTTGGCTAACTCCTTTTCAGGGACCGTGCAACGAAATCGACTAGCGAGGATTCTCCATCTGTTAGCAGAGGTTCCTGATTTCCCAGAACTTGCTAATTACAAGGACAACTGTGGGAGAGGTAACGGGTCCTTATCTTGCAGAAACACAGATTCCTAAAGACATATCGCAGAAATAAAGCAGATCTAGATATTCCGACTAGTGTGATTCTCATCTGAAGTTCATCAAGATGGCACTATAGATTCAACATTCAGTACACAATATGAAATAGCCAAGTGCTCATGAAACCTTCGATATATAAAACTTTATCATATACAATACATCAAGTTTACGATAAGATTACAACACCAATTCAATTACATCATCAAAGAAACTTATCCTTAACAGGAATCAAACCATTTCACTGTGTTTACAAGAGACCTCTATTTCATGGATCCAGTACCTAATTCTTCCATGTCTAACCTCTCTCAACTCTTCGCAGCTTCCATATATACATAATTCACTCTCCCTATCTTAGGCACATGGTTACAACAAACTACATTTGGAATCTTCAACAACTATAACCTCATTATAGGCTTCCCAAGTTAGAGAAGCCCAAATCCACGCAATCCGTTCAAAAGAGAATACAGTTGATGACTAATCATCTCGTGTATGCTGACTTGTTATACTGCTGAAATGTCCTTATGCTGCGATGGCATCCTGTGTGCATACTTTCCCGCTAACACTTTCCCGAACTTAATTAGTTGTCTCATTCCGAGACAACGCAAAAGCAATACAACTGGAAAGTAGGAGAACTCAAAATCATAAGATCCTAAACAAAAGATCACAAGATAACCTACCGTGCTTGCGGGTTTTTGATAGGCTAATGAGACCAAGTGGCCGCCCTTTCAGGGTTTCAACCAATTGAATCTCTACGAAACAGAACAATAAATGAAACACAAGGAGCCAACAAAAAAAATATAACCTGCAGTGCACCTAAGAATGGGCAAGAAGTGGTATAGAACTGGTTGAAGACGGAGTCACTAAAGACTCAGTTGACTTCCTCTGTCGAAGAAGCACTAGGAGCTGACTAGGAGGAACAAAAACAAGATCACTGACCATATGAGCAATGGAGCCATCTAACGTAGCCAAGTCCTTATAAGTTTGTCATTCCAATAAAGCTTCTTGGACCCCCCGAACCAATGCACGTAGGGGAGCCTGAGCATACAGCGTATGCTGCAAATCAGCATCATCACATGAAGCAGTGTTAGCCTTCGCAGACACAACCTTTGCATCAATATCACCGGAAAGCAAGGTAAGACGGTTTGCATATCTATTCGCTGAACTGCAGAAAAGGCATTGCGCTTAACCTGAGTTTGCCACCTTACAAGTTGATCAATAACTGTATCTCGTGCGCTGATCGATGCGTTCAACGTAGCATCCATGGATTGTGGAGTAGCTTGTGGGTTCAAAAATTATGTGGAAGCAGACTAGCAAAATCGGGTTACAAACCAGTCCAAATACCTTGGAGTTGTTGGCGCCAATCCAACAGATTACGAGTAATTTGCCCAGCTTGTTGTATAGCAACACCGAGTTGCGTCTGATACTAGATAAGCCACTCGCACAATTTGATAGTCTCGGCTTTGATCGTCAGGCCTTGTTGAGTATACTGGGAATGCAGTTTACTATGCTGCTAGTCCTAGACAAATTGATTGAGAAGCAAAGGAAGTCGATCCGTATAGGATTGGCTGGGATCAATAATAACCTATTGAACAAGGTCCGGGCAAGCAATCTGTAGAGCATCACATGCGTGCTGAAGGGCTTGCTGGAATCCAATATTCTCGACTTCCAACTGTGAAACCTTTAGGACCAAAGATTGAGCCTGCTATGACAAAGATTCTTGAAACGCAACCGCACCTTCAATTTCTTTACTTAGTGAAAGCTGAGTAACATCGAGAGAAAGATCTGTTAAAACCGGTGCACTACCCAAAGAAGTGGCCGGTGCATGCTAAAGAGGAGCAAGCGGCAACAAAAACATCGTTCTTCGAGTTTTTGGTACAGGCACATCCAGCATGGACATCAAAGACAAACTTGTCAAAGTAGACAATGGCTACGTAATCAACTGCGTTGCACTTTTTCGCAAAGGATCCAATGATGTTTGCACTGAAGCCAATATAGTAGTGGGGGAAAATTGAGTCTCACAGTGGCCAATTGTGGTTGCTCCACAGACAGAACTGAAGGTTGAGAATTTGGTGGGTTGGACTGAGCAGCAACATCAACACTAGCAACTTCGGCTTCCTTAAGTGCGGTTGTGGTATCTTCCATCTGTGGGCATTGAGCTTCCTTCTCTGTCTCAGCGTTGCACTGTCATGTTGTCTTAGTGACACCTTGTTGACGTGGTTCCTCGGCCATAACTTGTTGGCCGGCAACGATGGCATCTTGTGTCGCGGTGTCTACCTCCTACACGTTGTGAGTGGCAAGATCTTGAGCCCATGCATGTGCATCCTACATCTTCTGTGCAGCTTCAGCGTTGGCCCTTTTCTTTTCCTCTTGGTGGCGTCGTCGTGCAACAACACGATCAGCTTCTTCACATGCAGCTTGCTTCTCTTCCTCAGTCGGGGACTCAGGGATAACTTCCTCAGTATCTGAAGGTGGTTTATCAGATTGCAAGAAAGAGGAGGATCGTGCAGCCATCTAAATCTGTGAGCAAGAAACTGAGCCCTTCCTCAATCCACCCCGAGAAACATCATGTGCAGCCACTTGTGGAAACGTTGTCTTGAGCCAGGCACTAGTCAGCATCGAAAGATGGGAAGTGGCGGTGGTAGATCCAGGGGCATCCATTTCAACAATGTCTGAGTCCTCAGGATCCTCCTTCACCATGCAAAACCTGTGCATGGATCGCTTGCGCCGAAGGGTAGACTCTAGTGAACTTTCCAGAAGGGCATCCAGAGGTTGCGGCAATGGTGCTCCTCCAAAGAAAATACCATGTGCAGGATCCATCTGAGCCTATTGAATCCTTGTTGCTTCACCCAAGGGGTCCATTGCAAAGGATGGTGGACAACGCAGAAGGGAAATCCATAGCTCTGGGGGCAACTTGTTGCGGATCTGCACGGTATGCACAACCTTCCAAAAGAAAAATTCTTTTTCATTCTCATCCTTATACAAATCACCTGCCATGTCTTCTAGCATTAGGTGGTATATTTCGGTTGCATCAGTCTGTAGCTCAGTGCAATCACACGGAGAAGTGATCTTCGGGACATGAGGATCATCGTACCAAGAAACTTGACTCCTCGTTTTGCATCGTGGTGACAATGGTGGGCTGCGTTCAACTCGTTGTTTACCCCTTTTACGTTGTGGTAGCTTCGTCGGTGGAGTAGATGAACTTGGAGGTGTTGCTTCAGGGGGAACAACCTAAAGAGGAGTAGCCCATTGTGTGGCCTGAGCTTTCTGCAACACCACCTCCCACTGCACAATAGACATGTCCAAGAGCAACCCCAATGGCATGGTAGTCATTGGTGGGAGCTCATGGATCCGAATAGATGTACCCTCTGGAAGGCGTTGAACCACAGCATGTTGGCCCAAAAATTTCATAACATCCAATGGGATCCAAGGATGCATAGCTACCATCTGAATGAGCTCTTTCTCCCAATTGTCGAACATGATCCTGAAATCGATTTGTGGAAGAAACAACCAAATTGGCAAATTGCTCATCAAGCTAATAATTGGTGTCTAGATGGACTTGCGCCACTGGGGATTTCCATTGAGTGAATACGAGGAGAAATACCAAAAATTGGTATTAGGAGTGCTTTGCGGTGCCCAAGACTTTGGCAATGTTCTGCTCCAATTCCGCAAGAAGGAATTCTAGCCAATTGAATTCTTCTTCGCCACAGATCATTCGATGCGCAATATCCACCACACCCTTGGTAGCCTTAGTCGTGGCCTTGTAGTCTACCAAAACCGTTGAGAAATACACTCTGCTAACAACCGCACCGGCTCATCAAGGAAAGATGCCAACGAAATACCACCGTTCTCTCTAACCACAGTAGCTTTGATTTCGGCGAAGATTGGTGGCGCTTTAGACTTGTAATCCATGAGGGATTTGCCTCAGGGAGGGATTCTGATTGCACGAGCCATTGCTTCAGTGGACAAATACACTGTTACATCGTGCGACAAATGAAAACAATGTTGGTTATACCGTGCCAACAACTACATTATGCTAGACCAATCCCCAACAGTTGGTAACCGCATTAGGCGCTCGACGTCTAAGCCAATTGTTGACAATTTTGCCCCACAGGCCAAATCGTCACCATTACCATTCGAAGCTTCACTCACCATGACCATTTGCCTTGAAACCCAGGTCTTGACCCTTGAGAAATCAAGGATAAGTCACTTTTGTGTAGGTACAAGCGTTTTCTCATCAGGGAATGATCATTTCTAGCACTTACAAAGCAATCCGGGTTTACCAAGGTGCATGTCTGATTAGCTTTTATAAGCCGAAGTAGTCGAAGAACCTAAATGGGTCTACAGTGCATATCGGGTTTACTAAGGTATCTTACTTATTTACTTTTATAAGTAAAAGCAATCCAAGGGCCCGAGTTGGTCTACAGAGGGAAGCGGGTTTGTGCATCGACTTGTCTTATAAAGTTTTTATAAGTAATGGCACTTGTAAATCCCAAAAAGGTTTAGGGCTTTTTCATTGGCAAGGTGGACTTTTCAAAAGTTCCAAAGGGTTATTAACAAAAACCCCGAAGGGTACGTACCCTTGCGGGGGGCACTTATGCAACGAGGTAGCCTTTACAATTCTTCCGAAAGGTATGTTTTAAAGAGAAGTGACTTTGTAGAGGGCATCTAGGCATTGCGTAGGGACGTTTACAATTTCCCCAAAGGGTATGTGCCCTTGTGGGGGACAGTTCAAGCATGAAGAAGACCTTGGCAAAAGTTTTGAAGGACAAAATCAATTTTTTCGAAGTACACATGCCCTTGCGGAGGGCACTTGGTCAGTGGCAAGACCCTTTCAAAAGTTCCAAAAGGCACTTTTGAGGACGAATAGCCCTTGCGGAGGGCACTTTGCAATGAAGTGAACCTTTTCCATTCTTCCGAAGGGTACTTCTGGAAGAACCTTACCCTTGCGAAGGGCACCATGCAACTAAAAGGACCAACTCAAGAAGCCCGAAGGGCATTTTTGGGAAGTAGAAGCCCTTGCGGAGGGCACCTTCATAGTGTCAGGGACATTTCGAAAATTCCCGAAGGGCACATGCCCTTTCGGAGAAAGATAGCCAAAGGAGACGAATTCCTTCGAACTTTTTGTCTGAAGGAACTCCTTCGAACAAAAGTCCGAAGGAATTCAGAAAAAGGCCCGATGGAGGATATCCCTGAAGAAAACCCGATAGAAATAAAACAAAGGCGGAAGGAAACGAATTCCTTCGGACTTTTTGTCCAAAGGAAAAAGTCCGAAGGAATTCAGACGGATCAAAAAGCCCAAAGGTCGAATGAACGCCATAAACACAAGCAAGGAACAAAAGCCCAAAGGCTAAAGCATAAGCAAAGGCCAAAAAAGAGAAAAGAAAATGCCAAGCACAGGAAAATATAAACACAGAGGCCCGACCAAAATAAAGCCCGAATCCCAAATTAAAGTAGAACACGGGAAAAGCCAGAGAAAACACGAAGTGAACTAAGCATGATCAATAGCATGAATAGAGACGTAAGCACAAATAGGACTAAACCAAAACCGAACAAGAAGTAAGACAAGCGCAGACATAGAGGCATGAGCAAAGACTGAAGCAGAACTGAACATGGACATAAGCATGAATAGTGAATAAAACAAACGCAGAATAAAGACAAAGGTAGGATGAACAAAGATCATGCACAGACTAATGTGAGTGACTCCAACAAAGTGAACACGTTTAAGAAAACAAGCATGCTTCAGTTCTGAAAATAGAGTTGTCTTGCATGATGAACGGGCAAAGTGTTGAACGTTTCAAACAGCGAAAAATTCCATGCACGCACTCTCGTTTGTCTTAAAGCTTGAAACGTTCCGACAGTTCAAACATAATTCTTAATTTGGCATTTGCATTGATTTCATGCAAAGGGGAGACTTTCAAACGTTCCAGTAGTTCGATTGGATTTGACTACTCTTGTTTTTGAGTTGACTGGGTTTCAAGTCAAGACATCTATTCGTAGATTTCATGCATCCAAATCTTGTCTTTTTTTTTCAACGCAAGGAATTTTCATGCAAGACAAAATAGACTTTTGTAAACGCTGAGTTGGTTTGAGTTTACTCCCTCTCTATTTTTCAACACCAATCTCTTGGCTTTTTGTAATTTTCTATATTAATGGTTTTTCAGCCTTGTAAAATTCATCCCTCTTGGTAAGACCACAATCTGCCATTGGTGAGTTGTGTAACCTCTTTAATCAATAAAAGGACTGTACTTTCAGATTTCAAGTGCTGACATAGTGTACATTCATTCAGCAATTTGCATACGTGATAGATTTCTGTCCCTTCCCAAATTCTGATTCGTACCTAGTTGCTAGTTTATCATGTTATGCAGGGCATGTTCAGTGTTTTATGTCTTTTGTTGAAGCTGTAAGTGGGATGTTAGGTGGCTGCATAGTGTCTTGTATCAGACCTCTCTCCATCGTTTTCCCTCACGTTTTTGTCATTGGATCGAACCTTCTCATGAAATACTTATGCATAGGGATCAATTGAAATCAAAGGTCTTCCTTTTCCCTTGTTTGTTCAGTGTTCAAAGTTCCAAGTAGGGTGAATCGACATTCTAGTGTATCGCCGTCATTAGGTAGGATTTCCCCTTCAAGTTTCTTTCTCCCTTTTCCATGGTAGTCTGCAACACAGAGTAGAGATCCTCATTGATACATCTTACAGGAACCAGCCTTCTCTAGAGGTTCTTCTCACCATTGAGGTACCCACCCTCATGAGAAGATCCCACTGTTTCAACTGGAGAGAGAATTAGCCATTTCAGCACGTCTTTGATTCAGGCAACTCCAAGTCGACAACACCAGCCAAATGAGGTACCAAGCCATTCGGCGCAAATAGTCTATTTCATGCATGTTGTGCCATAACACTACTGTGAGGATCGAAAAATTGTATGTTGAAGCGAGACCCCTATCTCCAAATCCTCCTTCAAATCGACGAGTCTATTTTTGAAATTATGCTCAAACCCAATGATACTAAGAGAAGCGGTCATGACTATTTATTGAGAAAAATAGGAAGCTCACAAAGCTGAGAAAGTAAACCCGAAATAGCAATTAAAAAACTCAATTAGCAAAGGTTAGTGGTCTATAATGAATTGAATTATTTATACACTTTTGGTTCACTTGGCCCTTCAAGCTTGCGCATTTAATATTTGGGATCCTAAAATCCCTCACTTGTGTGAGCTAGCTTCAAATTTGAATAAATGTTGCACCCCCATTATTTCGCGCACGACAAAAAATTCAGCTCGACGGATGTGGCATTCAATGCAGTCGATGCGGCACCAATCTGGTTGTTGAAGAATGTCTGATGCGACATGCCACCGTCTTTTCGTTGATTGTGACGTAAAACTCTGACAGTGACGTTATAAGTGCTTGCCCGCATGCTTTGGCCATATCTCCTTTTTAGCAACCGTTATTCGTAATCATAACCCCAGATCTGTTCAAGTACGATTCCCGAACTTAATAGATGACCCACACTTATCTTTCTTTGAGAACGCCACTTACGAGCTTGTCCACCTATAATGACTAGATAGCCAGCATGTGCTAGTCCAGCTATACCATGCCTATCTTGTATCGTTACCGACTGCCATTGATCCTGCACTCTACTAACAACTTACTCGAACACACAACGCACATAAAACACAAACCAAACTTCAAAGAATTTGCATGAATGTAACTTTCCTAACTAAAAGGGATGTGCGAAACCGCACTTTCTTTCTACAATTGTGAGCCTAACGACGATAAACTTTGAGTCTACATCCATTAACCTTTCCTGGCAAAATATTACCTTCTAGGTCCCACAAGACTACAGTCCCACTTTGCAAAAACTCGTGAACAACATATGGACCTTTCCATCGAATGGTGAGTTTACTGGGAAACGCATGAAACCTGTTGCCATATAGCAAAACTAATTGCTCACAATGAAATTCTTTTGTGCGGATATTCTTATCATGCCATGCCTTTTGGCTTCTTTTGTTAACTTCCTGCGCCCATACAGCTCTGTGCCTATCTTCATCCATGCGATTGAGGTCCAACAATCAATTTGTAAGTGATTCCGCATCACTGAGACGCATTGCATTAGCAACTCGCAAGCTAGGCACAACATATTCCATAGGCATAACAACTTCCATCCCATAGACCAATTGGAATGGAGTAAAACCTGACACCCACTTAAAATGAGTGCGATAAGCCTAGATTACCGCAAGAAGTCGATCCTCCCAATCATCTTTCTTAACATCACAAACCTTTGTCTGCTTGTCCATTCGCTTGTGGATGATACACCATGCTTTTATGATGGGAAATCATAAATTCTTCTGTTAGTATCTAGATAGTCTTGTTCAAAAAATGCATACCCCGATCACTTACCAATCACAGCGGGCACCCGAATCAAGTAATGATATTCTCATACAAAAATTTAGCAGTGTCCTTAGCTCCGTAACTTGGTGTAGCAACAACCTCGACCCATTTGGTAAAATAATCTGTCGCAGTGATTATATATCTGGCATTATTGCGTTTACTTGCTAGATTAATAGGGCCAACAAAATCAATTCCCCACTATTCAAATGGTTGTTGCGTTAACATGGGATGAAGAGGCATCTCATCCCTCTAAGTGGGTTTACCCATACGTTGGCAATCATCACATTGTTGTGCAGCCCTCTGCGCATCCCCAACAAGATGTGGCCACCAAATACCACTTTGAAGTGTTTTCCTTGCAATAGCTTCCCCCGCAAAATGTCCACCCGCAATGCCTTGATGCGCCTCTTCTAGGACTTGTGGTTGTTCGTGCTCTAGTGCTACTCATCGTAGAACCTCATCCTTCCCCATATGATAGAGAAATCCATTTACAATACTAAAGGGAAGCACCTTGGTCAAGAGCTGCTTCTTTTCTTTTTCGGTATAGTGTGCGGGTAATGTCCCCTGCTCCAAGAAGTCTGCGATTTCTGCCAGTTGTTTGGGAATCGCAGAGACTCGAAACAAATGGGCATCAAGAGACTCATCAAGGATATCCTCTGGGTCCTCACCGTTATGCAATCTGCTGAGATGGTCAGGACCAACGTTCTCCCGCCTTGGCTTAACATTAATCCAAAATTGGAATTCCTAAAAAAGTATTAACCAACAAGATATCCATCCGCCCAACATTGGCTTGTTTACCAAATATCGTAGAGCTTGATGATCCGTAAACAATTCAAATGGGGTAGCTAGCAAATAATGCCAAAAATTTTGTAGCACAAATACAATCGCTAGAGCTTCCCTCTCGGTTGTGGTATAATTATTTTCGGTCACAGACAGTTTTTGGCTTGAAAAATGGATTGGATGGTCCAATCCTCCTTCATCGGGATGCACGAGCACTGCGCCAACTGCGGTACCTGATGCATCAACATGCACATGGAAAGGTTTACCCCAGTCAAGAAAAATAAGAATCGACATAGTAACTAACTAGTATTTGAGATCCACAAAAGCTATTTGGCACTCTTTGGTCCATACAAAGGGAACACCTTTGCACAATAATTTCTCCAGTGGAGTTGAGATAGCTGCGTATCCTTTTATGGATTTTCGATAATACCCCATGTGTCCTAAAAATGATCGCACTTCTGTAGAGGAATTTGGTGGTGGCATACTCACTATTACTGCAATCTTCGCTTGATCCACCAAAATTCCCTTACTACACAACATGTCCTAATAGAACACCAAACGGTGAGAAAAACAAAGATTTTTTTTAAGTTAAGCGCAATTCGAAGCTCTCTGCATCTTTCCAACATTAGTCTTAATTTTGATAAGTGTTCTCGAAACAATGAGAGCACTGCCCAATCGTCTAAATATAAATCTAGAAAATCATGGATGAAATCCTTGAATGCAATTACTACAACCCTGGAGAAAACCACAAGTGTGTTCTTTAGACCAAATGGCATTACCTTACATGCAAATGATCCCCATTCTGTAGCAAATGTCATCTTGGTTCTGTCCTCAGCTGCGATGGGCATCTAATGATACCCACTAAATCCATCAGTGAAGGAATAGACCTCATGTCCAGCTACAGCGTCCAATACTTAATCAGTAAACGGTATTGGAAAGGGGTCATTAACACAGGGATCATTTAGAATGCAATAGTCTCCGCAGATACGAATCTCGCCTGTTTTCTTAGTCTGTACGACCATAGGACTCACCTAGTCCACTTTTTCCACAAGAAAATATTATTCCTACGTCTTGCATACTATTCAATTCAATTTTGACTTTCATCTTCATATTAGGATTGAAATGGTAAGGCCTCTGCTTGACGAGGCGTGCACCTTCCTTAAGTTCTATATGCATTTCCCCTAAAGAAGGGTCCACCCCTTTGACTTCTACAAAAGTAGTAGGAAACACATTTGCGTAATCCCGCAAAAGCTATAATGCTTCCTAAATGTCCTTCCATTCCCAATAGTCACCAACATGTGCCAATTTTGGTGTCTTCCGACCCGATGTTCACAATTTGTTCCTTTAGTGGTTCCTGATACACTTTGCGCTCATCTTCTGGAATGGATTGTTGAATGCCCCACTCACCCTCTCGCTCTGGAAATTGTATTTATCACAGTCGGTCTTCTTCAACGTCTTCATCCATGGATTCAGGTAATATTTCGTAATCCAGTTTCAGCTAGAAAAACTCAGCGAGTTCTAAAGAATCTTCACTAACTGAATCAGAGTCATCAATAGACTCCTCTTGAATATGATGGCAAGGCTGAATTTCGATCTTTGCTTTACCTCTGTGCTGAGTCTTCATAGTCACAGCGTCAATAAGGTCCCGAGCGTCTTGTTGACTGTGCTTGACTTCCATGGTGACAGCATTAATAAGTTCGCGAGCCTCCATCTCCTCTAGCTTTGAATCATGATCGTTGTGCAAATCTTATACTTGTCCATGGCATAAGAATATTTTCATCATTTGTAGCGCATTGTGAACCAGCGGACTCTCGCTTTCAAATATGATAGTTTGAATAAAGTCGTTCTGCAACTAAATCCAGTGTTGTGTCTCTTTACGGCGTTCTTGGTGAATGTACCTAGTAGGAAAAACCCCTAATGTGTAAATAAAGCAATGCGGCCAATACTTCGAATTGATTTCTTCGGCCATCCATACTTCAACGCACCGTTGAATATGGTTCTGGGGGCATTCCCCTTCTTGAAATATGGGCCATTCCCTTTGCACTTCTGCAAGCAATTGAAACCATGCGATGAGCAATTCGCACACTTCTACCCATGTCTTACTACTACTGCGATGTACTGCCCACCAGTTAGATGCAACTCCTTTTAATGCGTAATTGAGGGTACTTACCCTTTGGCTGTCCTCAAGTATATGTATTTGGAATCGCATTATAAATCCACCAATGGCAAAGCACTGAGGTATTTGCTAATCAATCGCATAAACCATGCACAAGGGTTTAAGCTCATGATCATTTCTAGCCCAATTTAGCATGTAAGTGTCAGAATCACCACTAACAAAAGAAGCTCGGTCCCATGGGAGTATACCTTTAGACGTAGGCTCAATGTAGTCACGATTCGTAGAACCAGCTTGATATAACAGCTCTATATCAAACTGTGTAGGTGAGTGTAATGACAAAGATCGCACTTCATCTTCTACATCTAAGGAAATATTCAAAGGTTTGAAAGACCCCTTATCCCACAATTCAGTGTTTTCTGGCTCTACTGAAAGAGAGTTGTACAGGTTCATTGGCATGTTGCATTGTATATCAGGGACATTCTGCGTCGTAATTCACATCCAATTGTTCCCTCTCGCTACGTAAGGAGAATCAGGTTCCTTAGGAATTATGTATGACTTGGAGTCTCTGTTAAGAGGAATGATGATTATACGATCATCCTAGTGTGATTCTATTTGATTCATTACCGTGTTGATGGTCATCTTACCATCATAGGCCCACTTTTTCCCCAGCAAAGTTGGGTAGTGAGTTTCATATGTCTTCATATCTATTACTTCAAAGTCACCGTGTAGAGTTAACTCTGTGATTTTAATCTCCACATCTTCCAAACGTCTTATAGGCTCTACCCTGCCATAGTCCGCCAAACTGAGTGTTACAGGATTGTAACTCAAAGGTCTTTCAATCGCCTCCCAGGTAGATCGTGGGATCATATTCACTGTGCTCCCAAATTCAAACACAACATTTGGTATCTCGTACCCTGCTAACTCTATATCTACTCTAGCATCGACATCCCATGGTTTCTTAGTCTTGACAACCCAAACCATCTTCTCAAGCCTTTCCTTTCCCCTATGCGCACATTCGATCAAACTATGCAAAAGATTGGTGATATTTTGTGATATATCTTCATTTCGTAAAGTATTGAGCAATTTCATCAAGTTTGTCGATGTTGTTACAACCCCTTCTTGTTTCATGATCCGCACAATCTGCGCATACCTCTACACAACGAGTCCGGCTTCATCTGCTACAACTGAACCTTGTTATTGAATGCTCTACAGAATTTGCACAGCTTCTTTCATGAGTCCCTTCTCTTTTACCGGTTTCGAATAGGTGTCTATTTTAGCTGTGTATGCCAAAATCAATTGGCATATCCAAAGGAGTTGGTCCTTGTTGTGCATACTGCGTTCTTGTCACTGCTTGCATAAATGCATTGTGGTTGGGCTCGAAACCAACTCGATTTACATTCCACACTGCTCGGTTTCTGCGTTGTGCTTCTAAAACGAGACAGTCATGAGTAACATGTTGTTCTGATACTCAGCAGTAAGCGTAGTAAGCTTGTCATTGTGGATTTGTGGGGAAGGTCCGTTGTACATGATTGAGCTCCTCGCACAAATAACATCTAATAGGGACCTCTAGGACCATTATCGCATCCTTGTTGCACACCTCCGCAATATCCACCTCTGAATCCACCTTTATTCCCTTGGTATCCCCATCCATCTGCCTCTTGTGGCCCAAAGTTCGTTGTATTTTGTGGTATATTCCACCCTTGTTGGTATTGTTGGGTGTCGTAACCACCATATTGGGGTTGATTTATGTGGCGCCCAACCGGCCTGTTGTGCCTGGTGAAGCACAGGATTCCAAGTAGATTGATAAGCGTATTGCATCGGTTGCGCAGCTTGAACTCCACCAGCTAATCCTTGCGATTGAAATGACTGTGCATTCTGAGCCCAAGCCAACCTAGCCTATGCTACACTGGTGGGAGTGGTTTCTACTCTCGAAACGACTTGTGACATCACTGGTGCTTGTTGTGCAGCTACTACGAAGACATTCTTAGTAATGTCTTCCTTCAATTCATGTAGAGCCCTGCAATCCTTATCTTCATGATTAGTAGATTTGCAGAATTTAAAGTATATACTCTGTGGATTTCTAACATACTATTGTAATAAGTGACAATGAGTTGTTGAGTGTGCCACTATGTGGCAGATGTCGCAAAACTTAGTACGTACTTTCAGGCAGTCACCCCTGTGGTGGCCTTCTTTGCCGCACTCAATACACCAAAGACCGATTCTAAGTCGCTTAGCGATATTCTGTGGGGCCTCTAACTTCTGCAAAATAGCTTGGAGAGTGCTTTCTAACTGTGTTTTGTTCTCTATCGAGTACCATAATCCTCTATTTGCTCCACTCTTACTACGGTTGTTCTAGCTTCTGCTTTATTAGTAAATTTGATTTGTGATATCGCAAACCGGATCTTAGGTCGCAGTCCTTAGACAAACCAAGTGGCCTTATCCTTATCTTCCAAGGCAAATTCAACATTGTTGACCACATCAGAAAATTTGTGATCATAATCATGAAAAGTTTCCCTTGGACCTTGGCGGATTTCCTTCAAGTCCTGTATGGTTTGTCTTGTGCTTTTCTTAACTTTAAACTCTGCAATCAACCATTTCCTCACATCATCAAAACTTGTACCTGATTCCCTGCGAAACATGAACTCCAATGCCCTTTTCGGACAAAGCACCAATGAGCTCGTACTTAATATTTTCATCCACAATGCCTTTCGCCTGCCATTTCATGTCACACGTAAGTAATTCTTGCTTTGGATCCACAGTTCCATCATAGGGCGCCAGTGCGATGAAGGCACGCGGTTGTAAAGCCATAGTACTTAGGCTCGTTTGCAAAGAAAGTGTTATCTGTGCTCCTCCAAATGGTGGTAACGATACTGTAACTTGTGAAATTGATACCTGAGAACCTCTTGGTGTTGGAAGCGGTACGATCACTTGGGGAGTAGTGATCACTGGTGGTGTCTACGAGGATGGTCTTGCAGACCCAATTGGACTATCTCCAAGTACTAGTGTAGTTGAAAATGGTAAACTTTGCAGAAATAGAAAATATTCCCATGATCGCAGAGATGATACAGATCACTCAGGTGATGAAAACGCCTCTGACTCGTCTTCGGTCTTTGTAATGGTGTATGTTTGTGTTCTCTATTTCTCAGCAAAAATTTTGATCTGCGACACCCAATCAGCAACCTGTTCAATCAACAAGGGGTCAATCAAATTGACCGACACTTCTCTTAAATAATTCTTTTGTGATTCAATGAATCCTTGCATTGTCCTTTCGAAATTGGAATCTACTAACTCTCTGATACTTCTTGATTCCTCGATCTCTTGCTCTCTCTGACTTACAAATCTCTAAGGTTGAATATAAATAGGAGTATTTCTATAAAATATGGGCTCGGGGGGTGTGTGTTGAGGGGGTGAAAAATCTCTTTATCTGATTCTCCTTGTGCAAAAAGTCGAGCCAGTACTGTGTCTGCGGTTGATCGTACCTTCGAAATCAGGGAACTCTCTTGCAAAAGTGAAAGATGTCTACTTGAGCGATTGTGATCTATTATCAACTATCAAACTACCTTCCTCTAAGGTTTTTCCCTTATCATCATCTTCTACTTGCTTAGTTATTTGCTCTTCGCTCTCACTAATCCCGAGCCCTTCTCTCTAATCAACTCTTTCCTCTCTTACCCTTTCATCAACTCATTCTTCCTTCTTCCGGTCTCCTACAGCTATTCGACCTCTGCTCTTGCTTCTACCTTTACCTCTACTCAGAGTCGCTCGTAAAGTCCCTGATATATTCACCTCTTTTGTTGTCGCATTTCTCGTTTTGTATCCGCAAGCTTCATCTGATCCCTTTCGTCTGGTCTCCTCATCCGGTTTCCACTAGCCAGCTTTCCAGATTATTTCCGCAACATCTCACATCCCAACCGCACACATCCCCATAGCGCCCCAAAAGACTACTCCATCGCGAATGGGTAAGGCACTACGTATTTTTCAATGACCAACATCTTGATAAGAATTGGTATTTGCTGCAAAAACTTCTCCTCTAGTCCCTCGCATGAATAGATCTTGTGTGGCGTCAAAAGCAATATAACCGCAAACTGCGAATTCCATTATATATCCATTTATAGTGGTTTGTGTCCACTGATCGATCGCATGGGTCCAAGCAACCTCAAAGCTTTGTAATTGTCTAATTAGGTCATCGGTCCACTAAATTTCAGATGCAAATCTAGCCTGAAAACAAAAAAGCTCTAGTCTCGCCAACCCACAGCAAGCAAACTCAGAAATTCACACCAGAAGATTTCATGTACAACACCATACAAATGATTCTCTATGAGTTCCTTTTCGATACATCCTATCCTTCTCACCTCTTTCTATGCAAACTCAGATATTTTTCGATCCCACCATTCTTCCAAATCCCTCTAACTTAGTAACCACCAAAGCATATCCTTTCTTTAGCAACCCACAACAGCTCCACGTTCACCGCACCATTGTTAGCAGAGGTTCCTGGTTTCCCAAAACTTGCTAATTACGAGGACAACTGTAGAAGAGGTCACGAGTCCTTATCTTGCAGAAACACAGATTCCTAAAGACATCGCAGAAATACAGGAGATCCGGATATTCCGGCTAGTGTAATTCTCATCTGAAGTTCATCAAGATAGCACTATAGATTCAACATTCAATACACAATATGAAATAGCCCAGTGCTCATGAAACCTTAGATATATAAAACTTTATCATATACAATACATCAAGTTTACGATAAGATTACAGCACACATTCAATTACATCATCAAAGAAACTTATCCTTACTTAACAGGAATCAAACTATTACATTGTGTTTACAAAAAGACCTCTATTTCATGGATCCATTACCTAATTCTTCAATGTATAACCTCTCTCAACTCTTTGTAGCTTCCATATATACATAATTCACTCTCCCTATCTTAGGCACATGGTTACAACAGACTACATTTGGAATCTTCAACAACAATAACCTCATTATAGGCTTCCCAAGTTAGAGAAACCCAAATCCACGCAATCCGTTTAAAAGAGAATACGATTGATGACTAATCATCCCGTGTATGCTGACCTGTTATACTGCTAACATGTCCTTATGTTGCGATGGCATCCTATGTGCATACTTTCCCACTAACACCATCATTGTAAGAATGAGGCTAAGCTCTCCCTATTCCTCTGTTTAGTATCATATAGATCTATAATGGAGATGTCATGTTCAATGTTAAAGGATAAGTGTTCCATGAACTTTTCTGTTAACCCTCCCAAACTAGTTATGGACCCTTTAGGTAGATGCATAAACCACTCTATTGCAGGTCCCATGAGACTTTTGAGGAAGAGTCTGAGAATGTAAGCATCATCATAGGCAACCTCATGACATGCTACATAGAATTCTTGCACGTGGTCACGTGGATCCCCTTTTCCCTTATATTTGTCGAATTTCAGAATCTCGAAGTGTGTCCGAAAAGGTACTTCCAAGATAGTCATATCCAAGGGAGATGTACAAAAGTCTTCATATTTATATCTCATTGCTTGGGTGCGAGGATCAATCTGTTGAAGAGTCTCTTTCATCATCCTCCAATCTTGAGCGAATGAGGGGTCCATTAGAGAATTGTAGGCTTGTGTTTGGCTCATTCTAGGTCTTGAGTGATCGGGATTGGTATTTCTAGCGTGTTGTCTTGGTGAAGTGGGTCTTTGATTTTGAACACGAAGTTGAGAGGCAAGGGAATTAATTTGCTGAGTTAATTGATCTAATCAATCCTCCAGGCGAATCTTCTCCTATCAGCCTCAATGCGTTAATTTTGTGGGGGTTCTTGTTCTTCGTCAAGTTCTTGTTCATGATCCATAACATTATCTTCTTCTTGTTCTTGATCGACATTATTTTGACGAGGAGTATTAAGTCTAGTGGATGGGCAGATGAGATGTTGTAAGAGGCTTGGATCAAAGGTAGGGGGTAGTGTGCCCCCCATTCTAATGACCTGGGCAAGAATTTGATCACGGATCTCATAGATGTATTGGTCAAGTTGAGCCCTAACCTCATCACTATGGAAGAAGTCACTTGTAAATCGGTCTTCCTCTCCGAGGGTATGCATGTCACTATGTGTGTCATCATTATCCCGATTTCTTTCACCTAGATTCCCAAGGATATTGTGTTCTTGATTAGATCCTTGTTCCATTCTTAGAATTTGGGCATGGGTTCTAATAGGCATGGTAGATGGTGAAGGTGATGCGAAAAAAGTGAATAGGTGTGACTTTGATATAGGATGATGAGAGCGAAGGTGACTTTGGATACTAATTTCGTCTCAACCCCAAAACTAAAAGTGATCAAGAGAGGTGATTTTATGTGACTTAGTTTTGAATCTGAGGATAGAAAGACTAAAGAGACCAAAGACTACCAAAGTAGTCAACCTATAAGGGTTCAATCTAACAACAAGACAAAGAAGATAAGACAACTAAATACCCTTCACACTAGCAAAATGACAATTAGATGGGTGCTAGGTATGAAGAGCTAAGACGATGAAATGATGGGTGCTAGACTAAACCTAACAAGGTTGTAGACTTTGACAAAGTTTGAACAAGGATGAAGTGACGCCTAAGATAGAGAAATGATGAGTGACACCTAAGATAGAGAAATGATGAGTGACACCTAAGATAGAGAAATGATGAGTGACACCTAAAATTTGGCTCCAAGACAAAAGTTTAATACCCAAAAGGTGTGAATGGTGATATGGAGATGAAAAGGTTTAGTTTAATCCCAAGATGCGATATGTCCTAAGGTTTGACTAGGTGTTTTTCAATAAAAGGAGATACACTAACTCGGTTCACAAACAATTCGGACCTTAGCACAACACTCACACAAGCACGCCCAATCATGAGTCCTAATTTTAGTCAACCAAAAAGGTATGTAACCCGACGCCTGCACCATCTAATAGTTTTGCGGGTGAGGCTATAGGCCAATGACTTGTTATGGAATCTACTTAACCCTTTCAACCCCATCTGCACTTGACGATCACTTGAGAGTTGATACTGACTCCGGTAGCAAAGCCCCTATTATGGCCGATAAGTCCTACACTAGGTATACACAAGGGTGTCCCCGAAAAACACGAAGGTACGTGGGGCCCAAATCCATATAAGGTGTTGTCTAATCCCTGATTCAAAGAATTAACTCTTCCCCTTCATGGATGACCTGTATGGAGTCAACTGCTTAGCCTAACGATAGTTGTCCCTGATATTTATACTCTATTGAAACACGGAGTTTGGTTGAATGCACGGTGATGAAATCTGCATCACCAACCCCTAGTGACTAAGCAAGTACATGGGGATGAATTTCCACATCCTGTGCTATCCTAAAAACAAGATGGGAAGCAAAATTAATTTATCTGATTAATTACCTGTGTGAGAAAATTTAAACAAACAAACAAGGCACACAAAGATTTATAAAAGCTCAAGATTAAAATTTTAGGCTAAACACTATCCCTGCAAGAACACAAGTTAGTAAGCTAATCTAGTGCCTCTTACTAAGATGGTCCTGCACAAAACGGATTAGTTTGAAAATAGGCAAAACCGCTTATGTTCCTACAAAAACGCAAAAACACAGTCTATTCAATGCAAAACCGCTTCAAGAGAGTACAAAACTACAGGTCTTAAACAATACCGCAACTGACTAATACGCAGTTTTGCTGAGGGTTAACTAACCGTGACCGTAACCGTATGGTTTATACAAAACTGCTAATGGTTAAGCAATGTCGCAAGTCTAACTGCAAAATCATGAGTTGCAATCTACAACTTTGCCAATAAGGAAAAACCTTAAAAATCTAACACTTGGACTAATCAAAATATTAAAAATATTTACAGAAGACTAAGATGTGCTTGAAATGACTGAAAACCAAGTTTATATCTGCAAATATATTGTTAAAATTTAATTAGATCAAAATCGCTTATTTATGCACAAAAACGCCTATATTAAGCAATATCGCCTAATCGTGATCTATGGTTTTGAAAGGATAAAAAGTGTTGCTTATTTACAGAATGTGTACTAGATGCAAAGAATATGAAAAATATATAGAGATATGCAAGGAATATGAAATGTCGAGATGATATTAATAGAAATCAGAATGTAATATTTATTGCCTAATGTAGTTAAGTTAAAATCGCTTATTTCTAGAAAAAAAAACACCTATTTTAAGCAAAAGACATGTCTCGCAAGTTGTGGTTTTGAACTAGGCGGCAAGAGAGGTATATGTGAGTGTTTTATATTACTCCAGATAGCTCCTCTTTCCTCCTGTGAACAAATAACAGTGACATAGACAAACAAGTGTTAGACAGTCAAGGTTAGCAAACTAACCTAACAATTTTAATTACCAAAGCAAAATCACTATTTGCGAAGGCCATATCATGACTTTATGTCAATATCATGATTATAGATTAGCGATATTGCTTTAATTGAACTAACTATTAAGGTTAGAGATGTTCACTGTTAGACTTATCCCTACAAAGTAAATAGGTTATTATGAACATACAGAAGTTAAAAAATTCTATGCAAGATTGGCTATTTTGACTTTCAACTATTTTCTACAAAACCGCATCTTAAACGTCAAAACCGCAGGTTTTTAGCAAAATCGCCTTTCTTGATCTGCAATATTGCAAAATAATTGAAACCTGCCAAAACAACAAGCCATTAGCGGTTTAAAAAGATGGTTAGTGCAAAATCATTTTTTATAAAGCAAATTCCCAACTACAATATCACGATTTGCAGAGCAAAATTTCTTTTTGTCTATACGTGAAAACTTGATCAAATCCGGAGCTTTTCCTCTGTCCAATCAATCTTGCAAGCTGTCAAAACACTTCTAACAGACAAAGTGGTTAATTTGAAGGGGTTCTCCCACTGTGGTCGCCAATGTATGATTGTATTTTTGAGCTATTGATTAAATCTACTATATATAGTAAGTTAAACCCAACAACACAATAACATCAAAAGGAAGAAAATAAAGGAATAATCAGCAATTCAAAAGTGAAATATTGCCATCACCTTGTCCCTTGTGGCTTCTCTCCAAGATTTTCCATCCGATTTTAATGTGTTATGATTTGGATGTGGATTGCTTGCTTGTAGCTTCATAATGACTCTAATGGCTCCCTTGGATAGTTGAATGGATTTGCAAGAGTGTAAGGATGGTTTAGGATGGCTGAATATGAGAGTATAATGAGGGCTTATGGATTTCCAAGTTTCTTATTACCTTGGCCATGGCCTAAGCATGTGTATTTATAGGATGGTAGAGGGATTTTTGAGAAATTTTAAATTATTTAGAAGCCTCTAGTTTAGAGACTTCTAGAATCTTAGAGGAGCTTCTCTAGTTCTAAAGGTTTCTTGGTTAGTTTAGGGGATAATGGGGATTAGATGAGGATTAAATGGGGTTTAAGGTTCATGGGGATGTAAGAGAGGCTAGGGTGGTAGGTTGGCTAGGGGGTAGTTGAATAAATAGGAATTTTTAATTTGCAAGTCGGCTAGTGAGTAGTTAATGCAATAGGATTGGTAGTTAAGTAGGCTTGTTAGTAGGATAATAGGGTGATTAATTGGTCATAGGGGGATAGAAAGGTTTATGGGATATTAGGAAATAGGATTTTAATTAATTGGCTAGGATTATGATTATTGGACAAATTAGTAGGATTAATAGAATTATTAAGGCGGACGGATTTGGGTGCATACACATGTATGAAGCAGCAGTTTTGTCATGCTCCAAAGAAAAGGTCCTTCTAACCAATGGAATGTGACTAAAACCATCATTCCTACAATTCCTTGCACTGTGGGACTCTTGATGACGTTCTTTAGACTAATGTTGATCTTTTTCCACACACTAAACATTGTTGCAAGAGATGGCAAGTCGCACCACACAAAACAATTGTGCACAAGCAACAGAACCCGAACCCATGTTTTTGGATGGTGCAAGATAGCTTGTCAACCCAAACATTCTTGCATCAATCTTCTTATAAGTTAAAGCTACAGCCCTTGCCCTAAGACTTGATGTAGGAAATATAAAGATTGTTCCCTTGGTGGATCAAAGTTTAAATAAAATGAAAAAAAAGGGTGTCAATAAAAGGAGGCCCCTAATAACTATCAATGGGTAAAGAACTAATGGATTATATTGGTTGAGATAAGGAACATAAACGATAACAAATTAAGGTCTCGCCTTGTTGGCTTAAACTTTTCCTTCTCCTTGTCCAAATCACTTTCTCGTACCCTGCCACAAATTTGATATCAACATCAAAGGAAAGCACAAACAAGTGGAAATGATTCAATGCCCTGAGCAGATCTTGAAAGACCACCACTCGCTCACAACAGTGAGTTATGAACACAACCTACTCCAACTTAATGGCGTATGCACAGTAGTCCTAACATGCTTTGTTTTGCACAGTGCCCACATAATCCTTCCCAACTTAACTTTGCACACAGCTTTACTGAATTAAAACATACAAACTATTCTATTCTACTTAGACTATTCATAAAGAGGAACAAAATCTACTATAGCAACACAACACAAATAAACACCAATATTGTCATAAATAGGCTTATTTTAGTACTCAACATGCTACCTAATACATTCTAAAGATGGCTAGCCTCCCTTATCTGCAAAAGTACAAACAAGGGAGCTGCCATGAAGGCTTCCCTTGGCCTTAACTCAAACAAGCAATCTTCTTTTGACACTTATTTTTGGACTACAACCAAGACATGTCCATATTTGGTAAAGAAGGAAGCTCAGCTTATATAGGCACCTAACACCCCTAATCCGTCTTATCTAGATCCACTAATCCCCCCGTAAATCATACTTTGTGCAGAAAAGTGGCTTCCACATCGACTTTACCTTGATGTTGACATCCCACTTGCACCAAAGATTGTCCTTTTTGCCAACTACGCCAACTCAGATATGTCACATTTTTATGTAAACTATCAACTCACCTTTTCCCATCAAGACACTTTGATCTGCCATACTTGTCCATGATTGCCTTTTTAATGCAATCCAGCATAAACTTAGTAAGCACCCGCACAAGGGACTCAACATTCACATTGCATCTTTCTTTGTGCACGACATTTCAACCACCTCGCCTCTACGTAGAATGTGCAATTTTGTGTTCCTTCCCTTGTTGCAACTGTCGTGCACCCTCTTTCTTCCCTAAGTCAATCCACATTCCACCTGCCCTTGTTTTCAATGTGCCTTTTGCGCAACTCCGAAGCCTTGTGCAATGCATGTGAGTCTTATACTTGGCTTAAACAAGGTAGGGGATTTATCTGTAGAGCTTTCTTTTTTCACACACCAACAAAAACATAAAAGATAAAGGACAAGCCTTTATTCTCTACTGCAAATGTAAAGCTTTGTGAAAAATCAAAGGATTTTAAACTCCGCATTTTCCTACAAGAATTTAAAGAGATTCAAGCATTGATTCCAGCCCTTCCCTTAAGATTTAGTTATTAATTGCAAGCATCGCTGAGTGATTCAACAACAGAATGTTTAATTGATCAGCTACATGGTGCAAAGCTTCATCCCTATTAGTGGCAAGGTGATGGACCGACAAACTTACTCCAACCTTGCAATACCATGAATTACTCTTGTACTCAAAGTCAAGTGTTCCCTATTTAAAAAAATAATTAGGTGTTTTTGAGATAGATAGGAATTTGGTCAAAAGGCAACAAAAGATTCATTGCCAACAGGAGATCACATTTGCAACCAATCTGTGAAAAAACACTGGATTATTTTTTATTTTAAGCTGGTAAGGCTCATGGTTCAAATGCTAATAAATGCTTACCAAAATACCAGACTTCTGAGCTCAACTATAGACAAATTCTCTAACACAAGGTACACACCAGTTGACGATGGCCAGAAAACTCCAACAACCCAGTGATTAGGCCTAATTAGAGATGAAATCACCCAGCCCAAAAAAAATTAAATGCGCAATAGTCTTGCCTTTGGGTACTACAGAGGAAAAATTAAAGAGTAAGGAAATTTTTCTTTTGCTTTCCGACAAATGGAAATCTTGTGAAACTAAAATATTTCAAGATTGACAGTTTTGACACGAAACTCAACAAATGGATGCACTACAAGGTTAAAAAAGATGAACACCGTTCCAATCATAAACAGTTTAACCATACCCTTGTTTAAGAGTGAAGATGTGAACAACCCCTCAAATTACCGAACTATCATGGTCAATCTGCTCTTTGCAAAGCTATTTAGGAGTATGATAGAACGCAAAATTAGTAGTTGGGCAGAAAAAAAAGACAAGTGGGCAAAGGGACAAGCAGGTTTTAGGCCCAAACACTCTAATATTGATCATTGTGTCACGCTTAGACATCTAGTTGAAAAGGTGTGGGATAAAAAGGAAGAAGGTGTGGGATAAAAAGGAAGATGCATATTGTTGCTTCGTAGACTTCAAAAAAGCATTTGACATAACTCCAAGGAGCAAATTATGGGCCAAAATGGAGGAATTAGAGGTTTCAGCGCACTACAAGGCAGCAGTTCATAGATTGTATGAGCAAGTCAAGGCTAAATTCAAAACTCAAACAGGGTTGTCCAAATGTTTTCGGAGTGACAACAACGTCAAACAAGGTTGCCCTCTATCCCCAACTTTATTTGGGCTTTACATTGATAAGCTAGAGGATTAGGTAAACAAATTTGGAGGAGAGGGGGTCTACCTAACTAACTATGTGGTAAAACTTCTGCTCTATGCCGATGACTTAATCCTAATGGCAACGACAATCCAAGATTTAAGAGATCATCTCCGAGCTCTAGAGCTCTTGTAAAGAAGTAAGGATGCAGGTAAATATCAAGAAAACCAAAATTATGATTTTTTCAACGAAAAGGAAGGCACAACACCCCGATTTTCAATTTGCAGGAGCGTCTCTTGAAGTGGTGTCAGAATACAAGTATCTCGACCTCAATTTTTACAACAAACTTAGATGGGACACTTGCAGAATGAAAAGAATACATGACGGATGGAGAGCTTTCTATGCGCTTCAGAACAGATTCAGGAATGCGGAGATATGGGACTGGAAGACCACCGGGGTCTTATTTGGGTTATTTGTCACACCAGTGGTATTATATGGTTGCAAGGTGTGGGCTAGTGGAACAACGAGCTTGAAATGGAAGCATATAGAAAAGATTCAAAAACGGCTAATCACAAACAAACTCAGAATCAAGGACTCAGTCCCATATGAAATCATTCTTGCCGAAACAGGTACTTTCCCTCTAGAGGCAACCGCTATGACCAAGTTATTATGTTACTTGAAAAAAATGAAAAGCATGAAGTCCAACAGATGGCCTAGGGCAGCAAGAGAAGAAGAGTTGCATAGGAGGAAAAAAACCTAGATGAGGCAAAATTACAAGTGAATTAATAGATGGGATATCAACTTAACTGAATGTCCAAATTGTAATAAAGACATAAAAAATTATGTGAATAAAAAATTCAAAATGGTAATGTGGTGGGAGGGGACAAGCAAGAAAAGACAACATTATATCTCAATTTCAATCCGAACTACAAACATAATGAAAAAGCATATATAAGGGCTGGAATCAGTTGAAGGGAAAAGATCCTCATTGCTCAATTAAGAACCGGCTCTCCTAAACTCTGATGCAAGACAAGAAGATGGACAACCCCTAAGGAGCAATGGGATGAGAGGGTTTGTGTTTGTTGCATTACAGGGGCATTTGAAACAGAGGAACACTTCATCCTTAAATGTCCTCAATACGTGGACATACGAGCCAAACATGCAGAAAATTTAAGAGTTGGTTGCATGGTACAGGTATTTGAGTAAAAAAGATTTAAAAAGTTGGGGGAGATGCTAACTCAGTTCAACAAGAGGCGGAGCAGTGTTCTAAAAGATACCTTGGATCCTAGGAATCTTTGACTGGTTGTAGCACTCAATGTAACTGGTGGTCCGTTAGACTGTTCGGTCTCGTGAACATATTTAAAACCATTTTATTTCATTTCATTAAGTGTTTCATTTCTCTCCTAGACTTAAACCCGCAGTTATTGATTCTAAGTACTTTCATTAAAAAAAAAAATTGTTGAAAAAGAGTTCAAAAAATAAAGAGACCCTTAAATAGACCGAACCTTAACAAGCACTTCAGTTTTTAAAAATTGACAGTTGTATTTTGCACCAAAATAAAACCCCAAACTTTTTCAAATATAGTTAAAAAAATAGGTCAACCACCTGATTCTAAAAAATATATTTTTCCTTCCAATAATTCTCGCATCAATAAAATGTGCAACAAAATCTACTTCATGTTCAAACAACTAATTTCTTTAAACCCTAAGCATGAAAGAGTTGACATAACATGCCTTCAAGATTGAAATATGAATGTCTGCAAGCATGGCATTTGGGGCGATGAGAGCTGCCTCCAAATCCTCCGCTGAAAACTTCACTTTGATTTCCAAAACAGGCCGAAACACCTGCATTTTAAACCCTTTCGATTTCTTTCATGTTTTCAAAAACAGAACAACGCGAATTCATGAACTCATTTATTTTAATTCAGACTTACGTGAAAGAAATTAAGCACAGAAGCCAACTGCCACATGTTACGAAGCTGGCCACGCTGTTCCTCCGTTGGAATAGATGCACACGATCCCTCCATTGTTTTGTTTCTTTTCAACTCTGCGCAATAGAAATATCAGCACCAAGCGATCACAAGACCGAACGCAGTCTTGACAATTTATAGGAGAAAAGGCGCCGGAATAAACTCTTGGCCGCTTTAACCACGGTTACATTTTAGTTTACTCCTCTCGGGTCACGCTACTTTTTCGTTGTAAAATAAATGCCATCAGTAGTCAAGAAGTACACTACAGGGCATTCAAAACGTAACTGATTGGACCGTCTTTGGACTTGCGACGTTGAATTCAAGATCCAACGCTTTTATGGCTCTAAAGCCTCCTTTTTTTCAATAATTTGTCTGAAATGTCGTTAATCCGTGACAGGAGAAGGGATTAAACGCTGAAATATCTTTAATACGTGGCAATAGAAGCGACTCAACACGTCGCTCGTCAATTTCTGTTTTTGGTAACGTAGGGTTTAGTGGGTTTTGATTTTATTTTATTTTTATTTGTAAAAATATTTATACAGTTATTTTTAGAAGTATTTTATATATATATTTTTATGTATGAAAAATTAAATAATAATAATTTTATATTTAAATGATTGTGGAAAATAAGTTGTATTTTTTAATAAAATGTAGTAATGAATTGTTTAGAAAAAGATATTTTGTTTGATGAAGAATTTGAGAAGTGGTGAAATGGTATAGACAATAATGATACTTATAAATATATTTTTAAAAATAATTAAACATTTATTTTCAGAAGTATTTTCTATATTCATTTTATTTTTTGTGTATGAAAAGTTAAGCAATAATAATTTTACATTCAAGTGATTGTGGAAAATAAGTTTTGTTTTTTAATAAAATATGGTAATGAGTTAAGTTTCTTTTCATAGTGAACTTGAGAAATGGGGAAGTGGTGCACTACACAATAATAATATATTATTTACATATTAACATATTATTAATATATTATATATTATTATATTTTTTTATTATAATATTATTAATATTATAATATATATTTATAATTAAAATATAATCATATATAATTTAATAATTTTCAATAAATAAATGAATATATATTTATTATTATTATTATTATTTTATTTATATATTAATATATATGATATTGATATTATATAATAATATATTATAATAAATTGTATGATATTAATATAATATAATTATATGTGTGTGTGTGTGTGTGTTTTATAGTTATATATAAAAGATTTCAATGTGAGTTGGGTGGTGATGGTGAGGGCCAACAACAGAGTATATTAGAGGATGGACTCGAAGAAGCCCTAGATACACATGCAAAGTTCAGTGACATATTATATATGTCATTGCAATTTGTAGATTCTACTAAACTATTTCAATTATCCAATACATGATTGAAACATATGTAATATCAATGAAAATGGGTTTATCTTTGAAGTATTTTGTCAACTACATATTGTCATGCCAGCATATGTTCAGGAGTGTTTTGTTAGGTCAAACAGTATGAGAAAGTCCTTTCAAAAAAAAATTGTGAAGATTGTTTTTATTATATTGTGAGGAATGTGATAATAATAATCTCACAACCTTAAATTTTTGAACTTCAAAATTTTGAACAATTGGGTATAGGATTACGAATTTCTCAATTCAAATAAGTCTCGCAACCTTACCTCTACAGTACTTCATCCTTGGACTCACTTGCAGAGGATAAACCAAACTTAAGATGAGTTTAATTATTGCCATGACCATTTCCATGGTCAAGCAAGATTAATTTCACCCAACCCTATGAGAACATAATCAAGTAAGGTAAGCATAGCTTAATTTCTTTTCTCGATTCACAATTCCAATCCATTGTCCTTGTATCTCTATCCCATCCATAAGTTTAAAGACCAGGACGTTACATGGAACTTTTAATCAAGCATCTAAGATTTAACCCTTGTGAACTGAATAAGAGCAAGTGACTAATGGCACACATAGAACTATCAAAATTTCTTAATAATCATACGGATGTTTATAAGACCTTGGTTTAATCAAACGTACAAATATGATAAAACATGTAAAAATTGATTCCATAACCCAATCAATGCATAAACAAATGAGATCTAGGTACACATGAACAATCATTACAACAGAGGCCAAAAACCCTGGATCAACTAAACTCGATAGAGCACCACTTAATAGATTTTTCTTCACAACATAACCTGGTGGCATACTTTTCTTGTCAAGCAAGTAGATTAGCCCAAAACATGTTAAGTAGATACATGCTTACATTTATGACTTTTAATTTTGTTAAAAGGCTAGGGCAAGACATCTCATAACAACCAACACACTATGCTTAACTCAAAATAAAGGAATTTGAGGACTGCATAGATATCCTTTAATTTTACTAGTGTCCAAACATCAAGAAGGGATCAAGATACCAAATATGTTAATATTCAATCAACCATTAAACTCCCAAGTAAAACTATAAAAAGACATTTCACCTAAGAAATTTGAATATAGACAATAAAACACAAAAACCTCTTAAAAATCATTCAATTGTAATGAACAAGTTTTATATTATTAGAATAACTCAAAATAATCATATCTAACATTTTTCTTGTCATACATCAACCTTATATCATCCCATGATAGTTAATACTCCTATTAATAATCCCACTTATCACTAAACCTCACTTGTTTATTATTTTAGAATTTTTTATTCCAATCCTACCTCCCCCACTTTATTCTACAAATCAATTTTTAATCCCCACCTAATCATCAACTAATTGTCATTAGTCATACCTAGGAGAATATAGAGTTCTCCACACTCTCTAGAGAATTCTTCTATAGAATTCTCCAAGGAATTTTATATTCCTTGGAAATTCCTCATCCTCTTATAGAGATGATTAGGGATGAGTTTAAAGTATTGAGCTTGTGAAAGAAGCTCTATCATAGGTCAAAGATACATTGAATGCTTGTGTGCATAAGTGAAATTTATCTAGTAGTCCATAGTTTTCATCTAGACATTTTGGGTCCAATGGCATAAAATCTGAGTAGGCAGTTTGATGACATCATAATTGTCACGTGTGGATGAGTCAAGGGGATTTGGTCATATGGTTGTGATAACATTAGTGCCAAATTGCTATGGTCCATGTCTCAAGTAATGCGATAAAGCACAACCAAAGATATGTGTGTGCAAAGTTGGGCTCCCAAGCATTTTGATAGTGTTTTCTATGTTCAAATAGAGCTGAGTAAGTAGTTTGGTGATGTCATATCTCGCACGTATGAAAGTTTCAAAAGCATATTGATATATGGATGAGTTCCCCTATGAGAGAATATCTTATGCACTAAATCTTAGGTCATGTGACTAATCACGACAAAAGATATGTAAGTGCAAAGTTGGGCTCCCTAGTAGTTTGACAGTGTTTTCCCATAGTCAAATTTGCATGTAGCAAGAAAAGCTGAGTAAATTTTTTGATGTAGTCATATTTCACACGTGTGATAGTTTTAGAATGAGTTGATCATATGGGTCTGTTCGGTTCTGTACCTAGTTGCTATGTGTTAAGTTTCAGGTCATACGATGAAGCACATCAAAAGATATGCATGTGCAAAGTTGGCCTTCCAGGCAGTTCTAGGTATAGTTGGCTCTATGGCAGAAAAAATTGAGTGAGTAGATTAATGGCATTATATCTTACACACACAAAGGTAACATGAACAAATTAATATATGGTTGTATTCTCCTATGTGAAGATATCTTATGGTTTGAATTTCAAATCATGCGTCTAAGCGCAACAAAAGTTATTAAGGTCCAAAGTTGGCCTTTTAGGTAGATTGCAATGGTTTCCATACTTAGTCAATTTAGAAAGAGATAAAGATCAAGACAAAATTAAGATCCAAAAATTCGTAGGTGATTGTACAGATTGATATAATGATGTGTATAGACTCAAAGAGATCAAAGTGATAATTGCTTAACAATAGGCAGAGGTAAAGACCGAGCTACTTCTAAGATCTGACGACGAGCAGGTGTTCATACTAGTCAAGATCAACGATGCATATTGATTGATTTGGGTTCAAAGTGTTCAATGTTTAACACAGATAAAGATCGAGCTGCATACAGGAGATTGATAGAGCGTGTTTGTTCCAGGATCTTAGGAAGAAGCGAGATGATGACAAGTGTTCTAAGTTTAAGATTTGGGCAGTGGTGCACTATGAGTTAAAGTTTGAAGAATATCGACAGTGCATGATTAATCTAAGATGTGAGGGCATGAGATACATTTTAAGTGACCTAAGTTTAATTGTGATCGTTTGAATTTAAATACTCAAATTTGTGAAGGAAAAACTAGTGCTCAGTTTTTGTGCTATATCTTTCGTTCTATGCAAAATTTGCTCATAGTGTAAAAAGTAAATTTGTAGAGGACTCCAAGGTGCACCTATAAGTATAGATTTAAATATGTGAAAGTGTGTATATTCAAATATATTGATGTTCAAAGTTGACTATGTGTTCATGCATGTTTTGCAAGTAAACCAAGAAGGGTATTTGAGCTGTACTTGTTGGTATCTCGATGTTTAAAGGTGAACTAGATATTGCAGTATGTTGTAGACTCCATGAGGACCACTGGTGTGCATTATGAAGGTTTGACCAATCATATACAGTATGAACAAAGGGTTAGAATTTGAATATGTTTTCATTCATAATGACTGTGTGTACAGAGAGGTGTTTGAGCTAATTGGAGGTTAGTAGAAGAGTGCTATGATGGATGTTGGCACTTAAAGGGGACCTATAGATCATGTGGTATGGGTACATGAGTTGGAAAGTGTTCCTATGTTATTAGTGTTATCACTTGTATTTTTACCCTTTGAGGAGATGGTAAAGCTCTCCTCATCTAAGTGGCACAATGGAAACACCTCTAGGTTTGTGGGTAGCCTAAAATCGAGGTGAATCTCTAGATAGGGTTAACTCCCTTGATGTACCAATTTGGATTACAACTACACTTAAATTTTGGGTGTGAAAAGGGAGAGATATAACTGAAATCAAACTAACCTAAGGGAGGTGATACGCCAAATAGATTGATGACTTACAACCATATGCATGTTACACTTGAAATCAAGAGACAAACTGAACATTCAATTCTCCAATCTGCATCTTCTCACATCAATGTTACATTATAAGGTTATGGATGAATGTGCAAAGATATGAGGATTAGACAAGAGGCCTTGAATGGCACTAATGAAATAACTAACTCACTCAATCCTTGACATTCCCTAGAACACTTCACATGTCCTGCAAGAAAAAGCTTTCCAATTGCAAATAGATGATAGAATGAAACAATTATGCTAAGGAAACAAGAGTTATCACTTATGTAAAATTAAACATTCCAAATAAACACACTAAGAATAGTCATGGAAGAGGTAAAAATCAGTATTCTTATTGATCAAAAGGTATACAAATGAGCAGGGCTTCACCATACTTAGGTGGAACATCCATTACAATGCCAAAATGGCTAGTTCTTATAAAACTTGAGAGAAAGAGAAGAAGTACAAAGGTCACAAGGAAAATTGTCAAGATAAGAAAATCAATTAATCATGAATGAGAAGAGGCTATGGGATGAACCATGCAAGGTAAGGAAGTACAAGTGTCAAGTCAAGTCAAGTCATAAAACTCATGAAGAGTAGAAAAAAACTCCTTGTCTTAGCTCAGAAAGCTGCCTTCATGACTTGGACTTGTTTGAATGCCTCATAACTGATTAGGAATAGTTAAAATGACTAGAATTAAGGGTAAGGGTTTCAGGCATGCCTTTCCATGCATTGGTTTTAGGTTTGGTCCTCTAGAATCACTTGGAAAGTAGCTATCATCATCTGTGTTAGGATGTGGAGCTAAAAGCTTCAACTTGATGCAGATGAAGAAAAGCAGGTTGCTGAAGATTCAGAAGAACCGGCGTCAACAGCATGACCGACGTCGATCGTGACCAGAGTAGAAGGCCACCGGCGACGGCAGGAAGTCGGCCGACGTCGACAGCACCAGGCAATCAGGGACCGGCGTCAGTCACCTGTGTGTTCCAGAACTGTTCGTTGCACGAACAGTTAGTTTAGTGAACGGAGTGTTTGCATGTAAAGGCTATTTCGAGCTTTGAGCTGCGTGGATAATTATAGCAAACTAAGAGTCTAAGTTATTGTTCAAGTCTGGGATATATTTATAGATCCATTGGCATGTATTGTAAAATTGTGTGCTAGAGAGTAAGAGAGCAATAATATAAGCTCCTTCTGAGAGAAGAGAGCAATGGTGTGTTCCTCCTAGTGCCGCAGTACCAAGGTGGGTACTGGTTTGGAGAATCAACAGGGTTCTTCATATTTGTATGATCTTAGTCAGCATGTTAGCATGGCTTCTTTTAGAGATCTACAATGGTGAGTAAGGTCTAGTGATTTGCAGGTAGCAGCAGAGAGCAGGAGATCTACTTGGAGTACGGTTGTGTACTTGACGTACTGGCAGCGTGTTACTGACTAGTTGGAGAGGTGAACATCAATTATGTATTGGAGTTGATTGTTGGGACAGAGAGAGAGAGAGAAGAAGGTCTTGAGGTGTGGCGAACCTTTGAGGTGGAAGAAGAAGTGGCATCTTCTTTATTGTATATTCTTCTGAGTGATTATTAATACAATTGTGTATTGTCTCTCAATCCCTGTGTTGTTTCATATTTCTAGTTACTTATTGATTCTGGTTAAATTCCGTGTTTAGTTGCTAATACAAGAAGTAATCATATATGTGCTCTATTGGTGGAGCAAGATCCTGACACGTGGTATCAGAGCATGTTTATTATTCTAAGTTCCTGACAAGTGGTATCAGAGCCTTGGTTGTAGGTTCAAGAGCTGATACCATCAATTGGTATCAGAGCTTTTGGTTGGGTTGACTAACAGGTGGTTTCAGATCTGGTAGTGTTTTTTATTACAGGTCACTCGCAAGGGTTTCAGATTGAGTGGGAGTATAGCAATGACAGAAGAAAGTAAGCTACGAATGGAGAAACTAAATAGCACGAATGGTCTGATTGATGGAAAGAAAGAGCAGGGAAACAAAGATTGCTGGTTGCTAGAAGATCAGTATGAAGGAGCAGGTATTGCAGGTAATATTGCACATAGTGTTTTGGATAAAGTAGAATCTTGGTTCACAGATTCTGTTGCCTCTTTTCATGTAACCCAAAATAGAGCATCTTTTCATGAGCATGTCCAGGGAGACTTTGAAGAGATTTATTCAGGGGTTGGAGAGCCTTGTCAGATGAATGACGAAGGGGAAGTGAAGCTGAAATTGCAGACGGATGACACATAGGTGTTGAAGGAGGTCATGCAGGTTCCAGTCTTGGAGATGAGTCTAATTTCTTCAGGAAATTTGGGTGATGAGAGATGCACAGTAACTCTCACAGCAGATGCACTTGAATTAGATGGTGGTAAGAAAGTAGGTATCCTTTATCTATCTACTTATATTGCTGATTCACCTTCTGTTGCAGAGATGTGGCTTCGTAGGCTTAGTTACATATGTAGAAGGAGAATGCAGGTTTTGAAGCAGAAGTCAGATGTCTTTGACAAGCTAAAGAACTGGAAAGCCTTGGTTTTCATGGAGGAGATAACAGACATAGATCAGGTGAGGAAACTGATTTATTCTGAGCAGGGCTGTGTTAATTTTAACAGGGTTTTGACCCAAAAGGAGCTCGCAGGTAAAAGTTGTCACTCACAAAAAAAACACAGAAACTGACGTCAGTTATAAAATTGACGTCAGTGTCCTCACAGTGACTGACGTCGGCTATGTGCAGACCGACGTCGGCAAAACAGGGACAGGTAAAAACCGGCGTCGGTCACGAGGATTAACATCGGTGAGGAAGCAGTCACAGGGAATCGACATCGGTCGGGTGCAGGCTGGGAGATGGCCGAGATCGGTCACTGGAACAAATGTTGGGCAGACAGCAAGCTGTCAACAAGTCTCAAACGCTCATGTAGAGGTCAAAAATGGTAAGTGAACCTCATATTTGTTGTTCACCTTCTTTATTATTGCTTACTGATGGTTGAGAACCAGGAAGATGTATAGAGGCAATGTAGGTAGAATTCAGAAATAGTGGGAGCATGGCATGAATTATTCAGAAGAGAACCAAGCAGGAGATTTGGTAGATTTGTCATCTAAGAGAGAGCACTGAGAGAGGAGTGGATTCCCTTATTAGAGAAGAGAGTGAATGGATAAGTGAGACAGAAGACCAAGGTATATGGTCTTGAGGAAGCTGCAGGACAGTGGTACAGGTTTGACAGGGGGATGACTAAGCATGGCTTTAGTCAATGTCAGTGTAACTATTGTGGTTTTGTCTTACCAGGTGGATGATGAGTCGCGACATTATCCAGTTACTGTATGTGAATGGTATACTAGTTATAGGTTCAGAGATACAGGGATTTGCTGAGCTAAGGGTAAGGTTAGTTCAGAGGTATGTCAAGAAGAATTTGGAGCAGCGAAATTCTTTGGCATAAGAGACATGGAGATTTTATCTCCAGTGGGAGCTGGTGTGAAGACGGTGTTGGCGAGGTTCATGATGCAGGATGCAAAATCAGAAATCACACCAAGGGCTGGACAGTTCAAGCAGAGCTTAGAACAAGTGTTCGAAATCACATGAGGTCTAGTGTAGACCTGAGTTTTCCCAAGCAGTGGGAGTTGTCAGAAAGTTTGGAGCCAATTCGAGAAAAAAGTACTGGAGGGTAGTTCAGTGGATTCTTAGAGGGACCAGCAGCAGGTGCACATGCTATGCAGGGTCAAGTTCTTTTCTACAGGTGTTCGTAGATGCGGATATGGCAAGAGATTTGGATGACAGGTTTTGCACTATAGGTTTTGTGGTGGTTGGTCTTCAAGAGTGATCTTGAAGAGGGATATAGAGCCAAGGGAAAAAACTAGATGATGTACAGGTACAGGTACAATTGCAGCTATTTATCTCCAAGTGGGAGATTGTTAGGATGTGGAGCTAAAAGCTTCAACTTGATGCAGATGAAGAAAAATAGGTTGCTGAAGATTCAGAAGAATCGACATCGGCAGCATGACCGACGTCGGTCGTGACCAGAGCAGAAGGCCACCGGCGACGACAGGAAGTCAGCCGACGTCGACAGCACCAGGCAATCAGGGACCGGCGTCGGTCGCCTGTGTGTTACAGAACTGTTCGTTGCACGAACAATTAGTTTAGTGAATGAAGTGTTTGCATTTAAAGGCTATTTCGAGCCTTGAGTTGCGTGGATAATTATAACAAACTAAGAGTCTAAGTTATTGTTCAAGTCTGGGATCTATTTATAGACCCATTGGCATGTATTGTAAAATTGTGTGCTAGAGAGTAAGAGAGCAATAATATAAGCTCCTTCTGAGAGAAGAGAGCAATGGTGTGTTCCTCCTAGTGCCGCAGTACCAAGGTGGGTACTGGTTTGCAGAATCAGTAGGGTTCTTCATATTTGTATGATCTTAGTCAGCAGGTTAGCATGGCTTCTTTTGGAGATCTATAATGGTGAGTAAGGTCTAGTGATTTGTAGGTAGCAGCAGAGAGCAGGAGATCTACTTGGAGTATGGTTGTGTACTTGACGTACTGGCAGCGTGTTACTGACTAGTTGGAGAGGTGAACATCAATTATGTATTGGAGTTGATTGTTGGGACTGAGAGAGAGAGAGAAGAAGGTCTTGAGGTGTGGCAAACCTTTGAGGTGGAAAAAGAAGTGGCATCTTCTTTATTGTATATTCTTCTGAGTGATTATTAATACAATTGTGTATTGTCTCTCAATCCCTGTGTTGTTTCATATTTCTAGTTACTTATTGATTCTGGTTAAATTTCGTGTTTAGTTGCTAATACAAGAAGTAATCATATATGTGCTCTATTGGTGGAGCAAGATCCTGACACGTGGTATCAGAGCATGTTTATTGTTCTAGGTTCTTGACAATCTGCAGTCCAAAAAACTCTTCTTTCATTCACCCTGCACATTTGGCCTCAATTTCTCATGAAAATATATGGGAAGGGGATTACACCTATCAAGACCCTCCATGTCCTTAGAAGCATCAGGGACACCTTAAAATGAGCTCACTTGAAGTTCTCCATCCTTCTCACTAGCTTATCCACTATGCCAATTTTGATTGGGTAAAATGAGAGCTACTGTTTGAATTCTTAGAAGTTTTTTCAAGGAATTAAATTATTATATGGAGTTATAACAAATCTAAATCTTTCATCCAAACTTGATTTCATCTTCAGAATCTTCCTATAGCCTGAAAAACACATAAAATGGTAAAAAATAGCCTGTTTTATATCCTATCCTTACAATTTCATACAACAAAAAAGCATGGGAGGGAGCCTGAGTGAGTCTTTTAAAATTTACAATAGGTTTCATGGTCAAACTATGCCATTATAATTCATATCCAACTTCGTTTCTCCAGACTGGTCCTTGCAAGGGTTTTGAAGGGTTTTTGAGTAGTTTTGACCTTTAGTGATGTTTCATAAAGGTATGATGTCCAACTCTCAAACTAATGAAAAAAAAATTATGTTTAGGACCCTATCTAACTCCTCTAAACTTCTTTGGTTCCCATGCAAATCCTCCAAGAAGATACGAGCTTCTAAAATTGACTTATAGAGCTTGTCTCTCTATTCCAACTAGCCTGAATGACCTTAAAGCCCAAAATTGACCCTTTCATGACTTATTATATAAACCAATGGATCAAACACATCTGATGTGGTCCCAAAAATATGTTTCCATAGGCTAGATAGCACTTCTAGGGCTAGAAGTGAAATTGACCTATTGTTTGGGCTCTAGGCCAAAATCTTGCTCAAGGGTCATGACTGCAACTTTAAGAATGTAGGGTACTTTTTTGAGTTCCATCCCCCTTTGTATATTCTACTATGTTCCTATTGATATTTAATTACTCTCCAAACCTTCTTTAAGTGTTCTAACCAGCTCCTAAGATCACCCTTTCATCTCTTTTCTCCAAACTACAATGTTTATGCATGGGGAAAGTACCCCATGTCTGAGACAAAACAAGGCGTACTTACCATATTTTATCAAGAAATATGAAGATTTTATATGTTTCTCCAATTTATGGAGACACTCTCTACTAATTTTTATCCTTTGATCAATCTATTTTCCTCCCAAACTCCTTAGATTTCCAAGGCAGACTGTTAAGAGGTAGACTGTGCACAAGCTTCTCCTAATTTCACTGTGTTTTGCATCTTTTTTAGACCTTCCCTTGATCCATATCCATTGTAAGATGTCTATTTATGTTTTCATAATCACAATAGAGTTTATATAGTCAAAATTCTAACACTCTGACCCCTTTATACACCCTTCATACTCTTGAATTCACAAGATGGTGCTACCCTGTCCGACTGTGTTGCTCCTTTGGAGCCCTACCTGTAAGTGAATTTGCAATATTTGGACCCTAATATGATGATACAAATTCTTGTTAAGTTATAAATAAATTTTGGCTATGATTTATATCCAATTTATTCATGTTTATGTCTTACCCACCTCAAGAACTCAGCTTGTTTGTTCCCTGCTCTTCCTCACAATCATCTACAGTTGATTGTGGGCCCTGTAGGTGCACATTTGCTTCTTTGAGACCTAGCCATAATTATTAGAGTCCCATGGTACCATTTGGTACTCTCTTGGATTAGTTTTTTCATTTATTTTAGTCTAGACCATTGTTTAATACCTCAGGCTTGTGCACTGCCACCCTACAGTCACCTACAGTTGACTATAGGGAGTTATGTAGGTGGTTTATATCATAAAAATCATGCCAAATGTCACTTAGAAAATACTTGGGATTATTTAGGGTTACTTGATTCTTTTTGGACTCATTTTAAATCCTTTTTGTGCTATATTCTCCTCAAGAGTTCAATCCTCTTTCTCTCTACCTGCTCAGTCAACATAGTCAACTGTGTTGAGGAGGATGAAAATATATAGGTGTTATTTAGCATTGATTATGATGTCTGAAGGTTTCCCATGAAGCATGAGAGTCACTAGTATTTTCTCATATGTTGGATCTACCTTATCTGCCCTAAGCACCACTAGACATCAATTTTAGGGTCATTATTTGTTTGTTTGTTGTAGGTGCCTATTTTCCTTGTGAAGGGCACCTGTAAGTATGTATGGAGGTCTAAAACACAACCTATCAACATTGTATTAATGCTATTTATACTCATGGTGCTATTTTCACTTCAAAAATACATTTAAAGAAAGGAAGTATGCCTCATAAACACTTTGAAGTGTTAAAGTCACCTAATACCTTCAAAACCTGTAGATTCAACTATCTGGATTTAGTGATTCTAGGGGCATCTTTGAACCTCTTAATCACCATTCTCTATTGATCCCCTAACCTTCCAAATTTGTAAGTTTCTCCTCCATGCTAGAGGCTAAAAGTTTGGGCTATCAAGATGCACAAAAGGAAGTGGGAACCTTATTACAATATATCAATAAAACCTCAAGGAGCTTTGTTTTCTCTTTTTAGGGATTTGGTCTCAAAATTCAGTCATTTGCCATTAAAGGTGGCTCTCAACCTTGTTTAGCCATCTATTACTTCAAAAATGTGTCTTGATATTTCTTCAACCTGTAAGGACTTGAAAAGGGATCTCATTCCTTGTTTTAACACCACACAAAGACTCCCAATCTCTCTACTTATGTCACCTATATGTGACTATTTAGAAATATAGATAGAAAATGCAACATGTAGGCAGTGAGTGGATTCACATACTTATGATCAAATGTAGGCCTTCATAAAACTATAAAATGGATGATTTCAACTTCAAATACCTCAACCTTTCCCCAAACCTTCTTCCCATGTGCTTTTATTTCTCCAAGCACCTATAAGTGAGTATGTTCATGGCTGCCTAACTGAAAAATTTGTATGACTCTAATTTCACTTTTCTTGCACCATATGGAAGCTTTGATCACCTCTTCATTCTGAGAAAGGATACACCAAGAATTAAAAACCTTAAACATACCTTTGTGGACATCTTCAAAATCTTTACAAGTCATAACTAAGGTTGAAGAGTAGATGGGAGCTGATTGAGTATGATTGTGAACTAAAAATTGGATCCAAGCATGATGTTATAAGACTAAGAATGAAGGAAAGGTGACCACTATAGTATCAAGACATATAAAAACACCATATCCTATTCACATTGAATCCCCTCTATAGAATTTAACTTTCTGCAAGTGGAGAATTTATTGGGACTATACATGGTGGTCTCTTCTAGCAACATGAGACAAATTTGCTTGTCCAAACACCATGGAACATGAAAAAAAGTATGGGGAGAATTTAATAAGAATTAAACATCCTTTAAAATCAACCTCAACAACTAGTTTGTATAGACTGACCAAAAATGGAGCAAAACCTATAGGGAGCATAGATTTGTAAGCAAAAAAACCTAGTCAACTTCATGAGGATGATTCATGAAGCACAAGCCACTATTATTCAAAATAATTATATTTAAATGAAGGTATCTAATTTTAATACAATCTCCCAAAAGCGTTTTACTTGAAAGCGTCTTAGTTGTTCGTACTAAGTAAAAACATGAAGGCCACTTCTGCATGCCAAGAAGGGTAAAAAAGTAACATAATGGTTTTGGGACAAAAATGGCACTTTAAAATTAAAAATAACATATAAATGAGATTAGATAAGCTAAAAATACACACCATGATCCTCTCCCATATGGCACACTTCCCCATGAGTCTTACAAGTGCCAAACTCACCTTTTTCTCAAGAAACTATCTTTTCTTCTAATGAACTTGCCATATTTTAGTTATGTTTGATGATTAAGGCCTATAAAGAAACATGGGATGTGACATCATGTTTTTAAAACTTCACACTTCCCAAGAAACCCATATAACTCATTAAATGCTCAATTTTGACCCCTAAAGTGACTTAGAAGGACATATTGGCTAATAAAATAAGTGACCAAGGCTAATATACCATTGAATAACATTAAATGACCTATGATATACTTTATGACCAAATATTAAACCCCATGAAACACTTAAAATTCAATTTTTTTACCTAGAGGTACCCTAATTTGACCTAAAAGTCAAATTTGGTCAACAATTAGTTTACTCGATGAAGTGCTAAATGGGTGTATAGGTCTCCATGATACCTATAAGAGCTACAAGGGACTAATGAAAGGTGTAACTGATTAAGGGTGACCTATAAATTCTATGGCTGACCTATGAAGATTGTTTTAAGTTGTATCTTGATGTGCGAGATGCCTTAAGGGTTAAGGCATGCCTAATGACTGACCAATATGTTGATAATCATGAAAGCTGTATAAATAGTGAAACTAAATGAGATGGTTTCTAGAATTGTGCAAGGCTTGTTGGTGTAGAGGGAGCATTGAAGTGAAGAAGAAAGGAAAGGTAGTGTGCTTATTGGATGATTTGATGAGTAAAATAATTTGTTGACTATGTGTATGACCTTTAGGTCATATTTCTGATGTCAAAATAGTGCTCTTATAGTTTGAGGATATGCGAATAGGTTTGAGTGTGCATATGAGGACAATTTGAGTGAAGAAGAGAGATTATGACATGCCTATGTGAGAGGCATGTATAAGATAGAGTGGTAGTTTATGCAGGGGTTATAAAATTAGAGATCCATCATTAGGTGTTGAAGACATCAGTTCTAAGGTGGAGGTGTTAATTTCATAGGAGGGTCTAAAGGACTTGATATTCCTTAAGGGTAGTTGCTCCTTGTGAAATAGGTGTTTCACTAAGGCCTTAGGTTAGAAGGACTTGACCAAGATTGCTGGTCAGAAGGACTTGATCAGTCTCTTGTTTGTAATCTCTTATAGGACAATTAGTCCATGTGTTGCAAAGTTGAGAGTAGGTTTTATTCCCCATGAGGGTTTCCCACATGAACTATATGTTGTGTGTTTGATCTTGTGTATGCATTGAATGAGTGATTTCTCTTGTTAATATTGATTGATCAAGTTGATGTATATTGATTGTTTAATAGTTCAAAAGGATTGGAATTGAAATTGAAATATTTGGGCTCACTAATTCACCCCCTCTCAATGATTGTACTTATAATAGTTGGTATTAGAATAGGTCCTTTGGTAAAGGCTTGCCAACTTGAAGGTGATCTAAGGTACAATATGGGTATTCATCAAATGCAAGGAGGTTTCTATACTAATCAATCACTGATGTTCAATGGATCCAATTATACTTTTTAGAGTGCAATGATGAGGACATATATTATGTCCCTAGGTTTTGATGTATGGTACTCTATTGTGGATGGTTATGTTGCTCTTATTACTCCTCCATCTAGTGCTGCAGACAAGAAGCTATGTGAGAATAATTATAACGTAATAAATGACATAACTTGTGGTCTTATAGAGACTGAGTTCACCAAGGTAATCCCTTGTAAATCTGCTAAAGATATATGGGATAAAATGCAAATCATTTATGAAGGAGATTCAAAATTCAAGCTTGCTAAGTTGTAGACTCATAGAAGATAATTTGAAAGTCTCAAGATGAAGGAAGAATATTTTGTGGCATCCTTTCTACAAAGAGTTGATGAGATTGTGAACATTATTATAGGTCTTGGAGAGAACCTTGAAGAGGCTACTGTAGTTCAAAAAGTATTAAGGTGTCTATCCTTCAAATTTGATTCAAAAGTATCTGCTATAAAAGAAAGTGATGATCTTACTCAATTGAAGATGGATCAATTGCATGGCACCCTTATGACCTACGAGATGAGAGTAAATGATTATATACCACCAAATAAGGAATCAACTTTCAAGACTACAATGAAGATAAAGAAGTTACAGGTTAAAAAATTCAAGGAGGATGACATTTCTGATATAGATGAGGATGAACTAATTGCTTTGATTTCAAATAAATTGAAAATAGGTTCAGGAAAGTATAAGGTTAAACTACCCCTCAAATGCTTCAATTTTGGAGAGGTAAGACATTTTTCTAATAAGTTCCCTTATAAGTATAAGAATAATGATGATGAAGAGCATGATGAAGACCAAGATGAAGACAAGAAGACATACATGTTTGATAAGAGGAATCAAAGTTTTAGAAATTATGACAACAAGAAGTTCTTCAAGAACAAGAAGTGTCTCTACACCAATAAAGACTACAACTCATCAAATGAGAGTGAAGACAATGACTCAGAGAGTGATCATGAAGATGATGGTCTTGTTGAAGATGTAGCCCTCTTCATGGCTAAGAAAGGAAGTTATTCACATCAAAAGGAGTCTACTTAGAGTGATTCAGATGATGATGAAGATGAGGTGGACTATGAGATTACATTGATAAATGTTCTTGAAGAAGTGAAGATTGAGAAGAAGATTAACAAGAAGATGAAGTCTCAACTCAAAGACTACGAGGAACAATTCAATGTGTATGAGGCAAGAATGAATGAAGACACCAAAGAGCATGAAGATATAGTCAAGCATCTCAATTGTCAACTAGAAATCCTATCTACAAGCCTCAAAGATAAAGAAGATGAATGTTCAAGGCATGTTTCTAAAAATGAGTCTTTGAAAGATGAGTTAAAGAAGTCTGAAAGCAAGGTGAAAACATTTTTCAAGTTTGATAAGAGTTCTAATGATCTAGATAATCTCATAAACAGTCAAAAGTCTGCTATTGATAGATCTAGATTGGGTTTTAATGAAGAGCCCAAAGTTGCTTCTCAAGTTGACATGAAGTTTAATGATAGCAAGGTGGTTCGACCCTTGAAGGTCACCAATCAATCAAGAAATGATGGTGCAAATAGATTAAAGACAAGACATATCAAACAACCTAATGCCATGAGGTATGCAAGTTTCAATGGTTACTATTACACATGTAATCAGTTTGGGAATAGAGCTAGAGAATAAAAGAGACCTATTAAAAATGAGTTTGCATGGAACTATGATGGGGGTCATTAGTCAAAAGGTGAGTCTTCTTCAAAAGGATTAGTTTGTTTCAATTGTCAAAAGAATGAACATATTGTAAGATTTTGTTCTAATAAAAAAAGGTAGGATATGTTTCTTGCAAAAGGTATAGTGTGCTTCAATTATCAATAGAGAGGTCACACTGCTATATTCTTCAAGCAAAGGCCTACATGATAGAGTAGGTTTAATCAGGATCCTAGGGTGCAAGAAAATAGGCAAGTTAACTCATGAAAACCAAAGGTGGTAAGTATGAGTCATGATAAGTCTACAGGTCCAAGTAATTTGTTTGCTATGGTGGAGAATGCTACAAAAGTTGGAGAGTACCAAGAGCTCTCATTATTTTCTCATGTTGTGAAGGAAGAGACTAAGCTCAAAGAGAAGACCAAGGTGCTAGTTGTAGCTAGTTCCGAGGTATGTATAGATCCAAGTGAATATCCTATTGTTATTAAGTAAGGTTCATGCAAATAACATCAATTGTCAGTGCCTAGTGATGAGGCCTAGAAATACAAGGTTGATTCTTCAAATAAAAGGGTATGTAAAGATTCCATAGTTGCTCCATGTGTTTTCAATTCAATCTTATAAGAGAAGGAGAGTGATTTATAAGGAACCAGTTGTCATAGTTCAAACTAAGACAAAGAAGAACAAAATAAAGAAATATTATAGCTATAAGAGGATTCCAGTGGTTACTGAGCAGATGTGGACCACTACTGGCTTCACTTTGTTTTAGATCATTGTGGTGCAGAGGATGTCTCTGTCTATGCTTCATAAGAGACTTCTTTCAGTGGAGAATCAAGTGTCACTGTGGTGTTCTTCAAATGGTCCTAGAAGGCTAGAGATGAGTGTTTTCCATTGGAGAAGGTTTGTCCAGGTGGAAGATATGTTGTGGTGATGTCAGAGTGATGCCATAGCTGTATATGGTCAGTATGTAGGGTTAGATTGAAGGTTTTCAAGTGGTAAAAGAGGATTTGTGATTTGTCAAGATGATATTTTTTCATAGAAAGGTTTGTGTTATCAATCAGACTCACACCCTTGTGAAGATAGTTTTAGGCCTTCACAGTCTGCTAAAACATGGAAACAATCCTAGGCTATGGGTAACCTAATCAATGGATTGAATCTGTAGATTGTAAGGGCTAGCTCCCTTTGATGTATCAATGAGGACATTTACTTTTCAATACAAACTATTGGGGAAAAGGGAAAAAGAAACTTGAATAAAAATCCTATCTAATGATGGTGATACACCTAAATTTTGAGTTGATCTACTCAATCTGAGCCCTTAAAAACACTGATTTAGACAAGAAAAAGACTGAAATTTCAAATCCAATTGACCAATATGCATAAGTATTTCATGAAAAGGATTTATCTGGTGATTAAATCTTAAGGGAAATGATGGAATAGGCTTTATTTAACGCACTACCAACCCACTTGCATCCACTGCAATTTCAGCCAAAAGACATCAAACACATAACATGACCTGCATAATCTAATCAACTAGTAACTAGGTAAGAATCAGGATTTGTCAAGGAAGAAAATATTTATCACATGTGCAAATCACTGACACAAATACACTATACAAACAACTATAAATTGAAAACAATCCTTCTATTAATCTAAAAAAGGTTACAACTCAATCTTTGGTAGAATTTTTTGTCTTGCCAAAAGAGAGATACAATCCAAGGCTAAGAAGCCAACTTATATAGAAAATCATACACAAGCCAAAGATTAGTTCTGAAAATAGAAGAGGAAGTCAACTCTCACTTCAGGGCAAGTCTAATTTCAGCTACGCCAAGATAACAAAGCCTTCTAAAAATATTTTTTTTGTCTTTTGGATTTCATGAAAAACCCTTTAGCATTGAAAATGGATGGTGGGATCAATCTTGGATTAATCTGCCTCATACATGAATTCTATGCCAATCTTGGATGTCTTAACTCAAGATTGAACCAATGTGATTCTGAGTTGGAACAAGAGAAGTCCTCTTTTGTGTGGAAAGCATGAGTAGGTGTGACAATTGATACCTAGTCAACTCTATAAATTAAGAACAGTCAACTCCACTTGCATAAAAAAGCTACACTACATCTAAATTTAGAACTCCACTTGAATTGTTAGAAACTTTTGAAAGGCTCGAATTAATGAGAGTGCATGCATGAAATTTTGTGTTGAGCTCTCCAATGTTAAACTCTTTGAGTCCTTCATGCAAACAAGTCTCCATTTTAGAATTGAAGGTGTCGTGTTTGAAATGGTTACACATCTTGGATGTGTCTAATCCTATTTTGGGCCACTTTACATGCTATAGAACACGTTAATCTATTTATTCGATGTTGAAATCTTTTGCATTTTGTTTTTGGTTCTTCGCTTATGTGCATATATCCTACAAACAATCTATTTAGGCTCTTCCCTTTGGTCTTTGATTGTTTATTTCTGTGGACTTTTTGTCTTCACGATTATTTCATGTGGCTTTGTTCTTTTGTATTTCCTTGGGACAAAAAGTATGAAAGAAATCTACCTTCGGGCTCTTTGTCTTTGTCACTTGCCTGTGGAAAAATTGTCCACAAGAATTGTCTCTCCTTCTCTACTTGTGCTTGGACTTTCCCCTTGGTAAACCTTCTGAAGGAATTCTTTCAGACAATTTGTCCAAAGGAATTCCTTCAAACTTTTTGTCCGTGTATGTTTTACCGTGGGTAAATCTTTTGAAAGAATTCTTTGGGATAATTTGTCTCTTGTCTATCTCCTTTGGACCTTTATGTTTTGAAATTTCACGAAGGGCAGATACCCTTCGATATTTTTTCATATTTTATTTCTTTCAAAATTATTGTAATGTCCCTTCGACTTTTTTGTAAAGTCCTTTTCTGAAGGGATAATAACCCTTTGAAATTTTTGTAATTGATCCTTCCGAAGGGATTCTACCCTTCAAAAAAATTTGAATGGTCTTTTTCGAAGGTAAGTAACCCTTAGAAAAAATTGTAAAGGTCCTTCGACATTTTTCCTTGGACAAAATTTTTGAAAGAATTCTTTCCTTTTTAAAATAGCCCTTCGAGATTTCAAAGTGTCCCCTCGAGTTTTGTTAAGAACTTTCTCGAAGGGTAGATACCCTTCGAGTTTATGCAAATGACCACTTCAAATTTTTGTCAATTATCCTTTTCCAAATTTTTGATAATGACTTTATCAAAGGGAAAGATATCCTTTGGGATTTCTATATGTCCCTTCGGACTTTTCATAAATGCCTTTTCTCGAAGGGTAGATACCCCTCGACATTCTAAAATAGCCCTTGGGGCTTTTGAATGAACCCTTCAGGGCTTTGATCCTTTTGAAAATTTGAAATCAAATCTTCCACAAGAGCCCTTAGAAAAAATTGGAATGGTTCACCTACCCTTCAAACTTTTTGAAATAGTCCACTTTTCCATGGAATTGACCCTTTGGATTTTTGCAAATGGTCCTTCGGCCTTTTCGAAGTGCCTTTTCTCATTGAAAAGAACCTTCTTGAAGGGAACATACCCTCATAATTTTTGCCAGTGACCCTTTGAAAACATGAAAGTGCCCCTCAAAATAGTGAAATGGTCCTATTGGAACTTTTGAAATAGACTTGTCCAAAGGAAAAGAGAACCCCTTTTTGCCTCTATGAAATAGTCTTCGAAAAAATTGTAGAGGCCTTTTAGAATTTTAAAATGCACCATCGAAACTTTGAGATGAATTTTACCGAAAGGAAAAGAACCCCTTTGGAAAATATGAATAAGCCCACTTCCTGACATTTGGACAAAGAAACATGTTTATGCAAAGTTTAGAATGATAAGGGTGATAATTTGACCTGTGGTCAAATTGTCAACAGTTTGTTGACCTTATTCTAGCATGCTCTAAGTGGTTTTTTTATCTGAAGGTTCCCAATGGTGTGGAAGCTCAAATATTGGTCCAAAAGTGTGTGATCACTGTCCCTAGGTGTTGAATAAGTTTCAAGAGTGTGCAGTGACTGGAAGGTGTTGTGTTGACCTTGTTTGTTTTGAGATTCTAGTGGTTTGGGGTCTACTAGAAAATTTATTATCCTTGTGAATTAAGGTCTGAGGCTTCTTAAAAGGTTGAATGGGATAAATGGGTTTTCAAATAAATATTCATATAGATCTGAAGGTTTGTGTTTTTTAAATTATTCATGTTTTTGTCAAGATTGAGGCTTAATTGGCTAGTGTTGCAGATGATGATCTAGGTGATGAAAATTATTGTGCTTGAGGGGACATATGAGAGTGATCCATATATGAAGTTTTAAGTTTTGAAAGTATGTCTACTGAAATTTGAGGGCTCTACAAGTTTTAGGTAGGGTTACAAGGAGTCTAGACTAGCTTAGTGAGAAGAAGAGTGCTTTGTGTTCAGTTTCTCAAAAAAGAGAAAGGTGTGTATATTTTAAGGAGAGTTATTAAGTTTATTTATAGCATGTTTCCTATTTGGTGAGTGGCATGAAGTTCTGTTGGTGGTCCTTGTGGTAGCTTGAGATAGAAGGCTAGTAAGCCTGTATGGTGGCTCTTCATGGTGTGTGGAGATCTAAAGATGATCAATAGGTGCAATGGATAAGATATCTTAGGGGGAGTCCCTCTCATATGTTTCTTAATGATTTCTATCATATTTTAGTGGTTTTATGTGTTCTTTCTTCATTTATTACAGTGCTTAGTTGAAGAAGAGTATTGACATATTACAAGAAGAAGTTGTTAAGGTAAGAAGAGGTAGGCTCAACATAAGGGGGAGTTTGTACTATATTTATAATATGGTATGATATTTTTGGTAGTATTTTTAGGTATTAGGATCAATTGGTGCCCACTTTGTCATTGTGTCAAAGGGGGAGAATGTTCCTATTATGAGAGTGCTTGAAGAGAGAGAAGGAAGGTGAGCTATATGATGTGTGTTGACATCAATGACAAAGAGGAAGATTGTTGGAGAGTTATCAGTGTTATCATATAAGTTTCCAAGTGAGTGGATGAAGTTCCTTGATAGTCTAAGTGATAATGACAAAGTGTGCAATATGCTTATCCTAGTATGCTTGAAGTAGGCTTGGTTGATCTTTAGAGTTTGTCTATTTAGAGACGATTAGGGATGAGTCTATAGTATTAAGCTTGTGAAAGAAGTCATATTAGAGGTTAAGGATACATTGAGTGTTTGTATGCATAATTGGAATTCATATAGTAGTCCATAGTTTTCATCTAGACATTTTGGGTCGAATGGTAGAAAATTTGAGTAGGCAGTTTGATGACATCATAATTGCCATGAGTGGATGAGTCAGGGAGAGTTGGTCATATGGTTGTGATAAAATTAGTCTCAAATTGATATGGAACATGTATCAAGTCATGCGATAAATCACAATCAAAGATATGTGTGTGCAAAGTTGGGCTCCAAGGCATTTTGACAGTGTTTTCTATATTTAAACAGAGCCGAATAAGCAGTTTGGTGATGTTATATCTCACATGTATGAAAGTTTTAGAAGCATATTCATATATGGATGAATTCCCCTACGACATAATATATTATACGCTAAATCTCAGGTCATGCCACTAATCTCAACAAAATATATGTAAGTGCAAAGTTGGACTCCCAGGACAAAAGATATCTAAGTGCAAAGTTGGGCTCCTAGGCAGTTTGATAGTGTTTTCCCATACTTAGCCAAATTTGCATGTGACAAGAAAAGTTGAGTAGGCATTTTGATGTATTCATATTTAGAATATGTGGTAGTTTCAAAATGAGTTGATAATATGGGTTTGTTTAGTTTTGTGCCTAGTTACTATGTGCTAAGTTTCAGGGTATGGGATGAAGCGCATCAAAAGATATGCACGTGCAAAGTTGGATTTCTAGGTAATTCTAGGCATAGTTGGCTCTGTGGAAAAAAAATCTTAGTGAGAATATTATTAATTTTATATCTTACATACACAAAGGTTCCAAGAATATATTGATACATGGTTGGATTCTCCTATGTAAGGAGATCATGTGGTCTAAATTTTAGATCATGCATCTAAGCGCAACAAAAGTTATTAAGGTCCAAAGTTGGCCTTCAAGGAAGATTACAATGGTTTCCATACATAGTCAATTTTGCAAGAGATAAAGATCAGGACCAAATGAATATCCAACGATTCACGAAAGATTGTATTTATTGATCTACCAATGTGTATCAAGTCAAAGAGGTCAAAGTGATAGGTTCTTAACGATAGGCAAAGGTAAATACTGAGCTACTTCTAAGATTTGATAGCGAGTGAGTGTTCATACTAATCAAAATCTATGATGTGTATTGAGAGAAATGATTTCAAAGTGTTTGATGTTTAACATAGATAAAGATTGAGATACGTGTAGGAGATCAATGGAGCGTGTTTATTTTAGGATGTCAGGAAGAAGCGAGATGATGCTAAGTGTTGTAAGTTTAACGTTTAGGCAATGGTACACTATGAGTTACTGTTTGAAGAAATTAATGGTGAATTATTAATATAAGATGCTAGGGTGAAATATGCATTTTAAGTGACTGAAGTTTAACTATGACCATTTGGATTTAAATATTCTAATTTGCAAAGGAAAAACTAGTGCTCAATTTTTGTGCTATATATTTCAATCTATGCAGAATTTGTTCATGGTGTAAAAAGATAATTTTTAGAGGACTCCAAGATGCATTTGGAAATATAGATTTTGAAGATCTGAAAATGTGTATAGTCAAAGATAATGAGGTTCAAATTTGACTATGTGTTTGTGCATGTTCTATAAGTGACCCAAGAAGGGTATTTGAGTTATGCTTGTTGGTATCTCGATGTTTAAAGGTGAACTAGCTATTGGAATATGTTTTAGAATCCATGAGGACGATCAATGTGCATTATGAAGGTTTTAAAAATCATATGCAGTATGAAAAAAGTGTTAGAATTTGACTATGTTTTCATTCATAATGACTATGTGTACAAAGAGGTGCTTGAGCTAATATGGGGTTAGCATAAGAGTGTTATGATGGATGTTGACACTTAAAGGGGACCTATAGATTATGTGACATGGGTACATGAGTTGGAAAGTGTTCTTGTGTTCTTAGTTTGATTGATGAAGTGATAAATATGTGTATAAATCTCCATGAGACTTATAAGAGCTACAAGGGCCTAATTGAAAGGTGTAGCTATTTAAGGGTGACCCATAGATGCTATGGCCGACCTATGAAGATTTTTTTGAGCCATGTATTGATGTGAGATATGCCTTAAGGGTTAAGGCATGCCTAATGGCCAACTAATATGTTGATAATCATGAAATATCTATAAATATTGAAACCAAATGAGATGGTTTCTAGACCTGTACAAGGCTTATTGGCATAGAGTGAGCATTGAAGTGAAGAAGAGATGATAGGTAGTGTGCCTGTTAGATGAGTTGATGAATAAAATAGTTTTTTGATTTTGTGTATGACCTATAGGTCATATTTTTGATTTCATAATAGTGATTTTATAGTTTAAGAATATGTGAAGAGGTCTGAGTGTGCATATGAGGATAGTTTGAGTGAAGGACATAGATTGTAGCATGCCTATGTGAGAGGCCTATATAAGATAGAGAGGGAGTTTGATCATGGGTTATAAAATAAGAGTTCCATCATCAGGTGTTGAAGATATCATTTCTAAGGTGGAGGTGTTTATTTCATATGAGGGTCTAAATGACTTGATCTTCCTTAGGGGCAATTGCTCCTTGTGAAACATGTGTTTCACTAAAGACCTTAGGTTAGACGGATCTGACCAAGGTTGTTGGTTAGAAGAAATTGATCAATATCTTGTTTGTAATCTCTTATAGGACAAGTAGTCTATGTGTTGCAGGTTTGTTAGTATGTTTTTTCCCCATGAGGGTTTCCCACATAAACTATGTGTTGTCTGTTTGATCTTGTGTATGCATTGAATGAATGGGATATCTTGTTGTTGTTGCTTGATCAAGTTGATATATACTGATTATTTTAATAGTTTGAAAGGATTAGAATTGAAATTAAAATATATAGGGTCATTAATTCACCCCCCTCTCAAGGATTATACCTCTAACATTCAAAGACAAAATACTATGTCATTCTAGTAGGACTTTAACATACATGGTGTGGTATTAGCTTACAAGAGCTAAAATGGCTACTACTTATAGAATTTAAGAGAGAGGAGAAGATAATTAAGTACAAGGGTCACTAGGACATATGTCATGCTAAGAAAATGAGTTTAAACATGTAGGAGAATTAAGTGTGAGATGGAACATGTAAGGTCTAATATAACAAATGGCCCTCAAATGCATGAAACTCCTGAAATGTGGCATAGTGCTCCTCATTATTTGCTCAGAAAACTACTTTCATCATTTGTCCCTTTTGGAATGTCCCACAACTGATTAAGGAAAAAATTGATGATTAAACTAAGTGGGAGGGGTTGTATACATGTTCCATCATGCATTGGTTGCATCCCTAATCATCAAGATTCTTCTGGAGATGAGTTATTATTGCCTACAGTCCAAATAACTCCTCTTTCACTCACCCCTCACACTTGGACTCAAATTTGGTTTTATTTTTCCATCAAAATATGTATAGGGGAGTGAAGGACACATTTCAAGACGTCCCATAGCCTTAGATTCATCAAGCATACCTTACAAAGCCTCCCATTTGAAGTTCTCACCCTTCTCACTATCTTACTTTGCCAATTTTGAATGGCTGAGATGGAGGTACTTGAAAATGCACTTATGTGTTTTTTTTATGCAATAAATGGACATAAGGGGTTATCTAAAGTCCCAATCCTTCTACCAAAGTTTATTACATCTGTTGAAACCTTGTCATACTTGCACAACACCAAAAATAGTCAAGAAAACCTCATTTCTAACCTATCCGTAGAAGTAGAGAACACCTAAAGTTGATGGGGAGGAGACTTGGAGAGTCCTCTACATCCTCTTACCACTTCCCAAGCCATTCTATTCCATATGGATAACTCTCTTGGTTTATTTTCTCCATTGGGTTATGAACCAAGGTTTTGTAGGGTTTTAAGATCTTTTCACTCTTAACCTTCATTCATAGAGTTGTGACATTAAACTCAAGAACTAATTCCACAAAATTATTAACCATGACCCTCTCTAAATTTTCATGGCTCCCTGATCTCCCATGCAAAGTATCCTTGTAGGTGCAAGCATTCAAAGTTACCTTATTGAGATTTGTTCTTCATTTTGCATAGGCCTAATGTGGTCTTAAGCCAAAAATTGGTTTTCATGTGGCTTCTTTTTTATCCTTATAGATTAAACATGTATTATAACTCCATACCAACCTATTAAAAGGCTTTTTATGTCTATCTAACATTAGAGATAGAATTGACCCCCTCTTTGGACTTTAGACCTAGTTGAGACCCAATAGGTTTGCATTCTCTCATGTGAGTTTTAAACACCCTGACTAGTCTTAGCCACATGTGCATGATTTTCCATGTTTACCCCTACCTATAAAACCTTCCCAAACTTTATTGAAAGCTCTCACTACTCCCTATTCCACCATGTTATCCTCTTCCTTTAAAATCTGCAAGTTAGCATCCTAAGGGAGTACCCTCTATCTTAGACAAAATAAAGGGTACTTCCTTGTCTCACCAAAATTAATTTTTTTGAGGATTTTATCCAATTTTTAGTGGTGATATGTAAAATATTTCATATCTTTATATCACCTCATTAGACCCTATAAGTGCATCAAAAACCAAGACATACTCCTAGGGAAGCTTATTGTGTGTAGGCTCTTGACATATGACTATAGGTTACACCATTAGAGTCTTTGTTATACATTATTTACATGATGTGGGAGTATTTTGAAGTTTCAAATATCAATATTAAAGTGTTTCCATGCTACTTACCATCTAAAACTTACCAAACTCCTTACACATGCCTTGTTACTTGACTGGTCTGGATTGTAGGATGTGTTCCTTACTTGAGAGAGGCACCTATAGGTGACCTTGCATGGCCTAGGCCTTGAAAATGATATATAAGAATTATTTAAGATTTAAAAGGTAATTTTACAATGATTTGGACCTATTCATCTCATGTTTGGGCTATGCCAACATCAAGAACCCTAATTCTCTTGCTCTCTACCCATTATAGTCAACTACAGTTGACTATGTTGAGGCAAAAGAAGCTTGTAGATGGTCTTTTAATATCTGAGGAACTGAGAAGGTCCATAAAATATAATTGTTAAAAATGATTCCAGAGGACATGGAAATCCTTCCCACATGGTTTATGGATTTGGTTTCATTATTGGAGTTGAATTGATGAGTGCATCTCAAATTACAAGATGGTCTCACATGGAGCTGCAGACAGGTCTACATCATTTGTAGATGTTTCATATCTTTATAGTGGCTTCAGAAGAGGATTATAAGTTATATTCCATATATCTCATTTCATGACATTCATCCCTTTCCTTCCAAGTTTTATTCTTAATGATCAACATTCATGGAGTTACAGTCAAAATGTAAGACATAGTCAATTCTCTATCCACTTTCACTTACCGTCATGGATTTTGAATATATGAGCATGGTCATGGAAATTTTATTAAGTGTACAAGTTTTGTGATAAATTATTTAATCATAAGCGAATGATTCTATCTCTCCAAATGACATACCTCAAACTATGATGACCAATGCAAGCTAGATACACAATCTTACACGAGGTATGTGCATCTACAATTTTGCATGGAAGGTCAAGCACATTAGAAAGGATATTTGAAATGGTTTAAACTCTTTCATGGTTATAAGGATTCATTGCAGTATATTGATAGGTTTTGATACTTTTTTAATGATAACACATCATGCAGTTGTTTATGTCTTACTTTCACTTCCAGGTCTACAACATGAAAGTGCACCTATAGGTGCCATATAAGAGATAAACACATGAAGTGAGAGTATTTGATCTTGTTTAAAGTATATTAAGGTGTAGAATGTCTAAGAGGAGCTATATTATCTTTCACCATGCATAATACCATATATCATTCTCATTGCCATATGCCATACCTTCATATGCATTCACATATGTCTGTAGATTGTAAGGTGAATGTTTGAATTGGTCCATAAACTTCACCAAAGTTTGGAAACATGGAAAAACTCCATAACATTATAATGGAAGTCTCTTATCAATTGTGAAACCAATTAATCATACAATATAGCTCCTACCACATCCTTATAATTTCATCTTCAAATGCCTACCTATAAGTGGTACTGACAGAGATATGAAAATGTGTCTAGAAGTGTATGGGCATGAGAAAACCTTCTTTAAAGTCTAAAAGGATTGAGGGTGCCATGAAAATCATGTTTAAGGTAAAAATTGGTAGGCATGTTGAAATAAATTATGTTCAATATGAAGGACTATGTTTAGGGACAAAATCCCTAAAAGTCCCAAAATAGAGTTCTAGGCCCTTTTGAAGCTACCTTATGATGAACAAACATGGTACCTGGATGAGTTTAGATGTTCTCATATTGTATACCTATCCTAAAGGAAGAGCCTTGAAAAATGGAGGTGGTGTGTGACTAGAGGAAAGGAGTGTTTGAAGGCTTCCAATGTTGATATTTTTTCACTACAATTTCTTCGAGATGTCTACAGGATTGGAATCTCTAGTGACCTTATTGTCTAAAGAAGCATAAATGAGTATAAATGCATGACTAGTAATCCTATCAATGTGAGAGAGATAATTTTGGTCCAAGGAGATTGAAAGAGGTTAAAATATAGTGTATTGGTCTTGACCACCACCTACATGATCCCTTTGTTGCTCCAATAGGGTTAACTATTGTTGACTGTAGTCAACAATGTTCTAAAGTTAACTACCTTGGTGATTGGCTTGGCATGAACATGTTATGTGGTGAATTTAAAGACTTCAAAAAGGATTAAATGATGAGAAACATAGGTTATAATAATTTTAAATATTATCTCCAAGATTATTTTTTCCCCAACATAGGCAACTATGGCTGACTGTAGCATGACAGTGACATATGAGCACGACCAGTCTTGAAGATGGCCTCACCCAAAGCATAGTATGAAAAAGTAGGGATGTCAAATGGCATTAGAGACTCCAAGGACATGAAGGAGTAATGAATCAAGGCCCAAATTATATATATATATATATATATACACACACACACACACCTATAGGTTTACCATTCTCTTGAAAAAACACTATAGTTACAGTCAACACCTGTGTTAAGACCACCATAAGTGAGAAATGAGAAGTTGGAAAAAGGATTAAAGTGTTAAATGTGTTTGAAATGGATCCCCATAGTGATAATGACCATCCATGACATTCTCAAATCATAGAAACAAGGGAAGAAGAGACTCTAACAAGGCAATATACAGTCAAATGTCTAAAGCCTACACACAGTCAAGGTTAAAGGGGTTTGCCTTAGGTTTTGAAGAAGTTGAGAGGGATATCCATATGATCAAGCCTTGAAATATTACACAAAAGGTCCTCATAAATTGGAGGAGACTATAATTCCTTCCTTTTATCTGGGACAATAGAGGAGATGCCCTTTGTTATGTCTTAGATAGAGGGCATTCCAAGATAAACAAAGCTTACAGGTTAAGAGAACAAGTGAAAAAAGAGTGAGTTAAAGACCTTGGAAACCTTATAGAAGGATGTGGTGAACTATATTGAACATGATTAAAACTAGGAGAACCTCACAGTCATGACTAGAAACTCAGAGTAATAAGGGAGGGGCTAAACATAGTCAACATCCATTAGGCCTAGGCTAGGCCTAATGCCTAAAAGAGGTCAAATACCATTTATAAGGACAAATGAACTTGGAAAAGCATTGAGATACTCGTTTAGAGAGACACAAGGTGTGTTATAGCTTTGGAAAGTAAATAATATCGTAGGGAATCCATATTTTGGCTCAAAACCAATTTAGAGTATGTAGAATGAAGAAATAAGGTTCTAGTAAGCAAGTTTGAAAGCTTACACCTTCTTGGAAACTTTGAATAGGAGTCCAATAGGTTGAGAGATGTTATATGAGGTACCAAGACATGTTTTGGTGAAATGTTTTTAAGGATTTAATGTCACATCTTCATGAACAATCCTTAGAGGATAAATAGCCTAAAACCCTCTAAAACCCTCAGTAATGACCCGATTGGGAAAATGAAAGAGAAGATGCATCCATATGGCATGGAATGGATTGGAAGATGATTGCATGTTGTAGAGGACTCTCTAGGCATCCTCCTCATCAACTTGAGTTGTACCCTACCTGTATGAATAAGGTGTAAAATGCATTTTATTCACCATTTTTGGTGTTGTGTAGGTATGGAGGGGTTTCAAATGATGAAATAAAATTTGGGAAAGGGATTGGGAATTAATATAACTCACTATATGAATTTATTACCTCAATTATGTGAATAAGTGTCTTTTCATGTGCCTTCATCCCAACCAGTCAAAACTAGCATAATGCACAAGCTAGTGAGAGAGTGAGAACTTAAGGTGGGAGAATTTTTAAAGAATTCCTATGGAATATAAGGACATGATGTGTCTTAACATGTGTCATATATTAATTTTATGGATCAGATTGGAAAATTAAAGACAATTTGGGTGCCAAGTGTCAGAGGTAAGTGAAAGAGGAATTATTTAGACTGCAAGTAGTGATAACTCATCTCCAAAGGAATCGTAATAATTAGGGATGTAACCAATGCATGTTGGATCATTTTTACAACCCCTACCTCTTAGTGAAATCATCATATATATCCCTATTCTGTTGTGGGATGTTCTAAGAAGGCCAAATGATGAAGGCAATTTTTTGAGTAAGCAAAAGGAGTTCTATGCCACATTTTAAAAATATAATGCAATTTAAGGACATTTATCCTATGATACCTTACATGTTATATTTCATACTTCATTCTCCTACTTGTGTAACTCTTCTCATCTTGAAATATATTCTTATGACTATCGTACTTCTCTCTTCTCACCTCTCTCTCAAATTCTGTAAGTAGAAGCCATTTTGGCTCTTATGAGCTAATACCACACCATGTATGGTGAAGCCCTAATGGAATGACATTGTATTTTTCCCTTGAATAATCAATACAAGTCTAGTTTTGAGTTTATGAACATTTTTATAAGTGTTCAAACTAATGTATGGTGAAGTTAGTGATGATCTTATATCCTTGCTTTCCTTATCCTCTCATGTTTATGCACGAGTTTATATTCTAATAGGTTACATAGAGTGTATTAAAATGTGTTAGGATCCTTTCAAGTGCAAAATTATTCTTGGAGTGTGAATTCTACGATCTGGTTCACTTACCTTGTGTTGTCTCATGCATATCCCCTCTATGTTTAAGCACTTATGTTAGAACTTTCTAGTGCTTAAAACTAGTTTGTATGCCCTTTTTATTAGTGAAATAAGTATCATAGTCATGTGGAAATAATATCAGTGTACCAACCCATCAGAATAGTTTCATTTCATGCAATTTATAACTCTTTTCCTCACAAACAAAAATTAGTTAGGTGATAAGCATTTCACGGTATATTCAGGGAGCTAGCCCTTAAACCTAGAGGTATACTTATACCTATACATAAACCCAAATACCTATAAGTATTCCCATGTTGCCCAAATATGGAAGAGGCTTGAATACCCTCTTCTAGGTTGCAAGATTTAGTGACAACAGTTCTGACATGTCTGGTGGGACCAAAGTCTAAGAGAGTATAAATATTGTTGGTGTGTCTTTCCTCTAATCAACTTTTGGAAGCAATCAAGATAACACCAATGGAAACTCCAAATGAAAAATTCTAGTTATAATCATCTCAGGTATCTTTTATTTAATGTTTTGATTATTTATTGTATCTCATTTAACATCTAAGGTTAATATGAATAGCTATGGTGAATACCCCTCTCATGAACTTTCCTATTAGCCTTGTTATGCACCACATTATATCCCTAAACAGTCTTATCACAATATCTACCAATCTTATAAGCCATGGCAGACCTATGGTCCTCCATTTCCATCTCCATATGAACATCATGTTTTTGGACAGGCTTATGAGGAAGGTTATCAAGAAACTTATCAAGAAATGGCTTCCTATCAATCCCAATGTGACCCTTACCAATCACACCATGATGCATTTCAACCTCAAGAGGATAATTATGATTTTTATCATTAGGAATCAGATAATCCCATCATTTGTACACAAAAATACTACAAGACAAGGTATTCATTTTTAGAAACTCAAATCCAATAACATAAAGCTTACCTCAATCCCCATCATTACCCTTTTCCTCCTCCATTAGCCTCACCTCATGTCAAAAAATTGTTGGCACTCATACCAAAGTTGTTATATAATGAAGATAACATGGGATAATGAGTTTGATGTGCTTCCTAATCATCTCATGGAATGGTTAAGAGGTATTTCTCAAAGTTGTATGAATGTGTTAGAGATAGTTGAAGGGAAATAAAGAAATCAATGGGGTATCAAAATACAACTAGACTTGGCAAAGAAGTGTCTTCAATGCTCCATAAATAGGCTAAACATTTGGGAAGATAAAGATCTCAATAATGGACATGCTACTATTTAATAGCCTCAAGGAAGCTATTGACAAGGTGTAACTTTTATTGATGTAGGTGTTTTTCTTTCTAACCAGTATAATTGTCACTTTTGCATGAGCTTAATAGTGAAATCTTCTTCCCTAAATTCATTCACAAGCCCTCCAATTCACCTCACACTTCATCTCCAATCCGAAATCCCTCCATCACACCTCATCCTTCACCTCAAACTCATGAGCCTATCCATCAACATTTTACCTCACCCATTCTTAAGGGAAGCAAATGAAGAGGAGAGATTTCAAGTCATAGCTGATCAAGGAGATGTCATGAGTGACTTTGAGGAAGAAATCACCATAGAGACTCCCTTTAGTGAACACAAGGGAAATTATACCTTCTTAAATGAAGAGAAACATATTGAAGACTCTTTTTCATCTGTTCATGAGGAATGTAGCAAAGACTTGAAGAGATAGGTATTTGAAGAAGACTCCATAACTAATCATGATATTGTGGATGACTATAAAAAACCTAAAGTTGAGTGCCCTGTCAAGGATGAAAGTGAACTTCAAGTCATTCTTCAAGAAGTTGTAGTCCTAAAAGATTCTCATGAGACTAAGGTAGAAGATGTAATCCTTGAGAAACACTCAACACCTCATCATGATTTTGAATCACTCTCAAATGATTTGGATCATAAAGAAGATCAACTTGATGACCTTATACATCAAGAAGAGAAGGTTGAAGAGGTGATGGTTCTAGATGACAAGGAGAGTAAAGATGATTGGTAACTGTAAATGAAGATTTTCCAAGAGCTTGAAGAGCTTTGCCAAGTTAAGGTCAAGTAATTTAGAAGGTGGATAAAGATTTTTCCATAGAGGAGAATGATCGAGATTGGGTGGACTATGCATAGCTCCTTGATGAGATTGAAGAACTTGTAACTGAAAAGAAACCCAACCTTATTGAGAACACCATAGAAATTAAGAATTTATGTCTTGTTGAACCATGATTGGAGGTTGTAGTTGGGGATTCCTATGATAAATTTGAGTCTATTTGGATGTAAGATGATTTCATTTCCATAGTTGACCTAGTTATAGTTGATTGGTTTTTATTGAACATCATGCCAATGACGTTGGCAAATGCCATGAAGAAGATGGATGCATCAATGTCGAGGGTCAAAAAGCTACATGCCTAATTCAATATTTAATTCCATGAAGAAATAGAGGTTTCAAAATTTCCCTTTGATCTAAGGGGAAGATTTTATCTTAGGTTAGCTTGTGTTTGAGATAGTTAGTTTGGTTTGTGTGTGTGTGTTCTATAAGTGCTCATGAAGCACAAGTGTGTGTTTGTTTAATTTATTGTCTTGTGTGTTGTATTTTTTTGGTTTTCTTATGTTTTGGTCTTGTTTCAAGGTAATTTATGTGTCAAACTTATGTATAGGTGACTCCATGGCCCAATGGACAAGATGAGGCAACTAGTCTTGGCATAGCAAGCATAGCACCCTTGGGAAATTGCAAATAAGGTTGACCATTTTTTTCCATGAATCAAAATGGGTCAACCCCTTGTAGTCAAAAAATGGATATATGGGTATATTATAATGTCATAGGGTGTGTCACATTTTATTTAATGTGATTTAATGTCATATTAGCCTTGGTCATAGTTCAATTTAGTCCTTATGTCATTTTGAGTCACCTAGGGGTCATATTAGAGTAATTTATGAAGGTAGTACATTTTTTTGAGTAAGAAAAGTGTTATAAACTCTCTTCCAAGTCCATCACATCAGATAATATTAGTATTGTCAGTCCCTAATTGAAACTTGCATGTATTATGCTGAAACAAGAAGAAATGTGGTAGTTTGGGTAGTTTTGGAAGTTATACGATCTATATAAGAGTGTGACGCATGTGGAATAATTTTGGGATGATTATTAAAATTACCTAGAATTATCTCCACACTTTATCATCTCTGAAAGTGCCAAAACTAGTCAAAAACCATTTTGCTCTTCCATCGCTTCACTATGCACATAAAACTAGTCAACATGTTTCTGCTTAGTATGGCCAGTAGGATATAGATAAAATTAATTTGGGGGGTGATATTAAAATAAATCCACTTAATTTTAATAGTAATAGTTTAATTATTGGTCACTTGTGCTTTATGAACCATCCTTTAGAAGTTAATTATTCATTTTTGCATGTTATTTCCCACACCCTACAGATTTCCCTCTTGTATGAGCAGGTACATATATAATATAATTGTTTAAAATGATTTAAAATTACATATACATCCTTACCACATGGTTTAAATCTTTGGTTTCATTGTTGGATTTGAATTGATGAGTACAACATCTCAAATTGTAAGATGGTCTCACATGGAGCTGCAAATAGGTCTACATTATTTGAAAATGTTTCATATCCTTTTAGTGGATTCAGATGAAGATTATAAGTTATATTAAATTTATCTCATGTCATTAAATTAATCCCCTTCCTTCCAATTTTTATTTTCAATGATCAACATTTATGGAGTTGCAGTGAAAGTATAAGACACAATTAGCTCTTTATCCACTTTCACTTGCAGTCATGGCATATGAAGCTTTGAGCATGATCATGGAAAGGTTATGAAGTTTACAAGTGGTGGTGGTAAATTATTGAATCATAATCCAATTATCCACTCTTTCAAAATGGCATACCTCAAACTATGATGACCAATGTAAGCTAGATACACAGTCTTACACCATGTATGTGCATCTATAGTTTCCCATGGAAGGCCAATCAATGTTGGAAAGGATATTTGAAATGGGTTAAAATATTTCATGGTTATAAGGATTCATTGGATCATCTTGATATGGTTTAATAATTTTTTAATAATAACACATCATGCGGTTGTTTATGTCTTCCCTTCATTGCCAGGTCTGCAACATGAAAGTACACCTATAGGTGACATACATGAGATAACCACATGAAGTGAGATTATTTGATATTTTAAAAAATATATTAAGGTGGATAAGGTCTAAGAGGATATATAAGATATTTCACCATGCATACGACCATATATCACTCTCATTGCCCTATGCCATACCTTCATATGCATTCATAGAGGTCTGCAAATTGTAAGGTGAATGTTTGAATTGGTCCATGACCTTCACCAAAGTTTGGAAACATGGAGAAGATCCATAAAATCAGTAATGTAAGTCTCATATCAATTTTGAAACCAATTCATCATAAAATACACCTCCTGCCACATCTTTATAATCCCATCTGCAAATGTCCACTTACAGGTGGCATGACAAAGATCTGAAAATGTGTATAGAAATGTATGGGCATGAGAAAACCTTCCCTAAAGTTTAAAAGGATTGAGGGTGCCATGAAAATCATATTTAAGGTAAAAAATGGCAGGCAGGGTGAAAGAAGCTATGTTCAATATGAAGGACTGTGTTTAGGTACAAAACCCTTAAAAGTCCTAAAACAGAGCCGTAGGCCCTTTTGAAGATGTCATATGATGAACAAGCATGGTACCTAGATGAGTTTATATTTTCTCATCTTGTATCCCTATCCTAAGGGAAGGGCCTTACAAAATGGAGGTGGTGTGTGACTAGATGAAATGAGTGTTTGAAGGCCTCCAATGTTGATATTTGTTCACTGCAGTTTCTCAGTGATGTCTACATGATTGGAATCTCAAGTGACCTTATTGTCTAAGGAAGCATAGAAGAGTATATATGCAGGAATAATAATCCTATCAAGGTGTGAGAGATAATTGTGGTCCAATAAGTTTTAAATAGGTTGAATTATAGTGTCTTGGTTTTGACCACCACTTACAGGCCCCCATTATTGCTCTAATAGGGTTAACTACTATTGACTGTAGTCAACAATGTTCTAAAGTTAACTACCTTGGTGATTAATTTGGCATGAACATTTTATGCAATGACTTTCAATACTTCAAAAATGATTCAATGATGAGAAACAAAATTTCCAAGAAGTTGAAAGATTATCTATAGGATTAATATTTCCCCAACACAGTCAATTGTGGTTGACTGTAGCATGACAATGACATATGAGAATGACTAGTCTTGAAGATGGCCTCACCCAAAGCATGGTATAAAAATGTAGGATAATCAAATGGAATTAGAGACTCCAAGGACATGGAGGAGTAATGAATCAAGGCCTAACTTATATACACTTGTAGGTTTACCATTCTCTTAAATAAACACTAGAGTTACAGTCAACACCTATGTTAGGACCACCATAAGTGAGCAATGAGAAGTTGGAAAAGGGCATAAAGTGAAAATTGTGTTTGAAATGGATCTGAATAGTGATAATGACCATCCATTACATTCTCAAAGCATATAAATAGGGAAAGAATAGACTTCAACAAGGCAACATATAGTCAGATATCTAAAGCCTAAACACAATTAAGGTTAAAGGGGTATGTCTTAGGTTTTGAAGAAGTTGAGAGGGATATCCATATGATAAAGCCTTGAAATATTACAAAAAATTTCCTCATCACTTGGAGGAGCCTATAATTCATTCCTTTTATATGGGACAATAAAGAATATGCCCTCTATTCTGTCTCAGACAGAGGGCATTCTAAGATAAATAAAGTCTGCAATTTAAGAGAACAAGTGAAAAAAGTGTGAGCTAAAGACCTTGGAAACATTGTAGTAGGATGTAGTGAGTTGTATTTAAATTTATTAAAACTAGGATAACCCCATAGTCATGACTAAAAACTCAGAGGAAGAAGTAAGGGGCTAAACACAATCAACATCCATTAGGCCTAGGCTAGGACTAATGCCTAAAAGAGGTTAAATACCACTTATATGTCCAAATAAACTTGGAAAAGCATTTGGATACATATTTGGAGATACACAAGGTGTGTTATAAATTTATAATGCAAAAAGTATAATAGGGAATCCATATTTGTGATCAAAACTAATTCAGGGTATGCAAAATGAAGAAACAAGGTTCGAGTAAGCAAGTTTGAAATCTTACACCTTCTTGGAGAATTTTCATGGGAGTCAAAGAGGTTGAGAGATGTTATAGGAGGTCCCTAGCCATGTTTTATCTAAATTTTTTGGAAGGATTGAATGTTACATATTCATGAACAAGCCTTAGAGGATAAAATGGCCTAAAACCCTCAGTAATGACCCACTTGGGAAAATTAAGGATAAAATTCATCTATATGGCATGTAGTGGCTTGGTATATGATTTTATGTTTTATATGACTCTCTAGGTATCCTTCTCATCAACTTTAGTTTTACCCTACCTATACAGACAAGGTGTAAAACACATTTTCTTGACTATTTTTGGTGTTATGTAGGTATGGATGGGTTTCAAATGATGAAATAAAATTTGGGAGAGGGATTTGGAATTAATATAACTCACTATGTGAATTTATTGCCTCATCTAAGTTCACAAGTATCTCTGCAAGTGCCTTCATCCCAGCTAGTCAAAATTAGCATAGTGCAAAGCTAATGAGAGAGTGAAAACTTCAAGTGGGAGAATTTTTAAAGAATTATTGAGGAATATAATGCCATGAAGTGTCTTAAAAGGTGTCATAAATTCCCTTGTATATATCAAATTGGAAAATTGAAGACAAATTGGGTGCCAAGTGTGAGAGGTAAGTGAAAGAGGAGTTAGTTGGACTGCAAGCAATGATAACTCATATCCAAAGGAATCCTGATGATTAGGGATGAAACCAATGCATTTTGTATCATGTTTACAAACCATAAATATCATTTAAATCATAACATATATCCCTAGTATTTTTTTTGATGTTCTAAGAATTCCAAATGATGAAGGCAATTTTTTGAGTAAGGAAAAGGACTTCTATGCCACATTTCAAGATTTTCATGCATTTTAAGGACATTTGTCCTATGAGACATTGAATTTTATATTTTATAATTCATTATCTTTCATGTGTAACTCATCATATCGGCTTGACAAGTGTTCTTATGACTCTTGGACTTCTCTCTTCTCACCTCTCTCTCAAATTCTATAAGTAGAAGCCATTTTAGCTCTTGTGAGCTAATACCACACCATGTATGGTGAAGCCCTACTAGAATGAAATTGTATTTTTCCTTTGAAAAATCAATACAAGTCTGGTTTTGACTTCATGAACATTTATCTAAGTGTGAAAAGTGATGTATGGTAACGTTAGTGATAATCTTCTATCCTTGCTTTCCTTATCCTCTCATGTTAATGCAAGAATTTATATTCTAGCAAGTCACATAGAGTGTATTCATGTGTGTTAGGATTATTTAAAGTGTAAAATTATTATTGGAGTGTGAATTCTACGCTCTAGTTCACTTACCTTGTGTTGTCTCATGCATATCACCTCTATGTGGAAGCATTTATGTTAGAACCTTTTAGGACTTAGAAGTTAGTTTATATGCCTTGTTTCTTAGTGAAAGAAGTATAATGGTCATGTGGAAATAATCTTGGTGTATCAACCAACTATAATAGTTTAATTTCATTCAAATTTTAACTCTTTTAATCACAACAACAATTAGTTAGGTGATAAAAATTTCAAGGTATATTCAAGGAGCTAGCTCTTAAACCTATAGGTCTACTTCTACCTATAAGTAAACCCACATATCTATAATTATTCCGATGTTGCCTAAATTTTTAAGAGAATTGAAAAACATCTTATAGGGTGAAATATTTGGTGACAATAAAACCCAATGCCAACCAACAAGAGAATGAAGTTTTTTTATACTAACCCCTTGCCAACCAACCATAGAAGCAAGTGAATGTGAAAGTGAGTGGAAATATTACTGCCAATAAAAAGGTTTTCTTCCATTGAGAGTGGAAAATAGATGATATGGAAATTTCAATGCGAGATGTAGATAATAATGTTTACTCAAAAAATGTTGTATCATAAAAGTGTGGAATGAAACCAAGCACTTTGTCCAATTGGCTTAAAGGAATTACAACAACTATAAGGAGGGAGCCACCCATTATTTTATCAGATGCAGAGGAATGAGAGATCATCCAATGGTTCAAGGACTTATTTGACATGGACCATTCATTGGACATCTTGTATTTGAAGACATAAGTTACCCACAAATTCCAAACTAGGCCCAACCCTTTCAATAATGGGGTCCTTGGCAAGTCATGGTGGATAGACTTGAAAAAGAGGAATCTTGATTTGTCAATCAAAATAATAGGAAGACTGGACAAAGATAAGGTTGTGATGCTAAGGCCCTACATAGTAATAATTTATAATGATAAATTTATAATTGTGTATGCATAAAACCATTATGGGCCTTATAAAATATGGTATTGTGATAAGATGATAGTGAAATCTAGAAGGAATTGTGTCATGTGAAACATTACCAAAAAAGGGGTAGGCATGTGCCATAAATAATGTCTAAAAATAGATAATGGATCATAATTTAAGCATGTGTGAATGAGATGGATGGAGTATCCTAAGTTTATACCTCTTTAAATAAAAAATGTTGTAAAATTTCATTTCAGGATGTGAACCAGGGGCATGTATGGTTGCCCAACCAATGCATGGATGACCAAAGAATTATTTATGAATTAGATGCATCAATTATCCATAGTTATACCTATAGGAGATTCATCTAAAAATAAAAATATTCTCATATTTAATGGGCATGATTTCCATGTTGTACTATCAATAATTAAAGAGGCAAGAGTTTTTTGGATTGACCTACTTATATTTTCAGCACACACTAGCAAAAAATTGCAGCCATTGGACGTAAGTGTGTTTGGTCTATTTAAGGACTAATTAAAGATTGATATGACATCATGGATGAATAATCATCATGGTCTATAGATCAAGAGATAATAATTGGCCACTTTGGGTAACATAGCATTGAACAAGGCACTAACTCCTAATAATATAAAATTTATATTTAAAAGGAGAATTATATGGCTTGTAAACCCTAAAGAAGTATCTAATGACATGAATCCAACTGAAACATTCCATGTTGAAGATGATGAAGTCTATGTTACTAAAAATATCATGAGGTTGACAGGTATAGATGAGGAGAAACTCAAGATACTATGAATGATTCTTAATAAGAAGTGGAAAAAATGCAAGAAACATATGTTGTTTATGTGAACAACCAATAAATGCATAGGATTTTCTCAACCAATAAACACATGGCATACATAAACTATGTGAAAATCATGTTAGTCAAACTCAATAAGCATAAACACTTCAAGATGCATTGAATGTCCCTTCAAATGAAAGTGATGCAACATTCACTTTCAACCAAGATGGTTAAATTATACCTACCCAAGTGATCCCACCATATTGGATAAAGGAGGGAACAAAAAATCTTGGCATTAATTGTGAATTCATAAAAGTATATGTGTTAATGTCAATGTAATCACTTCTATCTTCTCTCCCAACTGAGACAGTTCATTACTACATAGTAGGTTTAGAATGGGGCTAAGAATATGCAAAGGTAAACTTAGGTGCCAATGAGGACATGGTACAAAATTTAGTCCAATATATAGATTTTAACCAACTATAAAAGAATGAACAAGTGAATTAAATATCATCATTTATTAAATTGATAATTGAAAGGGTTGATAAGAAATTAGGAAACAATGCACTTAGGTTGAGCAAAAAATCTCAAATAATCACATTAGATGAGTATAGGAAAATGTTTATAGAATATGAGTCTCGTAATAAGGATATTTAATAAATGAAGGTGAGGAATAAATAAGAAGATAATGAGAGGAAATCCCTTAGGGAGGGTGAGAGGGAAGGAAGGGAATAACTGAAGATTAAAAATAAAATCAAAAGGCAAAATAAGGAACAAGAAAAGATATAACAAAGGCAATAAAGGGAGAAAAATAAAGAACATGATAGAAATGAGATGTAAATCGATAAGTCTAGAAATGAATTGGAGAGGAAAAGGTGTATAAGTAACCAACTCAAACCTATATTTGAAAAACATCACATTTTGAAAGGCATGATAAAAACTCTTATCAAAATTGCTTCATTTGTTTGAAACTATCCATGTGGGGTCCATCCTCCTAATTCTATTAGCATGGTATCAAATCCCACTAAGGATAAATCCCTTTTAGGACCAACTACAACTAGACATTCTAAAAATACTTGAAATGAATGGCACACCATAATATTTCCACCTTGGATGGTGTAAGATTTGTACTCCATGTTGGTATGTTATAAGCCCATAGTATAGTGACCTTAAATACATAATTTTTAAGATATTGTTTTTATCTAAAATAGGAAATTAGGGTACCCAATATGTTTGTGTTAGAGGTAAAATCCACTAAGGGGGGGGAGGGTAAATCAGTGGTGGAAAACAATCCAATTCAATTTCCAAACCCTTGCAAATACTTAAGCAATCAATACAATAATTCATGAAGCAAACAAATCATTCATAGCAATGAACAATGAAAATAATGCAAGATCACATACAAAACATAAGATATACATGGGAAACCCTCTTAAGGAATAAAACCCACTCTCAAGCCTGCAAACACATGGACTACTGGCCTATAATATGATCACAAATAAGAGATTGATCAAGTCCTTCTGATTAGGAACCTTGGTCAAGTCCTTCTGACCTAAGGACTTTAGTGGAATAGTAGTTTCATAAGGATCACCTAACTTTAAGATGATCAAGTCATTCTAACCACCTATTCATTCAAGTCCTTCTAACCTAAGACCTTGATCAAGTCCTTCTGACCATAGGCCTTTAGTGAAACCCTGTTTCATAAGGAGTAACTACCCCTACGGAAGATCAAATCCTTTAGACCTTTCTCAAAAAGAACACTTCCACCTTAAAAATAATGTATTCAACACATGATGATGGAAATCTTGATTATCTAACAACTACATAAACACTCTATCTATTTCATACATGCCTCTCACATAGGCATGACACAATGTCTCTCCTTCTTCACTCAAACAGTCCACATATGCACACTCATATCTCTTCACACAACTTCAAACTATAAAAACACTATAATATCATTAGAAATATGACCTACATATCATACACATAGTCCTTAATCTTCTCTTCCCATCAACCCAATAACTGGAAACTCTCACTCTCCTCTGCTTTCTTTCGCTCTCCAACTCTCTCACATACAAGTCTCTCGCTCACAAGTCTTCCACACAAAGTCTAAAAATCATCATATTTTATTTCACTATATATAGAGATATCATGAATTATCACATTCAAATTGATCCTCATCATCAATAATACATGCCTTCACCCTTAAGGAATATCACATGGGTCACATTTAAGCACAACACACTTTCAAATAGGCATAAGTCACTTTTAGGTCCTATGGAGACCCATTCAGCTCTTTGACACTTAATCGAGCATAAAAATAACACAAGACCAATTAAAAATACATAGTACCACTCTTTATATCCCTTAAGACATCCTAAAATGATCACAGTCACCTTTGCTCACCTCTGTGTGTGCTCAATCAACTCAAATAGAGACATTATACATAGGAACACTATTATCCAACATACAATCAAATTATTAAGCATTGTTCATACTCAAGATAGATTGATCAAACCTCAAAAATACTCATAGAGCATCCCCATAGAGTCTATAACACTCCCAAATGGATAAGTCATCATGAGACATCGAAATAACATAAAAAATGAGCTCAAATACCCTTCTTGGGTTACTTGTAGAACATGCACAAACACACAATCAAATTTGGAACACCATGTATTTGTCTATACACACTTATAGATATTTAAATCTAAATTTCCAGATGCACTTTGGAGTCCTCTACCACTTTGATTTTTACTCCATGAGTAAGTTTGACTTCTATCAAAATATATGGACAAAATATAGAGCTCTAGTTTTTCCCCATGTTAAATTAAAACATTTAAATGAAAACAGTCATAGTTAAACCTCAAAAACTTTGTAATCATCTCATGCCCTATCAGTGTTAGATAAATCATGCATCGTTTATTTTTTTTATCTTTAACACATAGACTACCAATGCCAAATGTTAAACCTTAGTAACCTTGACCTCATCTTGTGTAATCTTTAAATGTTGACTCAATGCACTCCATCAATCTTTATAGATTAACCATGTCTTTAACTATCAAAACTCAAAATTCAATCAATAAGTATGAACACCCACTCACTAATGGATCCTTATCCTATAATTTTTCTTAGTTTTTAAACTTCAGACACTTTTTACCATCTCGATCAATACACACCGTTATCATGATATGTACAATCGCCCACACACCATTGGATCTTCATTTGGTCCTGATCTTTAACTTTGTTAACCAACATACACTTTGACCTCTTTGACTTGCTGTGTACCATATATATTCATTGTATGAACTCCCATGAGCTTTTGGATATCCACTAGGTCTAGATATTTAACATCATGCAAATTGACTAAGTATGGGGACCAACTGTAATATGCCTAGAAAGCTTACTTTGGACCTTAATAACTTCTTATGTGCTTAGATGCATGATCTCAAATTTGGACCATATGATCTTATCACATAGGATAATCCATCCATATAACAAACTACTCCTATATATTTTTCATGTGCAAGATATATCACCATTAAAATGCCTTCTCAAGATCTTCTGTCATAGAGCCAACTATGCTTAGAATTTGTTTGGGAGACCAACTTTGCTCATACAAAACTTTTGTCATGATTCAATGCATGATTTAAAATATAGTGAAAATAAAATATGATAAAAAATAAATAAACCCATATGATTAATTTATCTTTACACCTTCACATGCGCAAGATATAACACCATCAAAATGCTCACTCGGCTTTTCTTGCCATATTGCAAAATTGGCTAAGTATGGGAAAACATAGTCAAACTACTTGGGAGCCCAAATTTGCACATGCACATCTCTTGACATGATTCATAACATGATATGAAATTTATCTCATAGAAACTAGGCATAAAATTTAATAAACCCATATGGTCATTTTATCCAGACACCTTCACACATGTGAATGCTGACATCATCAACATGCTTGGATTTTTTGGCACTCGACCCAAAGTGTTTGGATAAAAAATATGGACTATCAGATGAATTTTAATTACACACACAAGATTTCAAAGCATATATAACATCTTATGGACCTATTTCACATGATCCAATCACCATACTCATCCTTGATCATCTCTAGCCATGTCAATAGTAAAGATCAACCAAGCATACTAGGACAAGCACGTTGCACACTTTGTCATTGTCACTTAGGCTATCTAAGCACTCATCCACTCACCAGAACACCTCCATGACATCACCATGACATCATTTATAATACTCCAATAATCTTCCCCTTTATTATTGATATCAACAAACACCATATTATCAATATACAATTCACCTTCTCTCCTCAATCACTCTCACAACAAGAAATTTCTCCCCCTTTTAAATAATGACAAAGTGGGAACCAACTGATCTAGAGGACTTGAAAAGACTATAAATAAAAAATGACCATCTTATAAAGATGATACAAACTCCCCCTTACCTTGAGCCTACCTCTTCTTGCCTTGACAAACTTCCTTTTGTTCCATGCTAACACTCTCTTCAACCAAGCACTATAAACCATGAAAAAAGAACACACAAAATATTGAAATCTGATGGAACCCACTAAGAAACATCTACGAGGGACCCCCCCAAGATTTATGATCTATTGCACCATTTGAGCATCTTCAATCTCCACACACCATGAATAACCACCACACATGCTTACTAGCCTTTTATCTCAAGACACTTCCATGACCACCAATAGAGTATCATACCAATCATCAATCAAGAAACATGTTATAAACCAACTTGAAAACTCACCTTGAAACATTCATGCTTTGTTCTTTTGGAAAAATGGAACAAATTCACTTTTCTTTTTACTAGGCCTGTCTAGTCCTCTTGTAGCCCTACTTGAATCTTAAAAAGCCCACAACTTTCTAGAAAACACACATTATAGACCTAAAACTTCATATCTAAATCACTCTCATATGCCCCCTCAAGCACACCAATTTTCATCACCAGGTTCATCCTCTGTAACATACTTCTTTCACAAACTTACTAGCCAATTAGCCCTCCATATTGAAATAAACAAGAATAAATTGAGAAAAACAAACCTTTAAATCTCTATGAAGCTTGATTTAAAAACCCATTTGGCCCATTTAATCTTATTAATAAGCCTCAAACCTCAACTCATAAGGCAGACCACTTTTCTAGCAGAAACCAAAACCCTAGAATCTTAAAACAAATAAAGTCAACACAACACCTTCCAGTCAACATCCACCTCTAAAACTTATTATACACTTGGAGACACCCATTACACACATTTGGACTAAGATTTGATCTTCCACACCATTAGTAACCTTGACTTCCTGTAACCCATTTTAGGACCTCCATATTCATAAGCATAAACTAAGAAACTCGAGAGCAAACAAAAATCTTCAATTTGACTTCAATATACCTTTAGATCACAAAACCACTTGTATCATGATATAATAAGGTCAACAAACCTTTCTATGCAAAAATATTACCTTGAAAAATCACAAATCCTTCTTTACCATCTAGGAACCTTCAATCTAACCCTATAGACCGTTACAACTGAAAAACACCACAACACTTGCTTCTTCACTTGAAAGGAGCCTCTTAAGAAGCATAAATAGATATGCCCTCTATACCTCAATTCTATAAAATAAAAACAACTCCTCATATTCCTTCTCCTCCTTACTCAAATGATACTTATAGTTCTTCTTCATCTTCTTTGGCTTTAGAGAAACAACTTCCTCAACTACTACAACATTCTGCTTTTCTTCTATGATTGGATTATCAATACATGGAGACAATATAGATTTATGGCATACCTTTTCATCTAAAGAATATTCCTTGTAGCTTGGATCCTCATCACTAGGCACTTTTTCAATAACAATAGGATATTCACTTGGATCCATACATACCTTAGAACTAGCTTCAATCAACATCTTGGTATTTTCTTTGAGCTTGATCACTTTATTCTTAATATGAGTAGACAATGAGAGCTCTTGGTAATCCTCAACTTCTGAAGCATTCTCCACCATAGCAAACATATTACTTGGACCTGCAGACTCATCATAATTCTTACTTACCACCTTTGATCTCCATGAGTTAACTTGTCTTCTTTCATGTACTCTGGGACCCTGATTGAACCTATTATAACTTGTAGTCCTTTGCTTGCAAAACCTAGCAATGTGACCTCTCTATTCATAGTTGAAGCACACCATAAATTTTGAAAAAAACTCATTTTACCTTACCAGATTTGGATAAAATCTTGAAATGTGTCCTAGTTCATAAAAACTATAGTACTCAATATCTCTTGAAGAAAACTCAACTTGTCTTACCTTAGATGGATAATGTTTTGCAAAGTGTCCCACGTCATGAAAGTTGAGACACTCAACCTTGTTCACACCTTTTGACTGATGACCCCCATCATATTTCTGAGCAAATTCATTTCTAACAGGTCTTCTACATTCTTTATATATATGCCCAAACTAATTACAAGTATAGTAGTAACCATTAAAATTTACATACCTCATGGGATTTGGTTGTCTGTTCTATTTTGTATTTATTCTGCCAATGCCTTTATTCCTTGTCTAATGATTTGTCTTCAAAATTTGACTATCCTTGTTCACATTAGTCTTCATCTTGTCTTGAGTTGTAGTTTCTGGTTCTTCTTTGTATCCAAGACCAATATTATCACTTGCATGATTTTGATCATTCAGAATGTTGTCCAGATCACTTGAGCTCTTTTCAAATCTCACAAATGACATTACCTTACTAGACATCTTATTTAACTTAGATTTTAATGACTCATTTTTAATTACATACCTTACACATTCATCTTCTTTAGCCTTAAGGATTTTAGATAAATTTTCCAATTGACAATCGAGATGCTTTCCCATATCTTCATGCTCCTTGGCATCTTCATCCATTCTTGCCTCAAACACACTAAATTGCTCCTAAAATTCCTTGAGTTTATATGTCATGTTCTTATTTATCTTCTCAATCTTTAGTTCTTCAAGAGCATTCATCAATACAATCTTGTAGTCCACCCCAACTTCATCATTATTTAAATCACTCTAAGTAGACTCCTAATGTCATCAACTTCCTTCCTCATCCATGAACTGATCTTCATCTTCAACAGGACCATCAAATTCATGATCATATTATGAGTCACTATCTTCACTCTCATCTGATGAGCTACAATCTTCTTTGGCATATAGACTCTTCTTGTCTTTGAAATACTTCTTGTTTTTGTCAAACCTTCTGAATCCCTTTCTATTTTTATTAGACCTAAATGATCTCTTTCCATCATCATGACCTTGATCATGCTCTCCATCAATATCCTTATTATACTTACGAGGGTACTTATTATCAAAATATCCTACCTCTCCACAATTGAAGCATTTTAAAGGCAACTTACCCTTATACTTGCCTGAACTTATTTTCAATTTATTTATAAACAAAGGAATTAGTTCATCCTCATCAATATCAAAAGTGTCATCTTCCTTGGGTTTCTTACCTTGAAGCTCCCTTTTTGGCTTCATCTTTGTTTTGAATGCTACTTCCTTCGTTGGTGGTATATCATCATTTACTCTCATCTCATATGTAGTAAGGGTGCCATGCAATTGATCTATCTTCAACTGAGTAATATCATGACTTTGTTTTATAGTAGATACTTTTGGATAAAAAAGAGAGATAGAGACCTTAATACCATTTTAAGTACAATAACCTCTTCAAGGTTCTCTCCAAGACCTCTGATGGTGTTTACAATCTCATCAACTCTCTACAAAAAGGATACCACATAATCTTCTTTTTTCATTTTAGGGCTCTCCAATTATATTTGATGAGTCTACAACTTTTCCAAATTAATATTTGAATCTCCTTCAAAAATAGTCTTCAATTTATCCCATATTTCCTTAGTAGATATGCAATGAACTACTTTAGTGAACTCAGTTTTTGTAAGACCACAAGTGATGGCATTGATTGCCTTAGAGTTGTTCTCAAATAGCTTCTTGTCTATAACACTAGATGGAGGAATAATAGGAGCAACATAACCATCTAAAATATATTGTCATACATCAAACCCTAGGGATATAATTTATGTCTTCATCCTAACACTCCCAAATGCATAACTGGATCCATTGAAAATCGGTGCTTACTTAGTAGAAAAACCACCTTGCACATTCTGACTAGCCATTGTATCTTAGATCACCTTCAAAATATCAAGCCTTCAATTTTTATAGGTACAATCCACTGAGAGGGGGGTGAATCAGTGGTGGCAAACAATCCAATTCAATTTCAAAACCCTTGCAAATACTTAACATTCAATACAATCATTCATGAAGTAAAAAAATCATTCATAATAGTGAATAATTAACATAATGCAATATCACATACACAACACAAGATCTATGTGGGAAACCCTCTTGGAAAATAAAACCCACTCTCAAGCGTGAAAACACATGGACTACTATCTTATAAGATGATCGCAAATAAGAGAATAATCAAGTCTTTATGATTAGGAACCTTGGTCAAGTCCTTATGACCTAAGGCCTTTAGTGAAACAATAGTTCCAAAAGGAACACCTACCCCTAAGATGATTAAGTCCTTCTAACCACATGTTTGGTCAAGTCCTTCTGACCTACAACCTTGATTAAGTCCTTCTAACAAGAGGTCTTTAGTGAAACCCTATTTCACAAGGAACAACTACCCCTAAGGAAGATCAAGTCCTTTAGACATTCCTTAAAAATAACACTTTCAATTTAAAATTGATGTCTTCAACACCTGATGATTGACCTCTTAATTATTTGATAACTACACAAACACTCTCTCTAACTCATACATGCCTCTCACATAGGCATGCCACAATCTCTCTCCTTCACTCAAACAGTCCACATATGCACACTCAGATCTCTTTGCATAAATTCAAACCTATAAGAACACTATACTGTCATCATAAATATGAACTATAGATCATACATAGTTCTTAATCTTTTATGTTCATTAACCCAAATATTGGACACTTTCACTCTCCTCTACTTTCTTTCGCTCTCCAACTCTCTCACATATAAGTCTCTTGCTCACAAGTCTTCCACACAAAGTATAGAAATCATCATATTTGATTTCACTATATATAGAGCTATTATAAATTATAAAGTTCACATTAATCCTTGTTGGCCATAATACATGCCTTCACCCTTAAGGAATCTCACATGGGTCACATTTAAGCATAACACACTTTCAAATATGCCTAAGTCACTTTTAGGTCCTATAGAGACCCATTTAACTCTTTGACACTTATTTGAGCTTAAAAAGAACATAGGAACAATTAAAAATACATAGGTCCACTCCTTATGACCCTTAAGACATCCTCAAATGATCACAGTCACCTTTTCTCACCTCTGTGTATGCTCAATCAACTCAAACAAAGAAATTATACACAAGAACACCATTATCTAACATACAATCAACTTCTTAAGCATTATTCATACTCAAGATAGATTGATCACACCTCCAAAATACTCACAGAGCATCCCCATATAGTCTAAAACACTCCCAAATGGCTAAGTCATCATGAGACATCGAAACAACATCAAAAACGAGCTCAAATACCTTTCTTAGGTTACTTGTAGAACATGCACAAACACACAATCAACTTTGGACCAACATATATTTTTTTGTACACACTTCTAAATCTTTAAATCTATATTAAAAGATGTGCCTTCGATTCCTTTAGCACTTTGATTTTTACTACATGAACAAATTTGACTTCTATCTAAAGATATGGATAAAATACAAAGCTATGTGTTTTCCTATGTTAAATTAAAATATTCAAATGGCAACGGTCACAATTAAACCTCAGAAAATTTGTAATCATATCGTGTCCTCTCAACTTTAGATCAATCATGCACCATTGATTTTATTTGATCTTTAACACATAGACTGCTAATGCCAAACATTAAACCTTAGTCACTTTGACCTCATCTCGTGCAATCTTGAAATGTTGACTCAATGCACTCCATCAATCTTTATGGATCAACCAGGGCTTTAACTATCAACATTGACCATTCGATCAATCTGTATGAACACCTACTCGCTATTAGATCCTTATCCTATATCTTTGATTAGTAATTAAACCTTAAACACTGTCAGGATCCAACTCCTCAATAAGAGTACAATATGATTACCTTGTATAAGCAACTAAACATGGAATTATACTAGAATTAACAAGTAACTAGAATTCACAAATGACACAGAATATGAGAGACAATACACAATCTTGTATTAATACTCATGCCAAAAGGAAATACAATGAAGATGCCACAATCTTTCACACCTCTCAGATGTACAGATCTCTTTCCCTCAAGAGTTCACTCTCTTACCAAAAACGATCACAACAAACAACTCAAACACAGAGTTGTTTTTCACCTCCAACCAGTCAGTAACAATATTGCTAGTACCAAGCACTCAAAATTACTTCAAGTATATCTCCCATGAACTTGCAACAACCTGCAACTCAAATGATCTTACTTACCATGTAGAACTTCTTCATGATCTTGCAACAACCTGCAGATCACCATGTTCTTACAATTGGAAGGATCACTTCCTTGCCTTAATCCTTAATTACAATACATGTCAATGAGTCTATAAATAGATCCCATACTAAAAAATAACTTAGACTTCTAATTTACAATAATTAGATGCATAGCTCAAGACTCGAAATAGTCTTTACATTCAAACAACCGGTTTAACAAACAAACTATTCATGCAACAAATAGTTCTGGAACCACACAAGTGACCAACGTTGGTCCCTGTCTGACTGGAGGTGACCGATGTCAGCCGAATCCTGCTGATGTCAGTTTCCCTGTACACTAGAGATGACCAATGTCAGTTTCACTGCCGACGTCGGTATCCCTGGAACTCAGCACCTTCCTCCATGTCTGCATCAGTGAAGCTTTTAGCTCCACAACCTAACAATCTCCCACTTGGAGATAAACAGTTGAAACTATACATGTACTTGTACATCATCTAGTTTGTTTCTTGGATTTGTATCCCTCTTTAAGATCAATCTTGAAGACCAACCACCACAAATCCTATGGTGCACCTCCTATCATCCAAATCACCTGCCACATCCGCATCGACAAACCCATGTAGAAAAGAACTTGACCCTACATAGCATGTGCATCTGCTGCTGGTCCCTCTTAGATATCTAAGAATCCACTGAACTGCCCTCTAGTGCTTCTTTTCTGGATTGGCTCCAAACTTGCTAACAACTCCCACTGCTTGGGAAATCTTAGGTTTAGTACACATGTACTCAACCTCATTATGTGAATCAGGACACTATTCATAGAACTATCCAACCATCGGCGTGTTAACCGGTTTCACACAATCATTTGGAGACAAAATCAACCTGTGACCTTCCATGTCTCTAGAACACACTCATGCCAAAGAATCTTGTTGCTCTCAGATTCCTCATGACACACCTTTGAACTAACTTTACCTTTAGTTCAACAACTCCCTGCATATGTGACCCTGCAACAAGCACAACATATAGTAACAAGATAATGTAGCTAATATTATCCAACTTGATAAAGGAAACACAATGGTTAAACCTCCATTGTCCTGCAACTAACTCAAGACCATATACCCTGGCCTTCTGTCTCATGTGTCCATTCCCTCTCTTCTTTATCCTGAAAATCTATTCATCTTTTAGTGCTTTCTTCCAGCTGGCAACTCTACCAAAAAACTCTCATTTAGTTCTACTCCAAGGAATCACATTCCTCATCCATGCCAAGCTCCCACTGTTTCCTGGATTCTACCTGCTCTACTTCTTTAATAACTTCCTGGTTCTTGACCATCAGTGAGCAACAAGTAGTGTAAAGAAGGGAAATGATGAATTTAAGGCTTACTTACCCTTTCAGTCCTCCATATGGGCATTTGAGACTCCTTGGCAGCTTGCTGTCTACCCAAAATCCATCTTAGTGATCGATGTCGGTCATTTCTTAGTCTGCACCTGACCAACATCGGTTCCATGCAACTGACCGCATCACCGACGTCGGTTCCCCTTGATTGACGCCGGTGTTTACTTGTCTGGAGTCACCGACGTCGGTCTCTATGTTTTACTTGTGAGCGATGACTTTTACCCACGAGCTCCTTTTGGATTAAAACCTTGTCCAAATCAACCTTGCTCTGCTCAAAATTCTTCAGCCCCTTGAACTAATCTATGTCCGTCATCTTCTCCTTGAAAACCAAGGCTTTCTTGTTCTTGTCACGAACATCAGATTTATTCCTTCTGCAATACTGTGATCCTCCAACAGAAGCTACCACCTTCTTTGTTGACCCAGTGTCAAGAAACGTCACTTTTTTCTTTTGCTTACAGAAATCTCGATCCATGCTTTTCAAATATGAAAGCATACCTTTTGACTCAAGAACATGCATCTCCTTCTTAATCATGTGACCAAGCCTATTAAGCCACATCTTTGAATCTTCAGCTGAAGTAGATAAACCAGAAGGAGAATCAGTAATACAATTAGATAGATAAAGCGTACCTACTTTTTTACCTCTTGCTACAACAAGTGCACCCTTGGAAACTTTCTAAGAGTCTGTTGTGAGAGTTACTGTGCAACCCTCATCACCCAACTTTCCAACAGAAATTAAATTCCACTTCAGGACTGGGACATGCATGACCTCCTTCAACACCCATGTGTTGCCCGTCTGCAATTTCAGCTTCACTTTCCCTTTGCCAACCATTTGACAAGGCTTACCATCCCCTAAATAAATTTCTCCAAAGTCTCCCTGGACATATTCATGAAAAAATTCTCTATTTGGGGATGCATGGAAAGAGGCACCAGAATCTAAAACCCAAGATTCTACTTTATCCAAGGAACATGCCAGAGCATCTTGTGCAACAACATCTGCAACATCTGCTTCTTCATGTCCTTCATGCTGATCTTCAACCGACCTGCAATCTTTTTTTACATGCCCTTGCTTTCCACATTTCTTGCAGGTTATTCTGCCATACCTGGATTTGGATCTCCTACCTATCTTTGACCTCGATCTCCCATGCTTGATCTTCTCTCTTTGCCTTCCCCTACTTTCAACACTCAAAGCATTCCCTGATGATTTACCTGTGCTTTTCCTGTGAATTTCTTCATTCAAGATTACACTCACAACATCATCCACTTTTAAGATTTTTGAAGCAGATGCAGTATTACTAACTGCCATTACCAAACTCTCCCAACTTTTAGGTAATGAGCATAAGATTAAGAGAGCCTTAATTTCATCATCAAAAACAATATTGACTAAATTTAACTGGTTTACCAAACCATGGAAATCACTAAGATGACTATGAATAGATCCACCTTCCAACATTTGTAAATTAAATAATTGCTTCATAAGAAATACCTTATTCGAAGTTGAGGGTTTTTCATATAAATTTGCCAAAGATTCCATCAACTCTACCGTTGTCTTAGCCTGTGATAAGTTGGAAATCACAGACGATGCAAGGCTCAACCTTATAGATCCCAGAGCCTTCTGGTCAAGCACCTTCAATTCTTCATCCTTCATATCCATGGGCTTGCATGCAACCCCACCCAATGGTAAGTACAAATCTTTTTAATACATATAATCTTCTATCTGCATCCTCCATAATTGATAATTCTTGCCATTAAACTTCTCCATTCGTAGCTTACTTTCTTCTGCCATTGCTATACTCCCACTCAAATAGAAACCCCTGTGAGTGACCTGTAATCAAAAAATACTAACCAGATCTGATACAACCTATTACTAACCCAACCAAAAGTTCTAATACCACTTGTTAGGATCCAACTCCTCAATAAGAGTACAATATGATTACCTTGTATAAGCAACTAAACACGGAATTATACCAGAATTAACAAGTAACTAGAATTCACAAATGACACAAAATATGAGAGACAATACACAGTCTTGTATTAATACTCATGCCAGAAGGAAATACAATGAAGATGCCACAATCTTCCACACCTCTCAGATGTACAAATCTCTTTCCCTCAAGAGTTCACTCTCCTACCAAAAATAGTCACAACAAACAACTCAAACACAGAGTTGTTGTTCACCTCCAACCAATCAGTAACAATACTGCCTGTACCAAGCACTCAAAAGTACTTCAAGTAGATCTCCCATGAACTTGCAACAACCTGTAACTCAAATGATCTTACTTACCATGTAGAACTTCTTCCTGATCTTGCAACAACCTGCAGATCACCCTGTTCTTACAATTTGAAGGATCTCTTCCTTGCCTTAATCCTTAATTACAATACATGCCAATGAGTCTATAAATAGATCCCATACTAAACAATGACTTAGACTTCTAATTTACAATAATTAGACGCGCAACTCAAGACTCGAAATAGTCTTTACATGCAAACAACCGGTTCAACAAACTAATTGTTCATGCAACGAACAGTTCTGGAACCGCACATGTGACCGACGTCGGTCCTTATCTGACTGGAGGTGACTGACATCAGCTGACTCCTGCCGATGTTGGTTGTCCTTTGCACTAGAGATGACCGACATCGATTTTGCTGCCGACGCCGATATCCCTAGAACTCAGCAACCTCCTCCATGTCTGCATAAGTGAAGCTTTTAGCTCCACAACCTAACAAACACTTCTTACCATCTTGATCAATATACATCATTAGATCATGATCTGTACATTCACCTGCACATCGTTGGATCTTTATTTGGTCTTGATCTTTAACTTTGTTATCCAAAAAACACTTTGAACTCTCTGAATTTTTGTGTACCATATATCTTCATTGTACGAACTCCCATGAGCTGTTGGATCTCCACTAGGTCCAAATCTTTAACATCATGCAAATTGACTAAGTATGGGGACCAACTGCAATATCCCTGGAAAACCTACTTTGGACCTTAATAACATCTTCTACGTTTAGACACATGATCTCAAATTTGGACCATATGATCTTATCACATAGGATAATCCATCCATACAAAAAATTTCTCTTATAACCTTTGTGCATGTGATATATATCCCCATTAAAATGCCTTCCCAATATCTTCTGTCATAGATCCAACTATGCTTAGAATTTATCTGGGAGACCAACTTTGCTCATGTATAACTTTTGTCATGCTTTAGCACATGATTTCAAATTTAGCACAAATCAACTATGCTCAAAATTGAAAAAAAACCATATGATCAATTTCTTTTGACACATTCACATGTGCAAGGTATAAAACCGTAAAAATGCTCACTTGGCTCTTCTTGCCACATTGCAAAGTTGGATAAGTATGAGAAAACACAATCAAACTACCTGGGATCCCAAATTTGCACATACATATCTCTTGACATGATTTGTTTCATGATCTGAAATTTAGAACATAGAAACTAGGCACAAAAATGAACAAACCCATATGGTCATTTTGTCCAGACACCTCCACATGTGTGAATAATGACATCATCAACATGCTTACTTAGATTTTCTGCCACTGGACCCAAAGTGTCTAGATGAAAACTATGGACTATAAAATGAATTCCACTTATGTATACAATCTCTCAAAGCATAGATAACATCTTAGGGATCTCTTGCACATGATCCAATCACCATACTCATTCCTGAACATCTCTAGCTATGTCAATACTAAAGATCAACCAAACATACTTCAAGCATACTAGGACAAGCACATTGCACACTTTGTCATTATCACTTAGGCTATCAAAGCACTTCATCCACTCACTGGGATACGTCCATGACATCATTGGCAATACTCCAATAGTTTGATCAAGTTTGATATTATGGTGCACATACATTAATTTTTAGTGCAATATTTAAAATATAGTTTAAAAAATATATAAATGTACAATGATGAAGATATTTTGTTCAAGCATGACACACAAATTAGTGTTTTTTGCAAGTGAAATATATTATGTTTCAGTAATATAAAATAGTTACTTGTTTACTACCATTTAGCATAGAAATGGGTCATAAGCTTAATGAAAGTTAAGTAAACTTCACTTGAAAGTGAGTTATATATTGTTATTCTAAGATTTTTAATTCTAAATTTGTCACCATTATGCACATGAGATAAAAATCAATAACACAGATACGAAATATAAGCTATACAAATATTAGTATCACAAAGCCTTTATTAATTAAAAATAAATAAATAATATCATTAACAACTTCACAAACGTAAATTGTGTTATTAAACACAATGTAATAAATATAAGAGAATTAAAAACTTTATAAATATGAAATATGTTAAGAAACACAATGTAATAAATGTAAGAGCATTACAAACTTCTCAAACATAAATTATGTTAAGAAACACAATGTTTGTATAACTTTCAAAAATGTAATAACTTTGAGAATCCCAACAAAAATGCATCCTTTAGATTAAGTAAACTCGAGTATAAAAAAATGCATGAATAAAGAATTTAAAAATATAATAAAAAACATATAAATAAAAACTATGACAAATAATATTTCTAATGTTGAAAATGTGCATAAATAGAACAACAACATGAATTTAGAGCAACATGAATTCAAAAAATGATTTGGTTTGATATAAAAATAATAACATTTATTGGTATGTGAATGAAGGCCTTAATTTTGATACAAAGACAATAACATTTACTGGCATGTGAATGGAAAGCTTTTGGGCTTCCATCCACATACTAGTAAATGTTCAATCATATGTAAAGGAATCTATGGAGCGTTAATAGTCCCCACCTATTCTAACCTTGTCACCTTTTGCATCCCAAGTTCTAACCCCTTTCCATCCAAATAAGCATTTGTGTGTGGAAGCGTATATTGGGTGTTTGTTGAATCCATGGAAAGTTAGAGGCATGGAAATATAAATGTGTCACATATATAAATAACATATTAATATGAATTTTAAAAAGATTCGGTTTGATACAAAAGTAATAAAATTTACTGGTATATGAATGAAAACCTCTAGGGTTTCCATCCACATACTAGTAAATTTTTAGTAACACATGAAATGTTTTTATGGTGTTCAAGGTAGGTAAAGTTTCATGCCTCAAACATGTCGAAGATACAATCTCTATTAAACACTGCATTATGAAGAAATTTTCATTTGGTTATATTGACCAATTTTTTATCCCATGTAAATGGTCAACCCCTATAGGTTAAAGCTTTTCATAGGTTTATCAAAACTTGTATATGGTCTTGTTATGGTATTAAATGGTCCTAAATGGTCTTCATGTTATTGTTTAAGGTTTGGTCTCATATCTACTTGTCTAATCTTAGGGTCATTTATGAGTCTTGGTGTTATCAAGTGTGGTCAAGGTCATGACATGGTTTAGAGTCATTATAAAATGTTATTAATGTGTTTTTAAAGTCATATATTTATGCATTAACATTTTACTATGTTGATATGTGCCAAAAAGTCATTTTTCCCACCTTTTGGCTTAAATTGGAGGAGTTTTACATACCATACCAAAGTAAAAACATTTAATGAATCATTATAACATACCTGATGTCAGACATGGGTCAGATAATGGTCATAACCTAAAAATTTTATAGTTCAACACCTAAACTAAGCAAAATACTCCTTTAAAATCACTTTTTGGATGAAAATGGTTTTAGAGATTCTCTTAGGATTCCATAGGTCAGTTTCAAGCTTTGAATCAAGTTTCAAGTCTTATATATTCATTAGACACTCTCTATCCTTCATCACTATCTTCACAAGCTTAGATAGGCAAAAATCAAATGCATGGTACAGATATGAAAGAGAAAGTTGGGAGATAAAAATTTGGAAATTATAATGGATCATAATGAGATTCAACTTAGTGGTATTTTTTTATAGATTCATGGCCCCTCTTTTATGAATAATCACTAAGATCGATAGCAAGTCATTATGCCTTATCCATCCAAGGAAGGTCTAGTTTTGCTCCTGTTTCTTCATGCCAAAATTTGATGGATGAAAATGGTTTTGTGGAGTATTTTAAAAGGATAAAATGTCTCCTTTCATAGTATTTTCATCAATAAATTAAACTTCATGAGGTATTTTATTCAAAGGATAAAGGTGTCTCAAGTGTGTGAGCATATCATCATGCTACAAGTCTATTTTTGTTTGTTTGAGATGTTTGTCACCTTAAAGAATTCAAATTTCCTTAATTTTCATGGATTATCCCTTAATTTAATAATATTCATGTGATCTCCCTTGGAATGTGATCCTTGGATGCATTCTCCAAGTGTCATACTCTTTGGAGGCATGGTCTGTGTTGTAACAGTCTTTTACAGGCAATGATTGCCAAACTTGGCTCAAAGTGAAAATGAACATTAATGATGAAGTAATAGATTATTTTTTTGGACATGTTATAAGCTCAATATAATATGAATTGGACTCAAATGCACTCTCCAACAAAGACTTAGGCAAGATCATTTCCCCCATAGGTTTGTAGACTTGTAGGTGAACATTCATAAAGTCTAAGATCCTTTTTAAGAGGTTTTAATAGTGGAGAGACATATAATAGATTCATAGACATGCATATGACCTTGATAGAGTCATTTTCATCCTAAAAAATCATGAATGAAGAGACCCTAATTTATATGCACAAACTTTACATACAAGCTGACTGTATATAGAGGCCTATATGGACCAAATAGAAAAGTTAAAGATGACACAATTCATGATCAGGAAGTCCATAAGGTATTGAGATATGATAGATAATGGTGAAAAGTGGACACAATAATCAAAGTGTCATAGGGCTTAAGAAATGGCTTACCAGGCTATGCAATCAAAATGAAGACTTACAAGTGATAGACATGTAGGTCCTCATTTAGATAGAAGACAAATTATTAGGAAAGGATAATAGGTTTTGAAATAAAAATAAATGAAATAATGTAAGAAGACACATGTTTATAGACAACTAAGTGATTTTATAGTCAAATGAGGGTCAAGAAGACTAGGTCTACAGCCTTATTGCCTATACATAGGTTTGAATTATAAGACAAGAAGGCATGCCTAAGGATGATATGAAAGAGCCAATGAAATTTGAGAGGAAGTGAGAAAAAAAAATTCAATAAGGTGTAATTAATTTCAAGATGCCATGATGGAGTGAGAATACCAATCCTTAGGCTCATGTCAATCTTTATCTAATGACTACCTACAACCACACCTTGAGAAGGCCTGGAGGCAGTCTAAAACAAGTGTGTGTTGTGAAGTATAGGGTTTTGAGTAAAATGATAAGGTCATAAAATCTCAATAACATGACAATATTTATTTAAGATGTTCAGTGGTTTGTAAGTAAAGACCTAAAACCAAAAAATACACTCAAACTTCTCTAATGAACACCTATAGGTTGCTAAGAGGAACATGTTAGTTTCAAGCTTGAAGAAGGGACAAAGTGCATAAAAGAAGCATGGAAATCTAGCTCAGGTTTAAAAACAAGTAAATAATGTCATTTTAAAATCAAAATAAATGTGAAGAATTGACCAAAGAGACTGGTCAATCAAGTTTATCTAAACCCTGTACACACAGTCAACTGGAACCCTACAGCTTTGTTTGGTTCAATTACAAAAGGCTACTTGTCTTGAAAGATGTAGGAGCCTATGGAGGGATTAAAGTCTATAAGGAGATACTATATATAATAAAATGTTTCCATAAAACCTTCAGACTCACTTAGGGTAAGGATAATAAAGGTAGACCCTGGATAGGCTTATAGAGCCTTACTCACACATAGTTAGATCTATAGAGTAGTTGGTGAGAGGGAAGTTCAAGAAAATTTATAGATAGTGTATAGAGTCAATTGAAGGTAAAATATTCAAAAGGAGGTTATATAATCAAAATAATAATAAAAAGAACTCTCTAAACCCTCTATACATAGTCAAACAATGTCTACAAGCCTATTTGCCCTCATGAAAGATTTTGCTTGCTTTGAGAGAGTTCAATTCAAAGAGGAGGTATAAGGGAAAGAAATATTTTGAGATTGGTTTCATAGTGGTATCATAGATCCATAATAATTTTAAGCTCGGTAACAAAGGATGGAATGATGATAAGCCATATCTAGGCCTAACAAGCCTAAGACTACGCACCGGCCCATATGTAAAATCATAGAAACGGTAGCTTGTTTAGGGTAAAGTGGAAGTCCGAGAGTTTTTATAAGTTCATATATATAGTGAAGACCATAAATATTCATCACAAATAAGGTAAAATCAAGAAGAACACAATTTTTGTTAGGAACCCATGCCTTACCCGTATTAGTGTAATAATTGCTATGGACGCATATGCTTTGTAAGTCGTCCCTTAGAGCTTATTTGAATTGTCCCACATACAAGGGAAGTAGTATTTGTTAGAATAGAGTTAGTATATAAGTAAGTGGTGAGGCCCAATGAAGGCATCCATGAATTCATTGTATTGAGCTTGCTCAAAGGAGGTTGCCCCCTCGAAGTGGCCTGCGATCAATATAAGCTTTCTGTGTTTCTGTTATTGGTAAGAGTTACTTTATTTTCACATATTTTGATTAATTTTTTGTAGGAGGTTCATCACATTTGGTATCAGAGCACTTTCTTGGCTTTGTGGGTAGATTTGGAGCAAAAAAAAAAATCAAAGCAGGGCTTTCTAGGAGCTGCGTCATTTCTGGCAAGAATTTTTTTCATTGCAGGTTCCATCATTTCAGATTGGGTAAATACCTATCCAATTAACTATGGGATGTGCTTGGGCATAAAACCTAAAACTCATTGTGAGGAGTACCACAGGGACCCCGAAGTAGCTGGCCCATTGAGAGGACCTGCCAGTGAAAAGGGCAATGGCCCCATCCTGATTGACTAGTTCCCACCCGTGAGGTAAACCAAAAACTGTCGTTAAGGGGTAAACCCATGGCCAAAAATTTCTAGAGAGTGATACTCAATCAGATAGCTTTGGTGGCCAGAGAAAATTTAAAAATCCTTTAGGCATCCAAACAAATTGGGGTCCATATCCAGCTTATCAAGTTCAGAGAGCAAACAACAGCATATCCACAGTTGAGGATATTTCCAACCACACAGTTGTAGACAATCCATTTCTGAAGTAGCAGTTAAAAAAATAAAAAATAAAAAAATAGCCCCAAAAAAAAAAGTCCAACGCGAAGGATCCCCGGCTATTAACAACTGGTTATGGTCACCACTTGTGTAGGCACAAAAATCATGGAAGAAGAATCGCCACAGTGAAATCTCAGGTTACAGAGTTAACTGATATGATGCGTGGCTTGAATCAACAGAATAGCATCTTGCTCAACAGAGTGCAGAAGGAGGAGTCTTCTTCAGAGCATCACTCCTTTGCTTCCAACTTCTCCCGTGGACCTAAGCTATACTTTCCACAGTTTAATAGTACAAATCCTACATGATGGATATATCGAGCTAAACAATTCTTCAACCTCCACAATACTTATTTCGCAAACAAATTCCCAATTGCTTCCTTTCATCTGGAACAAGAAGCACTTCAGTGGTACCGTTGGTATCTCAAGACAAATGATGAACCCAATCGGTCAAATTTTGCATCCTTAATTCTGGGTAGGTTTGGTCCCTCAGCATTCAAGGATTTCACAGGAGCTCTCACCAAACTCCATCAAATAGGTATTATTCATGAATATCAGATTGAATTTGAAAAACTCGCTAATCACACTGAAGGGTTGTCAGATGACTTCTTTAAAAGTTGCTTTGTTAGTGGCCTCAGAGAGCTGATCTGCTCAAAGGTAAAAATGTTTCAACCTAAAAATATGATGGATGCTTTAGGTCTGGCTAAGTTATTAGAAGATAAACTCTCCACACAGCGTCGACCTCCCTCCTTTTTACCAGCAAAGAACACAGTGAATCAACGGACAACCATAACCACACCAATCAAGCGCCTGACTGAGGTAGAGATGTGGGCTTGCAAAGAGAAAGGATTATGTTACAACTATGATGACAAATGGGTTAAGGGTCACAGCTGCGTCCAATAAAAACTTTACTTGCTAGATGTGGAGTCACCACCAAAGTAGGACAATGAGCCTGATATTCTAGAATTTCAAGATGCTCAAGAAGAACCCAGCACTGAAGAAGACCCAGTGGTTTAAGAGACTCAACTTGAGATCTCAGTGCATGCACTAGCAAGTGTCACCACTCCCCAAACCATGAAGGTCAAAGGGTGCTTCAAAAATATCCCTCTCACAATCCTCATTGACTCGGGCAATACTCACAATTTCATCGATCCTCGCATTGCTAAGGCGATAGACTACTTTATATACCCTTGTTCTAGCTTTGAAGTCATGATTGCTAATGGGGGCACATTGCCATGTAAAGGGAAGTGTCAAAATGTGCGTATTACAATTGGCGATTATAATTTTTGCTCTGATATGTTTGCCCTACCCTTAGGAGGGTGTGATGTGGTTTTAGGGGCATAGTGGCTTCACACATTAGGACCTATTTTATGGGACTTCTCTGAGCTTTGGATGCAGTTCACAGATAATGGTCAGAAGCACACCTTAAAAGGGTTATTACCAGGATCTACTAGCATCATTAGTTCTCATCGCATGCAAATTTTTTTGAATAAAGGCTCACATGGGGTCATTACACAGTTACATTCCATTCAACTCCAGCCCCCCGCTGCTACTAACCACCCTACAGATTTACAAGCCATACTCGACAAGCATGTAACCATTTTTTTAGAACTAGTAGGTTTGCCCCCTTCACGCCCTGAAGATCACTGCATTCCTCTCCTTCCAAGAAGCATCCCACCCAACATCTGGCCATACCATTACCCCCATCTACAAAAGACTAAAATTGAGAACTTAGTCTGGGAACTCCTCAAGTCCAGAGTTATTCACCCCAGCACCAGCCCATATTCCTCCCCAGTGCTTCTTGTCCACAAAAAAGATGGGTCGTGGTGTCTTTGCATTGACTTTCAAGCCCTTAACCACCTCACTATCAAGGATAAATTCCCAATTCCTGTCATCGATGAGCTCCATGGGGCCAAATTCTTCTCCAAGATGGATTTGCCTTCTGGCTATCATCAAATTTGAGTGCATCCTAATGACATTCCTAAGACAACCTTCCTTACACATGAAGGTCACTATGAGTTCCTTGTCATGCCATTTGTCCTTACAAATGCCCCTTCCACTTTTCCATCACTCATGAATAAAATCTTTCGGCCTTTTCTCCATCAATTTATTTTAGTTTTCTTTGATGACATTTTGATCTACAACTGCACATGGGGTGAGCATATACAACATATTGATAGGGCATTACAATTGTTAGCAGACAATCAATTATGTGCCAAGCAATCCAAGTGTTCATTCGATCAAGAGGAAATCGACTATCTGGGACACATTGTTTCAGCCAATGGGGTTCACGTGGACCCAGAAAAAATTAGTGCTATGTAGGATTGGCCTCAACCAACCACCCTCAAGAGCCTTCATGGTTTCTTAGGTCTGACAGGATACTATCACAAGTTCATCAAAGATTATGGAAATATCGTGGCTCCTTTGACTTCCTTATTGAAGAAGGATGCTTTCACCTGGGGTGCAACAGCTGATCAAGCATTCATCCAACTCAAACAGACTATGTGTAGCACACCAATTTTGGCACCGCCAGACTTCACCAAAACTTTCACCATCGAAAGTGATGCCAGTGGCATCATCTTGGGTGTTGTTCTTCTCCAAGAGGGCCAACCAATTGCCTTCACTAGCAAATCCCTTTCTGGCCGCAATTTAGCTTTGTCTACATATGAAAAGGAAATGATGGCAATTTTACATGTAGTACAAAAATGGAGACCCTACTTACTGGGAAACCATTTTTGCATCAAAACTGATCATCAGAGTTTGAAATATTTCTTGGAACAATGGGTCTCATCCCCAGCTCAGCAGAAGTGGGTTAGCAAACTCATGGGTTATGATTATGAGATCACCTATAAGAAGGGAAAAGACAATGTTGTGGCTGATGCTCTCTCAAGAACCTTTGAGGACTAACCTTCCCTCTCTGCCATCTCCATGCCCATTCCTAAATGGTTGGAATCTGTCCAATAAGGGTATGCAGATGATCCCTCCTTATGCCACCTCATTCATCAATTGGCCAATAACCCCTCTTCAGTACCGCATTATTCATGAGACGGTGCTTCTCTATGATACAAGGGTCGTCTGGTGCCTCCCCAAATTCCAAACCTGCATCAGGATATCTTCTATGAAATCCATGCTTCCCCCTCAGCAGGGCACTCAAGGTTTCTCAAAACCTATGAGCGGGCACGTCGACACTTCTTTTGGAAAGGCATGAAAGCCAAAATTAAACAGATGGTGGCCGAATGTGATACCTACCAATGACACAAAGGTGAAACCACATTGACTCCTAGTTTTCTCGCACCCTTGCCCATTCCTAATAGGATCTGGATAGATATTTCCATGGATTTCATTGAGGGCCTCGCTAATATTGGGGGAAGATAGTGATCCTAATCGTAGTCGATCACCTCTCTAAATATAGTCATTTTTGTGCACTCAGCCACCCATACACAACCTCCACAATTGCATAAGTTTTCTTGGATCAAATCTTCCGTCTTCATGGCATTCCTTCTTCAATTGTCTCAGAACGTGATGCCACTTTCACTAGCCATTTTTGGATGAAACTATTTCGTCGCACAGGCACACAGTTGAGAATGAGCTCTGGGTACCACCCACAAATAGATGGCCAGACAGAAATAGTCAACAAATGCTTGGAGACCTTCCTTCATTGCTTTGCTTTAGAACAACAACATCAATGGGCCAAGTGGATTCCCCTAGCTGAATGGTGGTACAATACCTCATACCACACTTCCACCAAAATGACTCCCTATGAAGCTATTTATGGTCAAGCACCGCCACCACTTCTTCCATATAATCCTAGTAGCTCACCAATTCAGGCAGTTGGCACTACTCTCTAAAATTGGGATCAGATTCTCTGCACCTTGCGAGATAATCTCCACATGGCATAGAACCGAATGAAGCAGCAGGCTGATCAGCACCGCTTTGAGCGTACCTTTTAACCTAGTGATATGGTCTTTCTTCGTCTACAGCCATACAAGCAATCATCACTAAAACTAAAAGGGTGCCAAAAGCTTGCTCCAAAGTTTTATGGGCCATATAAGGTTTTCCAAAAGATTGGGTCAGTTGCTTACAAGTTAGAGCTTCCACCTTCCTCCCAAGTTCATCCCATCTTTCATGTCTCCTATTTGAAAAAAATTCTTTGATCCAACATCCGAGTGTAGATAGTTTTACCAGCACTTGATAATGAAGGCTCCATCCTTCTCGAGCCAGAAGTAATCCTGGACAGGCGCACCCGCCAACTTCGATCCCGCTCCATCACATAGGTCTTAATCCAATGGCACGTCATGAAACCAAAAGATGCAACATGGGAACCACTCTTCCAAATTCAACAAAAATTCCCACATCTGAATCTTTGAGGGCAAAGCTTTTTTTAAGAGGGAGGGGATGTTAGGAACCCGTGCCTTACCCATATTAGTGTAATAATTGCTATGGACGCATATGCTTTGTAAGTCATCCCTTAGAGCTTATTTGAATTGTCACACATACAAGGGAAGTAGTAGTTGTTAGAATAGAGTTAGTATATAAGTGTTGAGGCCCAATGAAGGCATCCACAAATTCATTGTGTTGAGCTTGCTCAAAGGAGGTTGCCCCCTCGAAGTGGCCTGCGATCAATATAAGCTTTCTGTGTTTCTGTTATTGGTAAGAGTTATTTTATTTTCACATATTTTGATTAAATCTATTGTAGGAGGTAATCTGTTGTAGGAGGTTCATCACAATTTTGGCCTTTGAGACTATCTCAAACTCCTCTCATGCAAGATTACAGTTCAAGATTCACCTTGTTTTGCTTGTTGAGACCGTGATATTGTGCATGGATATATATTAATTTTAAAGGAGGTAATGAGGTATATAAAATTTGATATTATGTCATCAATTTTTGGTTTACGTCTCAGACCTTGATGAACAAAGCTTAAGAATGTTAACCCCTCTCTAATGCCCTATTTATAGACCAAGAGTCAACTTCTTACACTAAATACTATACATACATGATGCATGGGAGCCTGATAACTTGGGGATAGTTGAGGGGGATAATAAACTTGAAATTTGTGGCATTTATTTATGGTTTGAGGGCCAAAGGGTTATGAACAATCGTTAAGAACCTATGTCACTCTAAACCCTCCTAAAACCCTTGTAATGACTACTTAAGAGAGATGAGATTATAAAGTGAATGAAATGACAAGGTTTTATCCTAAAACCTATTGTATATTGTTGAGGACTCCAATTAGGTCTCCAATGTGTACTTATTTTGTACTTGCAATTGTATGGACTATATAAAATGCACTATTTGACAAGATTTTTTGGTGTTTTGTAGGGTTTTAATTAATGAAGAACTTGTAAAATATTGGAGGAGTTAATTTGGGATGTATTAAAACTATTAAAGTATATAAATACATAATATACACTCTTTAAGTGATCAAACAAAGCTCATTTTTCAAAGTAGTCTCAAACAAGTCTAAAATGAGACTAGGTGTCAAGACCATTTCATGGTTCTCATACTTCCACAGGGTATTAGGGCCTCAAATTTGACATAGAGGTTTATGAAAAGCTAGGTAAATTTAATAACATTCTTTTGGGTGGTTTCATATGTGTGGGAGAGATATAGAGTAGAAAATTAGGCTTCTAGGCAAGGAGGCCTAATTCAGGACTAATTGAGGAGAGAGAACGGGCTAAAAGGGCACTTCAACTCAGAGTATGGACCTAAAACTTGGCATGGAGTTTTAAACACATACTATGTCCTCAAATATTCCCTTATTTTGTTATTAACATCTTTACACTTCCCTAAACAATGAGGTTTACATTATTTTAGGGCTACAAGGAAAAGAGGCCTAATGAGGACAAAAGGTACAAAATAGAGTATTGAGAAGATTTTGATGAATATAAATAGTTTTTTTAGGTCTAATATGATATTTATATTTCATACATGGATATATAATTCATTGGAGAATATGAACTCAAGTTTTGACACCTATAAACAAGATTGGCCTAATGAGATGAAGGGATTTCAAGACACCTAAGGAGATGGATGATGTCTGCTACTAAAATATCAGTTTGAGAGATTCCAAAATTGATTAAAAGTGTCAAAATAATAACAATAATGTAAATAAATATGACCTGATGGTCAAGAGTGTCATTTGTCCTCTCACAAGTCAAGGCAAAGGCTAGTTTTGAATAGCAAGACAAGGTGTCAAGCAAGGTTTGAAACTTCCATGCCACTTGGATTAGAATAACATCTTCAAGATACCACCACTTGTCCTTAAATACTTGATGGGTAAGTTTCATACCTCTCTTCTTATTTGTAATTCATGAGACACTTTTCATCTCTCTCTCTCTCTCTCTCCTATGTACTTTTCTCCTTCTCTCTCACTTTCTCTATATATTCAGCCTTGATAGGTTATGATTGTATCCCCCACTTAGGTATGGAAAATACATGCCCATTTGTAACCTTTTATAAAAAAATAAACATATAATGTTAACCACCTCCTTTGACTAGTTTCAATATGTTTATGTGATTAGTTGATCTTGTCAAGTGACTAGCTTTACTTCCTTGACAAGTTTGTCCTTATCTTGCATGCATATTCAATTTGAAATACTTTTTTAGGTCTTGTGAAGTGTTTAAATGAGTTTTAAGTGTTTATTTAGTAGTGTTTTCAATAGTTTCATGTCATGATCTCTTGACTATTCCTCCTAGCTCAAGCATTCTTCACAACCTTCATGATAAGTATTGATATAGAAAGGTTGATTTGGAGAAGTGTTTATTACAGGTTAGTCTCATGTTTGAAGTGCATTTGTAGCTGGTTGGTAGTGGTCAAATCATATGTGGTGCATCACCTCTAATAAAATAGGTTTCTTTCAATTTTCCTATCAAGTGGTAGATTAATGTTTGAGCCTAAGTGATTCATCAAGGGGAGCTAGCCATTTAACCTAGAGATTCACCTCTCCAATAGGGTACCTACAACCTTGAGGTGTTTCCATGTTACATCAAATTTGGAAGGCTTTAACTACCTTACAAAGGGTGCAAATTTGATTGATAATAGGTTCCATTGTCATTCATCTCACATGTACTATGAGTGAGATTTTAACATAGCATGTTGAACTGGATTAACATGACACTTTAATGCAATTTTAAATGGAAGGTGTCTTCCCCAACATGGCCTTTCATTTCTTATTAAAGACACCTAATAAGACATCAATGCTTAAGGCACTTTGAAAATTTCTAACCTTCCATCCAAATAATAATTTATGTGTAGAAACATTTATTAGGTACATTTAGAGGTAGGGAAATAGAAATGCATTGTAGATATAAATAACACAACACCATGAATTAATAAAATGAATTTGTTTGATACAAAAATAATAACATTTACCGACGTTAATGGAAAACTTCAAGGTTTCCATCCACATACTAGTGAATGTTGGGTCAGATGTGAATGAAAACATACCAATACTATGGGTTCAACTATGGGTAACATTTCATCCCTCCAACATTATAACACTACAATATCTATGAAACATTGCATTCTACAAAAGAGGAATTTGAGTTCCATGACATTTAGGGAGATTAAATCTATCAAGGCATATTAAACAAGTTGTAGATGATGCACATGGTGGAATTCACATCCCACATTTATGGAAATAAAGGCCACTGGGCATATTCCAACATGGCCCTTCGTTGTATATTAATGACACAAACATCTTCCAACATGACAATTAAATTTAGAAAATGATTTGGTTTGATACAAAAATAATAACATTTACTAGTATGTGAATGAAAACATTCAAGGCTTCCATCCACATACCAGTATATGTTGAGTTGGATGTAAAGGAAGAAATGGAGCATAAGAAGTCCACACCTATTCTAACCCCATCACCTTCTTCCATCCCAAATTCTAACTAGTTTCCATTCAAACATAAAAATACAAAAATACAAAAATCCATGAAATTTGGTGAAGAAAGGTCATGGGTTTAATTTTGGTTGACACACATTTAAAATTAGAAAAAAAAATTATCAGATAATGAAAAATATAAGCAACTATGGGTTCAATTTTGGTCGACACACTTGTGAAACATGTCAACATTGTGGTTTTAACTATGTGTAACATTTCATCCATCTAACATGATGACACTATAATATTTGTGAAACATTGTATTCTACAAAAGAGGTAGTTGGGTTCCATGACATTTAGGGGAGAGTGACTCGAAAAGGCATATTAAACAAGTTGTAGATGATACACATGGCAATTAACATGCTACATCAATGGAAATAAAGGCTATTAGGAATCTTCTAACATGTCCCTTACTTACATACTAATGACACATGCATCTTCTAACATGGACCTTCATTTCATATTATTGACTTATATTAACTACACAATGGTCCTTACTGCACAATTTTTTAAACCAATGTAAAATTAATGTACTCATTTGTATTTTATAAATATTTCTCAACTTTTAAAGAAACATTGGACATATCAATGTGAATAGTTGGTCATACATATAAAATGACTTATAAATGACATAACGACATATAAATGATGATGTTGATTTAGACATAACTAAATTGCCTCCTAGGTGACTTATTTGAACTAAAATAACATTAAACCATCTAAATGTCAAATTGACATTATTAGGTGGAATTATATAAAATATGTGGGACCCAAAAGTTAGGAGTCCCAACTACTGGTCCCTTTCCCTTAACATAGTAATATTCAAAATCCTTTGGGATAAAAAATTAGAAAGCAAGGAGTGATGACTAATTAGTGGCAAATAGTAAAGAATACATTTTGGGTTGCTAGAAAAAATGTGAATATTTAGGTACACATTAGTGCATCTATTAGCTATGAAAAAAAAAAAAAAAACTCATCCTCACAAATTACCCAATTAGGTTTGAATTTGGTGTCCACACTATTGATATAAGTGAAACCAAGATCTAACGGCCATTCAAATCATAACTTATTCCAACTTGAAATATGTTTAAATCAAGCTTGTAAATTATTTAAATCCCCACTTTTTTATTTTAATTGTAACTATTGAGCATTATATTTCTTATGACACTGAATGTCTTCCACTTCTAAAATATGTGCATCTTGAACATCCATAAATTCAACTATTTTAAATAGATGATAATGGGAGTGTGAGTGCAATAATTGGTATTGTGTTAACATGGCACTTGCAGATGCAAAGCACCAACTCAATCCCAGATCATATTTGAAATGTTTTCTTTTTATATTTTGTAATTTTTTAATACAACAGGCATTTAAGGACTTCATTTTTATTAATGATAACCCCATCACATTAAAAAAGAAAGGGTATGATCAAACGTTATTTTTGAACTCCATACTATTATTTTATTAAGTGGACTCATGTTATTTATTCATCATATTGGCCCCTAAATATTCTCTCCTTGTTTTCCATTTTAATCAAACCTTCTAGATATATGTCAAAATATATTCCCAAATCTATCCCCGCTCACTCACTTTACACAAAATAATTTATAAAATATGCTTTACTAGAATATTATAAATGTTATGTTTGTAGGTTGTCTTGGAAATTTGTATCCCTTTATCAACCATGGAGATGGATATGGAGTGAAGACTCTATTTGTCCATGTATATATTTCATATTTTCTTATTTGGAGTGGAAGAATGAGTGGGTAGCGTACAATAAAAATGTAATGCCCAACATTAATATAAATTTTATCTTTCTCATTTCATATTTCATATTCTTAGTTTGTGAAAATTGTTTGCTATGTGAATATCTAATGACTTACATCATTATCAACTTTATAAAATAATGATACCATGTTCTATAAGTTCAAATGCCAATTTTTTTAGACCAAAAATATTGTAATGAATGAACTGACTACACTATGTTTTATATTATTCCTTTAAAAAACATGTACTAAAGTCGCATCATGACATTATTTATTAATAGAAAATGTTTTTAAATTAACAAATTATTATCATTTAAAAATGACACAAACTTTTTGGTATCAAAATGTTTTGGAAATTATATTAGTGGGGAAATAAATGTCAGTAATGAGGTTGTAAGAGACATGGTAACCAAAGTTTGAAAGGAGGCCACTTGAAGTCACTGCCTATTTAGTAGGTATGTTCAATTGGTTAAAATTTAAATAGTTTAAATAGTTGAATTTCGTTAGATAAATAGTATCTTGTGTAATGCTTAGGTTAATACATTTAGAACCTCATTGTAACCTTATTTATGTTAAAATTATGTGTGGGGTCTTTAAATAGACAAATAATAATAATAATAATAATAATTATTATTATTATTATTATTTTCAATAGCTAGACCTTGATTTTCTAACAAAAATATGTTATTTATTCTTCTAAAGTTTTTCTTTTTGCAAGTGACTTGAAACATTTTGATCCATTTTGAGTTGATGCATATCTTTACACTTTTCATTTATTATATCATTGGCTGGTTAAAAAACTAAATATATAATAAATGAAAAGTGTAAAGATATGCATCAACTATATGAAAGTCATATTTTAGTATATTGTCACATTGTGCATGCTCTGAAAATCTAGTTGCAATATATGCCAACTTAATTGGATGCTCAGATATTTTGAAGCATTAGATCACTTTATCACTGCCCAAGGAAATGTCCCTACACCAAATCAATTTCTTCTATCGAGTATTTAAATCTAAAATCTACTCCAAGTTAAATTGGAATCCAAATTATTAAGTGGGTTGTAGTTTAACAATGAGGATGATGGTGTAAAATATGCTACCTAACTATCTACCAAGATATAAATCACATGAGATATTAGTAAAAAGAGCGGGATCATGTTATGTACACCTAATCCATACAAAAACAAGATTTCAATCCCAACTTTTTTTTTAAAGTATTGTTATATTCAAATTCAGTATAACATTTTTTAGATGGTAATTTATCATTTGGGAGTAGTCAAACATTCAACTTGCAAACATGTGTAAGGTTTAAATTAAAATGTAAAAGCACACTTGTAAACATAACCTGATAAATAATTTTAGATTCAACATCAACCAAACAAATTAACAAAGATTTATTTGAGCTTAACTTGAAAAATATTTTCATTCAACTTAATATAAATTAGGTTGCAATCCATTTGGATGTCATATCAATATGAATATGGTAATCAAAAGAGAGGTCATTGTGCAAGGTGAGCATAGTAAGACAAATGAGTGGAAAGGGGACACCAATTACATTAGAATTGGGGAAAGGAGAATCACTCCAAGGGGTTATGTAACTATTTATGTCATTGAGGAAGAGGAAGAAGAAAAAGAAGAGGAAGATGAAGATCACTTCAACATTCCCATTCATCATCTTCACCATCCATTCTTTAATCAGCTATTGGAGGCTGCATAACAGACCTATGGATTCCACCACAACAATCCTCTCAAAATTCCTTACATTTTGGATCCATTCAAGAAACTTAAATAATGAATGATTCATCAAGGTAAAATAAACCACTTTTGTTTTAGATAACATTTTTATGCATTGGTGTATGCTCTCATGTAAACTACCTGTATGCTGAGAAATATTACAACATATTCCTATTGATGGTTCACAGATTAACTATATATATATATATATATATATATATATATATAAGTGTTAAGTATATAAGGTCTTTAATCATTGACTATCCAATGTACTTATATTTTAAATTCTTTCCCTATCTAATAGGTACAACTATTTGAAAATTGATCAATTAACATTTGAGAAGCTAAAATAAGGCACTTTAATATGAGTGTCAATTATTATGTAATTGTATATGGTTTAGATTTTACTCTTAATATGATTTTATTTTACCTTGATAAATCATGCAATATTTATTTAAATTTATTGAATATATTATATACTTTTAATCATCAACTATAAAAAAAAATAAAACTCAATTCACTGACTATAATTAATATGTCAGAATGTAATGTATTAAGGTAATGCAATCATTTTTGATGTCTTATAAAGGGGTCCTATGCTGTGGGATAATACTTCAATAATTTTAGACAGAGTGGTCCCATGCATCATCATAAGTTTAAAAACTACTTACAAAATATTTTCACCTTATAATAAGGAACAACTAGTGTTTAGGAAAAAGCTTTTGAGGGGTTGGGAATTAGTAGGGCACTGAATATTTGTATGGCTGCTCCTATTTTTTTAGTTGCCAATTATACATTTGTATCCAATATTTTTTTTGTTTTTTTTAAATAATATGTTTATAGTAAAACATTTCTTAATTTTCTCAATAGCATATCTTTTATAAAAATTAAAGAATCATAAAACTACTAACACGGAAAAAGACTCCTATAATTTCTTAGTAGTACCCCTTTAGAAAAATTATCTAGACCAGTCAGTACAGAATTATTGACAAAATAGAAAAATATCGGGATGGGAGGGCTCGACTTGGATTAATATTATGCCAATATCATAAATATGAAGATATAACAAAGCACATGGTACTCTCTTTTGGGATCAATTTGACTCAAGGAGTGTGATATCATAAATACAAACAAATGAATTATATGCTCAACTATTTTCAAACATTAAATCTCACATGTTTGAAGCCAACTTGGACATGGTGTTATATTCAAATTTACTATTATAAAATTGATGAAGTCCACACAAGTATTATAATCATATAGCTTAAACATTAAAAAATTAGAAGATATCATTCAACCCATTGAGCTTTTTGAATGCTTAACTAATTAAATTAATCTTCCCAATTGTAGCCATTAAATAAACATATCATTATTTTTCCATGTTAAATCATACATCTAAACAAAGCACAATAAGAAGTTTCAATATCTAGATTAGCCATTGAACAAAATAATAAGATTTGAATTTAGTATAGCCTATAAAATTATTTCATTCAGCTAAGCTTTAATTATACTGCAATACATTTAAAATTCATATCAAATTTTGCTACCATCTGGATAAAGTGGTGAAATGAGGCTATTCGTCACCCCACCACCTTTATCTAAGATTATGGCATGTATATTTCTCATGTATAAAAATAGGGGGAAGAGGATATACTCAAACAATACTAGAGGATATCTTCCATTATTGAGTGCAACCTTTTCTTTCATTGGTTGAAAACCTAGGCCGCTTCTCTCAATCACCAACTCAAAGTGGTAGATCATCATACAAATAGAGGGGTGAAAATTTGTGCTTGCCTTCATTAGATCAAAATTGGAGATAAGTCTTCTAAGAAGTTTTTTAAGTCTCTCAGATCCAGATAAGATTGATACCATATCAAGGCTACCAAGTCAATGTAATTAAGACTTTCTATTCTTCCTGACATCTCCTCTACTTTTCAAGACTACTATAAATTATTGTTTCAAGCTTAGGAGGATACAATCGAGAGGACTCAAGGTTTGTAGGAATTCCTTGATGTGGTTCCTTGTAATCTCAATCCTATATACCAAATATTATGCAATGCACCTTTAACATTGCATGATATTTTCTAGGCCCTTCATATCATACATAATGATAAAGCCTCAAGTATTAATGGATTCCCTTTTGAATTTTATAAAGTTAGTTGGGAGTTTGTTGGGACTGACCTACTCTAGTTTTACAAAGATGATCTATAAAAAGATTCATTGGTTTCTCTTATTAATCAAGGCAATATCAAGTTCATAAATAAAGATGGTAACCCATAGCTCATCACTAGTTAGTTACTGATCACTTTGTTAAGTGTGTCTTATAAGATCATTGCTAAAGCTATTGCTAACCACTTATGACTCCTATTGAATTCCATTGTTAGACTAGAGAAAATTAATTTTATAAAAACTAGATATATTTCTTGAAAACCTTATTGTTGTTTTGGAGGGTCTGCAATATAAGAGAGCCTCTTGTTAAAGAACCATTTTTATCAAATTTGACTTTGAGAAGGCTTATGACATGATTTAATGGCCTTTCATGCTGGCCATGCTACAGGTTCTTGGATTTGTCCCATTTTTTATTTTGGATAATTAAAACTTATTTATAAATACCTCATCTTGTTTCATAGTTAATGGTTTTATATCTTACTATATTGGCCCCTATCACTTCATTTGACAAGATTTCCCCCTTACCCTAGCCTTATAGGTTCTATATACTGAAGCATTGGTTTATATGTTGGTTCATAAAGTTGAGTGGGGTCTTGATTGGGGTATTATTCTTCTCGACCAATAATCTCAACCCATCAATGGACACTTTGTAGATGATGTCTTCTTCACTCTAGAAGAGCAAAAAAAATTATTCAAGGAAGCTCTACAGTGTATTGACAATTTTTGTTTAGATTATGGATCTAGCTTGTAGTGGAGTAAAACCCAATGCTTTATACATTATATGGTTTCTATAATAAAAATGGGAATGGATTAATATATGAAAACAAGTTAGGTTTATGGGCACCCCTTTTGCCTTTGATAGTTCCCTGCAAAGCTGTAGTAATATGTGGAATATTGGGTCACCAAACCCCTTTCTCTCATGAGGAAATTCTAGCTGTGCACAAAATTTTTACTCATGTCTATTTTATTCCCCCTATTGGGCCACTACTAAATCCTTATATGATAAGTTGGCTAATATTCTCAGAGACTTTCTTTGGTCTAAATCCAAATAAACATGAGGTTTACACATAGTTTCCTGGGACATTTGATGTCTTCCTCCTGGTAGAGGTATGGGAATTATTGACATCCACAAATAGAACATTTCCTTATGTTTCAAATGGGTGGTTAGAGCCATTGAAGGTAATAAATCCTAAACAAAATCATGTCATTGTAAATCATCTCGATATCCTTATGGTAAATCTAATTGAAAGAACATTGGATTTCATACTCTTCTAATCATGAATGCCCAAGTAAAAAATTGAAGACTATTTTATGGTTAAAATCATTTGGAAATCCTATGAGGATGTTAAGCCTCATTTAAAATTGGTCAGTGATAGTTTTTATAGTGGCATCTCTTTCAATGACCATAATCTCTGGTGGTCTCCCATCATGACCAATACTAGTCTTTTATTGGTAGAATTTCTTGGTATAAAACCCTTAAGGATTTTTTAAAAATGGATTCATAAGATAAATGATTTGGTTTACAATCATGACTAGGATACCTAGCCTATGATAAAATAAAAATTCAATCTAAGTAATTATGAATTATCATCTATTTTCTACATTCAAGAGTTAATGCTAAATGCCATGCTCTATAAGTTGGCTCTTCATCCTCCACGCTCGTGGTGGAAGATTGGAGATAGAATTGTGATACTCATCATATAAAGTATTCCCCAATCAAGTGATTATCCCCTTATCTTAAACAATCATTAAACTCAATAGGTGTTAGAACCTTAATTCCTCACCCAAAACATGGCTTGCTTGGTTCGATAGTATTTGTAACATAAAGCTTGAACCCAAGCTAGCTCAGTTCCTCTAGTGTCTGGTCTATCAAGGCCTTCTACTTGGGGAATGTATTTCTCAGCTGGGAATTTCTCAACCCAAGTGTCTACATTGTAGTAGACCTAAGTCTTTCAATCACACCTTTTGAACATGTCCAAAATCCTAGTCTACCTAGTAGTGGATACATTATCTCTTTCAACCTTACCATTTAGAGCCTTTCACATGGTGTTTGGCCCTCTTTGGGTATTTTTCTAATTGGACATATTCTATATATTTTTTAAGGAATATATTAAGATCCATTATTATATTTAAATTATGGAAAGCTATAAATTTTAATTTGTTTAACAATGAGGAATCTTCTTGTCATTTATATATTAACGAGAAGGTTTATGTCATATATTTGGACTACATGCAGATTCAAGTCTAATAAACAAAGTTTCCATGGAGGGTTGACATCTTCAAAATACATTATATCATTGGGGAAGTGCCCCTATACTATGATCCATGTGCCCCTGGATTGTCTACCATAGGGCCCACCACCTCCAACACCCAGGTGTCTTTAAAGCTAATCTTAGAGTCACAATCAATTATCCACTCCCCCTCAATATGGGGGATAGATATCACCACTAGCATGTGAAAAATTTGATGTTGGTCCTTCATAGTGGGGGTCACAAGTTGGCCATTATAGCATTGTGACGTGGAATTTTTAATGGATGGGATATTATTTCTTTGGCCCCTCTAGACCCATGGATGGTTGGTGGATCTAGATCCTCCCTCAATAGAATCTATAATCATACTTCACATGACCCTACTCCTCCCTATGATTACACATCAGCGCACGTACAGACTACCTAACCTAGTTTTCCTAATTCAAGACATTTTACACTCACATGGACCCTTTCCACATCTTATATCCATCCCTTAGACATCCCTGGCACCTCACTAACTCTTTTACATGCTGACAGGGCTTCTAGACACCTTTCGGGGCCCGTTTGGAAGCTTGATGACCACCTGAGGTGGGATTTTGACCTAGGATATAGCTTAGGGAGTAAAAAATCATCATAGGCCATAATTTTCCTTCATAAAAGCCACAACCTAGGTCATATCCTAGGTAGAACATGTAAAAAAGGGTCCATTTTGGTCCTAAGGGCTAGAAACTAGTAGTTTTTAGCTTTTGTCAGATTAGGGTTACCATATATGATGGTATATCATTAATTTTCCTCTCTCTCCTACATTTTTTCTATGATATTCTCTCTTGATCATCACTCTCAAATATTTGGGTCCTTCTTGAATCTCACTTGGTTCATTCTTGGCATACTTAGCTTTCATTGGACAGGGGATGCCCTATTGCTCTACAATTTATTTTAGTGATTCACATTGCTCTCAAAAATGTTCCTAAATCTTGTTGGTTACTCCTAGAATTCTAAAAGACTCAATTGAACTTATTCTTGTGCTCCATACATTGGCTCTCTCAAAGTTGATAACTTATCCTTTACCTCCTCCATTACTTTTGGCTCTTAGTTTGGACTCAACTCGCACAAAGCTTGATCCTCCTCCTTCATTGCTTCCTAGCTTAGACAATCAGTTTCTAAAAAGTTTGCACAATAATTTTGAGCTTTATATAAGGGTAATTTTCTATGAAAAGTGAAATTACTATTTGTTTTCGGTAGTGTATATGCTAGGTTTTGGTTGTTTTAGTGATTTAGTTTGTTTAAGGCATTATCTAACATAGTTTCTAAAGTTTTTGCATTTGTATGTGGTTAAGGATATCCTTCATTACTTAAAAATATATTCCATTACATGACATGCTTTATTTAGAAACACTTATCATTGCATATTAGAATCCTAATTTCTCAAAATAGTATATGTATTTGCATAAACAAACTCCTCTTTTACTAAACCAAAAAGTTGCATTACTAGGAAATAATAGTGTTGAGAATAAAGAATTAACTTAGGCTTAGATTAGGCATTCTCTTATACCCTTGCTTGAAAATATTTTTGCTTCCTAAAACATCTTTAATTTATCTTGAAAGTGCCTTCTCTTTTAAGTTTATGCATCATTTGACATTTATCTTGATTCAACATTGTCATTTCCACAATTTGTATGCAAGTACATTTCTAGTTCTAGCTGCTCACTTTACTATGGTTATATCCCTTAGAGATACCTACATCCTTTGTGTACTTAATCACGCTAGACCTAACCTGGTTTATGATTCTTTCTATCTCTTAGTGCAAGCTAACAAATTGGATAGCCTCTATAGATCTTTAGTATCCCATAGTATTCATGAGCCTTTTAGCCTTCTAGTTGTTTGTTTAAGTACCCTGTGTACCCCCTACCAAACACTAGTGGTTTCATTCAAATTCTTGGAGCTACATTCTAGCACACCTGATGGTACCTCACATTCAATTTCATGCTAGTTATATCCCATTTAGAACTCTCTTAGCTAACTCTCCTCTGTTAGATATTAGGATTTTCTTTCAATTATGTTTTGGGTCTCACCTTCATTGTTTTATCTTGCTTTGGTTTTGTGTTCTTCTCCCTATTGGTACACCATCTATTTGCCTTTTCTATTGTCTCTCATGTTACTCTTGCTTCATTGCATCCATGGTTGGCCTCCCACCCTTGGGATGCTAATCCCATTGGATTTAAGGCCTTATCCCTGAGCTCACTTATGAGTAGGCTATAGCTGTAATGGAACACCATAGACACCATAGGACCTAGGAGGTTCCATAGATCCAACATAATGACCTAGATCCTCTCATGTTCCATAGGTAACAAGATTGATAGATATATAACCAATGGACTCAGTCTCCTTTTCACCAGTCCAAGCTTCATTCATCTGAGGATTTTTTCCCTCATCTTCATGTCATGATTCATTCACCTACTTGAGGTGATGAGGATCCCCTTTCATGACTAAGGCCTGATGAGATACATGTGATCATTGCTGATTTCCATAGACACCTTTAGGTGAATGAAGTGCACCCTTATCCCCCTAAGAGTAGGTAGTTGCTTCCTATAGAGACAAAGATCACAGCCACTCTATTTCAAGTGCCTCAACTAGTTCTTGTGTGAGTTTCCCACCTTATTTTTGGTAGGATACTCTACAATAATAACCCCCTTGTGTCCATGTTATGGGACACAAGCACTCTAAATAGGCAAGGCATACACATCACATGGAGTCCTCCCATCCTCCTACTTTATCCTTTAGAGTCTCAAATGAGCATGGTAATTTCAATCACCACTTGCATACTATAGATCCATGGGATGCTTACCCTAAGCTTTAGACCCTCATGTTGACCCTCATATGATGGTAGTGGTTAGAATCATGGAGACATAGGTCACCACAACCATTTCCATGAGCATGCCTTGTCATCCCATCATCCTTGTAAGTAATATTACCTTTATTGTGTTCATTCCCTACCCCATGGTAGGGATGATTTCCAGCATGAGTGTATCTCATAAAAAAAGCTACATTAGCATCATCCCTTTTGTGATCAGGGTTGTGATGAGGCCTATTGGCATAGGAAACATCATAACCTCCATGAGACTTCTCCTAAAGCTCATATCCAACCCACTATAAATCATGCCTATGAGAACCTCCATAGCAATCCTCTATCCCCTTAAGAATGTGTTATTTCCCTTCTTACTCCTATCCTTGAATTACATAAGTTTAATCAGATTCGGGATGCCAATCCCACAGAGCATATCATGGCATTTATGATGGTATGTATGGATTGGTAATAGGAAGAAGACATGATGTTGAAGATATTTTCTCATTCCCTATGAATCAAAGCTCTAATTTATTTTTAGAATCTACCTTCATATTCTCTCTCTATTTTCCATCTCTTTTTGGATGACTTCCTTCAGTACTTTGATATCTCTAGATCGTTTAACCTTGGCATCCAATCACTTACCTCCATAGCATTGGCCAAAGGTAAGTTGAAATTTGATTGTGTGTGTAATTGGTGCTTAGCCATCCATACATACAGAATAAGGTTCTTGAATAATTAACTTTATGATATGTTTACATGAGCATTGAGCCAAGAGGTTGATCTTAAAGTCCTCAAGCATGAACCCACCTCGTATGATGAAGTTGTTAATGAGTGTCTAAAGATTGAAGTATTTTATGTGCATGTAGGCATGCAACTTGTGACAACCTAAAATTCATCCTCTTCATATGATCATAAACAAAACATGATAGATGATGGTATCACTGATTCTCCTCCTGAGAAGAAGGATAAATAGGATAGCTGTGAGGTAAATACTCTAAGTAAGAAGCCAGCTAAAAAGAAAGATTTTAAATCAAGCAAAACAAAACCATAGATGATGTTTCATTATGACCATATCAAGTTTTAAAATTTCCATCAGATGAAGGGCCATAATGATGCAAATTATACTGCCCAAAATTTTGGTATGCAAGCCTCACCTAAACCTCAAAGTTATCCACTTATGGAACCAACCACAAATTGAATGTGTTCAAAGAGCCTTTACCTGACCATGATAAAGAGAAGAATAAGAAGAAAAAGAAGAAGTCCAAGGATAAGGCCCGTCATTTCCCTTTTTACTCTTATACCTCTTTTGGATCCTCTTCCTAGGTTGACCTGAGAGGGAAATCCAAGTGAGAGAGTAGCAAGGTCATTGCTACTAATAACATAGCCTCTACTAGGTATGAGTGTTTTGTGAACATGTACTCAAGTTAGGTCACTAACCCCATCAGAGATACTAGTGGTGTTGGGCTTCTTATTCAACCCATGGGGTAGGGAACTCTAAAGTCAGATTTGAATTTTGGCATAACATCCCTCCCTAGGCTAGACAACATCCTTGCTTTGTCATAGAGAAGTTATAGGGCCTCTCAGCTGGGATTTCCATTTGGGACCTTCTTCATCTTTGCCCTGAGAAAAGGGGTCTCATCTTTTATGAGCTTGGTCTCTCTCATGAGGGATCATTATGGGATGACATTGAAGTTTTATTCAACTTTGATATTTTTGATCGCCCTCATCCTCCCATGTTATCTTTCAACCCTGCCTCTTTTTTAGACGCTTTAATTATTACAAAGAGGGCTTGATTCCCCCTCTACATTGAGACCTCCATCAATAATTATTGTGTCAAGAGATGCATCATTGATAAAGGAGCTACATTGACTATCATGACCTTGTGTGTGTTTAATGAGCTTAGGATTAGTTAAAATAACCTCTTTGATTCTTACCACAACTATGTTGGTTTCAACAATGACACAGTTGTGATGGTGAGAAATGTTAAACTCTAAGTCAAGTTTGGCCCCAAGAAATTCAAGATTGAGTTTTGTGTGTTAGAATTGGATATCTCATACAATATGATTCTTGGACTTCCTTGGACCATTGCCATGCAAGCCATCACGTTGGCCATGTTTCACATGGTTCAGTTCATGCACGAAGGTGAGGTTCATACCATAGAGGCTGACCTAGATCCATGGGCATTGCTTTACACAAAGATAAATCCATCAATTGAGTCTTTGGTTGTCTCCTCATGGGGCTCTATAGACTCCCACATACCCTAATTATGAGTCTCACTTTTTCAAGGATGAATGTTGTGATCTAGCTGAGTATCGATATATGTTCACTCCTTCAAAGTTTGGCATGTGTTGTTGACTCCCTCTCTGGATATATGATGTCAAGTTGGCTCTTCCTTTCTTGAAGACATTTTTCAAGACATTTCCTCGAATGTTGAGATTCCCTTCACATTTTGCTTCTCCCATTAGAGTATTGAATCTCTTAATGCATCCCCTGTAGAGGCTGCTAAAGCAGCTGAGTCTAATCTTTAGGGCCATTTTATTCATGTTACAACATGAAACCTATTCAAGGAGAAAAAAGCATGCATCAAACTCATGAGATCTTATCATAGGCATCATGATCCCCTTGACCGATTAGGTTTAGATATTTCTCTCTCTGATGGGCCAACCCCTGGCATCCCCATAATACTTGTCATGATGGGGTCCATCCCATTCACCAAAAGCAATGACCAATGACAGTCAAAGTCTCCTAGTTAATCAAGGTTGAGATTGAAAAGCTCATCCGATTTGGTTTCATCATCACCATTAATTACCCATAATGGGTTGTCAACATCATCCCTATTCTCAATAAGAATGGAGCCATTCATATCTGCATCAAGTTTCAAGATCTCAATTTGGCTTATCTAAAGGATAATTTTCCCATTCCTTTGATCAACTAAACTATGGACTCCATAGCTAGTTTTGAGATCATGTCCCTCATAGATGGATTCTTAGGGTATAACCAAATCCAGATTGTACCCAAATACTGGCATAAGATGACATTCACTACCCCATGGGGTATCTTATGTTATGTCATCATGACCTTTAGTCTGAAGAATGTTGGGGCCATGTATTAGTGTGCCATGACCCATGTTTTTCATGACCTCATATATAAATAAGATTATGGAGTGATATGTTGATGACCTCCTTAATAAATCTTGCAAGAAGAATGAGCATGTATGAGACCTCAGGATCATCTTTGAGCATCTCAGGGAGTATCACGTCAATTTTAACCCTAAGAAGTGTATTTTTGGCATCTTCACTAGAAAGCTTCTTTTCTTCCTCATTTTGTAGCGAGGCATCAAGGTGGATCCTGAGAAGATCAAAGTGATCTTTAAGATGCCTCCCCCATACAATCTCATTCAATTTTAGTCCTTCCTTGGGAGACTCAACTTTCTTAAATGTTTCCTCAAGGATTATGTACATAAATCCATACCCCTCACATGTCTCTTATGCAAGAATACCTTGTTCTTATGGTATCTTGAAGTCCATGTGGCTTTTGAGGAATTAAAGAACATGATTCATAATCCTCCTATCTTGATGGCACCCATCTAGGGTTGTGAGTTCATCTTGTACACCCTTATTACTAATCTTTCCATCGAGGGTATGATGTGTCAAAAGGATGACACTGGTAGAGAGAGAGTTGTTTATTACATCTCTCACATGTTAGTTGGCCCTGATCTCAACTTCTCTAGTATCAAAAGGAAATGCCTCTCCCTCATCTTTACCACAAAGAAGTTATGACACTACATGTTGGGCTAAACCACCAATGTGATTGTCAAATCTAATCCAATCCACTATTTACTTAGCAAGACACATATTACTGACTAAACTATAAGGTGGATCATACTTCTTCAGGAGTTTGACCTCCATATTATTAACTAAAAGTATACCAAGGGTTTAACTATAGTCAAAACAACTTGTTGAATCTCTATTGCCCAATATTAGTGAAGAATTGGTTGATGATGCCTTCCTCAATGAGATGGTTTACTTGATTGACCAGATTAAGGTCTTTGAGTGTGATTGGTATCAAGACATTGTCTGTTACCTTGAGAATCAATCTTATCCCATCAATACCCCTAAATAAGAACACTATCAGACCTGCAAGCTTGCCACTTTATATGTCATTGTAAGTGGTATCTTATTCAAGAGAGGTTTGGATGGCATGTTGCTATAATTCCTAGACCCAAAGGATACCTATCTCATGTTGGAGGAGTCTCATAGTAATGTCTATGGTGGCCACCTGGGAGGGCAAGCCACTACCCAACATATTATCTGAATGGGTTACTAATATCCCACTATTATTAAGGATGACATATAATATGCCAAGAAATGCAAGATGTGCCAAGTTAATAGGGATGCTATTAATACCCCATTAATCCTCTTACAATCCATTTCAACCCATTAGCCTTTGTCGATTTGGGATCTTAACTTCATTGATGAGTTTAAACCCACCTCTTTTGATGGCCATCACTAGTTCATCAACACCACTGACTATTTCATGAAGTGGATTGAGGCCATGCCCCTTAACAACATGTGTGGGAAGATTGTAGCCAAGTTCATCCTAACCTAACTCATTTGTAGGTTTAGGGTCCCTACTATGATCATGGCTGACAATGGCCTGGGCTTCCAAAGCCCTGATATACATGAGCTTACTGAACCTGTCAGCTTCAAGCTACATTTATACACCACCCATCACCCCTAGGGAAATGGGAAAGCTAAATCTTCAAAAAATACTTTGAAAAAGATGCTTCTCTGCATTGTTTCCTATTCCAAGCGTGACTATCACCTCATGCTCTACCCTGGCCTTTTGGCCTACCAAAGTAGCTTTTAGACGGCCATGGGGGAAACCCCATATGCATTCATGTATGGGTTTGAGGTTGTTATCCCTTAAAAGGTCTTAATCCATTTGATATGGATTAATATGTTTGGATCCCTCTCTGATGAGGAAAAACATGTTACTTACCTCACTAAGCTTGAGTAATTAGATGAGCATCGTATTGATGATCTTGACTACAACCGTGCTTACCAAAACCATCAATGCTACTAATTTAATAAATTGGTATACCCACATCTATTCAAGGTAGGTGATATGGTCCTCATACCCACATCTATTCAAGGTAGGTGATATGGTCCAAGAGCACCATAATAAGGGAAAACTTTCACATAAGTGGTTTGACACCTTCATTATCACTACCTCATTGCATAATAGGGCCTATAATCTCTCAACTCTTGAAGGTAAGCCCCTATGACACCTAATCAATGGGTTCCACCTCAAGATGTTCAATGTCTAAGGCCTACATGTCCCTCCAGGAAAGCTGCCTATGGTGGTAAGGTGAAATTTTCCCCTCTTATTGCACCACTAACCTCCATGCTACTTGTATATGTGTGTGTATGTGGGTTCTTTATTAGCAATTCCTACTACCTAATCACATGTATCTATTAGTATATATCAGATGAAGTATGGACATCACACATAAAATCATATACATATGTGATAATAATGAAAAATGATTGTATATACATCATAAAAGATACATGTTTTTTTCTCTAGGTACATCACATGGATTTTGTTAAGCTTGGGCTTGAGGTTTTCAAAACTACCACATGTGTGGCTACATATATGATACCATCTCGGTCAACCTATGACTAGGCTTTATCTATGGTGGCCTTGCTCTAGGTGGAGATCTCAATCTCTGCCTCTAGACTAGTTGAGCCATGGTCTCCTCCAAGGTAGATAATTGGTCTTCCCTCTCTCCAAGTGCCTCCACTCCTTTTTCATAATCTTGAGCTAGCTCAACCTATAGTTGATCGATATCAGACTCTACTCTAGCAAGCTATCCCTCAACCCATGCTACAAATATCTCATGTCATACAATGGATTACTCATGCCATGCTAACTTTGCCTCTAGCCATGGTATCTGGTGTCATGATCTCACCAGCTCAAGTGATGCTCATACACCTACCTACTAGAAGTGAGTATGTGGCTCTACCGCTATCAATAAATGTGGCACCCACTTTATGAGTGGTGTTGCTATCACATTGGGGAATAGCTCCCTCAGTAGTAGGTCCACTTGGGGCCTAGTCTAGATAGGATAGTCTCATACACATACACATAGAGTAAATATGTTAGTCACATATTAGTTCTCACTAAAGGATGAGTAAAAAAGACAAGTGATATCTAGTAAATACACTTTTCTTACCTGGTCATGTTGATGGCCTCTATGGCCCTCCAACAGGTCATGTTTTTCCTAGTGGTGGTGGCCTCTTATTATGCCTCTCTCCACTACTAGATCCCATGCTCTATCTTGGCCTATGTTATGCTCAGTCCCAATTGGCCTATGTTATGCTCATCTCTCTCACACCACCAGAGCCTATCTCCCTAGATGTTGATATGGCCCCTGTGGACCTCAAAACTCCTCCTACCCCACATAGATCTCCACTCTAGTGTCCTTCGACCAAACCATAGATATGTATGGATTTTAGATGTAGTTATCTACTACATCATGATCTAAGGTTGTTCGTACAAGACTATCCCTATTTGTGAACCATGTGGCCCATGTAACGCCCTCCTCTAATATAGGGTATGCCTACTTTCCCCATGGTGTCCTCAGTCATGTCAATGGGAGTCTCTCATAAGCTTAGGATATAAGTAAGCTAGGGTATGTCAATCTTCCTAACATTATGCACTAGATATGATCTAGCTAATGATATAGTCCTCCTAGGATGTACTGGCCCTAGGCATACCTCTATCCTCCCTCTGCTCACTAAACAACTCCTATCCAAGATAGTGGTAGCATCCTCATACTCTAGCTAGTGTATATCCTCTTGACCATAGTGCCTACCATCACTATCTATAGCAGTGGAACCCCTGGTGATATTTTTGTAATCTATACTCTATGGTTGTTTCATTCTTGATGGGGTCCCACTAGATAGAGCTCAGTTATGACTGTGTCTTACACCTATGGTAACTCTATCTCCCTCATTATAGGCTCCACCCCATAGAGCTAGTAGATGTCCTTAATGCACATGATAACCTCTAACTTAGGCCCCAACTTGAATACATGTCTCTTAGGTACCCATGTGGTCACCAACACATTCACCAAGTCCTTGGAGTAATACAGTGAAGCCATGTGTACTAGTATCCATATCCCTACACTCCATAGGTGATCTTAGTCCTCTAAAGGTAGAGCGTCAACTTCCTTGGCCAACCATGATGTAACTCTCTCTCAATTGGTCACCTTGTATGGTCTCTATGTGTTGGCCACTAACCCACTTATGATGACTTTCCTTCCGCTAGTGTATTGAATCCTCTACATGTCTAAAAAATTGAGTAAAAAGAAAATGGATCAGTTGTACTAGCTATGAAATAGGCAAATCAAGTTAATAACAAGTGTTTTAAGATATTTATCTTTCCCCCTCCTTTCAACCTATTATGGGCTCTCCTAAACTCCCTAGATCCTATTTTGATCCTTTTCTGGCCTAAGCCATGACCTTTTGGGCAAAATTTCAGCCTAACAATGGCCCAAGATATGGATTTGCCTAGCCAAGCCATGGCCTAGGTCATGCCCCTTTAGAAATCCCTAGGGTTCCCCTTTTCCCTCTCTCTAGGCCTCTGTTTGGCCTACCACTTAGCCTAGAGTGTTCCTTTCCACTTCTTAGACATTTTGACTAGTTATTCCACCTGATTCATCTACCAAATAATTTATATTCTATCAAAATGCCCTTTGGGCCTCCCAAACCCCAAAAATGAACAAAATTGACAAAGTTATATTTAGAGAACTTACCTAGACCATTATGTGTGTCTGTGATGTGCTCCCTGCATCCTTGTATGCTTCACTTTGGCTTTGGTGGTGGTTTTCCTCTCTTCAGAGTCTCTTAGAGTATAAACGAGTGTGAAAATGACTTCTTTTCACCCTTTTTTCTCTTTTTGGCTATCTTTTTTGCTTTTGGTGGGCCCTTATTTGGGTTTTTCACTCTCTGTTGCATTCTAGACCATGAAACCTTTGTCTTAGGAGTTTTAGCCCATTCTAAGTGTAATGGTGGCCTCAATTTTTCAATCTAAGGCCTCTTTGGGCCTATTCTCACCCTTTTTTGGTCTTCGGGACCCCTTTCGTCTCCCCATTGACCTCTTGGGCTAGTGTCCCTTCTCATGGGCACCTAGGGATAGAAGTTAATTATTGTGCTTATTTTAGTTAGTCATTTCTCTGTAGCTTTGTAGTCAATCCATTATAACTCTTATTTCTCTCTTTCATTGTGGTTCTTGTAGGTGGTGTCAGTTGTTGATTATGGTGGTTTGAGACTTGTTATGGTCTATACTAACCAATCTTCATCTTCTACAAACTTCCTATCACCTTCCCTTGTCACCTCTTTCCATGGATGGCATTGGTCAATCATTATTATTATAACTTTGTTTCATCATTTGCCCCCCCTATGTAGCTTGTTTACCTTGCCTCACTTTAAGATCATCCTTCCACAACCATTAGTCTTGCATCCTCAACCCCCATCATGGTGCACCTCTCAATGGTGATCCACATAAATGGTGGTAGTTGAGATATCATAGGACTTACTATTATGGCTTAGGTCATCAATGATTCATGAGGCCATGATCTTGCTACAACTAGTTTCTTCTTTACTAGTGAGATGAATAACACCATCGAATATCACACAATCATTGGTGCATTGATTGATGCCCATGGGTGAGGCACATTCTATGTGTAGTTATTCTTTGACTCACTCTTAGTCATGTCTAAACTCACTAGTGCCTGAGATGTCTTTAAATCTAAGTTGTTCCCCCTCTTCAAGGTGGTGCAGGATTTTCTCTCCTCCTTTAAAGACATCTAGGTCACCCATATCCCTCATAGAGAGAACACTAGGGATGACACCCTAGTGAATGTCATTTTAGATTGTACAATTTGATTTGATATCACTTATGTCCCTTCATTGTAGGATCTAGAGTTGGAGCTGGATTTGGATTTAGATTATGCAACATTTGCACTCTCACCTATGGATCATGTCATCAACTTCTTCCACTGCCATCCTTATCTGGTAAGTGTAGGTAATGGTCTTTTTTATCTTTTCCATTCTTGCTTTCCTTAGCTTTTGTGTGGCTTCTAGGCACTACATAACACTCCTTATTAATTTAAATACTGACTACTTGTACCTCATGGGCGTTTATAATTGTACTTCACATGACCCTGCTCCTACCTATGATTACACATCAACTCACGTGTAGACTACCAACCTTGGTTATCCTTATTAGAGACATTTTCCACTTGTGTGGACCCTTTTTGAAACATATATCCATCCCCTAAATATATCTTGCACCTCATTGACCCTTTTATGCACTGATAGGCCTTCCAAATTCCACTTGGGGCCCTTTCAAAAGCTTGTTGATCACTCAGGGTGGGATTTTGACCTAGGACATGGATTAGGGAGGAAACCCACATCCTAAGCCACATGTTTCCTTCATAAAATCCATGGCCTAGACCACAATCTAAGCGTAACATATAAATAAGGGGCTAGTTTGGTCTTAATAGCTAGAAACAGGCATTTTTAAGCTTTTGTTAGATTAGCGTTACCATTTATGATAGTCTATCATTCATTTTCCTTTCTCTCTCCTACATTTTTTCTACAATCTTCTCTCTTAATCATCACTCTTAAATCTTTGGTGCTTTCTTGAATCTCAATTTTTTCATTCTTGGCATACTTAGCTTTCATTATGATAGGGGATGCCCTACTGCTCTATAATTCATTTGGTGATTCACATTACTCTCTACAATGTTTATAAATCTTATTGGTTGATACTAACATCCTAAAAGACTCCATTGCACCTATTCTTGTGTTCCATACATTGCTTATCTCATAGTTGGTAGCTTCTCCTTCACCTTCTCCATTGCTTTTGGCTCCTAGTTTAGACTCAACTCACACACAACTTGATCCTCCTCCTTTATTGCTTCCCAGATTGGATAATTGGTTAATAGAAAGTCTACATAATAATTTTGAGATGGATATGAGGGCAATTTTATGTGCAAATTGAAATTCATATTTGTTTGCAGTAGTGTATATGCTAGGGTTTGATTGTTTTTGATCCAAAACTCAGAAGATTTGGTTGAAAGATAATTCAAGAAACAAGAACAACACAATTTTAATAATGCTATCTGTAAGAAGAGATGTTTTATTGATCAAATTTGTAGACCCAAACATATGCCTATCTCTGAGAAGAGATGTCTAATTTATATTTCAAGTTATATCTCCATTTATACACATTTTGAAGGTAGGAGGAGGATGTGGAAGGTCACCAATCTCAAGGGAGATTAAGTGGTTTGACTTCCATGATTTACAACAATAAAAAAATTGAGGAATTACCATTTTTAGATTGCACTACTAAAATTGAAATTTGGAGTATTTACATTTGCTTTTCAAGGGTCAAAACCCATCGAGAAGAGCTTGGTGCCATCTCACGGTGTTCCCCTCATTCTTATCTTTCCAATGGTTCAAATGGGGAGTCAAACAGAGCTATGGTGTAAAGGTTATGGCTCCCAAAAGTTCTGCCACCAATTGGGGTAGAACCGTTGCCTGAATTATCACCTAAAATATTGCTTGGATCATTCCTCCCTCCTTGAGAAATAATGGTCTCCATTGCATCAAGATTTTTCATCAAGTGTGGTAGTTGTATTTTGATTTGATTCCTAATGCATACTTGGAATGGACTATGTTTTATGGAGATGTGTAGGGCCCGATTATTCATCGTTTCTATCTGACCATCAGTCTATGGTTGGAAGGCCATGAACTTATTTAGCTTGGTATCTATTTAATTCTATTGTTGCGTTATTTGTGTATTCAGGGCTATAACGTCGGCCCTTTTAGATTCCTATGGCTTGACCACCATGAGAAAAAAATTCTTGGCACTAATCAGAGAGACAGATGTAGAAGGTGGTACCTTTGGTACCTTATAACACCATGTTCCAAGAGTGAGGGTGATCCTTGGAGTTCTTGATTCATAGATGCCATGTTGATCATTCATGAATGGCTAACCAAAGATTACATCAAAAACATCTAAATTGACCACATCACATAAGACCTCATCTTGGAAAGGTTTTATTGCATATGAGAGAAGACATTGGTGGGTGACATAGAGGTTTCTCCCTAGACTCAACCATCCAATACTGCATGGCTTTGGGTGAGGCTTCATGGACAAATTTAGGATTTTCACAAAACCATCAAAGATTAAATTCTTTTGGCTCTCACTATCAAGAATGAAATGTAGAGGCTTACCTTTCACCCATAACTTAGAGTGGAACAACCTTTCCATATCATCTGACCTCTCCTCATGGGTCTGTGATGAAGCAACGATGGCATCAGGCTAAACATCTACAATCTCTTCTTCCTCTTTGATTATAGGGTGTGTATGAGGCAAAGCAGTAGATGTTGAGGATTGTGACTCAGAAAGCAAGGACTTGATGGCTCAACATTCTTCTTTGGAATGCATTCCAGATTTGTGTTAATCACACCATTTCCTAGTCTTTCCTTCCTTTTGCTTTAAATTTTGACCTCATGTTTGAACTTCTTTATCACTTTTCCATTTTGTAGGATGACTCTTTATATTCATTCTTCCATGCTTCTGCTCAATATTCACTATAAACTTGTATGCCTCACTGAGGGTTTCCAGATTGAAGAGTTCCATCTCCCCCCATATATACCATTGTAGTCCACCATGATAGTTGATAACCTTGTGTTTCTCACTTTCATAGATGTCCAATCTCGCAGATAGAGAATGAAAAATGTCAGTGTTATCTTGAATAGACTATTCCTTACCTTAGCGAAGTTGTTTCCACTCTACATACAGATCATCATATGCTCTAATGGGGTAGTATTCTTCCTTTATAGCTTATATGAAATCATCCTAGGTAGGTTCCACCTCAAGGCCAATATCATTTGTATAGAATCTCTTCTTGTACACTTTCTACCATTTTTTGATAGGCAATGATGCTTTCAAAAGAGCAAAAGTGATCTTCACTTTATCAGTGAATTTATTTATAGAAAAATAGAAAGATAATTGGTCCAACCAATTTTCTACTGCATCAACATTGATTTTACCTTAAAATGTAGGGATATCAAAATTCACTGGAACCTTAAAGGGTGTTGGGGCACTAAAAGGATGTGGGAGTGGAGATGAGGAGCCAAAATTTCCCATCAAGATTTGTTGGAGAATTTAGGTGAATTGTTGTAGAATCTATGCTTACTACTATTTAAGGGCTTCATTCACCATTTCCTTGAAAGGATTGGATGTCTCAATGTTGTCCACCATTTGAGGTCATTTAGAGTGAATAGGTGGATAGTTTGGAAGCTCTATTGTTTTTCACCCAAGATTCTTGTAGCCTGACCTCATCCTCAGGATCATATACTCTCAAGATAAACCACTCTAATACCACTGATCCAAAACTCAAAAGCTTTGTTTGAAATATAATTTAAGAAACAAGAATAACACAATTATAATAATGTTATCTCTGAGAAGAGATGTTTTATTGATCAAATTTATAGACCCAAACTCCATTTCAGGTTACATCTTAATTTATACACATTTTGAAGGTAGGAAGAGGATATATAAGGTCACCAATATTGAGGGAGATTAAGTGGTTTAACTTCCATGATTTACAACAATATAGAATTTGATGAATTTCTATTTTTAGAAACTTACTATTTTTAGACTGCACTACTAAAATTGAAATTTAGGGCACTTCTATTTAATTTTTGGGGGAAAAACCCATCAATCAGAGCTCTTTCCATCTCACGGTGTTCCCCTCATTATTATCTTTCCAATGGTTCAAACGGAGCTATGGTGTAAAATTTATGGCTCCCAAAAGTTTTGCCACCAATTGGGATAAAACCATCGCTTGAATTGTCGCTTGATATATTGCTCGGATCAGTTTTAGTGATTTAGCTTGTTTAGGGCATTATCTAAGATAGTTTCTAAAGTTTTTGCATTTGTATGTGGTTAAGAATATCCTTGATTGCTTGAAAATATTTTCCATTACATGTCATGATTGCTTTAGAAACACTTCTCATTGCATAATATAATCCTAATTGCTCAAAACAATCTATGTATTTGCATAAATAATCTCCTCTTTTGCTAAACCAAAAAGTTGCATTATTAGAAAATAATAGTGTTGAGAATAAAGAATTAACTTAAGCTTAGATTAGGCATTCTCTTGCACCCTTGATTGAAAATGTCTTTGCTTCCTAAAACATCTTTCATTTGGCCTGAAAGTGCCTTATCTTCTAAGTTTATGCATCATTTGATAGTTTTATTCATTTAGCATTATTATTTTCATAATTTTTATGCAAGTAGATTTCTAGTTCTAGCTGCTCACTTTGCTATGGTTATACCTATTAGAGATACTTTCATCCTTTGTGTGCTTGATCATGCTAGCCCTAACTTGGTTTATGAGTCTTTATATAACTTGGTACAAACCGATAAACTAGATAGCTTCTATAGATCTTTAGTATCCCATAGTATTCCTAATCCTTTTAGCCTTTTATTTATTTGCTTAAGTACCTTGTGTAACCCCTTGCCAAACACTAGTGGTTCCATTCAGATTCTTGGAGCTAAAAAATATTCTTAGATAACTCTGCCACCTAGGGAGGATCATCCACCTCTTCATTCTAGTGCAGTAACTATTAGCCATTTTTGGCCTACATATAGAATTTTCAAGGACTAAGTAATGTTCCCGGTTGAGAGAAGGATCCAATGATAAAAGATGACAAACATTTTACTTGAAAACCTTTTAAAACACTTTAAGTCCACTTAAAATGTAATTTGTCATCTTCTAATGATAGGTCTAGAGTTTTAGAACCCCCATGAGGTGTCAAAAGTGCTTGGAATAGATATGGAAGTGCATGGAGTTCATCCAGTTCCTCATTATGTTCATCTTGACATTTGAGTACAATAGTAGAAAGTCTAAGTAGGCCTTTTGTTGAGGCTATATCTCACACATGCTATAGTGACAAAGGAAAGTAATCATGTGGGTTTATTCATCTTGGTCCCTAGTTGCTGTACTTTGAGTTCTAGATCATCCACTAAAATGCGAAGGAAGTTACACACATGCAAGTTGGGCTCCCAAGAATTTTTTCTAGGTTTTCCATAGCCAAATAAGCTAGAACATCACCAGGATGTCATGTGAACCAAATATGGACTAGTCAATTTGAACATTTTATAGCTTCACTTAGAAGGATTTTGAGACCAATTGGTCAATTGGGTTTGTTATTTTTGACCTCAAGAACATCTCCAACAAATTTGGTCCTTCCATGAATCCTACGTTTCAAGATATAAATTGTCAAAATTGATCAAATAATGAATGATAATTACATCAGATTCAAAATAAAGACACTGAAGAAATCCATATGAGCTTAAATTTGATGTTCTATAGAATGTCAAATACATCCATGTGGATGTCAAATTATGTTAGTGTAAATGTCAATTTTAATAAAGGCAAGTAACTATTTGGGTTGAAAAGGTTCTTAAAATGCTTGAAGTTGTTTGAGATCTAATGGTCCATGAGATCCCTCATACTAACACATAAGATCTAATGATTGCACTGGAGTCAACCAAGTTAAAATGTCCCCAGGTTAAAGCCTTTAAATATTTATAAGTTGGACATAATCCAACAGTGCAGGATAATGAAGCCAAGATCTGATGAAGTGTAATCACTAACAAAAGGATGGGTCCAAGATAAATCAAGGGCTCATGATCATTCATACCAATGATCTGATAGATCATAAGAACTAATAGGAAACTAGGACTAGGGAAATCTATGGTACACGTGAACTCACACATCTTGATCGGATGGTGCACATGAGTCAAACTGGTCAACAAATCCAAGGAGCTAATGAGTTAAGGATAGGTGGCATAAGTACAATTAGTTGGTAGGAAATTGATGGCTAGCAAGCATTTGTGCATTATTAGATAAAAATAGTGATGAAAGTTTAAGAAGTTTAAATGGACCTAGGCAAAGCAAATGTCAAAGATTCGAGCTCAGAGTTGAACCAGAGTTAAACCAAGGCCACAGTTTAAAGATGAAGCATTGCCATTAATTCTCCATATGATATATATTTTGGGTCTAATATAAAAGGCAAAGATAAACTAGTGACCATGAAGCAAAGTCAGGCAGTTTTTAGACTTTCATAGATATTGTGACTGTGAAAACCAATGGTCTAAGATTGGTTTTCATATATACTAGACCTATGTCTTGACTATCATCATTGATCATTTTTGATAGTGTAAGTATAGTTGGCCACCTAATGTAGATGTGGCACTTTTCAGCCAGTTCCAAGACTTGATCCTCATCAACAAATCAAGTGGAAGTAGCATGGAGTCCCGAAATAATGACTAGGTGGATGATTAAGGATAGTGAGTATTAAATTATTTTATATAAGCTTTAAAGTTTATTCCTCTTTGATAAGATCATGACTCAAAATCCTTGATTTGGTGATAATCCATCAAAACTGGTTGGGCCTCTTTCAATGCATAGTTCCCTCTCTCCTTTTTTTTCTATAAATGCTTTTAAGCCTTGTAAATGGCTATGAAGTCCCTCTCTTAGACATGACTATAATCTGCATAGATTTGATCTTTGTAACTTCTTGAAATAAATAAAGGACTCTTTTTCAGATTTCATGATTTTGGTATAGTGTGTTAATGTCAAATTGATTTGCATATGTGGTGAAAATATCTCTCTTGTCAAATCTTGAATATCACCTCGTTACTAGATCATATTGTTTTGCAGGTCATGTCTAGTGTCTAATATTATTTAATTAAAGCTAACAAGTGGATACATTATCTGGTTAATGCCTTGAACCAGGCCTCCCCATAAATTCCCTTAGGTTTTGATCATTTGGTGAACCTTTTCATGAAACAATAATGCATATAAAACCATTTGGAGTTGCAGATCCGATCTCATTAGTGTTTGTTAGAAGTTCAGATAGAGTGGATGAAAATTCACATTAATGGTGCATCACCTCCTTTACATGTTTTCATTCTTTGTTACCCATTTCTCTCTCCTTTTTCCCTATTAGTTTTAGTTTAGGTGATAATTCCAGAAAGAATCCAGCCTTCTCCAGAGGTCTGACCCTATGATAGGTGACCCACAACCTAGGGTCACTCCCATGTTGGTCTAGATTCGAGCAGAGGACCTAAACAATCCCCTTCTCAGCTTTGGTGAAAATATAGAACCCTAATGATTTTGGTATACCCAATGGGACCCATTAGAGCTTCTCTTGGTGAAATTATAGTTTCAACAAATGTTCTTCATAAATAATTTGGTGTTTTCAAGCTCAAGTAATTATTTTCTAAAAGACCAGGTAGTTTCCAAGTAAGTTTATTTTCATTCTACTATCTTGATTTTATTTTCATGGCTATGTATGAAGGAAATACCTATGCTATACCTCCTTATCAGCCCTATGATAGACCATACAAACCTTGTAATGATCTATATGAGTCTAATTAGTCTTACTAGGAGATTTATCAAAGCTATGATGAGCCTTATCTAGTTTCCCATGATCCTTATTACCAAGAGCATGACTCTTACCTTCCTTATGAACCATATCAGTCTCAAGGCCAGATTTCACCTTTCCCATATGGATATGATGTGGTACATGATCAACCTTATCTCCAAGAGAGAATGGATGAAATGATCTTAAATTTCTATCATATGCAAGAAAAGTATGTTCAAATTCCTAGTATGAGGAATTGAATGAGCAATTTCTTTAGAATGTGTCCAATGATCTAGAAGAGAGGCTTGAGTTTTGTATCTTTGTATTAGAGAAATTAGAGGCTTATGAGAAGAAACAAATTTATTTGGATCATTTGTCTCAATAACCCTCTTGTATTCATTACCAACCTTCTTATGTTCCTTATTCTGATAAAGTTATTGACCATGTTCACTGAGCCAATGGAGATTCCTAGTTGAAATTAAAAACTATTCAAGAAGCTATTCATATGCCTATTTAGGAGCCTATTCAAGAAGATATTCCCTCTTATTTTCCCCTTTAAAACTTACCCCTCAATCTTAAGTTTTTCATGAGGACAAAAAGGTTTCAGACCTTGATGAAGTAATGGCTAAGTGAAAGGAACAAAAATATAGAAGTTCTCAAAAGTTTATCTTTACCTCCTCTTCAAGATCCCCTAAATGATTTCATTTCCCTCAAGACCCCAAAATATTATTATGATAAATATTCCATGCTTCATAATCCCTCTCAAACAAATGAATTTCATCACCCTCCCACCATCTCCCTTCTTCAATAGGAGCCTATTTTATGGGAAATAGAGAAAGAGGTTGCAACTACAAATCAAGTTCTTGAAGAATGTGAAGAATAGGCTTCAAGTGTGTATGATGAAGAGTTATTCATTGATACTCCACATGAAAGCTAAGTTGAAACTGAGATTGTAGTTGATATTAAAGAAGTTATCTCAGGTATGCAGATGAAGAATGGTCTTGATTTGGAAGAAATCCATGATAAATTGGTATAGGCCGATGTTATAAATGATGTTGAGATCTCTCCACTAGAGGAAGATCAAGACACCTTTCAAAATGATCTTATTTAGGTTGATAAAAATGAAGAACAAAAGGATGATTGGTAGTTGTACTTTAATTTGTGTAAGAGATTGAAGATCTTTGTAAAGATATGTTGCCCATTGGAGAGCATGATATTCAAAAATTTGATCAAGAGGCACCTATTCAAGATCATGATATAGATTGGGTTGATTATTCAAATCTCATTGAAGAGATTGATGAACTTGAAATAGTTCATATGAAAGATAAGGTCACTCAAGGATAAGGCATAGATGAGATGTCACTTGACAAGGTTGTAGTTGACAAGAAACATAAAAAGGATCCAGAAGTGCAAGATAAATTTGTTTTTTTTGGTGACTGGTTTGTTACCAAGGACTCATTTTAGGAGAAGTTAAGATAAATAATTGGCAAAAAGAGTGACTCTTCAAAGGTCATGTTTAATAAACCCCCTACTTTGCAACTTGTACCTTCTCTTATAATGAGTAAATTTATGTGTTTCACTTTTGATCCAATTAGATCATGTTTTATCATGGTTAATTAGATTAGTTTGTTTATATTTTCTCCCAGATAAGTGATTTATTTGCACATTTACTTTGTTAGGATGGTTTCCATACTTTCTTTTGTTTCATTCCCTGTTTGGTGGAGTCCATTATCTTTGCCAATTAAGAGGTTTTATGCAATCATGGAATAGATGTGTTATCTATTATAAGTCAAAGATCATGTACATGGTCTAAATTTGAGCATAGTAGGCATGCTACCTAGCCAAGTCACCAAAGATGTTGGCCATTTTTGGCCTACATATAGAGCTTTCAAGGACTGAGCAATGTTTTTGTTTGAGATAAAGATCTAATGATAAAAGAGGAGGATCATTTTGCTTTCAAACCTTTTGAAACACTTTAAGTCCACTTAAAATGTAATTTCTCGTCTTCTAAGGATAGGTCCAAAGTTAAAAATTCCCCATGAGGTGTCAAAAGTGCTTATAATAGATATGGAATTGCACAGAGTTCATCTGGCTCCTCATTGTGTTCATCTTGACATTTGAGTACAGTGGCAAAAAGTCCAAGTAGGCCTTTTGTTAATGATATATCTCGCACATGTAGTAGTGATAGAGGAAAGTAATCAGGTGGGTTTGTTCATCTTGGTCCTTAGTTTCTATACATCAAGTTCCAAATCATATACTAAAATGTAAAGGAAGTTACACACATACAAAATGGGCTCTTAGGCATTTTTACTAGGTTTTTCGTACTTAGCCAAAGAAGCTAGAACATCACCAGGATGTCATGCAAACTAGATATAGACTAGTCAAATTGAACATTTTATATTTTCACTTAGAAGTATTTTGAGACCAACAGGTCAATTAGGTTTGTTCCTTTAGACCTCAAGAACATCTCCAACAAATTTGGCCCTTCCATGATTCCTATGTTTCAAGATATAAATTGTCAAAATTGATCAGATAATGAATGACAGTCACGTGAGAGTCAAAATAAAGACACTAAAAAAATACATATGAGCTTAAATTTGATGGTCTGTGAAATGTCAAATACATCTACATAGATGTGAAATGATGTTAGCACGAACGTCAATTTTAATCAAGGCAAGTAACCATTTGGGTTCAAAATGTACTTAAAAGGCTTGAAGTTGGTCAAGATCTAATAGTCCACAGGAGCCCTCATACTAACACATAAGATATAATGATATACACTAGATTCAACTAAGTCAAAAGGTCCCCAGGTTAAAGCCTTTAAATATCTACAAGCTAGACATAATCCAATGGTTCAGGATAATCAAACCAAGATCCGATGAAGTGCAATCACTAATAAAAGGATGGGTCCAAGATAAATCAAGGGCTCACACTCAATAATACCATTAATATGATGGAGCATAAGAAATAACAAGAAAGTGGGATCAGGGAGATCTATGGTGCACGTGAACTCATACATCTTGATTAGATGATGCGCATGAGTCAAACTAGCCAGAAAATCTAAGGAGCTAATGAGTTAAGGACAAGTGACACAAGTACATTCAGTTGGCAAAAAATTGATGGCTCATAGGCATCCATGCACATGTAGATAAACATAGTGAACAAGATTTATAAAATTTAAGGGTTTGAGTCAGCGTTTGATAACCAATGAGCAAGATCAAACCTTGGGACATTTTAGATGAAAGCTGAAGAAGTTTAAATGCACCTAGGCAAAGCAAATGTCAAAGAGCCAAGCTCAGAGTTGAACCAAGGCCACAGTTTAAAGACCAAGCATTACCATTAATTCTTTATATAATATATCTTTTGGTTTTAATACAAAAAGCAAAGATAAACTAGTGACCATGAAGCAAAGTCAGCTAGTTTGTAGACTTTCATAGATATTGTGACTATGTGAAAACCAATAGTCTAAGATTGGTTTTCACATATAGTAGACCTATGTATTGACTACCATCATTGATAATTTTTTATAATTCAAGTATAGTTGGCCACCTAATGTATATGTGTAAATTTTCATCCAGTTCCAAGACATGATCCTCATCAACAGATCAAGTGGAAGTAGCATGGAGTCCCAATATAATGATCAAGTGGATGATTAAGGATAATGAGCATTAAATTCTTTTGTAGAAGCTTTAAATTTTGTTCCTCTTTGATAATATCATGACTTATCATCCTCAAATTGGTGTTAATCTATCAAAAGTGGTTGGGCCTCTTTAAATGCACAGTTCCCTCTCTCTTTCTTTTTTCTATAAATGTAGGCTTTTAAGCCTTATAAATGGCTATGAAGTCCTTCTCTTGGGCATGACTAGACTCTACCTAGATGTGATTTTTGTAACCTATTGAGATAAATAAAGGACTCTTTTTCAGATTTCATGATTTTGGTATAGTGTGTTAATGTTAGATTGATTTGCATATGTGGTAGAAATATCTCCCTTATCAAATCCTGAATATCACCTAGTTACTAGATCATATTATTTTACAGGTCATTTCTAGTGTCTAATGTCATTTGATTAAAGCTAACAAGTGGATACATTGACTGGTTAGTGCCGTGAACTAGGCCTCCCCATTAATCACCTTAGGTTTTGATCATTTGGTGATCCTTTGCATGAAATACTAATGCATATACAACCATTTGAAGTTACAGATCCAATCTCATTAGTGTTTGTTAAAATTTTAGATAGAGTGGATGAACAATCACATTACTAGTACATCACCTCTTTTACATGTTTTCATGCTTTGTTACCCATTTCTCTCTTCCTTTCCCTTGTCAATTTTAGTTTAGGTGATAAATCCAAAAGGAAGCCAACCTTATCTAGAGGTCTGACCCTATGATAGGTGACCCACAACCTAGAGTCACTCCCATGTTGGTCTAGATTCGAGCAGAGGACCTAAACAATCCCCTTTTCAGCTAGGGTGTAAATATAGAACTCCAAAAATAACTTGTACCTGAGATTTTTTATGTGCATGCAATATTTTTAATGTTGTGATTTTTTTGTGTTTTGTCTGGCATGGATTTTTTATCTTCATTTTCCTATTTCCATGTTTTGATCCAACATTTTAGAATGTTGTATAGTACTTATCCAAAAAAATGAGTCCCGAGAAAAAATAAAACTTTATATAAAATAATTCTAAAATATCTATAATGAAAAGTGCTATTGTGAACTACCTTCAGAAAGCATTATTTTGGCACCGAGAGAGGTAGAACTCCCCAATATAATCTGGGTGGATCCCCAAATGTGCATAATGTCTCAGGAAATCATGATGCTTTTGAAATTTGCTCATGAGTTGGCAAGGTAGAATGCCTTGTAGGAATTTGATGTAAAATAACTTTGGAGGAAACATTAAGAGGTCATTTTTTTCTATCACAACAAGTGCGTAGAAAAGATAAACTTGAAGAGAAGTTAGGAGAGCTCAAGTGCCAACTAAAAGTAGTGACATCGGGTAGACTGCAAACCCTAAAACTTTTCAAGTCTATATTAGAGTAGGAGTTGGCCCTTACATATGGAGTTGCTCTTACCATAGAGACTATTGATAAGTTGGGAACCATGGTGGAGATATTGTTGAAAAAATGTAAAGACCATCCTAATCCATAGCAAGAAAAAACTTGGGTAACGGAGTATTTTTCTGATGCCATCTATGTGTGTAAAATATTTTTGAATATAGTTGGTGATATGGTTCCAATCCTTGATGGGTTTTTTATTAAATTAGCATGGCCTAATTTTTTTTGGAAGCATAGGCTCAAGCGGAGGAACTTCAATGCAATAAATTGGCCAAGAGAGTTATTAACAATAAAATATAGAACCAAGCACGCTAAAGCATTTCAATATGTGGAGGGCCTAGAAGAAAAAAAAAATACTCACCATCAGAAGTTGAATACCAATTTTGTAGTGCTCTGAGGATAGGTTTTGATAGAGATTGATTTGCTAGAAGACATTCATAAGGATGCTTATGCATCACTTGAGTGTTTAACCATTTAAGTAGATGAATTTATAAATAAACCTAAGGAGACTAAGTGGATTAAGGTCGTAGCCAAGGAAATCACATCTAAACTCTAGAATGCATTGATTCATTGGGAGGAAGTGAAGCCACAGGTTGAACAGACGGTACATAAGTTTTTTATAATAGAGGGACTTAAACAAAATGCATAGTCTGGAATGTATTATTGACTTAGTGTGAGATGATGTTGGTCCCTCAATTTTGAATTAATTTTGGCTAAGTACTTTGTGAAGACAAGAGGCACAAAAGGAAACATAGGCATGAAAGAGTCACAGTGCAAAAAACTATGGCATGGAAGACCATGTCATAGAAGAGACAAGTCATGTGGAACAAAAAAGCATGAAACATGGAGAACCTAAGAATATACAACTCATATATTAGTGAAACACTTGGGAAAGTCATAAGAAGCAGAGATGATTAGGGAACAGTTTGCATGAACGTTAGAGAATAATAGTCAAGTGTGAATCTAGCACTGGTCCATGGGAAGAAAGGAACTCGATGATTAGGATATAGCATAGAGAGAGCATATAGGGGCAGTTAGACTTGATTCCTTATAAATTCATTGTAAATATATTTCCATGACTCATTATTGTTAATGGTCATTAGCGAGTCATCTTTTTGTAGTTACTTATATAACTGAATGGTCAAGGTAAACCATGTATAAATACCCCCTTGTTTTACTTAGTATTGTTGTTGATCATTGTAATCCTGAAGTCATTATAATTTTGGATATGACTTATGAATGTAATGAAATGAAGCTTATGTGTTGAATAAATATTTGTATAATTTGTTCTTGATTATAATGGAGTTAATACTATTTTGTTATCAATTTGTACTCAACTTCTTTTTCTTTGGTTAAGTAATGAACGAATAGTTCAGAGTTAGACATGGAACTAAGCATGATTTTAGAACTAAGTGCTTGTTCGAGCACCTTAAATTAAGAAAATAAATGAATACACATTTGCATGATAAAACTAATGGGAACCGATCTTAAGTTGCATGCTTTGGGTGAGCGCACAAGAACCTTTTCTTGCTTGATATAATGATGTGCTAGGTTGCTAAAACTCTTATTTTCTTAGGCATACAACTAAGGAAAAGATATGCTAGACTAAGAGAAAAGATCCCAACACACTTTATTTTTTAACCACTTTCATTCTCTACAATGACTTTAAACCTCTTAAATGTATCAAATGTTTCACTTTTATGCTTTAAAAAATAAACCCTACACTTTTAAGAGTAATTATCAATAAATGTAATGGAATATGATGACTTACCCAAAGTTTTTGTTTACATAAGACCACAAAAATCAAAGTGAACTAATTGAATTGGATGATGATCCCTCCATGCAATGCCTTTTCGAATCTTTTCTCTTGCATGATTTCCTTTAAAACAAGCTTCTTGAACCTCCTTGTGCTCTTTAACCTTTGTCAAACCATAGACCAATTCTTTTGATATTAGTAACTTAAAACTTTGAACATTCAAGTGTCCATATCTTAGATATCACAATCAACTCTTATCTTCATATGCCATATTGGCAAGGTTGCTACTATACTCTCCAAAATTCAATGGGAACATCTTATTATTATCCATAGGTACAACTGTAACAACATTATTTCCTTGATTATTTTCATAGATTGTACATTTATTATCATCAAACACCACCTTATAGTTTTTTTCACATAGTTGTCCAATACTTAACAAATTATATTTTAACTTTGGTGTGTAATAAATATCATTAATACATTTCTCACCTTCTTTAGTATTCACATTCATAGTTCATTTTTCTACAACCTCTAAATATTTGTCATAACGAAGTTTGATATTGGTTTTAAAACTTCTATCTATTGTAGAAAATAACTCATTATTCCCTAACATGTAATTGGAACATCTTGAATCTAGGTATCAAAACTCTTTTGGATTATTTTCAGCTTTATCATATGAAAATAAAAAATTGCATCGAGAAGCATCCTCATCCTCATTAGCATAATTAGCAATTTTTCCTTCATTTCCTTGTTTTAATCTACACTCTCATTCAAAATGCCCATATATGTGGAAAATATTTATCCTATCATATCTACACCTACCTCTTCCTATTGCAGTTGAACCACCTCTTCTTCCTCTATTTTCCATTTAATAATTATGATTCATGTTGTTTCCTTATCTTTGGTTGTTTGTATTGTTGTCTTTGTCTTGTACTTGGTTGATTTGGTTGCTAGTGCTACCACCTTCACTATTTATGATCTTCAATTTTAAGGCAAAAATCTTCTCATCACTTTATTCAAATGTGTCTTTTAATCTTTCTTCATGGAACACAAGAGATATAGCTAAGTGATAAAACTAAAGAATATTCAAATATTTATTTTCTTCAATGATAATGGAAAGATGGTTCTCCCTTGGTGATAGAGACCTTAACACTTTTTTTACCACAATCTCTTTGTTCAACATTTCTCTAAGAGTAGCCATCTTATTAATTGCATCCTTTAATTTTATGTAGAAATCACTCACACTTTCATATTCTTCCATCCTCAAATTCTAGCGTCAAAGTTTTCAACCTAGCCACTTTTACTTATTCACTACCTTGGTAAGCTTCTTGTCTTCCAAGCATCCTCGGTTGTCTTTGCACTTGCAATTTTTGGAAATAAGCTCTTATCTAGAGTTGTCTAAATATGAAATAAAGTTTGCGAGATTTTTTTTTTAAGCTTCCTTCTTGGCTTGTGTGTCATTAGTTGGAACAATGACCCAATCAAATGGCTCTTCATAACCAGTTTTTAAAATCTCTCATGAGTCTTTCCCTATCAAAAGAGTCATCATCTTGACACTTTAATAATCATAGTCATTTCCACTAAGTTTTATAATGGGAAGAGAGTTAAAGTTCAACATGATCAATTGTTAGAGATAATTGAAATAAAAAAACTACAACCCAAACCTTTCTCTAATACCAACTAAAGATTTTTTTAATAAATTAAATACATCACTATTCAACAAAGATATAATTTAAATAATAAATAACTCACATCTAATTTGCTATACACAACATAGAAAATTAAAACCATTATACTCATTCTATAGATTTTTTTTCTTCTTCTCATTATCCTTAAAATAAATTCATCTAATCCAATACATTTATAAAATTTTGTGTGAACATATTTTTTTAATATTGAAATAGATTATTTAAATGGGATGTGACCTGAAACCTTGATTCAAAACCTACAAGTCTTCTTTTAGTAGGAATTACAATGAATGAAGAAAGAGAAAATCTTGCTAATATTAATTCTATTGCAAAGGATATTAAAATAGTGGGCATATTAAAGGATGACACAGAGGAAGGGAAAACATAGATTTTAAAGGATGGTAGTTATAAAGTGGATGATGGGTCATTTCAAAAAAATAATATTTGATGATGTTGCAAACTATATATTATGTTTCAAATGACAATGTTATGTTTTTAAACAATAATTTGAAATGACAATGTTACTTTTTAATTTTTAAATAGTAGTTTATTATGTTTCAAATACTCTTTTTTTTTACTAAGTTATGGTTCATTTTACATCTTACATGCATTGAATTGACTATATTAATGTTATGTATTTTGAGTTGATGTAATTCAAACAACATGATGAAGTGGACTGCAATTTTTTTTTTTATGGATTTGGATTGAACATCAATTTGAATGTGATGTGATTTTGTCTTGTTTAATTATTAGATCATGGTTGTAGATAATAGAAAAGTTTTTTTATGCATTTGATCACTCAATTTAGTTATGAGTTTATCTTTTTGGGAGAAATGAACATGTTGTACTTGTATGGAATTATCATAGATATGGCATCTAGGTAATAATTATGGTTTACTTCTTTAGTCAATGAAAAGTTTATTGATCTCTTTGATATCAACTGAGTAAAATATCTGGTTCTGAATTGAACTCGATTTTGATTAATTTTTTTGCATGATGATTTAATCCAATTCAATGTTGAAAATGTTTTTTGGGTTGTTCTGCACTTGAATCTTAATGAATTAAAATTATTGATATACAGTTATAATGATGTAGGGGTTCAATAAGATATTTTTTCTTCTCAATTAGGTCATGTTATTCAATAAGCTTGTAGACTTCTTTTGTCTTGGTATTTGACTTCAATATTCATAATTTTAAGCTATAATTTAAATGCAAACTATTAATATTGTGTTACAATATCAAATTTATATTTTTTTCAAAACTAATAAAAATATATATTTAGCAATACCATATTAAAAAATAAAAATAAATTTTGACCCATTTGAAGAACCAATTACATAAAAAGGAAAGTTGCATGGTCAATGGATTAAGGTTTGGAAAACATCTACTAAGAAAATGACAATGCTATCAACATTTTTTATGAATTAAATATTTTAAATGTTTTATAATAGAAAAAATGATCTAAAATTAGATTTCAGAAAATGATAATTGCAATAAATATAATACTCAGGTAGCTAAAACAATCATCGACAAACTTGTTCATTGCAAGTGGCATTTACATCTACCGTGTCAGTGTCATATTTAGTATTAATATTTACATCCTCTCTACTGATCGATGTATTACTGACGCCTCTTCTTTCAGTTAGAGAACTCCATGTTACCAGAGTTCTTTCATAAGGAAACATGTCCATAACATAATGTGAAACATATAATCTCAAACAAGTCTCTAAATTTTTATCTACTCTGTTTTGAAGTTTTGACTTAATGAAAAATAATGCACTAAATACTCTTTTATCTTCTATTGAACTCGAAATCATTATTTTATAAAGTTTATATAATCAAAAATATTCACTAATATTGGATACTACTAGGATGAAAAAAAAATCCATAGTCATATAATTGTACCATTTTTTGTTAGTTCACTTAAACGTCGATATTAATCAACCATTGTAATTCTGAAATGTGTTGACTAAGACGTCAGTAAATCCTTTCGCAAAATATATTTAATTTCAAATTCATTGACTTCTATAAATTTAGTAAAATAGTTAATAAGAAAACCCATGTATTTATTTTTTAAATAAATTACTGGTAACTGTTAACCATCATCAATGTTCCAAAATATGAGATTCACAACTGCCATGGCCTCCAACAAATAATCTCCACATCCATCAATAGTGATCCTCTCTACAAAGATCTGCACCAACCAAACTCATAAGAACTGAAAAAATGCAAAATATCTATGGATAAAGATCTGCATCAATCATATGGCAATCTGATTGCACTGTATTGTCACGTCGCGCACGCTCTGCACAGTTGGTCGCATATATGACAAGTAACATTTTGAGGCATCAGATCGCCATCGTGATCAGCCCAAGGAAATGTCCCTACCCCAAATCAATCCGCACATGCGTTCCAACCCAAATTGGAGGTGTTGTTACAGTCGAACTCACTGTTCCGCCACGCGAGGAACACAATACGACGGATCATGGCTGCTGGACTCCGGCCTCCGAAGTACTGCACCGTGCACTTGTCATTTTCTTACCCCTCTTCTCTGCCCTTAATTTCTCCAACAATGAAACGCGTAGTCATAAGTTTGTGTGGCGTACAGTGTCATCGACCTTTCCCTTTCTGCCGCCTTTCAGGTGACTAATCCATCTTTTACCCGATTGGATAAGCATTAATTTCTTTGGATCTGTAACCTATATATAACGATTGCAATTTATTTGTAAAGGTAAGGTTTCGCAAATGCAATATTTATATTTCTGTAATCAATATGAATATGGCAACCGACACAGCTGTGATCACGCAAGGTGGGCATAGTCAGAACGAGGAGCGGAAGGGGAACGCAAAGTACAGTAGACGTGGAGGCAGGAGAATCGCTCCAAGGGGTTGTGTAGCTGTTTATGTGGCCGATCAGGAAAAGGAGGGCGAGGAACAGCGCTTCAACATTCCCATTCATCATCTCCACCATCCATTCTTCATTCAGCTGTTGGAGGCAGCGGAGGAGGCCTATGGATTCCACCACGAGGGTCCTCTCAAAATTCCCTGCAATGTCGATCACTTCAAGAAGCTTAAACGGATGATTCGTGATGGTTAAACAGACCCCTCCCTTTTCAGATAACATTTCTATGCAGTAACGGCCTGTATCTTAGCGATTATTACAGCATATTCCCCCTATGGAAGGTCTTTAACAGTTAATTACGGCATCTTAAATTCTTTTCGCATCCATTTTAAATTCTTTCCTCTCCAGTGGATATAACTGTTTGGAAATCTCAAGCCAAAATCAGGCACTTCAGTATGTATGTCAATTATTCTGTATTTGTATCTGGTTTAGCTTTTGCTCCTGGTGTGATTTTATTTTAACTTGATAGAACATGCAATAAAATTGTTCAGTGCTAACAGACTATTTGATATAACGGTTGTTCTATTAGTTTTATAAAATTTTCATTCTGATGTTGAATTTTAAAAGTAGATCTTGATTAAAAAACTTGTTGTTTTGTCTAACCTCTCTCTCCTCAAAAGATCTCTTAGGTTATCTAGTCTCAAGTTATCATTGTATTTGATACAGATGCCATTCTAGGTTGTGCATTCTATTATGAAATGCCATTTTATCTTTACCACCTCCTTATCATAAAATAAGTATTTTCTCATTTTTCACGTCTCCTTACATGATGTTGACCTATATGTTTCACACCTAAAATAATAAAAACTATAATTATTTATGGTGAAATTCATAAAATTTTATAACACTAAAATCCCTGTTATATATTGAGTTAATATTGCAATACATTTCTTTCAAATGTATTTTGACATGTTAATTTTGTGTAATATCATAATCCTATACTATTACCAAGAAAACTCCAATACTACTGTTAATTTTATGCAATTACACAATAATGTTTGAGTAAAAATAGAGGGTTAACCATATGCCTTGAATTTTTCTGGTAGATCTTAAGAAGTGTTGAAAGCTTATAGTTCTAATTGTGTAGGTACTTTTGAATCAAGGTTTTGGATCACACTCCATTTCTATTTTGAGGAAGAATGAGAATAGAAATGGAGTGTGACCCTTGATTCAAAAGCACCTACACAGTTACAACCAAAAGCTTTCAACACTTTATATGGACTGTGGAAATACTTAGATCTTAAAATTTTAATGTTTCCATGGAGGGATAACCACAATGCTTCTTTCTACAATTATCATGTAAATGTTGGATATAAGGGACACCCTTCCCTATCAAACATGTAGATGGTACTTATGCACACATGGATGACCTACCAATTCATGGCCGAAGGACCCCATCACTACATTGTGGGTTCCACCAAAATTAAGATTTTGGGCATTACATGTTCAAAAGGAAATATTTGATAGAAACATAAAATTAGTGGTGTTGATTGGCATTTTTTAAAATAATATTTTATTCTTGCCCCTTCACCTTCTCATCTTGGCTCCGAAGTCTCTCAGTAGCCACCAAACAGAATTTAATACACAAAAATTGAATTTTGAATTAGCTTGCAAACGTTTGAGCTAAATGGGATGGATAGTGGTAGCTGGAGAAGTATGTCATCATATAGACAAATATAATGAGACAAAAAGAAAAGAGGGGAGGAAAAGCACGTAAAAGCAAACTGTGGAAAATAGAGAAGAAGACAAATAGAAAGAATAAAGTGCAGATAAGCAATAACAACATCAAGTAAAATAGAATGTTCATAATAGTAAGAAGGATGTTTTAATGATAGAAGTCAGAGTATAGAAGTTGCAGCATAAGAGGGAGAAAATAGAGGATCTACAGTAGCTATAGTCTAGCGAATAACAAGCAAAAATAGGACATCTTATAACAATTTTTATAACAGTTGTACCTGTAGGTATTTCAAAGTTATAATCAGTTTGTAATAGAGTTTTAGAATTAATATAATATATGCAATTTTGTGTGTTCTTCATTAAATATCTTTGTCCCCTATTTTAGTGTTTTAAACTTTCCATTTTGTGTGTTTGTTGCCTCATACTTCTAGCTCTAAAATTTGTCAGGGGCCAGCCAGCTCCATAGTTTTCTAACTCCAGAGATATACTAGAGTTGCACCATTAGGGTGGTTTTTTATTTGGTTTTAGTCATTTCCCCTTTGACATTAGTTTTGACAACAACTAAAATTAGAGCCTTCGGTCCTTAGTGATTATCAAACATGGCAGAAAGCAGTAGTTCATGGCAGCAGCCTCCTAACTTTGATGGAAAGAACTATGATGTTTGGTGTATTAAGATGAAAACTCTCTTTTACTCATAAGAGCTATGGGAGCTTATAGAGGGTGGATACACAGAAGTCATAGACATGGCAACAATCAATGTCCTTACCCTAGCACAAAAAATGTATTGAAAAAAAATAAAAAGAAGGATGACAAGGCTCTAAGCTACGTCCAAATGGCATTAGCTGATTTTTTTTTCCAAGGATAGCAACAGTTATCCATTCAAACTAGGCTTGGGATATTCTAAAATATCCCTATCAAGGTGGTGACAAGGTGAAGCTTATCAATTTGTAGCTATTGTGAAGGGACTTTGAGACATTGATGATGAAGAAAAATGAGTCTATCAATGACTTTAATAAGTGACCTTTGCCAATTGGGATATATGCCCCAGCTATGATATAAATGAATAAATAAAATTTTATATTTTAACAAACTTGTAAAATATTTTAAAATAATTAACCCTAAATAAGGTTACTTTATATGCCCTTTTTTTGCGTTGAGGTGAGGAGAGCTGTCAGTGGCTAGCCATTGATGTTCTAATGTCGCCTTAATGGTGTTAAAGAGCTAAACTATCACCATCATTTCAACCCTGCCATAATGTCATTTGGATGGTTGTCCATGCTAAATGTGATTGTGATGCAATCAGTAGGTTGATGCAGGGCTAAGGAAGGTCACCTATAATGCATGTAGGGTTGTGGCTAAGTGTTGTGGTTGTAAAGTTGATTAGAAGTTTCCAATGTTGAATATCAAGCTTGGATGAGTGGATATTCGAAGATGCAAATCACCAAAGTATTCAATGTTCAAATGGAGGTCGAATTGTTATTCTAAATCGATATTAAGCTCGCCAAGATGAAGAAAATGCCAATGTTTAATGTCGAATTGTCAAGTGAGAATGGAAATTTTAATTCAGCATGAGTCCTATCCAAGGTTGAGTTTTAAGGGAATGAATCGAGAAGACAAAAAAAAACAATCAATATTTATCAAACTATCAGGGACTACTTATCTAGTGAAATATTCATCCAAGTATTTGTGCACAAATGAACAGATTAAAATAACAACAAAGGTTTGTGATAATCGGTACCAAGCATAGCTCAAAGGCACATTAGGTGTTGTGGTTCTAGGGGTAGGGAAATAAAGAGGCAAGGGAAAACTATGGATCCTCTCTTGCTCAGAGTTCAACTAAAACCTCCTAATCTCTCTTGAATCTTTCCTACACCACTCATAGGGTCAGAGTCACAAAGCTCTGATATCAAATATAGAGAAAAAATTAAAATATAACAATTTATTAATAAAATTCTAATAATTACATTAAAAAACAATGGCATCAATTATTATAAGAATTACAATACCTTATCATATTCACAAGCAAAGGATGGAGATAACATGATAAAAACAAAATGTGCAAATAAAACATATTATCCCTATTCTACCTCTATAAGAAGCATTCAGACATAACAACCCAAAAATGGTGGGATAGAGACAACTAAGCTAGTAAAATAAAATAAAAAACTATAATTTTATTATTAATCCACATGTAGTGAATTAAGTAGTTAGGTTAGTTCTGACAGAGAAAGAGAAAAACAAAGAAGGGATCCACTTTCAAAAGAAGAAAAAGAATATGTATCACCCTAAAAAATCGAAGATTATAGGTGTGTGATTTTTTAATTTATATCTATATAAAAAAAACTCAAGAAAAACTATAGGAAAAAAAAGATCATAAAATCCACAAAAATCCCTAGGAAAAACCATGAAATAAACTTGTAAAACTATAGAAAAATTATGAAATAAACCTGTAAAACCCTAAGAAAAATCATGAAATAAACCTGTAAAACCCTAAAAAAACCATGAAATAAACCTACAAAACCCTTGGAAAAAACAAGAAATAAACCTGAAAAAAATAAGAATAAAACACTATAAAAACCTCCAAATTTTGTATAGACACCCTTCATAGTCACCTTATTGTCTTATCTTTTTCCAATTTAATTTTCATCTCTTTTCCTTTGTAGGTTGAATACAAATTATTTGACAAACTTCTTAATTTGGATTCCTCTATTTTTCTTTTGTAGGTCACATTTAATTTTTTTTTAATCTTAATTTGATTTCATCTATATTGTTTTCAAGGTTGAATTTAAATTGTTTAGCGAATTTCCTAATTTGGTTTCCTCTTTTTTTTCCTAGATTGCATGTAATTTTTTTGACAAATTTCTTAATTACATCTTAGTCTAATTCTATTCTAATTTTTAGCTTTTCTCATTTTATTTAATAGAATTAATATTCAAACAAAAAAATATATTTTGAAGATAATAAAATGAAAAGTTGACTGTGTAAATGGGATATAAATTAGACTTAACAAAAATGATTAAATTTTTTATTTTTTATAAGATGAATGAGTATTTCAAATATTATGCATGTGTGGCAGTTAGTAGGCCATCACACGTAAATATCACTAGGAGGGTGTTGTATGGTGCAAGTTGAGGTGGGTCTTGCATTTGTGTGATTGCACAAACTGAGATTCACGACAATTACCACACCCTTCATGTAGCTAGATAGTTTTACCATTGGTAAAACAATTTCAAATTTTAATTTTTAATTAATTTTTTCTATCATTTTTATTCTAAATTTCATTATTTATTAGTTATTAACAAAAATATTATTAATTATGACAAAAAGTAGGGTATGAGGGAGTATGTCACTAAGATGAATCAATGTCCTTCCACTATACTAGGGACTCGATGTAGAGGTATAATTCTCATTTTTTATTTTTTAAATTGAGTTATTTTAATTTTAATATTATTATATTTTAAACTCCTCATGGTTTCCTTATTCATTTACCCCTATTGTTTCCTTCAAGGAAACATGTAGCTTTCTTTGGTTGTCCCAAACCCTTCTACCCTCTAAAATAAAAAATTAAAATGCATTGCTTTCATTCACTATGGATGATTCTACCTCTTCATACTTATGGGATACCATAAACTCCTTCCCATAATCAAATAGTGGGTCTCCTTCTCTTGGCTCAAAAATTATCTCCTCTACATCTTCTTGTACGAGGATTCCTTCCTCTAGGGGTTTCTCACAAGTTTCCTCCTCCCTGTTATTTTTGAAATCATATTTAGGCTTCTCACGTGGAAACCACACTCTCTTATTTTATTTCAAGATAACCTTCTTCTCCTCACTCATATCCTTCTCATTGGTACTTCTCAAAATGGATTTGAGCTGCGCAAATGGCAACTTCCCTCTCATATTTCCTTTCATGGTAATTTTATTCTTATTTTCTTCTCTCTCAAGCCTCAAGACATGAATAATATTCAACCTATATACTTGTATTATTAGGTGCACAACATGACCCAACAACTTGGAAACCATATGTTCTCAACTCCTTACCTTCTTCTTTCCTTTTTCTTGTCTTTTCTCTTAAAAAAATCTCCAATACTCAATTAAAACTCCACATAGTCTCTTGATTGCAACCTTTACCCTCATGGGGACTTCAATATTCTTCTCTTAAAAATGAAATTTTAACTCCAATATTCATTTCATGAGTTCCTTTGGTATCTCTTTACCACATAAAAAAATTATATTGCTAGTGGGTTTACCTCTTTCTTTCACTTTAACCTCTGGCAATTTCTTTTATTTTCTAACTAGTCCTTTCACCAAAAAACAATAAAATGGGGAATTTAATAAGGGACCAATATTAACCCTTCATTATTATAGGTCCTTTATTCTATAAAATATTTCAAAGATAACACTCAATGTGCTTCAAAAATTAATTTTTAGATGCAATCCATAATCCTTATATGGCTTTTCACACTAGCACATGAACAAGTGTCCCAATAGAAATCAAGACTCCAATTTTAAATCAAAATATTCCTTTTTAATAAAATATAGACTATTGATTTCAATTCACTTATCAATCTTCACCTTTGCAATCAAGTACTTTGTCATTCACTTGTCCTATATGCATTAATTCATGTGTATTTATAGACTTATCATATTTAAATTAGTACATGAGATATATGAGACCCAATGTGAGGGCCAAAATACTATAAAAAATGGCACCAAAGGCATAGTGGTATGGCATTAGCAGAGCAAAACCATACTATTGTGTTTCTTTAAAAATACATAATGACATGAAAAAATTTGAGAAAAGAAAATCTGGGAGGAAATGGAAAACATGATGAATGGGAAGTATACATGGTGGATCAAGGTCAAAACACATGAAAAATGTACCAAAAAGAGCACAATACGAACTAATAATAGATAAACATGAAAAAAACCTAAACAATGCAATTTGACAAGTAAAAATTCTTACAAATAAAAATTATAGGTCTACAAATACCAATGAATAATTATCCATAATTGGCCCTTATAACTTTCAACTTCTCATTCATTTTTTCCAATTATTGTACCAACATCCTCAACCATCTATTATGCTCTTGTAATTGCATGTAGAAAGCTTTAAGCTCCTCACTTGTTTAATCCTCAAGGATTTAGTCTTGGTTGTACTATTCAACCATGAAATTTTGCAATAATTTTTCAAAAAATAGTAAATATAATCTTTTTATACACACAAACTACTATGTCTTAAAAAAAAAATTGCAAGCCACAAATAAATACTTGATTTGATACCAACTAATTTTTAATTTTTGAAGAAATTGTATTATTGGAAATACAATGCAATTTTTTGTATATTCATGTTAGAAGAACTTAAATTTATAAATTGATAGTGGTGTTTGAATGTGTTAATATTATTATAATGTGTATTAGGATGATTAAAATACTTGTAATTCATTAAAAACTAGAAATGAATGGAAACAAGCTATACAAGACAAAACATTTCAGTTGTGAAATTTGATGTGGGAAACCCAATAGGAAGTGGCAACTACAAATTTTCCTTTCCTTGCCAATGAGCAATAGGAAAATAAAAAGAGATCATATATCACACACATTCTGATGTCTCATATCATCCTAATGCTACTATGGAAAGAATTACAAAGAGAATAAAGTATTTTTGACTATGAATAATTGACCACTTATTTATAACAAGTCATAAATTCACCAAATCACTACAATACTTTGTTTGTCATTAATCCATAATCAGTTATGAACATTACTTATCTCATGACCTTTTTTATGCATTGTGTATATTTATCTTTGAAAACCAAAGGTTATTGAAAATTATAGGAAAATCTCAATTACTTGATGTTGTTACTTTGACTATCTTGTTAACACGTGGTCATCCTGGGCAGTGAATATGTCTTGTGGCCACCCTGTAGAGTGGTCATGATGAAGATAGGTTGATTATGGCCACACTAATGGGAGATTATGTCATAAATCATCTGGTTATGATCACCTTAAGGAGTGACCATGTTGAAAATCATCTACTTGTGGTTATCTTGGAGATTAACCATGTTAACAATGATTTGCTTATGGTTGTCCTAGGGAGTGATCATGTTGACAATTGTTTGCTTATGGTTTCCACGAGGAGTGACCATTTCAAAAATGGTCTACTTATACTCACCTTGGGGAGTGACCACATTGACTAGACTATTTTTATTATTACCCTAGGACCATGTCGACAAGCACTTATTTATGGTCACCCTCAGGAGTGACCATGTATTTAACCTAGATGAAGTAGATAATGTTTTGGTTAGGAGTTACAATGCACAAAGTTTGTATTCATCAAATTTCCTATATTTAATTGACTCTAACATGTGCTTGGATTCAAATGGAGTTCTTGATGGATTATTTGGACCCATATGGATCATTTATTCCTAAAATGTGAACCATTTTCATGTCTCTCTTCCTTGAATTCCTCACCATGCTCGAGCCTATTTGTGTGAGTATGGGTTTACTCCACTCTCATATTTCAAATTTCTTATGAACAAATAGCATCTTGATCCATAATTATATCTTATCAATAAACTTATTTCAAGGTGGGGTAAGGTATTTAAATAGCGCCTCATCCATAGATGTTTCAAAGGTAACTTTGAACCCAAAATTATATATCTCAACCACTTCCCATGCAAAGGTTTTTATTACATGAGTCCATACTGTATCTTGAATTTTAACAATGCAATATTTTCATCAATCCACACAACCTCTTACCATGTGCTTGGATTCAAATGGAGTTCTTGATGGATTATTTGGACCCATATGGATCATTTATTCCTAAAATGTGAACCATTTTCATGTCTCTCTTCCTTGAATTCCTCACCATGCTCGAGCCTATTTGTGTGAGTATGGGTTTACTCCACTCTCGTATTTCAAATTTCTTATGAACAAGTAGCATCTTGATCCATAATTGTATCTTATTAATAAACTTATTTCAAGGTGGGGTAAGGTATTTAAATAGCGCCTCATCCATAGATGTTTCAAAGGTAACTTTGAACCCAAAATTATATATCTCAACCACTTCCCATGCAAAGGTTTTTATTATGTGAGTCCATACCATATCTTGAATTTTAACAATGCAATATTTTCATCAATCCACACAACCTCTTAATTTTGAACACTAGACTGCTTTTCATTCTAAGCTAAAATATTCCACTAAAACATATGATTATGAAGCTCACAAAAAACACTTCATAAAATGATTCATAGAAATAAATATTAATCAATATTTCTACATAATTTTTAGTAAGTTCTTATTTCTATGCAATCTCACTAGTTTTATGATATATCCATTCATCAATCTCATATTTTATATTACACTAGAACATCTTGCAATTGTGAAGCTCATTGGAGAGTCCCATTTGGAAAAAAAGAGATAATTTTATATTACATGATTATGACCTTTTAAAACTTATTTACCATTAATGCACTAACATATCAACCCTTATATGCCACTCACTCAAGGCACACAATGGGTTACCAAAAACCTCTTAATTGACCATCCACAAAAATTACCTCACACAAAGATGAAATCAATAGAATATAACACTATACATCTAAGTAATCATTTCACATATTAATACCTGTAACATAGATACAAACAAAAATATTTCTTAATTTTATTCATCCAATACTCATTACAATAGATATCATTATATTTATTTATATCCTATACATCTCTCGAGGCCTATTATATAAGCATGAGCTTATTACATCAAATGTAGTTAGGTACAACTATTGTGATACCTTATCCCAATGCATTAAGCCCTACCCTAAACATATATATCAATGTGGCACATTATTATGAGTATATAAGCATATCACAAAAGGGAAAAAGTGTCATTTTTTTAATGTTATACAAACTTGCACCATCAATTTATACAAAAATACATTATAACATTTGGTTGTTCTAAGGTGCCAACAAATATACAATGATGAAGAGATCAAAACATCATATTCAATCATTAATTTTTTATCGATGTTATTAAATAAATATTTAAAAACATTCATTACTTCTATATGTACTCATTAATTATATTCATTATGAGCCTTGATTTCTTAGTTCAATCTTTCATCCTTATCCCTATTAATATTATTACTTTTATATGTATTCATTAGTTATATTCATTATGATCCTTAATCTCTTAGCTCAGACCTTCATCCTTATCTCTATTAATATTATTAGATGTGTCATAATCTCAATATTCTCCTTTGGGTTTTTTTGTATAGTTTTCTTCCTTGACCAATAATGTTTCTTTGTTTAAAAATATGTCATGAGATGATAGTACATGTACATGTTCTATAAACATTGAATTTTTGATGTAGTCTTGATTGATATTTGAATGACGCGATAAAATATTAGCTAAAAGAATTTTTTTATTTCTTTGATGTAAGAATAGTTATACACACGATTAATATGATATACATTATAAGCCAACTTTTACTACATAAAATTTTCATGTATTTTTCCATACTTTTAATCTTATTATAATAGAATATAAAAATATTATATTATTCTACCCTTGGGCCCTATTAATTTTGAAAAATAATACTTTTTTGAAAAAAAGATTTGATTTATGAAATTTATTAATACTTACATTATGTTAAATATATGATGCAATCTTCATTTCTATATTATTGAAGACTCTTAAAATATGCATGTTCTATATCCAATCATTCTAAGGCCCTATCCAAATGTTGACTTACTTCTTTGATGTGATTTGTGTCTGAGATTAAAAACTTGATTTATGAGAATATAGAGCACACAAATATTCTGAAAGGGATTATTATGTTCAAAGCAATGTTCAAGGTAGAGATCAATATGAGTACCCTTCCTTTAAACATTTCATGTTAAAGATTTGTTAATCTTTATTTAAAAATAAAGACACTAAGTAATGGTAAAGAATCATTACTTTCAAATTATTTGGGGAATTATATGGTAGAAAATTTCGTGTTGAAATGAGAATGTAATTCTATATACTTTCCCCTCCATGTGACTAGTTCATATTAAGTATTGTTTACATATCTTTTCTACTATTTCAATTGTAAATGGAAAGGAGCCATTTCTTTTCTTCAAAATTTTCTATGAAAATATTAAAAACTAAAAGAAATAGGTAAGAACCTATAACTGCATTTTTATTGTTGTGGCTCAAATTAGCATCCTTGAAAAGAGAGGAAAGTAGAAATGAGACAAATTTAAGTAAATATTATGATGTTTTCATTAATTAAACTTTTTACGAGCATGATGGTTGTTAAAAGGATTTCATAGGAATAATAAATAAAATGAAAACCCTTTAAGATATATTGTTCATCAATCTTTTTATCTTTCACAACATTTGAAAATTCTTATGAGTTTTTAATGTAGAAGAATGAAGATTCTTTACCAAGAATGTAGAAAGGAATAATGTTGGAAAACTAAAAATATCAACAAATAATTTTAGAAGAACATTGGCCTTGTGAATCTTTGGTTAGTCATAGAATATGGTAGTAATTTGTTTGGTTGGAAATAAAGAAAACTCTAAATTCTTGTTAAGAGAACCCAAAATAGCTTTTTTAACATCTCTCATAATTTTTATAACTGAATTTCTACTCAATAATTTATAGCTCCCAGAGTTCATAAGATGATCCTTCATCTTGGCCAGAAAATCATATTTATTCATAATAAAAACCATATTGTATTTTTTTGTCCTTGTAATCAAAAGATATAGCTTATTTTTCATGTGCTTAAAGGTCGTGAATCCTTCAACTATCATGAGTATTTTTTGAAGTTTTGATCTTATATTGATTTTGAAAATTTGTCTAATTAGATGAATTACTTCAATAAGGTATCCTTGTTTATGCATTCAATACTTACCAATATTTATTCCCTCCAAATGCACTAAATAAGAAAGAACAAATCCTAACCCTTTCATAACAAAAGAGTAAATTGTAACCCCTCTTTCAAAACATTTGTAACAAGTTTTTCTACAATATAAAAAGATAAAAATATTAAAATTTATTATCATCAAATTTATATTTCACTAGATTATTGTAGATCTATAAGATATCAAAAATCATAGAACAAGGTGAAGAGGAGAAAAGAACACATTTAAATCAATAATAAAATTTGATTAACAAATTAAGGTACAATTAATGAAATAATAAACATACTAAATATTAATCATATTTACATTTATAATTTTTTAAAAATATTTATAAAAATATTGTGTATAATTATTTTATTATCTACATTTTTATTTTTAAGCTGCACATTTATGTGTATGATAAATAAAAGAAATATTTTTTTTTTAAAATAAAATTAAATTAAAAAATTGAAGTCATTTACCTCGAATTTTTTTTATTAAATTTTTTTTTATCTAACAAACAAAAAAATAAATAAAAAATAAGAGGAAGTTTGAGTCGCAAATAAATTAGATGGAATCAGGACATTTGACAGTATAAGGAAGAAGCCATTAAAAATTCTGTGTGGGGAATGCCTGAAATTTCTATAAAATGTTGAAATAACCATATTGGAATTATATCTGCAACTGGAACATAATTGTATAGGCTGTTTATGGAAAACAGTAAACGACTCGGGAATCGTACGAAGACGACATATTTGTAACGATACAGGCGGAAGTCTGCTTATATTTAAACAAGCAATTTTAACGGTTAATTTGTGCTCATATCACTCATAATATATACTACACGTGTCTATTTCTTTTCGCCAGAGATCGATCAACTGCACTCCGAACGACATAGTTGAGGTTTTACCGACCCTGTGTTGGTGGAAACAGCCAGGAAAACGACTCTCCCCGCCACAAAACACGGCAAAATTAAACTTCCATATAATTTCAATCTTTTTTTTTAATTTTTTCTAATTGGGGACGTTGATTTAGAAACTTCCTCTCCCCTCGTGCAATGTGAAATAGTTCACCTTTATCGTAATTGAAATCGAGAATCGAACCCATGATCAGAATTACTTGCACAAAATAAAAAATAAAACCTAATCTATGATCAGGGCCTGAAAAGTCGCTGAGATGCAGTTAGAAGATAAACGGCCCACACGACAAGTAGTATAACGTGGCAGAACTGCGGGCGGTCGGATGGTTCATGCTGGAATTTTTTACAGTGTCATGCTTTTAGCTTGCATACGCTCTTTCCTTTCGAACGCGTCGACTATTTAATTTGAGCCACCGACCGTAAGAGCGAGCCTTCTGTAAATGCCTGCGCCTCGAATTCATACTGTTAATTCGTAACGGTGCGGGGATTCGATCGCGTGATGTTGGGGTTAAGTGACTGCACGAGCAAAAGGAAACGTGGGGAGAATAACGGTAATCGGTTGTATGGATTTCAGACGTTTGGAGACCCGGGATGCCCAGCAGATTTTGACGGTCCTTTCAGGGACAATATTCGCATTTTCTTGAAGGACTTTGCCCGCCTCGAGAATTTTCTTGTCGACGGAATGGCTGTGTGGTCGATTGCACTCGAAGTCGACGACAGCTGTCGTTGTATTTCACTGTTCGTCATGGAGGAGAGAGTACAGAACGCCCTTCGACCACACTGCGTTTATTGTCGATGCATAGGTAATGCCTCAATGAGACACACACAGACGTCTCTCTATATATATATATGCAATGCATATGTCAAGTGCTTGATTCATTGTTTGATTGTGGGGTGTGCAGGGTGGAGCCACCATTTAGTATCCAAGTTGAGGTACCACTTTATCATACCTTCCCAGAAAAGTTATAACAACATATCAGTACAGCCCATGGGTGTTTTGGATATGCAGAGCCACCTGTTGCATGGGATGATTCACTCCAATGGTTTTGGGCACTTGGTGTCTCTCAGTGGAAGAGAGGAAGGATCCAAGAACGCCTCCGGAAGAGAAATTATGGATCTCTGGGACCGAACTTGCGCCATGCTCAGAGTCAGGTCTTGTAATAATAATCTTGAATTTTGTTGTAATTTGACTAGGTTAGATCTCCATGACCCAATTCTTTATCAGCAAATCTCTGGTGGGCATGCAGGAAGATTAGCGTGGACGATGTCGCGAAGAAGAGAGGGATGGAGCTGAGGCTGCTGCACTGCGTGGCCTACGGCGACACGTGGTTCGGGAGATGGGGGTTTGAGTTCGGGCGAGGAATCTACGGCATCACCCAGCAGACATACCTGAAAGCTATCGAGGCAATTCGCGGAATGCCGTTGTCGATAATGCTGCAACATTTTCAATGTCCACTCCATCCCGACGTGGCTTCCATCGTCGCCGCGTATAAGAAACTGAGCGGCAATTCTGTGCAGACGGTGGGGAAGTTGATGGGCTTCATGATGGAGCTCAAGTCTCGCCTTCACACCAAGCCAACAACAACCACCGCGCTGCTTCAGATAATGACGCCTTGCCGCTGGTCCGTCCAGAGGGTCCAATTGGCCACGCGCGTTATAATAGAGGCTCTCAGGATAAGCGGCGTAAACAGCTGGGTTCCACGTCAGCACGTCAGGGACGTGGCCCGAGCCCGCATCGGTGACACCGGACTGCTCGACTTCGTCCTCAAGTCGCTGGGAAACCGTGTTTTCGGAGGCCACGTCGTTCGCAGGGCGTTGAATCCCGTTACTAAAATCCTCGAATACAGCTTACAAGAGGTACCTTCACCCGCCGCTCCGGCGGACTGCTTGGAAAGGGACGCCGTGTGGAGAGATATCGTATATCTATACAACCATCTGATAGAGAACTTCAGAAGCGAGAAAAAGAACCACGCTGTGACGGCCATTCCCACCGCGGCCACAATTATTCTGCAGAGTAGACACTTGGTTAAGGATTACAAGGGCAATCTGACGAGGAAGGGTTCGGCCAATCAGTGGGGTTTCGAGGACGACGAGATGCTGAGAATCATGTGCACGGTCCGGCTCAACGACGAGCCTCGCCGTGCTGAATCAACGCCGCCGGACTTGGTTGTCGTGCCGCCTTATTCCACAATAGGAGACTTGAAAGAAGCCGCCCAAAGGGCCCTGAGGGACACGTACTGGATTACGCGCGATTTCCACGTGGAGAGTATCGCTGAGCTGGAGGGCAAAGACGACGAACTGCTGTTCGGAGTCATAGAGTCAGGATCCTGCGTGGCTGTGGAGGGCACGGGCATCGACATGTCCAGCGAGCTTCGGTACCAGGGAGGTGTCGACACATGGACCGTCGATTGTCCATCTGGCACCAAGATATGACTGCTTGTGAGCTGGAATTGCTGAGGTGGAGTGCGTTCCCAGCCTGTTTTTGTTGCCATGATTGTTCATGCGTTTTGCGCCCTCCTAGAAAGGAAAAGTGGAAGTGGAGGGTGTTGTTATAAAGGGTGGAATAAAATAAGAGAGGAATGTAAGTAAAGGTGGGAGGTACAGACAACATTGCACTTGTTCGTTGGAAGAATACAGTCTTTAATTGCATTCACGCCTTCCGCCTCCACATCTGTCCACTCGCTTTTTGATTTCTTCCTTGCATATGTTTCATTCCAACATTTGTAATAACACTGGATTTTGTCTTTTAAATAAATTTGCCTGCCATGTTTGGTGAAATTTAGGTTTGATGTACAGGATATTCAAATTTAAGAAGCATCCACACAGAAGGAACGAGTGAGCATCTTCTCTATTATAGGTAAAAATTCATGCGTTTTCTCTTAATATCCAACACTGGTATATCGCACAAGAAAGAGTTGAGTGATTTACATGTAACCAATCACATATTCAATAAAATATTCAAAAATTAAGGCAATCAAAATAAGCTAATAATATTTAGCTATTATGATTATCTATTTTGTTTCGATCAATATTTTATAATTCATTATTTTTAAATATACGCTTTTAATTAATGCTTGGTTAAGTAATTAATGTTTGGTTAATCTTAAGGTTCTATTTGTATATTGAATTATGGGGAGGATGATCTCAATTACCACATTATGTCAAATAAGGTAAGTACTTGAATAAAGTGGAGACTCGTCAATATAGTTGTGAGAGCGGCGATAAAAGTGATTTCGACAATATCTCTCATAGAATTATATCCTTTGAAAATAAAAATAGAGACAAGCGAGTAACTATATAAGTAATATTACCCCATAAATATAACAAAACTTATAAATAAATTACTCTTTACATTATCTTGTTAACCTACACTCGAATCTACAAAATTAATCTATTCTTCTTACAAAATTTGACATATTTCAATTGAAAAAACTTTTTTTTATTTGAAAAAAAAACTATTATCATTTTTTTCCAAATTTATTAACTAACAAATAATTCTCAACTTATAATAAGCGTATAACTAATCATAAATTTTATATGTAAATCGCCTATAGTCCATGTGAAATATTTTCATGTGTAAAGATTAGGATGATCTAATTACACGTACTTGTTCACCGAAAAAGTGTTACATTCCACCTAGGTTTTTATTTCCTAAAACATTACTCTATAAAAATATGATGCCTTGCAACAAGGGTTACATGCAACTCTTTTAAGCTTTTCAAATGATTGAGATTGGTGTAGACATCCTTAAAAAAAAAGTCCAATGGTGTATTTATTTTATATTATTAGTATTATTTTTTTTTAAATAAAAAAGGGGTAAAAATAATATTAATAAGAAAAAAGCATTACAAGAAGAACGGGGGGGCAGAAACCCCCAGAAGAAAGCAGCATAAACTGAAAAACTAGGCACACGCCCAACTAGACAATATTATGAACCTCCCTATTATTAGTATTTGTTGTGTAGGTAATATTGGAATCGATTTTTCAATTAATTTTGTATTGGCAAATCTACACATTCAACTTTCTAATATTTTTCAACTAATAAAAGTAATTTCAAAAATAGAAAATTCAAAAATTGTTATTTACCTTAGTTTTTATTGGTTAGTGTGACTTCACACGACTATTTCCCTAAGAAAAATAGGTGAATATCAATTAACAAAAATGCAAAAAAACTCAACATTATCCAATCGGCTGCAAGAATTAATACCTTGCCAAAGTTTTACCACAGATTTAATGAACTACTTTGAAATTCAATTTTCTCTACCACTAGTTTCACAATAGAAAGTCAAGTGTCACATCTGGATTTCAATATACAAAAAATTCGGCCACGTCACCAAAAACATCAATTACTCACCATACTAAAAGACACCATCATCCCTAACCAAAATGTTTAATTACATACGACAACTATCTAAAAACTGTTGAAAGATCATATAAACTCCAATATAAATCCTCCACATTACATTACTACCTTATTTATCATGATTTTTTTATCACAATTATCTATTATACATTGCGCTCTAAAATGTTACTCTAATTCATAACAACGAAAGAAACTCTACAATCAACCGAGAGCCAAATTTCTTTTATCTAAATGGATTTTTCCCAAATTAAGCAACACCATACCTATGCTTGTAAACTATACTTTCTAAAATTTAGCTTAAAGTCTACATGAATATGAATTCCTTACCTAGTCTGAGAACCCTAGTTTAAATATTTTTAAATGTCCTCATAAGCATGGGTTGGTATTAATCAAAGAAATATTTTAACTGAAAGCTCGTGTAGTTTTGACTTTGATACAAAATTACTTAGACATTTTGGATTTCAATTTCTTATACGACAAAATTTATAGATAATGTCAATTTGATGTTGGATTTCCCAGCAAAATTTATATAAAATGTTTGAAAGTTTGTCAAATGGGAACAAATGAATGGGGAAGGCAGCAGTCGTTATTTATATCTTATAATTAAAGGAGGATGTCATAAACATGTTTAAAAATTATTCTCCCTCCCCAACATTAAAATTTCCAATCTTTATTACTATTAAATAGCGGTTTAAAAATTTTCAAACATTTTTAATCAGAATTTTATTTTTAAAAATTAAATTACAATAAAAATAGTAGTGAGACATTCTAAAAGTGACGTTGCAGGGAATACTCATTTCATGTCAATCGGGATTATTGGCTTACTCCACAAACTCACTTGCTTTTACTAATATTTTTTGCACTCTTGGTATCACAATCTATGACCCATTTACTAAGTCGAATACTATCCCTGATTTATACGTAGTCGTACATGTTATTTATGAATCGTTTCTCAATTTTGTTTTAATCTAAGTGTGAATCGCTGTATTTTTATTTGTGTTTTTTTAATGAAATGGAAATTGTGAATGGGATAAATTTGATCGCCGTATGAGCATATTTTCAATTTTTAAATGTAAAATAAAATAATTTTTTTTTAAATATTGTATGACATGGAAGATAAAAACACACAATATATTAGAAATAAGATCCATTCATTAATTGATAAATCTTCCAAACATGGTCTTCGACCTCTTGTTAAAGCTCTAAACAGGTATCCAATTTACAAGTTGCATCTTTGCTACAAAAAATTAGCAAGATTAATTGCATTTTCCTTCTTTCATGTCTCTTCAATGCATGCATGTATTTTCTTACATCGTAGCTTTGTGTTGTATTTACCCTGAATACAAACTTATATATAAAAGTACGATTGCAAAATGAAGCAGCATTTGGAATGTACCTATAATAAATGTGTTTTGGTAGATTTTTCATTATCATTGCCACCACAGTTTATAGAGGTTATAGTTTTGTTTCATAACTTGGACATATGTCATCCTCTTCTTTTTTAACAATGTTTTATGTTTAAAAATAAATAAAAATTAAAAACTAGTGACTTTGCTTCAAATAATGATCACCTCTATTTCTGTGCCACAAGAAATTCCTATAAACTTGCAAGAAATATTCTCCACATTAAATAATTTTCTTCAAATTCTAAAATTACACCTAAACGGTTCTTATTTTATGTGTTATCCATAATTGTTTATAAGTAGTCATAAATTTTGTATGAAAATCACCTATAACCCATGTAAAATATTTTCATGTGTAAAGATTAGGATGATCTAATTGCATGTATTTGTTCATCGAAAAAGTGTTACATTCAAAACCTCTTCAAAACAAGGTTAATTGGAGATTTGTTCTGGTAGGGTTACCCATTGTCAACTTACCTTCCTTTATGTGCTTTCTTGCGATCTTTACATACTACATCTACATGACTTTCTAAGGTCATGTGTATTTATTGTGCTTGACGCTCTGTCGTGTGGGTAGGCCAACTCTATATAATGGCTTCCCCACTCTCGACTACAGTTGTTGTAGGAGATGAGACAAATAGCACCCAAGAGATCTCAAAAATTTGTCTTGAAGGTATTCAACAAGGTACTCCCTCTAACTGACCTTCTCAGCTAGAGTTATGTCTTGCTAGTGATGCTATTGAAAATGCATGCAAATGGTATGAAAAAATTTCCCTTATTTCTTATTTTTTTGGTCGAGTCCCCTGAAAAAAGTCTCTCTAGAATTAGTTGCACTACCACTAAGAACCAATGGGCATCCATGTGGTTGGTGTCAAAAACCTTACCAAAGGGTTTTTCCTGTTTACCTTCAAAGAGTCATCTAAAGTCCAAGCCCTCCTTGCCAAATCAAGTTTTTGTTTTCTTCGAAACACGCTCTTGATTTTATCAGACTAAAACCATGATTTCAAGACCACATACCAAGCTTCCCTTCAGGTCCTTGTATGGGTTGAACTTGATAGTGCACTTGTGGACCTTTATGGACCAAATTTTTGCACCTATTGGATGCATTATTTATCAAGAATAGCCAAAGTGGTTCTCCTCCCACCCCTACAAATGGGTTTTCATCAAGGTGGACCTTCCAAAGACTTGAAGGAATTCATTAATATCTAGGTAGGTGATGCCTATTGGTCATAGAAAATTGTGTACTTCAACTTTCTTAATACTTGCTTTCATTGTTAGGTATTTAACCATTATATCAAAGATTGGCCCCTTATGGGATGTTTAAAACCTTCCTTGGCCCCTCCACAACTTGAGAAACACAAGGTGGCAGACAACAAGGATGGATGGACCATAATCCATTCCAAGAAGCCTTGGCTAGGGCCAAAACCCTCCTCCCTTACCACCTCCTCTCTAATCGACAAGCCTTCTCAAGAGATGCCCAATCTGGCTCCCCATGTTATTTTGATACCCCAAGCTTAACAGAGCATAGTTTCAAGTGGTTCCCAAGATTATTTGGTCCCTATCATTGGGATATCCTTAATCAGTGGCTTGTTCTCAAGGTGGTCACATAGCCCACCCCATAGTGGTGGAAACACTCCTCGAGATGACCATGGGGCTAAACACCGCTCCATTATGTCGAGAGGTTTTTCTAGCCCAAACCAACGTAATAGTTTTGTTATTCTAGCAGAATTTGAGGATGGATAGGGGGATTCCACATGGACAGAGTTTCCTAATGAACCTTTTTTCATGGAATTTTTGAGGTCTTATAGATTCCTCTCAAAAATACTTTGTGTGCCCTACATGTAAACAAATAAGTTCTTTAGATTTTATGTCTGAAAAAGGTTAAAGTTGCAAGTTTTATTCTATAAACTTCTTTGCATTATATTTGGCATGATGACACCCAATTTTCTACTCTACATGAAGATGGACATGGTGATGCTAGCATATTAGTCTCACCTATGTTCTCACACTTCATTATTACCATGGGGAAGGACACGTCACATCGGGTTATTTGGCTGATTTTAAACATTGATAGCCATTTATTTGGCATTCTTAACATTTAGGCCCCTAATGATAATCCTGATAGGTCTCTACTTTAGCACTCCTTGGCTGACAATCTCCCCCTTCCACATGGATTGTTTGTGTGGATTTTAACATGGTTGAGAGTTCCAAAGATAAATTTGATGCCTTGTCCATGCAGTGGTACATCAAAGAACGTGAAGCATGGTATTATTTCAAGAATAAGTGGAGTATTATCGACCCTCTCCTTCGATGGCATTCAATTAATAACATGCCTTATTTTACATGGTCTAATTATCATGTTGAGGATCACTGCATGCTAAAAAGGCTTGACCATTATATGTTATTTGAACAAAATATTTTATCTTTCCCCAACATTAATGGCTAGCATGTCATTGTTCATTTAGACTTGGTTCTCCTTAGTCATATTCCTATCTCATACATAGCAAAATGGGTCATGAATTAGTACAAGGTGCCACATAATAATTTCATCCTCAATACTTCTCTTTCAGGCCACGTTGGCACCATTTATCTGATTACCCAAATACGGAAATTGGCCCCTCTCCCTCCTTATGCTGATTGTTAGATTGAGTGGTGGAATGAGGTCATCATGTGCACCATCTCTTTCTAATGTAAATATGGGGAACAAGTTACATGAGTCAAGAAATGTAGTAAGGATGCTATACTCAAGCATTTTTGAAGGGTATCCTCCCTCCTTAAGCTCAATCCTTTCGACATTACTTTTAAGATTCTTTCTACCTCACTCAAACACCACATTAAGGTGGTAGATATCCACGTTGCCAGAGGGGTGCAATTACATGCCCAACTACATTGGCTCAAAGTTGTAGATAAGGCTTCCAAAGACTTCTTCAAATCCCTCAGAACCAAACAGGCTCGTGATTATATCAAGGACATCAAGTCAGCCCAAGCCAGACTCACCTTCCAAACATCACTTTGGCCTTCATGGTTCACCATAAACTAGTGTTACAAACCCAGTTTGTTATGTCAAAAAGAGCTCCAACTTTGTAAGAATGTCTTGATGCGGTTCCTTACAAGGTTAAAATGGCTAACCAATGGCTCTATGACTATCCCTTGACCCATATAGAACTCACAGAGGTTCTCTAATGCATGAATATCGATAAATACCAGGGCCTCTATGGATTTCCCTATGAATTTCATAAAGCCACATGGGAGTTTGTTGGGCTCGACCTGCTCCAGATGTACAAAAAATCCCTATAAAGCCATTCTTTATTAGCTTTAATTAATCAAAGTAATATTAAGTTCATACCCAAAGTGGGCAATCTAGAGCTTTGTACTAGCTAGTGAGCCATTACCTTGTTGAATGTCTCATACAAAATCCTCGCCAAAGCTCTAGCAAATCGACTCCATTATATTCTTCCTACCATTATTCGACCTGAGAAAACTAGTCTCATTAGAGGGAGATATATTTTAGAAAATCTTATTGCCATTTGGGAAGGCATGGAATAGGCTAGAGTTTCTAGTCATAGAACCATTTTTCTTAAGCTCAACTTTGAAAAAGCTTATGATATAATTGAGTGGCCTTTTATTCTATCCATGTTAAAGGCTCTAGGTCTTGGCCAATTCTTCATTTTTGTAGTCTAAACTTTGATTTTAGATGCCTCGTCCTACCTCATCATTAATGGATTCAATACTGCTAATATTGACATATAACATTGCATTAGGCAAGGATGTCCTCTAGCTCTAGCATTATATGTTCCTTCCACGAAAGCTTAGGATATCTTCTTGCTTCTAGAACTGAGTGGGGTCTGGTTCATGGTATCTCTTTGTCTGACCACTCTTCCCAACTCATTAATGGGCACTTTACGGATGATAATTCTATTACACTCAAAGAACAAAAGTGAACCTCCCTCGAATCCATGAAATGTCTTGATATTTTTTATTTATCCTCTAGGTTTAATTTACAATGGAATAAGATGCCTATGCCTGATTAGCTTCTCCATTATAATTAGAAGTGGATTACACGCATAATATAGTTCAAATTTCTTGGCATCCCTTTTGCCTTCAATAATTCTCTAGTTGAGTTGTGGCCATATGTCATCAAAAGAGTAGAGAAGAAGGCCGAATACTTGATTAATGAATTGTTATCCTTAGCAGGGAAGTTCCAATTTTGTGCCAAGATTTTGGCAACCACCCATGTTTATTATTCCTCTTTCTGGGCTCCCTCCAAAGCGATTTATGATAGTTTATCCAAAATCCTCAGGGATTTTCTGTGGTCTAATTCCAAATATTCCAAGGGCTTCCATCATGTTGCATGGGACATTTTTTGCCTCCCTCAAAACAAAGGAGGCATGGGAATTGTTGACTTTTATAGGCAGAGTGCAACATTATGCATTAAATGGCAGTTTGTTCCATTGAAGATAATGAGGCCTATAAAATCCTGCTAAGGCACTATATCTCTTCTAGGGGACCTTATGGCAAACCCAATTGGAATAATATGGGTTTTTACTCCCTTCTCATCACTATGACTCCTGTTAAAATTGAAGGCTCCTTTGTTGCCAAAAGCATATGAAAAGTCTTTGAAGTTGTCAAGACTCACATGAAATAGATTGGGAATGGTTTTTGTACAGGTCTATCTTTAAATGATCATAACATATGTTGGTATTCTATTATGACAAACACTAATGTTATGCTATCTGAATTACCAAGAATTAAAGCCCTCGAGATTTTTTAAAAAGGTATCCTTAACATTCATGATTTGGTTTCTGCTAGGGAGTGGATTCTTTAGCCTATTTTGAAAGTTAAATTTCAATTGAATAATGTTGACTTACCTTCTATTCTTCATATTCAAAAGTTTTTCCCTAATGTTATGCTTCATAATTTTGGCTTAGATCCACCCTAAACTTGGTGGAAAGACTGGCATTGGAATTATGACACCCATTTCAAGAATTATTCTCTAGGCCTTTTGTATCAAGTCATGAGCCACTTTTCTCATACTCTCTACAAGCTCAATAGGTGTTTGGGTGTTGGGGACTTAAACCCTTTCCTAGAACTTGGTTTTCCAAACTTGATAGAATTGGACACGTAGAGATAGAACCTAAGCTTGCCCACTTTCTGTGGTGCTTAGTCTATCAAGGCCTCCCATTCGGGGAGTGGCTCTCTCACATGAGCATCACTCCACCCAAGTGTCTTGCATGCCCTTTACTTGAGTCTTTCAAACACTTATTATGATACTACCCATGAGCCCAGTCTGCTTGAAAATGGATCCATAGGCTATTCCAATCGTATCATCCTAAGCCTTTTTCCTAATGGCTTGCTCTTCTAGGGGATTCAACCAACTAGCCAACTTTTGTTGCTTTTTTTTAGAATTTTTTTAGAGATATCATTATTTTCCAATTATGAAAGGTTGGAAATAATGTTATTTTCAATAATGATGTATGCTCTTTTACTTTTCCACTTAATGTTAAGGTTTATGTTATATCTCCAGCATGTATGCAGACTTAATCCAAAATAGATAAGGTTGTGATGGAAGTTTGCCACCTCCAACAGTTGTTAGACCCCTAGGGGAGTTCCTTTTGCACTATTATTTGTGTGCTACTAGATGGACCACCCTAGGGACCATCATCATCACTACCAAATAAAATGTATAGAATCCATTCATGCAATCATGGCCACTTATCCCCTTACTTTCATCCAAGAGGGTGGGGTTAACCACTATCATGTGGAAATTTTGACATAGCTCCCTCTCGTAGAGGCTCTCCTACAGGAACTAGTACTCAGATTCAGCTTGTTGATGGATGAGCTATTGATATGACCATAGATCCCCTAGATAATTGGTTGGCCCCAAATCCTCCTTCCATAAAACCTTTTGCTTGAGTGTTTCTGCCTTTGAAGGATGATCCTTTGCCCCTCCCTTAGGTATTGTTGTTGGTGCTTAATATTTTTTTTTAGTTTTGAGTGTTGCATTTAGTTTGACCTTTTTTTGGGTTCCCACTTGTGTTTTGAGATGGGTCTTTTCCTCTGGCATGGAGTTTGAGTCGTGAATACCAATTAGTCGCTTTGTTATGTAACCTTCATGTATTATTATTTTTTATAATATATGATATCATGAAGCGTTCCAATAGCAAAAAGTGTTACATTCCACATAGGTTTTTATTTCCTAAGCATTACTCTATGAGAATATGATGCCTTGCAACAAGGGTTACATGTAACTCTTGTAAGCTTTTCAAATGATAGAGATTGGTGTGGACACTTCTTTTTTTTTTTAAATGGTCCAACGGTGTATTTATGTCATGTTATTTTATGTGTTATCCACATTTATTTATAAGGATGATTGGTTCCAATTTATTTGAACTCTAACTCTCGCATTAAATTTATATTTATCTTATTTTGTGTGAGGAACATATGTTTATATAGTCTTAGCATGTTTTTTTTTCTTTGGGCCACCTTTTAAATCAAACATGTGCACCATATCTTTTACCTTATTGCTTCTAGTCATTATAATTTAGTCATGTATGCCAATTTATTCACATTTTAAATTTAATTTATCTATAAATAAATAAATTATTAAATTCATTTGATCATAAATCACTTATAAAATTCCTATCTACTATACTCTTGGAGTACATCATTAGTGTTTTTGTTGTTATACATTTTTTTATTGATGTACAATATTTCTATACATGTTAAGGGTTTGACAAATTAGAAGGGATAACACTCACCCTAATCTATGCAAACCCTCCAAATAGACCTTTATCCATGTCTATCAAAAGTTGAAGCACATAATTAGGGCAAAAGGTGATAATAAGGGAACAAGGTCAAGGGTTTATTTCACAGTTTTCATGTCCTGGCCAGGACTATGTTGGTTAGCCAAGACTATGTCGGTTAACTAAGACTACCCATACATTTGTAACACTTGACTAAGACCATATGTACAATCCCAAAATTATCACATTCAAAGATCCATATTAGGTTAGAAATTGGTAATATAATTTCATATCAATGTAGGCATATTTATATTTCAATTATTAGTTCATAAATGACTCAAAATCCCTTACAGGATGTTCTAAATAAGCTAAGAGCCCTTTATCTTATTACATGTTTGATTGAGTAGTTAATTAAGCATTATTTTGTATCTTTTGTATGTCTATAATGCTTAATTTGAGGTAGGTGTATTTTTGTGTAGACATTTTGGTGAACCCAAATTACATTACACCTCTTAAAATTTCATCTTCTGGTTTTGTGCATGTTCATAGATCTAAGTTCTTTGAATATTTTCATATTTGATAGTGCTTAAACCCAAACCCTAAGTTTTTTTTAATTTCTGAAAAAATCTTAAAATCCTAATATTTTTTAACTTTGTGTTGTGTAATTATTTTTATTCTTGATTTAATTTTATGTCATTATAGTGGTATGGAGGATTTTTAGATGCCATTTTGTACTAATTTAGGGTACTTGTGAGTTTATCTATTATTGGGCCATATTAGGTTCTTATTGACATATTTTTTAGTGTTATACTTGTGTGTTTATAAATTATTGGTTTGTATGAAGCTCTTATTAGCATGTTTTTCAGTGTCTTTACCATCATTTTATTCATAGGATTCTTATTTTATCTCTTCTCCTTACTTTTCCATATGTCCCCTTTTTTTTATACTACTTCTTGTGTTTAACCAAAAGTGTATTGTTATGCTCCTTATTGACCAAGAGCATAACAGTAGACTAATAGGTTAACCAAGATCATACCATTACTCTCTTAGTCCCATCCCTTTTGGGGTCTTTTGACCTTTCTCTCCATTTTTCTCAATGTTTTTACTTCATTTTTAGATTAACATACCATTTGTATCTCAGCTTGTATGTCAATAGGTCCTAATTTGAATGTGATAATTCTATATATACATAAGTGCATACAAGAAAAATTAGGATATGTGATAAGTGTGAATACATAAGTGAATGAAAGCAAGAGTTTAAATAAAAGGTCAAGAGTGATAATCAAAAGCATATCATTTTTTAAAAAAAGTAAAATTTTCATTAGAGTTTTAATATTGCATTATTGCCAATTTTTTGTGTAGTGAAAAGTCATATAAGGATTAGGGCTTGCATCACACAATTACTTGTTGAACTACATTGAGAGTTGGTTTCCATTTTTACAAGGATTTGGGTCTAATTGAGACATGTCCCCCAATAAATATATACGTCCTAAAGGTTTTGTGAGTCGATTAAGGTTTCAAGAAAGGAGAAGCATTTTAGATGATGCATAGTGAATTCTTTAAAAATGAGTGAGGTTGTTAGGGCCCAAGAACATATGATTAGAGTCCTATAATTTATTTCATATAATTATATAGCGACCTAAAGCATAGCTTAACCATAAGGTATGCATGTGGGAGTGATCAAGAGCATAACACTCCACTCTTGGTTTATAATTTAAATTAATCATCTTGCTCTAAAATTTATGGGTTATGTATGCCTTAGATCTTTGACATATTTTCCATTGATTTTAGGGTCTGACTATCTACACATTTTCAAGAGTTTAATATCTTCTCAAAACTCCAACTTTGTAGTTTTCAATTATTATAGAATAATCCTTTACTGTCATTAGGTCTGATTTGTGTTGTTACATTATTTTAATGGGTAGATCTAAATTGCAACATTATATGTGGTTAGATGTATTACATGTTGACCTAAATCCACTTTACCATGCTTCATTCAATGGTGAACTCAATTTCCTTGCATTCTTTATTTCCTTCAAGGGTTAGATCTTGTTGTTTTTGTGATAGATCTTATTTTTCCAGGCCTTATTCTAGCTTATTTGAAGTGATTATCCCTAGCCCTTATGTGTTGTTTGCAAACCCTAATTTTTTGTTCTTATTTTATCTTTCAAATTATAGGGTATTGTTTCATGGCATAAAGGTTTCATGTTATGCCAGCTAAGGTGATTAGATCTACGATGGGTACAGTAGGAAAATTGATATATTGAGTTACAAATTTATTTATTTTATTAATAATCATTTGATTCAAACTCATGCTTTAAAAAAAACACTCAATGATGTCAATGTTCCTTTTATCGCTACATGTTATGATGTAAATGTGAATGATAATGTTTTAAATGCAAATGATATGAATGATAATGTTGTTATTATATCCCTAACTATTGATGGTCCTGATGATGTAAGAGATAGAGCTGAAAGACTTGCTTTGTTTGGACAACAAATCTTATATCATCCCACATAAATAGATACAATGTTGCATGTGTTAAAATATGTCCAACGAAAAATTCCTAACTCAAAAACCTTGCATATAAGATATACCTTATGAGGTGATTAATGGATATTTGAGTGCCACTAATGTAGGTCAACCTTGTATAGGTTCCCCTCCTATACCTGATAATGTTTTTGTTTCTCAAATTGTTTCTAATGTTTTTCCTCCTCCCATTTCATATAAATGGATTGATATTTATTTTCTTTCTCAAACTAGTTTAAATGCTTCAATTATTGCTTCTCAAATTTTTGAACCATCTCAACATGTTTCTCAACTTTCATCTCCTCTTCATGATTCTTGTCAAGTACCCAATATTTGCATTCCTACCTATATCACTACTAATTATCTTCCAAACTTTGAGGTCGTTGTGCTTGAACAAACCATGAATGATATGCAAAAACAAGTTAAATTTCTCTCTCAAAAGTATCAAAATTGAATTTTTAGGCTCACTTCAATTAATAAATTACTTGACCCCTTGGCTTATGATGTTCTTGATTGCCATTTGCTTATAGATTTTCTCACTCCAAACTTTGAATTATTTAATGGTAAAGGCAGTTCTTCTCGAGCTATATTTAATGTTTCTATGTTTATTATTTAGACTTTGGGCATAATGATAAAATGTTGACCAAGTTATATCCTATAAGCCTTGAGGACTATGCTCCTAATTATTTTTATGATTTGCCTTCTAGATATGCATGCATTCTTTCAATGCTTTGACCAATGATTTCATAGTTCACTTTTCAATCAACAATAAAATGAAAGTCATAATTTCTTAAGAAAATCTCAACTCGAATAAGAACCTAATAATAATATTAGTGAGTATATGCTTAGATTCAAGATTATGGTTACCAATATGACTCACCAATTACTTGATAGTGAATTATAAAGTATATTGTCTCAAATTTCCTTTTACCTACTAAGGAAAAAGTGGTATTCAACACTTACTAATATTTCATTGAACTTTATCATGTGATTAGAAATTATGAGACTAAACTTTTATCAGTTGGCATGCTCAACTATGGGACCATTTCCCCTATCTATTATAGAGCCAAATTATAATGTAAATCAACATTCAAATTTAAGAGTTGTAAAAATACTTCCCAACCTAAGAATAAGGCCAATAATGTAGTGCATGACAATCCAACAAATTGGTATTATCATGATAAAGATAGTTAAGAAAATTTGTAAGATTGAATGAAAGTCCTTAAAATCTCCTTGAATAATTATTCAAAGTAGGTAATGGTATCATAGAATCTAAAGAGTCATTACATATTATAGCTGCTAGTATAACAAATAAGTATACAATAAATGTGAAAAAGCAAACACTATATCCATGTATCTTTCCAATATGAAATGATCTAAACATATAATTCTATGCAAGGAATTACCTTAATGTTTCTTGACCCAATACTTTGTAGACCAAAAAAAGCATATTTGTCTAAATGTGTGATGTTGTTTCATCAAAGTATAAAATTAATGCCCATGAAATACAAGCTTCTAAAACAAATATAAACTTTCCTTTCCATTAAAACAAATGCTTTAAAAAGCATATGAACTATGTTATCCTTTCAAAACACCACTGTTTGGAACACAAAAACATTTTTGTAGACACTAAAATTAACATTTAATGCTAAAATAATGCACTTGTAACCACTCCTTATGCACACTTAACCTATGCTCAATTTCTTAGTTTCAAACCTCTATTCATCTACTTCTATGCAGATGACCCTCTATTTAGATTCTCCAATTTTAAATAGTTTTAAATGGCCAATTTATCAAATTTAAATTCATTATAATGAGTCATCCCACATGTTTCATAATCCCAATTTGAGTAAATCCCAAAAATACCACTATATAAGCACATTTTCTACCAATTTGTTCAATACAGAGCAAGAGGCTCCCATGATTGCAAATAACTCAATATCTCCAAAAGTGTCAGTATGATAGGTGTGCATAAAAAACATTAAATAATCCTTAAGTGAGAGTGTCGAATATGCCACATAAATAAGAAATTCAATGTGAAAAAAAAATCACCCACCAGATGGACCTATATCCAATTTGAGCCAAGCATAGGAACTAACAGTTCATCATGATGTACTACAAAAACTCAAAATATGGTCCTGAAAAATATGCTAGATGAGCTAAAAAGGCCATTTTACTTCATGTTGGGTCATTCTTACCCTTTTGGATTCTTTATATCTATGAGGAACATAATATACATGGCTTGACAAATGAGCTCACAGTGTTAGATTCAAGTGAAACATAAGTTTAAATTAACTTTATCTAGCACTCTAAACATAATGGAAATGTTTTAATACACACCAAAAACACTCAAATGAAAAATGATTGAAAATCTCTTCCATATGTAGATCTACAACTGGTACATGAGTCCAACCAAAGGAATTAACCAGATCTGAACAATAGAGATTGTACATGCAAAGAACTTCTCATAGAAGTTGATGAAGAGATAAAAAATTATCCTTGCCACTTGAATCTTGCTAAGAATTAAATCTTTGGAGTGACTGAGGCTCCTCCTCTACTCTTTTTCCTCTTGACCTTTCTAACAACTAATATTTGAGAATGATATGGATCTCCTCTAAAAATCTCTTGTTAATATTCTTAGGAAAGGACACTTTGATACCATATAAAAAATGAAAACATAATCCATGGATATCTGACATAGACACCAATAACTTAAAGTATTCAAACAAGAAATAGATTCACCAATAAAAACACATTGTATTAATTATGTGTAATATATGATGTATATATGTAACCAATAACGGTTGCACTATAACATGACTCTCTAAAATACTACATATCCACTGGCTCAAAATATGACTCTAAGCTTTATTAGTTTATACAAGAACACAAAGGGTTTTTATATAGGAAAATTAAGAGGCGAGTGAGAGATTATTATTAGTGAAGTAAAATAATTGATTATTCTCCAAGTTACACCGAACCCTTATCACACATGTGAAGATAAATACTACATTAATTTTGAATTTAATAATTGTGTGCACTTAATAAATTACACCTTGGTAACACATTCACTTAAGGTCGACTTCACATCAAGTGTGAATATGACACACTCTAACAAATGTTTGTGAAAAAGCCCATTTTAGTGCTCTCTTCTTGATGTGCAACATTAAACACACTTGTGGCTCTTGTTTCTCATGTTTGTGTCTTTATTATTTTGGCATTGTCATTTGCACACTATGGTTGATAGTCTACCAATGTTTACTCCTTATAATTTTTACACTTAAAGATCCAAAAAAAATAACATAATAAGAAGTAAAGGTTCATATAGAGTCACAATTGGCACATACGTAAAGCCTACCTAAGCTATTGAGAAGCTTAAACAGTTTAATCAGTGGGATGAGGTCTTTATTTCATATGATTGTTTGTATCACCTAAGTTGTTATTTCACATTGAGTCTTTCACTAGTGTAAATGTTGTATAGACAAAGCTAACCAATTTGTATGAAAAGAGTGATAAAATTAGGGGTCATCAACTAGACTTAGAGATTAGTACCCTCAATTTAGCTGATTTTGATGACATTCAGGATTATATTTCAAAAATTAACTCCTTTAGACTACAAATTCAAGATTATAATATCAAAAATGAAGATGAACAACTTATATACAAGGTTTTATCCAAATTAGATGAAAAATAATAAATATTTGTATCTAACTTCTACTTCAACCAAGATTAATGGGATGCTACTATTAAAATTCACACATTCGATGAGTATGTCAAAAGGTTGAGTTGTGAGCAAGGCAAATTCAGATGGGCATTATTTCAAAATCTGAAAAATCACGTGTTCTTTTTTAAAATAAGCAAAAAATACTAAAGAACCTCTAAAACAATATAATCATGGTCCAAAAACACAATTATTCTTCATTTAATGTTTTTAAGCAAAATAATGTTTGTGTGACAAAATGTAACTTTTATGGAGTAAATGGATATCCTGAATATAAATGTTTTAGGAAATTTGATATTCTTAATGAGAAAGTGAAGAAACACAAAATCATTGTCCCATCTACTTCTTCTTCTAGAAAAGGTAAGGAAAATGCCCTCTTTGCCATTGTTACCGCTTCATCATCCGATGTTAAATGGGTACTTGGCTCTAGAGCCACTCACCACATGGCTCAATCTATATATTTGTTTTTTTCTTTGATATTTTTTCTACATAGCAATATTTGTTCTACATAGCAATATTTATTGGTGACTCTTCTTCTCTAAATATTTAGGGACAAGGGTATATTGAGATGACTAATGTAACTTTCAAAAATGTCTTTTGTGTGTCTTCTCTCTTAATAAAATTTATTTATATCTATAATATCACTCAGGTAAGAAAGGAAGTTAAGTTCACACCTGATGTAGCCATCATTTGAGAAAAAAAATGATCCTTCTCAAATCATTGCAGTAGGAAAGACAAATCATTAGTTAATATTGTATACATTTTCTCATTTTGTACCTGATTCTCCTTCCCACATATTACTTACTCACACAGATAAATCGATTAAGTTATGTCATACATAATTTAGCTAATTGAACTACCACTATCTTCAATAGTGTCATCAACACAATGTGGCTAGTGGTTTACCTTTCATTACATTTTATAATGGTGTGTGTCTATGGTGTATCCTTGGTAAACATCTAATTGACATCTATGTGAAATGGAAAACATGGAGAACATATGAGGTTCTCCAACTTGTTTAAAATGATATTTTAGGGATCTTTCCAATACTTTCTTTTGATCAAGCATGTTATGTGCTCACCTTTATTGATGACTTTTTGAGGCATAATTGGGTCTAATTATTAAAGTAAGATAGTCAACAGTTTCCATTTTTGTTGACTTCAAGATTTGTTGAAAAACAAATCTATAAACTACATCAAATGTTTGTGGATAGACAAAAGTAGAGAATATGTGAATTATCGATTTATAGACTTTTATGATAGTTATGACATCTAACTACATCATACAATTTCATATAGTCCACAACATAATGACATTGTTGAAATAAATAATCACACACTCAAAGAAATGACACTTGTATGATTCAGTCATGGGGTCTCTATCCTTCATTATAGGTTGAAGCTATTAATTATGTGAATTATATTCAGAGCCACACTCTACATAAATAAATCAAGGGTATGACACCTGAAGAAGCTCAAAGTGACATGAAACCTTATATTGAGCACCAAGAGTCTTTTGATGTGAAACATGGGAAAACATTTTATAAATCCAAATGCAAGGATCTACAAACTTAGAGCAAGACTTGTATCTTTGTGGGATATCTTGATGATGTCAAAGGCTATCATCTACTGCATGTAGATACGCAATAGTTGATCCCTTGTATAAGTGTTTGCTTTGATGAGTGTCTTCCACATGTCACATCATCTAATCCTACCTCTTCTTCCATTTTTTATATGAATTCTACTTTTGGTATTACTAGTGAGGATGACACACCTCATGATAATGAAGCTCTTCCTCTACTGCCTACTCCTATTCCTTAGTGTTTTCCTTGATGGGCTCAAAAGACATACAAAGTAACTAGTTATATTTATGGTGATCCTACTAATACTTGACATAACTGAGTAGATTATAATGAACTTACTCATGCTTACATACCACAACATCAAATCCTCAATCCTTCATCAAGGCTAGTGGTAGTTTAGAGTGAGACACAACTAGGAAAAAGAGTATGGTTCTCTTATGAAAGACGACACTTTGGATTTAGTCCTTCTTCCAAAAGGAAGAAAGGTGGTTCATTATAGATGGATTTATGGAACCAATATATGCAACAGATGGCAGTATCGACATATATAAATATAAATCACAACTAGTCATAAAAATAGTTTCCCAAGTAGAAGACATTGACTAGTCTGAGACCTTTGCCATAGTTAATAAAATGAACTACATCTACCTTGTTCTTTCTATTGTTGCATCTCAGAGATGGATAATGCATCCGTTAGATATGAAGAATGTTTTTCTTCATGGTGACTTTAATGAGGAGATATACATGAAAAAACCTCCTGGTTTTATCCAAGACTCCTTCCTTGTATGTCAATTAAAGAGATCCCTTTATGGCCTTAAGTACGTCTCACATGCATGGTATGAAAAGATGGACTCCTTCATTGTCTCACCAGGGATCTCTCATTTCCAATCTAACCCACTGTCTACATTCAATGACATCATGGTGAGATTATATTAGTTGTTATTTATTTGGATGATCTTATTATCACAAACATCTCATCTTCACTTCTTCAGGATGTGAAGTCTTTCCTTTGCCAATAGTTTGAGATGCATGACTTAGACATTCTACAATCCTTCTTTGGTTTAAACATCACTTACTTTGACTCTGAGATATTTCTTTCATAGCCTAAGTATGCTTTACATATTTTGGGAAGATTTTACATGTATGATTGTAAACCGACATCCATGCAATTTTTTTTTTAGATTCAAGCTTACAACCACGTGTTGTACATCCTTGGTTGATGCTACCATGTATAGGCAACTAGTTGGCAGCCTCATTTACTTGACTCATAATTGCCTCTTTTTCATTGGATTAGTTTCTCGCTTTATGCAAGAGCCTCATGAGCTTCATTGGAAAGTTTACAAGTAAAATATATATTATATAAGAATCATTAATACACATGACATTCACTATTCAACAGATTCTTCTACATAGTTAGTAGATTGCACTGACTCTAATTAGGCAGGTGATCTTGATGAGCATAAATCTACTTCAGGATACATTTTCATTTTGGCTTAGGTGTTGTTATTTAATTGAGAAAAAGGGAACATGATATATCCATTTCTTTAATGGAGGTGGAGTATTGGGGAGCTATCAACATCACCATAAAGACTATTTGGATTTGTCAGATCTTGTTAGAATTTGCCATTGAGCAACTTCAACCTATTATCATTTGGTACAACAACTTGCGTGTTATTCACATATCCACAAATATTGTGGAGCTTCAATGCACCAAACACATTGAAATACACACACACTATAGTAGACAAGTAATTCACAAGTACATCATTGATCTTCAAATTTATCGCATAGAGTTACAGGTGGTCGATATCTTCACTAAATCCCTCATTGAGTCCAAGTATGTTCATCTTAGAGCAATTTTGGGGTTAAATGAAGTTTTCCTTTCGGGGGTAGCCTGAGTCCTCTTTTATTATTGAGCATATTGTACATGGGTACCTCATCAGGCCTTGTTGTCAAGACCCATATGAGAGGTTGACCCTCAAATTTTATTTAGCTTCCCTGAGTTACATTTAAGAGGGGGGTGTTGGTGTAAATTTCTAATTCCACCATTGTTATTTAAGCTTGATTAGTTAGTAATAATTACCCTAAGATTTCTTATTTTCATATTTATTATATGTTGCACTTGGAAAGACAACTTGCACTAAAGTCTAAGTTGCACACCCACATGACAACTTGCGTTAAAGTCCAAGTTGCACACCAACATGGAATTTAAGTAATCGCTTACATTTTTGCAACCATTTGAATTTATGAGTCTTTTTAGGCTCTATAAAAGCATGCCTTTCCTAACCCATTTAAGTAATGAGAAGTGTTATGTAAAATCTATTTTGAGATTAATATAGAATAACATTGTGTTATTCTACCAAATTTGCTTTGTAGAATATCAAGTGTGGATTAAAACAAGAGCATGGTCCTGAAGTATATAAGTGTTGAAATAACTTGTATGTTGTCTAATATCTCCTCTTTTATGATAGTCTGTGGGTATCCTAACATATGTGTGTAAATGTATGAACCCAAAGCACCAACCATTGTGCCTATGTAAGGGTTAGGATAAATGTATGGGTAAACACTTAGATACCCTATAAGGTGAATATATTATGTAATCTAATAATATTAGCATGTTCCCATTTGACATCCTTCCTATCAGTGGCCCTTGTAATCAAGGAATTTGACATAGAGGGAAGATTAGTATAGTGTTAGTCAAGAAATCAAATAAAAACAAACACACTAAACTAACACCTTTAGCCTTGACACTCAAGGAGCTAGAGAACTACACAATAAACTAACAAAATGAAAGTAAAACAAGTGATCTTACCTTCCATGAGAGCAAGTGCTATGAGTTGGACATGGAATGATGAGCTTAGATGTGTGCTTAAGAAATATTTTTCAATGAATCTCCATTTCTCCACTTCTCCTCATCACCTCGGTAATGTTGGTTTGATTTGGCTTGGCTTTGGCTTGGCATGTGAAACTCTCCTATAGGCAATTCTGCATTAGTTCTTTGCACTAACAAGCTAGGTTTAAAGGTGTCTTGACACTTGTATTTATAGGTCTCAAAACTAAATCTAACCCCAAGGAGGTTAGGTTTAGAACCAACCTTAGTTGAGTCATTCTAACCCTGAGTTGAGTTAGGCTAAATTTGGGCTAGGTCAAAGATAATCACGAGGGCCATGTGAGAGACATGGGTCAAGAATAATTATGTCTCCCACCTAATTCTTGGTATTTTAAAAAGTGGTTTGATAACTCATAGGATATATTTTGGTTAAATTTATGAATTTCCAAAAATAAAAAGTCATTAATTCTCCATGATCCACTTAACCACTTGTCATAAGAGTTGAGGAATAAATTTAATTAGTGAATTTAGAAAACAGGGAATTACAAAAGCTATGGATTGTAGATATTTGTGTAATGTCATGATGATGTCATCAAATCTAGATTTATAAATTTCTAAAAATAGAAATTCACTAATTAGATATGGAATTTTCAACTACGATTTAATTGGGTTTAATAAATTAAGTAATTTTGATTAGGTTAATTGTATTTTATAAAGTTATTTAAGGTTATCCCTCACCCTTATTTGAAAATGTCAATTTGCTAGGTCATAATTTGATTTTGGATGAATCAGAGAGAGGTTACTATTATGTACAAGGTAAAACCCCAAATAGTAATGCCTCAACATGATTTAAGGCACTTACCTCAAATATGTGGATGAAATTGGGATATTCAATGATTCTTAGGCTTGATTTGTACTATTTGGTAAAAATTAATCTGATGTTTGTTTGGAAATCAGTTGTGGCCAAAATGGAGTGTCTACAATTTGCCCTTGTTTGAGAAGGCATTAAAAGACACATGAAAAGTAACATCTTTTCAAATAATGAAAAATTCATTACGAAGAAAAAAAAAGATAATGATTGAAGAATGATGTTCCAAGTAAAGTTTGGGAAGTTTATGATGATTCCCCCTCAAGGGAGTGGTCGACACATATGATTGATGGATGATCCCTCAAAAAGAAGAAAGAATAAGAATGAAATTAACCCGTAAGTGAGATTAATTCATTCGATATAATGCTTACACACATTGATTTAAAAGTATTGATTTGCCCAAAGGCAATTATAATCAATAATAGAGGTTAAAACACTGATTTACCCAAAAGTGGTTATAATCGGTGGCACAAGCATGTGCCCCAACAGGGTGGGTGGGTCGAAATAATGATTTGCCCAAAGATGGTTATAATCATTTTGATGACTTAGATTGAACAATGATTTTGCCCCAATAGGGCAGATTTAAACATGATAAACTAGTTATGCCTCAATAAGGAAGATTGGCAAGCATAACTCAAGGATATAACATGTTACATAGATTAAAGATGAGTGGGTGCAAATATAGATACGATGGTCTAATGACTGAAGAAGCCAAAAAAATAGACACACAAGGATACACAAAGTGATTAAAGATATGATTGGAAGAATAATGGTGGTCGAGCTGACCTGAGATACATCATGTATCTAAGCGTTTCCTACATAGTATAAATAGACCTTAGGCCAATGTAGTTCACCCAAAAGTGGGAGAAAATGGAATGAGGAATATAATAGGAAAATAAGAATTAATCAATGTGAATAATTTGGTTGTACCTTCTAATGCAAAGATGTTCATCATTATTAGCATTGATACAACCAAAATGTTCAATGGGTTGATTTGATCAAGGAGGGTGGGAGGATTTGCTAAAGTAAACAAGGAGAAGTTTCTATGGCACCATTGCTTGTAATATACCCTAATCTAATTATTGTTGTAGCACATGATGATATATACCATGATAAAAACACCATGGTGATTGAGTCGTAATGTGCATAAGGACTAACTCCCAATCCAATGAACAATTAAAAATAATGCACCAATAATAAAAACCATGATTATGAAGTTGACATATTAATATGGATGGACTCAAATTTAATGTGCAATGAATCACCTAGTGAACGCATATAGACTGAGTCAAGGCATGACAATGAAAGAAAACAAACAACAAACAAATAATAAAGCAAACACACACATAAAAAGCTTGAAAGTAAAAGTAATAAAAAACATCATGTCATTAACAAAGTCAATATATACATGTAAAGGCTTAATGAAATGATAAATAGGTGGTGCCCCCAAGTGAGGCTATTTATAAGGGAATAACATGTGGGGATAAGATATCTTAGTAGAAGTTGCATGCTTTGATGTTACCCCAACAGGGTGAAATATACGAGCTTGGCCTAAAAGTATGAATTAGATGGTGCCCCTAAACAAGGATACATGTGAAGGGAAGGTCACACCCCCCAATGGCAGTGGAATGGATTGGAACCAATAATGGATTTACCCCAGTAGGGCAGAATAAGGATGGATGACTAGGTTTAGACTAGACAAATATTTGTGCATTTTTAGGGCCTTATATCTCTCTAGGATATCATAACCCAATTTTTCTAATGTTTTGGATTTTAAAACATTTTGAATGTTTTTAGATTTTTTCTAGGCATCTTGACTCAATAAAGAATTGTGAGATATAGAATGGTCTAATTCACAAAATGGCAAGAGTGTTGGCTTAGGTTGCTCACAAAATGATGAGAGTGTAGTAAAGGGGTGACTGAGTTGACCTTAATGTGAATCAAGCGCTGCCTACATATTCTAAATGGACCTCAAGTCATTGTAGTTTTGCCTATACAAAAGGTGTCTGACTAAGTATCAGTAAGTTCCAGGTAAAGGCAATGGCAAGGCAAATGATAACAATAATGAAAGGTGTTGTCCCTAATTTGTCCATAGGTGGTTATAATTTGGAAACAATGATAAAGGGTCAGTGGTACTAATTTTCCAATAGGCAGTTACAATTAGTAGCATAGGGTGGGACACTAATTTATCCAAAGGCAATTATAATTAGTGGTACCTATAATGAAATGTAACAACAAATGAAGGATGTGATTGCCAGGACCACTATCATACTACTTCCATACATTGTTATTCAAACATGTAATTCTAAAATAACTATTGTAATTGAATTTTTCATCAACCACCGAATGTGCCTAAAGTACAAATGAGTTAGAACCAAGAACAAACATGACAGGCAGGGTTAGGAAAAAAGAACTAGCTGACAAAGGCTTAATGGCATGGTGTAAATAGTATGGGGTATGATATGATGCAAAGAATGGTATATTGTGGAAAAGGAGTGATCGAGCTAACCTAAATGTGAATTGAGCACTGCCTGCATAGTCCTAAAGGACCTCAAGTCACTGTAGTTCAAATACATGGCAAGGTATGAAAGGATGGTAAGGCAAGGCAAAGGGCAAGTCAAGGCACATGGAAAGGTATGAAATAATGGCAAGGCAAATGGAAAATGGAAAAAGGAAAGAGAAATGACAAGGTACGGTAAATGGTTATGTTGTTCCTACTAATGTGGAGATGCATGTCCTGATCAACATATGATACAACCTAAATTGTAAATTAAAATTGCTAGCCCACACCTCTTCTGAATAAATGCCCTATCAAAAACCTGCTGCTGGTTTGGAATCTAATATGTTGTTATGATCTTGTTTGGTCATTGATTTTATTTCCTTCAGACTTTGAGACAAGATGTCTTTGTAGCCTCTATAAAGGAAAGTACAGCCATGGATGGTAAATATAGATAGATAGTGGGCAAAAGGTTTGATTTGGTGATGGGGATATGGATCATAATGAATTATATAATGGTTAGATAACAAATAAAAATCGAGATTTTTAGGAACACACAATTTTGTTGATTCCAAATTCAACATAATTTTGGTTATGGTGGGGCCAAAGACTTTTGAATATGCTCTTGATAGGACCACTAGATTTTTATGTTGTTTAGGCTTGAGAGTAGTACCATCTAATTTTGTTGTAGATTGGAAGTTGTAATGATGTTATTTTTGATAATGTCTTCATCAAGTGGTGAATAATTGTTGTGCTCATCTATTATCATCTCAAATAGGTTTTCACCAATAAAGTTGTCTTGGTTATCCCATAGCACCCCCGAGAAGGTTTCACTAAGTAATGTTGACTTTTGAGTTTGATTGTCTTATAATACCTCAAATAAGGTTTCACTAGGATCCTTTTGCACGAATGTAGTCTCAGCTCCCATGATATTCTAAAACTAATATGTCACCATGGATACAGTTCAATAATGTGTGATTATGTTAGTCCCAATCGACACTTGTGGGAGGTGGAATGTAAATATAATGGTTAAGTTGTATGGTGTTAATGGTATGTAGAATGGTAATAGAATGAGAAGAGGCAACATAATCCTTGTAGAAGATACTAGGAGAACTTGTATCGATGCTGAAGTAATCATCCTCAAAAATCATGGAAAGATCATAAATGTATTCAAATTGATCTACAAGGCATATATAACCAATGTTGTAATAACCATGAATGTACTCTGATTCTGAAGTTGAGTCTAACTCAAGGGACTCTAAATCTGATGTTGATATTGGCATTGATTTTGCTTTTGATGCTAAATCTAATATCAATTCAAAAATAGAACTTGACTTTAATGTTGATTCTTCATCTGGTGTTGCAATAAAGATGTTATGTTGAATGTTTGGTAATGGATGAGTAATGGCCTGGGGTTAAACAATGGGCTCTTCATAAATAAGCTTAGCTAAGGACTCCATAAAGACTGGCTCATCAAAGTGAGGCTCTCAACAAAAGGAAAATGGTCAATAGGCAACTTCTCAGTTACTAGTTCATCAAAGTGAGGCTCGTTAAAAATAGGGCAATGGTCAAAATAATAATTTTTCCAAAGGCAGTCATAATAATTATGGGGTGACTCAACAAAGACTGGCTTGTCAGAGTGAGATTCCTCAACCAAAGGGAAAGGGTCAACATGCAACTCTACGAAGACTAGCTTGTCAAAGTGAGGCTCCTTAAAAATAAGGTAATGGTCAAAGGGTGATTCAACACAGGTTAACTCACCACAAATAGGTGTTTCAATTAAAACATCACATATTGGTTGGTTCTTTTGGCCTTGGCTTATACTTGGTTACAAAACCTCAAATTAGGACACATCTTATTCTTTGAAAGAGGACTCTTAAAGAGGCAGTTACTGGCTCTATTGTGGTTTAAAGACCGGATTGGATTTTCTAAAGTGGAGGAATGTTGGCACTAGATGAAGAATGATCGATGGTTGGATAATGATTTCTTTGTAAACAAGCTCATCAAATATGGGCTCAATAAAGATTGGCTATCGATCTAGGATGGTAACTATGACTTGTCTAGACACACTTATGTAACCTTGTTGGGATAACGAGCTATTGGATTTAGAAGAGACTAGAATGGTAATGAAAGGGCATTGTAAAGCTTGATTGTTGACATGAGCCAAAGGACAAGGGTCTGAAATGGTAATGGATAGATGCTGTGAATCTTGGTTGCTAACATAAGCCAAAAGACAAGGTCTTAGAATGGTAGTGGAAGGGCGATGCAGAGCTTGGTTGCTAGCGTAGGCCAAAGGACAAGGTCCTAGTATGGTAATTCTTGGATATTGTGGAACTTGGTTGCTTGCACGGATCGAAGGAGGATTAATGGTATAGGTAGGGGATCGGGTACCATTATCATTGAAAGGGCATACATCATATGTTAATTAGCCTAAATAATGGAAATCATAGTAGATGATAATCGACATGGCTAGGTTTTGTAATTATTGCAAAGAGGGAAATCTTGGTCTATGAAAATGGTCTAGGTCAAGGTCTAGGTTTGAAAGTGACATTGGTCTAGGAATAGGTACCCAATCTAAAATGCTTTCAAGGTATAATGTCAAATGCCTTGCACAAATGGTCAAGTGAAATACAAATCCGAATGCCAATTTTGTGTAATGTCCCCATTTCCGGTTCATAAATAAACATGTATTAAAAATTATTAGTCTACTTTTCCCTATAGACTAAGGGTTAACTTTTAGAGATTTTATTTTATTAATTAATTAAGATTGTTCGAATAGTGATTTTGATCATTTGACTATATAAGACAATTTTAGTTAGTAAATATAATATTATTAAAAAGTATTTTTTACCACTAAAGCATTCTATAAAAGTGGTTTTAACCACTATTGCGTTTGAGATTTGAATAATATTTGGAGAATGTATTTTAATTAATTATTTACCCAAAAGTGATTTAATCACTCTTGTAAATTTGATAAATTAATTTATTATTTATTAAATTATTGTCTTAGAGTAATTTTAATTATTAATTCTATTTTAGCAATTAATTTAATATTATAAGTGGGAAAAAGAGTAAATATCAACTTGGAAGGAAAATAAAAGAAAATATATTTTGAAAAGTGGTTAAGTGATTTAAAAAATATATTTTGCATCTAAAAGTGGTTTGCTCCATTTTGAAGACTATATATGGACATGAGGGCTTCTATTTTGGATATGTTATTTTGATATATTGAATCTTCATTTTTGAAGAAGGATTGGAATGTGAATGCCCAAGGTTGTTGTTGCTAATTGAAGAGTGATTTCATCTGGAAATCATATTGAAGACATTCTATTTTTTTGTAGGTTGCTGATTTGAAGAAGTATTTCCAGTTTTTCTACATTTTAGGTCTATTTTTTAAGGCAAGTGAGTAAAGACATCAGATCTAAAGCGAGTGATAAGATTGAAGACATTTGTGAGGGCTCTAGGTTGGAGCAAACCCTTATAGGAGTGTGATGTCACACTCCCTAAAGGTGACATCACCTTTAGGACTGTAATTTCCACTTTTTATGGACATTTTGTGCTAAAAAAATGTTACAATAAAGATCATTGGATTCCTCCTATTTTTGTGGTTGTTTTGGTATATCATTTGTGTTGATTGGCTAAGTATTTTCTGGGCAATTAATTTTATAAGTTTCTGCTATATTTTGCTTATAAAAATTCAAAAATTGATGACATGGCAAAACTAATTGGAGAATCTGATCTGAATATTCATTTAGCACTTGAAAACCAAATTTCATAATTTTTGGAGTTGATTAAAGACAGAAAAAGTATTTTTTACCAAATCGCTAACCTAGGGTAGTGATATAATATTTTTGGCAATTTATTCAAATTTTGGCATTTTAATATTGTGACTTTTCCATTTGAAGATAAGTGGAATTTGTGGATTTTATATACTTTCTTATTTGGCCCTATAAGGGAACATTACATCTTGGTAAAAGTGTTTCAAACAACTCCAATATAGGTTTAAAAATGAAAAAGGTTGTTAGGTCGTTGAGAACAAGGCACAAAGCTAGGCTCAAAACAACTAGGTCTAAAATAAAAGGTAAAATGTCAAATGTTAGGTCTTTGGGAACATGACACAAAGATAAACTTGAAAATAAACTTGGTCGAGGTAAAACTTGCAAGGTAATTAATCTAACAATTTGAAACACTTTGACTCAAACTAGGCATACAAATTCAAACACAAACTTGACCATTGATAAAAGACATTGGACTTTAGGTATATGCATAAAACTAATTGGAAAAATCAATTCTAAGTAGGAAAAAGCAAAGATGAGGAGTAAAACATTCAAGCCCAAATGATGAACAAGACTCAACTGTAAACTAATCGTGCTTGAGGTTGTACTTATAGAGAGAGTTTCGACCTTAGTTTTAAGCAACTAAAGAGATGCAAGGCATATCGAAAATATCACTTCCAAAATCTAAGCACGAAGATCTTCAAATCAAGTAAGGAATTAATCTAAATTGCACAATCTAAAAGTGAAAGATAAACACCTAAGCCAACATTAGGCAAGGCACATGCATAAACTGATTAACGTTTGGACCTAAACTTCACAATACCAATTTCAAACTTGATTTAAAAGACTTGATTTCTTAAATGGACAACAAACTAGACCAAAACAAATGACATAATAATATTACGCATAGACCAAAAAGGCACACATGGTTTTGAAATTGAATGGATAAAAGACAAAGGTCTTTGAAACAATATGAGCAATGTAACGATGTTACCTCACTCAAAAGGTATGATAAATGGTTTTTTTCAAAAACTCTAAGACAAACTTGGAGTGAAATGGGCAACACAACAACACCCCTTTCAAATAAGTGACACACACACAAACATTTTGCTCAATGACTAAGATAAAGTGTGGCATCAAACGGATGGCATAAAACATATTTAGGTTAAAAGGAGTGTAAAAACATGACTTGACTTGGACGCAATTTGGACAAACAAAGATAGTGTTGACTCAAAATAATGCAAGTAAAAAAGAAAAAATAAATAAAACACCTAGGTGTATCATCCTATTCCTAAAAATTGACAAGGTGGCTTCATATTGTCAAATTCAGTCTATATACTCCTTGAGAGGAAATAATTTGTTACTAAAAAAATTTAAATACATATAAAAAGTAGGGTTTTTAGACCTCCTCTTCTCTCAAGAGTTTGAATGACGACATGGAACTTCAAGCTACTCGCCTTGTATTGACAATATTTCTACAGTAAGTGGGGTTTGTCTAAAACTATAACTTTTGCACATTCTAGATGGTCCCAAATATGGTTAACATTAGAGATGCAATCACGTCAATTGAGTTCATACCAACTAACTTACTATGCAAGGGTATATTTCTTTGCATAACGACTCCATCCATTTACTTCTTAGTGGAGTCCCTTAGTTAGCCATACCTGGCTCGAGTTTTCATTACAATTAGAGAGTCTAGTTGCTCAACCCCCTAGCAATCACAATATTCATACCCTGATTTATATATCCCATTGTGGAGTGGGGTTAGTACGATGTTGGGACATGAAACCCCAAGTCAATGCACCCCTAAAGAACTTGTGAGGGAGAAGCGAGCTCCCACCCACAAGCTAAGATGCGAGAAATAAATATAGGACTTTAAGATCATTTTAAGATCACCCAAATCATTCAAATCTTGGGGAGTGTCTTAGTGACATTCTTTCTATGCTTGGACTAAATGACAAAAAGGCAAAGGACAAAGTGCTTTTGGTCACCTGAGTTACCTAAAGGGGATGGAGGGAGAACATACATGTTAAGTCTATTTTACAAAAAAATAAATAACAAACAAACAAAATAATAAACAAATAAGCTCTTAAGGGTAATTAGTCTAAGTTTGTGTTTATTTGTAAAAACCCATGTGAAATGTGATGTGAAATTTAGTCCCTTAGCTTTGTTTGTTGATTTGTGAACTTTGAAAAGCCAAAACAAAGTGACTAAACAATTTTTTAAACACCAAATGTAAATGTGAAAATGGCTTTTTGTGATGTAACATTGTTTCTCTTTGCTTAATAAAACCTACAAAAAAATTCTTAAATTTTTTATTTGACTAAAAGAGAAAAGACAACCTATAAAATTAATGTTAAAAACAAAACCAAACATACATAAACATAAAAAAACAATAGTCACTATTTTGATCATGACTTCTAAATTAGATATCAATTTTTCATTAACTTTTTGAAGGTTGTTCAAAGGTTAAAGACTCACATCTCTATAGAATTTTAGATAAAAAAATGAATAAAAAAAAGTTATGAGCTCTGTATCAACTATTTTTTAGTAGAAAATTAGAAAATAAAAGTGGTGGACACTAATTTGATGATAATTACTAAATTATATCTAGTTTTTTTTTTTTAAATTTTTAGAAAATTTTAATGAGAAATTTACATACATCCATACAAAAATTTAGAAAAAAATTAATACACAAAAGGTTATGAAGACTTTATGGGTCATTTTTTAGCAACAAAATAACCAAAATAAGAAACTAAAAACAAGGCAATTTTGTGGGGTACGCACTCATGAAGAGTTGTCCCACTGGACATGTTATTATGTAATTAAGAAATTTGACATAGATGAGAGATTAATATGGTGTTATTCAATAAATCAAATCAAAACAAACACATCAAACTAACACCTCTAGCCTTGACACTTAAGGAGCTAGAGAACTAGATAATTAACTAACAAAATGAAAGTAAAACAAGTGATCTTACCTTTCATGAGAGCAAGTGTTGTGAGTTGGCCATGGAATGATGTGCTCAGTTGTGTGCTCAAAAAATCTATCAATGAAGTTCCATTGCTCCACTTCTCTTTGTCACCTTGTTAATGTTAGTTTGATTTGGCTTGACATGTGAAGCTCTCCTATAGACAATTCTGCATTAGTTCTTTGCACTAACAAGCTTGGTTTAGAGGTGTCTTGACACTTGTATTTATAGGTCTTAGAACTAACTCTAACCCCATGGAGGTTAGGTTTAAAATTAACCTTGGATGAGTCAGTGTAATCTTGAGTTGAGTTAGACTAACTCTGGGTTGGGTCAAAGATAAACATGAGGGCCATGTGAGAGACATGGATCAAGAATGATTGTCTCCCACCCAATTCCTTATATTTTTACAAGTGGATTGATAACTCATAAAATATATTTTGGTTGAATTTATGATTTTTTAGAAAAAAAAATTCATTAATTCTCCATGATCCACTTGGCCACTTGTCATGAGAGTTGATGAATAAATTTAATCAGTGAATTTAGAAAATAGGAAATTCTAAAAGCTATGGATTTTAGATATTTGTGTGATGTCATGACGATGTCATCAAATCTAAATTTATGAATTTATAAAAATAGAAATTCACTAATTAACCATAGACTTTTCAACTACACATTTGATTGGGTTTAATCAATTAAGCAAGTTTGATCAGGGTAATGACATTTTTAAAATATATGTAAGGTTATCCCTCATCCTTGGTTGAAAATGTCAATTTGTTAGGTCATAATTTGATTGAAGATGAATCAAAGAGATGTTACTATTGCGTACACGGTAATACCCCAAATATGGATACTTGAACATGATTTGGGGCACTTGCATCCAATGTGCAAACGAAATGGGACATTCAGTGATTCCTAGGCTTAAATAACACTCTTTGGTTAAAATCAATTTGAATACATTTGGAAGCCAATTGTGGCCAAAATTGGGTGTCTATAACCCCTTTAGGTGTTTTTCTATTTGAGGTTCTTTCATTGCATCCCTACTAAAGACCCTTTATTCCTCTAAAGTATAGTGTCTACAACCCCCTTATTTTCTAATATTTTCCTTTGTGGTCCCTCTTCGGTTGTTTCTTGATCTATTTTTTCTAGGGCATCACTTTCACATAAGACTTGCCTCTTTTCAACTACATTTGACTTTATGTTATCCCTATTCCACTTTGGTTGTTCCTTCATCTTGTATTCTTAAGGTTTTGGTATGTGATTTGTTTGATTAAAATTTACTTGGAAGAGCATGTGTTATTTCAAATTATTATCGTAAATAGACACTTATGAGCATGGGACCAAAACATATTTTAAGAGTAGATATTGTGGACTTAACTATTGATTTTGTGGGCCCTCGGCTTGCTCTGCTCAGGAAACTGAATTACTTTCAATCTACTTGCTTGTTTGTTGTTATCACAATAGATTCTCTTCTCTACTGTCGTTACACTGTGTCAATTGTTGATGTCCTGTCTTTCTGTCTCAAAAACCTACTCTACCTTCGCATTAGCTCTATGCTCTAAAGCCTAGATTCTACGATAGGTTACTCTCCTTCAAATCCACTCGTCTCCTTCAAATGTGCTTGTCTTCTCTATTTGGGTTAGACATCATTCCCCCTTTTTAGGTCCTCTCCCTATTATGAATGTTGCTCTCCCTGTAGAGAATGAAGGAAGACATACAAGCACAACACCTTAAAAAAGGTAAAAGCACACATGGATTGCCCTTCCACTAGGTGATTACGATGCTTTGTGCGTCAACATATACCACTTTATACACGTGTACGTTATACATAACCTCCTCCAACAACCTTTCATAAGTATTGTAGGTAAAATGGTATACATTAGTTGGTCTAGTTGAAAACCCGAAACAAAACACTTAACATATACTTAAAATTGACCTAATGATGAAGAATTTATGCTTGTGAAAAAAGATCATAAATTTAAATCTTAAAAAATATATGATATGTACATCTCATATTTAAAATACATTTAAATACCTTCTATATATTAAAAAATACAAAGTAATCTTATATAATATAAACTACCTTATCCACTAAAAATGTGGATAAAAATAAGGGCCAAAAAATAAAAAAAAAGAAAACAACAACGTTATATATAGATTAAAAACATATTTCCTTTTCCTTTTATTCATTCATTTTTTTAAAGGCTCATAGGCTTACTGCCACGTGTTCTATTAAATCATCCTTTAGAGAAACTACACGTCAACATTCTTTAAATCTTCCCCTCTCGATTATAGGCCACCCAAATCGCGGCACTGCTGATCTGGCAGCTTCTGACATGAAAAGAAGATCGAATGAAATGAAAAAATGGCGTCCTCTGTTTCATCTCATTAATTTCTTTTCATGGCGGCGGCGGCAGCGGCAGCGGCAGCTGCTTCTTTATCGTCATCTCAGATTTCATGGGTACTCGCTTGGAAGTCACTCGGAAACCCATTAATTTCCCACAATTATTCTCACATATCTTTTTCACATCGATTAAAACAAAAATATCACAAGAAGCCAGTGCAGGCGAAAATTAATTACGAAAATAAGCCCTTTGGTCCGCTAAAACAGAGGGGAATTCATGTGAAGAGAATTAAAGCTGCCGACTCAGACTTCACGGGCGCCAACTCCCACGGCCAAAATGTAATTTGAACGAATATCACGTGATATCCTCTAATGTCAAGATGCAAATTTATTCTTCTTATTCCGTGACCCCGTGAACTTAAAATCCTATGGCTTGTTTTGGCGCATTTTTCAGGTGGGACGAACAGTTCATTTGGTGGTGTCGTTGGGGTTAATGTTGGCGATAGACAAGCTGCTGAAAAAGGGGTTTGAAGCCGCGGCTGTGAAATTTCCTAGCGCGCTATTTGGAATGTTTTGCATATTTTCGGTGTTGACAGTAGCCGATTTGGTGAGACCTGCAGCGGCAATGGCGTTGGTGGATTTTTTTGAGCCTGCCACCACCTTTATACAAAGATGGCTGCCGCTCTTTTACGTCCCTTCTTTGGTGGTTTTGCCTTTGGCTGTAAAGGGCATTCCTGCTTCTTCCGCCGCAAAGATCGGCGTCATCATCGGTACTTCTGAGTCATTCTTCGCTTTTTCTTAAAAGTATGGGAAAGATAAATTTAGAATAACATGTGGAGAAAGAATTTAGGAATAACTCATTCTTCTCATTCTTAGTTTAAGCATACCAATCGTTCTGTATTGTGAATTTTGGAATCTTTATTATAAATAGAGTTCAATTTAGGACATGAACATGTTTACATCTGTGGGTAACTTTGTGTCGAAATTCGTTTGCCTTAAACTATGTTTTTGAATTTCAGTGGACCTGGTTAATGGTATTCTTTGAAATGAAATGATTCAAAATTTGCGACACAGTTTTATCCAAAAGCTCAATCTGTAATGTTATGGATTATAAAACCCTCGTGTCTCTGAAATGAAATGATCTTATTTACTTCCACTACAGCAAACACAGGTACACTGGTCAACATGTGAGCATTCTTAGGAACGAAAACCGATGCAGAAAAGTGCACAAATACTGGAGGGGAGAGATTAAGTTACTGTTATTCCGCTCTGAAGGGTGGATCTTTTGCTATTGCTTCTGCTCAGAAATTTCCCTGCTTTTTCTGTCCTCCTCTCTACAAAGAGCTCAAATGTGGACTCAGCTCGCAAGCTATCAGCATCTCTGGGATGGAAGTCACTATAAGACGGGTATTCTATGATGAAATACCTTTGTGTTTCTATTTCCCATGTGTTGCAAAATATGTAATCCTCCATTACCATTCATCCTTAGGTGTTACCCATCTACTTGTCTCACATCTCGGTTGGTATGAGCTGGTACAATATTTCACTTTAGCATGATAAGTGATTTGTGTGTGCTTGGACACATTGGATAATCCTTTCTTTAGAAGGCACAAGGTTATAGAAGAGCATTGTTGTCTGTGGGGGGTCTGGAGAGTGCACTTAGCCAACAAGCTCAGAGTGTGGCATACAAATAAATAAGTGCATAATAAATTTCTACTAGATTGAAGAAATCATAAACATAATAATTATAGAAACTGGAAATTATAAATTTGACAAATATACAAGATCCCTTGCCAATGGAAATCAGTCAGTAATTTTTGTTGATGTGGAATTCTGCCCTCACTGATGGAGAATTATGGTATTCCAACTTTCTACCAAAATATGCATCAATACTTTTTTCGGGAATGAAATCTTCTAATTAGACCATATGAGGTGACTCAACTGTGCAATCACCAGGATTCATCATGGATTGGATTGGAGCAGTTCTTCTTTTGTCTTCTTCCCTATTCTATCTGGTTTTTATGGCTGTTTGATGCAGTACAGATGCAAATGCTGATATGAGCATGCTATATTGGCAGAGAGATTGTCCATACCACAAGCATGTAAAGTCCCAATGGGGAGGTGCCCAGCTTTTTGTGTCCTGCAAATGTGATAGTAGGATCTGCAAATGGTTAGTGGTAGATGGAGGCTAAACTATTGGTCATTAACAACATGTGTGGGGGACATTAATTGGCAGGAAAGTGAGTTGTGTGATCCATTATGCTGTTGGAAAAGTAAGAGAATTTGCAAGGGTGTTGGAGGAGTCTGCAAAACTATCTAAATGTTTGCTGATGAAAACCATGAAATGTGAACGATTGACAAGTAAACTGTGAAAGCAATGACAGTTATGATTGATGACAATAAACATATGTTGACGGTGAATCTTCAACATTTTGATGAACTCCCCATTGACCACCTCTATTGCAGGGCATAATTGTTCAAAATTTGACATTTAGTTGAAAGTATACCATTTCGTTTTTTGTTATGGATTTAGCCACTTGAAAAAATCGATCATTTAAGTTATTTTGACATTCAAGCATTGAGCATGAATATTTTTTCAGTATTCTTCTTAACAAAAATGCAGACAAAGTTATTAGGACTCTTAGAAGTATGTAAAGAACTTTTGTATATAGGATATCTTTCATATTTTGAAGAGGAAATCAATACGTCTTGAAGGTTGCTGATAAGCTTGAAGCTGTTTGGATACATATATTCATATTAACGTCTTTTGTTTTGTTCATGCAGTTGCTGGCTGGGTGGCATCACTCTGTGTTGCAGGTTACATAGCCATTAGTGTGAGAAGGATGGTGAAAACAGAGATGATGCCTGCAGAACCAATGCCAAAGCCTTCTCCATTTTCAAGGAAAGAGATTTGGTTTTGGACTACTATTTTCTCACTCTCATTTATTTTGGCTGTCTTTTCACCCTTGGCTTTTGGAACATATGCTCGCACGTGCCTTCCATTCCTCCTGGCAGCAACTGTATTAGGATATATCATTGGTTCTGGGTAAAGTATGATTCATCTCTGTGAGAAATTTTAATCAGCTATTTTGAATGGCTTACATTTTTAGCGAACATTATAACACATATATGCATTTGTTGTTCTATTGGGGTATATATTTGTATGCATTTTATATTGGGAAAGAGAATTATTTTTCAATGAAGTGTTTATGTTGATGTGTATATGCAGATTTCCACCAAGTGCCAAAAAGCTACTGCATCCAATTGTTACTTGTGCCCTGTCTGCTGATTTGGCAGTGTTTGCTTTTGGAACCTTCACAGGATTGGGCTTTCAATCCGCACTAGGTATGTGATTCAACTTACAAATCAATAATATTTTTTCATTTGAGTCATTTTATAGATGGAGTTGTCCATAGTTTCATCACCCTTGTCTTTTCTTTTGTAAAAATTTGAATTTAGACATTGAAAAAACTAAGGGTTCTTCTTCTCAAGTCAGCTATGGGTGTTATGCAGAATATTTGTTTTTCATCCCATGATGAGCAGATTGGCTATGCCTAGCACATGAATATAGTTAGGAGCAGTGACAGCTTGTGACAGCCAGTGCAGCAGCATTAACATAGATGCACTTACAACATGCAAGCTTAAAGCATGCTATCTGATTTTCTGTTTGTTACATGAGTGTGTCAAAATTGCATCAAATCCACGATGAAACCCACCTGAACACTTAGTGCTTCCTTTGAAGATATGCTTTGACTATTTGATCTTTATATAGCAGGCTAGATGCATCATGTATTCATGCAAGGTCTTGAAATGGAATTGTTGTATGTGAACAAAATATAGTAGTACATATTTTCTCATTGTCACTATTTTATAAGAATCCTTATTTTCTTACTTTGTGGGATCCTCTTTCCTTCTGCCCTAAAAATTGTAGACCTCTTTTGGTTGCTGCTGCACTTGTGTGACAATTCTATTTTTCTTGTTGTTGACCTGGTCTGGATAAGAGAGAATATTTTGAGTTCTTGTTTTTTAATTTTTAGCTGATCAATGCAGTGTTTGTGAAATCATTTTTATAAAAGCTGTGTCTTAATTTCATTCTGGACTCGGTCAGAGCGAGATAGATGCATTTTGTTAAATTTTGCAAATGCTTTTCTGTGCATACTTTGAAGCAATAAATAGAAGTTTTTTCTATTTCTCTGTCTGCAACTGCTAGTGTTATTTCTTTTGCTTTCTGCTTAGTTTACACTTATGCAATAATGCTGTAGATGGTTAGTTAGTTTATGAAGCACTATATTTTACTTGAGGTAGTTGTTTAATAATGCAAGTGTACAGTTCTGTATTCCTCACAATTGGTTGTGAATCTATGATTATGAATCAGATAGATTAGACAAGTAGTATATTTCCAAGTAAGAACTATACTCTTTTGTGTGTCAGCCACAAATGATGGTTTATTCGGGAAAAAAAACATACAGTGGTCCCTACCTCAGCTTGTCAGTCTGGAATCATGCATTGAAAAAAAATCCTCCCCTTAGTCTTTGGATTCCTTGTCCTCTGCCAATGAAATTTTTGATCCTAAAAATTCCTTTGAATTTCAGCCAATACCCAAACATTTTTTTTGTTTTCTGTGGGGTAAGCTTGGAAAATATTCTTAAGATTTTCTTAAACACTGGTCACACTTGAGTGAATGAAGATAATAATTACAGCACAACCTTGCCAAATTTCTGCTAGAGTTATGGACTGCCTTATTGTGGTGGGGGGATTGAACTTGGGTTATGCTATTATGAGGGTCCCCCTTGACCATTACACTATAACCCGTTGGCCACCATAACCCATTGGCCATCTGATGCAAACTCAGTAGCAGATACTATTCTCATAATATTTCTGTAACACCAATGGGAAGCTGAATATTCTTATTTTTGATACATATTGACAATTGTCAACAATGTAATCTTATAGATGATGAAGCAGAGCTCATGTAGTCCCACGCAACACTAAAAGACACCACACACGAATTCTTGAAGCATTTTGAAGGAGTGGGTGGGTTGAACTATCTGTTTCTAGCCGAATTTGAATGGAAAGAGACATTGGGAGTTGTGTTCCAGAACGTGCAAACTCTTAAATTTCAACTGTATAAAACTTCTGTACTGTTTAATCAGAGGTTTCACTCTTACATCAATCACGTATGGTTTTTGGTTGATGGACATATGGGGATTGATGACCTGTTAAATGCTCTTCTTCTTAATGCTAAATTGCAAACGTTACATTCAGGCACAAAAGCATAACCATTCATAAATATCATTACTGATTGACATTTATGACCAGATTCAAAAGGATCTATAAATTCAGCAACATACCTTGGAAAATAAAGTTTGGAGCGTAAAACCTCAAATTGGATCTATTCAGGTAATGTTAAACTAGTTGTTGAATCCATCTTCTTCAACACAAGATCATCATCAGATGTTTAAGGCAAATGTAAACATAATCATATGCAGAATGAATGGCTGTTAGATATTAGTGATTACAGTGTTAACTCTTTCTAAGTTCAATCAACATGTCACAACCTCCCCAAGTACCAACACTCAAGTTATACCACTTCCACCATCAATTTCGCAAGTTCCCACTCTACATGTACCGCAAATTCTATAAATGCCACAACTTGTGCAATTTTGTCAACCACACACGGAGTCTAAAAAGACACTGTAATTAATGTTTCAATCACCATAGATGGAACTATAATTACCTTTTTGTTGCCTAAATTATCCATACCTAAATCAAGAGAATCTTTGTGCTTCATCAAGGGATACTCAATGGAAGAGTGCCTATCAACAAACTTGTAGGGCAAGGGTTTGCAAGTGCTGATTCTATCCAAAGTTTGTACTGTGATTGCCTTGATCCAGGTGGATTCTCCAAATACATGTCCAGTCATACTGCAAAGTCCATTCTCATGGCATGTGATAATGCTGACTCAAGTTTCATGGTTTGTGTACTGCCCAACACTCTCCAGAGGTTCGTGGTATCTCCAAGATCATCAATCCATCTCTAGCAGAGGATGCACACATGTTTCCAGCGGCGTGAACCAATCTGAGTAGATCAGATGTGGCACCATCCATGTGCGTGCCAAACCTTACATGGTCTTCGTCATTGGCTTTATCAGGGCTCTAGACACCTACAAACCAAAACCACTAAGGTCCATTTGCAATGCATGGTACTGCCAAGTGCCAATATCATTGATGCCTTCGCCCCTAAAGAGGTAGAGCCCCTCATATGACTTGAGGGGTTGAGGGGCAGTGGCTAGATTTGATTGTTAGATTCTGATGTCATTCAGTGCAACTGCCAGAAGATGAAGGCCACGTTGGAGAGCAACCATTTTGCCTCCCATAATGGTTCTTTAGCCTTTGTGGCATTGTAACGCTATGTATCTATATTGTTCTAGATGGATCTTCAATCGTCAAATGGCATATCATAGCATAGACGTAGCTAGTGGAAGATAGACAACCAGACACCTTTCTCAAGAGTATTCCGTGTACATAATGCACAAGTTATTAAACTTATCTATTCCAGTTCCATTATTTTTCCTATGTGTGTCCATCTGAATGTTCATTTCTGAATAAACATTTATGCATATAACATATTTAGATTTTTCTATTTAGAGAAATGTCCCTCGAATATATCCTGGAATCCAGATATATCCAGCAGCAACGGTACCTGCAACAACAACAAGCACACAACTAAATAGCAATAGCAACAGTCACAATTTCCAGGTAGAGTTCAAGGTTAAAAAAAGTTGTACAAGTGGTCAGACTTCTAAATATATCTTGTATTTTCTTATTAAAACAATTTAGTGTGTGTAGATTGCAGAGCTGGGCATCATACCTTTTAGAAATTATAATTATATGGTTCTGGAAGCTTACTAGGATGTGTAGAATGATAATTTGGTTTAGAAATTTCCCGTGTGAAATAGCCTATATGCATATTGAAAAATCGCTGTTATAGATAAAATAGTTGCAGGAAATACCTTCACTACCATCAGAAAAATCTATAAGTTTTTTCTGATGATGTGCAGAACTCGTGTTGTGAAATGACAAGCACATTATTATGACCCTTCTCAACAGACCACTGTTCAACATCAAGCAGCTTCTATCTTGCAGCTATTCACTTCAAAATCTTCCATCCCTCCTTTGCAGAGCAATCCTACACTGCAAAATAAGTCTCTTCAGCTAAAAGCTTGTCCTCTGCAAACTCAACCTGTTCCACAACAATAACATTCTTCGTACCAACCTCAATCGCTGCTGCATTCCTCTGTTTTGGAACGAAAAAAAGACACTCTAATTGAGCAACCACCTCCGCGAAGTCTAACCATTCCATGTCATTTTATCCCACCACAAACTCAAAACTTACCAGTTAGACGCAACAGGTCACATTTGAACAATGACCAAACAAAACTTAAACTTGGAGGACAGTAATCACCTTGTGCATATACAAGGCATGTGATGCCATAGTCAGCGGGATGATGATATGCATTCAGAACAGCTTTTTCAGTTAGCAAATCCAATGAAACTCATAGCTATTGATAAAACTACCCAGACATAGCTAGATGCCCCTTGGCATTCATCTTTGATAAGACATTACAAATTCGGTACTCCAATCAACTCCTCTTCATCGTCTAGTCAAAAAACAATTGTATATCAGATAAATACCACATTTGTGACTATTTCTATCATCTAAGCTACCATTTAATCAAATTGTCTTTTCTAGAGACAGCGTCTTATAGACGTCCTGGCAAAGGGGAATGATTTACAAGCGTCTTCTTAAAGAGAATCCTTGTGACAACATAAAGACTCCCAAGAACTGGGTGATTTACAGATGTCACCAATGCAAGATCAGTATTAAATCTCAAGATGATTCACACAGACCCAATTACATGAAAACTTATAGACATCCTTGAATAATTCATAGTATTAACATGATGACATTTAGACCTCAATAAGAGGAGTAGTTAAATATGCCACCAAACAATGAATATTTCCCCACATGATGACTTATGGATGCTCAATGATAAGAGGATTTATATGTCTTGACTAGGACTTCCCAACAGCAGCAATGATAGACAAAATTCTCATTTAAGACAATAGACCCCTCGTCAACAGCACTACAATGGTCTTTTCCTATGGTGCGTGTTAGTTAATCTTGGCCACAGATCTGAACAAATTGTAATAGTTTCTTTGCTGTACCACCTTGGTCTGGCTAACTTTCTTATTTTTTCTATAAAATTGGAGCATTTTTTTTTAGATAGATATTGCTATGTAGAAGAGCTCCGTGTGTGTACTCTTATTGCATCTTATATCAAAGTTCTAGAGTTTCAATACCTCTTTCCATTAGGATATAAAGCCTATTTTTTATATTATGAAGCCCATGTGGTACCCTTGAGATGCCAAATCCAGATTAATTCGTAATGTTAAGTTCTCAATTTAATTGTTTGGTTTTTTTCATGTCTCCATTTGACAGTTCTTTTTCTTTCCATAACTTGCTTGCATGCTTAAGAGGTCATTTGCATTTTGACTGCACTGTCCTAGCATCTATCAAATTAAGGATGTCACTATATTTTAGTACAAATGACTCTACCCTGAGAAAAACTGCTGTCAATGCTTCATTTTCTTTGCTATGGAAAATCTAATATTAAAGAATAGCAGTCAAGAGGCTTATTTTGGATTTTTTGTTACAATTAAACATGCCCAAGACTTATCTTCACTTTTTTTCAATATATTGCCAATGTGCAGGATCATATCTGACTAAAAATTCATCAAATCCCGGTTCTGGCGATATATTGATGGGATTTCTTGGATCTGTGATTCTCTCATTTGCTTTCTCAATGTTTCGGCAGAGAAAGGTATTTCACAATCCCTCAGAGGCTCGTTGACTATGACCTTAAAGTATTCAGGAATGTCGTGTAGAAATTTTAAACAAATCCTTGCAGGGCACGTTATGAACTTCATATGTCTAGCTTTCTACCATGCTGTGAATGTTGAATTTTGAATCACTTGCCCTGCACACTAAATTGAATGACTTTTGTAGGATTAATCGACTTACAATTTTTGTAATGTTCCATGTTGTTGTGCACCCTTCTATCAAAGGAATTCCTTGTGTTTGTTGTGCCATCTACTCTTGTTCCAGTTGATTAGATCTATATTCATACCTGTTTGCAACTACTATGGAGTCTTACAGAATGTCTGTCACTGTTCAATTACTTGTCATCATTGCAAACACATATAGTCTTGTAGATAAACAGTAATCAGCCCATGCTATTCCTAATCCAGGATAAAGTGAAGTGCATTGTTGTTATAGACATCCTCTAAACTACCTTATCGTGAGCAATAAGCCAGAGAGACAAATTTTGTTGAAAGGACTTGTTGCAATATAGCTAAATATATATCATGAATTGATGTTCTGGAGATTCTAAGAAGTTGAATTTCTTGTGTGTGTTTAGCTTGTCAAGCGGCATGCCACAGAGATCTTCACAGCAGTGGTGGTTTCAACTGTTTTTTCCTTGTATTCAACAGCAGCTGTAGGCCGCATGATTGGGTTGGAACCAGCCTTAACTGTTTCCATTTTACCAAGGTGTATCACTGTTGCACTAGCACTCAACATTGTCAGTCTTTTTGAAGGTCCTTTCTCTCTTCCCTTAACTCTTTACATTCAATGTGCTGCCTATAAATATGTATATACATTTTTTCATCAGCACAGAGTGGTCATTGTCCCTTACTCAAACTTTGGTTTATTTTCGTAAGCATGCACATGTGAATTAATTCTTAGTTTGTAGCAAAACAGCTTTTTAAAATATACATTTGCACATTAAATTGTATCTTTGAGTTGCATATTTGCAGAGAATCTTTGTAATTTTCTGCAATAATAACTTGGTTGGGGATGTTTCTGGCTAACAATTAGTGAGCTGTGCACTACCTCATAATTCTCTCTGTAGGCCGACATCCAGGAAACTGATCAAAGGCTGGGAAGGAAAAATAAGTCAATTAAATAACATAAGAGAGGAATTCAATTGAGACGTGGCACGTTACATTTGATCTTTTATCCCTTATGCTACCTTATTACCCAAGTCTGCCTCATTGCATTATCTCAACCTAAAAATGTTTCTTCCTTGCTAATTGGTTTGATCATAGAAAGGAATCCCTGTGAAAATTAATTTTTCTTTTGGAATGGACCCATATCTAACATATACACTAGATCAAAATCAATAGAAGATTACAGCAGAAAAACAGTTATGGAGACATGACTTGCAAAGTTGGACAATCCTTTAGCTTTATGATTGCTACTTCAGAGGATTTAAGTCAATTTAATGCAATGAATGTTGGTGATCAGCTTCCGTCTTATTGCCATTAAAGTACAACCTTTAAGTAATTTTATTTTAATTTGAGAGCCTCCTTCAATGAGTGTATGAATGATGTCGAAGTTTGTCGTTGGAATAATTGTTATTGATGTCAAAGGAATTGTAACGGATATGAATGGAAATGTCAAACGGAATTGTTGCAGGAAGTGAATGGAAATGTCGATGGAAGTGAACAGAAATGTCGACGAAAATGTCAATGATCTCATCTCTTGTTGCCGGAAGTGAAGAGGTACCTCTTGGATGGGACACATCCTTTAAAGGATATATAAGGGAGAAGACATGTGGAAGTATTACAAGCATTTGATTTGATTGAAGATCATATAAGTGTGAGAGAGAAGGAAGAGAAGAGGAGTAGAAAATGAAATAGAATATCTCTTAAGAAAAGAAGTGTGAAGGGTAGATTTATTTTAATGAAGAATATCATTTGAGAATTGTCAAAGAGGGGAGAACAAAAAGTATATAAGAAAATCAGTGAGAGGGAAAGTGTAAGAGAAGCAAAGCTATTATTTGATTGAAAAAGCAATCACAGATGGTGGAACCGATTTGGCTTGGGGTCAGTGCCTCATAGTCTAGGGGTCGGTGCTTCTGTGGGTCGGTGCTCACGAATTGGTTGGGTTGGTGCTTGGCGAAGGGGATCGATGTCTCCAGTGGGTGGGTGCTCACAAATTGACCGAGTTGGTGCTTGGTTTGGGGATTGGTGTCTCTAGTAGGTTGGTGTCTGCAAACATTGTAAAAGAGTTACATATAAAATCAATATTTTGTCGCGGTTTTTTCTCGAAAGGGTTTCCACGTAAATCCTTTGTTCTCTTGTGTTATTAATTGCTAGATCTTGAATGTTTATGGTTGTTGTGGTTGATTAAATTTAGAAGATTAAAAGATTATGTTATAATGATTCACCCCCCCTCTCAGTATAAGCATGTGCTTAACATTTGTCATGATCCGTAATTGGCTATTCTATGAGTAAGAATAATTCATCAAACAAATACTCTACCAAAAAAGTAGAGTATGAGTACATCAAAAAATGGTTACTAACGCTTTTTAATGTCAATGAGGCATTGACCTCCCATTAGATCACTGACTCAACTGGGGTGGGTCCGACTGAGATCTGAAACATGTCTTGCTAATTCTTAGCTGTAGTTGCCTTATGTTCATTAAAAATATTTCTATTTTGCTTCATTCAATCATCACCCTTGATTCCATTCATTAGGGTTCCCTATGGCTAGCAATCACTTCTACGCCTCTCACTAGCCCTCCATTTAGCCTTAAATTAGATCATTGGGAACAATTGCCCATGCCAAAAACATATTCAGTCCATACCGAATTTGCGCTCTTGGCGTATACAACGTTAGGGACTTCCCTTTAGCCAACCCCTTTTAGCATTTTTTGCTTTTTAGCAGCTAATGTTTTGGCTGACATCAAAATTGCCCTATTTGAGAGCTTGAATATCATATTTGGATTGTGTATATATACTCTGAAGAGAAATAGACCAATAAACTAATACAAGAGAAACAATACGAACAGAATATTTAAGCTAAAAATAGAGTAGGAAAAATGACGTTCACACAAGATTACACAATACACAAGAATTCCACTAGGAAAACCTTTTTGGGAAAAATCCCAGCATGGTAACCTTCTTCCTTATTGCATTAACTCTATTGTTTTAGAATACAATAACATACTTCAAAGTTCTGCCTTACCCTAATGCATGTGTGAGTATATGTAGGCACATGAATAGTTAACTGCCTAAGTGGTATTACAGTACAATGGGTACCAAATCCATGGGCCAACAATACAATCCATAACAATTCTCATAAAACATGGGTTATGAAACCACCCATATAATACTCTGGTTTAAACCACCCATCCGAGATGACTATATAGTAACTAAGAGGTGTAAATCATACAAAGTATATAACAAATATCCAACATACCCACACGTTAACATCATTTCCAAATCAGGTGGAAGCTAGACTTGCAATACACTTGCAAATTTCAGTTTGCATTTGCATTCTTCATTCTCACTTAAAGTCAAAGAGCAGGTTTTATCTCAAAGAACAAGACAAAACACGGTAGTAGAAGGCCTAAGTCTAGGATAAGATACCCCAACGGCATGACAAGGATACCCTAACTACTTACCTTGTGCACTAGGTTTTCCCTTCGCCTTGACAGTAGCTTTAATCACCTCAACCAAGATGTGGTTCGGTTGTTATCCCAAGGAAGAGTTCAATGTGTCAATCAAGCATTAGAAATTAATATATTTATATATATTTTTTACATTTTGTTTATGTTCATGCACTAACCTATATTGCAAGTCATTATCTTACAACATCTACGTTTTCTCTCCCTAACCTTTATTCATCCCTAAGGGATCCCTTTATAAGGTTAGGTTCTAGGTACCCTAGATTGACATCTCTTTTGAGTTGGGTTGCCTGTCTTATCATAGTCAGTCTGTTCTAGTGTATATAGAGTATTGCTATGAATCCTGAATTCGTAACTTTCTTTGCGTACAAGACAACTGCAGCAAATATTGAACATAAATACCAACAATGGTGCATCCAATAAGGAAAATATTTAACATGGAGAAACCCTCTTGGGGTAGAAAACTCCATGGAGAAAAATTTAGAATTGGTTCTATTACTTTGGAGGTACTTTATGACCAAGTTATAGAGATATGTATTCACTTTGAAATAATTACATTGTGATTCTTCATTTACAGAAATTTCTACAGTTGTCTTCTCTGATTCTTAACTATTCTCCTCTTGCATTGAAAATGGACATTAAGGATGAGTTAATATTGATATTTCTTCAGTTACTTATTTTAAATGGATGGAAAACCATTTTTTGTCAGTACAAAACCCTCTTGCATCCTGTTGTTATGGCACGATGGAGCGTTCCAATTACTTCAGGTTCCTTGACTCAAGAATAACCATCATCTGGTTGAAAACCAAATGATGGAATTAGCCAGTTTTTGACTATTGCCTCATTTTTGCTTGATTCCTTTGACCCTGTGAGGGGAACAAGGGAAAATAAGGATGTCACAGTTGGGGCAGGCATGCACCGAAAAGGCATCTGTGCTGAACTACCACCAAGCTCAACTCTACTCGCTTTGATCCCAATGGACAACCTTTGTTTCCTACATGATTTATTTCAGATCATGTCAAAGATTTGAAGTCCACTCATAACAACCATAAGTTCCACCTCATCATTGGTGGCCATCCCAGCATTGAATGCATACACTAATGACTTGGGGCTTCATGGTTTTGAATCTTATTGCCTCATTGGGGGGTTGTTGATGGTCCATCAAACTAGACTTTGACATAACCACAAAGCAGGGCCTGTCAGCATGGGTTTTGTTTCCTGCTTATGTGGAAGTTAATATTTCTAAAAGGGATCTGCCACATGTTTATGAGATGGATTTCACCAGGGCATGACACCTTCTTATTGATACTTCCCTTTATCCTAACAAGGTTTTGTTTGCTAGTGGTCCATATATGACTTGATAGTGTGATATTTACTCCCAAGTATAATTCTTGTTGAGTTGCAGCTTCACCTGATATGGCAACGCAAGGGTATTTCAAGATCAATATTGATACAAATCTGAGTATAAGTTGCTATTTTAAAGCTGCAAGTAGTCTCCCACCTGATTTGACAATGGTATTTCAAGATTAACATTGACACAATCTGAGTATAAGTAGCCACTTTTAAGCTGCAAGTAGAGTCTCCAATTGTTATATTCACCTATACAATTACCAATTGCAAATAACACGACTGTGTTTCAGAATTCCAAGGGGAATGCAAACAGACAAATCTAGACTGGTACTTCATATAGAATCTCCTCAGTAGGATTACATCTACAATCTGAATGATATATAATAGAATTGAATGGGTAAAAAATGGAGGTCCCTCTTGAAATACTTCGTTCTTTTCTGCCTGAGAGGCAAAGATCACAATAATATATCCTTTGGGACAATGGAAAAGCTTGAAGTCTTTCTTAAGCTTCTTTTGTTTTGTGAGATCCATCATCTCAGGATTAGCTCACCAAGGCAAACCTCTATGAACCTAGGTCACACCTCATTTATTTAAAGTCTTTGTCTATTCTAAAGTTCTGTGTGTAGGTACGAAGAAGAATATAGTTCAACTTAAACTGACTTGAAGGACAAAATTAGCAACTTAGCATGCGATAATCTGTTATCCGGAGTAGAATATTGAGTTTGTTTTAACAAATGGAAGGAACTACCTTAGGTTATGTATCCTTTGTTGGCCTAACCGTTGGAATCAATTCCCTACCACTAGCACTGAGAGAACCTGTCTGTCCTCTGTCTTAATAACTGAATAAATTGGAATTGCTACATGGGACATTAATTCAATTACTGAAATTCTCTTGTCAAAATTCTGAGCTGCCACGTCCATGGAGCCAAATATGGACAGCAGGATTCATTAGGTTAGTCTCTTCGGAACCTCTCATATGCTTATGGGACACTTCTATCATGTAGGTTTGAGATTGGATTGCCACCGTTGTTGCTAGAGTGAATTTCTCCCTCCACTATCAGTGCTGAGCTGATTTAGTTTATTTGGGGGGCGTTTGGAGGGCTGAAATTCCAAAGAATGACATCTTTTGTTATTGTGAAATCCCCAAATTTTTTGTGCTGGAATTTGACGTATTTTTGACTGATTGAATTGCCAGCGCTTCTATCACGAGTGGTAGTGTCCATTGCCATGAACCCTCACCTAAGGTCAGGAGATCTCACGCAGCCATAGAAACCCTCATTGTCATTGATGGACACATAACACATCGGAAAATAGTTCATAAGGAATCCAAAACAATATAGACTCATAGAGGTTGTAGGATTCACTATTATTTGGTGGGTAATGATGGCTTCCTACAATTGCCATAGGCTTGCTAGACGCTTCCGCTGCCATTGTTGTGTTTCTTAATATCAAACAACTGTATCCTGAATTTATCACAGAAGTGGAATTATTTATCAAATGCTTGCTCATAATGAAATCATGGGCAAACTGATTAATCGACAATACGAGTAGTTGCTAAAGCGTCGAAGCATTTGAGAGAGGATGGGAGCCCGTGTAATCCTCATCAACATCAGAAGCAGTAGCTCTAACAGAATATACTAAGTGATTGAATATTCCAAAGAACGTCACCTGGAGAATGTAATAGACTGGTAGGAATTTATGGCATGACATGTGGTGGTGTTAAAGTATTCCTCACATAGACAAAATAGGAAGCACTCCTAACATTTAAGAATAGATATCTCTGGGCATGGTTATAAAACTAATAATAACACCTGGATCACTAGCTCTAAAATGGGAACTAGGATGAGCAGCTCCCACTAGATTCTGAATATAGGGTTGCAAATTTGCAACATATGTCAGTGATTAATAATATTTGTCTCGGAGCAATGTTTGTTGAGTCTATAGTTGATATTATGAATACAGTAATACCTTTTGTATCTGCATAGTATGTTACCCTCCCATTACTTGTGATGGGGTGGCGGAAAGAGTAATCAGGCTAGTGGACATTCGAGAAGTCTGAAGCAAGTGGCATCTGAAAGCAATGACCGCTTTAATGAAGTTCTAAACATTTGTAATCAGGGTATCTAAAGAAGGTAGACATTGCCTCTCGTGGTCCCTTGAAAATTCACTAATACCTCCCCATAATTTCATTGTAAATCAGGAACATGAAATTGAAGTTCTCTGTTTCTACCTCTTATATGGAGAAAAGTATATAGTTTTGTCCTCCCAAGGAATTGATGGTTTGTTTCAACTTTCAACTGTTATGATTATCAGTCAATCTAGGCTTATAATGCATTACATGCACCAAAAGCTTTGCCAATCTGGAAGCATGACTTTTGGGGTTTGCAAGTCCCCAGGTTGATGTGTTAGCATCAACCTTCTCTCCTGTACGCTTAGAGGTGCTTGTGTGCTTTGTGTGTCCCTTTGCCTTGTGGGTCATAGAAGAAATGAGTACTCATGGAAAATAATCATTGAAGTGATGACTTGAGTATTATAATACTCCACAGAGTGAGAAATCCCACAAAAATAAAAACATTTCATGAATGTTAGTCTACAAAAGTTGAAATCACTTACAAACAACATCAGAGATGTTCAGATAGGATAATGAAGCAATTAAATACCTGGAGAAAGTGCTCAAAATTGAATGGCAAGAAGAGTCATTTATCAAAATGAACCTCCTGTAATTATCCCCTGATCACAGTGTTAACTTATCCCTTGGAATGGAGAATATGAAGGGTATCCGTAGAAAATCTTGCAAGGAAACAGGTCCTAGTTAATTGCTTGTGTGGATATTGACTGCACAAAGTATATGCATATCAGATATTAGCTCACTGGGTTTATGAAAGTAGCATAGGAGGGTAGTAAAAATCTGCAAATTGGGAGGCTTAGTTGCTGTGCACTTTTAGTCTGACATCAGTCACCAAGGGACCTCACAAAGTAAAAGAGATGAAGGAAAATTTGGCCTGATTAGTTAGCGACATTGATTTATTTGTTAGCGTGCTTTTTGGTTTGCAGCCTAAGGGATCTTTTTTCATTTTCATACATCTTATATTACATTAATGGAGTTAGGATTTGACTGTTGATGATCATGGAGACACAATACTTATGGGGTTGCAATTCTCAGTTAAAATATTTGTTAACTTTCATAGAGACAGAATCAGTATCTTGGAGACCGCAAAAGTTTTTCATTTAATTTTTCATTTTTCTATGATTCTGGTTGTTCCTTAGAATCAATGAAGATGGAACTTTGGCCCGGAAGTCTAAACATGTCTAGGTGGTTTCTATAGAAAAGAGAGATGGAATGTTACTGATCTATATGGTACATGTGAATCTAAGCTTTAATTTAACGAATGCGCCATAGTCCTATTCCATTATCTACAAATTTCTATAGGGAGAATATGTTATTATGAATTATACTTCCGTGGACTTCTTTCTGTTCATTTGCACACATTGAATTTGGAATTAGTTTTTTTTCTTTTAATTTTATACTTTCATTTTCTGGTGAGGCACAGAGGTCGGTGAATTGATCATGTCATATATGGTTTTATTGCAGCTACAAATCCTTCCCTTACAGCAGCTGTTGTGGTGCTAACGGGATTGATTGGAGCAAATTTTGTGCAAACATTGCTTGACAAGCTTGGTTTGGATGATCCTATTGCAAGAGGAATGGCTACAGCCTCCAGGTCACAATCTAGATACCATGCTTAAATATGATGTTCATTTATTAATGAAAATTTTCATTTTCCTGTAAACAGCATTCTCAATATATTTTGTTTGTGACATTGCTAAATTGTTAACATAAATGGGAAGGTAAAATAAAGTATATATCAATATCCATAAATGACAAAAACAGCCAAATTAGCACATAGCAATGCATCAGTAGCGGTGTTCAAAGCATTTCCATCCTATAATTGCCCTAAGTGTAAAAAAAAAAAGTAATAGTTGAGAGTATGGTGTGGCACATATGTATAAATACAATAATGAATAATGTGCAGGTAAAGTGATCTGTAATAAAATCAGATTGCAGATAATGTTCGTCCCTGGATAAAGTGATCTATAATGAAAGCAGTTTGCAGATAATGTTCGTCCCTGGAAAGTTCATACCATATAGAACTCACATTTTAGTTTAAATCGTATTTACTGTCTACAGCAGAATCAAGTGCAAATCATGAATGAGATATGGCATCTGATATTCATAGACAGCTTTCTCTCCTTTCATCACTGATGGTGGAAATATTTAGTAGACTTTGATGACTAGTTTGTGTACGTTTCGACTAAAAAACAAGGCTGACCTTTTGACCTTTTTCATTCGTCCAAGCCCCCTACTTGATAAGAGTCGTGTATGTAAAATCATTTTCTTGCTTCATAGCCCATACACATTCTGGAGTACATTTCTCTTGCTTTATCACCACCATTGTGTTGATATCATTTTTTAGCAGTTATATTTTTCTGCTTGTCCTCAACAGAGTTTAGGGAAAAATTCTCTGCTGTGAGATTTATGTTTATGAGTTCCGGAAGTGTCTCTGTTGATTTAAACACCAATGAAATGTTCTGCTAACAGTCACTTTCTTTGACCATAAATAGTAGACGTAACACGATTTTTTTATCCGCTATAAAATCTGCATTGGAGAGAATCAGCTAAAGTAGCTGTTTGTGTATTGCAGTGCTCATGGATTGGGAACAGCAGCACTGTCAGCTAAAGAACCAGAAGCCCTTCCATTTTGTGCTATTGCCTATGCGTTAACTGGTATATTTGGTTCGTTATTGTGTTCCATTCCAGCAGTGCGCCAAAGCTTACTATTTGTTGTTGGCTGAAATTCAGAGCAACTGCAAGCTTTGACTGGCATTATGCAATATGTACATGTACCGTATGAATCCATCTTAAATATTCACTGAATTGGCGGGGGGAGTTTATTCTATTTGTAAATTACATATCTGCAGAGGATGGACGGTTATATATCAAGACAATTATTTTTCATAACTTAATTTAATCATTTTTTTCTCTTTTGTTGGTCTATTTTTGGTGTTCTTATTCCAATTTTGGAGTCTGCTTGATAGGAACTGGATATTTGGAATGCAAACTGCACCGCTGCAGCAGTATTAGTACTGGCACAATTTGGATGGCAGAGACCCTAAATGGGTTTGACGTACACTATGCCTTGACGTTGTATATTAACTGTAATACATATGACCAATAAGATTTTTACTTCGTTTTCTGATTCTTGGAATGGTTTGATTTGAGCCCATATTTTCTGGGGTCATTTGATTTAGGACTTGAATTTGAACAATGTGTTGTAATCACGATTTTGTTGGCCACAAATACTTCCCATCCTGCATTAGAAACTGAGTCATGGCAACCTTGTCCACCTGAATTCGGAAACCCTCCTTATTTCAAGATTAATTTCACTCAATTACACGGCTATTTACAAAAAAGTTAAATATTGGGCAATTTATGGCCATCTTAATTACTTGGAAAGTAAAATATATTTCAGTACAAACTTATAACAATTATCGGAATAATGATTATACATGTTGCAATAACCCAAATGTTTTTAGAGGCAATTTTTTATCTTAATGTGAAATTGAACTTCACTTTGAGAAGTATTATAATGATGAGCCTTTGGTGTAAACATGGGAAAGTAGTTGCTCTACATGTAGTATGGTGATTACAACACAATTCTGTTGGCTACTATCTAGGGCTCAGCTACGAGTGAACCCTGCAGCATGCTTGTAGTCTAGAGTTACATCTTAAAAGGCTGGCATTTCATAATTGGAAACCTGCTATATCCCATCCGAGATCATACCAAATCTCCACTTAAGACATAAGTACAGATGGGAAACTTGTGATACACAAGTAAAACAAATAACCATCCATGCATCAGAGATAACCACCCAATTGAAAAATGAGACGGCAAAAAAAGTACACCAGTACCAAATTGTGGTTGGTGTGTAAAGAGTCATGCTATGGTGATACAGTAATTTCTATACAACGTACTTTTCCCTTGGGATCGCCAATTTACAAATACATTTACCACTAATATATATGTCAGCCTTAGAACTGTGTTCTCCATCTTCCTTAATAATATTACCTTTATGCATTGATTTTACTTAGAATCAGCACACATCTTCTTGAAAAGTGATCAGAGCCTTAACTAAACACCTCTCAAAATGACGTACAATTCACAAATTTGGACTAAAAGTTCACGAGTGCAGACATTATATTTAATAAAAAAATTCAAGACAATGGATTGTGTAAATTAAATATACATAAAAATAGTGTTGTAAAGCAAACAAATTCCTCACGTGTACACATAAACTCTGCATATTACTCAGACAGTAATAATTACAAAGTACAACACCTCATTGAATGAATCACTCACTGACCCTGCATTGCTTTTGTAGATGAAGGCGGCTAGAGTTAGGATATAGTTAGACAGTCTTATAATAACAATTCTAATAATAATAACTCCTCTAAACCTGGAAAACATGTCTAATAATAACATCAACTCTAAAGTTGCAAGTCTATTAAAAACTCTAGATGCCTATTAAACTAATGTTCTAAATTTATTGAGTGCTTCATGCTAAGGAGAACAACCATTGAGCAATCATAGGTAAAATTCTAACAGCAAAAATGCTTTTGGAAAAAGCTATGACAAATTTATTAAAATTCAATGTTTCATACCACACTTCATATTTCATAAGAAAGGTCATCGATTTCGTAACTCAGAGCTCCTTGTATAGGTGACTTCATATACGTGCATATAAGAAATGAAGTTATCTTCAAAACAACTACAATTCCTTGGAACTCTAATTACATAATGTTTTACTAAACAGTGACACATTGGGTAAACAATGTGCACAAAGGGATTTCTATAGAACTACAATTAACTACTGGTCTAATTTATTGGAATATGCTAAAATTAAGAATTGAAAGCTTAGACGATTGATAAATTCAAGTGCAAAAGCGAAAGTGATGGATAAAAGAAGATGCATACCTTAATATGGCTTAACTGGGTTATGGAATTGACTAAGACGTTGGAACAAAGTTTAAAATAGGCACAAAATACCACCAAGAAGCAGAGTGTGTTTTTGGACAAAATCAACAAATTATCGATTGTGACTTGGGACAAAATCGGCCGTCGATTGTAACTCGGGACAAAATCTGCTGTCAATTGTAACTCTGTGTTGTGATTGTGTCCTCTACTAATTTTTAGGAACTAAAATTTTATGTGACGCTTCACTGGGAGATGAGTAGAATCCGTGGTTTTGCTTGATCTGATTGACATGCAAAAATATTAAAAACTCCTCTCCTTTGTTATAATATTGATTCACAATAATGTCACAAAATTATAGAAATGTGCAACAGTTAGTGGCTCAGGGCCTTCTCAAGAGTTACAACTACATACCCTGCGTGCTCATAATCAGGGCTCAATATAATTCTAGTGCTTGTGAGTGTTTCTAACCCAAAATGAGATAAATGACCTCACCTCCTCAACCTAGATAATCAAAAGCAAATATATGCTTTGTTTTGACCTTCTCTTTTGGTATTAGTGTGTAGGCACAAGACTTGAGTTGATGAGTGCAATGTAGGCTCAATGTGCAGGGTTCATAACAAGTGTTCAATGGATAGATTCAATATTTGACTTAATAAATTGGAGTTAGATGTTTCAAAGTTTTTGTGGATTAGAGAATATATGAAATGGCTTAGGGTATATTTGTATATATAAGGCTCTTTAAATTAAAATTTGAACACATGTCGACCATAGAGATTCATTGTTTTATTAAAAAATGGATTAATGAAAACAATAACGCTTTAATTAGATAGAAACTAATCAAATATAATTTGACTATGAGTAGATAGAATAAACACAACATAATTTGACAATTACAACATGCAAGTTTGACAAGTGCAATAAACAAATGCAAGAGGGTATAGAAAGACTTATTTTACTTGTCACACTTTCTTGATTTGCGCAGACTAATTTTTTGACTTGAAGTTATGTGGAGTGATTGTAGTCTATTCATTTCTTGATCTGACGACAATTTTTGTTCTAGGACAATATTGTTAGCAAGAGGACATTACCAACAATTGGTTTTGACCTCTATGGATCAATCTTGAACCTGTGCAAATAACGCTTTTGCAACTGATCACTGTTTTTGGTCAGGTATAGAACAAGTAGGAAAAGGATGATACCAACAATCAGTTTTGACCTCTATGGGTCGATCTTGACCCTGTGCAGACAATGTTTTTACAACCAATGATTGTTTTTGGTCTAGGATAGAACAAACAAGAAGAGGACAATACCAATAGTTGGTTTTTAATTTCTATGGATCGATCTTGAACTAGTGTAGATAGCTTTTTTGCTCTTGATGACTGTTTTGGTTTGGGGCATAACCAATAGGAAGATGACAATACCAATAATTGGTTTCTACCGTTATGGGCCGATCTTGACCTTGTGTAAACTCAACTTTTGATTCTTTCCGAGATGCTTTGCTTGCTTTAATAATATATTTTCCTATTTTCTTAGCCTTTTCAACATGTATGCATCTACCTGAAATATCAAACCCTAGTTTTTTGCACAAACACTTGAGATATTGAATATGTGAGGAATAAGAGAAAAATGATTAAGTTGAACTGACATTGGTCAATCTCCGTTGAAAGACCGAGCGCTGCACCTACATTGTCAATACTCCAAATAGGGCTCAAACTCAAATGTAGTTCTCCCACTTACATGTGTGTGTGAAATAATAAATGGAGATCTAAATACTTTTTCCCCTAGCTTACTATTGGAAAAAATATGCAACTGTAACAATACTTCAGATACAACTCAAGTAATTCAGTGCAAGCAATGTATAACTTTGTATATCTCTTGAAATGTGAGAGTGCTTGTTTTAAATGCTTCCTAACAACTAGTATATATAGGAATCTTTTAGAATTCGAATTAAAAACCTTTTGGTGCGCAAAACGTATCCAAAAACATAAAGGGGACCTTAAAGCAATGACTAAAAAGAGGAAACATGTCAAAAAGAAAATAAAAAGACTAAAGGTCAAGATTGTCGGGGAGGGGACAAGATCTAGGGGTGATATTTATCCTTATTGGTTTATCATGTCCCACGATGAAAATAACCTCACAATGACAAAAGGGTTTAGAGATATTTATTTTTAAATGCAACTTAAGTAATGTGGATGGGAAAAGGGAGCCTCAAAGTTATAAAAAATCATAAATTAAAAAGGGAAAACATGAAAGACACACACCATTAAGTATTTAATTCTTAACTAAGATCCATATAAGCAAAGGCGCTAAAAGACAATTTTTTTTGGGTTGAAATATATCTATATATTAATAAAATATATAATATACAAATAATTCACAAAAGACATTTTAAAATAAGGATTGTGCCAAATTTGGATGTCTATATTTACTTTCCTTTTAATCTAACATTTTAGTGAAACTACAAATATTGGATAAAAGGGGGAAAAAGAAGGAAAACTTGTGTAAATGATTGTTTTATAGACTTGTCATCTGTCAAAATGATCCAAAGTGTTTCTGCAAAAGGAGATGTATGTAATTAGATATGATTAGTGTCTAAGTGAAACAAAAGATGTAACCATAAATGAAATATTGCATATATTGTTCAAGGAACAACTAAACCTATATGTGTGCCATGGAGAAGTAGGAACACTAAGGGTCAATAGTTGATCGAATCGTTGTGGAAGAGAAGAAAGAACTTGTAGTGTTTATTCATTTCCTAACCAAGGAAATAGATAAGCTTTCAAGTCATCAAGTTGATAAATATAACCATTGATGGACACAAAAACCTCAATGTGTTGACTTTAATAATTGTGTTGTTGGTGAAAATTTGTTGTTCTATTGAAAAATCAAGAATTGAGAGTGATCAATCCCCAATTTAAATTGTACATTTATAAAAAATAACACCATTGAAGGACCCAAAAACTTCAATTTACACTGTTGGTATTTATAACCCCAAGATGTGAAACTAATTGAAATCCACAGTCAATTCGCAGGGTATAGTGTTGGAAGGTGCAAAATCTCCAAAGTAAGCACGATACACTTTAACTGAATTAACCATTACATATGGATTTATATTAAATTTCCACTTTGTTCTTTAGTTCATGTATGCATGATCAAAAGAAAATGGATAACATTCATGCCTCTACCATGACCAACGCTCTATAATAAAACACAATACTTAAAATATGGCATGAATTTGTATCATGCCCCTTTCCATTTCAAAAATAGTATACCGTGCATGAATCTGTATTGTGCCCCCATTGACAAATGTAGATTCTATAAATGTACGTAGATTTAGATTTGTAAATTCTATTTGAAACTTGTGTATGAATCTATGTCATGCACTCAAAATGCATAAATATGTACTTTATTCTTGTAATGTTAGAGCATGTGTATGACATGTCCCCATACTTTGTACCAATAATTGAATTTTTGAACCTTTTTTTATATTTTGAAACTGTGATTGTGTATCATTTGAAATATGTAATCTGTGATTTGTGATCTGACTACATTGCATGGCATATGCCCCCAAACACTGTACCAATATATGAACTCCTGAGGTTGCACTATGGTAAAATGAATAATCAAATATCTGAATTATATCAGTTTCATAGCATGTTTGTAGTTTTTGCCTTATGTTTTCCCCCTTTTGAGGCGAGGGATGAGATTAACTAATCGACTAGATCGAAAGATACAATGAGTTAGATAAGTTCGATCAATTAGAATAGTTAGAATATCACATATTAGATTTGAAAGTTACCATTATGTAAATTATGTTAGTTGTAACAGAGTATAAATGATAGAATAGGAGATAGTTGCAGTCGGTTGCTAAGTATGATTTCCAAAGGCAATAATGTTTGTATTGTTAGGTGAAAAATTGATTCTATTGTTAAGTTGGCATTAGTAATTGAGTAGTGTCATGATGCATGATAACATGTTATGTGTGCCCTAATACAATTTATGAGACATGTTTTCAATAAACAAGACTTGAGATATTATTCAGAGAAGTTTTGATCAATGATTTAATTAACTGCACAATAGTCATAGTAAATATATCATAAAAAGTCAACTCATATAAATAGTAGGATGAAAAAGGTTTTTGTAATTTCATTTTCAGTGTTTGATTATGCAAATTGAGCTTTGACTTTCCAAGATGCTTAGCCAATGGGTTGTTAGGTTGTGAAGCTAAAAGCTTCAACTTTGCAGACGGAAACTGAAGGTTGCTGAAGATCCAGAAGCACTGGCGTCGGCAGCATGACCGACGTCGGTCATGACCAGTGCAGAAGGCAACCGGCGATGGCAGGAAGTCGGTCGACGTCGGCAGAACCAGGCAAGCAAGGACCGACGTCGGTCGCCTGTGTGTTCCAGAACTGTTCGTTGCACGAACAATTAGTTAAGTGAACAAAGTGTTTGCATGTAAAGGCCAGTTAGAGTCTTGAGCTGCGTGGATAATTGTCTAAATTAAGAGTCTAAGTTATTGTTTAAGTTTGGGATCTATTTATAGACCCATTGGCGTGTATTGTAATGTGTGCTAGTGAAGAGAACTAAGTGTGTGTTTCTTCTAGTTCCACTAATGAGCTATAAAGGAAGGCAAGGAAGATCCTTCCATGGTGAGTATGGTCAGTTGAATTGCAGGTTGCAGGTTCATGGGAGATCAACTTGAAGTACTATAGATTGCTTGGTGTACTAGCAGGGTTATTACTGACTGGTTGGAGAGGTGAACACCAATTCTGTGTGTGAGTTGGTTGTTGGGACCATTTTTGGTAGGAGAGTGTTTTGAAGAAGAATTACTGTACACTTGAGGTGTGGGAAGCCTCTGTAAGGTGGAAGAGTGTGGCGGCTCTTTATTGTATTCTTTTCTGTACAAGTATTAATATAAGATTGTATATTGTCTCTCATATTCTGTGCTATTGGTGAATTCTAGTTACTTGTGCTTTTGGTTGTTTCCGCATATTTAATTGCTTAAGTTTGGTAATCATATTGTGCTCTTTCTGAGGAGCAAGATCCTAACAAGTGGGATCAAAACATGTGTGTTTGTTCTTAGATTCCCCATCAATTGGTATCAGAGCCAGGTTTGTTGTTCTAGGTACCTGTCAATTGGTATTAGAGCTTTTGGTTGAGATACTAACAGGTTGTTTCAGATCTGGTTAGTGTGTGCTAATTACAGGTTACTCACAGGAGTTTTTGTTTGAGTGGGAGTAGAGCAATGGCAGAAGACATTAGACTACGAATGGAGAAGTTTAATAACAGGAGGTCCAAGTTCAAGTATGGCAGAATAACCTACTGGAGATATGGAAAGAAAGAGCAAGAAAAGAAAGATTGTTGGTTGGTAGCAGATCAGCATGAAGGACATGAAGAAGAAGCAGATGTTGCAGATTTCGTTGCACAGGGTGCTCTGATATGTTCTTTAGATAAAGTAGAATCTTGGGTTTTAGATTCTGGTGCCTCTTTTCATGCATCCCCAATTAGGGAATTTTTTCATGAGTATGTCCAGGGAGACTTTGGAGAAATTTGTGTAGGGGATGGTAAGCCTTGTCAGATGGTTGGCAAAGGGAAAGTGAAGCTGAAATTGCAGATGGACAACACATGGGTGTTAAAGGAGGTCATGCATGTCCCAGTTTTGGAGCGGAATTTGATTTCTGTAAGAAGTATGGGTGATGAGGGTTGCACAGTAACTCTCACAGCGGACTCTTGGAAGGTTACCAAGGGTGCACTTGTTGTAACAAGAGGTAAGAAAGTAGGTACTCTTTATCTATCTACTTGTATTATTGTTTCTCTTTCTGGGTTATCTACTTCAGCTGTAGATTCAAAGATGTGGCTTAATAGGCTTGGTCACATGAATAAGAAGGAGATGCATATTCTTGAGTCAAAGGGTATAGATCGAGATTTCTGTATGCAAAAGAAGAAGGAGACGTTTCTTGAGAGATCCGATGTTAGTGACAAGAACAGGAAAGCCTTGGTTTTCAAAGAGAAAGTGACAGACAGAGTTCAGCACGAGAGATAGAAGAATTTTGAGCAGAGCAAAGGTGATTTGGACAAGGGTTTGATCCAAAAGGAGCTCGCAGGAAGAAGTCATTTCTCACAAGCAAAACATAGAGACCGACGTCGGTAGGAAAATCGGCGTCGATGTCCAGACAGGGACCGACATTGGCTATGTGCAGACCGATGTCGGTGACTTAGGGCAGATAAACACCGGTGTCGACAAGGTGAAAACCGACGTCGGTGATGGGGTAGTCGCAGGGAACCACATCGGTCGGGTGTAGACTGAAATGTGACCGACATCGGTCACTGAGACGAATTTTGGGTGGACAGCAAGCTGTCAAGGAGTCTCAAGCGCCCATATGGAGGACTTAAAGGGTATGTAAGCCTCAAATTCGTCATTTCCCTTCTTTACACTACTTGTTGCTCACTTATGGTATAAAACCAGGAAGTTATTGAAGAAGCAGAATAGGTAGATCCAGGAAACAGTGGGAGCTTGGCATGGATGAGGATGTGATTCCTTGGAGAAGAACCAAATAGGAGTTTTGGATGGAGTTGCCAGCTGGAATAAGCACTGAGAGACGAATAGATGTTCAGGATGAAGAAGAGCAGAAATGGATACGTGAGACAGAAGGCCACGGTATATGGTCTTGTATAAGCTGCAGGGCAATTGAGGTTTGATCATTGTGTTTCTCTTTACCAGGTTGGATAATATTAGCTACATTATCCTATTACTTTATGATGTGCTTGTTGCAGGGTTACATATACAGGGTATTGCTGAACTAAAGGTAAAGCTAGTTCAGAGAGGTGTGTCATGGAGAATCTGGGAGCAGCAAGATTCTTTGGCATGAGTGTGTTCTAGGGACATGGAAGGTCATATGTTGACTTTGTTTCAGGATGATTGTGTGAGACTGATTAGCACGTCGATGGTTGGACAGTTCACAGAACAAGTTTTTGATTCCATAATGAGGTTAAGTGCATGGTATGTACTAAACCTAAGTTTTTCCAAGCAGTGGGAGTTGTCACAAGTTTGGAGCCAATCCGAGAATGAACCATTGGAGGGCAGTTCAGTGGATTCTTAGAGGGACCAGCAGCAGGTGCACATGCTATGCAAGTTCAAGTTATTTTCTACATGGTTTGTAGATGTGGATGTGGCAGGTGATTTGGATGACAGGTTTTGCACTATAGGTTTTGTGGTGGTTGGTCTTCAAGAGTGATCTTGAAGAGGGATATAGAGCCAAGGGAACAAACTAGACAGAGTACAGGTATAGGTACAAGTTGCAGTTGTTTATCTCCAAGTAGGAGATTGTTAGGTTGTGGAGCTAAAAGCTTCAACTTTGCAGATGGAAACTGAAGGTTGCTGAAGATCCAGAAGTACCAGCATTGGTAGCATGACCAACGTCGGTCATGACCAGTGCAGAAGGCAACTGGCGATGACAGAAAGTTGGCCGACGTCGGCAAAACCAAGCAAGCAGGGACCGACATCGATCGCCTGTGTGTTCCAGAACTGTTCGTTGCATGAACAGTTAGTTAAGTGAACGAAGTGTTTGCATGTAAAGGCCAGCTAGAGTCTTGAGTTGCGTGGATAATTGTCTAAATTAAGAGTCTAAGTTATTGTTTAAGTCTGGGATCTATTTATAGACCCATTGGCATGTATTGTAATGTGTGCTAGTGAAGATAACTAAGTGTGTTTCTCCTAGTTCCACTAATGAGCTAAAAAGGAAGGCAAGGAAGATCCTTCCATGGTGAGTATGGTCAGTTGAATTGCAGGTTGCAGGTTCATGGGAGATCAACTTGAAGTACTATAGAGTGCTTGGTGTACTAGCAGGGTTGTTACTGACTGGTTGGAGAGGTGAACACCAATTCTATGTGTGAGTTAGTTGTTGGGACCATTTTTGGTAGGAGAGTGTTTTGAAGAAGAATTACTGTACACTTGAGGCGTGGGAAGCCTCTGTAAGGTGGAAGAGTGTGGCGGCTCTTTATTATATTCTTTTCTGTACAAGTATTAATATAAGATTGTATATTGTCTCTCATAGTCTGTGCTATTGGTGAATTCTAGTTACTTGTGCTTCTAGTTATTTCCGCATATTTAATTGCTTAAGTTTGGTAATCATATTGTGCTCTTTCTGAGGAGCAAGATCCTAACAAGTGGGATCAGAACAAGTGTGTTTGTTCTTGGATTCCCCATCAATTGGTATCAGAGCTAGGTTTGTTGTTCTAGGTACCTGTCATCGGTTGTATTGGCACTTCGATTCGGTTGCTTACAATTTACTTTATAGACATAAACTACAAACGATCTATTATATTTAAGAAATATTTTATTTGTTTTACTAAATTGTATAATATGTTGTCATTTTTGATGAAAATTTGACTTTTTGACTTTTTTTTGTTGTTTTGATCTTTTTGAGAATTGGGCATTCATAATTTGATGATTTCATCCCGTCGAGACAATATCATTCCACTTATGACATTACTATCATGAATGGGATGATATTGTCCTATATGGGATGTTTCTATCCAACGATGTTGACCTATTTTGGTTGATGTTGTGATTATACTGTTGACTCTTTTTGCTGAATATTTTGCTTATATACTACATTTTGTTGGATTTGAAGTTGATATGAATTTTTGTGTTCTATTTTTTTGTAGCATGATTTGCATGCACATGAGTTTTAATATAGGTGACACACGAGTACCTTGCTAGAGCTAGGGGTAGATGATGCAAATTGACAAATATTGGAGGAGGTTGGTTTATCGCATGTTGGATGATTGAGCCAAGCTACATATAATATGCCTTTGATGAATGTCTTGACGGAGAGGTGGAACCTTGATACATGTACTTTATGGTGGCCAATAGGTGAGATGACCATCACACTAGAGCATGTGTGGCGTATCCTACAACTACCCATTACTAGAGAGAGAGCCATGGTGATGGATGCAAAGGGTCTAGGATATATGCAGTGAAATCATACATATATGACATGTATACCATAGGGTGTCGATCAGGGTGGCACATTATTATTGGAGCAAATTGTATGATCAGATGTTCCACAATTGTGAAAATTTATATGTTTTATACATGCATCGATTGTAGCAGTAGGCGGAGGAGTTGTAGCTATCTCATATTTTATGTATTATATTGTTCCGTTGATTGAGGAGAGGCATACAATATATTCCTGGGGGTGTTGCATGCTAGCCTATTTATATCAAGACTTATATAGATTTACATTGGAGGTTGCATGTAGGTGTTTTTGGAGGAATGACCTTGTTGCATGTATGGGCATATGAACACATCATTGTGGTGTACCCATTTGGTAGCCCTCATAAATATTGGGTTCATCCTAATGTTTTTACATCTCAGTGGGTACTACCATGACAAAGGGGGTTAGTCACTATGAAGTACAGGGTGATTTTGGATAGACTGACACTCACAATGATTCAATAGTGGCCATATATGGGCTATGGGAGATGGCTAGAGGTTTTTTGAGAGAGACATCATATACATGTTAGTGTATGGTTGCGAAATCAATTTACAGGTGTATATGAGAGATTTCAATATGAACAAGTTAAAATTGACAATTTGGGTTGATTTAGGATGTGTCTTCAATGCCCTATCCTTGGATGTGGAGTGGTAGAATGGCTATTAGGGCAAGTTCGAGGTTAGGGCCCATAGGTGATGAATTGGATCCTCGTCCAATGGTGGAATGAGATCATGTAGTCCCATTGGTAGAGGGTGATGATGCAAGATGTACAACAACTTATACATAATGGTGAAAAAATGCACCATGGGTTGTATTATTTCTAGTTGTAGCAGATGATCCTAATGTTGTGCTAGCACCTTGTTAGGAATTTTGTGATCCAAAGTTAGTTTATTTTATGTTGTTAGATTAATATTTAGTTAGTATTTAATTTACTATTATACTTTGTTTTAAAATAAATTGTTGGTTCATGGGAAAGTTGGTTTTAACCCGAACCTGGTGTGAAAAATATTTTCTTTTACAATGTAATTTCTTCTTTGTTTGCATTGAAATTTGGGCCAACTGTGGTGTGGTATCAGAGCATGGTGTTTGAAGCATGGTGAAAAGCAAGTGGGTGAAAGATGAATTCCAAAAAATGGTATGAGAGTAAAATAATTTTTATTTGGATGGTCTAAAGTTTAGACTTTGGAAAATTATTCAATATTTAATTTTTCAATAGTCTTATAGTACATTTGAAAGAAATAAGCATGTGTACTCGTGTTGTATGGCCATATGCTTGGATAAGGCATATCTTAGATTAATCTTTTTGAACAGAATATAATGTTTGAGAAAGCTTCATTATGAATAAGAATGATTTCAAAAGATTAAATTTGGAAAAATAGATTTTTTGTACCCCTTTTTCATTTGAGAAATCTCTATGAGCGTATATGCAATGTTGGAAGTGAGCTGCTCAGTGTTTTAAATCTTTTTTGAGTTTCTAGAGATCAAAATCTATATCCAAGGCATCTCAGAAGTTTTTCAAAGCTGGAATTTGTAGAAGTACGGCCTCTCCAACGCGCCACCACTTAAAAAAAACTCATTCCCCTTATCAAAATCTTTTCTGAAAGTCCAAAACAGTCCAAAAAAATTGCATAATACTGCTTTGTATAGAATTATACAGACCGTTGTTGAAGATTGAAAGTTTCAACAATTTTCTGGGCAGCCATGGCATTGGAAAATTTGAGATAATAAGTTTTTTTATTTTTCTAAAGTTTCATGTGTTTTTTTGAACGGTATAAGGGTTTGTGGGTCCCAGTGATGTAAAGCGCTGGAATCTACTTAGCCAAAATATTCTCAAATGAATTATTTACCATGCCCAAGTTTTTATTTCATTATTCATAAAACAGATAACCAGGTTCATATATAAGTTTCTGTTTGCATGACTTTGTGAATGCTCTTAGAGCAATTGGAGAAGTACCTTTTGTAAGTCACTCTTCATGGAGGTCAAGTGTTCAACTCTCAAAAGTGCCAAAAATCTCTTTTTGCAAAGGGATCATTTAAATTAATTTTGAAAAATAGAAAAAATAGTACCAGCTATGACCATCTCTACCAAATTTTGAAACACATTGCCATTTTTTTTGTCAAAGTTACTTTTTTGGAACCTAGACTCAGCTTTCCAACGAGTATATGCAAGGAGGGGTCCATCATGTCTTGATATGCAATTTTAATCCCCGTAAACTAGTCAAAATATTTGAATTAGCATTGAGAGGGGGTCTGCCTACCCTGAGAGAGGAGCAAAATTTGAAACTGTTATATCTTCTGCATACAGTGGCCAAATTCTTCATATGACCACTCGTTTTTCATGGAAAAAGATTTTCAAGAGCATCAATGCAAGCATTTTTTGATTATGACAGGTAGATATGTTTTTCGTATATTTTGAATAAACTATGCATTGTAATGAAATCAGGGGCATTTTCAGATCAAATCGACACCGTTAAAATGCAAGTTTTTTTTTCTGTTTTATTATGCTTGTATTCTCGAAGAACAAATAATATCTCACAAGTCCTAGGATCATTTGTAAAACAAAATCTATTTCGAAGGTAAAGACAAAACTTCGATAGCATTCTTTACTTTTTTGCATCATGGCTAAAATTGTGAGTCTCATTTCTGACACTGGATGCCTAACTCCTAAGAATTATAAAGAATGGTCAATGAACATAGAACACATTAATATTCAATGACTTGTGGGATGCTGAAAAACAACCAACATTGTCTACTGAAGCCCAAAAACTTGTATAATTTCACAAACGTGACAGACGAGCTCTTGCATTATTAAAATCCACTTGCAATGCACAAGTCATAATTCATATAGAAGCTATCAAATCTGAAGCATGAAAAGCATGAAAACCTCTAAAAGACTTATATGATAAACAACTTGCTTACAAGAAAATTGATCTCCTTATGCAGTTGCTCAACACTAAACTCACTGATGATGAATATGTTTCATAATATGTGTCACACGTTCAGAGTTTGAAACAAGAATATGGCACTATTGGAGGAAAAATTAATGATGAAATGCTCATTTCTATTATTTTGAATGGTCTTAGTCCTAGCTACAAGAACTTTCTAGAGATGTTATAGCTTAGTGATAAGCTTAACAAATCTACATTTGATTCAATTTGTGAGTTGCTCACTCAACATAAGAGACAATTTGCAAAGAAGAAAGAAAAACCTATTGAGGATGCATGCTATATCAAAACAGGAAATCCATTGTATGAGCCCAAAGAGAAACATAGACACTCTAAGAGGCACACTTCTAGGCATACACATCATTCTAGACATAAGCATCATTTTGGACGTAGAGATCATTCAGGCTCTCCTAAGAATAGACATCATTCTTGTTCTCCAAAACATGAGCATCACCATAAACATTCACATGGACACACGCACAAGCACCAGAGTTATTCTTCATGTGGCTATTCTTCCTCTCATTCTAGTGGACATGAGACCATATGATACAATTGTGGTGGCATAAGACATCTCTCTACAGAATGTCCCTCTTGATGGAGGTCCTTTCAACATTGAGAGAAGGTAAAAGCACATTTTGCTGGTTCTTCCAACCATTCTGGTCATTCTTCTAGGTCTTCTTCTGGTTATTCTTCTGCATCTTCATCTGATGGATGGGATGACCACAAAGTTGAATGCTCCACAACTAATGACTATATCTTCTGAGATAGTGATTCACCCATCTTGTGTGAGCTGCTAGGCTCAAGATTGGGATTTGATGTAGTAGCATTTTTTGGATTATGTACTTTGCTTTTATAGATGTAGTGTTTCTATGATTTTTAATGTGGAGCATTTCAGTGATTTGTACTTGGTTTATTTGTTGCATGGCTTCTCACCTCTCGTCTGATAGGGGGAGAAGATATTGCATATTGGTTTTTTGATCAGTCATCGGTGATGTATGGTACGAGTCAACATTTTGTTGCTAACATTGTTAGTGCTGAGCAAAGGCCTACGAGAGATATTGGCGATTGTTGGGCATCAGTTTGAGATGTGCCATACATAGTATAGAGGGCAGTCACTTGTTGGACTGCTTCTGTGTGAGGATCGATGTAGTTGGACAGTGTGTGATCATGTTCTATTGTAGTGCAGGGATGATCAGGATGTAATCAGTCTAGGATGCATAATGTACTAGTTGCAGTTGTGACAGAGTCTACTTGGATGACTCATAGTTCTTTGCTCTAGTCTTTCTATACCCCTTTGGATCAAGGGGGAGTTTGTTAAGAATTTTGTGATCCAAAGTTAGTTTATTTTATGTTGTTAGATTAATATTTAGTTAGTATTTAATTTACTATTATACTTTTTTTAAAAATAAATAGTTGGTTCATAAGAAAGTTGGTTTTAACCCGTAACCACCCCTGAAAAACCTATAAAGCTTTTCACGTGCTTTGTAAATAATGATTTGGAATAATAAAATACAATTTTGGTGTGAAAAATATTTTCTTTTACAATGTAATTTCTTCTTTGTTTGCATTGGAATCTGGACCAACATTCCCAATACCAAGCGGAGGCAATGGAGATGGAGGAGGTGGAGATGGAACATGACCACCACTTGTAGGATAGTCTTCACCTCAACCTACAACACAATTGATTGATGGAGTTGTTGTAGCTATTATAATTGTGATATTTAAGCACGATTATCTATATGATTATTTTAATTTGTGTTAGTTGGTATTAGTTTAAAGTTTGTCACTAATGTATTCAAATAATGTGGTATTGTAGGTGATGCCTATTGGTTGATGATGGTAGATGCAATTATCTGTACTTTGGCGTAGAATGTGATTTCTGACATAGCGGGTAGTGACTTAGTAGAGTGAGTTGACCAAATTGTAGGTGAGCACACACATTTGTTTGATCCATATGAGATTGTTGTTACAACATATATTATAGTTTCTGATGGGCATGATGAATTATAGGTGAAACACGACAAATGACCTACACCAAGTCACGATTTTGATTTGTCTAAGGATTTTATCAAGCAACTTTATACTTAAAAGTCTGAGCATACACATGCCATGGTTTAGATATGGATACTTGAGAGTTGTATTAGATGATATAGGTCACACTCATGATCACTTGGAGTAGTAGGATAAGATGGGGCCTCATATTCGTAAGCCATAGGGCCTGTTAATAGTTATAGTTCAGATGACGAGGGTGCCCCCATTATTGATTGAAAATTATATATATATATATATATATATATGTATATATATAATGTGTATGATATTGTTTCACATGTGTTAGTCTTGTTTACTATGTATGATATATGCTTTGAATTTCCACATTTATGTATTGCATATCTATTTTTATGAGGAAAGCCAACCAATATTATTTGAAGGATGGAAAGAGCTACATCATTTCAGCCTACAAAGGTGATTCTAAAATTTATTTGGTAGGTGCCTCTAAAGCTATGAAGCTTATTAATGCTAGTGGGAACATTTATTTGCTTTTTTTTGTGAGATATTCAAGATGAAGAAGTGGCTACAATAAGACTTCCTATAGCACGTATGCCAATAAAGAGCATAAGTTTATGGGAGAGTTAGTGAAATACTTGAAGGAGGTTTTCCATGAGCCTATAGGGTTACCACCAGATAGGCCTATTGAGCATGGAATTCATTTGCTACCCAAAAATCAACTTATGAATATCGGGTTATATAGACAGTCCTTGAAGGATGCTAATGAGGTACAACAAAAATTACTCTTTGATTAATCAAGGTGTAATCCATCCTAATACTTATCCATGTGGTTATCCTATTGTTTTAGTACCTAATAAATATGGTTCATGGAGAATGTGTGTTGATTACAGGGCACTAACAAGATAACTATCATGAATATGTACCCTCTTTCATGAATTAATGATATTATAGAAAAAATTTAACATGCCAAGTATTTTACTAAGCTTGATTTGAAATTTGATTATAACCAAGTGCAGATTAAGGAAGAGAACATTTGGAAAACAACATTCAAAACAAGGCAAGGGTTGTATGAGTGGTTAGTTATATCTTTTAGGCTATGTGATGCACCAAACACCTTAATGCAGTTGATGAATGAGGTAATAAAGCTATTTATATATTCCTTTGTCATTGTATATTTTGATGATATTCCTATTTTTTTAATCATGATGAGTGTATTAATCATCTTAAACATGTTTTACAAGTTTTGAAGGAGAACTAACTAATCTTGAATGAGTAGAAATGTGAGATTGATCAAAAATCACTTGTCTACTTGGGGCATGTGGTTTAAAATGGAGAATTGAGGATTGATTTGATGAAGGTAGAGACCATATTGAAGTGGCCAAAGCCTACCAATGTGATTGAAACAAGGAGCTTTGTTGGAGTAGTTAAATATTTTAGTAAGTTCATCAAGAACTTATCATCCGTAGCTGTACCTTTGCATGCCATGAAAATAGGTGGTAAGACCTTTGTTTTGAGTAATAAGCAACAAAAAAAAATTTGATTTTTTTAAATACAAGATTATTCATGTTCCGGTATTAGCTTTACCTAACTTGTAGCTGCCATTTGAGGTGGAAACAGATGTTAGTGATTATGATATGGAGCTATCCTACAATAAGGAGGTAAGCCGATATGTTATCATCTAGAGTTATTCCATGGTTCTTGATAGGACCTGGGCTCACAAAGCTCTAACACCGATTATCAGAATTAAGAGCACACTTGATTACCTTTGTATAAGAAACTAAACACATAATTTAACCAGAAGTAAAATGTAACTAGAATTCAAAAATAACACAAAATTTGAGAGACAATACACAATTGTATTCAAATCATTCCAAAAGGAAATACAATGAAGAGATAACACTCTTCCCATACCTCTTGGGTGTACCAGTAACTCTCCCTCAAGAGTTCTTTCTCTCACACAACCAATTTCAACCACAACTCAAACACAGAGTTGTACCCTCCACCAGTCAGTAACAATATTGCCAGTACACAAGTACTCAAAGTACTCCAAGTAAATCTCCCTTGATCTTGCAACAACCTGCAAATCAAATGATCTTACTTATCATGTAGATCTTCTACCTGATCTTGCAACAACCTGCAGATCAACCTGGTCTTGCACACCTGCAAACCTAGATCTTACAATCGAAAAGATCTCTTACTTGTTCTTGCCTCACCAAGTCCTTATGATTCTCCCTTGGATAGAACCCTTCTGATTCTACAGAATTCCTTTGGTTCTACAAATTACAATACAACCCCATGAGTCTATTATATAGATCCCATGCAAACAATAATTAGACTTCTAATTACAATAATTAGAAACACAGCTCCAATATTAAAATTAGTCTTTACATGCAAACAACCGATTCATTAAACAAACTATTCGTGTAACTAACAGTTATAGAACCACACAGGCAATCAATGTTGGTCGTTGTTTGTCTGGAGATGACCGACGTTGGCTGATCCATAACTGATGTCGGCAGCTTCTTGTCCACTTCTGACCGATGTCGGTTGCCCTGACTGACACCGGTTACTGTGACACTCAGCACCTCCTCCATGTTTGCATCAGTGAAGCTTTTAGCTCCATAACCTAACAATCTCCCACTTGGAGATAAATAGCTACACCTATACTTGTACCTGTACATCGTCTAATTTGTTTTCTGGCTTGTATCCCTCTTCAAGCTCAATCTTGAAGACCAACCACCACACATCCTATGATGCTTCACCCAACACCACCAACTCTGGTCTGCACATGACCGACATTGGTACCTACCTGTTCGACGTCGGTTCTACCTAACTGACGTTGGTAATTGTGTTTTTCTGTGAGTGATGACTTTTTACCCGCGAGCTCACCTTAGATCAAAACCCTATCCAAACTGCTCTGCTCAGAGTTATTAGCCCCTGTGACTGATTTATGTCCATCATCTTCTCTTTGAAAACCAAGGCTTTCCTATTTTTGTCAAAAACATCAGATTTCCTCTTTATGCCATAAACCTGATCCTTTCTTGTAGCATGTGTTTCAAGAAACCTCACTTTCTTTTGTTGCTTACATAAATCTCGATCTATGATTTTCGGATCTGAACTCTTATCCTTTGACTCAAGAACATGCATCCCCTTCTTATTCATGTGACCAAGCCTACGGAGCCACATCTTCGAATCTACATCTGAAGTAGATAAATCAGAAGGAGAATCAGTAATACAAGTAGATAGATAAAGAGTACCTACTTTCTTACCTCTTGCTAAAACAAGTGCACCCTTGGAAACTTTCCAAAAATCCCCTGTGAGAGTTACTGTGCATCCCTCATCACCCAACTTTCTAACAGAAATCAAGTTTTGCTTCAGGACTGGGACATGCATGACCTCCTTCAACACTCATGTGTTGTCCATCTGTAATTTCAGCTACACTTTCCCTTTGCCAACCATTTGACAAGGCTTACCATCCCCTAAATAAATCTCTCCAAAGTCTCCTTGGACATAATCATGAAAAGATGCTCTATTTGGGGTTGCATGGAAAGAGGCACCAGAATCTAAAACCCAAGATTTCACTTTATCCAAGGAAAATACAAGAGCATCCTGTGCAACAATATCTTCAACATCTGCTTCTTCATTTCCTTCATGCTGATCTTCAACCAACCAACAATTTTTCTTTATGTGCCCTGCCTTTCCACAATTCCAGCAGATTATTCTGCCATACTTGGATTTGGATTTCTTGCCTATCTTTGACCTTGATTTCCCTTGCTCGATCTTCTCTCTTTGCTTTCCCTTGCTTTCAACACGTAAAGCATTCCCTGATGATTCACCTGTGCTTTTCCTGTGAATTTCTTCATTTAAGATTACGCTAAAAACATCATCAATTTTCAAGATATTTGAAGCAGATGTAGTATTACTAACTGCCATTACCAAACTATCCCAACTTTCAGGTAATGAGCATAAAATTAAGAGAGCCTTAATTTCATCATCAAAAATGATATTGACTGAAATTAACTGATTTACTAATCCATGGAAATCACTACGATGACTATGTACCGATCCACCATCCAACATTTGCAAATTAAATAATTGCTTCATAAGAAATACCTTATTCGAAGCTGAGGGTTTTTCATATTAATTTTTCAAAGATTCCATTAACTCTACCATTGTCTTAGCCTGTGATAAGTTGGAAATCACAGACGATGCCAGGCTCAACCTTATAGATCCCAGAGCCTTTTGATCAAAAACCTTCCATTCTTCATCTTTCATATCTGTGGGCTTGCATGCAACCCCACCCAATGGTACATATAGATCTTTTTGATATAGATAATCTTCTATCTGCATCCTCTATAATTGATAATTCTTGCCATTAAATTTCTTCATTCTTAGCTTACTTTCTTCTGCCATTGCTTTACTCCCACTCAATCAGAAACCCCTGAGAGTGACCTGTAATCAAACACTAACCTGCTCCGAACCAGGCTCTGTGAACCTACAACCTGGCTCTGATAACACTTGATAGGACCTGGGCTCACAAAGCTCTAACACCAATTGTCAGAATTAAGAGCACACTTGATTACCTTTGTATAAGCAACTAAACATGAAATTTAACCAGAAGTAAAATGTAACTAGAATTCAGAAATAACACAGAATTTGAGAGACAATACACAATTGTATTCAACTCATTCTAGAAGGAAATACAATGAAGAGATAACACTCTTCCCACACCTCTTGGGTGTACCAGTAACTCTCCCTCAAGAGTTCTTTCTCTCACACAACCAATTACAACCACAACTCAAACATAGAGTTGTACCCTCCACCAGTCAGTAATAATACTGCCAGTACACAAGTACTCAAAGTACTCCAAGTAGATCTCCCTTGATCTTGCAACAACTTGCAAATCAAATGATCTTACTTACCATATAGATCTTCTACCTGATCTTGCAACAACCTGTAGATCAACTTGGTCTTGCACACTTGCAAACCTAGATCTTATAATCAGAAGGATTTCTTACTTGTCCTTGCCTCACCAAGTCCTTATGATTCTCCCTTGGATAGAACCCTTCTGATTCTATAGAATTCTTCTGGTTCTACAAATTACAATACAACCCCATGAGTCTATTATATAGATCCCATGCAAACAATAATTAGACTTCTAATTACAATAATTAAAAACACAGCTTCAAGACTAAAATTAATCTTTACATGCAAACAACCGGTTCGTTAAACAAACTGTTCGTGTAACTAACAGTTATGGAACCGCACAGGTGACCGACGTCGGTTGCTGTCTGTCTAGAGATGACTGATGTCGGCTGATCCATGATCGATGTCGGCAGCTTCCTGTCCACTTCTGACCGACGTCGGTTGGCCTGACCAACGCCGGTTACTGTGACACTCAACACCTTCTCCATGTTTGCATCAGTGAAGCTTTTAGCTCCACAACCTAACAGTTCAACTGTAAATTATTATAGATATGATAAATAACTATATGTTCTTGTCCAAGTGGTCAAGAAATGTAAAAATTATCATATGGGTAAATAAAGTAATGTTCATATGTATCATCAACCTCTCCAATATTTGCAAGCTCAAATTAAACTTTAGAAAGCTAGCCACTATAAGTGGATGGGTTTTTTTTAATAATTTCATTTGATTATCCAATATAAGAAAGTTATGAGTAACAAAATAGATGATATGTTATTTGAACCTCATTTACTTTTAGCCATGGGCACCATAACTCTTCTTGAGCCCTTCATGTGTGATCCTTATGCAGAGGGATATGAACACGATGTAGATTTTGGGGAACCATTTCTTTAGGTAAAGAGGTCTAAGGTCTAGGTTTTGAGACCTAGGAAGATTATTGCATTCAAGATGGGTTGCTTTACAAGTTGGGTAAGCTTTGTGTGCTTAAAGAGGAAATAATTCAGCTAATGAGGGAAGGACATACTTCAAAGATTGCATTACATTTTGGTGTTTCAAAGACTATTGCACATCTACAAAGGTGTGTTTATTAGCCTAATATGTATCTTAATGTTGCCAAGTTTATAAGACGATGCATTATTTTTAGTACAAGGAATCTTAGTAACATGAAGTTGGGTTTGTATATGCCATTACCAATTCCTTCTAGGCCATGGGAAAATATTTTATGGATTTTTTAGGTAGGTTGCCTATGTCAAGGGAGGGGAAAAATTATCTCTTTGTGGTTGTGGACTGATTTAGTAAGATGTGCATTCTTATTTCTTATAAGAAAACTCTCAATGGTAGTAATGTAGCTGAATTATTTATTGCCAATGTGGGTTCATTTTTGTTTACCTAGTTATATTCTTTTAGATCGGGACTCAAGATTTCTTGCTAAGTTTTGAGCCACATTATGGGAGAATATGTATACTAAGTCGAGACGGTCTACCACTTTTCACCCACAAAATGATGGGAAGACCAAGGTTTGGAACCATACATTGGTACAAATCTTGAGAGGGTACAATGGGAAGTATCCCAAGACTTGGGATGAGAATTCGGTGTATATTCAACATTCCTAAAATAAGATGGTGCATTATTATAATAGTAAAAATCATTTTTAAACTTGTTTTGGCTACATATCTCCACGTGCATTTGATGCTGTTTTTAGACATCCATACAAAGGAAACTAGAAAGTGGACCAATAAGTCCACAAAGCTAAAAAGTTCATCAATAAGTTTCAACTTATTCACCTCCAAGTGCAAGAAAGGTTGAAAGAGTCACAAACCAAGTATGAAGCAAGGCATGACTGGCATAGGACTGAGCATAAATTCCTTGTTGAAGACAAGGTATGATTATACTTGGGTAGTGAAAATCTCCAAAGTAAGGCTAAGAAACCTAAGCCTCTAAGGTACGGTTCATTTAAAATTATTGAACAAGTGGGAAAGATTGATTTTAAACTTGATTTGCCTCCTTACATGAAGATATATTTAGTTGTTAATGTTGAGAACTTACATCTTTTATAGCCTTTTATATTAGATAATGAAGATGAAGGGCTATTATTACCTTAAATTTAATACCTCTCTCCTGATATTCAGTTGCAATTGGAGGAGGATGTCATGCTACAAAGGAAGGAAAGGACAATGTGAATGGGAATGAAAGAACATTGGCTTGTTGGGTTAAAGGGATAGTTACTCGAAAAGGCCAAATGGTTTTTTAGAGAAGATGTGGGGAAGATATTTCCTTAAATAATAATTTCTTGACGCTTTTAGGGACATAAAAGCCTAAAATTGGGGAGGTATGATCCAAATATGGATCCATTGTACTAGTCATGTATGCTAAATGTTTCCAATATACCCAATTGTGTAATTTATTCATGCTTGTATGACACTTATTCATGCTTGTATGACACTTATGTAAGAAATTTCATGTGCAAAACATCAATTCGAATATGTTATAGTGGTAGATTCAGAGTGGGGGTGATTCAGACATCTCCATGGTGATGAAGGCAATATGTTTAACTATAAAACTAAAGGGTTTGCTTAAGATAGCATAACCACCATTATTTATAGGGTGGTAGTTGTGTAGCTACTAGTGATTATAGGTAGAAATTACAAAACTACCTCGATAGTTCAAAGCCACCTGTTTGCATATGCTGACAGTTTTGCCACCAAAACAAATCTCGAAGTTGAATGGTTTCAAACAATTTTTCTTTTCATTTTTAGTTCATTTAAGCTTCTTAGGGGATTATAAAGATGAGATAACATAAATATAGGTCATGTGCAAGGCATAAGACATCATAAGATCTTGGAATTGGAATTACATTGCAAGTTAACAAGATCGGATCTTGGTTCAGGTTGTCTTCAATTTTTCTTAACTATTTAGTGGTTGTTTTAGTGTTGGTACATTTTGATAAGTGTCTGAAAGGTACAAAGCAATATTTTATGCAAGGTTTGGATGTGGACTAATGAAGCTCTATTCATGAAGGCTAAATTACGGTAGTTTCTTGTAAATTTTCTAAATTACAGAGTAAAAATGGAAGTGCAATTGCCTCACCTAGCCGGAGTTTTTTCTACCTTGGGTTTCTCCAAGATAAATCCTTGTGTTATTATGTTTTGTGTTATCTTTTATTATCATTTATAGTTCATTATTTTATACTTTCATTTACAACACTTCATAGATCTATTTTTTCAAATCAAACTAGTATAAAACAATAGCTTATTTAACCCTTTGTTGAGCTACAAGTAAAGGATCCATTTTAATGAAGATTAGAGTGGTTTAACTACTTGGTTTACAAATCATATGTGCACCCCACCCAAAAGTTAAAAACCATGTAAGTTTCAAAGGATTAATTGATGTAGTGTTGAGTAATAACACCCCAAGCCAAAATGCATATATTTAATCTCAAACTCTATCACTTATGCTCTATGTATCACATTTTTATATGCAACACTCAACATGCGTGCCACCTTTGTGTAACATCATCGAGAAATGTAGTGTGCATCATCAAAAATTACATGCAATGTCAAAAATCTACACATTACCCTTTGGCATTCCTGTTATAAATCAAATTTGTACCCTTGATAGGGTGATTCAAGCCATCTCAATTTGAGCTATGTAATGGGATTGATCCTAGGTTGTGGGTAACCTTTAGGTGGATCAAACATATACATTATAGGGCTAGCTCTTTTTGATGTATCAATTAGGCTCTAATACTAATTTGCAAAGGAAAAGGGGAAGGAATAACATGAAAGTAAACTAACCAAGGGGGAAACACACCAAATAAGTTGATCACTACCAACCAGATGCATGTGTATATATAAACCAAGAGAGTAAACTTAAAATACACTACTCCTAATCTGAATCTCTCACATCAGCACGTCAATGTGGAGGTTGTGATATATTATTAGGCTAGGATTACTAATCAAGAGTTCATGCAATGACACTAATGAAGAGACATACTCACTTAACCCTTACACTACACTAATACACTTCACATGACCTGAAAAAGAAGTTTTTAAACTGCATATAGGTGTTTGAATAGGACAATATGCCAAAGAAGACTAAACAAATCACTTGACAAGATCAAACATCCATGAACACACACTAATTACACTCATAAAAAGAGATAAACCAATAGTTTTTCATTAATAAAAGGCATACAAATGGTAGGACTTGACCATACCCAGGTGGAGGATCCATACAAAGCCAAAACAAGTTTGCATTTATAGAGAATGAGATTAGAAGAGATAGAAGGGGCATAGAAGAGAGTAATGACAAGTGTCAAACAAAAGTTATAATCAAGGATGTTGGATAATAGTTTCATAATATTTTCAAGGACATGTGTTGATTCTTTGATGATGTTTCTTCTACAAATGGCATGGGGGATTCTCTATTTGCTTGACACCTTTGTCTTCTTCAAACTGCCATTCTCTTGGCTTGAAATGTGACAAGTATCATTACGTGGTCATAAACTTAGCTTTAAATGTCCTTTGATCTAATCTTTGACACTTTGCATTTGTTTAGGAGTCTTCTTAAATTGACATTATAATGATGATCATAACTCCTTATGTGTCTTAAAACCCATTAGTCTCACTACACCTTTCTTACTCAAAAGCCTCAAATCTTGATTTTGTCTTCATGAATGCAACCTATCTACTTGAAAGGCCTATCTATGTTATAAAAAACTTTTTTAAACGCCTTTGGATGCATCAAACACTCACAAATACTTAATTTTCACCTAAAGCCCATACTTGTCAATTCTTCGTAGCATTTTAAAACACACAAAGCTCCTTGTGTATAAAAATACACAAATGATGTTGGAAAACTAAGCATAGTTTTGAGTACCTATTATAATATTATAGCTCTGCACAACATTTCATGACCAAACTCTGAGTGGAAGTGTACTTATTTCACCTATTTTTCTCTCCAATTAGCCCTCAATTAGGTCTCTAAGCCTAGACACTAAGATTTGGATCCATACCTCTCTCATAGGAGTGAAACCCAAAATAAACATTTGATTCACTTCCAATACTTTCTGATCAAGCTCCGTGTCCAATTTAAAGGTTTGACACAACTTTCCATGCTCCTAAATAGCTTACAATAGTCATTTTAGCCCTTTTTCATACATGATACCTCCCACATGTGCCAAATAATGGCTTGATAAGGTGATCAAGAGAGTTATGAATATTTTTTAGTTCATTTCAAGGATCATCCAATCTATTTTGAGTGTTTAGAAACACTATCTCTCTCATCAGGTCATTTTTAGTCTTCATAATAGCTTGAAACTTGCTTATCATCTTAAAGATGATTCATAAAGCCTAAGGCCTCAACCAATGAACTAATGCCACAAATTATAAGTATACAAGGGTATGTAACATTCCAAATGAGCTTGGGTTTCCATACAAATCCTCTGTATGGTTATGATCTTAAGAAGATGCCTCTCGGGCTAACAACCCTATAATTGTGAGGTCAAGAGAGAGATTTATGTTTGAAAAACTATCTTAGAGTTTAGTTTTGATATTAAACACCTTAGGGAGGTATTTTACAATCATATTGACATATCCTAATTTTATTATTACCATTATTCTCCATATACCTATTGTAATGTTCATTGGTTGATGCTTAGGGCTTATAATCTTCCTTTACACTCTTGACCCTAACAATTTACCTAAGCATTTCCTTTCTTGCCCAGTGAGTTCAAGCTCATGAAATAATATTGAATCATACTATTTAATTTTTTTAGTATTCTTAATCCTCAAGATACCCTTGAGATATGCAAGACTCATCTTGTTACAACAAGCTCAAAATTTCATGAATCTTGTTACATCTTGATTCATCGCTAAGCAAACTATTTGATTGTCCATGGATAATTACAGTTAATTTTTTTAATTTGGGTTAATTTTAACTAAGCTTTGAGATATATGTTGTTATGGGATAGTAGGATATTGTTTAGGTTATGTGATTACATTAGTATGAGTTAGCTGTAGTGTATATGTTTACATTATAAACATATTGATTTGTTATTTCAGCTATATTTTATGATGTATGTATATCATGTTGATATGGTCTAACTACCTACTTGTTCTGAGGTTGACGTAGGAGAACTCATCCCTTAGAGTGTGATGAAGGGAGATCATAATTAGAGATTGATCTAGATGGAGATGGAAGAGGATGATAGAGAAATTAGCTAGAACCCTACACACACCACATTAGTTAGCACATGTTAGAATGCATAATAAACTGTTAGCATAGTGTGTTTATTGCTATTTGTATTAGATAGTTATTTGCTCATAAATTTTTAGCATAATTTAATGATTTTATGGAACTCATTTTTCACGATTAACGTGTGTGATCATTAAATGCTGGTAGAAACATGATTTGCATAGTTAAATTAAATATGGATTATTGATTTATAAATTTATCATTAAGTTGTTATGGCAGTTGGAGATACTAATTAAATAAGTGAATTTACTAATTTTTATAATTAATGTTAAAATAAATAAAATTTAGAAATTTCCAATTGAGAGAATAAAATTAAAAAAAAAAGAATAAAATCAAAAAATAATAATAAATAAATAAAAAGGGAATGGTCTAAAATTAAGAAAAACAAACAGAAAGAAATTCTTAAAATAATGAGAAAAACAATGCTAAAAGGAAAAATCTAAAAAAGCAATGCCTTTTTTATATTGATATAGAATATTAAAGAATATCATAAGAGAGATAGTCAAGAGAGTAGAAGGGGGTGTAATATACAAAATATAAGAGGCATTTGGTAGATATTGGAGAGGAAGCAAGGACAAGTACAAAAAGAATAATTATACAGGCTTCTAGGTGGGCACTTTTGTTCATGCCAAAAACTTTATATTTTATATGTGTGTCATTTTACATAACCATTATTATTGAATTAATTTGGCAAAGAATGTATAAACTATGCATCCCAAAGTAAATGAGTATATGCTAAATTTATTCAAACCAGACATAAGCGTTGCCCTGCATATAACATACTTATATTTAACAGATTTACAAAAGATGTATATATATTTATGTATCTATAGAGAAGCATCAATAAATTGAATTGTTTGAGATGTATAAACACCAAAATATAAGACATATACCTAAGAAATGAATCGTGCTACCTAAGTCAATTCTATAGCGAACTATATTTTGTAGTTATGCAACGTGTGTGTGTGTGTGTGTGTGTGTGTGTGTGCATATATAGGGTGATTCATATACAATATATGTGAACAACAAATGTATATACAATATAGATACTATCTAATGGATTATTTAGTCAATCTTTAAACTGAGTTATGTTTCTTTTAGAATCAAAAGACCTCCATGGCGATTCTATAATTTCTCTTTAAAAATAGATTTTACATAATGAAGGTTATTCATGGACAATGAGTGAGTAAAATATCCATACGACTATGTCATAAGCTTATGTAAAACCACATAACCTCATATGCTTGTGTTTCCATACGAGAATACATCTTTAAATCAAACCCATATATGATCATTTTACGCCAATATTCCCCTATATGGATGCTATGTCTTCCTTATGTTTTAAATAAGAAGGGTGGAAACTCGATATATATGTAATTGGTCTATATATTCTATATTTCATATATAAACATATCACCACAAAATTGATAATATGATAGTGTGGTAATATATGTTTATATGTATATTTTAAACATATCACCGTATATGATAATATAAGTGGGTAGGTGATCATATCAATATTACCATAGTTTATACATTAGCTTGTGTTTAAAATAAACCTGATGTATATTGTATATGTGGGTGTATAATGAGTAAAAGTATAAAGTTATACTATGAAGATTATGTAACATGTTTTAAAAACTAGCCATGTATTCATCCATTTGCTTTTACATATATATTTGAATGGATTTTATAATTATAATAGTTGCAGTCATAAAATGTTGATATGATTTTCATATATATGTTTATCACCGATCCTGTTAAATTTTGTTTATATCTAAAATAAGACTAAGATTAGTAGATTGCTCTAAATGGGCATAGAACTTGTATCTTGAGACTAATAACAAGTGGACCCCTAATATAATTTCACCTAATGTCTTATATCTTATTGTGTAAATAATTGTATGGTTATGCTTCTTATAATGGTATATATGTAGCTATACACTTATTGATATCATAATATGCTTTAGGCAAAGCATGTGAGACATACATAGCTAAATCATAGTATTTCATTATATCATGATAAGGTTTATGATTTGGGATCACTTTTCATATATATGGGTTGAGAAATAAAAATACGTATTGTAGATATAATACTATAATAATCTATGTATTTATAAATTATTAATGTTTTTCTTAAAATGATATAGGTATACATATGTCGATAGCCTATACTTGTACTTAGGGGTGTGTTCTTCTATTTATAGTTCCATTGGTGGTTTACAACTATATTATGTATAATATAACTTTATGTATGCATGCATACAACCCTAAGAGTATAACAAATGCTAGAATAGAATATTATGTGTTTCATAGGATCTGAGGCTTTCCTTGTTATGTCTAATTGCTTGAATAGAAGCTTATGTTTTCATACATTTATGACTACTTAATTTGGATTGATTGTGGTATTTAGTAGTTATGCTTAAGAACACTAGACTATGATAATATGGGTTATCATAGGTTGTAGTATGCTTTAAATTTAATTATGGTAATTAGAATCTATAGTTAAATATGTATTTTATCTGGGTGGTATAAAATATAGTCATTATTTCTAGTATGAGATAGATAATAATGTGATATTTATTCATACGTTTGATGAAATAAATGTATGTTTTTTTATTATTCCTATGTTTATCATGTATGTAAAATGGTTACTAGTAGGGTGTAATTTGTATGAATCTATTGGTTATATTATGCTAACCAAATATTGCATTGCTAATATTGAGTAGATAGTGAGATAGACTTCACTGGCTTACTAGCATCACAATGTCAGATGATGGTAATCTGATCAAGTGGTGAGTATGAATTTTGAGTGATCCATAGATCATTTATTATTTTAAAACTTTGGTCAAAGTAATTTTTAATGAGACATTATCATTTCATGAGTATGTTTTACATGTTTGTGCAATATCTTAATATGGAATGGATTTCTATGATACACCACATGTTTAGTTTTAGAAATCATACACACACAAATACTAGCTTGTCTCTTTAGATTCCTACACCATCACTATCTATTCATCTATGAAGGAAGGGCCATTCCTTAATGGGATTAGTGTGGGGGATTATTATTCCATGGTTGATGTAAAAAATTAATTAGATGATGCTCTCCCTCCCCACAACAGTACTATTTTTGAAACGATGCTTGAGATTACCACAGATACTAGAGTTCAAAAAATTATGCTCTATAGATCCATGTATCTTATATATGTACATTATATTTTATTATACTTATTATTGAAATATTATCATGAAGAGTTTTAATTACTTATATATTGTACATTGATAGTAGTGGTTGTAGGCATGTATCATCTGTGTCTGGTTATTTGTAATTACTTTATATATTTGTATTATGAAGTGTTTCTTATGATGATAGTGATAAGAGATGTATGATATAACATATCTCATTATAGTTATTACATAGAGTATTTTATATGATCATTGCTTGGATTCTCATAGTGTAATGTATTTATAGTACACGTGTTTAAATTTTTAAAAAATCATGTATTTCTAGGTAGGTCCTAGTGAGGATGTTACATGTGGTATTAGAGCTATGGATAGAATTATAGGAACTAATGAGTCCACTAACATTTTTATATCCTTATGTTGACATAAAAAAAGATGGTGAAAGCTAGAGTTTTTGGAGAGGGTCTATCGAATGCCAATGACAATAACCCTCCATTTGATCCTAGTTATTTTGCTACTGAGCAATCTTCAAAGATGGATCAGATTCTCATAGCCATGAATGAGACCAAGGATCAGATTATAGCTCTAAAATAAGTGGTTCATGGTCATGAAGAGGAATAACAATAGGATGTACCTGAAGAGCATCTTTTTGAGCAAGAAAATCCTCAGGATGTTAGAGCTGAGGTCACTATGGGATTAGATAGAGACATAAAGAAGGTGAAACCATGCAAGTTAGATGGAACTATTCTAGGAGACAAAGCTGAGGCATGGCTGACTAAGATGAAGAATTATTTCAAGATTTGAAATTACTCCAAGGTCACCAAGGTAGTTTGGGGAGGATACTAGTTGGATGGTGAGGTAGCTATGTGGTGGGACAAGAGGTTGGAAATGAATATTAACTCAACCACCACTACTTGGGATAAATTTTTGGCATTATTCAAGTTAAGGTGGCCCACATAGCTTTATTTTGACCAGAAGCTCATAGATTTATAGAATTTGAAGTAGAGAGGATTATCGATGAATGAGTATTGGGAACAATTAACCAAAATTTTGAAGTACATACCTCAATAACATGGAGATGAGAGGTTCATGATTAGAAATTTTATCATGGGATTGAAAACCTAGATTGGTGGAGAGGTGGATGTTCCATTATGGACCAAGTTTTTGAGAAGGCGATCAAATAAGAACATAAGTTGAAATCTCTTTCATAGGCTAGGAACAAGTTCACAATTTTTTTTGGAAATTATAAGTCAACATTCAAAAATAAGAATTAGAAATAGAGGAGTGAAGACTCTAAGAAGTAGTTAAAAAGTCATAATTCCAAGTTCAACAATGATCCAGGCAATAAGAAATATGGCAATGGATCCAAAGGCAATTTCAAGGGAAACCAATAGATTGATAGGAAAAGACTACTTGGAGGTTGTTTCATTTATAAAGATGACCATTATGCTTATGATTTACCTTAGGACAAGTCAAAGGAAAAAGGTCCTAATCCTTAGTAGGGTAGTTTCCAACAATGGATTCATGTAACAATTGACAATTGACAAGCCAAATTTTAAGCATTACCCATAGAGCTATTAGGTACTTTGTTTGACCATCTAGTTTCCATTTTGATAGATACAAGGGTAATTGAATGTTTTATAGCTCCTCCAATGCTTAGTAAGTTAATTAGAAGAGATAGATTAATATATAATGCATGGTCAGTATAGTTTGGGATTGACTCAAAAGTCATGGTTGACAAGTGTTTAGTTGAAGTAGAGATTAAGTTGCCCAAATTCACAATAGTTTTAGATCTATATGTAACACCACTAGGGTCATATGATGTGATCTTAGGAGTCAACTGGATTATGAAACATAAGACCAATATTGATTGCTACTTGAAACAGGTTGAGTATCTTGATGATTTTGAATATTAGACACAAATTTAGGGTGAACAAAGAGAGTTGAGGCTTAGGTATATATCTGCAATACAACTCAAGAGGGCTCAAGAAAAATCTACAATACAAATCAAGAGGGATCAAGAAAAAGGGTGTCAAGCATTTATCATCAAGATAAATGAAATGAAAGAATCTAAGAAATGATCTCTTGAAGATTACCCATTTCTTAGATATTTTCATGATGTGTTTCTCAAAGACTTGTCAGGTTTGCCTCTTAGACATGAGTTCAATTATTTTATTGACATCATACTTTATTTGAAACCATAATTTAAGGCACCATATAGGATGAAAACTACCAAGTTGGTTGAATTGGAGGCTCAAATCCAAGAATTGTTGGCAAAAGAGTTGATTAGGCCAAACATGTCACCATGGGGTACACCAGTTGTCTTTATCAAGAAGAAGGATGGTACCCTAAGGATGGTACCCTTTGACTATACATTGATTGAAAAATGTTGAACAAGGTAACTTTAAAAAATAGGTATCTACTAACTCATATATATGATATTTTCAATCAAATGAGGGGAGAAATAGTCTTGAGCAAGATACTATCAGTTGAGGATACATGATGAGGATATTCTAAAGACATCATTCAAAACTTGTTATGGGAACTATGAATTCATAGTGTTACCATTTGGGATGACTAATGCTCTAACAACATTCATGAATCTCATGAATAGTATGTTCAGATATTATCTAGATTAATTTGTTTTGGTTTATTTGGATGACATTCTTATATACTCTAAGAATGAAAAGGAACACCTTCAACATCTATAACTAGTTTTGCAATGGTTGTGAAAGCACAAGTTATATGACAAGTTGTATAAGCATACATTTTTACATGAGAGAGTCTAATACTTGAGACATATTATCTCTATAGATTGTATCTTAGTAGATCTGATCAAGATTAGAGCCATTATGTAATGGCCAATGCCAAAGAATGTGCATGAGGTAAGAAGTTTCATGGGGTTATTAGGATATTACAAGGAGTTCATTCTAAATTTTTCCAAGATATCTAATCTAATTAATTATTTACAATGAAAAAATCATAATTTTTTTGGTCAAAGAAGTGCAAATTAGATTTTTAAGAATTGAAAAGAAAGCTTACATTATCACCCATGTTAAGAGTTCATGACCCCAATGGTCAATTTTCAGTGATCGCGGATGCATCAGGGGATGGACTAGGAGGAGTCCTTATATAGGATGGTACAATAATGGCTTATAAATCAAGAAAGATAAAGCCTTATGAGGTGAATTATATCCTCATGGTTTGGACTTGTAGCAATTGTGCATGCTATGCAAGTGTGGTGGCATTACTTGTTATAAAAACCTTTTGAGCTTAAGATAGATAACTGATGACTCAAGTAAATTTTTACCCATCCAAATTTGAATAGTTGTTAGAGATGTTGGCTTGAATTCTTGAATGATTATGATTTTGACATCAACTATATCAAAGGAAAGAAAAATAGAGTAGTCGATGCTCTAAGTCACATAAGGTACGTAGCAGCTATAACTACTATCAAGAGTACTTTTAGGGATCGAGTGATTGAATTATCATTAGGAGATGAATTCTATGATTAGGTGCAAAAAGCATTATCTAAAAATGCTTAGAATGCTTGGTATAAAGGATTCATATTGGAGAGTGATGGTATTTTATGTTACAATGGAAGGATGTATGTGTCAAATCATGAGAATCTATGAAGCATAGTGCTAAAATAACTACACAATGCTCGATATACATGACATCTAAGAGTAACCAAGTTCATGGTAGAGCTTAAACCACTATATTTCTAGAAGGGAATCAAGAAAGATGTAGCAAATTACGTGTCACATTGTTTGGAATGTCAATGAGTGAAATTTGAACATGTGCATTCAGTTGGATTATTATATCCACATGATATACTAGAATGGAAGTTGTAGGTGATCAATATGGACTTTGTCCAAAGTTTACCAATGTTAAAAAATATGCATGATATGATCTTGGTAGTTGTTGACAAACTAACCAAGGTAGTTCATTTATACTAAGAAATTTGACAGATGATGTACCTACCCTTGTGAAGAGGTTCATAAAAGAAGTGTATAGGTTACATAGATTTACAGATAAGATCATTTCAGATCATGATCTAAAGATGACTTATAGATTTTAGGTAACTTTAAATTCATCTTTGGGTATGTAACTAAATTTTAGCATAACATATCACCAAAAGACTAATGGACAGACTGAGAGAGTTAATCAAGTGTTAGAGGATCTTCTTCGTATATATTACATGGATCAACAATACAAGTGGAAAGATTATCTTCCATTGGTTGAGTTTGCATACAACTCATACCAATCAGCTTTGAAAATGACACCATTTGAGGCAATTCATAGAAGGTGTAGGACACTAATCAGTTGGGATAGGTTAGAGGACAAGGTAGTCTTTGAACTTGAGATGCTTTTAAAAATGGAAAAGTAATTTAAATTAATTAGGTAGATATTGGATGAAGCCAATGATAGGTAGAAGATTTATGTTGATCTAAAGATGATAGATAAGCAATTTTCATTAGGTGATAAAGTGTTCTTGAAGGTTAAGCCACAAAAGAGCTCAATTAAATTTGAGAAGTCAGTGAAACTATCATCAAGATATGTGGGAACCTTCATGGTGTTAGAAGTGGTCAATCTTGTCACATATAAGATTGCATTTCCAACATCCCTAACTTTATTACATAACATCTTCCATGTTTTTTGTCTTAGAAAGCATATAGATGATTCTACACATGTGTTGAATTGGAATGCTTTGTAAGTTCTAGATCTTGGGATGGTCATGGTAGAACTAAGTAGGGTAATTGACACTCACAAACTTTAGTTGCATAATAGAGAGATGTCATAGTGCAAGGTACAGTGGGACCAATACTCTGAAGATAATGTTACTTAGAAGGACTATGATGAGCTCTACAAGGTTTTTCACTTTTATTTTTTTAATTAGATACTATTATACTATGTTATTTTTCTACTGAATAATGGTTTTTTTTAGAATTTATGTTTGAATAAGAGTCAGCTGTGAAGATGACTATTTTTAAGGGGGAATGATGTTACATATTGATTCCTTACTAAGCAAATTATTTGATTATTCGTAGATATTTATAGTTGACAAATTTGATTTGAGTTATTTTAACTAAGATGTGAGATATATGTTGTTATGGGACAATAAGATATTGCAAAGGTTACATAATCACATTACTATGAGTTAGATGTAGCGTATATGTTTACATTATGATAATATTGATTTTCTATTTCAGATATATTTTATGATGTATGTATATCATGTTGATATGGTCTAACTACTTACTTGTTGTGAGGTTGATGCAAGAGAAATCATCCCTTAGAATGTGACAGAGGGAGAGCATCATCGAAGAGGATGACGTAGATGTATATGTTAGAGGATGATAGAGAAACTGAGCTAGAACCCTACACACACCAGATTAGTTATCACATGTTAGAATGCATAATAAATGGTTAGCATAGTGTGTTTATTACTACTTGCATTAGATAGTTGTTTGCTCATGGTTTGCTAGCATAGTTTAATAGTTTTATGGAACTCATTTTGCATGATTAACATATGTGATCATTAAATACTGGTAAAAACATGATTTTCATAGTTAAATTAAATTTGGATTATTGATTTATGAATTTATTATTAAGTTGTTATGGAAATTAGAGATGCTAATTAAATTAGTGAATTAATTGATTTTTATAATTAATATTAAAATACATAAAATTTAGAAATTTCCAATTGAGAGGAAAAAATGTAAAAAAGAAGAAGAAAATAAAAAAACAATAAAAAATAAATAAAAAGAGAATGGTTTAAAATTAAGAAAAACAAAAAGAAAGAAATTCTTAAAATAATGAGAAAATAAAGAAAAACAATGGGAAAAGGAAAAATCTAAAAAAATAATGCTTTTTACATTTTGATATAGAATATGAAAGAAGATCATAAGAGATATAGTCCGGAGAGCAAAAGGGGGGCATAGCACATATAAAAGAAGAGGCATTTGATAGAGATTGGAGAGGAAGCAAGGACAAGTATAAAAAGAACAACTATACAGTCTTCTAGGTAAGCACATTTACTCATGCCAAAAACCTTAAATTTATATGTGTCATTTTAGATAACCATTGTCATTAAATTAATTTGGAAAATAATGTATAAACTAGGCATCCCAAAGTAAAGGAGTATATGTTAAATTTATTCAAACTAGACATAGGCGTTGACCTACATAACAAAGATAGATATATATATATATATATAGAGAGAGAGAGAGAGAGAAGCATCAATAAATTGACTTGTTTGAGCTATATAAACACCAAAATATAAGACATATACCTAAAAAATGAATCATGCTACCTAAGACGATTCTATAGCAAATTATATTTTTTAGTTATGCAACGTGTGTGTGTACACACACACACACATAGGGTGATTCGTATTGGATTGTAGTTTAGTTTTTACCAACAACTAATTAATAAACTTGCGTTTGAATTTATTCCCAATAAGTGCTATTACTAATCAATACCTTAGCATAAGGCATATGATACAAAATTATAAAATCTTACAGGAACAAATAATTCTGTTAAATCTGGTAATTAAAGCATACCATAATATCATATTACAAATATTGTATACAATGAATTTAGAGAATGGGCTATATTTTATTGATTATTGTTTATAATCGGCGAGCCTGCTTGAATAGAATGGTATACATATATATTTGAGCAACAAATGTACATACAATATAGATACTGTCTAATAGATTATTTAGTCAATCTTTGAACTAAGTAATGTTTCTTTTAGAAGCAGAAGACATGTATGGTGATTCCATAATTTCTCTTTAAAAATAGATTTTACATAATGAAGGTTATTCATGGATAGTGAGTGAGTAAAATATCCATACGACTATGTCATAAGCTTGTGTAAAACCACATAACTTGATATGCTTGCATCACCATATGATAATACATGTTTAAATCAAACCCATATATGATTATGTTTAGCCAATATTCCCCTATATAGATGCTATGTGTTAAATAATAAGGGTGTAAACTTGCTATATATGTAATCGATCTATATATTCTAGATTTTGTATATGATCATATCACCATAAAACTGATAATATGATAGTGTGGTAATATATGTTCATATGTATATTTTAAATACATCACCACATATGATAATATAAGTGGGTAGGTGATAATATCAATATTACTATAGTTTATACATTAGCTTGTGTTTAAAATAAACCTGATGTATATTGTGTATATGGGTATACAATGAGCAAAAGTATAAAGTTATACATGAAGATTATGCAACATGTTTTAAAAATTAGCCATGTATTCATCCATTTTATTTTTCATCAATATTTGAATGGATTTTATAATTATAATAGTGGTGGTCATAAAAAGTTGATTTGATTTTAGTATATATGTTTATCACCGATCTTATTAAATTATGATTATAAATAAAATAAGCTTAAGATTAGTAGATCGTTCTAAATGGGCATAAAGATTGTATCTTGAGACTAATAACAAGTCGACCCCTAATATAAGTTCACCTAATGTCTTATGTCTTATCATGTAAATAAATGTATGGTTATGCTTCTCATAATGGTATACATGTAGCTATAAGCTTATTGATATCATAATATGGTTTAGGCAAAGCATGTGAGACATACATAGCTAAAGCATAGTATTTCATTATATCAATGATAAGCTTTATGATTAGGGATCACTTTTCATATATATAGTTTGAGAAAAAAATGTGTAATGTAGATATAATACGATAATAAGCTACGTATTTATAAATTATTAATGTTATACTTAAAATGATATAGGTATACATAAGTCGATAGCTTGTACTTATACGTAGGGGTGTGTTCTTCTATTTCTAGTTTCATTAGTAGTCTAAAACTATATTCTGTATAATAAAACTTTATGTATGTGTGAATACAACCCATAAGAGTATAACAAATGCTAGAATGGAATATTATGTGTTTTGTAGGAACTGAGACTTCTCTTGTTACGCCTAATTACTTGAATAGAAGCTTATATTTCTATGGATTTACTTACTTTGTATTGATTATAATATTTAATAGTATGCTTAGGAACACTAGAACATGATAATATGGGTTATCATAGGGTGTAGTATGTTTGAAAACTAATTATGGTAATTAGAATATATATTTAAATGTTTATTTTACTTGGGTGGCATAAACTATAGTCATTATTTTAAGTATGGGATAGATAATAATGTGAGATTAATTCATACATTTGATGAAATAAATGTATGCTTTTTTATCATTCTTATGCTTATCATGTATGTAAAATGATTGATAGTAAGGTGTAATCTATATGAATCTATTGGTTATATTATGTTAACCAACTCTCACATTGTTGATACTAAGTGAGTAGTGAGACGGACTTCACTAGATTACTAACATCACAATGTTAGATGATGGTAATCCAATCAAGTGGTGTGTATGAATTTTGAGTGATCCATAGATCATTTATTATTTAAATTTTTTGGCCAAAGTAATATTTATCAAGACATTGTCATTTCATGAGTATGATTTGTTAGAAATATGATTGTCATTGATGTCAAAAGGGGCATTATGAGCATGTCATTAATGCCTAGGGATGAATATGATGATCCTATCAGAGGTCAAGGATGATTGGAATGCTTGTGTACATGAATGTGCATGAATGAAATTCATCCAATTTTTCATATTGTTAATCTAGACATTTTGGGTCTATGATAGAAAATATGAGAAGGCATTTTTTTGACATCACCATTGCCACATGTGAATCAGTATTGGGGAGATGGTCACATGGTTGTGATCACATTAGTCCCTAATAGTTATGCACCAAACTTGAGCTCATGAGATGAAACACAGTTGAAGTTATGGGGATGCAAAGTTGGATTCTAAGGCAGAATCCACTAAGTTTTTATACTCAGCTAAATTTGCAAAATGGCTAAATAGAGCCAAGTAAACATATTGATGAGGTCAGCATTTTACACATGGAGGTGTTAAGATAAAATTACCACATGGGTCTATTCATTTTTATGCCTAATTTATATACACTAAATCTCAAGTCATGTGACATAGCGTGACAAAAGATATGCTTGAGCAAAGTAGGGCTCCAAGGCATTTTAACAGTGTTTTTCGACATAGTCAAATTTATAGTTTGCAATAAAAATATCAAATGCAGTTTTATGAAGACATATCTTGTACCTATGAAGGCTTTAGGATAAATTAGATAAATGGATGGAATCCCCTATGTAAGAGGATCATATGCACTAATTTTCAAGTCATCTGACTTAGTGTGACAAGAGTTATGTAAGTACAAAGTTAGCCTTCCAGGCATAAATGAAATGGTCTCCATACTTAAACAAAATCTGCACAAGGTCATGCAAAGTTGTCATGATTTTACAAAACTCATCTATGGAAATTTATAAAATAAACAGATGGTAGATCTGTTATGGGTTTTTCATGAGCATCTTAAATATATGGACTATAAGTTCAAAGGAGGAATGAGCTTAGAATTGAATTATATTTGCTCTCAGACTGGATAGGGTTTCTCAATAAAACCTTAAGGGTTTAGCCATGGCTTTAACAAGCAAAATTATAATTTAATGTTGACTTGGTATAGCTAAGAACTAGTAACTTAAGTTACAACTTAAGTCCATATCATCATTATGAAACCAACCCCTTAACCTAACAATTATCAGCTTGGACCAATGATCAAAGGACTTAATATTTCTTAAGATTTATACTTTATATTATGTCCTAGCTTGATCAACATCATGCTCTTCATCATACGTAGACAATCCAATGGAGTGAAGCAAAGTCAAATTGTCAAAAGGTGCTCCAAGTGAACGTGTAAGCGACAAGTGTCACATTCATAGAGTTTATTAGATAGAGACCCAATGAGCATAAGCTTGTTAGAGTTAATGATTGAGCTTCTCAAGAATATCAATGGCTCATGCTTAATCAAACATTAGAGATCCAATGGTGCATGATGAATTCAAAGTGTCAAAGGTCCCTCTAATTGAACGTGCTAATGATAAGTGTCACAAGAATATGAGTCTTTCAGATACAGGACCAATGAGAGTGAGCCTGTTAGCTATAAATATTAAGCTTATCAAAAGATGTGACAACATGCAAAGGCTCGGATAAGTAGATCCAATAGAGCGAGTGGACTCAAATGCAATAAAGTGATCAATGTTTATTGACACAATGGTAAGTTAAAGAATGAGCTTAATAAATAATATTGATGGAGTGAAATCAATCTAAAGATATAGGAAGCTGTGAGATGAGGTCAAAATGTTGAAGTTTAATGACTAGTCAAGGTAAAGGTCTTGCATCTTTAGAGATCAAACAACACATGAAAGCTAGGATTTTGGAGATCAACAGATGCATTTTAAAAAGAGTAACATTAAATTTTAGAAGCATACAATTATCTGAAAAAGTAAGAGAGCTTAGAGATGGCATGAAGAAAGAGATCAAAGGCTAGTATTTAAATTGTTTAAATACAAATGGTAACATGCAGGAACATGAAATAACTTGTGTATAATCCATGAATCTTGACATAGACAATGAGATTGATTGATCTAACCAATCAAATATACATGAAAGAGTATGTGCATCAAAACTTGAGTCTATTAGATGCTATAAATAGTAAAGAGACCTACGATTACGGCATAATCCATGAAATTGAGAGGCAATAAACTAATAGTTCATGTCATAATGAACTAGAGTCTAAAATTGGTGTGATGTGTTACAGTCTGAGTGTGAATACAAAGAGAAGAAGCAAAACCTATATCATTTGATTATATATATGATATCTAGGATAAAGGAAATGTTTTTGTTACTGAATCTAAAGCTATTGTTATAGTCAAATTATGTTAAATAAAAAATATATAGACACAAAACCAAAAGGCAAAGAGAAAAAGAAGAGGCTATAGGTAGAGAGATGAAGTGTGTCAAATATATATATATATATATATATATATGTCTTCCTCTCTACCCCTCTCTCTCTTTGTCTATATATATATATATATATATATATATATATAGACAAAGAGAGAGAGGGGTAGAGAGGAAGACAGACACACAAAGAAAATGTGGAGCATGATCAATTGTAGATTAGACCTATAATAAAGAACAAAGATTTGGATTCATTTATGAATCTATTTTGTATACTGGAGTTGTAGCTCCATATATTTGATTGGTTAGTGCCATTAGACAAGTTGAGTTGGTGCTTAGTTAGGGGATTGGTGTATTCTTTGGGTTGGTGTCCTTAAACATTATAAACAGTGAGGTTAAGCTAAGTTGGTGCTTAGTTAGGGAGTTGGTGCTTCCTTAGAGTTGGTGCTCTTAAACTAGGGAATTGGTGTCTCCTTAGGATTGGTGTCTTTAAATGTAACTAGTGAAGTTTTGCTAGTGAGAATTTGAATTGTGAGGTTGTATTAGAATAGTAGATTATAACAACTATTTTCATCATGGTTTTTTCATTTGGGTTTTCCATGTATAAATCTAGTGTCATGAGTATTTATATGTGTATGATCTTTGCAAGGTTGATTTGATATGCATATATCTATTAATTTGCATTGAAAGTATTTAAAGAACTATTTTTAATTGATATACAAATTTACCCCCGTTAGTATTTAGTCATGTTCCAACAATCAGTATTAGAGCCTAGGGCTCCTTGAAAGAAGCTTAATCAGCTCAGGTAGATCTTGGAATAGTGAACACAATGGCTAGTCAAGAAAGATCTTCATCAAACAAATAACCTTTGTTTGATGGATCTAACTATGCATTTTTAGCATAATAATGGAAGCATACTTATCATCATTAAGGTTTGATGTATGGATGTCTATGGTAAATAGATATATAACCCCTGCTACAACTTCTACTGATTAAGATTCAAAGAAGGCATATGAGAGTAATACCAAGGCTAAGAATGATATTCTCTATGGATTATCCAAATTAGAGTTTGTCAAAGTGATGCATTATAAAAATGCATAAGAGATATGAAACAAGTTGAAGAACATTTATGAAGGTGATGATAATGTAAAGTAGGCCAAGCTACAAATATATAGAATAATGTTTGGGAGTATTAATATGACTGAAGAAGAGAAGATTGCAAACTACCTTCTCAAGGTAGATGAAATAGTTGATGCAATCATAAGCCTTGGAGAATAAATGAAAGAATCAATTATTGTCAAAAAATATCTTTGCCATCAAGATATGATTCTAAAATATATGCAATAGAGGAAGCAAGAGATGTAGATAAGCTCACTATAGATGAGTTGTATGGAACCTTCACTGCATATGAGATGAGAATGGTAGAAATAGACACTTCTAAGAGATAATTTGTATTGAAAGCATAAAATAATGCAAAAATAGAAGCATCTACATATAGATCTGAGGAGATTGATCAATAAGAAGCTGACTTTGCTAAAATATTGAAAAAAGGATTTGGAAAGTACAGAGGTAAGTTACCCTTCAAATCTTTTAATTATGGTAAGGTAGGACATTTTGAGGCTAAATGCCCTTATGAGAAAAAAGATAACTATGAGCAATAAGAGGATGGCAAAAGAATGAATTCCCACTATTCCAAAAGGAGTAACTTCTTTAAAAATAATAAAAACTTATATATAAGAGAAGATAGTGATTCATTGGATCATAGTGATAGCTCAGATGATGACCATGATTGTGCCTTTGTGGCTGAGGGAACTGAGTCCCTATTCATGGCATTAGGATAAAATTTTGTAGATCTAGATCAAAAGGAAGTTGATGACTTTGATGAATAAGAGGAAGGATAAGTGGACCTTGAGTGTGAACTCATCTGTGTTCTAAATGAGATTGACATGATGAGAAACGAGAACTCAAGATAGAAGAATCTTAGACAAATATAAATTGAAAAACTATCCAAAAGTCTTGAAATATATAATCAGATGATACTAAGCCTTAAGACTCAAGTTGAAGAGGCCAAAAAAATATAAGATGTAGTCAAGATTGAACGACAACTTAAGTCTATTAAATGTATGAGGCTAGAAGTAGAGATAATGGATTTGAGAAAAGAGCTTGAAAAGGCTAGAGAATAAATAGACAAGGGAAACTAATGCAGATGGTTACACAAGGGTAAGCAACTTGAAGAATCAAGAGTTGAGAAGAACTCCCCATTTTAGACAAAGAAAAGCTATGACTAGGTATTCCTCATATTTTTATGGTTATTGTTATAATAACACTGTAATCAGTTTGGTCATAAGGCTAGTAAATGTAGAATTATACCTACAAGGAGAACCAATCTTGAAATCAAAAATTTATTTACACCCTTGTTAGATATAAATGTAATGTGATATAATTACAATAATTTTGGTCACATAACTAAACATTGTATAAAAATATTTGTAGGATCAAAAGTGCAAGGTAAGAAGAAAAGGCATGCCTCCTAGTGTGAATAAAGGTTCACAAGTCTCTGATAAAGAGAAAAATCGGACATATAGGAAACCTAAACATGTATGGAAAGTGAAAGATCAAGCCATGATGAAGAATGATATAGAGGTTAGAAAATGTTAAGAGCTCTCAATGTCTATTCATGTTGAGAATGAGAAGACCATGCTCAAGAAGAGGCCTAAGGTGTTGATTGAGGATACTTATGAGGTATGTACGGATTCAAGTGAACATCTTGTTATTACTCAGCAAGTTTCATGCATAAAACATCAATCTTCTATGCCTAGTGATGAGATTTCAATCTGTAAGGAAGATTCATTACATGAATAGGTCTATCCTGGATCCATATTGTCTTCATGTACTATCAATCCCATTATAAAAGAAAAGGAGAACAATGTAATGGATGAGCATGTTACTTCTCTCAAGCCTAAGAAAAAAGAAGAAGAATAGAAAGCACAAGATGACCAAGGAAGAGAAGGACTATCAAGAGTTATGGGAAACTCATGGTTTCATATTGTTTTAGGACATTATGAAGTAAGGTGTCTCTATCTATGCTTCTTAAGAGACCCTTGTAAGTGGAGAAGCAATTGATGTCTAATACAAATGATAAATCAAGTAGGTTATGATAATGACTTGATCAAATCAAGTCAAGTGTTTTGAATGAAATGTCTATAGGGACAAAATGGGTGTTTCAATATGAAATAATGAGATTATTGGAGTACATATCATATATATATGGTCTATAAATTCATTGAGCATAAGGGTTCTAATGCAAGAATCCCTCAACATTATGTATCTTGGATTGTGCAAACAAGTTGGGTCACCAAACTCAGTGAACATGTGTAAAATAATGATATACATGTGACAAATCAAGTTATGGTGTGAAATATGTAGTCCCTTGATGTAAAGATGGAGCATGGATTTAGGGGGAGACAACTCAGATAACATGAATAGCTTGAGAAGCTATTTATAGAGCAAGTGGAGCAAGATTGTTTAGTATGTTAGGATCAAGAAGGCTCAGATTAGAAGAACTTTGAAATTGGTTAGGTCCTAAGATCAAAATATAATAAGAGACTAAGAGGGAAGGATAGTAAGCATGTATGGAAGATCCTACATCACATCACTAGTTACTAGTGATAGAGTCTAAGTCCAGAATGAGGACCATAAAAGCTTTATTAATTCCTAGAAGAAGAAGGGAAAAGTAAACTCATGAGTTGATGGTTTCAGGTTCTTGGACAAACTCCTTTATCTGATAAAGGGGGAGAACACTTGGGATACATAGTAAGAAAGAGTCCCTTTGCCATTGATGTCAAAGGGGGAGAAAAAGTGCAAATGCTCTATGTGGGAGAAGAAGAGCAAAACACTCTCTGTAAAAGTTTGGAGAAAAAAGGGCAAATATCAAAGAAGAAGTAGAGCAAGTGTCCAAGTTGAGTATAGGAAAATGTTTCATTGCCTAAGGGGGATAAAGTTTGGTATGAAAAAATTCAATTCATACTCATAAGAAGCCAATGCAAGCAATTCCAGAGAAAAAACAAAGTATTAAAAGATCAGAGCATTTAGTTTGTCATAAATGACGAAGGGGGAGATTGTTGGAAATATGATTGTCATTGATGTCAAAAGGGACATTATGGACATGTCATTAATGCTCAGAGATGAATATGGTGATCATGGTCATCTTATCATAGGTTAAGGATGATTGGAATGCTTATGTGCATGAATATGCATGAATGGAATTCATTTGGTTCTTCATATTGTTCATCTAGACATTTTGGGTCTATGATAGAAAAGATGAGAAGGCATTTTACCAACATCACCATTACCATGTGTGAATGAGTATGGGGGTGCTAGTCACATGGTTGTGATCACATTAGTTCCTAGTAGTTATGCACCAAAATTGAGGCCATGAGATGAAGCACAGTTGAAGTTATGGGGATGCAAAGTTGGCTACTATGACAAAATCCACTATGTTTCTATACTTAACCAAATTTGAAAAAGGGATAAACAGAGCCAAGCAAGCATATTGATGAGGTCATTATTTACACATATGAAGGTGTTAGGATAAAATTATTACACAAGTCTATTCATTTTTATGCCTATTTTTTATACACTAAATCTTAGGTCATGCAACATAGTGTGACAAAAGATATGCTTAATAAAAGTAGGGCTCCAAGGCATTTTGACAACATTCTCCAACACTTAGTCAAATTTGCAATTTGTAAGAAAAATATTAATGGCATTTTTATGAAGACATATCTTGCACTTATGAAGGCTTCAAGAGCAATTGGATAGACAGATAAAAACCCATATGTAAAAGGATCATATGCACTAATTTGTAGGTTATCTAACTTAATGAAACAAGAGTTATGCAGGTGCAAAGTTAGCCTTCCAGGCATAAATGAAATGGTCTCCATATTTAGATAAAATATGCACAAGGTCATGTTTTTACAAAGCTCATCTATGGACATGTGCAAAAGAAATAGATGGTAGATGTGTTATGCATTTTTTATGAGCATCTCAAATATATGGACTGTAAGTTCAAAGGAAAAAGAATGAGCTCAAAATTTAATTAACTTTGCTCTCAAACTGGATAGGGTTTCTTAGTAAAACCCTAAGGGTTTATCCATGGTGTCAAAAATCAAAATTTTGTTTTAATGTTGACTTTATAGACAGGAATCGGTATCTTAAGTTACAACTTAAGTCCACATCTTATTAAATTGGCCCCTCAACCTAGCAATTAATGACTCTAATGATCTAATGGAGAGAAGCAAAGTCAAATTGTTAAATGGTACTCTAAGTGAATGCACAAGTGATAAGTGTCACGTTCATAGAGTTTGTCAGATAGAGACCCAATAAGTGTAAGCTTGTTAGATTTAATGATCGAGCTTGTCAAGAATATCAATGGATCATGCTTAATTAGACATTGGAGATCCAAAAGTGTGTGATGAAATCAAAGTCTCAAAGGTCCTTCTGAGTGAACACACTAATGCCAAGTGTCACAAGTAGATGAGTTTATCAGACAGAGGACCAATGAGAGTGAGCCTATTAGATATAAATATTTATTTTTTCAAAAGATCTGATGGCACATGGAAGCTTGGATGAGTAGATCCAATGGAGTGAGTGGACTCAAATGTAACAAAGTGATCGATGTTTATCGACATAGTGGCAAGTAAAAGACCGAGTAGGTTCGAGAAGATCAATAGAGTGAAAGCAAACCAAATATATAAGGAGCTATGAGATGATGTTAAAATGTCAAATATTAATGACCAATCAAGGTAAAGGTCATGCATCTTCAGAGATTGAGTAAAATGTAGAATCTAGGATCTAAAAATTGACAAACACATTTTAAAAAGAGTAACATTAAAGTTTAACAACATACAAAGATCTAACAGAGTGAGAGAGCTTGGAGATGGCATGAAGAAAGAGATCAAAGGCCAATATTTAAAGTGTTTAAATACAAATGGTAACATGTAGGAACATGAAATAACTTACATATAAGCCATGAATCTCGATACAAATAATGAGATTGATTGATCTAACTGATCAAATCTACATTAAAGGGCTTATTCATCAAAACTTGAATCTATCAGATGCTATAGATAGTAAAGAGACCTACAATTATGATGTGATGCATGGAATTAAGATGCAAGAAATGAATAGTTCATGTCACAATGAACTAGAGTCCAAAATTGGTGTGATGTGTTACAACTCGAGTGTGAACACAGAGAGATGAAGCAAACCCTATATCATTTGATTATATATATGATATTTAGGATAAATGAAATGTTATTTTTGATGAAGTTAAAGCCACTAGTATAGTCAAATTGTGTCAAATAGAAAATATATAGACACATAACCAGAAGGTAGAGAGAAAAAGAAGAGGCCATGGGTAGAGAGATGAATTGTGTCAAATAGATATATACAGACATAGAGAGAGAGGGGCAGAGAGGAAGAAAGGCACAAAGATAATGTGTATAGTATGATCAGTTATAGATTAGACCTATAACAAAGAATAGAGATATGGATTCATTTATGAATCTATTTTGTATACTAGAATTGTGGCTCCATAAATGTGATTGGTTGGTGCCATAAAACAATCTGAGTTGGTGATTAGTTAGGGGATTGGTGTCTTTTTTGGGTTGGTGTCCTTAAACATTGTAACTAGTGAGGTTAAGCTAAGTTGGTGCTCATTTATGGAGTTAGTTCTTCCTTAGAGTTAGTGATTCTAAACTAGGGGATTGGTGTCTCCTTAGGATTGGTGTCCTTAAATGTAACCAGTGAGGTTTTGAGAGTGAGGTTTTGAACTATGAGGTTAGATTATAAAATTAGATTCTAGCATCTATTCTCACCATCATTTTTCCCTTTGGGTTTTCCACGTATAAATCTTATGTTATGAGTATTTATGTGTGTATGATATTTTCATGTTTTATTTTATCTATATATATCTGTTAATATGTATTTAAAGTATTTAAAAAACTAGTTTTAATTGATATATTGATTCACCCCCTTGTCAGTATCTAGTTGTGTTCCAACATGATTTACATGTTTGTGTGATATCTTGAAATGGAATGTATTTCTATGATACACTTCATGTTTAGTTTTATAAACCATACAACACACAGATGCTAGTTTGTCTCTTTAGATTCCCATGCCATCACTATCTACTCATTCATGAAGGAAGGGCCGTTCCCAGATGGGATTAGTGTGAGGGATCATTGTCTATGGTTGGTTTGGAAAAGCATTTATATGATGCTCTCCCTCCCCACAATAGTACTATTTTTAAGATGACACTTGAGATTGCCATAGATACTAGAGTTTAGGAAACTATGCTCTAAGGAGCCATGTATCTTATATATGTACATTGTATTGTATTGTACTTTTTATTAAAACATTATTATGATGAGTTGTAATTACTTATTTATTGTATATTGATAGCAGTAGCTATAGGCATGTATCAACCATGGCTAGTTAATTGTAATTACTTTCTATATTTGTATTATGATGTGTTTCTTATGATGATCATGATAAAAAATGTATGATGTAGCATACTTCATTATAGTTATCACACTTAGAGTATTTTATATGACCACTAGTTAGATTATCATGGTGTAATATATTTATAGCATATGTGTTTAAATGTTTTTCTAAAAAAATTCATGTAATTCTAGGTATATCCTAGTGGGGATGTTACAAATCTTGTATAGAACTAAGCCTTAGGGTTTTACTAGGGTTTAAGACCACCTACTGGTCTTAACTATTGTTAATAAATGAGAGGGCACCAATATAAGAACAAATTACATAAATATAAAGGCCATTAGACCCCTTTTCTCTACCCACAAGCTCAGGTCATCACTCTCTCTTCTCTATTTGTACCAAGAACATAAAGTTGGCCATTACTAGTCTGCCAAGAAAATGATGGAGATTTTGATGCAAATTTTGGATTCTCAAGACTTCTCCAAGATTATTATCCATGGAAATGACATGAGAAAGGTGAATGGATAATCTAAATATGTTTTCACCTAAATATGCATCTTCCAAGTCTATACAAGTGCTTGAAACTATCTTCTTAAGAGGGATTCTCTCTCTTTTGGACATTAGACCTACAAAACTGATATGATCTGACATTTTTGACATATATGAAAGTTAGATAATTCCTTCATAGAATTTGACAAGTGTTATTATATGGAAATTTCATCATGATTATCTTTGACATATGTTGAACTTGGCCACATGCATCTTTCTCTTGTATGACACTTTACCTTAAACTTTACAAAATAACCTTAACTTCTCCAAACAAGTAAAAAATGTTCATGAAAGGTGGTTAAATGGCGATATGTCTTTGAGAGACACCTATGAACCTTTGACACCTTTTTAATCAACTATTTCACATCATGGTATGAATAAACTATCCCAAGACAAACATAAGTTATTACCTTAAACTTGTCAAATTTACCTTAAACGATGCTAATAAGACCTCAACAAGACCATTTGAAGACCTCACAAGGCATATAAAGGATATGAAAAAGGTAAAGAGACATGGAAGGTCAAGTTTTTTATGAACTTAGTCTATGGTATCCAAAATTTGGCTAACATCTTTGGCGATCTCTTGGGGATGGTTGCTTGCTAAGAAAATTAGACTAGTTGCCTTGTCCATCCATTGGGCAATAGAGTCACTACTACTCAAAATCAGACCTTGAATGAATTTGACACTTGAATGAAAATGATTGAATAAAAAAAGACAACCAAATTGACCTCCAAATACACAACACACAAAGACAACAAACAAATAACCAAAATAAAACAAGATAACACACACACCTGTGCTAACAAGCACTTAGGACAAATAAAGCATAAACAACTATACATAACTGACCTCAACATATATTTCTCATCCAAGATAAAATGGGAAGCTCTTAAGATCATCATGGAACCATGAAATTAGATTGTCACATGTTTAGTGGGGTCTAATCAGGCATTGTTCATGGAGTGAGATCTTCCAACCGATTTTGGAGATGCTAGCATGCTCATGGTCTTTTTGACTAGCAGTTGGACATTCCTGCTTCATTACCTTGTACATAGGTAAACTATGTGAGTTAAAGACAAAATAATACCCATTGTAAACTTGGATACTTGGCATAACCAATCTCATTCTTACCTCATGAATAGGTTGCTCCTAATGAAGCTGAATAATCTGAGATAGATCTTATGGCATGCTTGTAGGGTTGGCTTCAAGGAAAGATGCACCTTGATTCTTGAAATATTTAGGCCAATGGAACTTAGTTTATTTTCCAAAGAGTGAACAACTTCTTATAAATGGATTGATATGTTGATAACTTTATTTAATGATATCAAACAAGTCATCTTCAACTGAAGTAGCCTCTTGGAGTGGAAAGCTTGGAGAGTTGCCTTCCTCTTGCTTGACAAAACTTCCTTCCTCAATTTGAATTAGACCATAACATGTCTATAAAAGAGTTTAACCTAATATTATCAAACATGTCTTCTAATTTATCTTCATCTAGTTCTAGTTCACTTAGACCTTCTTCAAGCTTGATAGGAGCTTATATAAAAGTAGTTATACCATAATTTGAGAAGGAATGAGAATTTTTACATCTTTGATTATGGTCTTGGGACTCATAACCACTTTTTTACACATATAATGGATCTTTATGAGGTTCTTATTCTTTTATAACAACTTGATCAACTTGATCACATTGAGAAAGACCATATCTCTTAAAGTCTACCATCACTTGATCAACTTGTACTCCATCAAGGTCACTTTTATCTTCAACTTCAAAGGCTGATTTGCATATTTATTCACCAAGAGGTGTTCCAATAATGAGTTCCTCCTCTTTTTCACTTGAATTATCCTCTACATAACCTTCTTTGGAGTGATCAACATATACAAGTTGATTTTTTTCCTCAATGAGGGGTTGCTCAACCTCACAAACTAGTTTTGAGATCTCATGATCAAATAACTTGTCTCTTTCTTCCCTCAATTCACCAATTAATCCTTAAATCCTTAGAATTATTTGGTTTTCAAATTTATACACAAGGAATTTCTTCTTCATTTGAGTGATATTTTGTATTAATTTCCAAGATGGGAAAGTCTTAGTTTTTTCAAGCTTTTCAACAAGGATTTCTTGTTTTCCTTGTATTCCTTATTTAATTGATTTCCAAAATGGGAAGGCTTTAGGATCTTGAGGAGGGGAAATAGGTTTAGGTTCATCCTTGATCTCAACTCCTTAATATAGGCTTTTCCCTCTTTATTTATCCCATGATTTCACCACTTGATTCCAACTTGGAATCTTAAAGGACTTCTTGGGGGGTTCTTGAGGAAGAGGAATGGAGTTTTGTGTCAAGATAGCTTCATTAATTTCCATCTAAGTAACAATCAAAATTTCTAATTGTGTTTTATTTTTCCCTCAATAATATACTATTAAAAAATAATGGCTTTCTTATTTTGGATGTTCTCTTGGATTGATTTCCATGATGAGAAATCTTGAGGGGTATGTGAAGGACTTGAGACACTTTGAAGCTCATTTTTCTTGATCTTTTGAGGAAGAATGGGTGGCACAAAAGAGGGATGAGGTGGTATATAAGGAGGCACATGAGGTTGATATAATTGAACCTATTTCCCTTCATGAGCTATTAGATTATCCCCTATGCCTTGAATTAGGCCACTTATGTCCAGCATGCCACCTATGAGTCTTTGTCAATTCACTCTCTCAATAGGTGCCCACTCTCTCTTTATCAACTACAATGAGTCTCTCACATTATAAATGATATGAATACAAACACTTGGGCCATACCCCTTTTGTGTATTTATCCCTACCATATACCTATTATATCCCAAGAGAGTTTGATTTAAACTTGAGATAGACTAATTTGATATGTGGCTATGTTGACTAAGGGTAACATTGTCTTGGCAAGGTTGATTAGAGGGATGAAAGGGATATAAAAGAGGTGAAATATCTTGGTATGAATGTTGAGGTGAAGAAGGATGGAAATACTCTTGATAAAAAGGCTGATAAGAATCAGCATGCTATTGATAAGGATCAACAAACTATTGACAAGGATCAATGTGAGTTTGATATAGCTCATCAACTTGTGTAAAAGAAAAATCAGCATCAAATTTAACCATGAAACCTCATGAGAAAGGTAGAAATGAAAGAGCACTTGATTAAAATAATACCAAGGCTGATATAACTAGATGAATAGATGAGTTTGAGAATGATGAGGCCTTTTGTGATTTTCTAGGCTTAAGAGACAATGTTCTATTAAGAGATCATAAATAAGGGTTCTCAATCAAACTAGATCTTGTAGATTATTTTAGAGAATAGGTAAACACCTTTAGACATAAAGAATTAAATAAAACATTGAGGTCCCAAAGTGAAAACCTCTTTGAGGCACTTTTGGACCAAGGTAAAAGTAAAGACAAAGGCTAGACTTCTGGTGAAAACCTATTTTAGGTGCTATTAGATGGGATGTTCACCTTTCCTTGAATATAGATCAGGAGACCACCAATAATGAACTTGCTTATGGGTCCGAGTTTAGTTCTAAAAAATAACATGACTTTGATGAAATCATCTAAGAGTTTCTAACAATGTTTGTCACATGGCCATACTTACAATTGGGAGATTCTGATTCATCCTACCTAGGGGAACTTAAAGAGCCAATATAAACAAAGGAATTTACCATTGTAAGCTAATTCCAATCTTTTTCAACTATTTAGGAGGATGGTTTGACTCTTCTTGTGGAAGATACTACATAAGTCAACATCAGGACTCCAGATGACACAAAATAGATCAAATTAGGCATGCCCCTCACTGAGGAGGAATGTGACATCTTTACAACCCTTCTGAGGAAATTTATTGACATATTTGCTTAGGCTTACTTAGACATGCTAGGTTTAGACCCCACCTTGATTGTACACCACCTTGTTGTATTCCCTGATGCAAAACCCATGAAATAGAAACTATGCAAGATGCATTCTTGCATTGCTATATTAGTAAAGAAAGAATTGGGAAAAATCTTAGAAGTGAGATGTATTCGATCGATCGACTATTCAAAGTGGATCTTAAATGTTGTGCTAGTCAATTAGAAGCCAAAAGCAATCAAAATCTGCACTAATTTCAAAGATATAAATAAGGCCTATCCCAAGGATGACTTTCCTCTACCAAACATTGACATTATTATTGATTCCACAACTAGGTATGAAATGCTTTCACTAATGGATGGATTTTGAGGATATAACCGGATCTAAATTGCACCAAAATACCAACATAAAATAGTGTTCACCACTCCTTAGGGGACATTCTATTATCAAGTTATCCCATTTGGTCTTAAGAACATTGGGACCACATACCAAAGAGCCATGACCATCATATTTCATGATATGATGCATGCCATTATTAAAGATTATGTCGATGATATACTAGGTACATCAAAGACTATAGATGATCATCCATCCATGATAAGAAATATATTTGAGAGGCTACACAAATATAAGGTTAGACTCAATCCTAAGAAGTGTGTTTTTAAAGTTACTTCATGAAAATGACTTGGTTTCATTATGTCTTATAGAGGAATTGAAGTTGATCCAACCAAAGTACAAGACATTACCAGGATGTCAACACCTTATAATTTGAAGTAGCTTCATAGTTTACAATGTAAGATCCAAATCTATCAGACACTTCATTTCTTAGTTGGCCAATAAATGCCATCCACTTACACACTTGTTGAAGAAAGGCATTATGTTTCATTGGGATGAAAAATGCTAGAAATATTTGCATCACCTCAAAGACTATCTTTCCAATCCACCTATTTTTTTGCCTCCTATGCCAAAAATGTTATTCCTATTATACCTATCTACCACAGATAAAGCCATAGGGGAAATTATAACTCAACATGATGATAATGGAAAAGAACATGATGTGTACTATCTAAGCTGTACACTAGTCATGTATGAGCACAATTATATGCCCATTAAAAAAGCTTGTTTAGTTATGGTCTTTGTAGCTCAGAAACTACAACATTACATGTTAAACAACAAAACCATGGTCATTTCAAAAGTAGATCTGCTCAAGTATCTACTATCCAAGATAAGTTTACAAGGGCATATGGATAAATATATCATGATTTTGAGTGAGTTCATGATAGAATACATCAATTAGAAGGCCATCAACGGATAAGTTCTTATCAATTAGCTTGTTGGAGCTCCCCTTGTAGATATATAACCTCTAAATTTTTAGTTCCTAGATAGGTCCATTATGATCATCATTGAAACACCTCTTGAGCAGAAACATTAGGATCTATACTTTGATAAATCATTCACAACACATGGATTGGGGGTAGGCCTATTATTTATTACACCATAGGGGGATCTCATCTTTAAATAATTCTATATCAACTTTTCTTATACTAAAAATATGGATAAATATGAATCACTCATTACAAGGATTCGATAGGAAGTACAATGGAATATTCATCAACTCAAGGTTTATGGTGATTCTCAATTAATCATCAATTAGGTTATAGACTATTTTCAAACCAAGGATGACAAGCTAGTACCATACAAAGCCATGATTGACACTCAAATGTCATATTATTGATGTATAATTTAAACACATTCCAAGGGATAATAACATAACAATAGATGCCATGGCCACCATTAAGTATTTCATCCATCATCTAGATAAGGAAAAATAATATCAATTCTTTGTTGAAAATCTTATAGCGCTAGCTCATAAACCTTCAATTGTTGCAATGATCTGTAATATTGTTGGTCCCATCTCTATATGGTATTTATACCTTTTTACCTACCTCAATGAACAAATTATGCCACTAGACCTATCCCACAAACACATTAAGGCCTTTACCCACCAAGCCACATAGTATACCTAACTTGAACCAACCCTTTACCTCCACAGCTTTGATTCATTGTTTAACTTTGATAGAATCAACATTAGCATTATAGGAAGTTCATGAAGGAGTATGTGGATCCCACACAAGTAGGGCCATCCTATCCAAAAAGTTCTTTTGTACCAGGTATTATTGGCCAACTATGGATGCAAATGTAGCTGCTTATGTCAAAAGGTGCAACAAATGTCAAAGGCATGCCAATATAATTCATGCCCCAAGAAAAAACTCAGACTAATGCTTACTCCATGGTCATTTGATACATGGGGCCTTGATCTCATTGGTAAGATTAACCCAACCTCGTCTGATGGCCATAAACACATCCTTACTACTACTGAATATTTCACTAAGTGGGTTGAAGATATACCCCTTACGTGACTAGAAAATAAGTTTCCAAATTAATATTCAACCATATTATCTAACGATATGGTATCCCATCTAACATTATATCTGATAATTGTAGATTTTTTAAGAAAAAGGATGTCAAATCACAATGTGTCGAGTACAAAATTACTCAACATTTTTCTACATCCTATTACTCATAAGGTAATGGCCAAGTAGAAGCATAAAACAAAATCATTGTCAACATCCTTAAAAGATTATGAATGACGCTGGCCATGACTATCACCTCCAAATATTATGTGCCCTCTCAGCATACCTCACCAATTTTTGCACCCCAATAGGATCCACTCCATATTCCTTAGTTTATGGCACTCAGGCCATTCTTCCCATTGAGGTTGAGTTACCTTATTTGTGCATCTATTTGAAACATGTTATAAATGATGAATCTTAGTAAATAGCTTGCATGCAAGAGTTGAAATTACTTGATGAAAAATGCATTGTCAAAATCAATAGCTTGCAAGCATACCATAATCAATTACATGGACACTATAACCAGCAGGTCAAACACAGAGAATTTGAACTTGGTGATCTTGTTCTCAAATAAAACCAACAAAATACTACGATCGAGAAAAAAAACAAGGGCAAGTTCAAACCTAATTAAATAGGCCCCTATATCATTATTATAAACTATGGTTCTAGACCATAAAGGATCACTACACCAAATGGGGACGAACTTGATGAGCTGATGACCATTATACACCTCAAGCATTACTTCACTTAAAAAACTTGAACTATTGTCTATGAGGCACATTTCTGTTGTACCATAATTTCAGCATATTTATTTATACCATACCGTATACCATTTTATCATATATTGTTCTACCATACCTTTCATTTTGACCAAATTTGTTTATACCCCCTACCTAACCCTTTTAACCTTAGCTCTGTTCAATTATTTCTATAAGTACCTTCAACAAGGGCATTTAGATCAAGTTTTAGTAGTTTTTTTTGCATTCTAGATAGTGATCATTTTTGGAGCAATATGACAGTGGTTTGGAAGTTACATCCTTAATTTATTATCTCATTCCATTCCAATACCACTGATTATAACTGACTTTGGACAAATCAAACTACCACCTTTGTACTACTAATTATAACTACCTATGGGAAAACCAGTATCATTGACATATGCCATTATTTCCTAATTATAAATACCTATGGGAAAATTATGAATAACAACTTTATCATGCCTTGATGTACCACCTTAACATTCATATGTTGTATTGTGCCATTTCCATACTTTGACTAAGTTTGAGAATATGCTATTACTTAGTCAGATTCCTCCATTGTAAGGTACAACTACTGTGACTTGAGGTCCCATCTTGGGACTATGTAGGCACCAATCGATTCAAGTCGAGGTTAACTCAGTCACCCTTTACCATGCTCTTGTCATTTTATGAGTATTTACGTTTCATTGCTCTCACCATTTTTTGAGTCAGACAGTTTAATAACTCATTATTCTCTATTGAGTTGAGATATATAAAAAATTCCAAAAACATTTAAAAAATGATCTAGAAAATCCTAAATAATTATCGTATCAACCACTTCTTTGCCTTAATGATTTTGAAAACCCTAGATATTTCACAAGAAACCACTTGCCATCTAATTTCCCCATACTTTCCTCACATCTCACACACTCACCGTTTTGTGAGACCATTCCCATATTCCTCTACCACACAATCATGTTTTTCTTGATCATCATTCTTCTTCTATCCCATATCTTAGGAGAACTACATTTGGCCTAAAGTTTTTATTAGATTTTGCATCCATGGAACTATGTAGGCAACATCCACTTGCATAGTGTACCTGGAGTCAACTTGGCCAACCCCTTCCATTTATTCTATTCCCTTCATTTTGTTTATTTGTTTTATTGTCTCTTATAACCTAGGGGAAATTTTAGTCATCTTGTTTGTCCTCTATTTATGCTAGCATTGTGATTAACCATTGTTTATGTTTTACTTTATTTGTTTTGTTTTGTCTCCTTTTTTTTATGTTTTATCTTTCTATTTATATGTTTGTTTGCCTATTTATTTGCTTTTCTGGTTGTGCCTTTCTTCACTCTCTATGCATTCATTGGGTGATTCCTTGTGCATTATTTTTGAATCCATTATATTCATATGTCTACATTATCATCATGTTTTTTTATCATTAATGCATAATTATTGATTATTTATTGGATCATATGTCTTTCCTTATGCATATTTTGTCTAAGTTCTCATAGTGTCTTATATCATGATGCATACCATCATGTGCTACAATAAAAATTAGCTTGAGAAATATTACAAGAAATGCGGCCATGATATATCTCCTTGGCACCTAAAAAATTCCTATTTTATCATAATCATATTACATACAAAGTAATTAAATCATGATAGAATTTTAATCCTTGCTAGTTAGGATGTGAATCTCCATACTAGTAGGTTACCCAATTTCATCTTTCTCCCCTATACCGGCTTACTCATATTCTATGAGTAAGGATTAATAATATAAGCCCCCTATTATAATTTTTCATATTACTCTAATCATTCTACCAATGATTATAACTACCTTTGGGAAAATCATTGTGTATCATCCCACCTATAAAGCCAATGATTATAACCATCTTTGGGCAAATCGTTATGTTTGGATATATCTAGAGTTTAATGATTATAACTGCATTTAGGCAAATCATTATCTTTCTTATACCCAATCAGGGCACATTTCCATTGTGGTAATGCTTATAACCACTTTTGAGCACACCATTATCTTTATTTTCTCAATTGGGGCATGTTTTTATCTTGCCAATGATTATAACTGCATGTGGGAAAATCATTATTTTCTATTTTAATGATTATAACCACCTTTGGGCACATCATTCTCTTGTTACCCTAATTTACTTTCATTATTATAACCACCTTTGAGAAAATCATTATCTTTTAACCATAATTTTTTTTTTAATGATTATAACCACATTTAGGCAAATCATTACCTTTTTTTGTCCCACCTATGTTAATGATTATAACTGCCTATGGGAGAATCATCCTATTTTTCTTCCCAATTGAGGTAGTGCCATATGGCACTTCCTATAATCTTCTATGGGCAAATCAATCTTTTCCACCCCATTTTATCTTTTTGAAGGACCAATCACCAACCTCCTTTGCCAATCACTCCCTCGAGGGGGCATCCAGAGCTCATCCATTGCCACTAAAGTTGTAGGCATACATGACCTTATCATTATTTGATAATATGTTACTATGCCTATATCTTGTAACACCTTCCCAAATATGGGCAAACTATAGACACTTACAACTAGCCACAAACGGATTTCGACCAAACTTCAGATTGATTCCTACCAACCATTATAAATTAAGCCTAGGAATCATTGAAAGTCCCAAATTTGTTTATGCATCATTCATAAAAGCTAAAAATCATGTTGAGACATAGATAATTTAATAATAAACTCTCACGAATTCATCTCTAATCACCTTGCGACATCACAATTGCCAATTTGGCCTATGGACCTGTTAAGTAGGGCACTTAAATAAACATCAAATCTTGAAAGAGATAAAATACTAATCAGAATCAATTAACAACCTAAACAAGATTAAATTCCTAGTTGAATTATCCATATTCAATTAATGAATATCTAAAAATGAAAATTCTAAAAATTAAAATATCCAAGCCTTTCATCATTGCTTTTATGAGTTGTCAAGCTCTTTGAAAATATCCTAAAATATCTAATTTGAGATCCATGCCTAGTAACTATTAAATTAATTGGAGTTAGTTTGAACTCACTTAAGTTTATTTTGAATCCATTCCAAGCCTAAACTCAACCTTAACTCACCTTGGGTGAGATTTAATTCCTAAGGCTAAAAATACAAGTCCTTGTCTATTGAACCATAAGCTATTTTGGTGCAAAGTTATTATCCACAAATATATTTAATAATTATGGATATTTTAGAGTTATTATGCAATATTTTCTCCATTATTCTCATTCCAATAGTGTTATAATGCCAAAATATTAAGCCGAGCAATCACAAGCCATGGTGCCAAAAAGAAAAGAAACCAAACAAGCTTCATTGCCAAAGACTTCTTGATGTACAAGTCTAGAAAAGCCATATGGAACTCCCAAGGAAGGTAAAATAGTTATTGTATTTTATGTTTTTTTTTGTGCTTTCATTTAATTTTTTTTACCAGTCTCTCCCTAGTATCTAAGCTAGGAGTCTAATTGTTAGTGTGTTTATTTGAGTTTTATTGCTTGAACTAACATAATATTAACCTCCATTCTTGGATCCATTCATAACACAATCCATAGATGATCTTGGAAAACTAAGCATATTTTTGAGTACCTAACATGCTCTTATATATCTATATAAAATTTCATGACCAATCTCTGAGTGGAAGTATACTTATTTCACCTATTTTTATCTCCAATTAGCACTCAATTAGGTCTCTAGGCCTAAAAACTAAGATTTGGATCCATACCTCTCTCATAGAAGTGAAAACCAAAATAAACATTTGATTCACTTAAAATACCTCTTGATCAAGCTCCATGTCCAATTTGAAGGTTTGACACAACTTTTTATGCTCCCAAATAGCTACAAATAGTCATTTTAGCCTTTTTTCATACATTGTACCTCCCACACATGCCAACCAATGGATTGATAAGGTGATTAGGAGAGTTATTAAGATTATTCAGGTCAGTTTAAAGATCATATAATCAATTTTGACCATACATAAACATTATCTCTCTCATCAGGTCATTTCTAACCTTCTTAATAGCTTTAAACATGATTATCATATTAACAATGATTCATAAATCCTAAGGACTTAATTAATAAAATAATGTCACAAATTACAAGTAAATGAGTGTATCTAACATTCCCACTTATCTTGGGTTCCCATGAAAATCCTTTGTATAGTTCTGAGCTTAAGAAGATGCCTCTCAGGCTAATAACCTTGTAATTTCGAGGTCAAGAGAGATTTATGCATGAAAAAAATTCTTGGCATTTGGTTTTGATATTAAACACCTTAGGGAGGTTTTTTCCACCCATCATGACATATCTTAATGGTATTATTACCATTATTCTCCATAAACCTACTACAACCTTCATTGGTTGATGTTTAGGGTTTATAAGCTTTCTTTACACTCTTGACCCTAATAGTTTACCTAAGCATTTCCTTTATTTCCCAATGATTTAAATATCATGAAAGAATATTTAATCATAATATTTAATTTTATGAGGCTGCTCAATCCTCAAGATACCCCTGAAACATGCAATATTTCATCAGCTTTCATACATAGGCATGTGCATGACCTTTTAGCCCTATTAGGTCTAATTAGACCTCTTATCATCTATACTACCATCAGTCACCCTGTGAGCTCTATTATCACTATAGTATGGAGTTTTAAATGATTTATTATCTTTCTTATACCTCTCATGGCTTCTCTTTGTGACCCTAACTTCATTTTTTTTCACAATATGCCTCTTTATTCACACTGCCTAGAAACATGTTTGTAGATGATGGGATGAGTTTTTAAATGCTAAGTCTTTAAAATGAAGTTTCTTGGTGATATTATAAATTATAGACCTATTAGACATATCCATTCAACCTTGGAAACATTCTTAACATTCATTTAAACTCATATAACTAGTGCTCTTTTCAATTAGTCTTGTGACATGCCTAACTATAAGTTTTGTTGGAATGAAAACTTTTAGGGTTCCATAAACTGATGGTGAAAAAAGTGAAGAGATAGAGCATTAATTTAGAGACTCTCATTACATTTTTACTATAAACAGGTCTCATAAAATAACTTTTATTCTTTCACTTCCCTCTCTTGAAACTCACACAGTCACCATCTTCTTCACAAAGGCCTAGACTAACCTGTAGGTGGTAGGTAGTTCTATCTTTATTCAAGGGATTTAGATATATTAAGTTATACATAAATTTGGTCATATTTCACTTCTCCCTTTCCTAGCATAAAATTATTCTTCTCCATCTCTAAAATGTAGGCTCATAGGTGTTAACTATGATTGCATATAGAGGTTTAGGTCTGAGATTTGTTAGAGGTCAAGAGTGAGTCTTCAACTCATATTTTGTCCTCCATTTGACCTATGTACATCACCAAAGTGTTTGAAAATGGTTCTCATACCTCTTTTAGTCCTTAAAATTCATAATCCTGGTAATATTCATTTCATTTTATGTGAAAAGGAGACCTACAAGTATGCATACCTATAGGTTTGGATTTTTTTGATTTAAGCCTTACATGATAACTATCTTGATTGTTTTAACCTTGAGAAAACTTCTCCACTACCTCATGACACTCCTCAAGAGGTTATTACCCTATACACCTTTTATAATGTAGGGTTATACCTTTTCAAATAATTTTTGTGTAGGCAACCTCCACATAATCCTTAAGGTGAGTCATGATGTGACTTCTTCAAGGGATAGTATGGAGTGACCAGTTATGTTGGAGAGCTTTGAATGAAGTGAGAAGATTATGAAAAACATTAGACAATCATATTTATGCATTAAACCTTGTAAGAACTTTAAAACCTTATGTGTAAACCTATAACATGTTTCTCATGGAGGTTCCTCTTGTTTCTTGATTATTCACACGTGTGAACCTAATGGAGAAAGATGTGAGATGGTTGTGCAGACCCATATAAACCTTCAACAATGATCATCTTGTTCCAATGAGATCAAAATTTCATGAATCTTGTGTATAACTAAGCCTTGGGGATTTTCTAGGGTTTAATACCACTTGATAATCTTAACAATTGTTGATAAAGGAGGGGCACCAATCTCAAAACCAATGCCACAAATCTAAATTCCATTAGACCCCCTTCCTCTGCACACAATATAAGCTCATCACTCTCTCTCCTTTGTCTATACCAAGCACATGAAGTTGGTCATTACTAGTCTGCCAAGAAAGATATGGAGGTTATGATGTAAATTTTGGATTCTCAGGACCTATACAAGCTTGTTATCCATGGAAATGACCTAATGAAGGTGAAGGGACACTCTCAAAATATTATCATTAGAATATGGATCCTCTAAGTCTGTACAAGTGCCTGAACTATCTTCTTAAAAGTGATTATCTCTCTTTTGGATGTTAACCTGCAAAACTGATATGATCTAATATTCTTGGCATGTATGAAATTTAGATAACTCCTTCATAGGTTTTGAAAAGTGTGATTCTATGGATATTTCATCTTGCTTAGCTTTTACATATGTTGAACTTGGCCACATGCATCTTTCTCTTGCATTACACTTTACATTAAACTTTACAAAATAACCTCAACTTCTCCAAATAAGTATAAAATGGTTTATGTAAGGTGGTCAAAGGGTGAGATGAATTTGAGAGACACCTATGAAACTTTGACACCTTTTGAATCAACCTCTTCACATCATGGTATGAATAAACTAGCCCAAGACAAACAAAAGTCATTAACTTAAACTTGCCAAATTTACCTTAAACTATGCTAATAAGACCTCAACAAGACCATTTGAAGATCTCACAAGGCATACAAAGGCTATGAAAAATGTTAGAAGACATGACAAGTTAATATTTTTTTGAACGTGGTCTATGGTAGACAAAATTTGGCTAATAATTCCCAAATTTGATACATAAGAAAGCACTTGTTAGCATAGTATGCATCTTGAGGTCAAAGATGTAACCATTAAAATATGAAGAGTCACATATGTAAGGATAGATGGTTAAACTTCTATAAAAATTTCTTAGTTTGTGGAATGTAATCTATTTATACATATCCATAATTTTAGCTAGGTAGATAGTAATAAAGTAGACAATTGTACATGTTATCAAGAGTATGTCATGAACAAAATGTATAGATAAATAAACACATTTAATGTTATTATTATATTATTTTATCTAATCTCATCTTATTTAATATAAATTCCACACATGAAGAGTGTTTTCCCTTGAACTACCTTGGAAATATATCAATATGCCCCATTATCTAATAATACATAAAATTGTACTAAAAGGGTTTTAGGAACTAAAATGACTGGTAATGTGATACCCCTAATAGGTGTTTGTGTTTGACCATCATAATTGTTAGACCATGTTGTACCATGTAATTATTTTTTAGTATACCCTATACTAGAAATAAATGACATTGTACTTAAGTTTTGGTTTGACCCATTGTTCACCAAAATACAGCTTGTAATTGTAGGATGTGAAACAATAAAATCATGTATAAATAGTGGACCATTGTTAGTATCATTGATGTAATCTTGTGGTTATATAATGTGACAAATGGAGCTTACTTTCATGAAATTTTGACCATACCTATAATACCATCTATGTTATGATCATTGAAAATCATTAGTTGATGTGTGGTTATTTCTATGTGAACATTATCTTTCTTTGGAATATCATGATTTAAAATTCATTTGTTAAATATTTTAAATCATTGATTTGGTGTATTAATAGATTCATTAAATGTAGAATTATGTCTTTCCACTTATATACCATTACTATCAATTAAAACTTGTGTCTTGTGTCTCAATGTATAACATCAATTGGGAGTATGTCTTGAATATCTATGGTACTCAAAATATGCATTCACATCATAGTTTCTAGGCAAATATTGGGATGTATCCAACTCACCCAAGGAGGTAAAGCTATCATGTTTCATTCAAGAAACCATTTACACACTTGGTGAGGATTATTGGGTAACCTTATAAATTGCCTAAACTCTTGAGAAGATTGAATAAAATACGTGCTAGGTGGGTGTGATACCATATTTAATACATTTTTAGCCTCATTAGTAGCATAAAAATTTGGTGTATCATTAGCCTTAGTTTTGAATGTTGATTTACCTTGATATCTATATATTCTAGAGGTAAGGGCATTAAACCCATATTTAAGCATGTTGGCCTCTAAAAGGTCAAACTCATAATTTAAAACCATATAGAAAAGCTCATTGAAAGATGGATACATGTTAAACATGAATTTATCTTTGAGAGGTTAAATAAAATTGTTGGAGAAAATACTCTGTTGTTGAGAGGTCTTTTGACATGCCAACTTAGGTAGGGTTTTTAAACCTTGTCTCTCCTGAAAGGAAGAAGATCCCATGGTAGATGTGGTTCTTGATGGTCTTAATTACCAGGTCTTGATACATAGGGTAACCTAGTTGGCTCATTGTGACCATTCCATTTTAAGGGGATTCAATGAAACTAATTCTAAATGATGGTTTAAGCTATAGACACCATATGAATTGATAAGTACACCACTAATCTATTCAACAATGCTTAAATGGTGATGAATTTGATTTAATAAGCATGATTTATTTAGCTTAAATCATAATCTATAGTCAGTTTCATTGAAGCCCTTAAAATGGAATGGTCATAATGAGCTAACTGGGTTATCCTATACATGAAGACCCGGTAATCAAGTCCTTAGGAAAGCACATCTCTTTTGGGATCCTCTTAATTTTAGGAGAAATATGGATTAATAACCCTTGCCAAAGTTGGCATGTCAAAACACCTCTCTATAGATTGGTGATAAAAGGAGGGCATGAACATGAAACTGAAGCACCTTTAATGAAAATTTTAAGTTAAAAAATACTTTTGAGTCATTAGCTATCTAGTCCTATTACCTTTACATGGCTAGGTGGGTGCAGTTGCCTAGTGAATGTCCCAAGGACCATTCATGATCTACTTAAGAATCCTAGTTCATTTTGTTCAAATTACAGACATGGTAGGATTATCTTAGTAGAATAACACATTCAAGCATTCAAGGATGCCATTATTAGGACTCACGTCCATCATGAATATGTGGCTTGTCACTTGTTCGCTTACTCTTTGGATAAGGATGCATATGGTTGGTATGTTGGACTGTTAGATGGGTGTATAACCACATGGGATACTTTTGAAAATTTGTTCCTAAGCCATTTTAGATATCCCATCGATCCTACTACCCTATACCACTATTTTGCTACAACTTTTAGGTAACCTAATGAGTTTATGAGTGTTTTTAATTAATGCTTTCATCAACTATATATGAGGTTGAGAGACCCTTTCCTTTAGAAAAAATGAGTATCCATAGAGGTTTACCTCAGAATGTTGTTTCCCCTCAATGTTATGTTTATTAAGAGGACTAACTAATATCTCACATCCTTAGCATTGACACACCAAGCAACTTGCACCATTGAAGAACAAGCCATGTCTCGTGATCGTAGTACTGATTCTTCCTACCCATTGGGACTATCAAGTATCTAACCTCAAAATCCTTTGATATTCTTACCTATGGGTCATATAATCGATAAATTTGCACTTTATAATGAAGCATTTCCCCAATCATTACATTATGTGTGTTATAAAATGAACTCTCATGTATTAAATGAAGACCCTACTTGCTCCATTAATGCATATAACTCTATTAATTCAGTATGTAATCAACAAGATGTTTTTATTAGTTTTATTAGTCAAGGGTCTTTTGATACTTTTGCTATTTATGTTCCATTCATAATAGGAAGTCACCAATTGACAATGTCTGGGTTCATCTTTGAGAGTGATGATGAGGAGTTTGATGATGAAGAAGTGAAGGCTACCTTGAGGTAAATATGATCTTGGTGAGTTAGAGCCATTGGATGAGGAAGATGCATGCTATGCATATGAATCATTCTTGTCCTCTGTTTCTCCCTCTTTAAACAAAGGGCTTACTCAAGGTGGTGAATAACTCATGAACAATATATCTCCTAGCCCATCATTAGAGGTGAGTGAGCTTGATTAAGAAATCAAATATGAAGCATGTTGTCTATGTGGAATTAATGGATTGATAAAAGATGATAGAATATCTCACACTTACAAGCAACCTTGCATTCAAATAAAATGGTGAAGTCTTGAATGTAGAGGCCATAGACATGGGAGGTATACCAATACAAATCAAAGATGAACATGTATTAATTCAATTTAATTATCTACATACCTTTGACATAGATGATAAATCCAAGAGATCATTGACATGGGAAGAACCATTCACATGCCTCCTTAACAATAAAAATAAAGAACATGGTATTGTCGTAACATCCATCTCTTTCCAAGAACAACCACCAACTGATTCATCCATTGGATGCAATGATGAAGAAGCCTCTACCAGGTTGGGTGATCAAGTTGTTCCAGTATATATTGATTCCCACCCCTTCCCCTTACCATAATTTAGTTTTTTGGAAAATTTATTTCTCAAACCCTATCTCTTATGCTTTTTGCAAACTAGATACAAACATAATGCATAGTTTTATAGTCCTAGTTTGATCAAATTACATGAAAATAACATAGATAAATATTTATGGGATAGTATTTTACAATGTAGGGGGAAACATAGACGTAAGTACATGTCCCCTCAGCCTTCTCGAAGGCTTGTAACATGGGTGTCTAACTAAATCCATACATACTCTTTCCTAGAGAACCTCTGTAAATAGGTTCTCATTTCCTTTCCTGTGTTGTTTTCTACTTTTTCCATTCTTATCCCTTGTTGTTTGTTTAGTTTCCATTTCTTTTTTTTCTTTATTTGGTCCTTCTCTTTTGGCCTCGATGTTGCCCTGTTAATCAAAGAAATAATTTTTTTTTCTAATAGTAAGTAAATAACATAAATGGATCTCAAAGTATAAAAGTTAATCTTGTTTGAACCCGTGCATAAAACTATCTGGACTCTCTTGTGGATTTTAATATTGATAAATTCCAATGAATCAAAACAAAATTATGTGGATTTATAAAGGTTCTTTTTCTTATTTTAAATCCATGTATACACTTAATTGAAACTTATAAAGAAAATGCAACATTATCTTTTTGGGTTTGTCTTAATTGATCACATAATTTCTAATTTTCCATGATCTCATGGATTGGTCCCCAATCCTTCATAAATAAAAAGTAAAGTATCCTTTAAAAATAATTGAGCCAAAGTGTAAAATCCAAAAATATTCTTTGAAAGGGTAATCTTGGTAACCTCCAGCATATGCTTTTTGACCTAGTTGGTAGTGGATCAAGGCCTTCAAAAGGGACTAGAAGTATCTCTATCAGGGTTGTGGATGCCTTTATAATAGCATATTAATGCTCCTTACATTACCCAAATGTAAATAACTAAATCTTTTCCCTCAAAAGTTTTGGTCTATTAAGCGAATCTAAATTATAGCATGGGTATGCAAGATTGTAAAGGAATCAATACTTGAGCACACACAGATGGTCTTTGGTGAGAAAAAAATTGAGTATGCCACATGTTGAGGTATAATTTAGTGCTTTTATCCTTCATATTTTGTCTCAAGTCATAATTTGTAACTAATGCTTGTTGTTTAGATGCAAAAATCAATGATTTTAAATTTTTTTAGACAATCAGGAGTAGCTAATAGTAGGAGTCACTATTTATTGTTTTTGATTATATAAGGTGGATAAAACAAGGGGTCTAATTATTAAAAAACAATAAAAATAAACCCCAAAGGCATCAGCACAAAAGAGCCTTGAAACAGTTACAACATAGCCCGCTTAACTAGCATAAATAACAAAGACAACATAACCAGACTAAAGACATTATATATGAAGAAGCAAAGAATAAACAACATAAAAGAAACTAGAACTAAAGATAAATATTATCCCATATTTTATCTAGAGATTTAGTAAATTCATCCAAAATTTTTAAATTCTCATCTTTGTCCTTCGCAGTTGTAGTCTCAAGATCCTGCAACACAGAAAGATTAAGTAACATAGTACGCCTGAACATAGTGGAAATTGAGTGTTCTAGCTTCTTCACATGACCCCTCAAGATAGAAATTTCATTCCTATAATAAAAACCTTCCTCTTTCTCATCATCCACTTCCTCCACAAGTTAGTCACCATCTATTGTTACCTTCACCACCATGCCCTAATTTCATATCTAAAATCATGGAACCTCTTTTTGTTCTAGAGTCTGATCTTTTTTCCTTTAGAATTTTTCATGGTTTGGTTTTTTACACCTCAAATTGAGTTTTTAAGTTCCTAGATAATAAGTTTTAAGTGATTAAGTTGCTTCATAGTAATGTTTATTCATTTCAAAACACTCAGTCCAAGCTTTGTATCTAAGACTTGTCTGATATATTTTTTGAATCTGCTTAAATTATAGAGAGTTTCACTAAATAAATTCTCTTTTAGAGTATCTAAATTTGAATTTTAGTGGGTTATTTAACCATTTTTAAGGATTACATACTATTTTCTCTTTGTAATCTAGTTCATTTGTGCTTTGCTTCAGGATAAATTGACTATATGTTTGCATAGTTTCATCCTGGGACTTAGTCAATTTTTAAATAATGTATTAAATTTTTATATCAATTTGGAAATGCTGGGATATGGGTTTACTTAAAATTATCTTCTTTCACTAAGTTTTTTTCACCTTTATGCATTTGCATTTGAATAGACTTAGCCATTTTATTTTGAAAAAAATTAGTCGTTTGTTTTTCAAAGTTTAAAATAGTTGATTGGGATTTTATTTATTTTTCCCATAGGTTCCCAAGTATATCCCAATGCTACATGGTGATCTCTCAATGTTTGAAGCATATTTAAAATGGATTTTGACACTTAGTTAATTTTATAAAGATACTCAAATCCACGTGTCAAATTTTTGCTCCGTAGGACTTAAGCTGATTTATTTGAAAGATTGCCTAGAGCCATGTGGTGCCTTTCCGCCACTCTATGGGAATTAATAAATTCAAAGGATTTGATCAAAATGAATCCAAATCAACAAAATTTCACTAGGTGAACAGGTTAATGAGATGCTAATAAGTGAAAAGATATTGATAATTCACTACCCTGACCAAATCTGAACAAAATAAAAGCCTCTAGGTGAGTGGATTAGTAGGATGCTACCGCGTGACACCATCCTTGTGATTTTATATCCCATATATATATATATATATATATATATATATATATGAAAAATAAAAATCTTCTAGACAAGCAGGTTAATAGGATGTTGCCACATGATAATATCTTGCTACTTTGTAGGCGTGGGGTATTCAATGCAATTCAATAGATCCATCAGAGCTCTGATTGAGCAAGATTACATTACATGGCATGATCTTGATATGTCATAGCTAAAACATAGTCAATACATATGGATCCTAGGTTGAGTAGTGGAAGAATAGAGAAAATACATTTGGTAGGACCCTACCAATGAAGGACACACTAGTGATGATGTTAAAAGGACAATAGTTTAAAGTTGATAGCATGTTTGGCTATCAAAACTAGAGAATGGACTATGTGTCTAATTTGACCTACAAACACCAAATTTTAGGGGCTTATTAATGGTGAAATTTATCATAAAATACAAATTCAAAGGCATTATGAGAGGTGACATTAAATTTGTGCTTGGTGTGAATGTTGAAAATTAGGTAGGAGAAAGAACTAGAGGACAAAAGATTGCCCTAAAGAGGCATGTTGCTAACTATGCAAAGTATGGTCAATTGAACATCTTGATGGATTTAAACAACTTCCATCCACCCAAGATTTAATCAAATATTAGTCAATTGGCCATAAGGATGATTCCATCAGGATTGTGCAACATTTGATTTAAATTTGCACATAGATGGGTATATCCCATTTAATTCCTATAAACACTATGCAGGTGGTCAATTTATATAACTCCCTAGACCTACATGTCTATATAATTTCAAATCATTCATTTTAATAAGGGCTATCATATTTTTGGGATTAGATGATGTTGTGCCTAGATGGGCTCTTTGTGAACTGTAAAAGAGACATAGGGATCTAGACTCTTTTTATGATTCTTTATAGCTTTCTAGATTAGCTTTGATTTTCATTATACTCTTCTTTTGGAATTTTATTGTTATTGAGGTGAATCCTATATATGGATGATTGTATGATCTCAAAAAAAATTTAATCAAAATTAAAATATTGATACTTGAAGACTTTTGAAATAGTGTGGTCATTTCTTGCATATGTTATACAATGGTTGTGCTTTTACTTTTCATAGTCAATCCACTAGAATCTTACACTGTCTTTAATTGGAGTTGTGCTAGGTCTAGCTCAACTAAAGATTGATTTGATGGAGTTTACTCAATCATGTTCCTCTGATTCCTTTTATAATTGTAAGCTCTGTTTTATCTCTTTATCCTACTCTTTTGTATTTTCTTTATGATTAGATTTGTCTAGGAACAAAAAGTAATACGAATTTAAATGTTTATCTTGATTGTTATTTCATTTTATGATTATCACTAGTATAACATTGTTGCATCTATCTATGTAGTAATTTAGTAGACAAATCAACCATTTTCCTTCTATGCGAATCTTAGGAAGTTTGACTTATATCTGAAGTTGAACATTGTAAGAGTATGTAACATCTCAATGAGTGCCTTAACCAAATAAAATTATACCTCAATACATTAAAATAGGCCCTTTAAAAGGAATAGTCCACACAATCCAAATTATTGAAGACCACGATACTAATACCTGGTACATTTAGACATTGGATAAGTATTTTTTCTATGAGATCTCTTTCCTTTCAAGAGAGTTAGAGCTTAATAAATCCCGCCTATTGTTGGTTGTGTCAAAACACCCATCAATATATGTAACTCACTATTAGGTATTTGGTGGGTTATTTTCATAAACATAATTTTGAATTTAAGCATGTACTCACTGACATTATCATTAGTCATTTTTTAGGTTAAAAAACTTGAGAAAATGTGGCATTTTTTAAAATTTGATAGATAGGTGAGCTAAGTAAATATCAAATAAATCATAAAAATGATGCACAAAGACCATTGATAGTTCATAAAACCAATCCAAGGAATAATCCTTAAGACTTATATGAATGAGCTTATTCATCAATATATCATCATGTGTAAACCAAATAACTAATAAAATAAGGATATGTTAGTATAGAATTGTGATTCATTGAATCTTATGCACATTTTGGAAATCATTTATAAAACTAAACATGTAGTGTATCATAGAAAATCATTCTATTGCAAGATATTGCACAAACATGTAAATCATACTCATGATATGATAATGCCTCACTAAACATACTTTGGCCCAAATTTTTATGAATAATAAATAATAACAATCTATAGATCAATCAAATTCATATACACCACTTGATCAGACTGCCTTCATATATCATTGTGATGCTAGTAAGCTATTGAAGTCCATCTCACTCCTTAGTATCAACAATGTAGATTGGTCAAACACAATTTAACCACAAGATTTATATAATTTACATCTTACTAGCAAACATATCACATAATATGTCATACATAATAATAACCAAATCATACATGTATTCCATCAAACATATGAATGAATCTTACATTATTATCTATCCTATACTAGAAATAATGACTATAGTTTATATCATCTAGATAAAATACATATTTAACTATAGATTTCAACTACCCCAATTAGTTTACAAACATACTACACCCTATGATAACCCATATTATCAAAATCTAGTGTCTTAAGACATAACTACTAGTTTTTCAAAATTAGTCATATAAATTAGTCTTAATTACATGAAAACATAATCTCCTATTAAAGTAACTAAATATAACAAAACAAGTCATAGTTTCCATGAAACACATAATACTCTATCCTTATATTCGTTACACACTCAAAGTTTGTATGCATGCAGATATAAATTCCTACTATCACAAAAAATACTATTCATAGTAACAACTAACACACATATATTTAGTCGGTCCAACATAGGTGTGAGTCTAGACATATCAATTACAATATATACCATCCAGGTTTAACATACATTGACACTGTAGTACTCTATGACATCCCATACTTTCATAGTTCATTATTTATGAACACTACACAATTATGAATAATTATTCATATAATTCCAAGAAATAGATGACTCATAAACATAATAATGATCCAACAAGTATAGATTTATACCACCTGGATATATCTTATGGTTAAACTACATACTACTTTAACTTATAGGCATACATCATGATGCACTATTATATGCTATATATAACCAAACATTTATACATATTAACACTCTCATAATATGTACCACACATGAGTATTCAATATTGAATACATATAATTAATAATCAATAAATTATTTGTAGAGAAACATAAAACTCATAAACCCATTATAACATTCATTTAAATATCTCATTCTATTTTCTAAAAGACTATTTTAATATGGTTATAATTTTGGTCCCTTAGACACCTGATGACTGGATAAAATCATACTCCTAGCTACAATCTTAGTCATATGATCCAACACATCCATTTACATTATGTACTTAGGTTGTATACTTAGATCCATGTGTAGATACAGTAAAATAAAATTTAACACACATGAAACATAGGATAATCCAAACTAGCATTTGTTATACATTTTAGGGGTTTGAATGCACACATTCGTTAACTTAATTATATGTAATTACTTAACATAGTTCATAATCTACCCATGGAATTATAACCATAATAATATCCCTGTGAATATATATATATATATATATATATATATATATATGTATATATATATATTATTATTATTAAGCATTTTGTAACTTGGATTAATATTACATTCACATCCAGTGTTTTGATTCACAAATTATATGATAAGCAAATATTCATATTAAAATAAAGATTACATTGGGTTCTCTATTTATCCCATGCCTCACTAAACCTTCTAAGGATAAATTCATCAAACATAACACCTATAGTTTTTGGTATTCCTAAGGATGTTTTCATGATATTTATTCAACCATTTAATATTAAAAAAGGTTGACTATTTTTTACTAAGATGAGCATATTACTATTTCACATGTAACATAGACTTTTAAACCAGATGGGGGGACTTCCATATGGACCCTCAAACCTTGCCAAGTGTTAAGGTTTGAGGCATTGCATGGAATGGCATGGCATACATCTACCAAGTTCCAATGTGGCATCACACATCATCATCAGCCAAGAAAAACTCAAAGGCTCGACTTAGGTTTGGCCTAGTTCCTTGTGAAATCCCACTCAAGTTATTCATCCGTTACTTCCTTAATTTTTACACTCATTTTTTAAGTAATACAAATCTTTGTTTAAATTTGTAACATAATATTATTTATAACCTTTATCTATCTTAAGCATAACTTAGACTCTATATTAGTGGCTCATTAATTTGTGTCATTGCTATGTCATAGCTATTACACAATGTTAATCAACAAAGACTATAAGTTATCATACTCTTCTATAAGTCTATGCCAATAATATGTAAGAATCTAATGATGATAATTTAGGTTTAGGACATAGTTAGAAACATAAATAAATAAAAAAATTAAATGAATAACATCTTAAACCATTCACATTTATCATCAACTCTACAAAGTTCAATCAGGCTGGAGACTGAATCACATTCATTATACTTGTTTAATTAAATATGATTTATGATAAAATATATGTGTATTAGTTATTTTATATATATATATATATATATATATATATATATATATATATATATATATATATATATATATATATATATATATATATGTGTATGTATTGAAGTAACACATGTATATGGTGAAAACATTTATTACTTGGCCCTCTAGGGAGTATATCCATTAGGGAATAGTGATACATGCAAAGAACTATGTTGTTGAGATGTCAGTTATCTGCTTTCCATTTGTGACTTTTTAGAGACTAATTTATTTAGTTTTGTGAACTTTGACCACATAGAGTGGTGAAAATTGAATTATATATTAATTTTAGATCAAGAATTACAAGTTGATTATAATTTTTATGTTATTATATACCTTTTATTAGACTGATATTATTCTTTTTTTCTTAGTACATGTTATTTTAAAAAGATATTTATGTACCTTCATCAGGAGAAACTAGGGTATAGGATGTGTGAGACATTTTGTTAGTCTGAAAGGGTTGAGATAAAATTTTAACTTGTTATGTTCTAGTTGAGTAAGCAAGGAGACATTGTCTCACTTGTTTCCTTTATAAGGTTCTAAGGATGGTGTGATCCTTGACCTTTTGTATGTTATGTTAATTTTAATGATATTTCCTCTTAACTATAAATATAACATAATAGGCTATGTTGTGAAAAATGATACTAGTTATGTTTGGCTAATAGTAACTTAAAAACAATAATAGAATAATTATATGATTTTTCTTGTATGTTTGTTGGTACATCTAAAATTATTTAGTATGTATTATTGCTATCTATGATTTGTTAGTATAGAATTGTGATTCATTGAATCTTATGCATATTTTGGAAATCATTAGGTCGTGGAAACATAAGGGAAGAGTGATGAATTAAGAACATGTGTACTAAGTGATAGGAGTGGATCCTACTTAGCATCACATTGACTTAGTAGTTACTAATTTTGGATCTAATAGATAAAATTATCGAATCTAAGATTTGATAAATGAATTTGTCAAATTCAATCATATGGCCATACACATGTATATGGTGGCATGTTTATTCCTTAATTTTGTATACATTGGAAATATAGTATTTCTAGTTCATATTAATTGTCATACTTATTAGGAGCTACACAAAGTAGTCATAGTAGTCATAGTAACACTCATAAACCTTAGATGTCATAGAGTAGGATCTTGTGGGACCAATACTCTAAAAATAAATACTAATTTGGATAACTATGATGAGTTATACAGGTAATTTTTGCATTTATTTACTTAATTTGATACTTTATACCATATTAATTCTTTGCTAAATAATATTTTTAATTTAAAATTTATGTTTGAGTAAGAGTCATCAAGGATGATGAATAGGTTTAGGGGGAGGATGTTACATCTTGATTCCTTGCTAAGCCAACTTTTTGATTATCTATGGATATTTATGATTGACAAATCTAGATTTAACTATTTAAAACTAAGCTATGAGATATATGTTGTTATGAGATAGTAGGATATTTCTTAGGTTGCATAATTTCATTGATATGAGTTAGCCATAGTGTATATGTTTATTAGGTTGTGGAGCTAAAAGCTTCACTATGATGCAAACAGGTGAAGTTACGGAGGTCACAGAGAGTTGTAGAACCAGTTGCAGGGCAATCGACGTCGGTCTGATCAACCGACGTCGGTCAGATAGCAGCGAAGAACCAACCAGCGTCGGTTACCAATCAGTCGACATCAGTCATGGAGGAGCCGGTGTCGACAGCCTGTGTGTGAATAGGCAGTTTGCATGTTGATCCCGAAGAGTCTATTTTTGGACTATTTGTTTGCATGTCAAAGGCTAGTCCTAGTCTTGAGTTGCGTGTCTAATTATGGTAATTAAGATAGTCTAATTATTGTAAGCATGAGATCTATATATGGACTCATGGGCTGTATTGTAAACTTATAGCTAGAGAGTAAGAGAGAAAATAAGCTCCTTCTGAGAGAGGAGAGCAATGGTGTGTTTCTCCTAGTGCCACAGTACCAAGGTGGGTACTGGTTTGGAGAATCAGAAGGGTTCTTCATATTTGTATGATCTTAGTCAGCAGGTGAGCATGGCTTCTTTTGGAGATCTACAATGGTGAGTAAGGTCCAGTGATTTGCAGGTAGCAGCAGAGAGCATGAGATCTACTTGGAGTACGGTTGTGTACTTGACGTACTGGCAGCGTGTTACTGACTGGTTGGAGAGGTGAACATCAATTCTGTATTGGAGTTGATTGTTGGGACCGAGAGAAAGAGGGAAGAAGGTCTTGAGGTGTGGCGAGCCTTTGAGGTGGAGGAAGAAGTGGCATCTTCCTTATTGTATATTCTTCTGAGTGATTATTAATACAATTGTGTATTGTCTCTCATATTCCTGTGTTGTTTCATATTTCTAGTTAATTATTGACTCTGGTTAAATTTTGTGTTTAGTTGCTAATACAAGAAGTAATAATATGTGCTCTATTGGTGGAGCAAGATCCTGACAAGTGGTATCAGAGCATGTTTATTATTCTAGGTTCCTGACAATGTTTATATTACGAACATGTTGATTTGTTATTTCAGCCATATTTTATGTTGTAAGTGTATCATGTTGTTATGACTTAACTACTTTCTTGTTTTTAGGTTGATGTATGAGAACTCATCCCTTAAAGTGTGATGGAGGGAGAATATCATCAAAGTGGGTGACATTTATGGAAATGTTAGAGGATGAGAGAAACTGGCTGAAACACTGTGCACACCACATAAGTAATTCATGTTAGATACATCATAGAATGTCTAGCATAGTATGTTTTGGATGTTAATTGCATATAGATAGTTGTTTTCTCATGATTTAATATAGTATGTTTTAGATGCTACTTACATATAAAAGTCTTTTTGTATGATTTGTGTGTATGACCATGAATATTTTGAGATTTACTTAATTAAATTAAATTCAACTTATTAATCTATAAATTAATCATTAAACCATCATGGTAATTTGAGATGTTAATTTAATTATTAAATATACTAATTATTGTAATTAGAGTAAAATAAACAGAATATAATAAATTCCAATTGAGTGAAAAAACAAGAAAAAAAACAAACATAAAAAGAAAAGGTCAAGCTTTAAAGAAAGAACGCCACTAATGAGGAAAGAAAGCAAATCATGAATTAAAAAGAAAATAAAAACAAATTGGAAATCATATTTTCAAAAAAAAAAGAGAAAAATCTAAAGAGAAAAAGCTACACCTCTTTTTAGGAACAATAAATAAATATATATAAAAAAGGGTAATTTAGAGAAGGGAAGGACAAAAGAAAGATTAATTAGACAGAAGGAAATTGGGAGTTTGACAAATTACTTGGAACACATAATTAAGTAGGCGATGCTTTCAAATTATGTATGATATTATTAAAATAAATCATATTTTTCCAGTTAGCACCCAACAAGGTTATTATAATTATATACTTCAATTTTTGACACTATAAAACCAATAGACAAAGGGTTGGAAAGGGCTTGATGAGCCAATGAGTTGTGTAGTATATCTTGAGGAGTGAACACATGGTTATGTATATAGGATCTTATTGGCTAAAAAAAATTCAAGGGGACAAATTGGTGGCTTTGAGTCAACAATGTGGGAATTGAGTCCTTACATCAGTCAAAAATGTGGGGACAAAGTCCCTATCCTATTAGTAGGCAGATATATCTTTATTGAAATCCAAAAAGAGAAAATAGGAAAAGAACTACTCATAGTTATTTACATTATTATTATTTTTTTAATTTGGGGGTTTGATACTTTGAACCTAAAGGTACATAAAAGAGATAGAAAGGAAATGAGGAGAAAGAAGGGAATAATGGAAAGAAGGGAAGAATAGAAAAAGGAAAGGAATAAAGGAGATTAGGGTTATTATAGTTAGTTAAACATAGAAACTACCATGATAACCTTGGGAAAAATGAAAGACAACTATGGGTAGTTATATGCGAAATCTTACCATAATAATTCAAGAAGGGGAAAACATCGTGTTCATGGAAATTTCCCTCATTCAATGGGTGGTAAAGAAATAATTACACCCTTAGGAGTGAAAAACATAAAACGAGAGAATTTTATAATACTGATAACAGACCAAATATAACCATCTCATATTTACCCATAAAAGATAATTAAAATATTGCTCAAACCCCACCAAGATTTCACATTCATAGAAATAACATAAGAAGATTCTAAAATAAATAATTAATGTGGAATTCTCATTATCTGATAATTTGGTAATGATTACGAAGATAAATTGAAAGTATAGATATAGAAATAAGTGAATCACATATAAATATATAACTCACAAAGAAAATTTGATTACAAAGCTTACAACATCTCCCAGTTTTGATCTTTATTAAGTTGATAACAAAACTCAACTTTTCAAATAAAATATCTACATAGTCTCACTGCCAAAAAGTCCCTTTTTTATAATGAGCCTAACACTTATATTTATAGTGTGGAAAGGTGGTTACAGTGTGTAACGACCTTTTCTATATTACAGATGATGAAAAAGTGAGTTAACAAAAAATGCATCACTTAAGTGGTGTGAAAGGGAGTTGGTATAATTACATCACATGCAAATATGAAATTACAACATTTCACCACTTAAGTGATATAAATATGCACTGGTGAAATTGCACTTTGTGTAAAAGTGAAATTACAAAATTTCTCTACTTGAATGGTGCAAAAATGCTTTAGTGATTTTACACCACTTGAAATGTGTAAATCAAAATTATACAATTCGATACATATAAAGTGACATAGTGCATTTGCATGAATTGCATTTACAAGGTTATAATTACATAAAATTTGCAACTAAAAATTTCAAATCAGATCCAACATTAACATGAAAAGACCAAAGGCTTGATGAATAATTCATTCACTTTCTCCTTCACTAAAGACAATCTCAGTCATTGCTTTGCACTTGTTAGGGAATTTCATCCTCGATATGTTTGTCTTTTATATCGGTATTTATCTGAGTAATCTTGAATTTACTTGACTAAGAATTTTTAGTGACCATTGATATTTTTTATTCATCCTTTTTGTTCACCATAGAAACATTTTCTTCATAAGAGCATAATATTCATGTTAATATTTTTGTGAAACCCACCATAGCAATCTTTAACCTTATCAAGTCACTAACATGATTCAAGGGTTGAGAGGGCACTTGCCATGGTAAATAAATTTTAATTTATAATTGCCATTTTCATTTGGCCTCCAAAATTTTAGATTGGCAACTTATGCCCACAACCATTAATCCAACTCTAAATATTACTCAACATATGCAAACATATATCCATCTGACACTTAAATTAATGTTGGCCATGAAAAACAACTTTGTCTCATTAAAATTACCTTCTTCCAGTGAAAACTACAAACTTCTAGCCAATACCATGCTTTTGTAACAAATACCACAGGTTTTGGGACCAAAATAACCTTTTAAACATCTAAAACCATGGGTTTTATTGATAAAACCATTTTATTTTCAAAATACCACTAATTTATTCTTGAAATCACCATCATTCTTCATTTACCATGAATTTGGGGAAGTGAAAAATAAAATTACATGACTTAGAGAAATGTAATTTCAATTTGCATGGCTAGGAAAAATGAAATTTAAAATTGCACAATCATGAAAAATAAAAATTCAATTTGCACGAGAAGGGAAAATGCAAAATGAATTTACAATTTGCATCGAGTGGAAAAAAAATTTTGCAAATTGCACCAAGTGGAAATAAAATTTGCAAATTGCACCAAGTGGAAATTTGAATTTGCAAATGGCACCAAGTGGAAAAAGAATTTAAAAATTGCACTAAGTGGAAAAATAATTTGTAAATTTCTTCGAGTGGAAAAAATAATTTACAAATTTCATTGAGTGGAAAAAAAGAATTTGAAAATTGCACCAAGTATAAAAGAATTTGCAAATTGCATGACTTCAAAAAGTGTTGGGACATTTTGCACAACTTGGGATTTGTAAAAACAAATTTGCATGACTTTTAAAAGTGTGTTGGTATTTTTGCATGACTTGAAATTTGCAACTATGATTTTCACCCTTGGTTTTTGAAGTTCAAGATGAAATTTTTATACCAAGTGTTTATAGTCAAAATTTATCTCTTGGATTTGGTCTTTGCATTAGAACAAAAATCAAGAACTTTCACAAAAGTCTAATTTTACCTTAAATTTTCATTGTGGTGCTGATATGATTAAATGAATTTATGACTTCTCTCTTCTCTCTATCATAGTAGGCTTTCCATGATGACAAGAGTATTGTTACACCAAAAGAGAAATTGTTGAGATATCTTCAACACACTATTTAAAAGCTTTAAAGATAGTTAGATTTCATTATTCTACCCAGGCCTTGTCCATTGGGTTATGAAGTCGATGTCTCATTCTACAAATTTTTTACCATTCCTATCTTTAAAACACCTCTAATTTCCTATATGAGTGCAATTGGGGGTGTTGTCATGAAATGTAAAATTTCAAGACAACAATTGGCTTTGATTTGGGATCACATTTTCAAAGGGAATGCAAGAGAACTCTAGAATATTACATGACTGGTATCTCATTGCCATAGATTTTTGAATATTTCTATGTATCTCAAATTTACATGTCTTGAGCTAACCACCTAAAATTCAATTCACCTATCTCAATTGTATGAGAAATGAACATGTGGTGTTAGGTCAAATCTTCTACTCTAAATATTTGCATATTTTAATCCAACCAACTGATAATCAATTCACCCATCTCAATTGTATAAGAAATGAACATGCGTCGCTGAATCAAATCACCTATTCTTGAAATTTTGTATGTTTACCACTTGATCACTTGAAGATCCTTGATAAACCTATTTATTTTGTTGCTGAGATATGAGCATCCATATCACCATTTTCATAATTAAAACAACTAGTTTTTGGATAAACTGTTAAATGTCTATTTTATAAAATCACTTTACCAAAATACTTCATAGCCCATTCCTGCATGTCATTCAAGAATTTAAGGATATTTACACTAAATAACTCACATGAGGATCTAAGATGTATGATTGATTGGGATTCAATGCAGGTATAGATCATGGATATGAATATGTGCAATAATAAGGACCAAAACAAAGAGAGCAAGGAACAATAAACAACCTATTGTATTTATTGAATGTAACACACACACACACACACACACACACACACACACACACACACACACACACACACACTAAAACAAAATGGGAAAAGGAACAAGCCAAAATAGGAAAACAAAACTATTTAAAGAGGGTAGAAGAAAATAAGAAGACTATACAAAACCATTCATTGGCTCAGATAAGTACCTACCTTTTTAGAATAATAGATTTGACTTATGAACTATGAACACATTAAAAATCATTGATCAAGTAGGTGGGAAGAGAAACATATAGTTATCATTCACATAGGGATGATCATGAATGAATAAATTAACAATGTTTTCTATTTTGAAATGAAATCATCATGAACTCTCCAATCTTCTATGAGCACTTTTGAGTAATACCAAACTTTTTTAATGTCTTTTTTGGGTGACTTCAAATGCATTTGTGCTAGATATAGTATCTCAATTAAAGAGAAGTATGTTGCATTTTTTTTTGAACTGAAACCAAAATATAATTGTCTTTTGAAATAAACAGAGTGTTGATATTCATTTCCAAATTGCTTCCCATGACAAAAAAGAATTCATGATTGAATGAGTCATTGTCATCACCTTCATCAATGTCTTTTGCCTTGATACTTTATATTTCACTTGTAATCAATATTGGGCACCATTCATTTTGTTATGTATTTACATATTTTTTGATTTCAACCTTCACATGACTATGGTTCCTAATCTACATAGGCTTGATTTCTTTGGATTCAAATCTTTCAAAGAATTTTTTTACAAGGTGACATGAAAAGCAAGTGTCAGGGGAATTTTCACCTTTGATCACTGAGTCTTCCATTCTAATACAAGAGGAATCTTCTTTTTCATAGAAAACTAATTCCATGTTATCTTCACCTTCATAAAGTAAAACATTACACTTTGCATTATTACTCTTTTTTATTTATGGTTCAACCAGTTGTTCCTCAAATAGCTCATTTTTTCCCAAGATTGTGAGGTTTGAGAAATCTTGATAGATATGCAAATATTACTTTTCTTTGTCAAGGGGGAAACCAAATTCTTTGTCTATTATTTGATCAATAATTAATTCTTCTAACTATTCACCTTCTTCTACAATTGTGAAACTAAAAAATCATATGTGACAAGAAGCACTTTATCTTTTTCTCTATTAGAGTTCCAACATGTTTGATCAGTAATTTGCCTTTACAATCTCTTTTATAAATGATGATGACTTTTGATTGTGTCAGGTTTCATTGTTTCTTTGTCACCATTTATAATAGTTATAGTACCTTTTGAAACCTCTTTCTTTAACATTCCAAACATGCTCAAATCATCTTCAATCTCCATGGTTTATTGTTGTGAAACCTCCAAGTCATTTTCCTTATTTCTTATCAAGATGAAATTTATCTCTGGGTGAAGAGAACCAATGAAGATGCAGAGTTTATTTTTGATACTTGGCTGCTTTGTTTGAGGGATCAATCTTAACAATTTTTTGAAACATTCTATGAACTCTTTCATCTACCCATCACCTCACTTTTAAATCTAGAAATAATGCAGACACATCCACATATGATTTTAATATGTTTAAGAGCTTGTTCTTCAAATATTCTTATTTCAAAATGCATCCATCTTCTAGATGCCAAAACCACTTAGCAGTAGGTCCTATGAGAGTCTCAACAAAAATTCTGACAATGACATCTTCATGTATAACTCCAAAGATACTACATGACAATGTGAAAGACATGATATGGTTATCTACATCTTGACTATTTTCTCCATAAAACTTTGAAAATTTATTCCTTGAGCCTAATGGTATGTCATTGTACTGGGCCAAAGCCAATGGACCAAATTGGTTTCCCCATGAGACACGAGAAACATTGGAGTTAGGGTGAACCAATGCCATTTATTCAATTATAAATATGCAAGCACTAGGTACTTCATCTCAATGGAGTTTCCAACTTTCATTCTAGGGGAGGTTCCATGAAATGTCTGACAATCATGTGCATAAAGCACCTCGATCTCTAGTGGAGTCACCACTTAAAAATTTGTAAGTGAGACAAATTGGTATTTTTGAGTTAGTAGTGTGGGAATTGAGTCCTCATGCCAGTTAACATGGGGAAAAATTCCATCTCTTATTATTAGGTAAAGTTACCTTTATTGAAAGCCAAAAAGAGAAAATAGGAAAATGACTGTTTATAGTTATTTACAATTAAAGAGGTTTTTTATTGGGGGGTTCAAACTTTTAATCTGAAAGTGCATAAAGGAGATAGAAATGAAATGAGGGGAAACAAAGGAACAAGGTAAATAAGGGAAGAATAGAGAAATGAAATGAATAAATGAGAATATGGTTATTATAGTTAGTTAAACATAGAAACTACCATGATAACCCTAAGAAAAATGAAAAATAAATCTAGGTAGTTAAATGCAAAAACTTACCAGAATAGTCCAAGAAGGGGGAAATACCATGTTTATGGAAATATCTCTCATTCAATGGGTGGTAAAGACATAATTACACCCTTACGAGTGCCAAACATACACTGAGATAGTTTTATAATACTGATGGCATACCAAAGACAACCATCCCATATTTATTCATAAAAGATAATTAAAATATTGCTTAAACCCCATCAAGATTTCACATTCATAGAAATAACACAAGAAGATTTTAAAAGAAATACTTAATGTGAAATTCCCATTATTTAACAGTTTGGTAATGATTACAAAGATAAATTGAAGTACACATATATAAACATGTGAGTCACATGCAAAAATATAACTCATGAAGAAATTTTGAATACAAAGCTTGCAAAATCTCTCAGTTTTGATCTTTATTGAGTTGATAACAAAGCTCAGCGCTTCAGACAAAATCCATGTATAGTCTCACTACCAAAAAGTCCCTATTTTACAATGAGCCTAATACTCATATTTATAATGAGGTAAGGTGGTTATGGTATGTAACCACTTTTTTTATGTTACAAATAGTACAAAAGTGAGTTTATAAAAATGCACCACTTAAGTGGTGTAAAAGTGAGTTGGTATATTTACACCATGTGAAAATGTGACAACATTACACCACTTAAGTGATATAAAGATGCATTGGTGTAATTTCACTTCATGCAAAAGTGCAATTATAAAATTCACCACTTGAACAGTAAAAAAATGCTTTGGTGATTCTACACCACTTGAAATGTGTAAATAAAAAATACACAATTCAAGATTTACCAAGTGACATAGTGAATTTGCATGAATTGTATTTACAAGGTTGACATTACACAACATTTACAATTGGAAATTACAAAACGAGATCCAACATTAACATGAAAATACCAGAAGCTTGATGAATAATTCATTTGTTTTCTCTTTCACTAAAGACAATCTCAGTCATTGTTTTACACTTGTCAGGGAATTTTGTCCTCTATATGTTTATCTTTTATATTGTCATCTATCTGAGAATCTCAAATTTACTCGACAGATAATTTTTAATGACCATTGATGTTTTTTAGTCATCCTTTTTGTTCTGCATAGAAACATTTTATTCATAAGAGCATAATACTCATGTTAATATTTTTGTGAAACCCACCATAGAAATATTTAATCTTATCAAGTCACTGACATGATTCAAGGGCTGAGAGTGCACTTGCAATGGGAAATAAATTTTAATTTACACTTGCCATTTACATTTGGCCTCCAAAATTTTAGATTGGAAACTTATGCTCACAGCTAGAAACCCAACACTAAATACTACTCAACACATGCAAAAATATATCCATATGAAACTTAAATTAATGTTGGAGATGCCCATGCAAAATAAATTTATCTCATTAAAATTTCCTTCTACCAGTAAAAAAACTTCTAACCAATACCATGATTTTGTAGTAAATACCATAGGTTTTGAGACTAAAACAACCTTTTAAACACTTAAACCCATGGGTTATATTGATAAAACCACTTCATTTTCAAAATACCACAAATTTATTCTTGAAGCCACCATCATTATCCATTTACCATGAATTTGGGGAAGTGAAAAATAAAATTGTTTGACTTAGGGAAATGTAATTTCAATTTGCATGACTGGGGAAAATGAAATTAAAAAAGTTCATGACCATGAAAAAGAAAAATTCAATTTGCACGAGAAGGGAAAATGCAAAATGAATTTGTAAATTGCACCGAGTGAAAATTTAAATTTAAAAATTACACCGATTGGAAAAAAGAATATGCAAATTGCACCGAGTGGAAAAAGAATTTGCAAATTGCACCGAGTAGGAAAAAAATCAAATTACACTGAGTGGAAAAAATAATTTTCAAATTTCACTGAGTGGAAAAAAGAATTTGAAAATTGCACTAAGTAGAGAAAAATTACAAATTGCACCAAGTGGAAAAAAGAATTTGTAAATTGCATGACTTGGAAAAGTGTTGGGGTATTGCAAATTTGCACAATGAATTTGTAAATTGCACCGAGTGAAAATTTAAATTTAAAAATTACACCGATTGGAAAAAAGAATATGCAAATTGCACCGAGTGGAAAAAGAATTTGCAAATTGCACCGAGTAGGAAAAAAAATCAAATTACACTGAGTGGAAAAAATAATTTTCAAATTTCACTGAGTGGAAAAAAGAATTTGAAAATTGCACTAAGTAGAGAAAAATTACAAATTGCACCAAGTGGAAAAAAGAATTTGTAAATTGCATGACTTGGAAAAGTGTTGGGTTATTTTGTACAACTTTGGATTTTGCAAAAGCAAATTTGCACAACTTGTAAAAGTGCATTGGTGTTTTTGCATGATTTGAAACCTACAACTATGATTCTCCCCATCTTTTTTGAAGTTCAAGATGAAATTTTTATACCAATTATTTATAATCAAAATTCATCTCGCGGATCTAGTCTTCACATTGGAAAAAAAATTAAGAATTTTTAGAGAAGTTTAATTTCACCTTAATTTTTCATTGTGGTACTGATAAGATCAAATGAATTCATGATTTATCTCCTCTCTATCATGGTAAACTTTTCATGATGATGAGAATATTATTGCATTGAAAGAGAAATTATCGAGATATCTTCAACACACTATTTAGAAGCTTGAAAGATAGTTAGATTTCATTATTCTACCCAAGCCTTGTCCATTAGGATATGAAGTTAATGTCCCATTCTAATTTTTTTTACCATCCTTGTCTTTAAGACACCTCTAATTGCTTGTATGAGTGCAATTGGTGTTGTTGTCATGAAATGTAAAATTTCAAGACAAAAGATCTTTGGGAAAGTTTTTTTATTTGTGCTTACATAACTTGAAGATCTTATAAAAAAATGCATCCCTAGATGTTGTCGTATGTGTATGAGACAAAACATGATTAGTATAGGTAGAAATGAATGGTCTTTTATCCTAACTAAGACTAAGAACAATAGATAAAACATTAAGAATTTACCAAGATGGTCTAATAACAATAGGAGGTATAAACTAAGTAGTACGCTATGTAGGAACATTATTAATAAATTGAGTAGGTGTTGTAGGTGGAGGAAAAAAATTATTAGTAGGAGAAGTAGCCTCAACACCAAATGTAAAAAGAGAGCCTCTACTAGGTAAATTATAAACATAAAAAAAAATCATAGGTGTAGATTCCTTAGATAATTTTAGCTTGTTTTGTACATCACTTACAACATAAATCCATAACATCAATTTACTAAGGAATAATAAAAATCTAATTCTCAAAATAAGTTTTAGTCATAGTATCAAATTATGTATAGAATTATCATTGGAAGCACTAGAATTACAAGTATTAGCATTGCAAGCATTGGAATTATCATCACACGTAATTTCATCATTCATTAATGTGCTTCATCATCATGAAAATGAAAAAGAATGTAGTTAAAAATAAAATAAGGATAAGAAGTGTCACCAACATCAACCATTTTTGAATTCAAACAAGCATGAGTACTAATGAAAAGAAGTTGAGTCAAATCAATAGTATGACCACTCAATCTAGCACTTCACCTAATAGGGTTATTATATATCTAGCCCTATTAATTGGTATAAAATGTAAATATGAGAACATGAAATAAACTAGGGCTAATGATAAAGTAATTAAGAACACACAAAATCTGAAAAATTTGATTTATTGTATAAAGTTGACCCTTTAGGGGAATAAGAATCAATAATATAAGCATAGGAGGTTGATAGGTTCAAAAGTGGAGGATTCACTAATTTTTTTTGGTGAATGAACACACAAAATTAGGTTACGATAAAAAAATGAACAAAAAAAATACCTAAAAGTATAAATGGAAGGCAAAATCAAACACTGGGAGGTGAAGGGAAAAGGAAACTATAAGGTTGTCTAGTCAATATAATGGGTTCACGAAAATGTTTTAATAAATAATGAAACAATGGATAAATGTCACTATGTAAATGTAAAACAGTGTGCATAAAGGAAGACATATAGAAATACAATAAATTATAGGGTTGATTTAACCTAATGTGTTAAAATTAAGAATTTAAATCTTGGATGATCTATATTCGAACAAAATATCCCTTGGGACGTAGATTATGTGTCTAAAAGAGAGATAAAATATTCAAACCACTAATTATGACTTTGGATAGATTGATCATTGATTGTGATCTTATTCTACCTATTTTGACCTTATTCTATGATCATGTCCTCTTATAAGTTTAATTAATTGAAAATTTATGTGACACTTCACTAGAAAATGATGATCAAAATCTTGGTTTATCTTGATTCAGTTGATGTATTTGTTACCATAAGTCACCACAATATCACAAGAATATAAAAATATACAAGGTTAGTTGTCCATACCACATTTGAAGGGTTGCAGCTACATAAATTGCACATTCAAAACCAAAGATAAATGTAGTTATAGTTTTTGTAAGTGTTCTAAACCCAAAATGAGATAAAGGACTTTACCTCCTTTCACTCGATAATATAAATCAAATATATGCTTCACTATGACCTTCTCTTTTGGTACAAGTGTGTAAGCATAAGACTTAAATTTATGATGAGTGAAATTAATATCAATTTGTAAGCTCATTGAAAGTTTGCAATGGAGAAAATAAATGTGTGACAAGATAACTTGGAGATAGAAGCTTAGAAGCTCTTGTGGATTGGAGAAGATACAAAATGGCTTAGAGTACATTTGTATATATATGGCTCTTTGAATTTAAATTTGGACACATAAGCGCATAAGCCAACCATAGATAATATTGACAACAAAAATCAATGCAATAGAAATTAACACATGAATGAAAGGACCACAAAAGGAAAAATGACAAAATTGATGGATCATTTATTGTGATTAGGTCAGAATTGTTGAATTGTTGATTGTGATCTTGACAAGAAAAAGGATCAAAATAGAAATAAATATGAATTGAGGATGGATAAATGAAATCCTAATGTTTTCAATAGCATATGTGAGGTATTTATGAGTAAATATAGATGAAACAAGGTTGTTAAGAGTCCAATGTGGATGAAAACTATCTAAAAAGAGACAAAAGCATACAAATAGTTCAATTATGATAAAACATGAAAAATATGCAATGAAACAGGATCTTGTACAAAAATTAGATGTCTATACGTGGGGATAAAATAGTAAATTAAATGATTAACCCACTTTTTTTTACTTGATTAATAATTAGTTCCCTATTTTTTTGGTGGTTAGGTGCCATTTACTCAATAAATTAGGAAACAAGCCTAAACACATTGAGACTTGAATAGAGGCTACACCATATAATGTTTTGACTGGTTTGACTATACCTGGGGCATACTTAATTAACTAATATTTCTCATCCTTGATATAAAATTTTATAATTACATGTAATTTTTAAACCAAGTGGCACATCCAATTTGTTGAGGATTTATTTCTAGTATAATACTCTAATTTATTCTTGTGTGTTGGGTGTGTGTGTTAATAGTTTCACATGTGTAACAATTGTGAGAAATAGGAGGTTTATAAGGAATTATTGGTATTAAAATATTTTCAAATTTAAAATTATATATTTTGGGTGAATGTCTTTGTTTGATGTGTTAGAAGCCTCATCTCCAGTACTAAGATCCATATAGTTTCAATTGATGTATTGTGGACCTTTTATAGCTCATTGTTGTTATCTATAATTATAATAAATTTACAAAACAAGTGGCATATCCCAATATAATACTCTAATATAAGAATTTTAATGATGTAAATCCAAGAATATTTAAGTCCCAAGCCATCATATTCATTCAAATTATTGTTGGTTAGAATTCTGTCCCATTGGGTTTTGTCTACATGGTCTAGTCAAGCTTGCTTAGATTTAATAAAGGTCATTAGTGGAAAACAATCCCACATGCATGAGGATGTTGGGACATGTCTATTTTTCATCTATATAAGGAACCTTCCTACGTACTTTTTGGCTAATGTAAAATACTCTTTCAACAACTTCTCTTTGGTGAGACAAGTTTCTTTCTCTTGAGGGTTTTGAGATTTTATGCAAGTTTTCCATGTAAGTTCTTCATGCAAGATTCACTATCCAGTTGATCTTGGCATCATCTAACATTGTATCAGATCTATTTTGATGATCATTTGCTATTCAAATCTTGGTGGGATCTGTTCATTACATTCTTGCTATTTTCTTGATTTCAATTTCAAAGGGTTTGGTGGTGTTTTTCAAAACTTTATGTAGATATTTATAGCCAAATTATCTAGATAAAAAGCAAATAGTTAAATTAGATTTAGAGGCTTCTAAAATTCTAGGATTAGTTGTCAACATGACCTAGTTTTGTGACAACCATTTTTGGCTATTTTGAGGGGTTTCAGTAGTTTTCTTGGTTTTCACACATTTTTTTACCACCAAAATCTTCAAGCTGAAAACACTTTCTAGTTTTTTCTAGGTTTTGCAAATTACCAAAAGGGTCATTGATAGTTTTTCGTAAGGCCAAACTAATTTAAGTAGATTTGAGTACTACTTACAAGATTTTTGTCATTTTTAGCTGGTTTTGGTGACTTTTTTGTAAAATTTTGGACTTAGAATTTTTGGCTTCATTTGGACCCTCATCCATGTGGTAATGCAAAGAAAAAATATACATGTGTTTTTACACTTTCAAGGGCCCAAAGGTCTATTAACTAGACCCTTTGCCATACACTCTTCATGACTCTACGAGGCCTAAGGCCTATCAGCCTAGCCCTAGCCAATGCGAGCTTGATTGTATTTGAAAATTTAGGGGGGGTCATTGATGATATTTATGAGGGGGTATTATGTGGTGTTGTGAATTCTTTGGTGTCTCTTATACACATTCTCATTTTCTACAGAATGTTAATTCTTGCACTTATTGCTCATTTGGATGTATTTTCAATTGCATCCAATATCTTCTTCATGAGCATGCATTTTTATTTTAACTAGGGGTCATTGTCATTATTTTGTGCAGTTATGCACTTATTTGGTGTCTTTTCTCAGTCATGTTGACTTTAATTGAGAGACACTTGTGGTGAAAAGTTGATTCTACACCAGTCATTCTTATTAGAAATATCAACTATGCTTCTTGGCATGATTATATAGAACACTTACAATAAAGAATCATAATCCATTCTTATATGGATAGATTCCTACCCCTTCTAACTCAGGTCAATTCAATAAGTGGGTTAAAACTTGTGATAAGGTTTTTGACACCTTACTTTTACATGTTTCCATGGATCTTCATTGCCATGTGGAACATACAATGTGTCCCTACACTATTTATAGCATCATACAGTCTCTTTTCAAAGATCCCATTGAGATGTTTATCACTCCTCCTCCTCCACTTCCTACTATCTCTTTAGATACTATTTTACTTCTTCCTCTTACTCCTATTTTTTGTGATGACACATCTATGTTGGATAGTGCTCTTCCTTATGTCAAGCCACCACTACACGCTGAGATTTTTCCCAACCTTAGTTGTTCTATTGAAAATTATATTTCCTTTCTTGTGTATGAAGTTTCTCATTCAGAGCCATCATATATTGGTACTTTGAAAGACTCTAATATTTCAATTACGAGTACACCTTGTGAGAGCATCAATAATTCTTTTTTCTATGTATATTCAATTTGTAGATCTATGTGACTCATCTACAGTCTCTTATTCAGCTTTGAGGATTGTTGAGTCATATTCTCCACTTCACATGAACATTCCTTCAATGAATTTTCCATTCCATTCTTCTTCATTAGATTTACATATACTTGATGACACTTATGAGCCTAAGCACATTTATGAGATTGAGGACTGTTATTCTAGCACAAATGACAACAATAGTGATGGAGACACACCTCCACCATCTCCTTGTCACCTTCCAAATATTGAGGATTTATTTCGTAATCATCCTACCTTGAGTCCACTTCTAACATTTCAAGATGCATGTATATTGATTCAAGACTCATTATACATTGGATAGTTTATTCCATAAGTACAAGGCATTTTACAGTCTATTTTAGCCTCTGTTCTATTACACCCATCATTACATAGAGAATTTGGCCCTCTTACTATGCATGAGGAGTACATATCCTTTGTTGGAGTTTTTTTATGCACTTGGTGGGCCAATTCAAAATTCTAAGGTGATTCACTCTTCACTGTACCTTGATAGGTTCACTTCAATGGCATTACATTTATTTTTTATGCATGATCCTTCCAGACCTATGCCACGTGTTTGCTTTGAATCTTACTTAGAGTTATTTTTATTGTTACCTTCATCTTCCTTTGTGGAATGGGTAGACTTCAAGTAGACCACTTGTGTTCTTCCTTTGGCAAAGGGAAGAAACATTATTTGATGCAAATGGAGCTTCATCGGTCTTCAGGTAGAGGATCTTGTCAGTGATATTTATCATTTTTCGAGATCTATTTTAGGTAACTTTAACATCTTTTATGGGGACTTATTAGTTCTCCTCTTTTTATGCACTCTATTTCTCTTATTTTTGGATGCATTCTTGTTTATGCTTGACGTCCTTAGAGCATACACTATTTATCATTTTTCTCTATTTTGGGTACCTTTTATGGCTTCATTTTTGAGACCCAAATCTAATACCCACCTAAGCTATGTTTAAGGGGGTGTGTTGGTGTAGACTTTTATCCCACTGGGTTTTGTCTACATGATCTAGTCAAGCTTACTTAGATTTAATAAAGGTCCTTAGTAGAAAATAATCCCATATGCATGAATATGTTGGGACATGTCTAATTTCCACATATATAAGGAACCTATTGTGGCATTAATTTTCACCCTTGGAGAGGGTTCTTTAGGCTCTCTCTAACTAAGCCATAAAATAGGAACAACCCCAGACTATGGGTATCCTATAGTGGGGTTGAACCTCTTGAGAAAGACAACTTCCTCTTGGTATATCACCTAAACTAATACTTCTACTTGGAAAAGGGATAAAGAGGGGGTATAGGGTAACTAATAGAGCTTAATGTGGTGATCCACCAAATTTATTGACACTCATATAAGCATGAAATAAACACTAATGTAGCATAAAATAATCCTTGCTCACATAATCTCATAAACTAACTAATTTGCATCAGTATTTCATAAACTAGGCTCATTAAACAATGAATGAAGCAAATAGGAATTTTAAAATTCACACCAAGAATCTATTAATGGTGGAAAAATCTCAAGTTAAAACCTACAACTAAATTGAAAACACCTAAAAATAGGTAAGAAAGAAGGACAATGGACATGGAAGAACACCTCTTCACAAGGCCATAACACAAAAGCTTGATAAACACAATCTAGAGGCAAGAGATAGGTAAAAAATATATTTATTGCTTCAAGAGGTCTTTCATACAAATTTTGATAGGGTTTCTCTTTATCAAATGAGATTCCTTTGTTTAAAATGGGGGAGAAATGAGAGATATATGAGAAAAGGAGAAGAGAGAGAGAGAAGAAGAAAATAAAAATAATTCAATAAATTAGACACAACCACTTTCATGGAGTCTCAACCACCTTTTGATCAATTAACACTAATCCTTCTTTAATAAAATAACCCTCATTAGTCCAAATAGTCTTCAATCCCTCGCATTGGCTTAGAAATGCACTAGAAGACAAAACTTCTTAAGGATGATGATGTCATGATCTACTAAAAGGGAAAAATATCCAAAGACTTTTAAAATTCATTGAATGCTCCAATTTACTTTCTCAACATAAAAACTTCTCTCCTTGGAATTTTACTCCCCCTTCCACTTGCACTTTTAGAAGCTTGTGGCAAATAGTCAGTTGATTTGGCATAAGATGCTTAATTGACCATGGAGGTTAAGTTCATGTTTGATTTTTTAGGATAGATTCTATTTTAAACTTGACTTTGTTCTTCCAACCTACAATAAAATCCATGATACCTGCAACTCTTGTAGACCCATTGATGGAGGTCACAAACTTGAGCCACCTTGAATCATCTAAATTTCTCCCAAGGCCATTTGGCACCCTGAAGACCACTTTTGGACTTGTGGAAGACTTCCAGACATCTATAGCATAAATATTATGAATAAAATGAAGGTTTAAAAAACCTTCAATACCTCCATACTTCATCTTGATATGTTCTTTACGTTATTAAGCAGTGACTTGAACTCATTCATCTGGTGTCCCTTTTGACACTCCTTTCACAATCACAACTCTACCTTTACTCCAAACCATGAACATAGGTCCATTGTAGATAAAAAAAAATCCCCTTTTTGGTTTTCATATATTCATAATCTCAATGAAGATCTATAGGCTACTTAGTATTTTAATCATGAACAAGACATAAATTCAAAACCCAAGATAGACTTCATAACCTGATTGATTAGACCTTTGCATAGAAATATATATTGTCCTGAAATCCTCCTCTTACTAGAAATAGTTAATACATGAACAATTATATGGATTTTTTTGCATGTCTAAGATATTTAGGAGTTTAAATAAGATTTAATGGTATTATATGAATTTTTAGTGTTTACTTTGGTAACCCAAATCATATTTTCATCTCATATTTCGATCTGACATATCTACCCGTGTGGCATTTCCTCACCATGTTACTACTTATTTAATTTTAAAAACATGACCATTTTCACTTTGGACATGTGTCTTCATCTCATTCTTCCCATAAACTTAATTAAATTTTCTCCATCAATCTCCTCAAGAGTCTCCTGGCCTTGACTTTCAATGTTGGTTATTGATCTTTGATCTTGGCTTCCAAGATCGTGATACTTGGCAGCCCTAGGTGCCTTCTGTGTACCCTACTGTCAATTTTTATTCAATTAATATTCTTACACCACATTGTGGCCTTGTATGTAATCTATACTTATTTACTTCTTGACTTGATTCATCCCATTGATCTTAATTTGCATGGTTAAATGTGTGTCATTGATCTTTGATCTGCATTATCAAATGTGCACCATTAATCTCTATCTAAAGATATGATCAAACATGGGCCATTGATATGATACCAATTTACCATTATTGTGATGCATTCACCATCATGCTTAATATTAGGATCCTTTGACCTATTGACTTTGTGCTTACCATTGATATTTATTTACATGATTGAATGATCATCGTAGATCTATCTTGACTTATTGACCCCAATCTTCAAATCAAATCATTGATTGGAATTTGTATGCAAGAATATGTATCATTGATCTTGATCTAAGGGAATTTGACTTATTGACTTCATGAGATCACCTATGTACAATTGATCCTTGATCTAATCGAGGGAGGCTTCAACACTTGGTAGCCTTACATTCAACATAAACTTGAATCTTCATCAAACAAGCTCTTTCAAACATGAAGTGATTGAAACCAAGCAAATACTCCTTTTTGATGTGATGATCTTATCCAAGGCACTTGTAGGTGTTCATTCATGGTAGATGACTATGCCTAGAAATGTAGGAAATGACTAAGTTTAGACCTTTGAAGGTCACCAATTATGAACTAACTCATCATCCTATTAGTGAAAACCAATTCCTTATTGGTTTTCTATATGGTTACACTCATTAAGAAGAGACAATTGATTCAAAACCCCTTTGAAGGGAGTAAATCCTTTCCTTGATTCTCAAACCATGATTGTAGATGGAGATTTATCAAGCTATACTATCCCTCATTTGACCCATCAAGGCTCTGATGAATTATTGAGACTTTGTGCAAACCTCCTTCATGCCCTTAAATGGTTGAACATAAGGAAAACCTATTAGATACCTCACTTATAGTTTTAGACCCATTTCTAGGCCTTTTCCTCAAATTCACCTTAAAACATGCATAAAGTGTTTCAAAATATTTCAATTTACATATGGTAGGGTAATGAGGTATGTCCTCTCCTTCCACCATTATATCACTAACTCAATGAGGAATCTGCTTAGCTTCTCACACCACACCAGTACCTTTTAGGATACTACACTACATCATCAATTCAAGACCAAAAAAGGACTAGTCATTGGGGTAAAAGGTTACTAAAAGGTCCAAGAGAGTGGCCTAATCCATCCAAGCAAAAGTTTTATATGTAGGCCAATTTTGGCCAACATTTATAATGACCTCTTGGGATTACATGCCTATTATGCAATAGATTAGTTGCCTTGTCTGATCCATTAGGCATATAAGGTCACAAGTCTTTCCTTTCCATCTGATATGAAATCATATATGGCTGTCCCTTTCTAAAAACTCCTCTTGAATCAATAAGGACAACAAGAATAAAATAAACATTGTGTCTAAGGCACTTAGGGAAGAGTAACACACAACTGAAGAGGATGTGCATAAGCATTTAGAGGAAAACATGAAAAATTATTCTATTATGTACATGGCTATAACTTACAAGTACTTTCCTCCTAGATCAAATTGGAAATATTTATCATCATTCACTTGTAATGGAAAAGTATGAAAAATAACTTACTTTTGAGGCACCAATCCTGATGAACTAGACTACTTGATTGCCAATAAATTTGGCATGCTCTCTAATGCAATGATGGTAGCTATAAACATGCCACTTATGAATTTGAATTTATCTTGTAATTCAATATCCCTCTCATGGTGTTTATTGATGCTTATGACAATCTACAACATGACCACCTCTTGGTTCATAGGAGCAACTTCAAACATGGTACCTTGGATATTGTTACCTTGACCTTCAAGAAGGAAGACACCCTCACGAACATTCTCAATTTGGCTAACAAGAGGTATAGGCCCTTACAGAGCCTCAAATTTATTGCATACTTCCTAAAAATTCTACCATAATTTTAATTGGTCCATGAAGGCATAAATAACCTTAGTCTCTGTTGTTTATTCCATTCTAATCTCTTTCTTGTCTTGAAGAATATACTCATCATAGATTGATTAATTATGGTCATGAAAACATATTTACTCACTATGAACCTTGCATTATTCTTCATCAACTTGACCTTGTTCTACTAGAGATGCCAAATTCTCAAAACCTTCATATTCTAGAACATATGCAAATAGTTCTACCACATGTCCTTCAAATCTAATTAAACCTACTCATTTGACCTAACAAGGTTAGTCAACATGACATCCTTCTCAAAAGATCTTTCTTTCACATCCTCACCAACTTCTTCATAGACTAATGTAGCAACTTTAGCACTCTTTTCATAGGGAACTTAAACATCATCAATATCATACTTTTCTTCATTTGTGAATATTTATTTGTGTCTATTTGTACCAAGTAGAGTACCAATGTTGAATTATTCATTAAATACACTTGCATTGTCTCATTCACATTTTATTTGAAGCACACTTACAACTGTAATCTCTTGTTAATTTATTACCCATAGGATAGGTTCCTCTTTAAGAAGGGATGTGATGGGAGGGTGATGGGCATGTTCATGAGTGGGCTTGGGAATTAAGGGAACCTTCTTGTAACTTGAAACCTTGGGAATGGTTGAATCTTGAAGAAAATATTATAGGGAAAGCAAATTGAGTTGGGTAATGGAAGGAACATCTTCTTCAATAAGAAATTCATTTTTCTCATAGCTTTATTAAGTCTCTTCAATAGTTACAAACTAATATTCAACATTTTCAATTAAAGTCTCCTTGTTTTGAAAACATTCTTGGATAGACCTCCAAGATGGAAAAGCTAGAGGTTCTTTTGGAGAGGGAAATGGGGCTTGATTAGGCACAAATATCTCATTGACATCAAATTCTTGATTTTGGTTCTCTTCCTCCTTCCTTATCCTTATCTCTAACTCTTTGATTTGCCTATCTATATTCGCTTGGAATAGATTCTCCTTAAGGTGGTTGGTGGCTTCATGAAGATAAGGAACACAAGAGGTTTGGTATGAGATACAAGAGGATTTTTTAGGAGTGATGAGAGAGACTCACATGGGTTTAGATTCTTCTTTAACTTCGACTCCCCAATCTAGACTTGTCTCACCTTGCTCACTCCATGAATTCACCACTTGATTGCAACTTGGAAGATTGAAAGACTTCTTAGGGGATCATGGAGGAAGATAAGTGGAATCTTGGACCTCAATAATATTCTCCTCTTTTCTTTGAAATATTTCTAGGATTGAATTCCAAGAAGGGAGGTCTAAGGAACACATGAAGGAATTGGAACACTCGAAAGGTCACTTGGAAAGGTTTCTTAGGGAAGAATGGGTGGCATCTATGATGGCTGAGATAATGTATATGAATACAAATAAGGTTGATAGAATTGGACCTGTTGTTATTCATGATTTCTTAGCTTATCCTCAATGCTTTGAATGAGACCACCTACATCCATCATCTCACTTGAGAAACTTATCTAATTTTCTCTCTTAGTAGGTATCCGTTCTTATTTCATTAGCTTTAATTCATCCCTCATGTCATGAATGATGTGATTAGGTATATCTTGACCACATCTTCTTTATGTATTAAGGTCAACCATAATGTACCTTTCATATCCTAAGATCATTTAATTCAAACTTGAAATTTATTAGTTTGAGGAGTAACTAAGGACATCTTGAGATTGAGAAGGTTGATCATAAGATTGACATAAATCATGACAAGGATGATAAGGATTATAGTAAAGCTTGCATGAATGACCATGGGCTGAGATACTTCATGAACTTGCATGAAACTAAAATTTATCTCAAGCTCAGCCATAATAACCTCATTAAAATAATAAAAAGAAACACAACTTACATGGAATGATTGACTAGACTACTAGAACCAATTTATCATACACAGAGTCACCATTGATGTTTGCATGCATCCTTCCAAAGGTTGATTAGATGAAGAGAAAACCAAACCTCTTCACTCAGTGAATAACATAGTCCTATCGGGCATGCCAAAAATTGCTGTGGCATTAATTTTCACCCTTGGAGAGGGGTCTTTTGCCTTTCTCCAACTAAGCCACAAAATGGGAACAACCCTTGGCTATGGGTATCCTATAGTGGGGTTGAACATTTGAAGAAGGCTAGCTTCCTCTTGGTAGATCACCTAAACTAATACTTCTACTTGGAAAAGGGATAAAGAGGGGGTAGAGGGTAACTAAAAGAGATAAATGGAGTGATCCACCAAATTTATTGATACTCACATAAGCATGAAATAAAAACTAATGTATCATAAGACAATTCTTGCTCACACAATCTCACAAACTAGCTAATTTGCATAAGTATTTCATAAACTAGGCTCACTAAACAATGAATGAAATAAAGAGGAATTCTAAAACTCAAACCAAGCACACATTAATGGTGGAAAGAGCTCAATTTAAGACCTAAAACTAACTTTAAAACACCTAAAAATATGCAAGAAATAAGGACAATGGACATATAAGAACACCTCTTCACAAGGCTATCATGCACAAGCTTGATAAACGTAATTTAGAGGAAAGAGATAGGTAAAAATTATCTATATTGCTTCAACATGTCTTTCATAAATTTTTTTATAAGGTTTCTCCTTATCAAATGAGAATCCTTTTTTTGAAATTGGGGGAGAAATGGGAGATATATGAGAAAAAGAGAAGAGAGAGAGAAGAAGCAAGCAAATAAAATTCAATAAAAGAGACACAACCACTTTTATAGTCTTAACAACCTTTTGATCAATTATCACTAATAATTATTTAAAAAAATAACCCTCATTAGTTCAAATAGTCTTCAAGCCCTCTCATTGGCTTAGAAATGCACTAGAAGACAAAACTTCTTGAGGATGATGATGTCATGATCTACTAAAAGGGAAAAGTATCCAAAGACTTTGAAACTTCATTGAATGCTTCAATTTCCTTTTTTAACCTCCAAACTTATCTCCTTATACTTCTATGCACCCTTCCACTTGTACTTATAGAAGCTTGTGGAAAATAGTTAGTTAACTTGGCACAAGATGCTTAACTAACCATGGGGGTTAAGTTTCATGTTTATTTTTTGAGGCTAGCTTCTATTTTAAACTTGAATTTACTCATAAAACCTAAAATAAAATCCATGATACCTGAAACTCTTGTAGTCCCCATGGATGGAGGTCACAAGATTTCGCCACCTTGAGCCATTGCCCCTACAAACTACTCCCAAGGCCATTTGGCACCCTGAAGACCACTTATGGACTTGTGGAAGACCTTTAAACATATCTAGCATATATATTATGAATAAAATGAAGGTTTAGAAAACCTTCAATACTTCCATACTTCATCTTGATATGTTATTAGGTAGTGACTTGAACTCATTCATCTGGTGTCCTTTTTGACACTCCTTTCACAATCACAATTATGTATTTACTCCAAACCCTAAACATAGGTCCAATGTAGATGAAAACCAATCCCCTTATTGGTTTTCATATAGTCATAATCTCAATGAAGATCCATTGCCTACTCAGTCTTTTGATCATGAACAAGACTTAAATTTAAAACCCAAGACATACTTCATAACTTGACTGATCAGACCTTTGCATAAAAATGTAGATTATCCTAAAATCCTCCTCTTTCTTGAAATAGTGAATGAATGAATAATTTTAGGGATATTTTCACATGTCTGAGAGCTTTTGGGGGTTTAACTGAGCTTTAATGGTGGCATATGAATTTTTAGTGTTTACTTTGGTAACCCAAATTATATTTTGATCTGACATGTCTGCCTATGTGGCATTTCATTGCCACAATGTTGTTTATTTAATCTTAAAAATATGAAAATTATCACTTTAGATACATGTCTTCATCTCATTCCCCCTAAAAACTTGACAGATTCACTCTAATGATCTCCTCGAGAGTCTCCTAGATTTGAATTTCAATGCTGGCCAATGATCTTTGATCTTATGTTTTGAGATCATGACACTTGGTAGCCTTGCATGCCTTCTATGTACCCTAATGTCAGTCTTCATTTAGTTAATACTCTTATTCCACATGGCAGCCTTACATGCAATCTAGGCTTATTAAATTTTTAACTTGATTCACACCATTGATCTTAATTTACATGATTGAATTTACACCATCAATCTTTGATCTACATGATCAAACATGCATCATTGATATCCATCTAAACATATGATCAAATGTTGGCCATAAATCTGCTACCAATTCATCATTATTATGACACATGGCACCATCACATTCAATCTCAGGATCCTTTGACCTATTGAATTTGTGCTCATTGTTGATCTTCATCTGCATGATTGAACATGCATTGTAGATCTATCTTGACATATTAAACCCAATATTTAATGTGGATCATTGATCAAAATTTGTATGCAAGAATATGCATCATCAATATTTATATGGGGGACTTTGAATTATTGAATTCATGAGATCATCTGTGTATCATTAATCCTTGATCTGATCGAGTGAATATTCAACACTTGGCAACCCTACATTTAAAAAGAACCTAAATATTCTTTAAATAATCTCTTTCAAACATAAAGTGATCAAAACTAGGCAAATGCTCCTTTTTGATGTGATGATCTTCTTCATAACACATATAGGTGTTTATTCATGGTGGATTACTATGCATGTAAATACATAAAATGCCTGAGTTTAGACCTTTGAAGGTCACCAATTATGAACTATCACATCATCCTATCAGTGAAAACTAATTCCTTATTGGTTTTCTACATGGTTGCACTCATTAAGAAGAGACAATTGAGCCAAAACCCCCTCAAAGAGATTAATTCCTTTTCGTAATTCTCAAACCATGGTTGTAAATGGAGATTGCTTAGGCTATACTAGCCTTCATTTGACCCATTAAGGATTTGGTGAACTACTAAGACTTTGTTCAAACCTCCTTCATGCCCTTGAATTCTTGAACACCATAGAAACCTGTAGGATCCTTCACTTATGGGTTTAGAACCATTTCTAGGACTTTTCCTCAAAATCACCAAATTTACCTTAAAGCTTGATTAAAGTGTTTCAAAAGCTTGAAAGTGAAATGTGGTAGGGTCATGAGGTCTGTCATCTCCTTCCACCATTATATCACTCACTCAACTAGGACTTTACCCAACTTCTCACACCACACCAGGTCCTTCCAAGATATTGCACTGCATCATCAAGTCAAGACTAGAAAATGACTTGTCATGGGGGTAGAAGGTTACTAAAGGGTTCAAGAGAGTGGCCTAATCCATCTAAGAAAAAGTTTTATATGTATGAAAATTTTTGCCAACAAAACCTTCCTATGTAATTTTCGGCTAATGCAAAATACTCTTTCTACAACTTCTCTTTGGTGAGACATGTTTCTTTCTCTTGAGGGTTTTAAGATTTTATGTAGGTTCTCCATACAAGTTTTCCATGTAAGATTAATTTTTCAGTTGATCTTGGCATCATCCAAAAATTATCAATAATTTTTTTTTTCTAATTCAAAATCATAGCTTTGGGGTGAAAGTCCCTAGTTTGATGTGTAATAATAATTCTTATCTTTAGTACTCAGATCACTGTGGTTTTTAGTGATGCCTTGAAGACCTTATACTTTTGTGTTATTGTGTGTGTTAATAATATAACATTGATAAAAAGTTTGAGAAAAAAGATATTTATAAATAAATATAAGTACAAGAAACTTTGTTAATTCAGAAGATAGCTTTGGGGAGAAAGTCCTTGGTTTGGTGTGATATAAGCCTATTAATTTATAATACTAGGATTGCTATGGTTTTAAGTGATGCCTTTTGGACCTTCTCTAGCTTGTGGTTTTTATCTTTAATTATATTAAAAATACAAACCAAGAGGTATATACCACTATAATAATCTAACCCAAGTGTGAATTATGGGAATTCAAGAATGTAATGTTTCAAGCCCTCATCTTTACTAACATTATTTGGCCTCTTATAAATTTGAAGAACATCCCTTACTTAGTGATTCGAATCACAATGTTCTTCCACTTAATATTTTAATCCTCTATATAAATATGGTGTTGTGTTGATGAGGATTGATTTTCTAAGGCTGACTTACAAATTATATTTACCCTTAGATCTATATAGGTATGAAATTCACTAAGGAGGTGGAACATGATGGTCAATTACCCCTTTCTTAGTTATGTTGTTTATTTGGAAGTCAGATGGTTCTCTTATAATCATATTTACATGAAGGAAAATCATACATATCTCTATTTTTAGGCCTCTTCCCACCATCACCTTGTGTAGAAATTTTGTGTCCTTAAGACAATTGCCACTAGAGCATTGAGGATTGTGGATGAAGAGAATTTTCAGCATGAGAAAAACTATCTTACAAATATTTTCAAGAGGAATGGTTACATAGATAAATAGAATAACTGAGTTTTTATGGTTTCTGACCATCAATATTAAGGTGTAGAGAGTCAACCCCAAGATTATTTACTTATGTTGAAGGAATTTTGAACAAGATTGATAAGATATGAAGTAGAAATAATGATAAAAGGAGGAAGAATATTAAATCAATCCCCCTCCCCCCTAAAAACACATTAAAAAATATTTTGAAACTGGCTAAGGATTCAATTGATTTGAATAAAAAGAGTGGAGTGTACATGATTCCATTATTATGTAGAGGCCATACATTGGATAAATTATAAGAGGTTTTCAAATAAGGTAGAATGACCATTGTGTAAATATATGGTTAGACAAGGTTTAAAACTAAGCATTAGCCAAGTATTCCTCATATATGAAGCAACATATTTGCATAAAGGACTCAAAAGTTATTTTGGAATAAGACCATGATTTTAACCATAAATTATTTCTATGAGAATAAATAATTTGAATATATATGATGGCTTGGGACTTAACCATTTGATTCCAAATTTTGAATCAAGTTCTGTTTAATCTATTTTGAATTGAATGAATCACACTAATAGATCTAAACTATTAAAATTGACATTTAAGAAATATATAGATCAAGAAGTATAATTAAATATATAAAAATTTATAAATTAGATAAAAATAGTAAATTTATCAATAGATATATAAACCTCCCTCAGATAAATAGTATGCTTATTATCCATGTTGCTTTTAATTTTAAACTACCTAAACAGACTTACAAACTGTGTCATATATGCAAACATGAATCCAAACTTTGCTAGGACAAGGATAAATTAGGACTATAAGGATATATTGTGGAATTTATTATTGACTATGAGAATAATTTTTTTATCTAGGTTTTTTCACATATCTACGAGGGTTTACTGAGTTTTTGTGTGTGTCGATTAATTGCAAGTAATACCTAAAAAATTAAAAACCTAGCTCTTGCACAATAAACCAAATATAAATAAAATTCCAAAGGGGGGAATATGGTTAGGGTAATAGATGAGATATCCTTATAAAATCCCACGTAATATTAATGTTTCCTACATAACCCAAATAGGCATCTAATTGATGTAATTTTCCCTCCTAGGGTGAGTGTGTGATCCATGATTGTGCATATGTATGAATGCGACTAGAAGATCGATTGAAATGATTAAAAATGGATTCCCTTGACCTAAAATAAATTGAAATGATACTTTACCAATGACTATTATAATGTAACAAAATTTAAATTGAAAAGAATAGTTCTCTTTTGCACAGAGTACAATAGAATTTCCAAATAATTATTACATATACATTGATAAACCTTGGTGTGATTATATCAAGGAATATTTTTAATATTTTTACAAATTTACCTTGATAAAAGAGTGGGATAGGAAAAATCCAATGTATTAATTTTAAAAATTTATCATTAGGGTGCAGGAGACAAGGTTTCACTAGTGGACATGGCCATAGTATGACCCTATTTGACCTAGCACAGGTTTGTCTCAGAAGGACAAAGACTATTGGAATTAGTTTGAAATAATTTTATAAGTAGGATAGGGATGTATAAATCATATTATAAGTGATTTCAAGATAATTTATATACTAATTAATGCTCACACATAGATTATTAGTTAACATAATGGTGATTGGGCCAAGCAAAGTAAGGATGTCAAGATTAAACAATGTCAAACACTTAATGATTAAATTTGAGTGTCTACATTTTCCCCAATTTATTCTATTGATGCAATAAAGTGAAACTACTAAAGTAAATTATATGTTAAAAAAATTTATATACACACTTTGTATTTTACTATGAAACTTGAATATGCAAGATGCTTTAATGCAAAATTGATGCATGAACATCAAGCAAAAGTAGTCAATTTGTGTTTTGATCAATCGAGAGAGTCAATTTTGGTCAAAATTTTAATTTAATGTATGTAAAGGACCATATTAAGTCCATTTGTGCCTTATAAATCCATTATAGGTCTTAAATATGTGTTGCATGGTCTTTAAGTGTTTTCCCTCCAAAATGAGAAATTAAAAAATTTAAATATTTGCATTGAGTTTTGAGGGGTCACTTGCAAGTTTGAAGTGTTTAGATGAGTATAGTAGGGTCAAAGAGTATAATTAAGTTATTTAAGGGGTGATAATGAGTCATATTTGAAAATCACATAAAATGTAAGTCATGTTTGTTATTGTCACCCAATAATCCTACGTTGTGTTGACAAAGGGGTAGTTATGTTTTGTAACTAACTAGATCCTATGGTGAAAATGAAAGGATTCATTATTTTAGAGTTAGTGTGTAGTGGAGAGAAGATAAATCCCAATGAGGAGTAAGAGGGATATATAATGAAAATGACAAGGAACCCTCACTAAAAGTTGATCAAGTCCATAGAGGATTGTAGTGTATATACTAGTTTTGTATGAATGGTTGATTCAAGGAATAATATAAAGATTTATGTGATTGATTTTAATATATATTTCATGGATTTTTTTCTTGTATACTCATGTTGTTTCAAATATCCTTAAAGGCCTTTCAAATGTATAAGTCATGTGTGAGTGTCTACAGGTTCTGAGGGAGAATGGTGAAAGACAGTCAATGTGGAATTGTTGGATTGAACAAGTAAATGCTCAGTGGATGTTATTTAAATGTGTTAATAACCTTATGGATCCTTTAATTATTGGATAAAAAAGGCACCTCACAGTAAAAAAACTCAGAAGGGAGTAATACATGTTTTATACCTTGTTGTTGATTGATAAAGGAAGGGAAACAAATGTTCAGTTCTTTAATGCTCAATCCATCCTCTTGTAAAGGTAGAAGGTATAAAAAGAGAGAGTTTTGATTGTAAGGGATTTGGATTATTTAAAACAATGAGACCTTATAAATAATGTAAATTGCATTGACTTAGTGGGAACCTTGTTTCATGTATATTCTAGTTTTAAAACCCCTATTGCATGCATGACAATATGAGGTATGCAAGATTCTATCTAGGAGTTATTATGAAGGTAAGTTTGTCATATGTTTGGTGAAATGTTTATTTAAAGAGTAATATGAAGCTAGATTCACATTCTATATTTCACTTTGTTCACACATTCAAAGGAACTTGTACATACCCTATTTTAGGTCTAACATAGTCAAGGGTGTAACTAGAGGATGAGTGGTCTATGTTTCATGTTATTATGGATATTATATGGTATTAGAATAGATACAAGGTTAAATATTAATTTTATATAATGGTTATCATAAGATAAGACCATGTTGGGTTACATTCTCTCAAACCCTTACTCACAGTAAGATGCAAGAAGAACTCTATTTGATACAGTTGGATCTAGAAAATGAATGAAATATCAATACAAATATTACACATTATATTCATGAATATGGATAAAATAAATACAATTTAATATGCCTTAATAAAAGTTTGTATAATATACTCAAATAATCACACGACTAATTTGGAATCTTGTGAATTCAGTGAAGCCTATTTCTTGCCATTATCAAAGAGAGGTTGAAGGTTATTTTTATATAAGATTATTTGGTAATGATGTTAGTATAAATTAAAATGTTTTAAAATCCTATTCCAGTCCACATATACCCTTGGTGAATCTATAAGACTCTTGGAAGGAAATTAGTCCTCTTATGGACTATGCACAGTCAACCATTGCTCATAGTTCACCAAGTATTTGAGGATTTAAGAAAGGAATAGATGACTGAAGGTATTTAAACCATTGGGAGAGGTTAAAAAAATTAAAAATGTAACCTAAAAAGGTTAATTATTACTTGGAAACCCCATACAATAAAAGTTATACAATTTCTAAGGCCTCAGTTTGTGTAGAATGAGTGAAACCCGAGATTTAGGGTTTGGAGCATAACATGATATTTAAATGTCTAAATTGCCCAAAAATTTATAATATTACCTAATTTTAGGGAATATAACTAATGTAAAAGGTTTCAATATTTTATAGATCGTACAAGTACAAATTTGTCATAGAGGTTTGGTAATAGGCCTAAAGAAGTGTTGCTAAGCAAGGAAAGTGATAAATAGAGGATGAATTAAAACAAGAAACTTTATACACACTTTATTTGGAATAAATTAAGCATTAATATGGGTTTATATCTATTAAAGAGAGCATATAGTGTTAGAACAAAGGTAAAAGGACTAAAATAGGGCTACTAGCTTCATGTAGTGAAAGAATCAAATGAGGGTGTGTCAAAAAATTTAAGAGATGTATATAGGTATAATATGATATTTTAATATTATTTAGATATTGGTATTTAACCCTTAAGTCTAAAAGCCAGATTTGGTGATTGCATCCCAAGGGATGGTGCCTAGTATAAGAGAAGGTTGTGAAGGGTAAACAATGAATGAGTTAGAGAGGCACTTTAGATGATATGAATGAAGAGGTTATGAAATTATAGAAGTGATAAAAATATTCCAAGACATAGGTATATTTTAAATTTTTTCCATTGAGACCTCATCCAGAAGAGGGTAACTAGTTGAAGACAAGGACAAACAAGAGCAAGTCTAACCCATGAATACGATCAATTGGATTGCATAGTAGATAATGAGTCAAGAGATGAATTCTACCTAATGACTCTACATCATTTTGTATCAAATCTAGTAAGGTATGCTTGTGTAAATTGTGTTTTTAATTATTTACATTTTTGTTGATTTAAGAAGAATGCATAATGCTATGAGATGTGCATGAGGAGTAACTTGTAGGGTGTTGAGGGAGAAGAAGATGATTTTGAAGATATGATCTATTGAGGTCAGTAAATAGGAGAATAATATTGATAGATTGAAGAGAAGTGATAGCCCCAAAGTCCTTTGAGAAGGACAAGAAACTAGTCAAGAGAAGGCTAGAAGAGATAGAGAGAAAAGAGAGCATTAAAGCTCCAAGAGAGAAAAGGAAGATAAGAGACTCCAAAAGAGAGTCAAGAGATTTAAGAAGAGATACTATAGAGAGGAATAAAGAAGATAAAAGCCCCAAAATTAGGTCTAAGAGGAAATCTTGATAGACTTGCTAAGAGAAAGGTCTAAATAGGCCAAGAAAATAAGAAGAATGGAGGAGATGGATATAGAAAAAGAAGTAAAAGAGATAATAAAATAATTAGGGAAGAGATTTAAGAGGATCGAGTTCATGGTGAAGCTCATGAGAGAACAATAAATCCAATGGAGTGGATGGAGTATGAATAAGAGAGTAAAGTGGCTGTTAAAGGCACTTATGAGAAGAAGGTGTAGACACCAAAATTGTGTCGACTCCCCTTGGTCCCTTACACACTTATTAATTTAAAATAAATTATTTATTATAAATTAATGACATCACCTTGACACATCAATTAGACACGTCACCTTGGACACCTCGCCCTAAGACCATTTCCTACCCTATGACTCACCTTGAGATTAAGTCATCTACCTATGACCTAATCTCACTCCATTCCAACTGCCTAACCAACACTCATGCCTAATAACCCCATCCTTCGACCATTATCCAATAGAAAATGCACATGGCAGATGGAGAAACAAGCAAAGGGCTAAAAATAGCCCTTTTACCCATTCTCTAGCCACTGACATCGGTCAACTGCCGACTGACACCGGCAGGATCGCCGACGTCAGTTTCCTAAACTGAGTTCTAACCTTGAGCTGGAATCTTGAATCTAATCTCTCTCTCTCACTCTCTCCCTCAGACTCTTGGACGTGGACACACACACTCTGAGACCAAACATCAGACTTCGACTAACGCTCTCTTGGCTACAGAAACTCTGCACAAGTGACTCCAGATTGGATTAAAATGTCACACGAGGACTTCAACATCAGCCACAATAGGAATAAGCATTATAACACCCTTGGTTCTTCATCAAATAGAGCTAAGTATTCTTCTATCTCATTTCAGTGTTTAGAATACATTAGTAATTAGTTTTTATTTACTATTTCTGAATACTATCAACCAGACCTGACTTTCTCTGGAGAAAGGCTGAAAAGCCTTCCTCTTATTCTTATCCTATTCTCATACCCATCCCCAACCTTTGCCCCCTCTCAGACCCTATCCACTTACCTGCAACCCTGCACAAACCTTTAAATCTCCACAGACTCTTCTGTTAACCACAAACACAACCCTGAAACCCATCCAAGGCCCACTGCCCCTACCGACATTGGTAATATAACCGACATCAGCATATTGACCAACCGACACTGGCAGAACTACTGATGTCAGTGACTATGAAAAACTGACTGCAGAGAATAGGTACACGTTATCTTTATTTCTCTTTCTTAGTCTTTCACCATTTCATTTTTATACAACACTTCTTTTCATAAATAGTGGACTGTCATCCCTCATAGAGCTTTACGCTTCTGGGACCGAGCGTATTGCTTGGCAGTCCACCTTATCTTTATCTAACATTTTCTTTGTTAAGTCTTATTCTTATCTACAGGTGTGTTAGGGTGTGGAGCTAAAAGCTTCACCAAGGAGCACACTTTGACAAGTTTGGGTCTACACAGACACCGGCGTCAGTCAGGAGCGACTGACGTCGGTCATATGCAGTTGGAGAGATGCCAACGTCGGTAGAGGATCGACCGATGGCAGTCACAGGAAAGCAGCAGAAACCAGCGTCGGTTACCTGTGCGTCCAGAAAGCTATTTCTGAGGACAGAAGCGAGTGTTTGCATGATGAGTTTAAGTTGTAGTCTTAAGCTCGCGTCTCTATTATTAGTAATATTATTTTTAGAGCCCTTGTTCAAGTGGCTTAACTGTTTGTTGTAAGTGCATGCTCAAGTTTCCTAATTCTATATGTAGAATTAGATCTTCTTAGCTTTGAGTGGATTATTGTAGTAGTTGTTGAAGAACAGTACCGAATTGAATCAATCCAGGTTTGTTGGAGTTGATTGTTCTTGAGAGAGAGAGAGCTCTTGAGGAATAGAGATCTAGTGAGAGATCTATACATCTAGGAGAGGTGTGGAAGAAAGAAGTTTCTTCAATTGTATTCCTTTTGTAAAGAGTTTGTTAATACAAGTTTTTAGGGTGGTTTCTTGTATCTCTTGTTCTTGCTGTTTATCATTCTAGTTACTTGTCTATCTGATTTATTTCTGTATTTATTGCTTTCACAAGTGTAATCTATTGTTGGTTGATCCCCAACAAGTAGTATCAGAGCCTTGGTTGCAAGTTCAAGAGCTGATACCAACAAGTGGTATCAAAGCTCAGGTTCACTAACAGGTGGTTCAGATCTGTGTAGTGTGTATTGATTACAGGTTCTCACAGGGGTTTCTGCAGGGATTTCTGTTTGAGTGGGAGAAGCAATGGCAGATGAAAGTAAACTGAGAATGGAAAAGTTCAATGGCAAAAATTACCAACATTGGAGAATGCAGATAGAGAATTATCTGTATCAGAAATATCTCTACTTACCATTAGGTGGGGTTGCAAAGAAGCCCAAAGACATGGAGGATGAAGAATGGGAAGTTCTTGATAGAAAGGCTCTGGGGTCTATAAGACTGAGTCTAGCATCCACTGTGATATCTAATTTATCACATGCAAAGTCTATGGTAGAGTTGATGACTACGTTAGCAAATTTGTATGAAAAACCCTCAGCTTCTAATAAGGTATATCTTATGAAGCAGTTATTTAATTTGCATATGAATGAAGGTGGATCTGTTTCTACTCATCTGAATGATTTCAATGGAATTGTGAATCAATTAAGTTCAGTCAATATAGTGTTTGATGATGAAATAAAAGCTCTTTTAATATTATGTTCTTTGCCTGAAAGCTGGCATGGCTTAGTAATGGCAGTAAGTAATACTGCATCTGCATCAAATATTTTGAAAGTAGAGGATGTTGTTAGTGTTATCTTGAATGAGGAAATTCGCAAGAAAAGCATAGAAGAGACATCTGGGACTGCTTTAAGTTTTGAGAGCAGGGGGAGGCAGAAAGAGAAGAGCAAGAAAGGCAGATCAAGATCCAAATCTAAGGGGAAAGGCAGATCTAAATCCAGAAATGGCAGAAGGCCACAATGTTGGAATTGTGGAAAGATGGGGCACATAAGCAGAGATTGTTGGTCAAAGCCTAAGGAGGAAAATCAACACGAAGGAAAAGAAGAAGCCAAGGTTGCAGGTATTGCACAAGATGCTTTAATTTTCTCTCTGCATAATAATATAGAATCTTGGGTGTTAGATTCTGGTGCATCTTTTCATGCTACCCCTAACAGGGAATATTTTAGTGACTATATCCATGGAGATTTTGGAATAGTGTATCTAGGGGATGATGAGCCCTGTAAAATAATTGGCAAAGGTAAAGTGCAGCTGAAGATGCAGAACAACAACACATGGGTGTTGAGAGATGTGATGCATGTTCCTAGCTTGAAGAGAAATTTGATTTCTGCAGGAAAGTTAGGGGATGAGGGTTGTACAGTAACTCTCACAGTAGAATCTTGGAAGGTGACCAAGGGTGCACTTGTTATGGCCAGAGGTAAGAGAGAAGGTACTCTCTATTTGTGTAATTGTGTTACTAACAAATCTCCTTCTATATTATCTACTTCAGATGTGGATGCTAAACTATGGCACTCAAGGCTTGGCCACATGAGTGAGAAGGGGATGTCAATTCTTAAGTCCAAAGGTATGCTTTTAGATTTAAAAGGCATAGATCTAGAGTTTTGTGAGCACTGTGTATTTGGAAAACAAAAAAGGGTTAGTTTTCTCAAGACTGGGTCTACTAAGAAGAGGCATAAGTTGCAGCTTGTTCACACAGATGTGTGGGGACCGGCTCAGGTTGCTTCCATTGGAGGATCACAGTACTATGTATCTTTCATAGATGATGCTATAAGGAAGGTATGGATCTATTGTATTAAAAGAAAATCTGATGTATTTGAGACTTTTAAGATCTGGAAAGCTATGGTTGAGAATGAAACAGGTAAAAGATTGAAGTGCCTGAGATATGACAATGGCGGTGAGTTCTGTAGTTATGAGTTCAGAGATTATTGTTATATGCATGGAATACGCAGGCAAAGGATGGTTCCAAGGACACCTCAGCATAATGGAATTGTTGAAAGGATGAACAGGACAATAATGGAGCGTTCAAGGTGTATGAGATTGCATGCTGGTTTGCCCTTACAGTTTTGGGCACAAGCTGTTGACACTGCAGTGTACCTAATTAACAGAGGACCCTCTACAGCTCTGGATGGTGGTATTCCAGAAGAGGCATGGACAGGTAAAAAGGTAGATCTCTCATATCTCAAAGTTTTTGGTTGTGAAGCCTTTGTGCACATAGATAAAGAAAATAGAAAGAAGCTTGATGCTAAGTCTATGAGGTGCACGTTTATTGGCTATGGCTCAGATGATTTTGGTTACAAATTGTGGAATCTAGAAACTAACAAGGTAATCAGGAGCCGTGATGTTGTTTTCAATGAAAGAGTGATGTATTATGATCAGCTAAGGAAGCGGAATCAATTTGAGCAGAGCAATGGTGAATTGGACGAGGTGAAAGTCCAAGATGAGCTCATGGGAAAAAGAAATAATCGCTTGCAGGAAAACACAGAGACCGACGTCGACAGGTTAGGAACCAGCGTTGGCAGTACAGAGACCAGCGTCGGCCATACAGAGACCAACGTCGGCAGGACAGGCACTGACGTCGGTCAGGCAGAACCGACGTCGGCCAATAACAGGTCTGGAGGTGATCGAGGTCGGTCACTGTCAGAGAATTTGGGTGGACAGTGTGTTGTGAACGAGTCTCAGACACCCATCAGGAGGTCAGAAAGGGTGAGTAAGCCTCTAATTAGATATTCTCCTTCTTTATTTTATTTATTGCTAACTGATGGTGGAGAACCAGAGAGTTTTGAAGAAGCAATACAGGTAGAGTCCAAGAGTCAGTGGGAGCGTGGCATGGTTGAGGAGATGGAGTCCTTAAGAGAGAACCAAACATGGGATTTGGTTGAATTGCCAGCTGGTAAGAGAACACTCAAGAACAGATGGACCTACAGGTTGAAAGAAGGTGAGAATGGACATAAGAGATATAAGGCTAGATTGGTAGTAAAAGGATTTGCACAAAAGCCAGGTATTGACTTTGGTGAGATTTTTTCTCCTGTTGTTAAGATGACTTCTATAAGGGTTGTATTGTCTTTGGTTGCTTTTGAGGATTTGCATCTTGATCAGCTAGATGTTAAGACAACTTTTCTTCATGGAGATTTGGATGAAGAAATTTATATGGAACAGCCAGAAGGATTTGAGGTCAAGGGTAAGGAGAAGTTTGTGTGCAGATTAAAGAAAAGCTTGTATGGCCTCAAGCAAGCTCCTAGGCAATGGTATTTAAAATTTGATAGGTTTATGACTGAGCATGGCTACAGTAGGTGTCAATTTGACCATTGCATGTATTTCAAGAGATTCGATAACGATAGATATATTATTCTATTGTTGTATGTAGATGATATGCTGGTTGCAGGATCACACATGCAAGATATCTCTGAGCTTAAAGTGAAATTAGCTCAAACATTTGCTATGAAGGATTTGAGAGCAGCGAAGAAAATCCTTGGCATGAGCATTAAGAGAGACAGAAAAAATCACAGGTTGATATTGTCTCAAGAAGATTATGTGGACAAGGTGTTGAAACGGTTCAATATGCAGGATGCTAAACCGGTAAGCACACCTTTGGCTGGACATTTTAAGTTGAGTAAAGAACAATGTCCTAATTCATATGATGAGGTAGAGTACATGAGTAAGGTTCCATATTCTTTCACAGTAGGAAGTTTGATGTATGCAATGGTGTGTACTAGACCAGATATTGCCCAAGCAGTGGGAGTGGTAAGTAAGTATATGGCCAATCCAAGTAAGGAACATTGGAAAGCAGTTCAGTGGATCCTTAGATATCTGAGAGGAACCAGCAGTAGGCACTTGTGCTATGGAGGTTCAGATACTTCCCTACATGGTTATGTAGATTCAGATATGGCAGGTGATTTGGATGGCAGGAGGAGCACTACAGGTTATGTTTTCACTGTAGGTGGAACAACGGTTAGCTGGATATCTAAGTTGCAGAAGGTTGTTGCCTTGTCAACTACAGAAGCAGAGTATATTCCAGCCACAGAGGCTAGCAAAGAGATGATATGGATGACATGGTTCATGGATGAGCTTGGTAGGGAGCATGAGAGTTGCAGATTGTATAGTGACAGTCAGAGTGCAATCCATTTGGCTAAGAATTCAGCCTTTCATTCAAGAACAAAGCACATACAGCTAAGGTATCATTTCATACGACAGGTATTGGAAGATGGTGAGTTGAAGCTGGAGAAGATCCATACAGATAGGAATCCTGCTGATATGTTAACCAAGCCAGTTACAAAGGAGAAGTTGAATCTTCATTCAACTTCTATTGGTCTTCATGATTGAGTTAAATATGGAGAAGCTAGAAGATGTTGTTGTACAGGTACTGGTGCAGCTGTTTATCTCCAAGTGGGAGATTGTTAGGGTGTGGAGCTAAAAGCTTCACCAAGGAGCACACTTTGATAGGTTTGGGTCTACACAGACACCGACGTCGGTCAGGAGCAACCGACATCGGTCAGATGCAGTTGGAGAGACACCGACGTCGGTAGAGGATCGGCCGACGGCGGTCACAGGCAAGCAGCAGGAATCGGCGTCAGTTACCTGTGCGTCCAAAAAGCTATTTCCGAGGACAAAAGCGAGTGTTTGCATGATGAGTTTAAGTTGTAGTCTTAAGCTCACGTCTCTATTATTAGTAATATTATTTTTAGAGCCCTTGTTCAAGTGGCTTAACTATTTGTTGTAAGTGCATGCTCAAGTTTCCTAATTATATATGTAGAATTAGATCCTTAGCTTTGAGTGGATTATTGTAGTAGTTGTTGAAGAACAGTACATAATTAAATCAATCCAGGTTTGTTGGAGTTGATTGTTCTTGAGAGAGAGAGCTCTTGAGGAATAGAGATCTAGTGAGAGATCTATACATCTAGGAGAGGTGTGGAAGAAAGAAGTTTCTTCAATTGTATTCCTTTTGTAAAGAGTTTGTTAATACGAGTTTTCAGGGTGGTTTCTTGTATCTCTTGTTCTTGCTGTTTATCATTCTAGTTACTTGTCTATCTGATTTATTTCCGTGTTTATTGCTTTCACAAGTGTAATCTATTGTTGGTTGATCCCCAACAAGGTGTCATCCTCCACAACCAAAGAAGAGCTCCTACAATGTCGTAGAGAAACATTCTGGCATGCCCGGTGGGACCCTGGAGTTTTCCTTGGGTTCATTTTTCCAAAAAGTAAACTTTCATATGGATGCATTAGGGAAAAATTCTCTTCTTGCATCCTCTTCCTCTTTCTTTTTATTTTGAAAATAAATCATAAGCACAAGTTAAAAAGAACATCTTTCTTTTTCTTGTTGTCACTTTTTCCCTGCATCTTAGAGTAGTGAAAATTCATGCTCTTAACCTTTTCTCCACTTATATGCATCTGAACAAAACATCTCAATTTGGGTTAAAAATAATTGCATTTCATTCTTGCTTGAATGCATATTTAGCTCATTTAGTAATTAAATGCGTTATAAATAAATCATAGTGCACATATGTTACACAACCTGACCATAAGCACATCAAATTAAACATTTTAACATACTTGAGACAAGGCCCATCTAGGATTTCATCACCTAGCGGATACCTTACCCTTCCTGGTGATCCTACTTGGATTTCACCACCAAGAGGAGGACCCACTCTGTTCTCTAACAGAGTATAAACTATAGGCGAAGTATATATTGGCTAAGTGGCCCAGCTCGGCTCTGGGTTCGTGAAGTGAAGGGAGCAAGCCCCCAGCACCAGGCCATGTACGAAACGTAACACAGACTTTTGAGCACCAAAACATAACCCAAAATTAGCTTTAGACTTCCTCTTTAGGACCCGTTCTAAAAGCTCAATTCCCAAACACATTCTTCTAAGGCATAAGCCACCATGACTCTAAAATTTATTCTTAGGAATTTAACGTTTAGAGGTTGCTTGCCATCATCTATTTTGCTGTTCTTATCTAGTTTTTTGAACTGGTAAGGTTGCATCATTTTGAGTCCAAAAACAACTCAGAATTTCTCCTTTATTCCAAAAACTTTCAATTTTTTGAGTTTTTGGAAATACACAGACACCGACATCAGTTTTTCCACCGACATCGGCAACATATCTTCATCGACATCAATTTTTCCACCGACGTCGGCAACTATTTTCACCGACATCGGTTATACCACTGATGTCGGTCACTATCAACATATTTTCTTCCAAAACAACAAGCTTAAAACCTAACTTTTTTGCTGTTAAACACACATTTTGGGTTTTCTGAAACTAAAACATACAATTTTTAGAACCTGAACCCCTTTTGCCTTGGATGGTTTTAACACGTAGTCAAGCCAAAACTCTTGTTGACCACGCAAGGCAACAACCACTTCCACCTTCGCCCTTCATAACAAGTCCTCTAATGGAGTATACTTCAGACATTGAGCATACTCCTATCCAACCAACCCTCAATCAACCTCCTATTATTCCCGAAGGGGATCAAGACTTTGACAGATTCCTTGACCTCAACATCAAGGCTCTCCAACATTATCTCGTAAGAAGCCAAACATGAGATCCTTCAGGTAACCCAATTTATGGGATGCCAACTTCCTTGGTTGAAGTGGCAATGATATCGACAGCGTCCGCTACCCAACCTATGATCACTCAAGCCACTGCCTCAACTAGTAACCCAACCATGGCCAATGTTCAAGATTTGGCCTCCCCTTCTATTTTTGGACCTACTTCCATTGGGGTTTCCATACCCTTTCAACCACAAACAATTCAACCAATTTCTACACCTTTCCAAAACTTGATTGTCTCTATCCCGCCCACTCTTGCACCCATAAATACAAGAGTGACCACCTACCCTTTAACCAGTGTCACCACTATTTAACCACCTTTGGCGGCACCTAGTCAAGTTTTACCCTCTAGGTTCATGGCACAAGCCCCCTTGGCCTCAACATCAGTGCCCATGATGAACTACCAATATGTTGTGCCTATACAAACGCAACCTAGTATGTTATACGCCCCTCCCAACACCTTCCATGTACCTTAAAACTTAGGGGGTGCCCCTCCTACCAATCCATCAGCCGATCTAGTCAAGACGCTAATGGATAAGATGTCTAACCTTGAGACATCCATTTTTGGTTCAAGTAATGTTCTTTCATATGAACAAATTTGCAACGAACCCATTCACCCTTCGGTTCCTATTCAACCATACCCAAGTCAGTGGGAACTCCCAAAATTTACTCATTTTCAGAGTAAAGAGGACCCATAACAACATCTACGAGCGTTTAGACATGCTTGCTACCTTATAGCACATGATGATGCGTTATTACTTCGCACATTCTCCATGTCGCTTTATGGCACCGCCCTTGACTGGTATAGCTCTATTTCTAGTCACTCTCTCTTTACCTTCACTAAACTCACCCAACTATTCCTTGACCACTCTTCAATCAACATCACTAAAAAGGTCTCCATCACAGACCTATATTCTATTAGATATTTCGACGATGAGTCAATAGCTGACTTCGTTGCCTGTTGGAGAGGTTTGATCAACCAACTCTCCTTTTCATTACCTCAACCTGAGCTCATTGAGCTCTTTTCAAGAGCATGTGCCAAGCACATCTCATCTACTTTACGGGTTCAAACATTTCACACATTTGACGAAGCTTTCACCATGGCTCGAAAGCTTGAACTCCATGCTATCGAAGAGGATAGAGTCAAATTGCATAATAAAAATACCAACACAAAATCCAATGACGCTTCTTCCAAATCTTCTTCCTCCCATTCCAAGTCCAAAGGATTAGAAAATGCTGTGGTCATTAGATCATCATCCTCTAACACAACTAACCACTCTGAGCCTTCCACATTACAAAGCATCACAAAACAATTTAAACAACGATACATACAACGTCAATACACTCCAATAAGAGAATCATACACTTCCGTGTTGGATAAACTAGTGAAACTTGGGGTCCTCAATCTCCCTCAAATTCGACCACCTCAATTTGACACTTTAAAAGCCATCCCTACATGTTACAGGGAAAATGACTTTTGTAATTATCATCGCGTCAAGGGTCATGACACAGACAATTGCAAAACCTTCAAAAACATTGTCGAGGACATGTTAGACAAAGGGGATCTTGTTTTGGATAACCCAAATGCACCGGCTAACCAAAATGTAGATATCTTTAGGCAACCATTCCCTAACCATCCCCCAAGTCAAAATAATGTTCAGACCATGGCCGATGACCCCCAAGAGTGCAATATACACACGATCAACATGGTTTCTCCTTTCATTCCTGACCAACCTCTCCCATAGTCTGAAGAGGTTAGTCAACCTATTCCTCCACCACAGGTAAGAGAGCCTATTTTACCCATATCACCCCCACGACATCAAACACCTCCTCCACCTATTCTTCTACCTCATGAGGAATCCATATTACCTCATGATGAACCCGTATTACCTGTTCCTCTTGCCCCCACCTTTCCTCTTCTTCTACCATTGGAATAAGTTACCGTTCATACCCCACACCCTCATGTAGAAGGGGCCATCATCCCTCTACTTCACCCTTTAGAGGAGCCTTCCTCTCCTATCTGTCCTCCATCGATGGAAGATAGTCCTCCATCCACCCCCCTTTTACACACAGGAGAGTCTACTTTGACCTCTCCTATATTGGAGGATGCTTTGATGGTACCAATACCAATAGCCTCACCCTCATCATTTTTATCATCAATGGGGGATCAAACTTTCCCCGCTCCTACACCACACGTCGAAAGCATGATCATCCCTACGCTTTATCCACTTAAAGAGCCAAATTCTCCAATTCCTTCTCCATCAAGAGAAGAACTTGTCACTTCACCCACTTCGACCGAGGAAGATCTGGTGTCAGCTTTCTCTCACCTTTGGCCTGAGATCACTGCATCCAACACATTTCCACTCTCGTAATCGCCCAAATCCTCCAAAAGACTGACTGTAAGACCTTGCGTGATGTCACCTAAACCCTTCTCGCGATTGGTAGAAAACTTAGGATTTCTCCATTCTAAGAACCTAAAACATGAGCTGCTATGGGAGTGACTTAAGGATCCTTATCTTACACGTCTCACTTTGACTTATATTATCAACCCTTTTATGACAAATCACCCCAAAGTCTCTGACAAGGATCGGGCTTCCACTTCCAAATCTTTAGAAGCTCAATCGTCCACACCTAAATCCAAAACCTTGCAGGTGTCCTCCATACCGAAACATGTTAAATCTCTCAGTGTTCACCCTATATCGAACCTCACTCACCCACAAGTGAAGGTAGATTTGAACCTCACCCTGCACAATAGTGGTCCTCACACCAAACTAAAGAAGGCTGCTAAACCACGTCAGAGAACTCCTCCCCCACTTTCACCATTACCCTCTATCTTGGGTCCACATCCATCTACTTTAATAGGAGTGCTCCCAACTCCAACACCTAACAAAAACAAAATGCCTCCATTACTCCCTCTACCCATTAAAAACATACCTCCTCCAAAAAATCCAACACCTCTCACCAAGAAAGTGCCATCTACGGGAGTGGCCACATCACCAAATAAAAAGATGGTACGAAAAACTCTTCCTACAACTCCTAAATAGAAGTTGTCAACCCCTACTACAACAAAGAGTGCATACCCATTAGTGGGGTCCTATGCTTTGATGCTACATCGATTGTTGTAGTCTTCTAGCATCAGTCTCCCACCTCTTAAGCCATACCAACCTCTCGAACCAAAACCAGCTTGGTTCAACGACACTCAAATCTATGCGTATCATTGCACACCTGGACATGACACTGAGCATTGCTGCACTCTTAAGGTTGTCATTCGTCAACACTTGAAAAAGGACACCCTTTTCATTAAGGATCCTCTTGACCACCCTTTCAACAAATCATCGACACCATCCCATGCCTCCCAAACATCCTCACCTAAATCAGGATCCCATCATCAGACTATGGTCCCTCTACCACCTTTTCCCCCTTTGTTTGAAATCAACACTATCAATGTGGCCACCAGGTCACAAACCATGAAGGATAAAGGAAAAGAGAAGGTTTCTATCCCTTGGACATATCCATTCGTCAAGCCTTCTCAACCACCAAAACCTAAGATTTCTATCCTGGGCACATCTCAACCAACATCTTCAAAGCCAATTCATGACTCCATGGTGAAACAACTCCACCAAACCCCTGTGAAGATGTATTTATATGACCTAATACAAAACTCTTCACAACATTTCCAAGCTTTAATCAAAGCTTTACAAGTAGTGGAGGTCCAACCTAAAGACCCACAACCACTGGCTACTTTAGTCAAGACATTACCCACCATTGCCTCCGTCACCATCAGTGATTCTGAGATTCCAGACTACAACCTGGAAGATCAGGATCCCGCTCTCTCACACTAACCCTATCAAGCGAAAGCTCTGCAAGATGCATCCTTGCATCGCATTCCTTTTCAAAGAGAAGCTTCATCATCTTCTCTCCGTCTCATTTATCCAACCCATTGATTATCCACAATGGGTCTCAAACATTGTCCCTATCACAAAAGCAACTGGGGGAATTTGACTTTATACTGAATATCACGACCTCAACCAAGCATCGACCAAACATCAACCAACTTCACATCCAACATCAACCAAAACATACCTACAACAATCTGAAAGAGCGAGATTTCAAAATCAGAGATCTCATCCTTAAAGACAATCAACACATGACCAATATGGAAAGAAGCAAATGAGGTAAGTTTACTCCTGATTGGCTTGGACCTTATATAATAATGCATAAATATGGATCAGGGACTTATTGTCTATCTTCTCTTGAAAGCCGGCCAGAACTTGAACCCCTTAATGCCTTACATCTTCGACCATTTTATTGTCAATCAAGTAATCATTCACTTGATATTTAACTTGAGCTCATCCCTTGAGCAACCCCCGTCATCCTCATTCCTATTCCTTTCAACCCTTTATTCCTATAAACATTAGTTAACCCTTTTGTAAAGCATGAATGCTTTATCCTAATAAAAGGGAAACCCCTAAAACTCTATAGTCTTGTCCATGACTAAAAACTTAGTCAACAAAAACACCATAAAATTGGGATGCCTATACAAACGTCATGAACTATAAATGTAGATTGCTCCCTTGAAGGACAACTGCATAATTACTATAAATAGACTATTCCCTTGAAGGACAACTATTCAAAGACATTCAACCATACAAAGTAAACTATAGACCATTCCCTCGAAGGATAGCTATGCCCAAATTTTGCTACATAAACAACACCCTCTCAAAAGCTTCCCGTATCGATTAGCTTCAACATGACCACAAAACAAAACAACATCCCCAAGTAGACTTCCCGCATTGATCAGTCTACCCAAAAAAAAATGTCATGGACTAACAAACTATAAAGTCATGGACTTGCCTATAGTCATTCTCAGGGTCACCTATAAAAGGGGCAAAGTTATCCCTACTAAAAGGGTTACGTCACCCTCACATATCACCTAATCACACCTATTACCCCAATATACTCAAGGGATTTTGAGCTCACTTAATATCAAGTGATTAGACTACTTCTCTAACACAAACCAATGGTCAACGACATAATTCATGAACAGGGCTGTTGTTTGCAACAACCCTATCTATGCTATCACTATTGTCCTTGTCAATGAAAGAGCAACGCGCCTTTCACTTCTTACTTGACTTCGTCACATGCCCATAACATGACAACCAAAACATTTTTCAAACCTCTAACATAACATCATGATTTATTTAATGCAAATACCGATTTGTGTTATATAAATTATCATAGCCCATTCACATTAGTTTCTATGGAAAATAATACACATGGAAACTAACAACCAAACACAATTTATGTCAAGCATACACCATCACCAATATGGAAACTTGCTGAAGCATAAATATATTCATTTCATTTTTAGCATACATCCATCACCAATATGGAAAATTGCTAGGGATGAAAAACCACATAACCAATGTTATAGAATACACCATCACACAATATGGAAAAGGCTATAACATCATTATTCATTTCATTTTTGGCATACACCATCACTAATATGGAAAATTGCTAGGGATGAAAAACCACATAACCAATGTTATAGAATACACCATCACACAATATGGAAAAGGCTATAACATCATTACTCATTTCATTTTTGGCATACACCATCACCAATATGGAAAATTGCTAGGGATGAAAAACCACATAACCAATGTTACAAAATACACCATTACACAATATGGAAAAGGCTGTAACATCATCATACATTCATCATTTCAAGTATGTACCATCACACATATGGGAAATGCTAACAACACTAACTTGACCAAAAACCAACTATCAACCACCTATCACTCTTCTTCCCTTTTGGGGAGAACTACATTGGCTTGAGGCCCTTAAAATATGGGCTATGTAGGCAGCACTCAGTTGACACGGGATCTTCTGGGGTTAGCTCAGCCATTCGTTCGTTCATCTACCTGATGGATGAAGTATCTATACTAGCTCAAAATCATGACCAAATAATCAACCCTGACACTATAGAAGTCACTTTAGACCTCTCATGGGGCACATTGGAGATCACATACATCTCCCATACCACAACAAATAACCTTTGAGATCACTTATATCTCAACTTGACCTGACAAATGACCTTGGAGAACGCAACTATCTCCTCAGACCATGACGACTTTCGAGACAACTTTGCCTTAGTTGTTTTGATTGTATATATGCTACCTCACAAATAGTTAGCAAATTGTACGCACCCCACATTATGACCCTCACACCTATTGTCAGATCACGCTCCAGTTGATTCCCAATATGTGTGACATTTTCATGTTTTCCAGGAGAACTTCCTAAGCCCAGGATACTTGGAACACGACGACCATTGGAGCTACAGCTTTGATCGTTTAACCCAATCAGCTATGACTAAAAATTTGGGGCCTGGTTTCTTAGATTTTAGCACTCCTCAACCTTGCTTGTGATAATTTGACCTGCCTATCACGTGAAGTGGTATACGTGCAATCTCAACTATTGCAACGTTTACACTACAACTTCACCATACCCATACACTATCTATCAAATCGGCAACTGATTTCATATTACCCTCTCTCAATTCCCGCTTTGAGGGGGAATACCTTATCCCATACTTGGGACAACTTACACCTTATCCCATACCTAGGGCAACTAACACCTTATTTTTGTCTTGCAGTTCGTCAAGAACAACCAACAAGACAAAAAGGGGCAAATGTAGACACCAAAATTGTGTCAACTCCCCTTGGTCCCTTACACACTTATTAATTTAAAATAAATTATTTATTTTAAATTAATGACATCACCTCGACACATCACTTAGACACCTCACCTTGGACACCTCGCCCTAAGACCATTTCCTACCCTATGACTCACCTTGAGATTAAGTCATCTACTTATGACCTATTCTCACTCCATTCCAACTGCCTAACCAACACTCGTGCCTAATAACCCCATCTTTTGACCGTTCTCCAATGACAAATGCACATGGTGGATGGAAAAATGGGAAAAGGGCTAAAAATAGCCCTGTTACCCATTCTCTAGCTGCCGACATCGGTCAATTATCGACTGATGCCAGCGGGATCACCAACGTCGATTTCTTAAACTGAGTTCTAACCTTGAGCCTGGATCCTAAATCTAATCTCTCTCTCTCTCTCGCTCTCTCCCTCAGACTCTTGGACATGGATGCACACACTCTAAGACCAAACATCAAACTTTTACTAACACTCTCCCGGCTACATAAACTCTGCACAAGTGACTCCAGATTGGATTGGAACATTGCACGAGGAATTTGACATCAACCACAATAGGAATTGGCATTCTAAAACCCTTGGTTCTTCATCAAACAGAGCCAAGTATTCTTCTATCTCATTTCAGTGTTTAGAATACATTAGTAATTAGTTTCTATTTACTATTTTTGAATACTATCAACCAGACCTGACTTCCTCTAGAGAAAGGCTGAAAAGCCTTCCTCTTATTCTTATCCTATTCTCATACCCATCCCTGACCTTTGCCCCCTCTCAGACCCTATCCACTTACCTGCAACCCTGCACAAACCTTTAAATCTCCACAGACTCTTCTGTCAACCACAGACACAACCCTGAAACCCATCCAAGGCCCACTGCCCCTATCGACATCGATAATATAACCGACGTTGGCATATTGACCAACTGATGCCAACAGAACTATCGACGTCGATGACTGTGATAGAATGACTGCAGAGAATAGGTATGCATTATATTTATTTCTCTTTCTTAGTCTTTCACCATTTCATTTTTATACAACACTTCTTTTCATAAATAGTGGACTGTCATCCCTCACGGAGCTTTACGCTTTCGGGACCGAGCGTATTGCTTGGCAGTCCACCTTATCTTTATCTAACATTTTCTTTGTTAAATCTTATTCTTATCTACAGGTGTCATCCTCCACAGCCAAATAGGAGCTCCTACAACGTCTGGATATGGTGCATAATTTAATCCGGGTAATGTACAAACCCCTAACCTTCAACTTTAGTTTCTTCTTCCTTCTGAATGTAATTAGCACAAAAACGTAGAGAAACAGAAGGCATAAGAAAGGTGTCTTGAAAGATGATAAGAAGAAAGAGGGATCATCCCAAAGAGGAATGAGAAAGAAGATGTTTCTAAGTGAGCAATAAGAAAGAGAGGTAGTTAAGAGACTTCTCATTGAAGAGAGCAAGAAGGAGAAATAAGTGCCAAGAAGAGCACATTGGGTGAAGATAAGAGAATATTGGAAGATGTCTATGCCAAAGACATTCAAAGAGATTATATGCTCTCTAGTTTTGTATGATAACATTGATTTTGAGTTTGTGTTTTTAGGTATGAAGAATTTGGTGAAGGCCAAGCATAAGGCCTCAAAATGGATGAATAATGGGTCAAGAATGATACCCATCAAGTGGAAAGAGAGTGATAAAAAAAAGAACCTCTTAAAGAAAACAAAGAGGATGAAATTGAAGACATTTCACATGTTTGAAATGAAGAGAAAGAGGAATATTATGATGCATTACCATGCACACCAATTGAAACAAAGGAGATGGTACACTAAGAAGATAAGGAGGTCACCCAAGAAGATTTGAAGGTCATTCATGAAGACAAACATGAAAAGATAAGCTTGCAGTAGTTGATATTAGAGGTGATTGTTTGAATTATGAATTTGATTTCATAAGTTAAGAGCAAAAGAATGATATGCAGGTTGAAAGAAATCATGGTAGATTTCAGCCCTAAAAATGTGAATAAGGGCATGGGTATGTATGGCCTAAGCAGATGAAACATATAGGTGAAGATAATAATGATTTTAACCTCAAACAAGAGGTCAAACAAGGCAAGAGTACAAGTGGAAGACAAGCACAAATGTGTAAACAAAAGGCAAATGGAAAAGTACATCAATTTGGCAAGATAGATGACCAAGGCATGAGGCATAAAAGTGATATAAAGAGAGGTAAGTGGCACGCAAATAAGATACAAGGTATCAAGTGGATTGTAAAAGGTGAGGTAAGAGCACAAGAAGATAAATTTTCAAGCATTCTCCAAGAGAGTATGAAGGTTGAGCAAGTTGACAAGCTTACAAAGCAAGCAAAGGAGATAATGCATGAAAAAAAAGAAAGTGAAATGAAGGTATAACAATTTGAACCAGAAATATAATGCATAAGAGAAGATAATTATTTTCAATATGTGTTTTTGAGTGCGATATATGATGGTATGTTTGACTTTGACTCCAATAGTGAAGATTTCTTGTAATAGAAACCATGGCATTGATGGATGAATGTATAGCTTGGCAAGATGAGGGAGAAACACCTCAAAGAGTTCTTGAGAATCATGATGTATAGAAAGATAAGGATGATATGACTCTCAAAAATGAGGGAGTCCAAGGAAGACATAAATATCAAGCTACCCAAGACAATGAAGAACATTGCACACCAAAGTTTGATGAAGCAAATAAAGAGATTAATGCATTTAAGTTGCAAAAGGAGTTGATAATGTTAAAGGACATGTTTAGTCCATAAAATGAGATTAAAATAGGTGAGGTAAAATATAAAAAGAGAAATTAATAACTCAAAAAATCATCAAGTAGGGAGTAGGAAAGAGAAGCACCAAGAGTTGTGCAAACAAAGAGGCAAACAAGTAAGCTAGTTGATAAGCAAATGGTGTATGAAGAAGCAAAAAAGGTAAGATATTCAATTGGGAAAACTAATGCTGAGTTTACATTTAGTAAACATGGATATGAGAGGCAAAATATTGGTCAATTTATGATGTATTATGGTGAGGATGAAAATAAAAATAAATTGGTCTTGCATAGTGATCAAGATGATGGGAAAAGGCATCAAGAAGAGAAGAAGTTTGAAGAAGTGGAAAAAAAAGAGAGTGTAGATAAGAAAATGAAAAAACATTAGATGCATGAGAGGCCATTAGAACCTAAGGAATAAAATGTTAACAAGCATACAAAACAAATGTCATTCAAGAAGCAAGAATCAAGTGACAACAATGAGGAAACAAGTCATGAAGTAAGATTGAAAAAGACAAATGCACACAAGTGGGTTACAATTGAGTTTGGTGGAGGAAAAAATGAATTTTAAAAGGTGAGATATGCAAAAAATAAGAAAGCACAATAGTGGGAACACTTCATGGAAGTGGAAGATGAATGGGCAAGAAATCTAGATAAAGCCACAAGGAAAAAGAACAAGAGTTTGGCAAAGAAAAAGGAACCAAAACAAAGGACTAATATCATGTTTATCATGAAAGACACTTATAAGATCAATTGGAAATCAAGGAAGAAAGAATTTGGCTCAAGTTTTCTCCCTCTTGGGGATTATGATGTAGGAACATCAAGCAAAAGTAGTTAATTTGTGTTTTGATCAATAGAGAGAGTCAATTTTGGTCAAAATTTGAAGTTAATGTATGTAAAGGACCCTATTAAGTCCATTTGTGCCTTAGAAATCCATTATAGGTCTTAAATATGGGTTACATGGTCTTTAGATGTTTTCCCTCCAAAATTGGAAATTTGAAAATTCAAATATTTGCATTGAGCCTTGAGGGTTCACTTGCAAGTTTGAAGTGTTTAGATGAGTCCAATAGGGTCAAGGAATGTAATTAAGTTATGTAAGGGGTGATAATGAGTCATATTTGAAAATCACATAAAATGGAAGTCATGTTTGTTATTGTCAGCCACTAATCCTACATTGGGTTGACAAAGGGTTAGTTATGTTTTGTAACTAACTAGATCCTATGTTGAAAATGAAAGGAGGAATCATTATTTTGGAGTTAGTGTGTAGTGGAAAGGAGAGAACTCCTAGAGAGGAGTAAAAGGGATAGAGAATGAAAATGATAAAGAACCCTCACTAAAAGTTGAACAAGTCCATAGAGTATTGTATTATATATATATATATATATATATATATATATATATATATATATATATATATATATATATATATATATATATATATATATATATATATATATATATATATATATATATATATATATATATATATATATATATATATATATTGGTTTATATGAATGGTTGATTCAAGGAATAAGATAAATATTGATTTGATTGATTTACATAAATAGTTCATGGATTATTTTATTGTATACTCATGTTGTTTTTTATATCCTTAAAGGCCTTTCAAATGTATAAGTGCTATGTGAGTGTCTACAAGTTTTGAGGGAGAATGGTGGAAAATAGCTAATGTGGAATTATTGGATTGAACAAGTAAAATATTTATGGATGTTATTTACATGTGTTAATAACATTATGGATCCTTTAATGATTCAAGAACAAAAGGCACCTCACAGTAAAGAAACTCAAAAGGGAGTAACACATGCTTTATACCCTATTGTTGATTGATAAAGGAAGGGAAATGAATGTTCAGTTATTTAATGCTCAGTCTATCATTTTTTAAAGGTATAAGTTATCAAAAGAGAGTTTTAATTGTAAAGGATTTGGATGATTTAAAACAAGGAAGGAGACCTTATAAATAAGGTAAAGTTGCATTGACTTAGTCGAAACCTTGTTTCCTATATATTCTGGTTTTAAAACCCCTATTACATGCATGAAAATTTGAGGTATGAAAGATTATATCTAAGAGTTATTATGAAGGTAAGTCTATCATATTTTTGTTGAAATGTTGATTTAAAGAGTAAGACAAAGCTATATTCACATTATAGATTGCACTTTGTTCACACATTCAAAGGAACTTGCACATACCTTATTTTGGGTCTAATACAGTCAAGGGTGTAACTAGAGGATGAGTGGTGTATGTTTCATGTTAGTATGGATGGTATATGGTCTGAGAAGAGATAAAAAGGTTAAATATTAAGTCCACATAATAGTTGTCATAAGATAAGACCATGTTGGGTTACATTCTATCAAACCCTTACTCATAGTAAGATACATGCAAAACTCTATTTGATATAATTGGATCTAGAAAATGATTGAAATATCAATACTTATATTACAAATTTTATTAATGAATATGTAAAAATTAAATACAATGGAATATAACTTAATACAATTTTGGATATCTTGTAAGATACTCAGATAATCACATGACTGAGTTGGAATCTTGTGAATTCAGTGAACCATGTTTCTTGCTATTATCAAAGAGAGGTTGAAGGTTATTTTAATAGAAGAGGATTTGGTAAATATTGGTATAAATTAACATGTTTTTAAATAATATTCTATTCCATATATGCCCTTGGTGAATCTATAAGACTCTTAGAAAGAAACTAGTCCTCTTATGGATTGTGCACAGTCAGCCATTGCTCATAATTTATTGAGTATTAAAGGATTTAAATAAAGAAAAGATGATTAAAGGTATTTAATCCATTGGTATATATTAAAAAATTCAAAATAGAACCTAAAAATTTGAATTGGGACTTATAAACCCCCTACAATAAAAATTATGCAATTTCTAAGGCCTCAGTCTATGTAGAATGAGTGAAACCCTAGATTTAGGGTTTGGAGCATAACATGATATTTAACAATCAAAATTGCCTAAAAATTTGTATTATTGAGTAATTTGAGTGACTCTAACTTATGTAAAAGGTTTAAATATTTTATATACTGTAAAAGTATGGATTTGTCATAGAGGTTTGGTAATAGGCCTAAATAAGTGTTGCTAAGCAAGGAAAGTGATAGATAGAGGATGAATTGAGACAAGAAAATTTATACACACTTTACATGGAATAAATGAATCATTAATATTTGTTTATATCTAGTGAAGAGATCATAGAGTGTTAGAGCAAAGTTAAAAGGGCTAAAACAGAGCTACTAGCCTAATGTAGCCATAAAAAGGAAAATGTGTGGAAAGAAGCAAATGAGGGTGAGTAAATAGTTTTAAGATATGTATATAGGTATACATGATTTTTTAAGACTATTTAGATATATTTATTGAACCCTTAATTCTACAAGCGAGGATTGGTGCTTGCACCCCAAGGGATGGTACCTAGTATAAGAGAAGGTTGTGAAGGGTAAACAATGAATGAGTTAGAGAATGACTTCAGATGATATGAATTAAGAGGTTATTCCATTATATAAGTGACTTGAATATTCAAATACATAGGTATATTTGAAAAATTATCTATTGAGACCTCATCTAGAAGAGGGTAACTAGTTAAAGACAAGGACAAACAAGAGCAAATCTAACCCATGAATGAGATCAGTCGGATTGTATGGCAGATAATGAGTCAAAAGAGGAATTATATCTAATGAATATACATAATAAACTTACAAAAATTCCACTAAAATTAGTTAATGTTCATATTTGAAAATTAAAAATTTGGAGTTTACAATTTGAAATTTGAAATTTAAAAACAGAGCAAGGAAGGTATACACCTGAAATATTATGCAATCTAATTTCCCTATAACTTAGAAAAGGCAAAGTACATGACCATTTGATGAGACATTTAGATAAATGTTAAACCTATGGTGAATTGAGAGTGATCAAGTCTTAATTTGAAAACATTTGAAATCCCCTAGATTAGAAATATTGTATGCTCCAAATCTCATTCGAGTACGTAGAGTAATTTGTAAAATAATTGAAAAGGTGGAACCACCAACTATGGCTTGCAACATATAAAAAGTGTAATCATAAATTTTGAGTGTCACTAGACTCTAACATGTCCCATTTACAAAATGATATGAATCATACCACTACAGATGGATATAGATTCTATTTGAAATTTTGAACCTTTGAAACTTTTGCACTTGAGAATTTTTTAAAATTTTGAAAATTTGTAACTTTGTAACGTTGTAACTTTTGAACTTTAGAATATTTTAAATTTATATGTAATAACTTGAACATGAATATCATTCTCCTTATATTGTATTGAATTTATATTGAGTGCTATTTGAATTGGTAACTATTTGAAAACTATAAATTGTAACTGTAGGAATGAGTGCACATGCATGTCACATGCCACATAATCTAAAATTCTAAATCATGTTGTAATTATAAAAAATTTATAGTGCCATAAATCTCAAATTTTATCATGAAGACTATATTTCTCAAGACAAGCCCATTGTGATGCCCCCATTTTGATATGAGAGACTTAGCCTACAAGTCACTTATCTCAAAAGATAAAATCATGTAATAATTGAATCATTTTAATTGCATGGCATCATAATATTTAAAATAGCATTGAATTTTATATTAAACATAACATTGAATAGCATTAGCATGATGTGTATCATGGCACTAAAGTATGAGCGATTAAAAAATATTTGTATGATATATAGCTCAACATGGTAGAAAGTTTGTGGACAGACACAACCTATTGAAGTGTTCATGTAGAATGAAGAGATGCCCCCCAACTTTAAAATTTTGTTGGGTAATAAGGGAAACCCAATATCAAAAAAATATTAAAAAATATGTCTTGTATCACACTCAAACACATTGTGAAAAGCAATGTGTTTTAAAAATTCAAATATTCTATCTATCTAACATAGAACAAATAACATATATAAAGAAATAAGCTAGCAATATTTGAAAATGCTTGTAGGTCGTGATTATTAAATTATTGTAAATATTTTGATTTTTTTTTGAATTTTTGACATATATTTTTTTTTCATTTTTTATTTTTTAAATTGAAATTAAAAAGAGATTGAAAGTTTATAAGAAGAAAGTTTTATAAAATAGTGTAAAAGGTAGGGATTCAAACATACCATAATAAGGTGCTAAAGCATCATTTGTTAAGGAAGGCAAGCAATGTGACCCCATTGTATGTTTGAATGAGTCATAGATTTTTAACACAAATGCTTAAGATAAGAATATACATGCTCCTAAATGGGGAATAGCTATATGTGCTTATGTGAAAATGCAATTAAATCCATAGTATGTTAGGTATTTAATGGTAAAGGAAATGAAGTGTCATAGAGATAAGTGTTTTATATTGTTTGATAAATTTTAAAATTAATAAAGAAAGTGTCCATAGTGAAAATAAAGCCAAGGGATAGAAGAATGCTTGGATAAGGGATAAAATAAGGAAGGATGAATGAATTAAAATCAAAGAAGATATGTACAAAAGGAAAATGTAATAGGCTAATCAAGAGACTCAATATAATTAATGGATTGGAAGGAATTTGAAAGTTTTTTCCAATCAATGATCTCATCAAGAGTATGCACATATGTATACCCAATTGTATTGTATGAAGGAATGACTTATTGTGAAGAAGAGGTGGTAACTTTAGGTGCCTTAACTTTTGAATACATGTCATATGATATAATATAAACCTATGAATCATTTCCCATATACCCATGTAAATCTATATGCTCATGTGAAATAGGAGAATATGTAACTGTTTGTACCTGTGTTGAAGCTCTCTGAATAACTTGTTATGCATTAGGAGATGAAGACCTATTTTTAGGTGCCACTTTATGCATAGAATAATGTACCATGTTTTTTTAAACTACTTGAATAGGCTCATGTGTAACAGTATCATGCTTATAATTAGATAGAGAAACTAATTATGTCATGTGCTCATACTCAGTGGTAGATGGATATCTATAATATGCTTTGGAATATGCTCTTGAATAGTTCTGTAGATTATTTCATTATTATGTTGCTCAATTATTGTACCAAGAAGTTGTTTTATATGGGAAGTAAACATCATTGCTTCCAAATGATATTCATATTGTATTATTAGAATTTTAACTGCTTGGTTATCATGAATATATATGAGACTTTTATACACTATAGAAGGGACTGATCTAAGATTTTATATCCAAGGGCATCCTAAAAGCATATCAAATACCCCTATGCTTGGTATAACTAAGAATTGAGTGGGAATTATGAGAGGGATCACTTGTTAAGGTAGTATTATATGCCCAAGAGTATCTTGTGCATGACCATAAAATGATTTGATAATTACATAAGTATCATGTATATCTTAATTCATACATCCAAGAGAATATAAGAGTGTTATGGTGAATACATTTTCTCTTTATCCATTGTGTATCATAACACCATGTATGGATTTATTGTCAACATATGTTCAAATAAAGAATGCATGTATATATGAGTCATTATCAACAATTTCACTATCATAACATGTAATCATAAGATGTGATGCTTGTAATTATACTAATAATACTATCAAGTGGATGCCCATATGTATAAATAGAAGGATGAGAATTATATGCATAATTTAATTCAAAATTATCCTTGTTATTTGCTTCCTAATTTGGAAAAGGATATTTATACATTTTTGAATTTGAATTATCATTTGTTTTTGGCTTAGCCTCTTCAGTACATTTGCCAATGTCAATAATATTTTATAAATGAGATTTTGAATCTTGTGCTTAAGTTTGAATCATCTATTTGTAGAATGTCCAATACATCTAAGGTAGTCACAATATACATTGCCATAATTTTTTTTAGATTGTGCTTTAGAAATTTCCACTCCCATTGGTGGAGGAAGAGTGATTAAATTTCATTCAAGTAGTTTTTGCAATAATACATGAGGAGGTAATGATAACCTTTAAAATTTACTCCTTGACGAATCTTGTAATTAAATATTTTATGTTGGTTATGATATAACATTAACAATAATCTTAACTTAATTATTAATTTAATTTGGTTTTCTATTATAATTTGGCTTGATTTGAAGTTTTAAATTTGAATTAGAAGGATAAATTGAAGTGTACATAAGATTATTCAAAGTAAGTAGCTTGTCTTCAAGTTCTTTAACTGAATGACATAGTTGATCAAAATATTTAAACTTATCAAACATAATTGACTCTTGAAGTGGAGATGGAAAAATTTGAGTGAAGATATCTTGAAGCTCACTATCAACCATTTGATTTGTAACTTTTTATATCATGGTTTTTTTATCTTAACACATAACCACTAATAGTTTCATTATACCCTTATTTGAGCTATATAATTTGAGCATATGAAAGCTTTTCACCAATGCTAATAGAAAAGTGTGTTAAGAACTAATTTTCAAAAGGGTTGAAATCATTTAATGATTGAAGAGTAAGATCATAAAACCATCTAAGAACATATTACTTTAGACTTATTAGAAATAACTTTGTTAACAATTTTTCATTATCTACATAGTCTAGATAAGATGAATGGAATACACACATATGTTGTTCAAAATCACCTTTGCCTTCATATAAAAGAAGATTAGGAGATACAAAGCTAAGTGGTAATGGATACAATGAAATTTTGGGTGCCAAATGGTTATGTAACATAGAACATGAGTCCATAGAGGGGATAGTATGAGAGATAATTTTCTTAATGCAAGATAGCTTAGCTTATAATGCAAGGAGTGCATGCGAGAAATTAGTATTTGTGGAGGTAATTGGACAAGCATAAGTAGCAGAAGTAGGCATAGGCATAAATACATTTTAGAGACTAATTAATATTCTCAAAGGGAATATGTTATATAGGTAACTAGAGGTGTATAAATAGGAATGGATGCAATAGTAGAAGTAACAACATTGGAAGTAGGGGATAATTGTAACAACCCAAAAAGATAATTGTTGTGGTGAAGATGTAAAAAATTTAGTTTGATGCTTAAATTTTTATGTTAAAAGTAGATAATGGTCTTATTCACCTCATGAGGGTTATCTTGAATACCTTGAATAAATTTAGATAATTTTGATCTACCTTATTAAGTTCATGTGGATCACTATGAGTTTCATGCTCATGATGTTCATCATAGTCCTCTTCATTAATTTAATTTTTAGTTTCAATGTTAAATTAATTTGTAGGAGATAAAATAATTTTTTTAGCAACATTATTAGTTTGAGAAAAAACATCATGACTTGCCATTGTATAAGAAACCAAAGGAAGTTGCATATATGAAATAGGAGTGCCACTTAATCTAACACTACACCTTAGAGGCATACAATAAATTATGAATCAAGCAATGCTAATTTATATGATTATAATACAAGTAAAAAAAAAGGTATAAGGGTAATATAGGTAAATGTTTAAATGATTGTGTGGGATATCAAAGATATTTGTTGATTAGTCTTGGCCCAATCTTTCTAAGCACTAACTGATAATACTTGAACCAATTAGGTTGAATCTTGTGCCCACTGAATGCAGGTCCATAAGTATTTTATTAATCACCAAAAATCAAGTACATATAAAGGTGCCTTTACTCAGTTAACCCTTTTATAAAGCCAAACATTTATTTTATAGATTTTACCCATGACTGGTAAAACCAACTAACTTTCTATAACCAACCATTTACGATAATTTAACCCAAAAGGAAGTTATATTATTAACTTAAATTAATCTACACAAATATAACTTAAATATTTATGGGGGTGTCTTTTATAAAATATGCATGCCCCATTTACATTTATTAAAATAAACACATCAAAATCGTAAGCTAAGTTAAGACTTTGGATAAGTCCTAACAAACCCCCCTATGATCCAAAGTCAGGTCTTTGAACACATACCAGACATTTTTCTAAAATTTTCAAATTTTATTCTATCAAGGGGTTTTGTGAAAATATCAATTGCTTGATCAGCAGTTGGGAAATATATTGGATCAAGAGTTTTTTTTGCCACCAACATTCACAAATAATGATATTTGGCATCCATATGTTTTATTTTTGCATGAAATACTAGATTCTTGGACATATTGATTGCACTTTGATTATCAATATATGACTATGTATAAGCAATCTAAGAAACCTAAAGATCTTCAATAATACACCTTAAGTAAATAATATCTCTGGAAGCATCCCATGTTGCAATGTACTCTGACTCTACTGATGAATTTGCCAATGTACCCTGCTTTTTATAACACCAAGCAATGGTAGTTGAACCCATATGCATGGTGTATCATGTTGTGGACATTTTGTCATCCACACATCTGCCAAAATATGCATCACAATACCCAACAAGTTTGAATTTATTGTTGTGGTGGTACTCAAGGCCATATGTTTTCATTCCCTGAAGGTAATGAAGTACTCATTTTGTTGCATGCCAATGAATTTCTCTAGGCTCATGCATAAACCTAGACAAAATTCCAATTGAAAATGACATATTAGGCCTAGTAGTCATCAAATATATCAAACCTCCCACTAATTTTCTATATTTGGTGCCATCAAAAAAGGCATTGCCATCATCCTTAGATAATTTTAAATTACTTTCCATGGGAGTGAGGGCAGGTTTGCAATCACTCATGCCAAACCATCTAATAACTCAAAAATATACTTAGTTTGTGAAATGATAATACTATGCTCTTTTTGAATTACCTATATGCCTAGATAGTAGTGAAGAAGTCCAAGATTTGTCATCTCAAACCCATCTTTTAATTCCTTCTTCATATACTTGTTATGGTTTTCATCATTGCCTGTGATAAACAAGTCATTGACATAGAGAACAAGAATCACCAATTTCATACCCTACAAAATAGAGAGTATCATTAGATTCACTACATTGAAAACCAATGAATTTCAAGTATGAATCCATTTTCTCATACCAAGCCATGGGTTCCTATTTGAGCCCATACTAATCTTTTATCAATTTACACACTTTGTGTTCTGCACCCACCTATTCAAAACACTAAGGTTATTTCATATATAATTCATATAAATCACCATTCAAAAAAGCACTTTTCACATCTATTTGATGTACTTTCCAACCATTTTGTGCAGCTAAAGCAAGTACCATATGCATAGTGTGCCATTTGGTAGTGGGTGCAAATGTTTCCTCATAGTCAATACCTTTTGTTGTGCATAACCTTTTGAAACAAGTCTTGCCTTATGTTTTTCAATAGAGCCATCTGATTTATACTTAGTCTTATAAACCCATTTACATCCTATGGGTTGAATATGTGGAGGAGGATCAACCAAAAACCAAGTATTATTGTTAAGTATTGCATCATACTCATTTTGCATTACCTGTTACAAAACATGTTTAGTAGATGCCTCCTCAAAAGTGGATTACTTAGTGGAGTAAGTAGTAAAAACCATTGCATAATTCACCTATTTATGAGAACTCCTAGGACTTGTTAAACCAACTTCATCTGCTTTCAAGTCAAAAAAAGTACTTTGAGCCCAATTTGGATACTTATTCAAATTATTCAAATTAGGAACACCAAAATTCTCATCATATACATCATTCAAAGGAAGACTTACAGAATTTTGAACAATTTTTAAATCATCAACCTATGAACTAGTAGATGAAGGAGAGGAAAGTGAAGGAATTTGAGTTTAATACCACAAACTTGAGGAATTGTCCTCATTATTCAAACCCTTATCTCTTTTTGCATTTTTCCTCTCTAACCTATTAGTTCATAGTCCAAAATTCATCAAATACTACATCCTGACTCAATATGAATTTGCTTGTATCCTATGCAAGCAAATGATACCCCTTTTTATTTTTTGAATATCGAAGAAAGATGCATTTTTGACTTTGTAGTTTCAACTTAGTTCTATGTTTAGTGGGAATTAAAAAAAAATAACGATAGCCAAAAACTTTTAAGTGTTTAACTTTTGGTTTAAACCAATATGAGGCCTCATATGGAGTTTGCCCCAAAAGTGCAGTTGTGGGAGACCTATTTCTCAAATACACTATAGTACTAATGGCTTCTACCCAAAAATTATCATAAAGTTGTTTATAGTGCAACATAGCTTGTGTTATGCCATCTAAGGTTTTATTCATTCATTTAGATACTCAATTCTACTGTGGAGTGTAAGCATTACTATATTGTTGATGAATGCCATTTTCTTGACAATAATCTGAAAACTCATTCAAAATATACTCACCACCATTGTCTGAAAGAAGAGTGGATAAGTGTGAACCTATTTATTTTTCAATTAAATGTAACCAATCAACAAACTTAGTGAAAACTTCAGATTTGTTTTTCATGAAAAACACCCAAGTCATCCTAGAAAAATCATCAATAAATAACACAAAATATCTACACCCTCCAATGGATGACTTTTTCATGTCACATGCATCACTGTGAACTAACTATACACACCTGTTAGCTCACCATGAAGATTTTTTGGGAAATTTTTCTCGATTTTGTTTACCTAGAACACATGATTCACAAAGAATACTATCTTTATGAAAAGTGGGCAACCCACTTACCATATCATATCTCTGCAAGTCCACTAAAGAGTGGATATTCAAATGTCCATAACGGAAATGCCATAACCATTGTGTATACATAGTACCTATACCTATTTCAACAACTACTACAAATTCCACTATGGGAGGAAGCACTTTACAATGCAATCTAACCAAATTTCCATCCTCATATCATGTATACATGGTTTTATAACCATCCTTCACTGAATTGATATGGATGAGCCCATTTTCAAGCACAATTTGATAACCTTTCTTTCGAATAATTACCAAGGAAATAAGATGTTTCTTTAATGTGGGAACATACCAAACATTCTCTAAGTATTTTATAGAACCATTAGGAAAAAGAATCTGAATAGACCCAAGTCCTAGTGGAATATGCATAGACTTATTTGCCAAAGCAACTGGAGAAAGAAAAGCTTCTTTGAAAGTCCAAAAGAAGTCTCACATAAATTTCATGTGTTTGGTTGCTCCTATGTCTAAAACGCATACATCTATGAGCTCATCTCTATCCTCATATTTCATATGATCAATGTGCCCTAAAGTAGTGAATGCAGATTCATGGGCAACATTACTTGACTCATCATAGTCATGATCAACATATTGAGTAGAGTTAGATTTAGTCATTTTTTGTGACCTTTAGATTTTTTGAAAAAGAATCCTACACTAAGAGATAATATGACCAAATTTTCCACATCTATGACATTGAATGTCTGATCTACCTAGACCTCTAACCCTATAAGAGTTGTGACCACATCCTCTATCGCTTGTCTCATTAGAATGAGAATGGTTAGATTGTTGTTGATTTGAATAACCTCTACCTCTATTTTGATATCTGCCTCCTCTATAACCTTGACCTCCTCTATAACTATTCCCTCTATTGTTTTGATGCCCATATGAAGATGAACTAGGCTTGGACTCTAAAACATGCGCTTTCTTAGTTTTATTAGGTAGAGAGAGGTCATGTTGGATGAGCAACTCAGCCAACTTGTCAAAAATGATGCCTGTGATCTTGTCAAAGACATGCAACATTTCTATAAAGTTTTTATAGGACCTAGGTAGTCCTTTCAAAGCAACAATGAATATGAGATCATCATCTAGTTTTCCAAACCTAGCCTTAGTATACTTAGTAGCAATATTTTTCAACTTAGACATATATTCTCCCATATCCCCATCTTCATCTAATGACAAAGTAAACAACTACATATGAATGTATATCTTCTTATGCTTATGTTTCTTATCATACAAATCAGACAACGTTTTCCATGCAATGTAACTATGAAAAGAATTTTTAATATGAATATAAGTATCATGAGTACAACAACATTTGATCAATGCTAAGCTCTTAAAATCACACAAATTGAATATATCAAGTTTAGCTTGTTCTATTGGCAATATGGGATTTTCATTTTTAATAATATCTCATAACTCATTAAATACTAATGAAGATTCCATTAAACGTTTCTAATATGAATAATTAGAAATCATTAATCTATCACCATCTGAAAATCAATTCTGAATCTTTGACATCTTTGAACAAAATTCAAGTGCAGCAAGGAAAAGTAAGTGTGACAAAATGCAAAAGAAATGCAATAAGGTAAAGAAACACCACACTCACTACACAAGACACTACTTATATGGGGTTTTGCACTTAACCTCTACGTAGAGCAACAAAAAATATTTTGATGGGTTTTGTACTCACACCAAAAAATAAAAAATACACTCTTATTTTGCCAAAATACAACCTTATTCCACCAAGTATACCCTTATTTCACCACAACAATGTAAAAGAAATAGAATTCAACTCCCTTTTTTCGACTTTGAAAACAACTTTATACAATATGTATGTGTTTCACAACTTTTAAAGCATACAAAAAGGAATTAAAAAAAGGAATATTCCTTTTACAAAAGTATATTTAAAAAAAAAATCTTCCAAAAAGAAGGGATTTGAACCCTTGACCTCCTCCTTTCAAGCTCTTAAAAAAATGCCCTCTTCTAATTGCTCTAAGAGCATTCACAAGTCATAATAGCAAAAACTTATATATAAACCTGATTTGTTTGACTATGAAAATAAAAAAAAATACTTGGACATGGAAATTAATTCATCTAGTAAGATTTAAGTAATTTTTTTTAATTCTTTGCTTTTCTTTTGGTGGGACCCTCCTCACCCTTGTTTGAAGAAAAAAAATTGCAAAATAAAAATATTATTTCCTTGTAATTTTTCAACACCAAGCTGAAGCTATCTATGCCATGGATGCCAAAAGAAAATTCGAAACTACACTTTCTCTTTCCCAGGCCTGTACAAATCTATACAGGGTCATATAATAGGAGATTTTGATCAGTTTGAACCAGATTTGAATTTTTTTGATGAACTAAAGTAGATTTGGAAAGGGTTTCAATGCTAGAAGGCCGAATAAGTGAAAAAATGGGCCATACCACTCAAATAAATATTTTAGATTCAGCTCATATGCATTTGATAATGTTTTTGGGGAATTTAACATTGATTTTAGATCCAAAACTGAGCAAAATAGACCAGAAAAAAATGGTAGCCATACAATATTGACTCAAAGGTTTTCAGAATGAAAAAAATCCATACAAATAATGTTTTTGGCAGATTGAGGGTTTGAAAAAATAGCTTGGGAATCTAAAATTCAATCTGCAATGCTAAAAAATTGATTTTGGGAGCCATTGAGAGCTATTAAGCTCAATATCAGGAAGAGAAGGCCATACGAGCTATTTTCACTAAGAAAAATTTTCTAGACTTAAGAAAACATTAATGTAAAATTATTTGAAAAATTAAAATATATTTAATAATTTTTCAAAAATTTCAACATTAGGCAAAGTATAGGCTAGGCAACACAAAATTAATAGAGGGCATACCTTATACTATCTAGAATTTGAAAATTATTTCATGTGAGACTTTTTTCTATGTGAATTAGCTTTTCACCTTGGTTTCACCAAAAATCATCATGCTTCCAATAACCATGCTCTGATACCATTGATAATTCTTGAACCAATTAGGTTGAATATTGTGCCCACTAAGTGCGGGTCCACAAGCATTTTATTAATCACTAAAAATCAAGTACATAGAAAGGGTGCTTTTACTCCATTAACCCTTTTACAAAGCCAAACATTTATTTTATAGATTTTACCCATGGTTGGTAAAACCAACTAACTTCCTATAACCAACCCTTTACAGGAATTCAACATGAAAAGAAGTTATATTATTAACTTAAATATTTATGGGGGTGTCTTTTATAAAAGATGCATGCGCCATTTACATTTATTAAAATAAACTAACACATCAAAATCCTAAGTTAAGTTAAAACTTTGGATAAGTCCTAACACTAACTACATAGGAAAATTTGTTCCTGTAACCTACTAACCCAAATTTTAGGGGTACAATGAGAGTAATTTCTCTGGGTAATACACTCCTCTTAGGTGCACCAAAAAGAAAATGGTTAAAAAAGGTTTCCTACAGTATAAATAAGGAACCCTAGATATTTTTGATATATTGTGAGGTACGTGGAAGCTAAAATCTATGTTTAGTATTGTACAATGGATATGAATATTGAGGTAAATCCATCACACCACGATCTCTATCAAAAAATCACTATGTATCCCATAACAATAGTCATTGAGTAGTTTTAAAATTGTCTATACACAATTTCTTAAAACTAGCACAATCAAATAGAAAATAAAAAAATAAAATCAAAATATTTTTGTGTATAGATATAAAAAAAATCAGTTTGAGGTCGAAAGAAAGAGCTTCTATGTCATATTGTATCCAAGGTGATAAGATAATTTATTTAGTGCTTTTTTAAATCCAAGGTCGAAGAAGATTAAATCATTGTATGTTGGATTTATATCCAAGATTGAAAGCTATTTTCTTTCAGTGGTAACAATTTAAATGAAATCTTAAGACAAAAATCAAGAAAACAAGAAACAATGTTCTTAAAAATAATAGGTTCACCAGAATGTTTAATCTATTTGAATTAAATGAATCAAACTAATAGATATAAATTATTAAAATTGATATACATGAAATATCCAAATAGAGAAATAAAATGCAAAATTTATAGAGTTAGAAATCCACTAAAAATACTAAATTGGTCAATAATTATGCAAACTTCCCTCAAATAGATTTTATGCTAATTGTGTGCATTGAATGTGACTGTAAAATTACTAAAAAGACCTAAAAACTATGTCATGTCTAAAAATAGGTATCTAAATTTTACTGGGACAAGGCTACTCAAGGAGGATAGGGTTGCACTTTCACCTTATATATCGAATATGGTTATGTCCTAGTTGACCGTGTGATTGATTTTTTAGTTTGGGTCTGTGTGCCATTTTTTAAGGGTTTACTGACTTTATGTGGGTGCTGATTAGTTGTGCCTAAGACTTGAAAATACAAAATATAGCTCCTACATAATAAAATAAATATAAATCAAAATTTAAAGGGGGAATAGGGTTATGATAATAGTCAAGCTATCCTCAAAAGAACCTATGTAATTTGAGTGCTTCCTACATAGCCCAAATGGGGCTCAAATCGATGTAGTTTTCCCTCTTATGGAAAATATGTAATATGTGATTGTGTAATTATATGAATTCAAATATAAGATTGATTTACATGTTGATAATATATTGTCTTGACCTAAAATAAATTGAATTTAGACTTTACCTATGATTATTAGAAAGTAGCAAAATTGAATCTAAAAAGAATAGTGTTATTTTGCTCTGTGTGTAGTAGAATTTCCAACTGATTAATAGATCTGCTTTGAGAGGCCTTGATGTGATTATATATGGGAATGTTTTTAATATCTATGCTAACCAACATAACTAAACGTGCAGGAGGGAAAAATATAACATCTCAATTTGAAACAGTTGCCATTGGGGCATGGGGAACAAGTCCACATTAGTGGATAAGGCCACATTTTGGCCCTATCTGACCTAGAGTGGTCCTATCCTAGAAGGAGAAATATTTTTAGAATTGGTATAAAATAAGTCTATAAGCTTGATAAGGATGCATGAATGATATTCTAAGTGGTTAAAAGATAATTTATATAATAGTGAATGCTCCAATGTAGATTTTGAGTTAAAGGAATGGCGAATAGGCCAAGAAAAGTAACGATATTAAGATTAATTTTTTTTAATAAATCAATGATTAAATTTGAGTGTCTACAAGGTCATAATGCAATTTATTTAGTAAGATAATCAACTATCAAACACGTGTTAAGGATCCTTACAATGATTAGTTTATGATACAAGGGAAAGATTGACTTGTGGTTGGGATCAAAAGTAATTTCAAAGTACATATTTGTGTTCTTCTTAAAAAAATGCAAGTTAAAAAAATGGCATGTCTAATTGAGTTCATATGCAAAGTTATATCCTCTATAAGTTGCAAGAAATTTTCCTATGACTAGGATGTATATTTTTATAAAAACCTATAATGCTACCATGGGTTATCATAAAAAGGTACAATTACACTATATTTTTCAGTTACAAGAATATGAAGGGACAAGGGGGATTTTTATTTTCATTTTCTAACTCTTGGGTTTATATTTTTGAACTTGAGGTATTGTATTTTTAAATATGGATGTGTAGAATTCATAGAAGTCATTCATTGAAAGATTCATGAGTGGATTCAAAAAACATACATGATCAAATATGGGCATTTGACAATATAATAAACACAATGAGTGAAATATATCTCCATGAAGTGTAGTGAGATTATTCAAGGTCATAAATTATCTGAGTTAAGGACTAAAAATTTCAGATGGATGAGTTTAGTAGTATCTCTTGTTGAAGAATCAAGTTATCCACTAGAGAGTGCATAGGTCATTGCAAGTTTAAGAACCATTGAGGATATGGTGTCCTTCTAAGACCAAGAAGGCATAAGATTGTAAAATTCATAACATAGTGGAGGTGAGTAAGCATGGGTTCACTTCTACTAGATTTTTCTCACATTGAATTTCTCCAAGTTAATGTCTTATCTGTCTATCTTTCATGTTGTGGTTATTTAAATTGATTACATGTCCTCAGTTCCTTGCAAATATAAAAACATAATAGAGCTCAATAATCCTCTATTAAAATTATATTAATTTTTATCGAAGGCTAAATAACCTCACATTTATTTTGAACTTCTATAGAAGAACATTGAATTGCATACATGTATGGAGTAGTAACATGGGTAGAATGTGAAGGATTGTATACAATGGATTTAACATGTTGAAATTACATGTGAAAGGTTGCATAGTCATTTGTATGTTGTATATGTTAGTCTTAAGAGCTAAGAAACATCTTAGAAAATATTGTTGGTGTTGTTATATGACATATTACTTGGAGTCAATACTTGATTGAATCAATTTGGGTTTAGTGAGTTATGCTATGGAATATACATGCTCATTATAGATTATATGGTATTTTAGTAAAATTTAATTTTTCATTAAAAGGGTTTGCTAACACATTTTTGCATTGTGTTATATATTATTCCATATTTTTTATTGAAAATGAAGTGTCGGTTTTTCAGTTGTAAAACTTTAACCATTGTCAAAGCTTTGAAAATAGAAATATATCAAGAGATTTGAGATACAAAATAGAAAATTCAAATTGAAAAAAATGAAATAAGAAATACGTTGCAACATTAAGAAGATGAGAATCAAGAGTTGCAAGATACATTGATGAACCATGGAAAATTTCTCATGGACATAATTTAAGATTTGTAATTTGAGTTTCAAACCAAAGAGGATGTTGGAAATTTTACAAGATGATGGTGAAAGAGTGAAAGAGAGAAAATTTTATACCATGAAAAATACACCATCCTCTACCAAATATGAAAAGTTTATACCATATTCTCTTGACTACAATCAAGATCTAGATGCTTCCTTTGGTAAATTTGATAAACATACTATGGGATTTACTTTAGTTGCTAACCAACATGGGTTACGATGGAAATAGACTTGGTATCAATGGCTAAGGAATGAAAATCCCACAAATTTTGAGGAAAGTTATGTTGGGGTTCTAGATTGCATCCTAGCTAAGTAAGGGGATTGTTTAGGTCCTATGCTCAAATCTAGACCAATGTGGGACTCATCCTAGGCTCTAGGTGTCCTAATAATGGATCAGACCTCCAGATAAGGCCAAATTCCTTCTGGATTATCACCTAAACTAAAACAAACTGAGAAAAGGGAGAGAGAAATGGGTAACAAATTATGAAAAGGTGTAAAGGAGGTGATGCACCAGTAATTTGATTGTTCATCCACTCTATTTGAACTTCTAAAAAACAATAATTGGATCGGATATGTAACTCTAAATGGTTATTTATGCATTAATATTTCATGAAAATGTTCACCAAATGATAAAAACCTAAGGGAATTGATGGGGAGGCCTAGTTAAAGGCACTAACCAGTCAATGTATCCACTTACTATCTTTAATCAAATGACATTTGACACTAAACATGACCTGCAAAACAATATAATCTAGTAGCTAGGTGAGATTAGGATTTTACAAGGGAGATATTTCTACACATATGTCAATCAATATGACATTAACACACTTACCAAAATCATGAAATCTAAAAAGAGTCCTTTATTTATCTCAAGAGGTTACAAAGATTAAATCTAGGAAGAGTTTAGTCATGCCCAAGAGAGGGATTATCAAGTTGTTCTCAAGGCTTAGAAGCCTGCATTATAGAAAAGAATGAGAGAGAGGGAAATGTGCATTGGAAAAGGACCAAGTGCTCTTAATGAATTAGCACCAATTTAAGGATGCTATTGAGTTAGGATCTTATCAAGAAGGCACAATTTTAAAGGCTTTGCAAAAGAATTTAATGTTCCATTGATCTTTATCTAACCACCAGGTCATCATTGTTGTCCCCAAAAATGTCACTCATTTTAGGGACAATATATGAACTATTTTAGTTCAATAGACCAAAATCCTCTCTCCCCTTTTCAAAAAATTGTTCTGAGCATTCAAGTTCATCATTTTACAAAGCTTTCCCAAAAATCTACAGACTCTGCAGACTTAAATCTACGGACTCAATTCTACGGACTTCACAGGAAGGAATCTATGGACTCATTTCTACGGACTCTGTAGGCTTAAATCTATGAACTCTATAGATATGTTTCTACAGACTCAAGATGCTTGAAATCAACAGGTTCAATAGGTTCAAAGGCTTCTATAGGTGAGTTCAATCAAAAGAACAAGTTTCCAACACTTAGTCATTTTCAGGATTGGTTCAATGCCTTGGTTCAACCAAAAGAGTTCATTGGCAAGCTTCTATGTAGTGTTTAAACCATTGAACTGTTGAACCTTGAACCAAAAAGGTTTAAGGGTTCAATGGGTTCAAGGTTCAACGTCATTGGCAAGAGTTAAGCGCATTTGTCAACGTTCAAAGTTCAAATATTTCAAGGTTCAATGGCTTCAAACACTTAGCGAAAAATAAAGGCTTGGACCATTGAACCATTGAAACTTGAACCATTTTGGTTCAACGGGTTCAATGACCAAATGGTTCAACACGTTTGGTTCAAAGATCAAAAGGACTTAGCCGAATAAAGAGATTGAACCAATTAAACCATTGAACCAAAGTTAGTTCAATTGGCAGGTTCAAGGGGTTGCCCCAAAGCCAAAGGAATAAGTGCCCTTGTGGAGGGCAGTGAACCAAAGCCAAGTGCCCTTATGGAGGGCAGTGAGTAAAAACGGACCAAGTCAGAATTCCTTTGGAAAAGTGACTAAGTGAAAGAGGCTGAAAGAATTCTTTCAAAAATATTTTCCACGGGAAAATGACTAAAGCAAAAACCCTTCGAACATTTTTCTGAAGAAATTCCCCCGAGAAGAAAGCTCAAAGAAATTGAAGGGAATGAGCGGCTAAGGAAAGGAACCTTTCCTTTAGACAAAATGTCTGAAGGAATTCCTTCGAACATTTTGTCTGAAGGAAAAGCCTAGTGGAAAAATCCTAAAAAGCCAAATCCTGTTAGAAAAAGACAAAGCAAAGGAAAAGCCCAGTGGAAAAAGCCCAAAAAGCCAAAGCCTGGCGGAAAAAGACAAAGCGAAGGAAAAGTTTGGCGAAAAAGGAAAAACCCACTGAGGAAATAAAAGCTCGAAAGCTGCCCAAAAGATCTCGAAGGGTAGGTACCCTTGCAGGGGGTACTTGACGTCAGAGAAAGGACCTTTTCCAAGGACCCAAAGGGACACCTTCCCTTTGGGCCATTCCAAAGGCTGAACAAAGACATAGAAAAGAACCCTTAAAGACTTAGACAAAAGGGATACAAAGAATGAACCAATTGAACCATTGAACCTTGAACCAAAAAGGTTTAACGAGTTCATAGGTTTAAAGGTTCAACCAAAGCGTAGAAAGAACAAGAGGAGATGGAACAAAGAATGAACCAATGAACCAATTGAACCTTGAACCAAAAGAATTCAAAGTTCAATGGTTCAAAGGTTCACAGGTTCAAAAGATAGCCTCAAGAAAAGAGGGAAGCAACAAATAGATGGTTCAACAAATGGTTTAACCAAGGAGCAGAAAAGCGATTAAACCAAGAATTCATGGAACAAAAGAGATAAAATGAACTGATGAACCAATGAACTTTCACAGGTTCCAAGGTTCAAGGTTCAACATGGTTCAAGAAGTTAATGGCCAATGATGGCCTTGTGGATGTCAAATTTAAAGTAAGGGAATATCCATTAATATTTGAATATGGTGCTGAATTTGAAAAGTGAACCAAGTAACTAGCTGAAAAGAGAGCTCAAATCGCATAGATAAGGACAAAATATAGCAAGGGAAGGGGGAACGATGGAGAAAGGTTAGAAATATCCATGCATGGGATATGTTTCTAGAAGGTGAAGCAACCCACCAGGTGGACATCAGAGACTGTGAACATTCAATGACACAGCCCATTTGTATGCATTGAGTAAAGTGAACAACTACACGCACATCAAGAAACAGATCAGGCGGCCCATATTAAAGACTGATGCTCGATTCTAGCATAGCCCATGGAAAAAATTTAAAATGCATTGAAGGCATTAAAAGCATCATAGGCCATTTTTGTGAAACAAAGCACCCAAGTCTTTCTTGGAGCACTATAAATTGGTCTCTCTTATTATTTTAGGGAGATCTCTCTGTTATCAGAAACAAAACTTTGCCCAATTGAAAGGCATTACTAAGACTTTGAGCTCAGATTGTTGATCATATTTTGTTATTTGAATAAGAAAACAAGTGACAGTTTTAGATTTTGTGCTAGAATAGCTTAGTTGTTGGAGAAATTGTTCTTATGTCTATTTCCTTAATACAATTTTTGTCCATTTAATTAAATAAGTAGAATTAGTGAAAGTAATCAGGAAGGTGTCCTGAAGTCGACTGTGGAGAGACTTTGTGCTGCCACAACTGTCTTTAGTGTGTTTTCTTTCTATTCCTATGTAAAGGATCTTGGGATGAATTTTTGCCCTCATTGTCCTTTGTATCTCACTCTTGGGCAATCGAGGTGGAGACTTTGCGCTACATCTCAGTCTGTTGGTTACTATGCCTTTGATTACCAGTTACTTGTCACTACCTAAAAGAACTCCTACTTTTTTCTACAAGATCACTTCTGAAAGAAGAGAAGTGCCTTCAGCATTTTCACCAAGATTTTCTCCTCTATTTGTTAACATCATCTCTGAAAAAAGAGAGATGGATGGTTTATCCTACCCCTAAGTGTTATTTTTTGCTTATATATATAGTATATAGCTCCTGCATATTTACAGGGACCTCCCCTTGATGAGAGGAGAGATTTGTCCCCTTTTGATGTAGTAAACCTGTAGATCTGGCCAACCAATCTCCCTATGTTGTGGTTGAAGAGACCTATTTTGCTCATTAGTTAGCTGATTGACAAAATATTCACCCAATAGTTTTTGGTGACTCTGTTGGAGAAGAATGTACAATCTAAAGCCTCAAGTTTCAAGCTAAAGCAGTGCCAATTCTTTTCCATTTTTATTTTTACACTCTGACAGATCCATGGTATATGCAAAGCCAAAGGGCTAAAGGTATTGTTGACCCTGTATTCGAGTTGGTACAACAAATTAATTTTGATCCGTTTCTTTCACCATCTCGCCTCCAATGAACCAAGAGCTTTCCTCATACTAAATTCAAGTCTCCATTACCAGACAAAGCCTCCATTTCCACTATTAATAAAGCTTTGTCAATACTTACCCCTCTGAGATTTGTTATTCCACCTTTCTATAGTCATACTATGGCAGTTTAAGGCCCTTGGGGTAACTCTTTTGGCCCACTCAATTTAACTCCACCTCTACATGAGCTACCATGCAGTTTAAGAAAAAAAATTCCAAATTTTATGGTGATGGGAAAGTTCATCTTGATGAACATATTGCAGCCTTCAGCATAGCCTGTGGCGTAATAGGTGTGGAGTATGAGGATGTAGCAGTTAGGCTATTCATGGAAACTTTACAAGGTGCTACTATAGACTGGTTCTATCATCTATAGGCCTAGACTGTGACTGACTGGAACACTCTCAAAGCTAAATTTGAAGCCAAATTCAAGCCTGTAGAAGATGTGCATGCCCTATTGGCTCAACACACGCAAATGAAGAAGGAGCCTTATGAACCAATGAGGGATTTCATAGCTAATTTTGACAAGCTGAGGAATAGGATTCCTATAATTGCTCAGCCTACACCTGAGAATCTCAAATGTTTCTTCATCAACTCTCAGCTACCTAAAGTAAGTTTTCTACTAAGACATGCTAGCCAAATAGACCTTGCTGTAGCTCAAGATTTGGCCACTGAGGTGGAAGATGCCCTTATCTTGGTAGGAACGATAAGGAGAGATCCTAATAGAGGTAAATTTTCTTCATCTTCTAAATATCCATTTATAGGTACCACTGATCCAATGGTGCAGAAGCTGGCAAATGAGTTGCTAGCTCTTAGGAAGCAAATGGCACAAGGGATATCTTTAACTCCTTCATACAGAGCTATGCCAAGAAGGACATTCCCCAATTAGTCATACTAAGGCAATGCTGCCAGGAATCAAGGATAACCAAATCATCTTCCTCCCCCACAAGAGAAACTTGCCATTGAAGCACCCCCAACCAATTTAGCAGTTGGATATCTAGAAATAGAATATGATTTCTCTTTCTAGACTGAATTAAACCAAGAAAATGACGTTGATCTCCTTGCAGAAGGCCAAGAAGAATTAGCTGGTGACTCCAACATTAGTTTCTTGAATTACTAGGATGAACCCAGAGGTAAAGGTGAAGCAGTTGATGGATCATATGTTGTATTCACCCAGTCCCAGAAACAGTCAGCTCAGCAAGTTGATAAAGGAAAAATAAGGAAAAGTTCTCACCCTGTAATTTCAATTTCCAAATGAGGAACTTCTTTGCCTTTCTAGCCAAAGGACCCAGTGAGTAATAAAAAGGTAAGTACATCAAACATTCCTCAATCTTCAACTTCAATTTCATAGACCAGTACCATCCCTCCTAAAAATCAAAAAGATGAATTGCCTTCCTCTGTTCCTAGTCCATTTCAGTCATTTGACATAATCGACCATGTCAAGAAGACCAAAATTCAAATGTCTGAATTTGAATTCTTGCAATCCAATCCTGAGTAGTTGGATAGGTTAGTTTAGTGTGTGAATAATAAAGTCATCCCTGTAGGATAAGATGTTAGAAAGGTAACTCATGATCCACCAAGGAATATGTCCATCCCAAAAAATATTTTCATTACTCCTCTAGCTGCCCCTGAGAAAATAGAGCCTTTTTATGTTTTCCTGTTAATAAATGGTCACAAAGTAAGCAATTGCATCATAGACTTAGGTGCATCTGACAATGTCATGCCTGCCAAGGTGGCAAAATCTCTTAGACTCAAGCTGACCAAAACCTTTAGGAGATGTTTCTCCATGGATAACAAACAAGTACCTCTACTGGGACAAATCAAGGACACCCAATTTGCATTTATAGAATTCTCAGACAAAAGAATCAAGATGACAGTGCTGGTGGCCGACGTTCTAGCCTCATACAACATTCTCTTGGGACAAAATTCTTACAAGGATGTTGGTGGTGACTAAGCATGGACCTATCTGAAGCAAGGATTCCAATCCAAGGTGTCATGCAGAGGCTGCTTCTTGAAAAGGAATCAAAATATGTTGTCACTCAGACATCAGCCCCTAAAGCTCGAATTCTATTTGAATCTTCAGGCATAGGTAATTACTTCTTAACCACAGAGGATATTCATGTTTTAGTAGATAAAAGTCCTGTAGGTGGTGATCCTGGAATTGACTCAGATGAGACATCAGAAGAATTGGTAGGGTGAAGTACAGATGAAAAAGGATATTCCCTCAAGAAAATCTAATAGAAGATCAATTTTTGATGATGTTTGGATCCTGAAATTTGATGGCAGCAATTCTTCTACCAGCTCAGGAGCTGGGATTGTGTTGATATCTCCTCAAGGAGATATTTTTCCTTCTTCATACAAGTTGTAGTTCAGCAACACCAACAACACAGCTGAGTACGAATCTCTATTGCTTGGATTGAAGGCTACTCAAGATAAAGGCATCAAACTCCTTCATGCCAAAGGAGATGCTGAACTGGTGGTTTGTCAGATAAGGAACCTATATCAAACCAAAAATGAGAGATTACACCACTACCACAATCTAGTCTGGGATCAAATTGAAAGCTTTGATGCTTTCAACATCTCTGTCATTCTTAGATAATTCAATGACCAGGCTGATGCACTGGCCATTTTAGCTACTCTTTTTTTCCCCCACCCAGACTTCAAAGAAGATAGGTACACTATTGAGCTGGTCTTTCAACCAAGTGTGCCTGATAATGCTAGCAAATTGAAAGTGTTTAACAATGAAAACTAAATCATTGCCTTCATGTAATAAAAAGATAGCTTTAAAAAGCTACATTTTGAAGGTAGTGAACCTCAGAAGTGTGAACCAGCTCCTGAATCAAATACAGACGTAGGTGAGGAGTTCCTGCAATTGAAAGGGAATAAGATTTCCAAAGGCCTGGTTTCCCTTGAGACGCTGTTTGACAAATACGATAGATTCATCAAACAATAGCAAATAGATTCAAGCTCCTCCCAGGGGTTTGATCAGATAAATTTGGGTACTAAGGAAAATCTCAAGATGGTGAACATTGGTAAATGTTGCACTCCCGAAGAGAGGTTCAAGTTCACTACTTTGCTCAGCCAATACATGGACGTCTTAGCATACTCCTATGATGACCTGAAGTCTCTCATGCCTGATGAAATCTATCATGACATTCCTCTCAAGGTTGACTCGATGCCTTAAAAGAAAAAATCTAGACAGTACAATTTGAAGATATCAGGTACTATTCTGTCTGAGATACAAAAAATATTAAATGCTAGAATCATTTTTCCAATCCATCATTCCACATGGATTGCAAACATAGTGCCTGTAAGGAAGAAGAATGGAAAAATTTGCCTCTATGTGGATTTTAGAAATTTAAATTAGTCATCCTTGAAGGATAACTATCCTTTGCCAATCATGGATTAAGTGCTTCAGACAATGACTAGTTCGAAGCTGTTATCAATGCTAGATAGCTTCTCAGGATATAATCAGGTTGAAGTTGGTGAAGCAGACCAACACAAGACTGCCTTCACCACACCTTGGGGCACGTTTACATATAAAAGGATGCCTTTTGGCTTGATAAATGTTGGTGCCACCTTTCAGAGAGAAATGGACCTTGCTTTTAAAGATGAAATGGGTAAGTTCATTGTAGTTTATCTTGATAACTTGACCATCTTTTCTAAGCATCGCTCGGATCATATATGCCACTTGCAATAAGTGCTAGAGCACTGTCGCTAGAATGGTATTTCCTTGAACCCCAAGAAGTCTATTTTTGGAGTAACAGAGGGGAAACTTCTCAGTCACATTGTGTCTAAAAGAGGCATAAAGATTGACTCAGACATAGTCAAGTCTATCCAAGAGCTTAACTTGCGTACAAGTAAGACTGTTGTTCACTCTTTCTTCAAAAAGGTGAATTTCTTATGAAGATTCATCCTTGAGTTTGCTGAGAAGACTCGACACATTGTGAACATGATGAAGGGAAAGGCCACCTTCAGCTAGACTAAATAAGGCAAGTCAATATTTGAGGATATCAAGATTGCCATTGCCCACGCCCCAACTCTGGTTTGTCTAGACTACATCAAAGAGTTCACCATATACAGTTATGCTTCTAAACACATGCTTTCAGCAATTCTGGTTCAACAAAATAAAGAAGGTATGGAATCTCCCATTTCTTTCATGAGCTGCCCTCTCAAAGCTCATGAGCTGAAGTACTCAAACATGGAGAAGCATGCTTATGCAGTGGTGAAGGCAGTCAAGCATTTTCACTTCTACATCTTGAATTCTCACACTACTGCCTTGGTTCCTGATACCATGGTCAAATCCATATTAACTCAACAAGAATTTGGATGAAAAGAGGCAATTAGATTGCAAAGATCTAGGAGTTTGATCTAGTCATCAAGCCAACAAAGCTGGTATGGGGAAAAGGCCTATGCCAATTAATTGCTAATAACAAACTAGAAGAAATAGAGCATGTAGAAGCAGAGGTAGAAAACACACCGACAATCCTCTTTATCTCTACCATGAATGAGTGGTATTCAGGTATTGCTCATTTCCTTACTTATGGTGAGTGTCCTACTCACCTATCTTACAAAGAAAGGAGGACTATCAAGTTGAAAGCTGCCAATTTTGTCCTTTGGGACAATGCCCTGTACAAGAAGAGCCTTGATGGAGTGTTCCTTCGCTGTGTGGACAAGGAGCAGTAAAGCCAAATTTTGAAATCCTTTCACAATCTTGCCTGTGGAGGACATTTTTTTGCTCCTATGACTACCCATAAAATTCTACGAGCCAGGTATTACTGGCCAACTCTTTTCCAAGATGCATGTAAGTGGGTAAGAAAATGTGAACTATGCCAGCATTTTATTGGGAGACCCAAGTTAGCTGCCCTACCTCTCAAGCCAGTGGTCATAGAGGAGCCATTCCAGCAATAGGGAATTGATTTTATTGGAGTTGTAAACCCATCTTCAAGTGCTGAACATGATTATGTCCTTACAGCAACTGACTACTTCACCAAGTGGGTGGAAGCAATTCCAACCAAGCATGCTACTTCAGAAGTAGTGTGCAATTTCCTCAAGGAGAATATCATTTCCAGGTTTGGGGTCCCAACCAAGATTGTTACTGACAATGCAGCTTGTTTCACTTCCTTGGAGATTACACAATTCTATTTCTACTATGGGATTACACTCTCCCACTCTTCTGATTACTTTCCACAAGGGAATGGACAAGCTGAATCAAGTCATAAGAACCTGGTAAATATCATCAATAAGCTGGTGGATGACAACCAAAGGACATGGAATAAAGCATTGGTTGATACTCTATGGGTAGATAGAATTACACCAAAGAGAGCAATCTGTATGTCTCTTTTCTAACTTCTTTATGGTACCAATGCTGAGATACCAATCACCTTGTAATTGCTAGCATTAAAATTGGATAAGGCAATTGAAGATCAAACATATGAAAGCCCCCTTGATAAGAGGATCATGTGCCTGACTGAGCTGGATGAGTAGAGAACTATGGTGGTGGACCGAATTGCTGCCCATCAAAGTCTGGTGAAGAAGCTCTTCGACCAGAAGGCAAAAAACTATGATTTCCAGTTTGGAGATCAAGTCCTGCTATGGGACAAGAGAAGAGAACCAAAGGGGATTCATGGGAAGTTTGATTCTCTTTGGAGAGGCCCATTTATTATCCATCAGCTCAATGATGAGAATAGCTTCTTGTTGAAATATCAAGATGGCACGCTTTTTTCTCTACCTCACAATGGGCAGCATCTGAAGCACTTTAACTCTTGAAGTATCAGATAAGTTCACCTGTACATATGTATATTTGTATAGTCTTTGTTTTTGCTTTGTGTTATTCTTTTTTTTTGAGCCTTTCTTTTTAGGTAGCTTGACTCCATAGCCCAATGGCATACTTTAAGGCATTGGAGATTCTGGTTTCTACTCCCCTCAGCTGTTTCGAGTTTTCAACTGAAGGAAGTTCCCCAACTGGAGCCAGCTGTTGTCCCCAAAAATGTCACTCATTTTAGGGACAACCTATGAACTAGTTTGGTTCAACAGACCAAAATCCTCTCTCCCCTTTTCAAAAAATTGTTCTGAGCATTCAATTTCTTCATTTTTCAAAGCTTTCCCACAAATCTACTGACTCTGCAGACTTAAATCTACAGACTTAGTTCTATGGACTTCACAAGAAGGAATCTATGGACTCATTTCTACAAACTCTGCCAGTTCTACGGACTCATTTCTATGGACTCTATAGGCTTAAATCTATGAACTCTGTAGATATGTTTCTATGGACTCAACATGCTTGAAATCAATAGGTTCAACAAGCTCAAAGGCTTCTACAAGTGAGTTCAATCAAAAGAACAAGTTTCCAACACTTAGTCATTTTTAGGATTGGTTCAATGCCTTGGTTCAACCAAAAGAGTTCATCGGCAAGCTTCTGTGCAGTGTTTGAACCATTGAACCATTGAACCTTGAACCAAAAAGGTTCAAGGGTTTAATGGGTTCAATGTTCAACGTCATTGGCAAGAGTTAAGCACATTTGTCAAGGTTCAAATTTCAATTGTTTCAAGGTTCAATAGCTTCAAACACTTAGCAAAAAACAAAGGCTTGAACCATTGAACTGTTGAACCTTGAACCATTTTGGTTCAACAGTTCAACAACCAAATGGTTCAATGCATTTGGTTCAAAGACCAAAAGGACTTAGCTGAATAAAGAGATTGAACCAATTGAACCATTGAACCGTTGAACCAAAGTTGGTTCAATTGGTTGGTTCAATCGACAGGTTCAAGGGGTTGCCCCAAAGCCAAAGGAACAAGTGCCCTTGTGGAGAGCAGTGAACCAAGGCCAAGTGCCCTTGCGGAGGGTAGTGAGTAAAAGTGGACCAAGTAGGAATTCCTTCGGAAAAGGGACTAAGTGAAAGAGGCCAAAAGAATTCTTTTGGAAATATTTTCCACGGGAAAATGACTAAGGCAAAAATCCTTCAAACATTTTGTCTGAAGAAATTCACTCGAGAAGAAAGCCCAAAGAAATTGAAGGGAATGAGTGGTTAAGGAAAGGAACTTTCCTTCAGACATTTTGTCCGAAGGAAAAGCCTGGCAGAAAAAGCCTGAAAAGCCAAAGCCCGGTGGAAAAAGATAAAGTGAAGGAAAAGCCCAGTGGAAAAAACTCGAAAAGCCAAAGCCCGACGAAAAAATATAAAGCGAAGGAAAAGTCTGCCAAAAAAGGAAAAACATGCTGAGGAAATTGAAGCCCGAAAGCTGCTCGAAAGATCCTGAAGGGTAGGTACCCTTGCGAGGGGCACTTAACGTCAGAGAAAGGACCTTTTCCAAGGACCTGAAGGGACACCTTCCCTTTGGGGCATTCTAAAGGCTGAACAAAGACATAGAAAAGAACCCTCAAAGACTTAGACAAAAGGGCTACAAAGAATGAACTGATTAAACTGTTGAACCTTGAACCAAAAAGGTTCAACGAGTTCACAAGTTCAAAGGTTCAACCAAAGTGTAGAAAGAACAAGAGGCGATGGAACGAAGAATGAACCAATGAACTAATTGAACCTTGAACCAAAAGAGTTCAAAGTTCAATGGTTTAAAGGTTCAAAGGGTTCAAAATATAGCCTCAAGCAAAGAGAGAAGTAGAAAATAGACGATTCAACGAATGGTTCAACCAAGGAGCAGGAAAGTGATTAAACCAGGAAGTCAAGGAACAAAAGAGATAAAATGAATCAATGAACCAATTAACTTTCATAGGTTCCAAGGTTCAAGGTTCAACATAGTTCAAGTAGCTAACGGCCATTGACGGCCCTATGGACGTCAAATTTAAAGTAAGGGAATATCCATTAATATTTGAATATGGCACTGAATTTGAAAAGTGAACCAAGCAACCTGCTGAAAAGAGAGGTCAGATCGCACAGATAAGGACAAAATATAGCAAGGAAAGGGGGAATGATGGAGAAAGATAAAAAATATCTGTGCATGGGATATGTTTCTAGAAGGTGAAGCAACCTACCAGGTGGACATCAGAGAGCATGAACATTCAATGGCACAACCTATTTTTTTGCATTGAGTAAAGTGAACAACTACGTGCACATCAGGAAACACATCAGGCGGTCCATATTAAAGATCGACACTTGATTCTAGCATAGACCATGGACAAAATTTAAAATGCATTGAAGGCATTGAATGCATCATAGGCCATTTTTGTGAAACAAAGCGTCCAAGTCTTTCTTGGAGCACTATAAATTGGTCTCTCTCTTATTGTTTTAGGGAGATCTCTCTATTATCAAAAACAAAACTCTGCCCAAATTGAAAGGCATTACTGAGACTTTGAGCTCAGATTATTGACCATATTTCATTATTTGAATAAGAAAACAAATGACTTTTCAAACTTTGTGTTGGAATAGATTGGTTGTTGGGGAAATTGTTCTTATGTATGTTTCCTTAATACATTTTTTATCAATTTAATTAAATAAGCAGAATTAGTGAAAGTAATTAGGAAGGTGTCCTGAAGCCAACTGTGGAGAGACTTTGTGCTGCCACAGCTGTCTTTAGTGTGTTTTCTTTCTATTCCTATGTAAAGGATATTAGGATACTTTGTGCCCTCATTGTCCTTCGTATCTCACTCTTGGGCAGTCGAGGTGGAGACTTTGTGCTACATCTCAATTTGTTGGTTACTATGCCTTTGATTACCAGTTACTTGTCACTACCTGAAAGAACTCCTGCTATTTCCTAAAAGATCACTTCTGAAAGAAGAGAAGTGCCTTCAGCATTTTCACCAAGATTTTCTCATCTATTTGTTAACATCATCTCTAAAAAAATAGAGATGGATGGTTTATCCTACCCCTAAGTGTTATTTTCTACTTATATATATAGCATATAGCTCCTGCGTATTTACAGGGAACCTCTCCTTGATGAGAGGAGAGATTTGTCCCCTTTTGATGTAGTAAACCTACACATCTGGCTGACCAATCTCCCTATGCTATGGTTGAAGAGACCTATTTTTCTCATTAGTTAGCTGATTGACAAAATATTCACCCAACAATCATCTCAGGACTCCATACTACTTCATTTGAATTTTTAATGAGGACCAACATCTTAGAATTGGAAAAAATGTGCCACATCTATATTAGGTGGCTCTCTAAACCTAAAAATGTGAACCATGATGAGGCAAGACATAGGTCCACTATATGCGAAAACCAATCTTAGACCATTAGTTTTCACACAGTCACTAGTATATCCTTGACTTCTATATTAAACCCAAAGGACCTATTTCACCTATATAGAACATTATTGATGATGCTTGGTTTCTAAAATTTTCACCTTGACTTGACCCAAATCATGCTCGAGCATTGTTTCCTTTGTATTAGCTTACCCAAGTTGAAAAAATTATCTCCTCGACCTCTGTCAAAAGTCTTGAGTCTCAATCCTACTCATTGGTTGTCAAATGCCGACTCAGACCCTTAAATTTTCTAACTCTTATTCACTCCATTAGATCTAACTATGGATGGATGCCCATGAGCCATTGATTTTTTGCTAGTTGAATGTTCTTATGCTACTTATCCTTGATTCATTAGCTCCTTGGATTTACTAACTAGTTTGACTCATAATCCGATCAAGATGTACGAGTTCATGTGCACCATAGATCTCCCTAGTCCCTCTTTCCTATCAGTTCTTATGCTCCATTGGATCATTGGTATGATTGAGCATGAGTCCTTGATTTATCTTGGACCTATCCTTTTGTCAGTGGTTTCACTCTGTCAGATCTTGGCTTGATTATCTTGTGCCATTGGATTATGTCCAATTTGTAAGTCTTTAAAGGATTTAATCTGGGGACCTTTTGACTTAGTTGATTCAATGTGAATAATTAGATCTTATGTGTTAATATGAGGGGTGCCGTGAACTATTAGATCTCAACCAACTTCAAACCTGTTAAGTATATTTTGAACCTAAATGGTTACTTGCCTTGATTAAAAATGATGTTCGCATGAATGTCATTTGACGTTTGTGCAAATGTATTTGATATTTTGTAGACTATAAAATTTAAGCTCATATGGATTTTTTCAGTGTCTTTATTATGACTCTTGCATGAATATCATTCATTATTTAATCAACTTTGATAATTTATATCTTGAAACACAAGAATCATGGAGGAGCTAGATTTGTTGGAGATGTTCATGATGTTGAAAGGGATGAACCTGTTGGGAAAAACGGAAGCACAATTGATTACCAAATACAAGCAACTTACATGTAGAATTAAACCAAAATCACAAGTAACTAGAATTCAGAAACAACACAAAATATGAGAGACAATACACAATCGTATTATTAATACTCATCCAGAAAAGAATACAATAAAGAAGATGCCACTTCTTCTTCACACCTCTCAGAGGCTTTCCACACCTCAAGTGTACAGTACTTCTTTCCTCAAAGCTCTCTCTCTTATGGTCCTAACACACAACTCAAACATAGAGTTGGTGTTCACCTCCAACCAGTCAGTATCCACTATTGCCAGTACACTAGTGCTCCACGCACTCCACAAGTGCTCCACGCACTCCAAGTAGATCTCCCTTGAACTTGCAACAACCAGTAACTCAACATACCTTACTTATGGAAGGATCTACCTTGCCTTTTTCTTTGCTCTCCAACTGAGTACACACAGTACTCTAAGTAGATCTCTCTTGATCTTGCTACCTATTGTGTTGTTGTCCTCCCTGATGTTGCACACCTACAAATTAATCTAGTTATACACACCTACAAACTTGGATCCTGCACACACATACACCTGCAGATCAATGATCTTACTTACCATGCAGATCTCCAAACGTAGCCATGCACACCTGCTGACCAAGATCCTACACACTTGAAGAACCCTTCTGATTCTCCAAAACTAGCACCCACAATTGGCACTATTGTGGAACTAGGAGGAACACCCTTGCTCACTTCACACATAGAAGGAGCTAACTTTGCTCAACTCAAACTAGCACACTTTTACAATACAGCCCATGAGTCTATTATATAGATTTCATGCATACAATAATTAGACATCTAATTACAATAATTAGATCCGCAGCTTCTAGTCTAAAATTGGCTCTTAACATGTAAACACTTGGTTCGTTAACAAACTGTTCGTGCAACTGACAGTTTCAGAACCGCACAGGCGACCGACGTCGGTCCCTGTCTGCCTAGAGGTGATCGATGCTGGCCGACTTCTAACTGACATTGGTTGCTCTTCTGTCTATACCCTACCGACGTCAGTTGGCCTGATCGACGTTGATGTTTGTGACACTCAGCAACCTCCTCCCCTATTTGCATCAGTGAAGATTTTAGCTCCACAACCTAACAATCTCCTACTTGGAGATAAACAACTGCACTGTACCTGTACCTATACCCCGTCTAATCTATGCCCTGGCTTGTATCCCTCTTCAAGCTCAACCTTGAAGACCACCCACCACACAACCTGTGGTGCACCTTCTATCATCCGAGTACCCTGCCACATCTGAACCTACAAACCCATGTAGTGAAGTCCTGACCCTGCATAGCATGAATCCTTGTTGCTGGTCCCTCTCAAATACCTGAGAACCCACTTCCCCGAATTGGCTCCTAACTCTTTGACAACACCCACTGCTTGGGCAAACTCAGGTCTATACCAGACCTCATGTGATTTCAGACACTAAACTGTCCAGCCCTTAGTGTGCTCTGATTCTTCATCCTGCGTATTGAACCTCACCAACCCCTGATTCACATCAACTCCCACTGGAGACAAAATCAACTTGTGATCTTCCATGTCTCTCATGCCAAAGAATTTCCTTGCTTCAAATTCCTCATGACATGCCACTGAACTAACCTTACCCTTAGCTCAGCAAAATCTTGTATGTATAAACCTGTTAGCTAGCATACCATCCACATACAGTAACAGGATAATGTAGCTATCATCATCCACCTAGTAAGACAAACACAATGGTTACACTGACATTGACTAAGGCCTTGCTTTGTTATCCACTTGTCAAAACTTGTACCATTGTCCTGCAGCTTCCTCAAGACCATATGACCTGGCCTTCCGTCTCACGTGTCCATTCTCTCTATTCTTTAACTAAGGTATCCATTCGTCTCTCAGTGCTTTCTTTCATCTGGCAACCCTACTAAATCTCCCATTTGGTTCTGCATCCTAATCCATGCCATGATCCCACTGTTTCCTGGATCCTTCTTGCTCTACAGTGAGCAACGAGTATAAAGAAGAGGAACAATGAATTTGAGGCTTACTTACCCCTTCAGTCCTCCATATGGGCGTTTGAGACTCCTTGACAGCTTGTTGTTTGCCCAAAATCCATTACAGTGACCGACCTCAATCACCACACAGTCTCATCTGACTGACGTCGGTTCCCTGCGCCTGTCCTGACTACTGACTCCACTGACGTCGATGTCTACCTACTACCAACATCGGTCCTCCTGACTGACATCGGTCTTACTATCACCGATGTCGGTCCTCTTGACCGACGTCGGTCTTACCCTACCCGACACCACTAGCTCTGGTCTGCACATGACCGACATCAGCACCTGTCTGTTTGACGCTAGTTCCCCTTGACCGATGTAGGTACCTATGTTCACCTGTGAGTGATGAATTTTTACTTGTGAGCTTTCTTTGAATCAAATCCCTGTCCAAACTGCTCTACTCAAAGTTACTCAGCCTTCTCCACTGATCTCTGTCTACCATCTCCTCCATAAACACCAAGGCTTTCCAGTTCTTAAGTCTGTCAAAAACATCTGACTTCCTCTTAAGAACATGCATCTCCTTCTTGCTCATGTGACCAAGCCTACAAAGCCACATCTCTGCAATAGAAGAAGAATCAGTAATATAAGTAGATAGATAAAGGATACCTACTTTCTTACCACCAACTAATTCAAGTGCATCTGCTGTGAGAGTTTCTATGCATCTCTCTTCACCCAACTTTCCTGAAGAAATTAGCCACAACTTCAAGACTGGGCCCTGCATGACCTCCTTCAACACCCATGTGTTGGCTGCCTGTAATTTTAGCTTCACTTCCTCTTTGCCAATTCTTTGATGAGGCTCACCAGCACCTCTCTTTGGGGCTACATGGAAAGAGGTAACAAAATCTATTAACCAAGATTCAACTTTATCCAAGAAACATCCCAGAGCATCTTGTGTAACAACACCTGCAACACCTGCTTCTTTAGTTCCTTCATGCTGATCTTCTACCAACCAACAATCTCTCTTTTCCTGCTCTTTCTTTCCATAAGACCGCAATTGACCATGCATGCTTTTCAATTCCTCCATTCTTAGCTTACTTTCTTCTGTCATTGCTATACTCTCACTCAATCAGAAACCCCTGAGAGTAACCTGTAATCAAACAACCCTACTTCCTGCAACCTTAGCTCTGATACCACTTGTTGGGAAATACGGAAGCACAATTGATTACCAAATACAAGCAACTTACATGCAAAATTAAACTAGAATCACAAGTAACTAGAATTCAGAAACAACACAGAATATGCGAGACAATACATAATCGTATTATTAATACTCATCCAAAAAAGAATATAATAAAGAAGATGCCACTTCTTCTTCACACCTCTCAGAGGCTTCCCACACCTCAAGTGTACATTACTTCTTTCCTCAAAGCTCTCTCTCTTATGGTCCCAACACACAACTCAAACACAGAGTTGGTGTTCACCTCCAACCAGTCAGTATCCACTACTGCCAGTACACCAGTGCTCCATGCACTCCACAAGTGCCTCACGCACTCCAAGTAGATCTCCTTTGAACTTGCAACAACTTACAACTCAACAGACCTTACTTATGGAAGGATCTACCTTGCCTTCCTCTTTGCTCTCCAACTGAGTACACACTGTACTCCAAGTAGATCTCTCCTAATCTTGATACCTGTTGTGTTGCTATCCTCCCTGATGTTGCACACCTACAAATCAATCTGGTTTTGCAAACCTAGATCCTACACACACATACACCTGCAAATCAATGATCTTACTTACCATGCAAATCTCCAAACGTAGCCATGCACACCTGCTGACCAAGATCCTACACACCTGAAGAACCCTTCTAATTCTCCAAAACCAGCACCCACAATTGGCACTACTGTGGAACTAGGAGGAACACCCTTGCTCACTTCACACACGGAAGGAGCTAACTTTGCTCAACTCAAACTAGCACACTTTTACAATACAGCCCATGAGTCTATTATATAGATCTCATGCATACAATAATTATACATCTAATTACAATAATTAGATCTGCAGCTTCTAGTCTAAAATTGGCTCTTAACATGCAAACACTCGGTTCGTTAACAAACTATTCGTGCAATCGACAGTTCTGAAACCGCACAAGCGACCGACGTCGGTCCCTATCTACTTGGAGGTGACCGACGCCGGCCGACTTTTGATCGACGTCAGTTTCTCTTCTGTCTGCACCCTACCGACATCGGTTGGCCTGATCGACGCCGGTGTCTGTGACACTCAGCAACCTCCTCCCCTGTTTGCATCAGTGAAGCTTTTAGCTCCACAACCTAACAGAACCCATTTGATCCACTAGTCCTAGGAATATTTTGAGTGAAGATATAAAATTCTCAAGTCTACTAATCTATTCATTCCCATATGATATCCTGAAAACATTCTAGTTCATTTGGCTAAGTATGGGAAACTTAGCAAAATTTGATTGAGGAGCCAAATTTGAACATGCACAACTTCTATTGTGCTTCAGTGGATGATCTAAAAATTAGTGCATAGCAACTAGGGACCAAGCTAGATAAACCCACATGATCATTTTCTCCATAAAATGTCACATGTGTAAGATAAAGCATCAACAAACTACCTACTTAGACTTTCTACCACTGGACTCAAATGTCAAGATGGACTCAATGAAGAACCAAATGAATTCCATGTACTTCCATATCTATTCCAAACACTATTAAAACCTCATGAGGGATCTACAACTTCTGTAACTATCCTTAGAAGATGACAAATTACACTTTGAGTGAACTTAAAGTGTTTCAAAATATTTGTAAGAAATATGACATTCCTCTTTTATCATTGGGTCCTTTTCTCAATTAGGAACATTGCTCAGTCTTTGAAAGATATGTATGTAGGCCAAAAATGGCCAACATCTTTGGCAACTATTTTGGGTAGCATTCCTGCTATACTGTAATTCATACCATGTACATGACCTTTGACTTATAACATATAACACATCTGTTCCATGACTACAGAAAACCTCTTGATTGGCAAAGACAATGGACTCCACCAAAACAGGGAAGAAAACAAAAGAAAGTAGGGAAACTGTCCTAACAAAGTAAAAGTGCAAAGAAATCATTTATCCAAGAATAAAATAACCTAATTAACCATGAAAAAACATGATCCACCAAGATCAAAAAGGAAATTCATGAATTTGCTCATTATAAAATATGGTACAAGTTACAAAGTAGGGGGTTTGTTAAACATGACCTTTGAAGAGGCACTCTTTTTTCCACTTCTTTCTCTTAACATCTCCTAAAATGAGCCATTGATAGTAAACTAATCACCAACAAAAACAAATTCATCTTGCACTTCTAAATTTTCTTTATGCTGCTTTTCAACTACAACCTTATCAAGTGACATTTCATCTATGCATGATTTTTAGATGACCTTATCCTTCTTATCAACTACTACAAGTTCATCCAATTATTCAAAGAGCTATGAATAGTCAACCCAAGCTGCATCATGATCTTGAATAAGTGATTTTTGATCAAACTTCTAAATGTCATGCTCTCTAATGGACAACATATCCTTACAAATCTATTTAATCTCTTGCAAACATTCAAAATACAACTACCAAACATATTTTTGTTCTTATCTTTGATCAACCTGACTAGGATTAGCCTAAAATTTATCTTGATCTTCCTCTAGTGAGAAATCTCAACATCATTTGTGACATCAACCTGTATCAATTCCTCATGGATTTCTTCCATATTAAGATCAGAGTTTTCCTGCATACTTAAATCATCTTTTTCAATATTAGATACAATATTAGTTTCAACTTGGACCTCAATTGAATTATCAATGAATATCTCTTCATCATACGCACTTGAAGCATCCTCTTCACATTCTTCAAGAACTTGATTTGCAGCTGCAACCTCTTCTCTATTTCCCATAGAACATGCTCCTCTTGAAGAAGGGAGATGGTGGGAGGGTGATGAGATTCATTTTTTTGAGAGTAAGTATGAATAATGAGAGGTTGATCATGATCATATTTTATGATCTTGAGGGAAATGAAATCATTTATGAAATCTTGAAGAGGAGTGAAAGATAAACTTTGAGAACTTCCACATTCGGATCTTTCCACTTGGTTATTACTTCATCAAGGTCTAAAACCTTTTTGTCCTCATGGAAAACTTGAGCTTGAGGGGCAAGTGGTGAAGAAAAAGAGAAATAAGAAGGTTTAGTCTCTTGAATATGATCCTGAATAGGCATATTAATAGGTTCCTAACTCCAACTAGGAATCTCCATTGGCTCACACTAAACACGATCAAGAACTTTATAAGAATAAGGAACATAAGAAGGATGGTAAGGAATACAAGAGGGTTCTTGGGATAATTGATCGAACTAAATATTTTTTCCTCTCACAAGCTTCTAATTTTTATAATATAAAGCTACAAAACTTAATCCTCTCCTCTAGATCATTAGGCACACTCTAAAAAAAATGCTCATTCACTTCCTTATACTGGGAATCTGAGCATACTTTTCTTTCATATGCTATAAATTTAAGCTCTTATTTCATCCATTCTCTCTTGGAGATAAGGCTTCTCATGTAAAACATCATATTTATATGGGAAAGGTGAAATCTAGTCTTGAGACTGATATGGTTCATAAGGAAGGTAATAGCTATGCTCTTGGTAATAAGGATCATGGGAAACTTGATAAGGCTCATCATAGCTCTGATAAAACTCCTGGTAAGGCTGATTTGGCTCATAACATAACCATATAGATCATGACAAGGCTAGTATGATCCATCATAGTGCTAATAAGGAGGTATAACAAAGGGATTTACTTCATACATAGCCATGAAAATAACATTAGGATAATACATTGAAAATGAACTTACTTGGAAACTACCTAGACTTTAGAAGCAATTGATTGAGCTTGGAATCACTAAATTATTTATAAAGAACATTGTTGCAACTATAATTTCACCAAGACAAGATCCAATGATTCCCACTAGAATACCAAAACTATTGGGCAGTTTTGATTGATTTGTCCCACCAGGTATGCTAGAACTATTGGGGTTCTAGATTGCACCCTAGCTAAGCAAGGGGATTGTTCAGGTCCTTTACTCAAATTTAGACCAACATGAGACTCATCCTAGGTTGTGGGTGTCTTAATAATGGATTAGACCTCTAGAGAAGGCTAGTTTCCTTCTGGATTTATCACCTAAAACAAAATTGATTGGGAAAAGGGAGAGAGATATGGGTAACAAAGCATGGAAAACATGTAAAGGAGGTGATAAACTAGTAATGTGATTTTTCATCGACTTTATCTAAATTTCTAACAAACACTAATGAGATTGGATTTGCAACTCCAAATAGCTATTTATGCATTAGTATTTCCTGCAAAGGTTTACCAAATGATCAAAACCTAAGGGAATTAATGGGGAGGCCTAGTTTAAGGTACTAACCAGTCAATGTATCCACTTGATAGCTTTAATCAAATGACATTTGACACTAAACATGACCTATAAAATAATATAATATAGTAGCTAGGTGAGATCAGGATTTGACAAGGGAGAGATTTCAACCACATACGTAAATCAATCTGACATTAACACACTATACCAGAATCATGAAATCTAAAAAGAATCCTTTATTTATCTCAAGAGGTTATGAATATCAAATTTGGGTAGAGTCTAGTCATGCCCAAGAGAGGGATTATCAAGTTATTTTTAAGGCCTAGAATCCTGCATTTATAAAAAAGAATGAAAGGGAACTGTGTGTTAGAAAAGGACCAATTGCTTCTGATGGATTAGCACCAATTCAAGGATGCTATTGAGTCAAGATCTTATCAAGAAGGCATAATTTCAAAGGTTTTGTAAAAGAATTTAATGCTCCATTGATCCTTATTTGGCCACCAGGTCATCATCTCGAGACTCCATGCTACTTCACCTAATCTATTGATGAGGAGAAACATCTTGGAACTCGCATAAATATGCCACATCTACATTGGGTGGCCCTCTAAACCTAAAAATGTGAACCATGATGAGGTGAGACATAGGTCCACTATATGCAAAAACCAATCTTAGACCATTGGTTTTCACACAGTCATTGGTTTATCCTTGACTTCTATATTAGACCCAAAGGATCTATTTCACCTATATGGGGATTTGCTGATGATGCTTGGTTTCTAAAATTTTCACCCTGACTCAACATGGATAATGCTCAAGGTCCATTTCCTTTGTATTAGCTTATCTGGGTCAAAAACCTATCTCCTTGACCTCTATCAAAAGTCCCATGGCTCGATCCTACTCATTAGTTATCAGATGTTGATTCAGACCCTTCAATTTTCTAACTCTTATTCACTCCATTGGATCTATTTGTGCATGGATACCTGTGAGCCATTGATTTCCTGCCAACTGAACATGCTTGTGTCACTTGTCCTTGATTCATTAGCTCCTTGGATTCAATGACTAGTTTGACTCATGTTCACCATCTGATCAAGATGTACGAGTTCACACATACCATAGATCTCCCTAGTCCCACTTTCCTATCAATACTTTCACTCCATTAGATCTTTGGTATGATTGAGTTCAAGCCCTTGATTTAGCTTGGACCCATCTTTTTATCAGTGATTTCTCTCTGTTGGATCTTGGCTTGATTATCTCTCACTTTTAGATCATGTCCAACTTGTAGGTATTTAAAGGCTTTAACCTAGGGACCTATTGACTTGGTTGACTTAACACAAATTGTTAGATTTTATGTGTCAGTATGAGGGCTCCTATGGACCATTAGATCTTGACCAACTTCAAACCTTCTAAGGACCTTGTGAACCCAAATAGTTACTTGCCTTGATTAAAATTGACGTTCACGTGAATGTCATTTGACATCTGCATGGATGTATTTGATATTTTGTAGACTATCAAATTTAAGCTCATATGGATTTCTATAGTATCCTTATTTTGATTATCATGTGATTGTCATTAATTATTTGATCAACTTTGACAATTTATATCTTGAAACACAGGAATCATGGAGGGGCCAAATTTGTTGGAGATGTTCATGATGCTGAAAGGGATGAACCCATTTGATCCATTGGTCCTAAGACTCTTCTGAGTGAAGATATAAAATGTTTAATTTTATTTATCTATTCATTCCCACATGACGTCCTGACAATGCTCTAGTTCATTTGGTTAAGTATGGGAAACTTAGCAAAATCTGACTGAAGAGCCAACTTTGAACATGCACAACTTCTACCATGCTTCGGTAGATGATATGAAAATTAGCACGTAGTAATTAAGGATCAAGATGGACAAACCCACAAAATCATTTTCTCCATGAAATGTCACACATGTGAGATATAGCATTGGCAAACTGCCTATTTGGACTTTTTTCCATTGGACTTGGACCCATTGGACTCAAATGTCAAGATGGACTCAATGAATAGTTAGATGAACTCCATGTACTTCCATATCTATTTCAAATACTCTTAACACCTCATGGGGGATTTGCAACTTTTGGACATGTCCTTAGAAGATGACAAATTACACTTTGAGTGGACTTAAAGTGTTTCAAAATCTTTGCAAGCAATATGACCTTCCTCTTTTATCATTGGGTCCTTCTCTCAATGAAGAGCATTGCTCAATCTTTGAAAGCTCTGTATGTAGGCCAAAAAGGGCCACCAAGGCCTTAATACATAGGTTTGGGATATGCTAGTGGAAATCAAGGAGTTGGAGAATGTTTTAAAACAACTGAAGCAATATAAACTTACAAAGATAAAGTAGGTCAATAAAAACAATCCATGCAAGGTAGTGGAATCATTTATTTTATCAATTTTAGCAAGGAGTTTTATTTTATAAAGAATGGGCAGGATTCTCATGTAGAATAAGGTAGCATTATGCCACCTCAAAGGGCCAAAGAAGAGTTTACAATAAGAGGACGACAAATATTTAAAGAATAAGATATCATATTATCACTCTATGACTATGTGAGTGAATGAAAGCTAAATCCAAGAAGGGGAAAACCTTTCAAGAACGGGAAAAACATCAAGTAAGAATGCATAGCATCTCCTAAGAGAGGAAAACATCCCAAAAGAAGAGGAAACACATTATTACTTCATGATACTTGCACAAAGTGTGATCTAAGAAGGTATGGAAAGAACAAGTCTTCCATTACTTACCTCAATTGTAAGAATATTATCCATGTAGCATAAAATTGTTGGTATACATATCCATTTTATTTTTTTGGAATGAATAAAACTTATGTGTCAATGTGTTAGAATAATAAATTCAACAAAAATAAGCATATGTACTTCAAGACAAAGGATTCAAGCTGTAAAGACCACTCTCCAAATAAAAATGTGGACAAGGGAAAAAAGGGCATGTTGTCCAACAGAATGGGAAAGAATAATTTCACTCATAGTAACTTGAGTGGGTATTGGCATGAAAACTATTGGGAGATTAATCCAAAACTTCACCCAAATAATTGCAAGGAGCATTCCAAGAAGGAAGAGGAATTTATAAGAACTAGGGAAGTTGTTCAAGCCCATATAAAGCAAGAGGTATAAAAATAAGGAGCCCACCTCTCTAAGGAATAATCCACCAAAATAGAGGAACAACCATCACCATTTCTAAGAGTTAAACATGGTAAGGTACATCAATCCTTAGAAGGATAGCTACAAAACATAGATTTTGATTGCATTGATTAGAAAAGTTATCCAAGATGGAGAACACCATGAGTGAGTAATCCACAGAGGATTCTTATTCACCATTGAAAATAGGCAATGGTGTCATTCTATATTGGTTTATTGGATAGAGTGTTACATATATAATATGTTTATTAACATGCATATGTAAGCATCTCAAAATTAATTATCAGTTTCCATTGTTGAAAGAAGTAACAAAGAACTAACCACATTTGAATGAGAAAGTGTGGAAGTATATCATTCATTAAGGGTGGATATGGAGCAACCATTTATTTTGAAAATAAAATGTATGATAAGCCCATTTCAAAGAGGTTATATCATTTTAAGCATTCTTATGCACATGTGGTTATACAACTTCACATGTTTACCTTATCATTCGTGTACCATATGGAAATATGGGTAGAAGAGGAACTTTATGTTGAGAGAATCTCCAACCACAAATTGAATGCCAAGGTATAAGAAAAGTGACAAAATGTTAGTTTTCTTTCTATTTTCATGCAAATTCATATTGACATCTTGTTTTTCGTATCTAGTTGTTTATCAATGTTGTAGAATGTATTTGAGAACTCACATGATTGTAACATTATGTTTACACAATTTTAAATTGGAATAAATAAATAAAATAGAAATAAAATTTAGAAATTGATATAAAACAAGGTACAATAAAATACAAATGATTCAAGTATGCTACAATAATAAATTTCAATGATAAATATATACTTATCTTGAAGTTAGGTTTTTGATTGACTTTTAAGACTATCTATTGATTTAGAACTAATCAAATCAATCTCTAAATTATGTTACTACCGAAATAAGAATTAAAGAATATACTGGGACAAGTCCACATTAGGGAACATGGACACAATGTGGATCTATATTTTGACAACTATGTTGTCCCTAATGACTGTACAAAATATTTTTTTAGTTGGATCACATGCAAATGCCTACAAGGATGTTTTGACTCTATGCAGGGACTGAATAGAAACATGGAAGACCTAAAAAAGTAAATCCCTAATCTTAAAAAGCACATAAAATGAGATAGAATGCAAAAGGGGGAAAATGGAGAAGTGAGAATGGCAAAGCTATCGTTAGAAAAATATTTGTTCATTGAGTGTTGCCTACATAGCCCAAAGGGCCTCAGGCCAATGTAGTTCTCCCTTTAATGAAGAGTATGTAATTCATGATGAATGAAACTTAGAAGATTGATTAAAATGCTTGAAAATAGATGTTTTTAACATGCAATGAAACACTATTAAACCTATAATAGGACTGTAAGAAATCAATATAATTAAATTTGGAGAGAATAGTACTCTTTTACTCAATGTAGAATGATTTTGAAATTAGATTTCCAGATGATCTAATTGAGAGGCCTTGATGCGATTTTATAGAGATATATTTAGAATATTTATATTAGTTATCCTTATGTAAAGTGTGTGAGAGATGTTATGACACATCCCAATTAAAAAAATTAACCATTAGAGCACTATAGATAGATCCATATTAGAGGACATGACCAGTCTCCAGACTTGTCCTCCTAGTGCAAACTTATCCAAGAAGGTCATAAACTCTTAAAACTTGATGACATGAAACTTAAAGTAGAATAGGGATGTTTGTATGATGTTAGGCATATTTTTAAGACAATGAAATAGATTAGTGAAGGCTCTCATATAGATTTTAAGTTAATAAAATGGTGAATTGGCCAAGCAAGGTAAGGATGTCAAGGATAAGCATTGTCAAACATTTATTGGTTAAATAATGTTTGTATGATGCTAGGCATATTTTTAAGACAATGAAATAGATTAGTGAAGGCTTTCATATATATTTTAAGTTAATAAAATGGTGAATTGGCCAAACAAGATAAGGATGTCAAGGATAAGCATTGTCAAACATTTATTGGTTAAATTTTAGTGTTTACATTTCCTTCCCTTTATTCTAGTGATGCTAAAAAATACTAAAATAAATGTAAAACATAAATATGTATACACACTTTGTCTTTTTCATAGAGATGTACATACTTCCTTGTTGAGGCATGTGGAGAAGTCTTGAACATGAAACAAATTGAGAGTGATCAAGTCTCAATTAGAAGAATCAATGAATATGTTTGAGTTGGAAGGATTGTATGCTCCAACCCTCATAGAGTAATCTATAATGATTGTAGAGGTGGGAACCAACAAAGTGGTTTGTTAAAGTGCAACCAAGATGTGGAATGTCACTAAGCTCAAGCTCGACTCACCTTTTAAATATAAAATAAGTGGTGGAACCAGTACATGACTCACTAAAATGCAACCAAGATATGGAACATCACTAAGCTCAAATGTGGTCCACTTTCAAAATATGGATCACATCGTTGTATATGGATCTAGATTTGATCTGTAAATTTTTGAAACAATGAAACTTGAAAAAGAGATATCAAAAATTTGCATAGTATTTTTTTGGACATGAATCCATATCATGTCTTCTATATTGTATAGAGCACCAATTTGATATTTTATAAACTATTTGAAATTTGTAACTATATTTTCACATGTGTATCTATGCTCAAGTAGTTATAAGAGTGGAGTGCATAAGCAAGCCAAATGACCCTATTATTTGAAAATTATGAAATTTACATATTTTTAATTTGTCAAATCTAAAATATGTTGTTGGTGAAAGCTTGAAGAGAACCCATTATGATGCCCCACTTTTTAGATGAGCTAAATTGCTTGAAAATATCCTCTCAAAATAAAAGGTGGGAGCATTTGTGAAAGATATAATCATGTAATAACATTTTTCATACTTGAATTATATTAGAATCTTAGAGATGTAACATTGAAGCATATGAAAAGTTTGTATATTTCATTGCATCATGTAATTTGAATATAACATTGAAGTAGTGTATAAGCATACAAATGATTTTCAAGTGTTGAATATGCATTGTAAGCATAGTATTTTTTGAAAAATGAGGCATTGAAGCACATAAGTAGAATGTGTATGATATGTATCATGGTACCATAGATATATGTAATAGATACGTATTAGTGCATGATAAGAATCAATGGACTATAGTAGCCAATAATGATCATGTAAGTAAAGTCACACAATGTCACGCAAGAAGGCCCAAAGGCTACATAAAAGGGACATATAAAATATTGCATAGAAGTAAAAAAAATTACATAAACGTCACACATAAGGCCCAAAGGCTGAATACAAGGGACATGTAAATGTTGCAAAAACATAGAAGGTCGAAGACCCCACACACATGACATGAGGATACCCTCTTATAGAAGGCCAAGGGCCGCATTCAATAAACAAACAAGTTGAATCATGTTATGTAATGAAGTAAGCATATATAGAAAATGAAGCTAGCATATTTAGATCATATGTATTTATGTTTATGTTAGAAAATAACATATTCATCGTGACACATTTAAAGTATGAATGAAGAATAAGACATTTTTTTTTTCATTATAGCTAAACATGGAAAAGAGGTTGTGGATAAATACAACTTGTAAAAATGTTTATATAGAATGATGAGATGCCACCAACTAAGCAAGGTTGTTGGGTAAAACACTGGCCCAACATTGTAATCATGTAAAAGTAGGTCTTAGCTTAAAATTTGACTAATATATATATATATATATATATATATATATATATATATATATATATATATATATATATATATATATATATATATATATATATATATATATATATATATGCATTTTGTTTTGTGATCAAAATCTGTCTAAGATGTCCTTATGACTATGTTGCATTTAGGAACACAGATTTAAAATGCATAAATATAGATCCGCAGTAGGAAGATAGGTACATAGTGCATTATTGTCTGTCTAATGCAACTTTGTCTAGATTGACTATATATAACAACTTTTGATCAGGATAACTTATTTTGTGTGTGAGTATTTTCTGGTGCTGTAAAAAAATATCATATTTCATACTTAGATACCTGTAAGCATCCCCTCAAAATGAGGTGAATACATGCAACTCATTGTGTGTCACCATGAAAAATGACACTTTTCCCATGCATCGCCAAGTGGAAACCCCTCTAGAATCCCAAGCATGGTCAACAATCAACTCTTATGGCATGTCTCTTCCTCTATCTAGTGTTAGTCAACATTTGTCCTTTGGCATAAAGTCTTATGTATTTGTTTCTCTCTCTCTTAACGCTCTTTAGTCTTGGTGATATGTCAATTTGTTGGTTATGTTTCCCTCAAAACTCTACGCTCATATGCTCCATTCAATTCTTCAACATTTATCATACCTCTAACACCAATCTCTCCTACTTTGACACTACTACCTTAATGTTCTCTTTTGACACTATGACCCTAGCGCTCTCCGTTGGTGTTCAATCCAATTCTTCAACAATCTTCATTTTATACATGCATGTTACTTTGATTTTTTGTTCTTCATGCCATAATATATTGCCATGCACATTTTTATAATTATTTATCTTACATATTATCATATTGTTTTCATCTATGTATTACCTTACATATAGTCCTACATAATATCCTTGGAGTTAGCACAAGTTCTTTGCACATTAAAACTAAATTAAAATAAAATATATATTATCCACATGAGTGGTTTGTCATTGCTTACGCATAGCATTATTAAGGTGAGTGAGAGAGAATATCGACCAAATAATGAAAGTCGTTTGGTTGAAGCATTGCTATATTAAGGATATCAATAAAACCGTCACGCATGAAAGTCCGTTACCATGACGTCATAAAAAGAAGACCCAACCCAACTTGTGCTTAAAGTGTAGTGTTGTTTATAATACATCCGAGGATTCCGAGACCGGCTACAAGATTCAGAATGTCGACAGATTTTTATTTTACATGGGAATTCTATTCTATCTAGACCTTTGCTGCTTCCACAGAAGCTTTCCTCTCTGAAGTGATTTGTTCAAACAGGTCCCTTATCTTCAGTCCTACTATAGTTTGGAATAGACCTGTGCCATTGTTGCTTCCTGGAAAATCAGAATGTTTCAGCATTTGCTGAGTAATTTCTCCATAAAATCTGGTGGATATGTTACTCAAGTGACTCTCCACATATATTAGTTCATCTAGTCTGTCAAACTGTCCATCCATCTCCAACACAGACACCTGAAACAAAATTATGATGAAAATTAGTTCATCTCCTAGTACTTTTACGAGTGCCTTAACTAGCAGTAGCGTTCGCATTTCGGGCGTGTCTCGAGGAGCATTAAAAGATTAACAGAGAGGTGGATGAAGACTGTCCGGAGGTCAACATCCAACATGACAGTCCGCACTGAACGCTACTGCTAGTTACACTCAGTGGTGCTTTTAACTTCATAAGCTTAGCACCATACAGGAGATTGTGAAATTAAATGGAACACATAAATTTGCATTTATGAATCTGAAAAAAAAAACAAGTCTTGAAGGTAAAATGTGTACAGCCTGCACCAGATTCATGTAGTAAGGTGTTTGGTAGTACCTCATTATCATAGTAAATGTCAGGGCCATAGAAAAACTTGATGCCTGGATATGAACATGTCAACTTCCTACCACATGGAATCCAGGAGATTGTGGAGCCCTCATCAAATAGATAGACTGGATTGAAGTATTTGACACCTTCTTTCATGACCATCTTAACCCTCAAAACGTTGCCTTCATTGTCATCAGGAATAAGTTGTGTAGGCAAAACCTGGATCACAACATCTGCATATTCCTTCTGTGGATCTGCAACAGAGTATACCAAGCATTGCACACAGTAAATTTAATGTAGTAAACAGGAACACCACAGTTTCAGCCGAATCTTCTAAATTACACACACCAATGTAAGCATCAAAGTCTGGCTTCCGGGCTTCAATACTTGCTTTGATGCTCTCTAGACTGTGCCCACGTTCTGCCATGTCACGCTGCATCAATGGCCAACAATGTCAGCTCAAGAGCCATCAAATTTTACAGATTGACTATATACTACTGTTACTCTTTAAGCTCCTATGAAAATATAAAAACAACTAAAATTTGATACATTGAATCACTGCAATCAAACAGACAGAGACACAATGGTAAGTTAGGAACTTGGTTCATTGCATCACTTATGTAGCATATATCTTATGCCAGAACCATGATGAAAAATGTTATGACAGCCAATTTCTGAGAACACAATCTTGCAAGTTGGTCTGTGTCTTAATACAAGAGCATATGCTCTAGACAGGTGTATATGACACAATTGACCCTAATATTTTAACAGTTCCAGGGGCCTTGTAAGCCAAATCTACTGTAGGACATAAAGCTCTATTACCAAGCATTTATTTGGGACATAAATTATGCTGGTTCAATGAAGTACACAAGATATTGTGAGCTTTGGCTACAACACCGTTCATGGTAAAGTGCATAGATAACCTAATTATTATTATTTTTTGAAGAATTATTCAGTCACCCTAGTGGTATCAGGGGGTAGCATGATTAATTGGCTGGGTATACATTGTGTTGAATTTGCAAAAGGATTCAAACCTAACATCATTTTTAATGGTTATATCAATTGAACTACATCCTTAATAATGAGGAATGCAAATAAACAATCATTGTGAAGGAATAAGCTCAGTTGATGTTGGCTTCTATGTTTATTACAATGTTGAGTAAGTATACATCTAAATAAGTGAGTTTATTTGGCTCAACAACTATGAGTAAGGGGTATTCACGTTGTCAAAATCAGTCAAGGTACGATCTTGGCTTTAATCTCTTGACTCTACATGTCGGGTATTTAGAGGAGTTTGTACCTTAACGGATGGATATAAGTAACCATCATCTTCACCAATTGGACTACAACCCTTTCGACAAAAATACTAATTTAAAAATAATGTAGGATTAATAATTGTTAATTTTGTACACTTTCGTGAGAGTCAATCCTCACATAACATTTAGGGTGCACCGATATTTCACATGTTTTAAAGTCAACTTATTTTGTAGTAAATCAATTCAATTTTTATTTTTCCCTTCACTTAAATAAAGAAGGAAAATAGTAGATTAATGACATACTAATCTTATTAATTGAACTTTTTAATACACCATTTGAACATCATATTACCTGCTCATTAAACTCTCGATACAAAATGTTATAAACTGTTCGAGATATTTGAAAATAAATACATTATGACTTAGAGATTTAAGGGTTTCATAGTTCATAATATAAGAAAGAAGGTTTTTGAAAAAACTAATAAAAAATCTACAATGTTTTGTCTTCTGAAATCATATAATATCTTAATGTTGTACTAAAAAGCTCAACCCATTCTTATAAAAAAATATTGAGTTTTTCTAAAAATCTTCGTTTACAAATCATATAACGTTTCAATTAAAAAACTCAACCTATAATATCTTTTCAATAAGTATGTTACAAATTATGATTGATTGTAATGTATTATTATTGAATAAAAGTTGAACAATTATTAATATCAATTCTTTTGAAATAGGCCATGTAGATGTATGAATCCTGTAGATGTATGAGTTCGTAAGCATTTAATTATAGTAGAATTATATTCACTACTTTCTATCGATTGAAACAATTGATGGTCCCAAATAATTGGTGATCCCATAGACCCCAGTCATTTCAGTATGGGAATAATACATTAATTTAAAAAGAAAAACACGTTGCTATATTATCTGACCACAACGGATTTCAATTTTCTAATTAAGAAGACCTTCCAAAACCACAAAACAGGAAGCGGGACCCAAAAAAGAACACACGCAGTTAATAACGACGCTTACACACTATTTATTTTAACGCGTTTCACAGACACTAAAACTAACCTGAATTTTCCAGGCAAACTTGACCTCATTGCTGATGTCCAAATATATACTGAAGTCCAGCAGATCTCTCACTCGAGAATCGAACCTGTGACCACACAACAATACAATGACACAGAATTAATAAGATTTCCCTGCAATGTTAATATCAAACATTCCCAATTGCACACACAACGCTCTTCCAAACAAGTGATTAAACAGCGGGCAAATTACATGGGATGAAGGCCTTCGATGACGAGGATCTTAGGAGGAACGATTTCCTCCGGAGGATCGAGCAGGCCAGAGACGTGGTTATAGATGGGCTTCATGACAGGTTGGCCGTCCTTGATAGCCTTGACCTGCTCGTACATAAGATCAAAATCATTGGCCCTAGGGTCTAGCGCCGTCACAGCCTTTTCTTTCCTGCCATATCTATCAAGAGAGTGGTAGTCGTCCAGGCATATGACCGTGGTGGTATCGCTAATGAGCGTATTGGAGTCCGGATTGCCACCCTTGGGTGGCTCAGCGGCGCCGCCAAAGACGCTCGTTAAGCGCCTCATGAAAGTGCTCTTGCCGCAGCCAGAATCAGCCGCCAGGCCTATCACCACGGTCTTGTTAGGGGACACCGAGCATACGACCACAGGGCCTCTTCTGGCTCTTCTTGAAGAAAAGCTAGAGGGAGCTTTAGAGCAAAATTTAGAGGGCAGAGACAGAGATGACGACCTATGTACAGTCGTTGTAGGTGCTGGGCAGGCCATTTTTGTTTGTGTTGTTTTTGTGATGCGACGGGATTCGAACAGGGGACCTGCAGCACAACTGCAACGGGAACTACGTGCAGTGGGAGGAGCACACAAGGGGGTTTTTGTTGCCTCTCTTTAACGAAACATCACCCATACGTTCACCTTTTTTTTTTTTTTTTTGGGTTTCAGGGGATAACGGGACACGTGTCATCGGGAAAATCGTAGCCTGAGGATGAGGGACGAGATATGGTGTGTGGTGAGGAAAAATAATGTTGCGGTATCTCTTATCGCATTAAAATAATCGCCCTCTTTTATTACGGGTGGACCCACCCGTTTGTTGAAGATGTTATACTTATGTGTTGTAAACCATGCTTAATAATGTTAAATATAAATATAATAATATTATTTATTTATTTGGGATGAGAAATAAAGCTTATTATTAATAAAGAAACTAATAAAGGAAGGGTCGTGATTGGGAGGATCACCCCATGCGAACCCTGAAAGATCTTTTCCTTTAGCAATAGGTTCCTATCCAGAGCCGACGACACCTTGGTTGCCTTCTTCTTACTCTGTATTATCATGCATGGAGTGTCAGGGCGAGATAGATAAAGAGAGCCAAGGGAAACCTTTGTCTAGCGGGGGTTGAAGTCTGCTACCTTACAAACTCTCAAGGGAAAAGCTCCGCCTGCACTAATTCATGGGAGGTAGAGAACCCCATTATTGACCCTGTTGAGAAGGAAGGGACAAAGAGCCCCAACCTCCATGTTGAGTTGAGGGGGCAAAGTGGTGCCTCTGAGGAAAACTAGTAGCACGATATTGTTTGCACTAAGAATCGCATTGAGGAGGTCCACTACGTCCCTGAGGAGCAGAGTTCTGGGGCAGGGAGGGTGGCACACATGGAACAACATGTTAGGTATTGTAGGAGCCAAACATAGCATAAACTGATTCAAATATAAATCATGGCAAATACACATAGAGATAATATTTAATCACGCTCTATTTATTTCATACTCAATATATATTACACACACATGCATATATATAGGAGATGGTAGTCCTACATTCTAGGAGGTTGCTACAACTACTTTTTCCATAAATATCTCACAATCTCCTAAGTTGGTGAGTTGGGTGATTCACTCCAAACTCACGTACAAAACTATTATCACAAATTCCCAACATATATTATTTTTACATAACAATAATATATTATTAACTAACTTACCATAAGTAAATAATATTTACCATACAATAAATAACAAACTACTAAATTATCCAATGTAAATACTGATCCCCAACATTCTCCCCCTTAGTTTTTACATGGTATAACACATCTCGTTTTCAAACTGCAACGTATCACCAACAGAATTGACCTCACGATCCTGATCCAAAATGAAAGACACTCCTCGTCATCCTTCCATGGTTTTCAACAGATTTACCACAAACCTGGACATGAATAGGGGCCCTTCAACCATTTCACCTCATGTAGTTTTCTAGATCACCACTAACTTTTTCAAGATCCATGAGTGCTACAATAATTCATGATCAATGTTCTAATATGTTTTTACATTAGGGGATTGCATAGGAATAACTCATATATTCAAGTGAATAGGAATGAACCTTTGTTCTTATTTCAAAATAAATTGGAAAGAATACAATTACCATACCACACAACTGAAATAAAATTCCACTAAATCATATTGGCTCCATTGTTGGTGACTGACGAGAGGCGTAGAAAGCCTCCTTCCTCTGTTGCGTCTGACCTCCTTCAAATTTTCTACTTAGCAAATTTATCTTTGAGGCTTATGAGTAGAATGCCTCCCTCAATTTGGATGTCGAGTTCCACCAAAAATGCATTCATGAGGCATTTATTTATTGGACACTTTTGATTACTGAACTCATTTGATACAAAAATGAGTATTTTTGACTATATGACGATAAACACTGCTATCAACTATGACACTAAAGAACTTATATATATATATATATATATATATATATATATATATATATATATATATATATATATATATATATATATATAAGCTCTTTAGTGTTAAGAAATATAAAAATGATAATGGCTAGACTAAAAACCTATGAAAGACTATGATTAACTATTCATAATCTACTGATGAGATGTGGGTGAGTTGGTAAAGTGACTTGCTAGTTATAAGCACCACACATGTTCAAATATCAGTATGGTATTAGAGGTCGGTTGTTGCTAATCGTTGGTATCTTGGACTAGTTGTGGTCATTGATGGTATTTTCGAGCCAGTTGTGACTATTGTTGGTAAATTTGATACTTGTGATAGATGATCACTTGAATATCTAGACCCTCAATTGTGTTCCAAATTGGTTGGAGCTCTAATCAAAATCAAAGTGTGTGTGTGTGTGTGTGTGTGTGTGTGTAGGTGGCATGGGGCGCAATTCTATGGAGTCACATGGAAGCACATGGTAGTGACCTCGTTTGTCTAATAAAGATGCTCTCTTTTTAACCTTTGACATGTGACAAGCCTTTCACTATTTATCTATAGTGTTTTCACATGTGAAGGTGGCGTTAATTTTCAATGAAGACTTGTCTTTGGTAATAATGACCTCAAGTGGAGAACATGTCATAGCATTCATTGGTCTTTACTCCTTCTTTGTTATAATTCACCCAAGTGGATGTGGGGCATAGATGTTGACCATTCTTCCTTATTTTACATGATTCCCCTCCATATGGGATGTGGGGCGTATTTGTTGTTTTGTCTCCCTTCATTCCTCATACTTTTCTATAAAGGAATGTATCTAAGGCTTGTTTAGTTAGGATAGAAGAGAATATGTGAGTTTGTGAGAAGCTTAGAGAGAAGCTTAAAAGCCTCCTTGGCTAGTCGATGCCAAGCTATATATGTGATGAGAGAGAGAAGCTTGTTTAGGCTTGTGTATTGGGAGAGATCTTAATGAAAATATGATGAGTTTATGAGTTAATTCTTTATGAGTTTATGTGTGTTATGAGAGAGTGTAAGGAATATGGATGTGTGAATCCATCAAGTGGTATCAAAGCAAGTTTTGATTCCTTGGGTAGAGGATGTGAGAGAAGAGATTGAGTTGAGGATGTGAGTTTGTGTTTTATTTTGCAGGTATGAAGATGGAGAAGAAAAGTGGAAGAATGCCATTAAAGAGAGAATCAGAGAAACTGAAGACATGGAACATACTATTGGAGTTGCTACTGGAAAGAGTTGAGGATTGTGACATTGAAGAAGAAGTTATGTGAGAGATAATAAACTCCTTGAAAACAAAGGTGACTTCATTGAAGAGAGGGATATCCACGTGGAAGGAGAAAGAATGCAACCATGGAGAGTTGCATAAGAGTGAAAGAAATTACCACCATGGAGTGTTGCAAGTAGATGAAGGAAACATCCATGAAGAGGTGCATGTGAGTGAAGAAGGCAACTAGGAGGAGTTGCAGATAAAGGTAGAGGAAAGCCATGAAAATTTGAATGTTTATTGTGAAAAAACTTTGGAGATGGTGGATGTACAAGTGAGTGCACATGAGGATAATGTGGAGGATTATTTTTCAGCCATGAGAGAGGAGCTGCAAGTGACGAGTGATGATATGCATTGTGATATTGTGGTGGATGATCCAATAGGTGGTTGGATGAGTGAAGAAAGTTTAGTGGACTTTTGGTGGAGGCGGATGGTTAGTGGTGGACTTGAACTCACACGAGAAAGTAAGATGCATGATAAATCATCTTGGTGGAGGAAGACGATTTTTAATGGTGGGTTGGAACCCACATGTAAATTCATTGAGATATGGATATGTTTTTGGTGGAGGATAGCTTGTAGTGGGTGTAGTCCCACATGTGAATCCATTAGGATATGGATTAACCTTTGGCAGAGGATGGTTTTAGATGGGATGTGTGATCCCATAAGGATGGTTTCGGGGCCAGTGTGTATAAATTGGAAAAGGCAAAAGAAAAATAAAATTATTTAGGTGCACTGGTATGTTAGATGAGGATGTTGTGGTCATTAACCCTCATGACCAAATGAGTGGTTCTACACTTACCCCATCTATGTTGACCATTCTTCCTTCTTTGACATGATTTCCCTCCATGTGAGATGTGGGAGGTATTTGTTGTTTGGTCTCCCTTATTTCCTAATACTTTTCTATAAAGGAATGTATCCAAGGCTTGTTTAGTTAGGCTAGAAGAGAATAGGCGAGTTTGTGAGAAGCTTAGAGAGAAGCTTGAAAACCTCCTTGGCTAGTGGATGCCAAGTTATGTATGTGATGAGAGAGAGAAGCTTTTTTAAGCTTGTTTATTGGGAGAGGTCTTAATGAAAATATGATGAGTTTATGAGTTTATGTGTGCTATGAGAGAGTGTGAGGAATATGGATTTGTGAATCCATAAATTTTTTTGACATATAAAACTATACTAATTGCTTATACTATGGCTAAAGAATAAAATATGTCCTTAAAAAAAACTATGATCTATTTGTATAAATTGATAGATATGATTAGAACTAGGTATCAAGTTATGCATATTTAGTACGCTTCTTTTAGTTAGAGAAGATGTTATGTGGAGAAGAGTTTGCATGCTAAGTTTCATGGACAAAACATTGTCGTCGTCATCAAATTTGAACAGTGCACAAAATCGATGCATGGATCCAAAATTAATAAATTTACAGTTATGTAGTTTGATGTAAGTAGACTGTAGATCAAGAGAAATGCACAACCAACACAAGGAGATCAGTATATATTTAAATTTATCATATTCATGTTTGACACAGAATTATACACATTTGGTTAACGTACAGTTTAATGTATAACTGTGTGCATATCTCACTACTATGGACATAATGCAAAGTAAATATTCAAGTCTGCACACACTCAACCCATTTGGTATTGTTGTGTAGTACACACTTTTCACTCCCCTAACAATTATATAGAGTTGGCTTTACTATAAATGAATCATTACACACAGATAAGACAACACGAATGAAAAAACATAGAGATGTATGGCAAAGCTTTTAACAGGATTTGCATTATATCAATAAATTGTTATTCAATGTAGATGTAGCCAAGGAACTCCACACATGGGATATTTCAACATAGAAAGAATTGACAATATCATCTTGACAATCACATTAATCCTTGTTGCTTTGATACCATTGTTAGGTATTGTAGGAGCCAAACACATCATAAACTAATTCAAATACAAATAATGGTGAATGCACATATAGATAATAGTTAATCACACTCTATTATATTTCGTACTCAATGAATATTACACACACACACACACACACACACACACACACACACACACACACACACACACACACACACACACACACACACACACACAGAGGAGATGGTAGTCATATATTCTAGGAGGTTGTTACAACTACTCCTCCCATAAATATCTCACAATCTCCTAAGTTGGTGAGTTGGGTAATTTGCTCCAAACTCATGTGCAAAACTATTATAACAAACTCCTCACATATATTATTGTGACATAAAAATAATATATTATTAACTCACTTACCATAATTAAATAATATTTAACATATGGTATATAACAAACTACTAATTTACCTAATGTAAATACTAATCTCCAACATAGCACATGGGCATCCTCCTAATGGCAAAGGAGCCACTAGAGGTAATCCAATTCCATAGCCACCTTATTAGTTTGAACTTGAATATGTAGAAGCACATTAGACACAATCATAGCTTTATTATAAGTATAAATATGAATGTTAGCATGATTTTTTGAAAATAAAGTTGAATTTCATTCCTTCCATATCTAAAAAAGAATTTTGATTATGAAATCATGCCAAATTTGGATGAATTGTGGTGGCATTTATGAATTGTCTCCCAATAGATTTTGAGACCAATTGAAAGGGGGTGGGTGATGTGGCTAAAAGAAGTCATGTATCCATGTCCATGCACATTAGGTCTCTAAGTGCCCACAAAAAGGGCATCTGGGTTGCACCACCCCCAATTGAACAAGTCATCTGCCTATAAGAAGCTCTTGGTGGAGAAGATACCAATTAAAATGAGCTAGCTTTGTCTCCACATAAGTGAACTGCATGGTTTGGAAGAGTCTCCCCAAAGTAATAAGGGAGGAATGTATGCTCCAACAGTCATTGAGCTTGTCCACTATATGAAGATGGGGAGATAGCCATTTTTGACATTTCTAAGCAGTGTAGTTATGGAAAGGTGTGTCCACATACCACTTCTAGTCTTTCCACCAAGGATAGGAGGAATTGACTATGGTTTTGTGTAGGATAGTTATAGGAACAACTTCCACAATTTCCTCAAAAGACTCTTTATCAATAGAAGAAATTTTGTATTTCACTTTGACTTCATCCCAAGGGAGCTAGAAATGACTGGTTTTGTAAAACAAATCCTGTAGCTTACGCATTCCCTTACAATAAAATTTAATAACATGGATACAAGGAACTTCAATGAGGGGAACCACATGCATATTGATAATGGGAGACCACCATATAGAATGTTTATTGATAGAGAGGCAATCCTAAAAACCATACCCATTCCATAACAACTAACGTTTGACTTTCTCCTAGGCTTTCCATATACTCTTAATAACAAAAGATGCCACAATTTTAACTGGAGCTACAAGACCGAGGAAATTATAAAAACCCAAACCATTCCAAGCCACTCACCCATAAGGAGAGACTTGGGTAATACAATTATAAATGAGCACCTTCCAATCTTCATTTCCTTTAATGGCATAGATAATCCATTTCATACAAAGCTTTGAACCTTTCCTAGGCACATCGATAAGGCCCATCCCGTATACTTTCTGAGGGAGGGAATGGTAGTCTGAGGCCACTCGATTAAATCATTTAATCGTGGTGGGGTTATCCCAAATAAAATCATGGATAAGATTTTCAAGCTTGCAGACAAACTGCTTAGAAGGTACCCAACAAGAAGAATAATATACATGCATCTTTGTGATTACTTTGGAATAAAGTTAGAATTTTCTAGCGAATGAAAGGGGCTTGGTTATCTAATAAAGCACTTTTTTTACCCTATCCATCACATACTAACAAATTATGGAGGGTGAGACTTTGAAAGTGAAGGGCATGCCCATGAATTTAAATATCTCGTTAAATCATCTTCCAATTGAAATGTGCCATCCAAGGGGGTGGTGGGAGGAAGGATTATCTATAGCACTAGGTTTTCTACCATTGAATGGAAGAACCAGAAGTGAGATAAAATTTCTTTGAAGACAAAACATGGTATTAGAAACATTATCCTCATCCTTGATGAGAGTGAGGAAGGAATCATCCGTAAAGTGTCAATTGAGAAGCTACAGGGATTCCTCGGTAGGCAACAAAATTCCACGAACAAGGCCTTGAGATTGGGAATCAGTAAGGAAATATATGAACCCCTTAGCAAAAACCACATAGAGAGATGGGGTCAAGGAGAAACCTTGCCTAATTGATCTAAAAAGGCTAATATCTTTCGAGATGAATCCATTAATGGAGAGGAAGGCTAAAGCATCACGAAAGAACATGCAGACTAATTGTAAGAAAGTGGGACCAAAACTTAGGGCTTGTAACATAGCCAAAATAAATGGAATTTTATGCAGTCATAAGCTTTTTCCAAATCAGTCTCAATGAAAAAGACATGCTAGTTAATGACATTATGTAGGATGTAGTAGCCATGTATGAACCTAGACTTTTTGGGTTGAATAACCATAGGGAGAAGTTGGTGGAGGTGAAATAATGGATCTATGGACATAATATTGTATGAGACATTGAGTAGGGTGAGATTTTGTAATAGACTTGATGTGCCCTTTGTTGATGCCTGGACATAGTGATTGATTGTGGAAGGCCTCAAGTTAGAACTGGAGAACTGTGTGGCCGTTACATTAGACATTTTGCTTTAGAAATCAAAAAGTTTTTTTTTTGGACTTGAGACTATGCCAATGGAGAGCTAAATCCTTCTTTGCATGAGTTGTACATTTTGAAGGGGAGTAGAGAAGAGTCGTTAAAAGATAGTGGGTTCAGAATAGTAGCTAGTTAGTGGGCATTACAAAAGGAAAAATATGATGAAGCTCGATAGAGGATTATAGGAGTCAACAATGTGAGAAGAGACTGGGAGAATTTAGGAGGTGATGTTAGGATCTGTAGGGAAGTGAAAACACACAAGGAGGACCCCATCATTTTTAAACCACACCCCATGACATTGATATCATATGAAGGAGAAACTAGCTAGACTGTAGTAACTGAAGAATCAAGTTTGAACAAACTTGACTCCCCAACCATAGTGTGATCTTATACTTTTGAATCAAATGAATGAAGCATATATACATAATTAAGATACAAATAGTGTCTAATTAGAGACTGAACCTATAAGGGATATTAGAGATGAGCCATTTGATATGCATACAGACTTAACACTTTCTTTCCCTCTTCAAGGGAGTTTCATGGCATAATTTGGGATGCCTGGAGGACCTGATCTTCAAAGTGGATAGAATACAGGCCCAAATTTGGTTAATTAACCAACTACCATGCCCCATGTTACAAGCACTGCTACTAGAGGTACTGGAGGTAGACTAGGTGGTGGAAAAAAAGGCGGGAGTAGACTTTCCCCTCAAGGGATAGGATCTAGAGGTTCTCAACAACCATCAGTTCAAGCACCTCAATTGATAATGGTATATTATGAAATGACACTCCACTTACCTAAATACCGAGGCATGGAGAATGTAACACAACACGTCCATAAGTGTGAACTCATCTGGAGGGCACGAGGCATCACTTCTTCTAAAATAAAAGCCACCTAATTGCATCTACACTATTGGAGCGGGTACATAAATGGTATAGAAATTTTAAATCTCAACAAGCAGTGGATAACTATGATTAACTTAAAATTACATTCCTTCAGGAATTTGATATCCCCAAATTTGAACAACAAAGCATAGTCATGCTAAAGGATATAAATCAATAACTTACTAAAAGTGTGTGAGAGTATGATACAAGGTTCAAAACATTGTTGTCTAAATTATTATTTGAAATAAATGTTTCTTAGCATGCATAGTGGTTTTTAGGAGGTTTGTTACTTCCATTTTGATGAACATTATCTCAAAAGACCTTCCCTAGCCTGCATGAGGATTTGGAAGCCACCCTCCGCACTAAAGTAGTTAGTATTATTAATACTGAGATTAGTGCTTTCATGGAATCCTAGATAATGTCAATGGTGTCATATTTTGAGAAATTAACTGAAAATAATGCACATGATACTTGTAGTGGTCTTTGGTGCACTAATTATGAGTATGAAGGACACACCTAAAGTAACTACCTGCATAAGAACATCCATGTTGTACTGAAGTAGTTGTGTGAAATATGTCTTGAAGAGCATGATGTATGCTCTTGTCCCCTTTTACAATGAACTACACACATAAAGGTATTTGACTATTGTAAGATATTTGATGCCTACACTCCTGATACTAATGAATACCAACTAATTAGTGACATTCATGAAGCATGAGCACATAGTACATGCCAAACACATGTATCCAACAATTAGGATAATGGTGGCTATTATGGTCAAGGTAGAGGATAGGGATGAGGAGGTAGTCATTTCCCATAAAGAACATGTTACAAGTGTGAATCCCAAACTGCTATCAAAGATATTATCTAGTTTACCCTATATTTGCTTTTCATAAAAAGGACCATAGTTAGAGTGTTTTGACTTGTACACAACCATCATTAAGGATAGAAATGAAAATGGTGCAAGTATGATTTATATAGAGAAACCACATTGGCATGCACATTCATCCACCCCAACAACACAGTAGGTAAAGATCACTACACATGTTGGAGGACAATCTCAATCCACATCCACTCCTATTGAGAAGATACAATGTGAGGAGCCTTAGGTAAGGAAGTATCTTGATTCCCAACAATAGAAGGATGTGCTCCAGGACACTATGATGTTGGTGTGATAACTCCAAGGAGAAATCCATTCTCTCAAAGACAAAGAAGTAATGTAGCATGATGATCTACAGAAGTTAGTAGATCCATAAAACTTAGCATTAGATGACTTCCAGAAGCTATGCAAGTATATGCTAGATTAAGAAATTATTTCATGACTAAGCATTTGGCTTAAGAATCAGATACAAGTGCCAATTATTGCTCAACCACTAGTGACTCGACAGATTGAGGATCATCGATTGAATCATGCTTGATGGAAAGATACCCCTATTCCTCTTACACCTACAGAAGATAAAGAGATACTAATGAATGCTACCATTAATAGTTTTGTAATTCGGGACATATTAGTTGACACTGAAATTAAAGTCAATGTTCTCATGAAGGAAGCATGGTGAAAAATGGATAGTCTAGCACTAAAACCTTCACCACATGTACTATTCATGGCCAATAAAAATTTTGCTCTACCAATTGGAGTCATCAAAAATGCAATGTTTGATATACTTGGAGTTCCCTTCAAAGTTGATTTTGAGGTTCTTGAATTAGGATAAGCTGATGACTTAAAAAATTTATTGGGGAGACCTTTGTGTTATGAAAATAATGTAGATTTAAGTTTCAAAAAGCACTACATCAGTTTTGAGAATGTTGACCAGTGAGTTGTTATTCCTCTTGATCAAACACATGAGCCCCCATACATCAAACCTATTAGTGTGAAAGAAGATATAAACAAAATTTATAATGTCATTACTAGAGATGATGAGCAACATGACCCTACTCTTGATGGCATATTTTAATGGATGAACACTCAGTCCCTATTTGAAACTACAAATAATGCTTACAATTGTTGGGTGCATAACAATTATGACCTCACTGAAAGAGTTTGTAGTGCCATTGGAAGTTGAGAGACCATTTCACAGCATATTCATAAATGTCACAAGTTTGTCTGCCTTGTTACTAGACGATTCATGAGGGTACCAATAATAGATGCACCTTTAGAGAGACTTAATGAGGCTCCATGCTACCATGGATAAATGGAATTTTATGACTTTGTCTAATGCCTTGAGGAATTTAATCACACTAACACTAATAATATTCGACCTTTGGTTCACCTCTTAGATGGTATAGCTGTAAGATGGTGGTGAACACATCATGAGTGAATCCTTCAATAGGACCAAATATGCTTTGACTTGAATCACCGATTCCATCACAATAACAAAGTTAGGGGAAAAAGCAACTATAGCAGAGTACTAACACCTGAAACCCATATAGAAGCTTACGAGAGAATATAAAGAGATGAAGAGTCATACTTACTAGAGTACTTGTGGGTGCATGCATTCTATATAACTTTACACACCTAGGCATAGGCATGGTATGTTCATGAATAATGACACATGGGTACCTGATTTTGGCAACCCTTTGAAGGAAAACATGAAATCAACACTATCTTATTCCTCACCAAGAATGGATTTATGCCTCACTCTCCAAGCCATGTGTGAAGAAATTATTGGTGACCTGAGTCCCATTGAAGATAGTCTAGGAAATATCCATCATATTCTTGAACAAACTCTACATATCTTCAGTGAACCATCGACATAAATTATTTTTGCGCTAGAGATAGTCTTTGATTAGGACTGATGTAAAGAGATACATCTTGGGAAATAGAAGCTAGTGTTTCAAGTGGAAGAGGGTGAAGGATCCAATCCACTTGACCCTTTGTCAAACCATTTGTATGTCCTTATGGACTATGGTATATGATTTTTTTGTGATACTAGTGTATATATAGAAAACCCTTACTCTGGGCCAATTCAAACTGTCCAATGCAACATCAACATGGAGCAAGAACCAAAGATGGCTATTATAGGTAATTATTGGACTGACACTAAAATTTCAAAAATATTTGAGCTATTAAAATAAAATAAAGATGTCTTTATAAGAAGATACAATGAGATGAAAGGAGTTCATCCATCCTTAGGAAAGATGCATATCAAACTAGTTAATGATGCTCGACTAGTCAGAAAAAGGCCATATAGGATGAATCTTAATCTATGGGCATGTGCCAAAGAAGAAATTGATAGTATGTTACATGATAGATTAAACACCCCCATTAATTAATCTAAATGCATCAGTCCTATGGTGATTATTATAAAAAAAGGATGTATCTTAATTTGCATTGATTATCAGGTACTTAATGCATCTTATGTCACTGATCCTTTCCCAACACCTTTCACAGAGGAAATACTTGAAGGTGTTGCTAGATGTGAGATATATACTTTCATAGATGGATTTTTGAGATACCATCTGGTCCATATTTTTTAGGAGGACCAACCAAAGACTACATTTGCCACTAATTAGGGATCCTTTATGTATACTGTCATTCCCTTTGGGTTGAAGAATGCACCAGTTATGTTCTCACAGAAAGCTGTTGAAGACTTTAAGGATTTCATCCATAAGTTTATTCAAGTCTACTTGGATGATTGGATAGTTTATGGATTATTCAAGGACCATTGTTCTAACCTAAGGCTCATGCTCGAGCACTACCAAGTCTTACAAATATCACTGAACCTAAAGAAGTGCCTATTTTCTACACATTTTGGTGTGCTTCTAGGATACATTATTAATAAAGATGGACTTTTGGTAGACCCATCAAAAGTATCCATTATTCTTAGACTCCTAGCACCCAAGTCTCAACATGAGGTCTACACCTTTCTAGGACATACTGGTTACTATAGCAAATTCATCCACAAATATGCAAATATTATCATACCCCTAGAGGAACTTTTAAATCATAATGAGCACTTCATATGGACTTGCTCTTGTAAAGAGGATTTTGAGACACTAAAGGACAAAGTGGTCACCACTCCTATCCTCTAGTTTCTTGATTGGACAAAACCATTCCATGTCCATGTTGATGCATTTGGAATGGTAGCTAGTGTAATCCTTTCATAACCAGGTAAAGGTCACCTGGATCATCCAATCTACTTTTCCATTAGAAAACTCACTCTAGCTGAGAAGAATTACACCACTATGGAGTGTAAAGCACTGTCGATGGCCTATGTTCTGTAAAAGTTCTAGCAGTACTTATTGGCCACTCATTTTATTTTCTATACAGATCATGAGGCCTTAAAATACCTCATCAACAAACCTATGTTACATGGATAGATTTTCCACTGGATAGTATTATTCCAAGAGTTTTAATTTTCTATCATGGTCAAACCTGTAAAAGCAAATTGTGGACCTAACCACCTATCTCGAATTGAGTCTAGAGAGCCACTACATGCCATTAAAGGTGACTTACCTGATGTACAACTCTTTTGTGTTACTCATGTACTTGAGGAGCTATAGGATATTATTGCCTTTATGATGACTAGCTCAATGCCCAATTGTCTCACTCCTCAAGCCAAAAAACAACTCACAGTCTATGTTACAACTTTTCAACTCATAGGATGGGATATTTATAAGCTTGTCCATAATGAGTTTCTTTGATTGTGTGTTATGAAACATGATCATTTTGAGGTACTTTGATAATTTCATGACGATATTACTAGAGGACACTATGCTGGAGAGCCTACCATGTGTAAAGTTCTATTAGTTGGATTATGGTGGCCTACTCTTTTTCAAGTTTCTAAGGTATATATTAGATAGTGTAACATATGTCAGTGCATAAGGAAATTGAACTGATGAGATGCCATGCCTCTATGACAAATTCCCTCTTAGGAACCATTTGAGAAATGGGCCATTGATTTTGTTGGCCCAATCACTCTAGCTAGATGATAAATAGATTTTTGGTATATCATCATAGTAACTAACTATCTCACACATTAGGCTGAATCTATGCTTACAAAATATTATACTGCTACCATTACTGTGCACTTTGTTTGGGAGCATATCATAACTTGGTTTGGATGCCCACTAGGTTTCACTAGTGATAGAGGTACCCATTTTTTGAATGAAATAATTCATGTCTTATTGAATGAGTTCATGATTACAAACCATAAAATGATGTCATACCACCCTCAAGCTAATGGCACTGTTGGGACCTTCGACAAGATCCTATGCACCGCCTTGATGAATATTTGTAATATTAGTTGAACTAATTGGGATGATTGAGTATCTTTGGCTAACCACTTACAAATGCCTAAATAAAATCACCCCATTCAATTTGGTATATGGTAAAGAGGCAATCCTTCCAATTGAATTTTTAGTGCCATCTCTTCACATTGCATGCATAGGAAAAATGGATGAGGAGTCATATTTGAAAGCATGCCTAGATACTTTATTATATCTTGATGAAGCCCATTTCTTCACTCATTAGAGTTAGGATGTGGAAAAGTGTAAACAAAAAGCATAGCATGATTGCCACATAAAGCACAAAACATTTTATCTAGGAATGAAGGTATTGCTATATGACTCTAAGTTTGTGTGCCATTGGGAAAATTTTTGGATTCACTGGGATGGCCTGTTTGTTATTCATAACATTCAGCCTACCGAAGCTTGTCAGTTACAAAGGTTAGATGACCAGTTCCTTCCTAGATATTTCAATGGAAGTCGGTTCCATCCGTATTTCACTTCTACATAATTTAAATATTGTAACACAATAAGGCTTATGCCATTATTTTATGATTAATTATTTTTCAATAAAAGCACTACCTTTATTACATGCAACATTGCTTTAATCTAATTGTATTTAAGTTTTTGTCTTTTTATGGAGGATCATGATTCAATTTAAGTATGGGGTAAGAGATCTGAATTCATGATTAAAAGTTAAGTGTGCAAGGTTACCTAGGCACACAAGGTACTTAGGCACACAAGTTGTTTAGGGCATTCAAGTAATTAAAGTGTGTGAGAAATTTAAGGCATGAAAACTATATAGCCTAAATATAGGGTGTTCCCACCATTAATTTGGATTTTAAAAGACACAAGTGTCATCCACTTCAAAGGAAGGCACAAGATAGGATGTGTTATTAATGAAAAAAATAATAGTAATGAGGAGAATTATGCCAATGGCATGACATGATAATATCATTAAATGCATTGATTGCCAGATGCGATGATCAAAGAGTGATATACATTAAAAACTACATTAATGATAAGAAGTGATGGGTGAAGGGAAAGGGATATTAATTTCTATTAAGCCCCTTGAGTCTATAAATAAACAAGTTAACTTATTGTTACACTTTACCTTTGCATTTATTTTAGATTAAAAAATCCGAAGAGCCGAAGAACAAATAGAATACCAAAGTTGAGATCAAAGAGAGAAAGATCAAATCCAAAGATAGAAATACAAAATTATGAGTTTAGATAGGTATTAAGGCAAGCATCAATCTACGCCATCAAAACATAAGGGAACTCTAAAAAATAGACACGATATGGAAATTTTATAGCTTGCATGTTACAAAGTCCACCATTAGAGGGCACTCAAGCTCAAAAATACAAAGTATTTGACTGCAATCACGTATTCATTTGGAAACATTGGATGACCATGCATCAACCTTTAGGCTCCTCAGAGGTTGATGTGGCCTAAGAAAAAGGCCCTAAGAACTAACCAATTACCTGTGATACCAGAGGAAGAGGAGATACTTTGAGGAGAGATGGTCTTCATTAGAGAAGAGACACCAAAAGAGCAAGCTCAGTGTATGAAAAGGGAAGAAGCAAGTATGGCATGACAAGCCAAGAAGACTTAATCATCTTGTCCCCCACCTCTAACGATTGAAGAAATGCAGTATCTTATGTCAATATTGCACATGGAGAACTGGGTTTCCAAGGTTTCATTTTACACTATTTTTGTTTACAACCATCATCAACTTAGGAATGAGGTTGAACTATAGAATGACTATAGAGTCGAGCACCAGAACACTAAGAATCAATTGGTGTATGATCTAAAGATCTTCAATACACTAGACATTGTAGGGTTATTTCAACTCTTTAATTTACCTTACTTTGGAAATCCATGGAGGTGATCAAGTTCCTTATTTTACACATCTGTGAGGACTATATCTATTTTTCTAGGCATAGTATGAATATCATGCCTGAGAGAATAAGCAAGGTATCAAGACTATAGTGCTCAGGGTTGGATGTGGCCAATGACTTGGCAGACACTGAAGAGGTCCAAAAAATTACCATGGTGTTGATGTACCAAAATAAAGGCCATGCCATACATATAAATAACTGATAAGATCTTTCCCTTTAGGTTGTGATGTGGATCAACATGACCAAGATCGATGGGACTAATTGTTGGAAGGAGGTTGACATGGCATACCTCCACATCACCCATCAAGTCACTTAGGGCTTAAAATACAATTGGGTTATGTATTTTAGCTAAAAAATTATTGAGGATGTAGATAAGACTCATTGGATACTTGGCCATAGGTTTTTATGGGGTGTATTTCTTATTTTGATGGTTTTTGATGAGATTAGTTTACCAGACTACACCTCAAGAGAGTTGAAGTGGGCATACCCACCCAAGAATAGGTCTCTCACTAAGTGCTATAAGGTGTTCACATGCCCAAGGCAAATCACCCCCTCTTATAAGATAGAAATGAAGTATTACTTCGATAACATGAAGGAGGAATTTGGGAAAGAATGGCACATCCTAAAGGATTTACCTCCCTTGGCTACCGAGCAAGCATAGTTTACAGTGAAACAACACTTCTCTCTCTCACACATCAGTATGATCCCTTTTGAATAGCTTTTCACATGGTTGAAGTTACTATATGCCTTCTCAACATGGTACTTCATTGACTCCATGAATTGGATTTATGATGCATAACCCATTACCTTGGAAGCTGAGAAGATTGCTTTAGAGATTCATACTCTCTAAAAATTGTATGCCCATCCAGGTAAAAATGCATATAGAGAGAAGAAAGAGATAAACCTAATAGATATAAAGGTCAAGCAAAAAACTAGAGGAAGAAGTTTACATTGAGTGGCCATAAGGTTTTCTATTGTCATAAAGAAAGGATTTTGTGTGAAATTTGAAAAAGGTACTATATGGGTTAAAATAAGCCCCCTGGGCATGGTACTCAATACTTGACACATCTTTTTCAACAAGGGTTCAAAAGAGGAGTAGAAGATAGTAATCTCTACATTAAGACAAAAGGTAATCATCAATTGATTATTGTTGTGTATGTAGATGATATTATTTTTGGAGGAAGTGATAGTAAAATGTACCAAGAGTTTTCCAAAATATGCAAAATGTGTTTGAGATGTCAATTCTAGGAGAGTTGTCATTTTTCCTTGATTTAAAAATTTCTCAATATGAAAAAGGAATATTTATATATCAAACCAAGTATGTAAAGGATATGTTAAAGAAGTTTTAAATGGAAGATTTCAAACCAGTTAGCACACCCATGGTTATAGAATGCAAGTTGAGTAAGGATGATGAGTCTCCTGAAGCAAATCAAACTCTATATAGGTCAATGATTGGCATCTTATTTTACACAATAGCCTCTAGGCCATATATCATGCAAGTAGTTAGTTAAGTTACACGTTTCCAAGCAACCCTAGAATAAATACATGTGCAAGCAGTTAAAAAAATATTCAAATATCCAAAAGGGACTTTGGATTATGGTTTGTGGTATCCAAGAGGTGAAGATGTCACCTTAACATCATATATAGATGTAGATTGGGAAGGTGATGTGGATGATAGGAAAAGCACAAGTGAAGGAGCATTTTTTCTTGGTGGAAATTTAATGTCTTGGTTGAGCAAAAAACAACCTTCTATTTCCTTATCCACATCGGATGTAAAATATATAGCAGCAGTATCGTGTTGCACACAGGTTCTATGGATGAAGCAAACAAAACAAGATATTAAGGTAGAAAATGGTGATCCCATTGCTATATTATATGATAATACAAGTGCAATTGATATTTCAAAGAATCCAGTTATGCACTCCAAAACTAATCATATTCTGATCAAATATCATTACTTAAGAGAGCAAGTAGCTAAAAAGAATGTTAAGTTGGACTACGTTGCCACAAAAGAACATATAGCAAACATTTTCACAAAGCCCCTCTCAAAAGGGATTTTTGAATACCTTATACAAAATTTGGGTGTGATACCCTTCTCATAAAGTCACTAAAGTCTCAAAAAGCAACATCAGTTTAGGGGGAGAACCAATGACAACCATTTGTATTGATGTTAAAGGGGGAGAATTGAAGACAAGGGGAGAAAAGAAGGAAAACTAAAGAAAGGGGGAGTTCATGCACTATCTTCTTACAAGATTGCCATCAATGACAAAGGTGGATATTATTGGAATATTGTCATTGATGTCAAAGGGAATAGTCAATAGAAATGTTTTTGAAGACAAATGGAACTGTTGACATAAGTGAATGGATCAATCAAAAAGTAACATGATTTTTGGACAAAAATTTCCCATCATTAGTATGGCATTTGTTAGGACTTAATTTTAATAAATGATTTTGATATGTTAATTTATTTTAATAAATGTAAATGGGGCATGCATATCTTATAAAAGACCCCCCATAAATATTTAAGTTAGATTTGTGTAGATTAATTTAAGTTAATAATATAACTTCCTTTTGGGTTGAATTCCTGTAAATGGTTGGTTATAGGAAATTAGTTGGTTTTACCGGTCATGGGTAAAATCTATAAAATAAATGTTTGGATTTGTAAAAGGGTTAATGGAGTAAATGCACCCTTTATATGTAATTGATTTTTGGTGATTAATAAAATGCTTGTGGACCTACATTTAATGGGCACAAGATTCAACCTATTTTGGTTATTACTATCAGTGGTATCAAAGCTTTGTTTTTGAGATTACGATGAATATGAAGAGCAAGGTGAATTCGGGGTAAAAAGCAAAGTGAAAGACTCACATGGAATCAAATTTTGGAAACTGGATGTATAATATAAAATATGCTTATATGTGACTTTGGTGTAGGTCTATAAAGTTGGACTTTTGAAAAATTATTAAACTATTTAAATTTTCAATATTTTCTTGTAATTTGAAAAGAAAATAGGCCTATGTATTTCTGTTGTACGACCATCCCCCTAGATAGCTCTCCATGCTCATATAGCCTAGATCCTTCATTCTAAATGATTCTAAAGTATTGTCTTTAATTAATCTGATTTAAAAAATCCTTGTTTTAGGCCAAAAATGTCATTTGTATGGCCTTTTTTAATTTTGGAAACCTCTATGCATAAGATGTACGGCTACAATTTTTATACCATTCATTCTGTTTAGTTTTGATCTATAAATGAGTATCTAAATGCTAAAAAACATTATCCAAACCCTGTGAAATGAAATTTGGACTAAATTCTTGAGTAGTATGACCCATTTTTGGTCTGTGATGGCCTCCAAGTATTGAAACCCTTCCCAAATCTATTGTAGTTCATCAAAAAAATTCAAATATGGTTCAATCTAGTTTAAATTGCCTGATGTATGGCCTTGTACGGTTTTATACGTCCTGGGAAAGAGAAAGTGCAGTTTTAGATTTTATCTTGGTAGCCATGGCGTAGGTAGCTTCAACTTGGTGTTGAAAAGTAACAGGGAAATAATATTTTTATTTTACAAAGTCTTCTATTAATGTTTGTTGAATCAAAGATTTGAGTGGGTCCCAACAAAGCCACGTTTAAGTTTCCAAAGGAAAAAGAATTTACCAAGTTTTTTTTCCCGGATGAATTATTTCCATGTAATTTTTTTTTATTCCACACACCAAAAATCAGGTTCAAATATATTTTCTTTGTTTAAGTGTTGTAAGTGTTCTTAGAACAAGTGGTCGGGTTGCTTTTGTGAAAAGTTTTGAAAGGGAGAGGTCAAGGGTTCAAAACACTTTTTTAAAAGAATATTCTTTTTGTTATATGCTTTGTTGAAAAAGAATATTTTTTTTTTGGAATCTTTTATATGCTTTGCAAGTTGTGAAAGGCATAATTGATTGTAAAAATATGTATTCTTGTTGAAATTTTGCATGTGAAGTTGTTATCTTTTACTATTGTATATCTTGGTGGAATAAGGGTGTACTTGGTGGAATAAGGTTGTATTTTGGTGAAATAAGGGTGTAATTTTGATTTTTTGGTGTGGTTAAGTACAAAATTCATCAAAATATCATTTTTTTACTCTACGTGGAGGTTAAGTGCAAAACCCTGTAGAAGTAGTGTCTTGTGTAGTGAGTGTGGTGTTTCTTTACCTTGTTGCATTTATCTTGCATTTTGTCACACTTATTTTTCCTTGCTACACTTGCATTTCGTTCAAATATGCCAAATATTCTGAATTAACTTTCAGATGGTGATAGATTAACGATTTCTAATTATTCAGATTGGAAACATTTAATGGAAGCTTCACTAGTCTTTAATGAGTTATGGAATATTGTTAAAAATGAAAATCCCACATTACCAACATAATAGGTTAAACTTGATATATTCAATTTGCATGATTCTAAGGCCTTAACATTGATCAAATATTGTTGTACTCATGATACTTTTATTCATATTGAAAATTCTCTTCATAGTTACACTGCATGGAAAACATTGTCTGATTTGTATGATAAAAAACTTAAGCATAAGAAGATAGACATTCATATGCAGTTGTTTACTTTGTCATTAGATGAAGATGGGGATATGAGAGAATATCTTTCTAAGTTAAAAAATATTTCTACTGAGTACACTAAGGTTGGGTTTGGAAAACTAGATGATGATCTCATAGTCACTGCTGCTTTGAAAGGACTACCTGGGTCCTATATAAACTTTGTAGAAATGTTGCATGTCTCTGACAAGATCACAAGCATCACTTTTAACAAGTTGGTTGAGTTACTCATCCAACATGACCTCTCTTTACCCAAGAAATCCAAGAAATTTGAGAAAGCCCATGTTTTAGAGTTTAAGCCTTGTTCATCTTCATTTGGGCATCAAAACAATATAGGGAAGAGTTATAGAGGAGGTCAAGGTTATAAAGAAGGCAGATATCAAAACAAAGGTAGAGGTTATTCAAATCAACAACAATCTAGCCATTCTCATTCTAATGAGGCTAGTGATAGAGGATGTGATCACAACTTTTATACGAGTAGAGGTCGAGGTGGATCAGACATTCAATGTCATAGATGTGAGAAATTTTGTCATATTGCCTCTCAATATAGGATTCCTTTTGACAAAATCCAAAGGCCACAAAAAATGACTAAATTTAACTCTGCTTAATACGATGATCATGACTATGATGAGTCAAGTAATGTTGCCCATGAATCTGCATTCACTACTTTAGGTCACATTAATTATATGGAATATGAGGCTAGAGATGAGCTCACGGATGTATGGGTTTTAGACACAAGAGCAACCAAACACATGACATTTAGGCGAGACTTCTTTTGGACTTTCAAAGAAGCTTCTCTTTCTCCAGTTGCTTTGGTAGATAAGTCTATGCATATTCCACTAGGACTTGAGTCTATTTGGATTCTTCTTCCTAATGGTTCTATAAAATACTTGGAGAATGTTTGGTATGTTCCCACATTGAAGAAACATCTTCTTTCCTTGGTAACTATTTGAAAGAAAGGTTATCAAATTGTGCTTGAAATTAGGCTCATCCATATCAATTCAGTGAAGGATGGTTATAAAACCATGTATACAGGATATGAGGATGGAAATTTGGTTAGATTGCATTGTAAAGTGCTTCCTCTCATAGTGGAACTTGCAGTAGTTGTTGAAATAGGTATAGGTACTATGTCTACACAATAGTTATGGCATCTCTACTATGGACATTCGAATATCCACTCTTTAGTGGACTTGCAGAGATATGGTATGGTAACTAGGTTTGCCACTTTTTACAAAGATAGTATTCTTTGTGAATCACATGTTTTGGGTAAACAAAATCAAGAAAATTTTCCCAAAAACTCTTCATGGTGAGATAACATGTGTTTACATTTAGTTCATAGTGATGTATGTGACATGAAAAAGTCATCCATTGGAGGGTGTAAATATTTTGTGTTATTTATTGATGATTTTTCTAGGACGACTTGGGTTTTTTTCATGAAAAACAAATAAGAATTTTTCACTAAGTTTGTTGATTGGTTACACTTAGTTGAAAAATAAATAGGTTCACACTTAGCCACCCTTCATTTAGATAATGGTGGTGAGTATACTTTGAATAAGTTTTCAGATTATTGTCAAGAACATGGAATCCATCGACAATATAGTAATGCTTACACTCCACAATAGAATGGAGTATCCTGAATAAATGAATAGAACCCTAGAGGGCACAACACGAGATATGTTGCACTATAAACAACTCGATGATAAGTTTTAGATAGAAGCCATTGGTACTACATTGTATTTGAGAAATAGGTCCCCCATAGTAGCTCTTTTGGGACAAACTCCATATGAGGCTTGGTATGGGTTTAAACCAAAAGTTAAACACTTGAAAGTTTTTGGATGCCTTTATTTTGCTTTAGTTCCCACTAAACGTTGAACTAAGTTAGAACTATGAAGTCAAAAATGCATATTTCTTGGATATTTAGAAAATAAAAAGGGGTATCGTTTGCTTGCACAGTATATAGGCAAATTCATAGTGAGTCGGGATGTAGAATTTGATGAATTTGGGACTATAAACACTGCAAATATTGATTCTCAACTTAATAGGTTAGAGATGAAAAATGCAAAAAGAGATAAGGGTTTGAATAATGAGGACAATTCCTCAAGGTTGTGGTATGAAACACAAATTCCTTCACTTTCCTCTCCTTCATCTACTAGTTCACAAGTTGATGACTTAGAAATTGTTGAAATTTCTCTAAGTCTTCCTTTGAATGATGCACATGATGAGAATTCTAGTGTTCCTGATTTGAATAAGTATCCAAAATGGGCTCAAAGTACTTTTTCTGACTTGAAAGTAGATGAAGTTGGTTTAACAGGTCCCATGAGTTCTCGTAAATAGGTGAATTATGCAATGGTTGTACTAATTCTTCCACTGACCCATCTACTCTTGAGGAGGCATTTACTAAACATGTTTGACAATAGGCAATTCAAAGTGAGTATGATGCAATACTTAACAATAATACTTGGGTTTTGGTTGATCCTCCTCCACATATTCAACCCATAGGATACAAAAGGGTTTATAGGACTAAGTATAAATTGGATGGCTCCATTGAAAAACATAAGGCAAGACTTGTTGCAAAAGGTTATGTGCAACAAGAAGGTATTGACTGTGAGGAAATATTTGTACCAACTACCAAATGACACACTATTCATATGGTACTTTCTTTAGCTGCACAAAATGGTTGGAAAGTACATCAGATAGATGTTAAAAGTGCTTTTTGGAATGGTGATTTAGAGGAAGAAGTATATATGAAACAACTTCAAGGTTTTGAACAGGTGGGTGCATAACACAAAGTGTGTGAATTGATAAAAGCTTTGTATGGGCTCAAACAAACACCTAGGGCTTGGTATGAGAAAATGGATTCATACTTGAAATCCATTAGTTTTCAACGTAGTGAATCTGATTATACTCTCTATTTTTGAGTGCAAGGTAAGAAATTGGTAATTCTTGTTCTCTATGTTGATAACTTGTTTATCATAGGCAATGATGAAAACCATAACAAGTATGTGAAGAAATAATTAAAAGATGGGTTTGAGATGACATATCTTGGACTTTTTCACTACTATCTAGGCATAGAGGTAACTCAGAAAGAGCATAGTATTTTTATTTCACAAACTAAGTATATTTCTAAGTTATTAGATAGGTTTGACATGAGTGATTGCAAACCTACTCTCACTTCCATGGAAAATAACTTGAAATTGTCTAAGGATGATGGCAGTGCTTTTTTTGATGGCATAAAATATAGATAATTAGTGGGAGGTTTGATATATTTGATGACTACCAGGCCTGATATATCATTTTCAATTGAAATTTTGTCTAGGTTTATGCATGAGCCTAGATAAATTCATTGGCATGCAAAAAAATGAATACTTTGTTACCTTCAAGGAACGAAAACATATGGCCTTGAGTACTGTTGCAACAAGAACTTCAAACTTGTTGGGTATTGTGATGCAGATTTGGGTAGATGTGTGGATGACAAAGTGTCCACAATAGGATACACTATGCATATGGGTTCAGCTACCATTTCTTGGTGTTGCAAAAAGTAGGATATAGTGGTAAATTCATCAACAGAGTCAAAGTACATTACAACATGGGATGCTTCCAGATAAATTGTTTACTTAAGGTGTATTCTTGAAGTTCTTCAGGTTTCTTAGATTGCTCCTACACAATTATACATTGATAATCAGAGTGCAATCAAGATGTCCAAGAATCCAGTATTTTATACAAAAGCAAAACATATGGATGTCAAATATCATTATCTGTGAATGCTGGTGGCGAAGAAAACTCTTGATCCAATATATTGCCAAACTGCTGATCAGATAGTTGATATTTTCACAAAACCCCTTGATAGAATCAAATTTGAAAAATTTAGAAAAATGCTTGGTATGCATCCAAAGACCTAACTTTGGTCATAGGGGGGTTTGTTAGGACTTATCCAAAGTCTTAACTTAGCTTAGGATTTTGATGTGTTAGTTTATTTTAATAAATGTAAATGGATCATGTATCTTTTATAAAAGACACCCCCATAAATATTTAAGTTACATTTGTGTAGATTAATTTAAGTTAATAATATAACTTCTTTTCAGGTTGAATTCTCGTAAATGGTTGGTTAAAGGAAGTTAGTTGGCTTTATCGGTCATAGGTAAAATCTATAAAATAAATGTTTGGCTTTGTAAAAGGGTTAACGGAGTAAAGGCACCCTTTCTATGTACTTGATTTTTGGTTATTAATAAAATGCTTGTGGACCCATACTCAGTGGGCACAAGATTCAACCTATTTTGGTTTTTACTATCAGGATTTTTGAAAACGGATGCCTACCCATTTGAAGATAAATATTTTCTATTCAAATTCTCCATAAGAAAGGCACCAGCACTAATCACAAATGACCAACATTAAAAGATTTATATTAATGATTTATTAATAAAGGGCCCAATAGTAAAGAGATTTGTATTACAACAATCGAGGATGAGTTACAATATTTTTATGATGGTTTAAACCCCAAATATCATATCATTTATTGTTTATTTTTTAAAGAGTCCACCTTGGAAAAATCACCCCTCTTGGAGGGTTAATTATGTTTTAATTAAAATAAAATTTTAAAACACCCCTTTTTTGTGAAAGGGTGTCCCTTGGATAGGACACCACTCTTGGGTAAAGTTTTTAAGGGCTATATAAGGGAGAAGAGATGTGGAAGTATTACAAGCATTCGATTTGATTGAAGATCATATAAGTGTGAGAGAGAAGGAAGAGAGGAAAAGCATAATTTTGTTTATGCATATCATTTGAGCGAAGAAGAAAAGAAAGCAGAGTGTTATTCAAAAGATAATTTATTTTTTGTGGGGATTGGTGTCTTTAGGAGGTTGGTGCCTTCAAATTTGCTGAGTTGGTGCTTGGTGTTAGGGATCGGTGTCTCCAATGGGTTGGTTCCTACAAACACTTTGTATTCATTTATATTTTCAGCTGGATTTGGACAATAAATCCAAGCAGATCATCATTTGTGGTTTTTTTCAGAAAGAATTTTCCATGTAAATCTAGTGTCACTATGTTATCTCTTTTTGTGAATACTTTATATGTGGATTTCAATTTTAAAATAAAAATTATATAACACTTATTCACACTCCGCGCCCCTACCCTCCCGCGCCCCCCTCCCTAAGTATTAATGTTGTTAATCATGACCAAAACTTATTATTTTATATCTAAATATCATTAAAAACTACATTAATTAGGAGTATATTAGTAAAAATGGCTTTATTAACTTGGGTTAAGTGTTTGAAGGTTCAAATTGCAAAAAATGATATAGACCTCATGGTCGCTGAGAAGATAGAATATGCTCAAGGTTTGGCAAAGTTGTAGAAAAAAGTATCACACTTTTTTTATAATTTTTGTTGTTTGAGATGCAACCATAAAATATAAAATATAAAAAAGCTCAATAAAATTTATTCATATTATATGTAGTATGGGTACAAGGGTCTAACTTAAAACATTCTCTAACCTAAAATAACAAACTTTTTGAATGAATAGGAACATATTGAATTAGTGATTATTAGTCCCATAAGGGAATACTATAGTCTTCACTTTCCTTTATCTACTTATTAATCCTTATTCTTCCAGCCAATCATATTACATCATTTTACACACTCTATAATATGTGAGCATTTAGTATAGTAAATTACAAGGTCTTTAACTGATTAAATATAATATTAATTTTCTTACACTTTGATTCATTGAAAAACTTTTATGTTATTTCTCAGTCCACGTGAATCAATGCATGTTAATCATTGTACTCTCTGTCATAGAATTACAGGAAACTCGCATGCAGTGAGCACCATTTGTTATTACACCTTGACACAGATGCTCATGAAGGATAATTGTTCTTTTTTGGTGCAATGGGATTTATTGATGCAATGGTTTTTAGGCTGGCTTACTGTACACCATCCTTGCAATTATGACCAATAACTATCCTGTGTTATCTGCCTTATTTCGAGATACCCGATTCCTAGAATTTATACTAAATCATGTGTGAATTCCCTTAGTTTCAATATTTATAGCTAATCCTGTCTCATATGCTATTCGAAGGCACCTGAAGAATGAGAAGGGTTTTCAAAAGCAGAACCAGAGTGGTCTAGCAGAAGGGGAATGTGTCGGGCAGTCAAGTGAACCAGCTGTTAGATCTTGTGCAGGGCCTTCGAAACCAGATCCATGGACAACATGCACTGACATTCTTTGTTTTAGAATTCTTTTTGGTTTTTTATTACATGTTTAGAGAATATCAGTTTATTTATTAGTGACAAAATAATTGTTGGTGCAGGGAAGTACATCATCGTCAAATAGATAGTTCAAAAGAGACAATAAATAGGGCAAAGGAGACAGCTTCCCAAAAAAGTTTTAGGCGCTGAGAACTGCATAATAAACTAGGGTAAATCTTCCTCTAGGTTGCAAAAGAATTTTCACAACTTTGTAATTTAATCTTCATTTTATTTCTGAGAAGTGATGTATGCAGGTACAAATTTAAATATGAAAGGTTACTGAAAAGAGCGCTTGATCTTTTCTCAAAAAGGTGGGAGAATGAGCATAGTATCTTCAAAATGCTTGGCAAAATCGTAATGAAAACATGGACGTATTACCATTTGGTGAAGCAGAATCCAAGAATCTCCAAAGGAGAGTTACAGAATAGTTTGAATGACTATTTTGGTGGGAGAGAGTATGGCAAAGATGCTCAAGAGTTGAGGCTGGAGGCAGTTGTGCAGGATCCATCTGTCAATTGTGGATGCAACAAAAAACTTAATGAGGTTGAATGCTTATATGTTGCAGTAGTTGGAACTCTTCAGAATTGTCTTTCTTCTGACATTCTTTGGAGCTCCTCTCTTTAGACTCTATTTGTCTTTCCTATTTTCCATTTGAAAGAATAGTTTGTCCTTTTTTTCATTTCTTACATTTTGCCTTTGTTTCGCATGATTAAAGTCCTTACTTATACCATACATTGTAAATCCGGGTTTATTCAATACACTGTAAATCTATTTTTGACTAGAGACTTCCAGAAGATATTCTCCAATTTTCAATTTCTGAACTTACTTTATTTGCTTCTATTTTAAAGCATATTTTTATCTTTTGAATTTGCAAACTTATTTTATTATGTATTTTTTTTTTATATAGTTTGGTAATTTTGAAGGATATTTTACCCCTTTTCTAATCGTGCTTTTATTAATATTTTTCTTACGAAAGAGCATACATAAGTTTTTAAGTTTCACTCTCTATAATTAATTTAGGTAATAAATCAATGATATTAAATTATTTTTTAATTTTTTAAAATTTAAATATTTAGAATTTGAATTTTATTTTTAAAAATCTAATTATCATTTGTAATTTATTAATGATTTTATTGTGATGTCATAAATAAATAAAGTTTTGACTTTGCAAAAATATTTTAGACTATGCAATTTTTGTATAGGCCTTTTGCATTTCCCCACAATATAAAAATGACCATTTAGGCATTTGTACCAATGCCTTCTTCCTCCCACCTCCCTCTTTAACACATCTACAGTGTCCTTCAATTATTGTCCACTCTCCATGTTACCTTTCAATTCTTTTATTTTAGCATGGCTAGGGTTTTTCTCTAGAATAACCTTAACATGCCAACCCTTTTTTGAAGTCATATCCCCAAAAATGGCAAGCAAATGCCCACAACAACAGTGAATCAATTGCCAATTGGTTTTTTGCCTTAGTGCTTATGTCACTGGCACTGCTAACATTTATATTATTTATGGTGGAAGCACATTTTAGAGCTTTATAGGAATTGTGATCTACAATGAATGTTGTTGTCTTCCAGAGTGCAAACAATACCACGAATGTAGGTGTAGCAGTGATGGAGAGCCATAGCATCTACTCAAAAAGATACCTCATACATTTCATGTCCTTAAAAATACTTTGCAATAGTTTCAGATGTTTTATAACAACAAAATTGAACATGCTCTGTAAGGACTAGGCACTTCGCGCCCCTTGTTATGGATATTATAAAAAATGTGGTCATTTAAATTTTGGTTGAGGAAAATGATAAATGATGAGCATGTAGTAGAGGGAAAAAAATTTGGAGGGTGTTGATTTGATAGAGTAGAAATGCATTTATAAAAATAGGACCCCCACTAATAGTTGTTACCAAAGGTTTATAAGAAAGAGGCCAACCTGTCTAATTTTTTTTTATGTTTTTAATTTGAGTTTGGATTTATTGGAATGAAGGTTTGTGTTGTATTTAACCTTTATTTTGTTTTTGGTTAAGGATTTATGTGTTATACAAGTTTTGTTAGGGAATTATTTATATATATTTTTATGAGGCATATTATTATTTGTATTATATTTTTTACATTTTTTTCATATAAAAAATATTATTATTGTATTAATATTGATTATATTATAAATATATATGGAGTAATTTATTTATAATATGTATGTTTTCAATATGATATATTTTTATGTTATATATTATTGATTTTATATTTTACTTTACATATGATGTTCGCAAATTTATTTATAATATATATGTTTTCAATATGACATGTTTTTATGTTATATATTATTGGTTTTACATTTTACCTTATATATGATGCTCACAAATTATTATTTTTGAGATATGTGCTTTGCATATTCATCCTACTTTTCAAAACTAGAATTGTTATATTTAAATACATGTTATTCGGGCATGTGTATTACCATATTCTCTTGGATGGATTTAAGGGCTTGACTAATAAGGTGCCTAACTCCGATTTTGAATGTTTTATATTTTAATCATATATGGAGGCCAATATCTAATAATGGCTTATAACTCTACCTGACATTGATATTAAATCAAATTTATTTAACATGGTTTTTTGAAGTACTCCATATTTTAGTTATATTATTTTTTAATATTTATTTCTAAATTTCATCATATTATAATTATGAGAATTTATAAATGTATAAATGTTATTGCATGATTCATAATTATCTTAAAATTTAATGTGACAGTTTTTAGAACACAAAATATTATGACTACACTTTACATTTTTTTATTTTAATATATATACACAAACACATCAAAATTGAAAATTATATAGAAAAAGATTATGTAAACACCTAAAAATAACTTCTAAATATCTATTATTCATAAAAATATATTATATAATATAAAATTAAATATTATTGACATATTTTTAATCATTTACTTATAACAACAAATCTATTATTTTCTTTTAAAATTTATTAAATGGTCACTGTAGTCTATAATATTGTTTACATTTAACTAGGGATGGACATAAAAGTGCATTTCAAAGTATGAATATGAAACTCTTTAATGAATATGATTATATTCACTTTATTTTTATGGTATATAAATATGATTATGCTTAATGTTGAGCTATTCAAGTACAAATAAATGATTGAATAATCTTTAATATTGTAGTATTGCATTTAAGTTGTAATAATTTTGTTTGTGTTGTTGGATCTTAACAAAGTGGATGTCATAGTTAATATATATATTTTGAGTATTAAATGGAAATTTTTTTTAATGAATAATTAAAATAATTATTCTTTTATGAATAAATAAAAAAGTTAAATGTGGTTATTTATGTTTAATTGAGTTTTAATAAAGTAGATGACATAATTAAAGAGTACATTTTAGTATTAAATAGAATTTTTTTATGATTGAATAATATAATTATTATTTTATAAATAAAAAAATTAAATATTTTACTAAATATTTGGATATGATATTTTATTGTATATTTATATTTGTAAAATAAATTGAATTCAAATTTTATTAATGGGAAAATAATATATTTTATATCAATTAATTTAAAAAAAAAATTATTTGCATCAAAAATTTATAAATGCCTTACTAAACATCTTTACATCTTCACTTAAATTAAAAAATTATAAGTGCCTTGTCAACTACCTTACACCAAAAATTTGTGAATGATTTGATCTAAATTATTTGAATTATATAATAAAATTACATTTTTATAAATAATTATTATTTTTAATTATATAATAAAATTTATATTTTTATCTAAATAACATTTAATTAATAATAAATTGAATCAAAACCATTAAATTTATTATCTCATATATATATATATTTCAATTGACAAAAATTTTAATACTTATAATATAAAATTAACAAATTTTAATAATAAAATTACCTTTATTACAATCTTTCATGTATTTATATTAAATAATTGATATATTTATATTAAATAGTTAAAGTTTAAACAATTAGGCACTCTAATATTCCGAGGGGAAAATGTTATATCCCTCATATTTGAGAGGTGACATGATGGTAATGATATGCATATTAAGAGTTGGAAATAGAGAGTGCACAATAAAGAATAAATTGAGGGAGGGAAGTGACTTTTGAAGGCATGTAACTCTAATAACCATTTAAAACTACTCATATCCTTGAAAAACAATTCAAAATTGCAGGAAAACAAAAAAGAGTACAAACTTACCAATGTTAGAGAGAAGACATTTTAATGTCATTATGAAAAAATTGTAACACATTAATTTTAAGCCATAAAATTAAGGAGTACCCAGGTGTATATTAAACTTATACCTTTGAGTGGGTGAGCTACCCAAAATCTCTTATAGGAACGTGTATACTGCACTAAAACATATGCAATGATTGTTTTAACTTAAATACATCACTTCCAAAATCTGAATCCTTTTCCAATTTAAAAAAGCTTTTCTATTGTTTAAGAATTGTGGCAGCAGTAGAATGGAGTTCCTGAAAGGATGTTTGGTGGAGTGCTATAGCAATGAAGCTGGTTATGAAGGTGCATGGTTCAAGGGGATTGTCATTGATGTTGGGCATTTGTCACTGAAGACAACAAACCCTTAACAGAAAAGAAGTGTTATAATCATTTCAGGCCATTGCCACCTTTGATGCCATTGGCCAACAATTTGGCAGTTGGTGATGCTGTGGAAGCATTTTACAATGTTTGTTGGTGGCGTGCCATTGTCATGGATCTCCCATCCATTACCAGCAGCCCACCTCAGAGTTACTTTCTGTATTTTCCAGACACCATAATGTGGGGAAACTATGAAGCAAAGGATATCCGCCCCTGTCAAGAATGGGTCATGGGAAGGTGGATCTTGCCACAGGTACTAAAATTTTTATCATTACACCACTGTTAATGCTTAAAGAATCGTATAAATTGATTTGTTTTAACTTTCATTATTGAAGCAATAATTTGTTTAATTTGAAACAATAGAAATTAGGAGACCAAGAAATTGAAAAACTCCACAGGATGATAACGAAGCAGATGAGAAAGCAAAAGCAAAAGCTTGAAGAAAAACAAACGAAGAAGCTAAAACTTCAAATCTAATGGCGAAAGGCGCTGTTATGATGGATATTAAATAAGACGAAATTTATACAGTTTGTAAGTTTCTGTTGTCTGAGTTTAATCAGTAGTTACAAATTAATCGATATTTTTCATGAATCACAAAATTTATATAAAATAATGTTAAATATTTTTAAAAATGATTGATTCAAATCAATAAATTTGTAAATGCTTGATAAATTTATCAATTCATATTAATCATAATATAATAAAAATAATAAAAGTTTTGATTGATATTATTTTAAAATAAATCATATTTTATTGATTACATTAAAGTATATCATTATTCTATTAAAAAATATTTTTTAAATATTATATTAGTTTATTGTTTGACAATATGTTTAAAGGAAATTTAATCATATGGATTATAGTGATTGGAAGGTATAAAATGTTAGAGTATAAATGGAGGAGGTAATTTTTTAAAAAGGTGTCTTAACAAAAATGACTTTTATAAGAATGCTTTTAAACAAGTTAATTAATGATGTTTTTGGAATTCTAGATATTAAAATTTGGTTTTGAGTATTTAATAATATAATAAGTTTGACATATATTTATTACATATGATTTGAGCATTTAAACAAGGTTTTAATTTATTTATTTTTTATATTTGTATATTATTTTATGAGTTAATATTTTCGTTCTATTGTTAAACACTTATATGAATTTTATTGTTTGTTTCAAAACTATTAAATATATTACATAGGCATTTCTAAACTCTTAATTCAATCCATTATACATATATCATTTTTGTCAATTATAATTATTATCATCAATCAATAATGACGTGCACTGATCAAAATCAACGCACTCCCAATAACTACTATTTTATAAAATCAAAACCATCCCTAGGGTTTGTCCATATTCTTAGCATGTCATTGGTGTGAGGAATTATTTAATTAGATCCATATATATAAAAAACTAATGTGTCATTCAAAAGGAACTTGGCACTTAGATGTGATATATCTATACACTATTGGGCACTGAGAAAACTTACCTTATTTTTTTTCCATTTGCATGTCTATCACTAGGAGCAGTTACAAGGCAAGTTTGAAGCACTCAAAAGCTAAGTCAAAGTAAGCATTTTCAAGTATTAAGATCAATCATTAGTTGCATACACATAGAAATTGAAAATAATTACACAATCACACTAGGTGGGAAAACTACGTGTGACTTGATTCTTTTCCTTGGAGTATTTGATACGTTGATGGGGGTGATTGGGATCAACTCATCCCAGTTTCTTACCCCATTTTTACAAGTTTCTAGCTCTTACAAACACATAAGATTTCAAGGCAAAAGAGGTTGATTTTTAGAATTACATATGTCATTAGGGTTTAGAATCACAAGCACGAAGCAAGAAAAGATAGTCATAGGTGGCAATATAATCATTGTGACACACTTCTACCTAGTTCAGTATCCATAGATTATACTAACCTAATCTTATGAAACCAACTTAGATAAGACAACACATCAGTTCTAAAGCCGATCAAACCACATAAGTGCTCATCCCTATTTTTTACTTCAAAAATATAGTCACAATCATATAGTTAACCAAAAAATCTAAGTATCATGATCCCTTTAGTACTTTTCATATTTAACATGTGTCCTTATCAAATTAGAAGAATCAATCTCAATATTTTGTAATTAGATGTATGCTTAAATGGCATATTTATTAATCTGAGTTTTATTTTAAAGTTTTTTTATTAAATAGATTAATCTAACTCATTAATCCAAATTAGGGTAAAACATATTGGTGAATCTGTACACATATCGTACACTACAAAACCCTGGGATTTCCTTTAGGGTTTCATCCTTCTAGGGTTTCAAACTTGATTTATAATTTTTCTCTAATAAAACACACTAATCATGATTGTGTTGAACGAACATTATTGGTTAACACAACTAATGAAATTACTCTTTCCATATTGTTCTACATGGATATTGTATCTTATTTGGATTAATTATGTAGACAAATGGGTAACAAAGATCACATCCAAATTCACTAATAAGGCTAAAATTAGCAATGAACAATTTCAAGCTTCCTCCAATCCTATTGTTTAAATATCCAATCTAAGATGTCGATTGTTGCTAGTAGGCACTAAAGGGATTGCATAATTCTCTTTATTATTCATACCACATATTGTACAAGATATCATATTCACCTTATTGATGGGCTTACCATGAATATTGAGACTAATGATACAACTACTACAGATCAACAAAATGTCGTAGAAGATAAAAAATTCATTGAATATATTAATATGAATCCATATCAGATTGATGTTATGTTATATATAGAGAGACATGAGCATAAAAATTTGGATCAATATCCTACATCAGGTATTCAATTCGCTACTACCAATACTACTCCTATGCCCACACCTTCAGTGACCTATGCCTAACATCTAGGGGAAATAAGAGGCCTTTAGAAGATTTGGATGTCTATCATTATGTAATAAATATTCACTCCTCCCATGATGTTTATGCACATTCCATTTTCAACCTCACCTAATGCACATTATCTTAAGAAAGTCATAACATCTATGCATACCAAGGTGTTGTAATTAGAGCAAGGCCCATTAAGAGTTAGCCATTCCATGGATTCACATGCCTTGATCTATAATCCATTAGCTCTTGGGATAATAACCTACCATTTACCTACATGCTTCAGAGCTCCCAAGCACCCATTGTACAAATGTAAAGATGATCCTGAGCAATATCTTAAATCATTCCATGTAGCTTGTTTGGACTATGCATACAATGACAAACTATTGCCATAGTTATTTCCAATAAGTCTTAAAGACTATGCATTAATATGGTTGTAGGATCTCCCTCTTCAATCTATAATATCATTCAACCCCTTAGCTAATCAATTCCAAATGCACTTTACCATCAACATCAATGAGAATTTATCCTAGTCACAAATTACTAAGCTAAAGTAAGGATATAATGAGCTAATCAATGACAATGTGCTTTGATATAAGAGCATGCTAGACAAGATGACAAATGTTATGGTTGATAATGAATTGTGAGATATATTCAAATATTTTTTTCTAGAACCACTCCATGAATCAATTATGTTCAATAAATTCAAATATTTTGATGAGTTATGCCATATAGTGAGGGACAAATAAATCAATCTAAATGCTCAAAAAAAACTTAAGTATACATCAACTCCTATACTAATTCAACAAATAAGTTTCAAAGCAAACCAAATTATAAGGTCAAACCAAGTGACAACAAGAATGAGGGGAAGACTATAATCAATGCAGTGTTGCAACCTATAAACCAATTTCAATTGGTATCTCCACCAAAGAGGAAATTTTCACAATTACCATCACCTCCTTAGGTACTACTAAAGAAGTTTCCCGAGTGTAACTTTATTACACTCATTCCTCCACAAGAAATTGATCCAAGTAGACCTAGACAAAGGAACTATGATGGCAATGCATATTTTGAGTATCATTAAATTGCAAGGCATTCAAAGAACATAATTTTTAAGTTAAGGCATAAGATATATGACCTCATAGATGAAAATATTATCAATTTGGGAACTCTTATAGAGGAATCTTGACTGTAGTACAATGTAAACCAAAAGTTGATTATCCTTAATGATTCTTTTCCTAAACATGAGTCAACAAAAATTAATGACATTTTAGAGGTACATTATGCATATAACATGCATCCTCCACCAGTAACATATGATCATCCAATAGATACTATCATTGGTATAATCAATAATATTCCACCACACCAACCCATGATTACATTTGATGAAGAAAGGTAGTAGATGATGTCATATTCTCATGAATTATTCATTCAAGGATACAATGAGGAACAACCTATATAAATCATTATGATTGATATCCACTTAAGTGAGAATGTTTACATGATGGTATTTAACAAATCTCTTGGGTAAAAATGACAATATTTATAAGGTATAATGAAATTAGTTAAAGGATTTAATGGACAAAGACCTAGTACATTGGCATGCATAGTATTACCTCTTCAGGTGGGATCAATAAGACTAGCCATGTCATTTGTAATATCACAGAGTAATAAAGTATTCAACATGTTTTTAGGACACCCATGGATGCATATACTTCATGTATTTACATCTCTAGTAAGTTGATGATTAAAGTACATATATTGAAAAATATTGGTTACAATTTTATAAGTAAGATATGAGTGTCCTCTATAGTCAATGATAGCTCGTCCTCCACCCCCACCACCACCACAATTGGTTGATACACATATTTAAGATCATTATTCAATTTTAGATGATACACACATTCAAGGTCATTATTTAGAGATGGTTGACACACTTATTCAGGATCAACTTATAGAGGCAATTATTACATATACAAGATGCATCTATACAAATGGTTATTCCATATCGATTATGTCAAATAGCTACATAGAGATCACAAAGTACACCATCTTATATAGTATATACTCGGTTAACATCATAGGTAGTTCAACATTTTCCATAGAAAACACAAGTATAAAGACTACATCTTATTATATAAAAGACACCATAGAATCCTTTACCTTCTAGATCCATTCATCATACCTCAATGAACCCAAATACTATCTGTTGGGTGAATATTTTATCGACCAGCTAACTGGCGTTTAAAATAGTTCATATCACCACAGCATAGGGAGATTGGTCGTCCAAGTGTGCAACTTTACTACATCAACAGGGGACAAATCTCTCCTCTCATCAAGGGGAGGTTCCCTATAGATACGTAGGAGGTATATACAACATAGGTAAGCAAACAATAACACATTGGGGAAGAATAAACCATCCATCTCTCTTCTTTTAGAGATGATGCTAATAAACAAGGAGGAAATCTTGGGTGATGGGGAAGGTACTTCTCTTCTTTCAGAAGCAACTTTCAGCTAAGAGCCAGATTCCTTCCTAAATAGTAAAAATCCTGGTGCAATGATAGAAGGCACTTTTCTTCTTTTAGAAGTGTTCTTCAACAGACAATAAGAATCTTTCAGGTAACAAGTAACCGATAACGGGGGTGCTGAGTGACTAGCAACTCGAGAGAGAAAAATGAAGAACAATGGGGGCACCACATCATCCCAAGGCTCTTTACACAGGAAAGGAAAATGCAAACACACTAAAGGTACTTATGGGGGAACAACGTTGTCCCACAGTTGGCCTTCAGGACACCTTCCTGATCACCTCCACTAGTTCTGCTTGTTAAATCAAATGGACAAGAAAGCTCCAAGGAAATAGACATACGAACAATCTCCTAAGATAGCACAAGCTATAACAGCACAAAGTCTGCAAGTAACTTGTTTTCTCATTCAGATAAAATAATATGAATTACAATCTGAGCTCAAAGTCTCAGTAATGCCTTTCAATTTGGGCAAAGTTTTGCTTCTGATAATCAAAAAGGTCTCCCTAAAATAACACAAGAGATTACAATATATAGAGGCCTGAAGGAGGCTTGGCACTTTCTCCCAATGAAGTGACCCATTCGGCACACTTAATGCCTTGGATGCATTCTTATTTTTGTCAAGAAGGGCCATGCTGGAGTAGGGTGACTGCCTTAAATGTGGCATGTTGATTCCTGTCTTAGTGCCTCCTCCTTAGCTTGAATCACTCATTCATTCACCTGCTTAGCCGCACAACTATCTACTCTGTCTTCCCCTCTGAGGGGACAAGCAGATGATGCCTTCAATGTTACCAGCTCCCAAATATCTACCCAGTGAACTGCTTCACCTACTGGCAGTAACTCTTGCTGAGTTTCCCTCTCTATTTCTTCCTTCTCTTGATCCTAGCCTTAGAGTCTTTTGAATGCATTTGGGTCCACGCCTTGAGTCTGTTGGAATCAATAGAGACTTCATTGCGACAAATTTGACATTTGTGGGCCCATCATGCTTCTTAGCAACTCCTTTGTGTCTTTCTCGCTTGTCATGGTCACTTTCTGCTTGTGACGTGAGTGAGGACACGTGGAGGGATCTGTAAATTTGAGATTGGCTTATTGAAATAAGATTTGAAACTAATTAGTAGCTAAGGGGGGCACAGATGCAGACACGTGGTAGCTTCCGCTGCATTGGGTCAAGACATGCGGCGGGTTTTGCTCTATGAAGCTTTCTTCAAAACTGTGTCTCATATCGTGACACTTGGCAGCTTCCACAGCCCTCTGAGGCTCAAACCTTTCCCGAAGGGAACTTTCCCTTTGGGGTCTTCTTAGTGGCCTTTGGCTTTGACTCTTCGGTGGGGCTATCATCCCCTTCATTTCCTTTGACACGTGGTGCTTTTCGCTCTTTGAACAAGTGCCACATGGCGTGTTCCACAAGAACAGGTGAGGACACATGGCATCTTTCACTATTGACACTTGGCAGCATCTGCCTTCTTAGGCCTTTGTGACATCATAGAAATGTTTGGGGCTCAGTTGGGCTCTCGCAGATGATGACACTTGTTGGCCTCCGCCAATCTCTACAAGGGACACATGGTGCGGTTCAAATACATTTTTTAGTCATGTAAATGCAGACACTTAGCGCATTTCACTTACTTTTGAGACTTACTCAGGCCCCGCCATGGTCTTTAACGAAAACAAGAAGTAGAAGAAAGAAGCCGTGGATAATGACACTTGTCAGTTTCCACTGGGCTTTGGAGGGGACACGTGGCACATTCCGCTACTCTTAGATGAATACATTGGGGACTTCTACAATTGCCACTTGTTTCCCTCCACGAAACATAGGAAGAAGCTTTATCGAAAGGGACTTCACAGCTTATAAGGAACTTTTGAGAAGTGAATGCTGACACATGCCGCGTTTCACTGAGTTACAACGCTGACATGTGGCGTGATCTGAATATTTATAGCACTTGCATGGATGCAGACATGTGGCAGCTTCCAATGAGTTTTAAAAAAGGGACACATGGCACGTTCTGCCACTTCTCTGAAACAAAACATAAAGGGGCTCGGCTGATGACACTTGGCAGCATCTGCCTGACTCTTTCTTTTGCATGTATCCTTCCTTAACTGAGGCAACCTTTGAATTGCTTGAACCTTGATGAAGCGCTTGACCCGTTTGAAGCTTGCTACCGATATTGAACCTTGAACCCGTTGAACTTTAAACCAAAGTGGTTCAAGGTTCAACGGTTCATTGGTTCATTCAAATAGAATATTGCCGATGACCCTTTTTCAGTTGAACCTGTCATGAAAGTGTCCAAGTGCGAAAAACTAGTCCCTTTTGATTGAACTCGCCCGTAGAAGCCTTTGAACCTGTTGAACCTGTTAGTCCCTTTACCAAAAAGTTTGAGAAAATGATGAAATTGAATGTTTCAGAACAAATTTTTGGAAAGGGGATAAACAATTTTGGCCATGCAGGACCAAAATAGTCCTATGTTGTCTAAAAAATGAGGAATCACTTTTCAAGGACAACACTAGCAAGGCAAAAAAATCAATAGGCATGTACACATAACTTATGAAATAATAACCTATATTGATTTATATTAAATGCATTAGATAATTACATACAAGATCATAAATAAACCTCAAATCATAATTGGATTTGACATTCAAAATTAAAAAATCTAAAAAAAAAAATTGACTTATTATTTTTAGTAAATTTTACAAGCAAGCTCGAGCAACTCTAAAAATCTCCACATATCTCCTAAACACTAAAATTAACCTGACAGATGAATTTGAAATGAATTTCATTTTTGGCTATAAAAATATGCTAATTCTAAAAATAGAAAAAACCCCAAAAAAATATTAAAATTCAATTTCGGGCCCTCAAATGGTCATGTATGGCCTCTGAAAAGTTTTAAAAATGTCTCTAAGAAGATAATGCCATATATGGTTGCATCAAAAAATTTGCGATGGTCATTTTGGCACAAATGAGATTTCAAACATATTTATGGATCAAAATTTATGGCCTTTGGAAGTTTGGACTTTGCATCATACCTTGAGTTCCACGAGCATTGAATATGATATAAATGGTACACCATGTGACCCTGTATCAAATTCTGACCCATCCTTTATTGATACTTCCCATCCATAATATAACATCCCTCTACCACCTAATACAAGCACTTCCCATGCCCTCCCATTGATTTCATAATTGGTTAGTTTTTCCAAGTTTAAAATATTTAGAAAATACTAAAAAAATCATATAATAAAAAAATTAAAAAAAAACATTCAAATATTCAAAAATATAAAATCAAGACATGATCATGACATGATTGCTAGTACACATTATTTAGATATGTTATTTATCACATGTTTGATAAATAGCATATTATTTGCATATAAACACGTATTTCACTATATCTAAGTGGTGTGTAGGACATACAATTTACACATGGACATACATATGTTGGTTTTTCCTCTACACAAAAACTATGCCAATACTAGGGGCATCCTATTCCATAGATTTAAATAATACAATTTATATATTTATGTGACCTTTTTACCATGTTGATCCACCTATATAGATTACACATGTCTTTCTAGTTACTCATTTTTTACATAGTGATAAATGATATTCCATTTTACTATGATGTGAAATTGATACATATGGAGGTTGTAGACTAGTTTCTTATTCAATTCCCAATTGATTTTATTACTCTTGTACATGACAGGTTACGTTTTTGTGACTATTGTGTGTGCACTTGGCCTAGCTTGATATGACATCCTCGATGTTCATTTTTAAAAAAAATTAATTGTCCTCACGCATGGGGCCCTTGGCCTTATTTTTTGCAACATTTATTTCCCCTTGTATGAAGTGATTGGCCTATGTGTGACATTAACAATTATGTTTTTTGATCTTTTTAACATTGAGGGGTTCCATGATCTATATCATGCACTATTACTTCATAGTCTTATTCAATTACACTTCTTCTATGTGCTTCATTGATAATTTTTTCTCAATATGACGTTTATAACATCTAAATTCCATATGTTGCATGCATGCCTTGATTAATGCATACATTATTATGATGACATGTTATCCATATGGTAATACATGATGTTATCTTTATACATGACATGATATAGTTCATTATTATTTTAAGATGGGTGACTTACAAGATACATCCATCATCTCCAAAGGGGGGCATTATAATGGGCTTGTCATATAGACATAAGCCTTCATGAGTAGAAAATCAAAGATAGTACATGTTTCACATATTATAGAGATTTATATGGTTTAGATATTTGATTATTCAAATACATAAAAGAGAATAACACATTGATATAGGGTACACACACATATGTCATGCATTTACATTCACTTGAGAGACACTTGAGCACATATTTATACACACTTAGGTGTATATGAATGGGAATTTGTACAACATTTTATAGGAACATAGTGACACATTTTCACATACACATATATTTGAGTTATATGTTGTTAAATTTATCATATAGTTGCACATCATTCTCTAAAAGTTGGTATACATTCAAGGGGAATGATATTAGTTCATGCACATATACACAACAACATAGTTATATTTGAATAGAAAATGGTATTCATTCCACTTCATATTTGTCATATTTATGATCATGATGTGGGCATGGACATGGTCCATTCTCTTTCAATCATACATTATATTCTACATTAAGTGAAACTGCACAATCAAAACCTACATACATGATGGGGGCTTGAACATTGTTCACTCCTTTGTGATCATGCTTTGTTGTTTTTAAATGAATCAAATTAGTGAAAAATATTAAATTTTAATCTATAAGCCATCCATAGTTGTTGATTCAATTTTGAATGAGCCTTTCCTAATCGACTCTCTCATTAACTTGTGTAGTGATCTCTTTGAGTTTAAACTAGATTCATAGTTCTCTTTATCTTGTTCCTACATAGCTATTTTTGTTAGTAAATTGTGTAATTTTCTCCACATTCATGAGGGTTGGGGCATATATGTTCCTTCCCAACTCAAGATCCTACATAGTTACACACATTTTTTACATGATCACTTCAGCTCTCCAATGCTTCAATGAGAAAGAATAATCTCCAACAAGATGTGAAGGCAACATGGCTTTCACCAACACACAAGTGTACTCTAACCCTTTCTCTTTCAATTTTCATATTTCATATTTCACATATAGGCATTGATTACACATTCATTTTAGGTTTGCATGGATATATTTTTTACATTGGATCCATCTCCCAGAAGGCAAAGTGTATTATACACACTCAAGTACATTTTATCTTTTTTACTCTAGCAATTCCATTACTAGAATAAAAGAGGGGAATTCGTAGATACTAAAATATGGTATTTGATACTTGAAAATGATAATATTGACACACATTTACCATACATTACTTGAACACTAAAAAAAATCCTAATTATCCATCCTCTTACAATTTCATGTTATTTTATGATTCAACCCTTACATTTTGGTGTTAAACACCTATAAAAACCTCATTTTTTGTTTCAAACCTGCTAAATATCCTGCACAAACATCTACAGACTCTTGGTTCAATCTAGTTATACATGGGTTAGTTCCACCAATTATTATTTTTATTGACAGTGGAAAATGATCTGCGTTGGTCAAAACCAACCCACTCCTAGTAACTTCTATTTTATAGAATCAAACCCATCCATATGGTCGGTCCATAATTTTAATGTGGCAATGGCATGATTAATTATTCAATTGGATCCATATCCATCTATAAAAAAATCAAGGTCTCATTCAAATGGGACTTGTCACTTATTTGTGATGCATCACTATTACACATTGAGATAATCTACCCTATTCTTCCATTTTCATTCCTATCACTAGGATATTTCACAAGCTAAGTTTAAATCACTCAAAACCCAATTCAAATAAATCATTGTGAAGTATCAATACCAATAATTATATGTATACACACAATGAAGGATCACAATTTGACAATCATATTAGGTGGGAGAACTACATGTGGCTTGATTTCCCTTATTGAAGTATTGGAATTGAAAGAAACTTAAAATCATCAAGTGATGGTGATTGAATCCATCTCAACCCATTAATATTCCCTCATTTTTGTAGGTTTTTATACCTCACAATCACATCTAAGGTTTCAAGTCAAAGGGGATTGATTTATGCATATGTGTGCATTATCAAGGTTCAAGATCATAAACACAAAGTAAGAAAAGATAATTTCAAGTGATTGTACAATCACTATGCCAAACTTTCACATAGGTTAGTTTGACCAAAATTATAATGATGAAAAGTATGGTGGTTGAAGAAATATAATTTAAAGACTTAATATCAGTATTTTACATTCATATATATGTTTGAATGCCATATTTATTGATCAAAATTATATTTCAAAGTTTCTATCTTAATTAAATTAATCTAACTCATTAATCTAAATTAAGATAGAATGGTAATTTAACTTAACCTAATTTATAATATAAAAATGGATTTTACAAGGATGCTCTCAAATTATCATCCTTTTCAAAGAGATTGAGGTATCCTAACCTACTTTATAATAACAATTTATAACAAAATTGATACCAAGGGTGGTTGTCTATAATCACCCTTTTTACTTTAGGCTTGGTGATGGAAGCTTCAATATGTGATGGAAGATTTGGTAATGGACCAATGGATGATATGTCATGTTGATCAAAGGTGGGTTAGAGATCATTTAAAAAGGATGATAATTCAAGATAATCCTTGTAATCTCTATAGCTCCTCTTGCAATGCATTAATTTTTTTGTAGTGCTCTAAAACCCATTTATGTCACAACATTTCTCCCAACATCACCACATTTCCTTCATGGAGGCATTTTTATTTATACAATAAACCCACAACCTTAGGTCCTAGTGCAAACTGCGTCATGATCGGCAATCTATCTACACACTCATTAACTATGGTTCTAATACGACTTGATGAAGGGCTACTCCACCCACCTTTCACACATGCTACACAATAATAGAGATTCTCACAAAAAAAAGTGCAAAAATAAATCAAACATATTTTATTTATAAGAAGATACAATACTAAAACAACATGGTTGCATCACCATAAATAAAATTTTAAACCTATCAGATTTCCTACAAGTTGGAGCCACAATATGCACTAATGAAACTGCCAAGTCCAAAAATTCATTGAAATAGCCACAAAGATGCTCCTAGAATGAAATCATGGTGTATTAATACACAAGAGGCCCAAGAATGATGCCAAAATAAATATTCCTTGATTTAGGGAAAGGTGACATGAGTTAGAAAAGGCAACTAGTCCCCATCTTTATCCACTTGCCCAATATTCACTTAGATCTTGCTTTTTCCCTCTTTAGTTTTTATTTTTGAATATGCCCAAATGTGACCCACTTAACTTGAGGATAAGCATACAACATAACTTAGTAAGTTTCCTTGAAACCTTATCATTATCCTCTCCTAGATAACCATGCCAAAAATTAGAAAATTTCCTTGGAAACTCATCATTAACCTCTCCTAGATAACCATGCTCAAAATTGGTAAGTTTCCTTAGGAACTCATCATTATCCTCTCCTAGATAATGATGCCAAAAATTAGTAAGTTTCCTTAAAAACTCATCATTCACTTCACCTATAAATCCATGCCCCACTTTGGTGGGAAATTATCTTGAGTTGATTCTTTCGCCAAAGGCTTTATTTTTTATTTCTAGAGCTTTGTGTAAAATTTCACGTTCATACATGCACAAAATAAAAGTTTATTATAAATAGAAGGTTTTTATTTTTAGCCTTCAACAAATTCTGATAGTCTTAAACTACTGTAAACTTCAACCTATGCTCTAACTAAAGTAAAAAGCCTAAAAAAAAAATTCAAAGCAACATTGTGTGTGTGTGTAATTTTTAGCGTGATGCAAGATTACCCTTACACCCTGGATGCTCCTGCATTAGGTTTGATGATGTTAGGGAAAATTACTATATGAATTAAGGATGGATTAGAGATGATTAGGGGTGCATTAGGGATGAATTAGGGATGATTAAGAATGATTAGGGTTGAATGGTGATAATTAGAATGGTGAATGGTGGATTAGATGATATTAGATTGGTGACGATACTAGGTTGGTGGAAGTGATATGTCCATGTACAATAAATTTTTACTCTACGTTGTATTCAATTTTTAGTCACGCATTGCAATTTTGGTTCCCACATACCTTGGTCATAGCGGCGAGTTGAAGCAAAGCACGGGTTCATTTTCTGTCTAAGTGTCAAACTGCAGCGAAAGCTGCCAAGTGGCATAGTCTGAGCACGAGTTCTTTCTCCCCCTTTTGTTTCCTTTGCTTCATTTTTTCCCAAGTATTGAAAAGTAGTGGAAGCTACCAAGTGTCACTTTCTGAAACACAGAGCCATCCAACTGGCATCGTCCGAGACACTTTCCATAATTTTCAAGAGAGTTGTGGATCGTGCCATGTATCCAATAATAGCTAAGAAAAATGCACCATGTGTCAGCATCCGCGTCTCACATTGGCACCCGCATTTCATCTATTTTTCAGTGAAAGGGTTTCAATAAGCTGAGCAGTAGAATCAGGCAAAAAGTGCCAAGTGTCAGTCACAAAAGGCCCTGGACTACTTTTTTAGAGGAAAGCAGAAGTCACCACATGTCAACTTTTGAGAGATAGTCAGTTCAAAGCCTGGGTTCAATGCAATGGTTCAACATTTTGGGTTAAATACCTTGGTTAATGTGTAAATGGCACACAGTGTTGAACTATTGAACCATTGAACCATTTTGGTTCATCAGGCAGTTCAAGGGAGTGTCCCACAATCCAAAGGGGCCAGTACCTTTTCAAAAGGTAGAAAGGTGTCATTTCATTTTGTTTAAGTGTTGAGGAGAAGCGGAAAGTGCCAAGTGTCACTCTCTAAGCCCCTTCCTACTTCGTTCCCAAAAGAAGCAGAAGATGCCACATACCCCTAGTAGGAGAAGCGAAAGATGCCACGTATCTTCCCAAGAATAGCAGAGGCTGCCACATGTCAACTTCCAAGAGATCATCTTTGAGCTTCATTGCCAAATAAAAATTGTGGTGGGTCTCGGGTGTTATTTCAAAGGTCTGTGACAGCGCCAAGTGTCAACATGTGAAGACTGCCATGTGCATCCATCCCCTTTTAAAAGTCACTCGGGCAAGGAACGTAGTGATTTTTATTTTGTTAAAATTGCTAATTATTGAAGAAGTGGATTGTGACAGGTGTCGAAGGTAGAGCGTTCTTGAGCTAAATATAGAAAAAGTGGAAAATGTCGTGTGTCTTCGATAAATCAGGCAGAAAGTGCCAAGTGTCATTCTCCGATGCCTTCTAAGAAATAAAGAGAATTTTTAGAAATTGACTAAGTGTCCTCTTCCATTCCAACAGAACAAAGTGTTATGTGTATCTATTATAGAAAAGTGAGATGAAGGGAAAATCGGTGGGAGTTATTCCTGGTAGATGGAATAGTTCGCTAGGTAGATTTATGGAGCCTACAAACATTAAAAGGGTCGTCTGTTTGTCCCCTGAGGGCAGAGGCAGAATAGATAGTTGAGCGGCTAAGTAGGTGATGAAATAAGAAATTTAGGTGCAAAAGGAGGTACTAGTCATGAATCGCCATGCCATAGTTAGGTCAGTTCTTGATAAGACCAAGATGCATCCAAGGCATTGAAATCACCGTTTGTTTGTCCCCTATGAGTTAAGGGTAGAGTACAATTGCGTGGGAAAGGAAGTGATGGAAGGAGACATCCAAGGCTATAAAAACAGAGGATCAGTTTGCCAATAAAGGGAGAGACTTTTATATAGTTTTAGACTTGCTAGAGTTTTTGACTAAGTAGTATCATTTGCTTTTGTCTCATTTTCTTGAGTTGTAAAGTTGATATAACTCTGCATGTTTTTGTGCCTTTTATGTGGCTGAATGAATTAAGAAGATTGAACTCTATGCCTTGGTTGATATTATCTGTGTCATTTGCAAAATTAGTCTATACTGTAGATTTTCTGGAGTTGTAATTAGGAATGTCATTTGATTTTGTCTTGTTTTCTTGAATCAGAAGTTCTACATAACTGTACGTGATTTTTGTGCCTCTTATGTGATTGGAAGATTCTTATAAGAAGACTGAACCCTATGCCTTTGTTGACATTTTTGTATCCCAGCAAAATAAGTCTCTATTGTGAGCCTCTGTTTCTATTGTCTTAATCTTTTACATTGATCATGCACTTATCTGCTCTTAAATGTAATTGAATCCTACATATAGTCTCACTGTGCTCAGGTTAGGATTAGGAATACACTCAGGCGCATCACCATAGTTAGGTTTCATTTCCTACATTTGCATTTCTATTTAATTTCTTGTCCCTTTTCCCCCAAACACTTGATATAAAAGAAGAGACCAGCTTCTCTAAAATCTGGAGGTTGTTTCAAGCCACAATATCCCACAGCTTGAAACTTCCCATTGTTAATTAATTAGAATCAAGTGCAATTTTATGCATCAACAATTTTTGGCACGCCCGATGGGACCAGTCTTGAAGTTTCTTTCAAGACCATATGAACCAGAGAGCTACGAGGAGTCAGAGCTGTGGACCAATCACCAGATCGCAATATTCTACAAATCTAGGTATTCTTTTACCACCTCAGGTAATTAGTCCAAGAAGAAGAGCTAACCAGTTTGTACCAATACCAAACATGGGAGCCCCTTAATCCTCCCAACACCACTAGCTATTTGGGATCCTATCCCAGTAAATGCTCTAAAAGCTCTGCCCAAATTTAGTGGGCAAGACTTAAAAATGCCTGCAGAACATCTTCAAGATGTATCAGATGTTTGTGCCATACATGTTGTCACACAACAAAATATGTCCATAAGGTTATTAGCAGCTTCATTCAAAGGGAAGGCTTTAGAATGGTATCGGTCTTTGACCCCAAATACCATATCTACATGGGACCAGCTTGGAGATCTATTTTTTGAAATATTTGCAGAGAAGGGTGATAAGTCTTCTTTGTTATAATAGTTAATCACCATTCAAAGGGGACCTCAGGAGGACATGACTGACTTCAACCCCAGATTTCAAAAAACTTGGGACAGAATCCCTGCTACAGCTAGGCCACCACCTGGTATGGCCTTAGTGTTTTATCTCAAGGCTTTGAATTTAGATATATCTATTATGATTCAGTCACTAGGAGGACACACTTTGCCAGGGGATTATGAGTATGTGGTCAGAGCTAAGAATCATTTAATAGATGCTGTAAAGTTACCTCCAAGGCCTCCCATGCCTATGTTCCCAAAAATTTCCTTGCCCTTACCTCAAGAAGTTTCTAAAGCTGTAAGCCCACCTGTGTCTATGTAAACTTACCCTCAGTCATCTGTGAAAGAATCTGCCTCTGCTCGGTCATCTAAGATGGATGATATCAAGAATATCCTGAGGACATTTTCCAATGAGCTGATTAATATAAAGAGGCAACAAAACACTTTCCCTAAGCCCCCTTATCAAGGCTATCAAGGAAACAAGTTTTCATCCCAACCAAACCCATATCAAGGTCTTCCAAAACAAACTAACCATTAGCCAACAAATCAATTAGTTGTAGTTCCCACACCCTCACAGACCATTCCTCCCAACTCAAATAGGGAGATGGTTCCAGGTCAGAATAATTATGTGGATGATACTAATGCTTGGTGTTTTCCTTGCAACGATGCTCATACCCATAGAGATTGTCCTAGGGGTAATCTGCAACAAAGGGTGGCAAAATAGAGAAGGATGGATGGTCAATTTTACAGTACTAGAAACAATCAAGCCTACCAGTCTCTCGGTATGTAGAATTCAATCCTAGTGGCTCAAATGTAGGGAACGTCCTTGCAAAAAGAGAAAGAAATAGCCCCAGAACATGCTTTGTAGTCATGGGTTGAAGATGAAGAATCAATTTTCTTGAATGAAGCATCTACCTCCCAAATGCCAGTGGTGCAATCTAATTATTACACCAGATCAAAGAGGAGAATGGTGGAGCAGCTCGAGATTGTAAATGGACAAGTCATGAATAATCCTCCATCTCAAGGTCAAAGAAATGCTATTGTTAGAAAAGAAGTGCCTCAACTGGTGCAAGATCATGGGAATCCTCCCCAGATTCAAGAAAGAATGAGGTATCCTTATGTCCAAAAAACTCAGCCTTTGGGACCAATCAATGTAGTAGACCAATTGAAGAAGACTCCAGCACAAGTGTCAATATGGGACATATTGGCTATTCCTAAACAGAAGACACTGCTACAAGAAGCTCTACAAAGCCAAGCAGTGCCCAAAGGTGTTGTTACCAAAGAAGGACTTGCTAGAAAGGAAAAGCTCAAAGGCACAGTTCCTCAACAGACAACAGCCTTGGTGAACGATGCAGCACAAGTAAGTAAATCCAAGCCAGAGCCTTTCTATTTGACTATGATAGTTGGAAAGACACTCTTGCATAATGCATTAATATATTCAGGTGCTAGTACAACTATAATGCCCAAGCAAATATCTGATGCTTTGAAAATAACGTATGAACCCCTTGCAAAGGCAGTTATGCAGCTAGAGTGCAAAATAGTACAAACCGTAAGGAGAATCAAACAACTCCCATTGAAGTTATACACATGTCCCAACATAATTGTTAACCAAGATATAGTTGTCACAAATATACCTCCTATTTTTGGTTTATGTTTATCCAGAGACTTTACAGCAAAAATAGAAAAATATATGTCTCTTGACTGGTCTCACCTCATCCTGAGAACCAGGTACGGTTTGAAGATGAAAATTTTATTTGAACCATTGTCAAAGGACCATATCACCAACGAACCAACAAAAATATTATAAGTAGATCATGCCATGTTAAATAAAGAAGAAAGGATTTTTGTTGAAGAGTTAGGCAACTGGACTGAGCATGATCAAGAAGAAGAAAACAGCCAGTTGTTGGCTATGATGCATAGCGACCCGTATGGGAACTATGACTCTACTAGTTTGGGCACATACATCATTTTTGATGAGGACCAAGCAATCCCACATGTTATAAGGAAAGAGGCACCTAATGCTCAAGATTCAGAGGTCTGGACTTTGAATTTTGATGGGGCTAGAAGTAAACATGGTGCTGGAGCAGGAATTTGTCTTACTGCTCCAAATGGTGACAAAATTTTAAGGGCTATCTTATTCCAATTTGCTTGCACTAATAATGAGTATGAATATTTAGTACATGGGCTCCTATTATCCAAGAAAAAGGGAATAAAAAACCTAAAAGTAAAAGGAGATTCAAAATTAGTAGTAAAGCAAATACAATAAAAGGCAGCAACCAAGAATGTGAGAATGAGATCCTACAGGCATAGGATTTGGGATTTGATAAAAGATTTTGAAGCTTTCAATATTGAGATAATCCCTAGAAGTCAAAACTCTGAGGCTGATAGGATGGCCCATATTAGCTCACAGTTTAACCCAGCAACTGGCCTATTGGTTAACAATGAGTCAGTAAAAGTTATAGTGAGGCCGACCATCCCAGACAATGATAAAAATTGGCAAGTGTTTGAAAATGATGCTCATGTAGTCTCTTTCTTACAACAATCAAATGAGTTTGTTGATCAGTTGCAAACTAAAATTGAAGAGGCATATGGTGATCAAATTATACAATTGAGGACTAATAAGCTCCCCAAGGGATTGATCACCTTAGAAAACTTGTTTGACCCAGAGGATGTAAGCCTGGAAAAGAAAAGGTTCCATGTAGATAAAGTAGACTATTCTAAAATGGAGGTGAGTGACGGGAAAAGACTAAAAGTTGGGAATTCCACAACTCAAGAAGAGAAGGAAAGACTAATCGAATTGTGCCAGAGATATGACAGAGTCATAGTTTGGAGCTATGAAGACCTTCATAGATACAATAGAGACATTATCCAGCACACAATAGAATTGACTGAAGGATCCAAGCCCATCAGACAAGAATAGAGGCTAGTAAATCCAAGGATCGAGCCTCTAATGGTAGATGAGTTACAGAAACTTTTAGATTCTAAAATAGTATTTCCAATCAAGCACTCAACTTGGGTATCAAATCTAGTCCCAGTTAGGAAAAAGAATGGAGATGTAAGACTATGTGTAGATTTCAGAGATCTAAATAGAGCATCTCTAAAAGACCACTATCCCTTGCCCTCCATAAAAAAAATTCTACAAACTATGGCTGGATCAGAGAGGTTTTCTTTACTTGATAGTTTCTCTGGATACAATCAGATTTGGCTAGCTGAGGAAGACTGGTACAAAACTGCTTTCACTACCAAATGGGGAACATTTGCCTATGCAAAGATGTCATTCAGCCTATCAAATGCAGGAGCCACCTTCCAAAGATTTATGGATATAGCCTTTGGTGAGCTTATAAATAAGATCATCCTGGTCTATCTGGACGACCTCACTATTTTTTCAAAGAATGCTGATGATCATTTTGATCATTTAGAATCTGTCTTCAATAAATGTCAAGATTTTGGGATATCATTGAATCCCAAGAAATGCATCTTTGTTGTACCTCAGGGTAAATTGTTGGGACACATAGTTTCTAAAGAAGGATTTTCTATAGATCCTAAGAGAATCATAGCTATAATGAACCTACCGCTTCTAGTAAATAAAAAGGCAATTCAATCCTTTTTAGGGAAGATCAATTTTGTCAGTAAATTCATATTTGATTTTGTAGGCTTGGTAAGACCAATGACACTCTTGCTGAAGAAAGATCTGGTCTTCAAATGGACTATAGAAGGAAGACAAGCCTTTGAGGAGGTCAAGAAGGCTATCTCAGCAGCCCCAATGCTTAAAAATCCAAATTTTTTCAAGCCCTTCGTAATGTATGTCTATGGAGGAGAGTCAAGTATTGTTGTTGTCTTGACTCAAAAGAACGATAGGCTAGAGGGGGAACACCCAATAGCCTTTTTCTCGAGAACTCTTAGGGATTATGAGATCAAGGACAATTTTATGGAAAGACAAGCCTATGCCATGGTAAAAGCCTTCAAGAAATTCAGCCATCTGATATCAGGAAACAAAATTATGATACTTGTAGCTCACACAAGTGTCAGGGAATACATTATGGAGGGAGAAATTACTGAGAAAAGAGCCAATTGGATCACTAAGATCCTTGAATATGATGTAGAGGTCAGACCCACCAAGCTAGTAAGAGGCAATGGTCTGTGCCAATATATAACCCAAGAGCTTGGAAAGATGTTATCTGAGGAAGCAGATGCAAAAGGAGAGATGGAAATGGTGCTAAAATTACAAGAGGTTGATCAGGAATCCTGGGTCACAAGCAGGATTCAATTTATGAAAAATGGGATTTATTTGAGAAAACTCCCTCGAAACAAGAGGAGATATTATAGGATACAGGGAGTTCATTTTGTTTTAATTGAACAAGTCCTTTTCAGAAGAAACTCTGATGGAAAATTGTTAAGATGTGTAGAACAGGCTGAAGCTAAGAGAATACTACATGAAATGCATCATTGAATATCAGGGGGGCATTTTTTTACAAAGACCACAGCCATAAAGATAAGTGAGGTAGGATATTTTTGGCCTACTTTATTTGTAGATTGTTATCAGTTGGTTAGAAAATGTCAATCCTGCCAGTATTATATGGGGATGAGGAGGAATGCAACCATGCCCCTTAGTCCTATAATTGTGGATAAACCTTTTGCTCAATGGGGTCTTGACTTCATTGGAATGATAAATCTAGTGTCCAGTATGGGTCACAAATGGATATTCACTGCCATAGAATATTTCACCAGATGGACCGAGGCAGTCCCACTTAAGGAAGCAACAAAGAATGTGATCCTAGATTTTCGAGGGGGTATCACTACTCGCTTTGGGGCTCCTCACACCATCATTTCAGAAAAGTGAGGTAGGAGATTTTTGGCCTACTTTATTTGTAGATTGTTATCAGTTGGTTAGAAAATGTCAATCCTGCCAGTATTATATGGGGATGAGGAGGAATGCAGCCATGCCCCTTAGTCCTATAATTGTGGATAAACCTTTTGCTCAATGGGGTCTTGACTTCATTGGAATGAAAAATCTAGTGTCCAGTATGGGTCACAAATGGATATTAACTACCATAGAATATTTCACCAGATGGACTGAGGCAGTCCCACTTAAGGAAGCAACAGAGAATGTGATCCTAGATTTTCTAGGGGGTATCACTACTCACTTTGGGGCTCCTCACACCATCATTTCAGATAATGCTAGGGCATTCTTGGGGTCTAAAGTATCCGACTTTGCCTTGAGACATGGAATATATCTGAAAACTTCATATAACTATTACCCTTAAGGTAATGGTCTGGCAGAATCAACCAACAAGAACCTGATAAGACTCATCAAAAGAGTAGGGGTTGATCATCACAAAGAGTGGCATAAAGTGCTTAATCTAGCATTATGGGCTGATCAAATCATGCCTAAGCAGGTGATCAAAATGTCCCCATATGAATTGGTGTATGGAAAGTCTGCTATGATTCCCCTAAGTTTGGAAATCCCTACTTTCTAGCTAATCAAACAAATTGAAATTGAAGAAAATGGCCCCATGCAGGTCAGACTCACAGAACTTTTGGAAGTTCAAGAAAAGAGGGATATAGCCCATGATTCATTGATTAAGCATCAGGGAATGGTTAAGAACTATTTTGATAAAAGGACTTCAAATCCTAATTTTGATGTAGGCTCAATTGTTTTGAAATGGGATGCAAGGGCCACCAAGCCGGGTCAGCATGCCAAATTTGAAGCATTATGGACTGGCCTATATAAAATTTGCGCGTGCAAGCAGAAGAATTCATTCGAGCTAGAGTCGATGGAAGGAGAACCTGAAGAGATTCTTATAAATGGAATCTATTTGAAGCATTTCAATTGACTTAGGTCTCTAATGTATTATAGTTAGATAGTTTCCCTTTCTCGCATTATTTTTTCATTGTTTTCCTACTTTTCTTTTCAAAATAAGTGTTTTAAACACATGTCGACGGCTCTTTGAAGCTGTAATTTTTGCAATTTTGATCTAGCGGGAGGTGGAGTTTTATTTTTGAGCAGGCTCAAAAGTCATGAGGGTTGCCAATAACTATAGAGTAAATTTTTACTCTACGTTGTATTCAGTTTTCAGTCGCGCACTGCAATTTTGGTTCCCACATACCTTGGTCGTAGTGGCAAGTTGAAGTAGAGTGCGGGTTCATTTTCTAAGTGTCAAAGTGAAGCAGAAGCTGCTAAGTGGTGTAGTCTGAGCATGAGTTCTTTCTCCCCCTTTTGTTTCCTTTGCTTCATTTTTTCCTGAGTGTTGAAAAGCAATGGAAGCTGCCAAGTGTCACTTTTTGAAACACAGAGCCGACCAACTAGCATCGTCTGAGACACTTTCCATAATTTTCAAGAGAGCCATAAATCGTGCCACATATCCAATAATAGCTAAGCAGAATGCACCACATGTCAGCATCCGTGTCTCACATCGGCACCTGCGTTTCATCTATTTTTTAGCGAAAGGGTTTCAATAAGTTGAGCAGCAGAATCAGGCAGAAAGCGCCAAGTGTCAATCGCAAAAGGTCTTGGACTAATTTTTTAGAGGAAAGCAAAAGTCACCATGTGTCGAATTTTGAGAGACAGTCAGTTCAATGCTTTGGTTCAATGCAATGGTTCAATGTTTTGGGTTCAATACCTCGGCTAATGTGTAAATAACACACAGTGTTGAACCATTGAACCATTTTGGTTCATCACGCAGTTCAAGCGAGTGTCCCACAATCCAAAGGGGCCAGTACCTTTTTAGAAGGTAGAAAGGTGTCATTTCATTTTGTTTAAGTGCCGAAGAGAAGCAAATGGTGCCAAGTGTCACTCTCTGAGCCCCTTCCTACTCTGTTCCCAAAAGAAGTGAAAGATGCCACATGCCCCTAGTAGGAGAAGCAGAAGATGCCACGTATCTTCCCAAGAACAACAGAGGCTGCCACGTGTCAACTTTTAAAAAACCATCTTCAAGCTTCATTTCCAAATAAAAATTGTGGTGGGTCCCAGGTGTTATTTCAAAGGTCTGTGACAGCGCCAAGTGTCAACATGTGAAGACTGCCATGTGCATCCATCCCCTTTTAAAAGTCGCTCGGGCAAGGAATGTGATGAGTTTTATTTTGTTAAAATTGCTAAGTATTGAAGAAGCAGATTGTGACAGGTGTCAAAAGCAGAGTGTTCCTGAGCAGAATATAGAAAAAGTGGAAAATGTTGCGTGTCTTTGATAAATCAAGCGGAAATCACCAAGTGTCATTCTCTGATGCCTTTTAAGCAATAAGGAGAATTTCCAAAAATTGACTAAGTGTCCTCTTCCATTCCAATAGAACAGAGTGTTTCGTGTATCTATTACAGAAAAGTGGGATGAAGGGAAACTCGGCAAGAGTTATTCCTGGTAGATGGAATAGTTCATTGGGTAGATTTATGGAGCCTGCAAACATTAAAAGGGCCGTTTGTTTGTCCCCTAAGAGCGGAGGCAGAATAAACAGTTGAGCGGCTAAGTAGGTGATGGAACAAGAAATTCAGGCGTGGAAGGAGGTACTAGTCATGAATCACCATGCCGCAGTTAGGGCAGTTCTTGATAAGACCAGGATGCATCCAAGGCATTGAAAGTGTCATCTGTTTGTCCCCTGTGAGTTAAGGGCAGAGTAGAATTGCACGGGAAAGGAAGTGATGGAAGGAGACATTTGAGGCTATAAAAGCAGAGGATCAGTTTGCCAATAAAGGGAGAGACTTTTATATAGTTTTAGACTTGCTAGAGTTTTTTACTAAGTAGTATCATTTGCTTTTGTCTCATTTTCTTGAGTTGTATGGTTGATGTAACTGTGCATGTTTCTATGCCTTTTATGTGGCTGAATGAATTAAGAAGATTGAACTCTATGCCTTGGTTGATATTATCTGTGTCATTTGCAAAATTAGTCTATACTGTAGATTTTTTGGAGTTGTAATTAGGAATGTCATTTGCTTTTGTCTTGTTTTCTTGAATCAGAAGTTCTACATAACTATACGTGATTTTTGTGCCTCTTATGTGATTGGAAGATTCTTATAAGAAGACTGAACCCTATGCCTTTGTTGACATTTATGTATCCCAGCAAAAGAATTCTCTATTGTGAGCCTCTGTTTCTATTGTCTTAATCTTTTACATTGATCATGTACTTGTCTGCTCTTAAATGTAATTGAATCCTACATATAGTCTCACTGTGCTCAGGTTAGGATTAGGAATACACTCAGGTGCATCGCCATAGTTAGGTTTCATTTCCTGCATTTGTGTTTTTGTTTAATTTCCTGTCCCTTTTCCCCCAAACATTTGATACAAAAGAAGAGACCAACTTCTCTAAAATCTAGAGGTTGTTTCAAGCCACAATATCCCACAGCTTGAAACTTCCCATTGTTGATTGATTAGAATCAAGCACAATTTTAAGCATCAACAGTCCACATTTTCCCTCTCTTTGAAAGGGTGTTGTGACTGAAAGAAGCAAAAAAATTTCAAAAAATGTAGAGGAAGAAAGATAGGTGCACTAGGGTGGTCCTAGTGGCCTAATGGCTAAAGATATGGACAAAATCAAGTGATGATTTGGTTAAATATGATGCCCCCTTGAGAGATCATTCAGGGATGAAAGACATGAATGAACATTACAAATAAGATGAGTGTTTGAAATAGAAAAATTACGGATAAAATAGAGGGGTGGGAGCTGAAACTTAGATAGCCTAGGGGTGGGATCTCATTGTAGATCATTTATCATGGGATTCTCATGTATAGTATATGATTATGGAGATATATGTTTTTTTGGATGTTATGGATGGATGATATTAATGCACTTGATTTAAGGCTTACATGATTTGATTTGTTTTTATTTTCCCCAAGCAATGAAATGTATGAGGGGGTTGGATTGGGAATGATGTGTCTTAAAAAAATATGTTAGCTTTGATGTGGGAATAATATATCCAAGAAAAAGTGAACTTTGATGCATGAATAATATATCCCAATAAATATATGAGATTTATGTGGGAACAATATATCCTGAAAAAGCTACAATTTTGGATTTGATTGATTTTTTATTGATGTCCATGCATAACTCAAGGAGTTAACCAATTTCATGGATTGATGACATGATGATGAAATATTGTGGATTATTTGGATGATGGGTTTTATATGTTTTTTTATATGTATGTGATGGTGTGATGGAACATTTTTTCATTATTGTATGGATTTCCAATTGTTTGAACAATCTTTTTAATATAGTGTACAACATGATGCACCATGATATGGAAAACCATGATGATAATGTTGTATTATGCCATAGGACTAACATAGACATAAAAAATAAGTAAATAAACAAATGAAAAACAAAAATAACACTCACTAAAATAAAAAATTATATGTGTTGTCTCAAATCGAGTTAAAGCACAAATGTTTAGTGACTAATGAGATAAATATCCTTATTTTGCCCTAGGCAATGATATATGCAAGGGGGTTAGATTGAGAATGACATATATTGATAAAGTTTTGAGATTTTATTTGGGAACTATATATCTTGATAAAGCTATAATGATTGGTTTAAAACAAGTACTTTAATTGAAATAAGGACAAGATAAATGGCTTTTAGATTGTTGACTTTTAAGGGTTTTGGGGATTTTTCAAATTGTTTGGATTTTTTAGGTTTTCTAGTTTTTTCTATTTTTTAAATCTTATATTATTTATAGATATTTTGGTTTTTCTATTGTTTTTAGATTTTTTTGATTTATTATTGTTTTTTTATTTTTTTTAAATTTTTGATGAGGTGATAAGCAAAGGGAAAACATATTCTAGCATCAAGAATACAGGTAGTAGTGGTTGGAATGGATAAGGGGTTGAGAATGAATCTCCATGGACTACGTCACTTAAGGACCATGTGCCCCAATCATCAATGTACCCTATTGAGTATATACCAAGAGTTTTTCAAAAATAGGTCTCAAGACTTCTTCCACTTCTATATCAAGGTCAAAATGAGAACAAAGATGGGCATGATAGGATGGATATGGGGATGGTTCAAGCTATCAATGGATGGGTAAAGTGGATATGCCCCCAAATGTAGGGTACTTGTAGATAAAATATTTATTCATGATTCCATAAATTGGTTTTCATCAAGTTACTTGCCCAAGGTACCATAAGAATGGTTTTCACTTGTGGACATTTTTTCATTTTGCTCTTTTTTATTTTTTTTATTTTTTTTAATTTTTCAATGACATATGAACCTTCAAGTATGTGCTCTAGATATTTTTTAGGAAATTTTTTAATGTCTAAATCAACTTCTTCTAAACCTCTTAACTAGACTCTGTCATAACCCCTACAATAGAGGGTGAAGCTAGATAGGGTAAAGTGGGATGTGTGTTGGATGAAGGATTATTAGTGGTTGAATATAAGATTTGGAGGGATGGGATAATCATGGAGGTAAGGATAAATGGTTTGATACCAAGGAAGATAGATACCAACAATCTCACACACCATTGGCCATGCATATATGTACGAAAATTTTTACAGAAGGGAAATGGAAGCTCTCTATTCCATGGGACTAGGAGTAGCTACAATTGTGATGATTTTGAGATTATCTTATGTTCTGATATTATTTTTGACATGTGATGTGGATCCATCCTATAATTTTTCTAATACAAGGGGAAGGTTGAGTTCTTCATCTATTGACACATTAAATATTTTCTCACCAATAATCTCACTTTTATGTCCTTGATTTTGATTTTATTTGTCCAATAGTGCCTCAAAGAGGTTTTCACTAGGGAAATTTGATTTTTTAGTTTTTATATTTTTTTTTATTTTTTTATTTGCTTTGAGCAAAGAACTCTTCCTACTTATAAAAATACACTATCATGTTAAGGTTTATTTCAAATCCCTGTTTGTGATCCTCTGGTTGGATGTCATCTCGAAGTCCCATAAATTATGAAATAGTCTCATTATTTTGAAAGAGGTCCAACGGTATGCAGTATTTTTGGTCCCAGTTGATGATTTTAGGATATTAGAGGTCAATATGGATGGCAAGGATGATAGTGTCATTAGAAGGATTGGTGACAAAAGTATCCTCAAAAGATTCCCCAAAAATCTTGAAAGTGTCCCTAACATCCTCCTATTTAACATCAAGTGGTTTGTATTCAATGCCATGATATACTTTATTTTTGCACATGTGCATGAGTTATAGGGTTCCTTGTTCATGAATTCCAAGTCCTCATCATTTATATTTAATGAATTGTCACATTCAATTTGGCATAGGATACTTCTTGTTTTGAAAATAGGATGCTAATCCATCATTGTACAACCAAGTGTCATTGGAGCTTTCTATTTTCTTGTCTACAAGAGGGATATATCTTAAAAAATGATATTGATCCAAACTAATAGAATGTTGATTATGTTTTCTTGTTTAAATTGGGTTTTCCATTGATTTTAGGAGAGATATTTAGTTTTTCATTTCATGGAGAACAATTTATATTTTGTTGTCCACAAGCACCCTTTTTACTTTAGGCATGGTGATGGAAGCTTCAATATGTGATGGAATATTTGGTAATGGGCCAATGGATGATATGTCATGTTGGTCAAAGGTGGGATGGTAAAAAGTGGGATGGTCAAAGATAGAATGGTAACATACCCTAACCTACTTTATAATAATAATTTCTAACAAATAAGAACATTGATATTCACAATGATGTTATTTGACAGTGATTGAATTTGATAAAGGGTAAGTGCATGGATTTTGGGGACAATTCCATGGACATTTTTGGTAATGTGATTATATTATTTAATTAAAAAAATTGTATTATTTAAATTATGGTTTAGTAATTATCGAGCCATAATGTGATCATGTTATTAATGTGATCACATTATTATTGTTTTTAGTAATGTGATTGTGTTAATATAAATCGATCATGTTACCTATGTCAAAAAAAAAAACAAAACAAACAAAACTTGAATGCAAATTCATCATTTTTCATTCGAGTTTCCTTTGTTATCCTCACCTTCTGTGATCACATTTTATGTGAGAGACAAAATCTTCACAGGAAGCTACTAAATTCATCCCAAGAAGCCACTAATCAATGATGCCAATACATAAAAGAGGTAAGTGTTAAAAATCTACACTTTTTAACCCTAATTTTTAGTCATTTTCATTGTTTAACCCTAATTTTTAGTTGTAATTTGTTTGTTTTGATAACCCATCCTACTAACCCTCCTAACCCTCCATAGAAACCTCTTGTTCGTTATCATAACCCTCCATAAAACCCTCTTGTTCCTCTTCCTATCCTTCCACCTAACCCTTTTATAGTTCCACAAAATCCCCTAGGCAGTCAAGTGATTATAATTGACTACATTATGGGAAATAAAATTGAAATTAAAGAATTAATTGGGATAATTAGGGATTCTACTTCCACCAACCCCCACCACACCCATCTAACCAATTCCCTAGAAAAACATTATTAGGTCAAATTGACTCTATAACGAGTCAAATTGATGGATGAACTTCATATCAAGACAGTTGTAGCACTTAAATGCTAAAAAATTATCGTCACTTGAGGTGAAGAATAAAGAAATATCAGAAGCCTCCATTTGTGCTTTATTCATTGACCCAACCACTAATGCACCATTTTCGATAACTACTAAATGTTTTCTAATCCATCACTGCCAACATAATTTAATCACAGCCAATTTTTTGGATCGATCATGGATGGTGTTTGATTATCCACTGTGTAACAACCATAAGGTCCCATTGTATTTTTTTGAGTAAAATCTACTGTGAGTTTATCCTTAATGAGATTTCAAACTATTTTAATTATAGTGAGTTTCAAGGCCAAGGGAAAGGCTTTGTATAAAATTGACCAAATGTATGTTGTGTGCCTAATCAGCCTACAAGGATATATATCTAAAAGCCATTTGAGCTTGAGATTCCCTTTGTAGTCCAACAAGTCATGGAAATCAACACTCTGCATGCTCTTAATTTTCTCATTGATACACACATTCAACATATGATAGGATTTCACATACCAATGCTAGAGATACGCCACCTAGTGTGCATACCCAACCCCACCCTTGCAATTCTTGTGGAGCTATGTGCACTAGAAATTTTGATGATGATGGCACTGGTGGTTTATAGTTCTTGTCTAATATTCTTATGAGTGATAAGTTTTTGGCATGCAAATTTGGTGTGTAGATATCAACTACTACACAGATGCAAGTATATTTTATATAAATGTCGTGTTAAATTTAAGCTATATTTGTAAATTTAATTTAGCTAACAATTAATTTACATACAAATTAAATAATATATATGTCATTTTTTATGTTATAGGAGGTGACATTACCTTCATCATCATAGTCAACATTTACAGCATTTAATTTGATGTAGCCATTGTTTACATTTTTGGATCTAGTTATTGGACCATCCACTACTTCGTTTGTCTTTGTTAGGATGACACCTTTTACTTATACAAAGGTAAAATTTTGAGTTAATCTTATGCTCTATGTACATTTAGTCTATGTATATTTGCCTTGTAAGTTTAAGTTAAATTTATCTATCAAGTATCTTGATGCATAGGTGTAGGTGCAGAAGAGGTATTGATAGTGATTATTCAAGTGGAACCTTCAAGATGAATCCATTGGATAAGTTGTAGTGAAAGGTCCAAAAATACAACTTTTTGGCATTGAACAAGCAACTTCTTGAGTTCCAACTACCATTTCTGCCTTCAAGACCTCCACCTAAGAATCTATTTCTTTGATCATGTCTAGATAGGTAAATTACATGTTATCACACTACCACAACTTCCAAATCCTCTTGGAAGTGCATTTCCATTACCGTTCCAAAATGCAGAAACATTGACAACAAATGTTGTCAAAGTTTGAGGTATGGTTGCATAACTCTAGTTTTGATACTTTCTAACTAAAAATTGACACTACCAACACATCTAGGGGATGGATAACATATAGTATCAGGTTCTTGGCCTCCCATCAGGCATGATCGATAAACCCACCACCCATTATGGCTTCAAGAATGCCCTTCCCAATACAAGAAAAATGCATTTTTTTAGCCTAAGTTCAAACACATATAAAACAAAACCTATAAGTCATTTCCTAAGATTTAGTCACATCCAACCTAAGATTTAATCACATCTAACCTAAGCTTCTCTTTGCTTCAAGAATATATAATTCTCTACTGACTATGCCAACCACATGAAGGTGGAAGTTTATCTAGAACCACTAACCTACAAAAAATTGTTAGTAAGTAATTAAAAATGGAATTCATATGTACTACTTATAAAATAAAATAAATTGATTATATATATATTTGAAAAGTTAACATACCTACATATTTCAATCCAATGAACCACTAGGATCTGCTCTAACCTTGATAGTATCAAGAATAACTTCATGGTCTAACTCCCAAACTTTCCATAGTTTCATATTTAATGGCCTCCCATGATATTTTATAATTGAATATTCATTACAAGAATCAAATTTGAATAGTTTAGTATCTTCTTATGCATTTCAAACTCTTCAAACAACCATTTATTTCAATATTTTATAGGATATCATCGAAACCAAGTTTCAGTGACTACCACTAACCTAGTGTGATAGTCAATGTTTTCTCCATCTATAACTGGGGAATTTAATTTTTTCTTTCTTTTGACACACTGACATAAATAGTAATCAGTGCCCTCTTCATTATCCTCATCTACAATAACTATAAAAAAATGCCTTGTATCACAAAATACTATTTTTAGCAATAATATGAAGATATATAATGTGAATAAATTATACATAATAAAAAATAATCTACCTAACTCCACTAGATCAGATACATGGTCAAAGACATCTGATGATGTCATATTTGTAAGTTACAATGTTGTTAGAACATGATATGTATTAATTGAAACTAGAGGTTTGTAACTCCAATCATCCACCCACTTTTGTGACTCACACTCATTCCAAATAAAGTCCATGAATGTAGAATAGAAAGATGCCAAGTGTCTCGTATGAATAGTCCAAGAACTTGGATTTGAGCTACGAAATGAGTGGAGGTCACTTGAACCTGTTAGATTCATATAATCCTCATACTTTGCCTAGTGTTCTTCTTTCATTAACCATAAATGTCTATGAATAGTAGAATTTGGTTGAGCACCATGACATATGTTCTCATTACACCATTCAACCATAGTTTTTGCTTTTGTCAAATGAACACCCTCTTCAAATTTCAACTCCTCCCTTTAAATAGCCCTTTTTACACATGCTCCATCACTATCATGTTCCCCTTTTCCATGGCCAGCCTTGGTGAAACTCCAAATGTGTTCTACACTAGTGGTAACATGCATCCTTCTCAACCAATAAAACATCTATGAATTTTTGAATTGTGATGTGCAATCGTCTGACCAAATGTAATTTTAATTGAAAGTAATGTTCCTATGACTCAATTATTCATAGATCTTTTGAAAACAACCTTGCACATACTCTAAACAATCTGATCGGTCATTGTTGATATAGAAATGATACTCTCTTAATATTTTTCATTGTTTTTATGTACTATCAGGTGCATGCATGAATGTTATATTCATGAATATGGTAACTTGTGATAAGTTGTAATACTATGATTGAACTTCCATTTAGGGTTTGAATATGTAATTTTTAGTAAAATCAACTACTAAAACAATCAAACCAAGTAGGAATGTATCCTTTGCTTATCTTGAAATATTCATCCAACCATCTAGCCCTATGTGTGTGCCTTGCATACTCATAAACAACTTTCTCCCTAAATTTGACCAAAAATTCAAAAATAGGTATTTTTTATGTAATAAGCTCACACCTTTTAGATTATTTGCATATTTTAATTGATAAGTCATTGATTTATATTTGTTTAAACCAACTAATTCCTGTCTAATTACATCTGTAATCTTTTCATGGATACATTTTTTTAATTTTGTCAATCCATCACAAATGCTACAATTTTCATTTAAACATGATTTGTTGTAAAATAATTTTCCATCCAATCTTTTGTAAAATATAGTTGGAATAAATTCCCTAGCTGATTTTGGTGGTAATTCAATGTCAGAGTTCTGTAAAATGTTGTTAGCATGCAAAGTATAATGAATATGGCAAAAAATATCATTATGCATTGAAAATTCAACATGTTGCCTAAAACAAGTGGTGCATGTGTGATTTATTTTTACATAAATTTTTTTGGCCATCTCAAAATATCTTTAATAAATATAAATTTATGGATGTTTTTTTAAAAATTTAGAGTACAATTGTATTTGATTCATATCCAATAAATGTTTTGGATTCGATTCATGGTTACAACAACAAACTCTTTTTTCACTACATCTCTTGCATTGGGCAAAACTCTTATATTGTCTTTCTAAAATTTAGAAACTCTTTGAGAGTATTGGCTATAGCCTTATTCTTTCATGAAAGTCTACCAGAGAATTCCCATAGCTCATTGGTATTATATTCCTCTTCAAATTTCAACTTCTCCATTACAATATCTCTTTTTACACATGCTCCAGCACCGTCATGCTCCCCTTTTCCATGGCTAGCCTCAATGAAACTCCAAATTTGTTATACACTAGTGGTAACATGCATCTTAATCAACCAATAAAACATCTATGCATTTTTGAATTGTAATGTACAATTATTTGACCAAATGTCATGTTGATTTAAAGTAATGTTCCTATGACTCAACTATTCATAGAACTTCTGAAAATAACCTTGCACATATTTTGAACAATGTAATCAGTCATTGCTAATATATAAATGGTAATCCCTTGATATTTTATGTTGTTTCTATGTACTATTAACTACATGCATGAATGTTATATGCATGAATATGGCAACTTGTGATGAGTTGTAATACTATGATTAAACTTCCGTTTGGGGTTTAAAAGTGCAATTTTTAGAAAAGTCAACTACTAAAACAATCAAACCAAGTGAGAATGTATCCTTGATTATCTTTAAATGTTTATCCAACCATCTAGCCCTGTGTGTGTGCTTTGCATAGTAATAAAAAATCTTCTCCCTAAATTTGACAAAAAATTCAAAAACGAGTATCTTTTATGTAACAAGCTCACACCTTTTAGATTATTTGTCATCTTTTACTTGATAAGTCATTGATTTATATTTATTTAAACCAACTAATTCCTATCCAATTTCACTTGTAATCTCTTCATGGATACATTTTTTTACTTTTGTCAATCCACCATAAATGTTGTAATTTCCATTTAAACATGATTTGTTGTAAAATAATTATCCATCTAGTCTTTTGTAAAAGATAGTTTTTGATAAGATCAATAGGAAAAAGGGTCTTGAACCCTATACAAAGTATCCCCTAGGGAAAGAAGGCCTCAAATGAGCCATAAACATTACATTAATAAAATATAATCTATCTTTTATAAAAGATAGCTGAATAAACTTCTCAGCTGATTTTGATGGCAAATCAATGCCACACTCCTACAAAATGTTGTTAGTATGCAAAGTACAATGAATATGGTGAAAAACATCATAGTGAATTGAAATTTCAACATATTTTATACAATAATAAGTGGTGTATGTGTGATTTATTTTCACATAAAAATGGTTGGCCATCTCAAAATATCTTTGACAAATAGAAATTTGTGGATGTTTTTCCAAAAATTTAGAGTAAAATTATGTTTGATTCATATCTAATAAATATTTTGGATTTAGTTCATGGTTACAAGAACCAGCTCTTCTTTTCACTCCATCTCTTACATTGGGTGAAACTCTTGTATTGTCTTTCCAAAATTGAAAAAGTAACTCTTTGAGAGTATTTTATATAGCGTTGTCCTTTCATGAAAGTTTACCAGAGGATACCTATAGCTCATGAGTATCAAGTTCATTAAATCTTTCACATCTTTCAATTGCTTTCATTAATGTTTTTCTATTTATATTAAGTGTTTGTCTTATTTTTGAAACCATTCATTTTTTCCCTGTATAATCACTTACTGCACAAGTTGTAAGTATATACCAAGTAGCATTACAATCTTGGGTGCATGATTTTGGACCTACAATATGATATATATCATGCAGATTTTCAATAATTTCATTGTTTTTATCATCCATGTTAGATCTTCTTAGTCCTAATATGTACATTATAGGTCTCATCTTAATCAATTTTATCAATAAAATAAATATTTGACATCTTTGACTATCATAATCCAATTTATGAAAGAAAGTATTCCAAAATTGTTGACCCAGTATTCTTGAATGGCGATCAAACATTTTGTTATGTATTGGTTCTAAAATATTTTTTTCAACTTTAATTAAGTACTTGTCTTTTCTATGCACAATTATTAGAGGTGTTGTTAATGGTGGAATTTATTGAGAGAGTGTTTCAAAATCGTTATTACTTTCATTGTTTAGAGGTGGGATGACATTTTATTCATTGTTTATTTTTCCTTTATATGTTTCCATGAAATTTTCTTGATGGTTAATTCATCATTATTTGTTTCTGTCAAAAAAAATTCATTCATGGGGGGTGAAGCATCATACATAGACTCATCATCAACAAAATTAAAAACTTGAAACTTTGAATGTAAATTTCCAACATTATCTAATTCATTATTGTCAATTTCATTATTATTCATTTCATTATGGTCAATTTCATCATTGTTTAATTATTGTCAATTAGCCCATTATTTATGGTATTTGGTTCATCAAGATTTGAGTTTGTACCTTGTCTACCACAAAGTTTTTGCCTTTGTATCTTGATTTTATCTATCAAATATTATAATTCTAATGGTGTTTTGTTCTTCACTATCTTCCTCTTCCTTGAACGTGATCCATCACCCATCAAGGATAATTGACAACTTTTCAAAGGTGGGGTCAAGTACACATGTACCGTAGGCCTCACAAAGTACATAGAGAAAGTTTGTGGGGATATAATTATTGATTTGGGTTTAAAATATACATTAAAAAGTGAGCTTAGTCTATAATAATAACATGATCATGTTATATAATGTGATTGTGTTATTTATTATACTATGTTCTGATTTAACATACATATTGAGAAGTGTATATTAAGAATAACATGATCGTGTTATGTAATAACGTGGTTGTGTTATTCATAATACTTGATTAGGGTTAAAAATTGACATTGAGAACTAAGTGTTATCTATATTAAGAATAATTTGATCATGTTATTAAATAACATGATCACATTATACTTAATATAGATTAGGGATTATGGATTAGGGATAAAGGCATTAGTGCATAGGGTTTAGGGATTAAGCATTAAGGATTAGGGATTAAAATTTATGTTTTAGGGATTAGGTAATAGGGATTAGACCATGTAGGGTTTAGGTTTAAGGGTGTATATAAGGTCTAATCACTCTATGTCATGTGTGAACCTAATTTTACTAGAAAGGATGTTAATTGGGACTAAATAAATTGGTAAATAGGGAAAGTTTTTGGTTTACAATTTAGAGTATAATGTTTAGGGCTTAGGCTTAGGGTACACAGGGTAAATTGCAAAGAAAATTCTTAGTCTAAGTGATTTTAATTTGGAATAAAATGATTTATTTAGGGTTTAAAGAGTTTACATTTATGGTTTAGAGTTTAAGGATTAATAAATTTTTGGATTAGGGCTTAGGGTATAGGTTTTAGGGTATATAAGGTATAATCATGATGGAAATTAGGGAAGCTAGAGTTGATCAACCCCCAAATCACATTTTATAGTCATGCAATTAGGTTGAAGGGGCTTAAAATACCCCAATTTACTTTAGATGCATAGCTAGATTAGTACTCCAAAGGCTAAGTTTTGCCAATAGGTTTGAAAAATGCATTTTATGACATCTCATAAGAAAATCAATTATATTTTAAGGCATGTATGTTTGCATCATGTAGTGGGCATTAGGGCATAGGGCTTACACTTTATGTTTTAGGGATTAGGGATTAGAGCATAGGGTTTAGGTTTAATGACCTATACATAATGTCTAATTACTCTATGCCATGTGAACCTAATTCTTAATACAAATAATGTGTTTTATTATTTTCATAATATTATAGTTATATTCCTAAATAATAAAGGGGCTGAGCAATGTAAATCAATAAATAAATATGCAAGAATTAACCTACTAATTTGTGTAAATAGATTGTATATTTGCCTTTTCTAAATATAGTAGGAAGTGAGAGATATTAGAACTTAGCTTATTCTGGTTGATTTGGACTGAGACAAGGTCTGATACTGGAGGAGCAAGACTGAGAAATAGTCATAAATAGGTCTCTAGACTTCATTTCTTGATTGGATAAGAGCACCAAAAAGAGGACACCCTATTATCTAGTGTTGTAGTCCTATTTCAACATTGTTAACCTAAGGATGAAAACTTTTTGGGTTCTATTCAAAATGCCTGTGTTACCCTGTCACTAAAATTTTAGGGTTTGGGACCTTACAGAGCTCACCATGTGCCTATTTTAATGTTCAAAACTCTTAAGAGCTCCTGGTGCTTGAACTTGAATGCAAACTTGAGAAAGAAAGAGAAGGGATTAGTGTGTAAAGGATACGCTAGACACACTTCACACCCCATGTCTGGGCACATTACCGACATACTAATACTTTGAATAGAAATGAAGCTAATGTAGTTCTCCCATTGAAGTGCTTTGTGAAATTTATGTATAATCAATGTAACTAGAATGTGAAATTGGATGTGCTTCAACTGGTTAGGGATTGGTACAATGATTTGAGTAGGCTTTGAATAATATTGGAAGGTTACATGCAAAGAATATGGAGGAGTGCTTGAGTGTACTTGATTTTATTCTTGTCTCTTTTGAAAATGAGTGCCCACCCATCTAAATGGACTTAGAATGGCCTTTTATAGGGAAACAAATGATCATGGGTTAAATGAATTCATATTAGGCTGACAAGGGAAAAGATAAGGAACTAGAAGAATCTGATCATTAGGACAAAAGGTCAACTTGGATAATAGCACTAAAAACATGACACCCTAGGTTCCAGTGCTCATATCCTATTTGGGTGTTGTTTTCCAAAGGGAAAAAGACCTGGAGGGTGGATCTAGGCTTGAAAGGGCTACCTAGGTTTGAGAAAGTTAAGTCTAAAAATCTTTGGATGATTGGGAATCAGTGAAAGAAGTAGCCTAGAAGGATTGTGTGAACCAATAGGAGGACCTATGGATTAGGTGCCTTAGCCATACTGAAGTTGTATAATTTCACATTTTACATGACTATAGAATGCTAATTAGGACTAAATTGATTGGTAAACAAGGAAATCTTATGGTTTACAAGTTAGGGTATAGTGTTTAGGGTTTATGATTTATTAATTAGTTTTTAATGTATATATGGTTTAGGGTACACAGGGTCAATCACAATTATAATTAAGGATAATTTGAATCATTTGACCCATGTGTGATTTAGGTCAAACTGAGCCCTATGAACTTAATTATTAGTCTAAATGATGTTAATTTGGGTTAAAATGATTAGTTCAAGGTTTAAAGAGTTAATATCTATGGTTTAGAGTTTAGCGATAAGGAACTTTAAGGATTAGGGCTTAGGGAATAGGTTTTAAGATATATAAGGTGTAATATTGAAGGCAATTGGGGAAAATTTGAGCTCCTTGAACCTATATATGTGAGTAAAGAATGTGATTTTGAGATCAATTAACCCCCACATCATTACATATTGAACCAATTAAGTCAATTGTGGTTTCATGAGTGATGTGATTTTAACCAAGTTCATCCCTGTGAACCTATTTCTTACTATATATAAAGTATATGGTTTACAATTTAGGGTATAGTGTTTAGGGTTTATGTTTAGGGATTATGTTTTAATGTATATATGGTTTAGGGTACATATCATCAATCACAAAGATAATTGAGGATAATTTGAATCACTTAGACCCATTTGTGACTATAGAATGTGTTTTTGGGTTGTCATTATACCCCATGTCATCATGCAGATTGAGTGAATTAGTCAAATGGGGTAATCAATCATGTGATTTAGGCCAAACTGAGCCCTGTGAACTTAATTCTTAATTCTTAGTCCAATCTAATTAATAAGTTTGATTATGCACATATTCACACTTGAACCGTTATCAACCATGACACTCTAAATAGGCCAGTGGTCAATGTGTGCATAAATGAACAAAGAGTTCAAATCTAAATCATCACCCACTATCTCATGCTCCAGAAATGTGATGATTGACCTAGATGGAAATGAAGTATGTTAGGTACCAATGATTCCATTCAAAGGATATTGTGCCTCTGTATGATAAGAAATTGGTGGAGGGTGTGCATTGTATGCATAATGCATTCCCAATGTATATATTATCTCATTAGATGTGTTCATAGAAAAAGTATCACTAAATATTTTCATTACCTTAATTCACTTAGTTGTGCCTTTGAAATTTTTATACATGTGCCCACATCAATGATGTTTGCATCTATCAGATCTTAAATCTTGTGCTTTAGACTGATGCACCTGTTAGTAGTGTAACCTAGTGCTTAATGAAAGCCATAAAAGGAATTTTGGTCAAATTCATTTGGAAAAGGCTTACTTAAATCAACGTTTTTAATAGTATGGAGATATATTAGATTACATTTCAATAACATTTTGAGGACCTTATATGGAGCTTTTGGTAGATAGCTAAATTGTCTCCTAGGAGGAGCTGATAATACAATGCATGAAGTTAGTTCTGAAACTGCATGTGATGTTGCCTTTTGATCATTCTTAGTGTTAATTGGCCTCAATTTATATGGCCACTTGCTTGAATTATTTGTATTGTAATATGGATTGGTTTTATATGTAATCTTATTCATTACCAATAATTTGAATTCTCTTTTCTTTATTACGTAGCACAAATCTATGAATAAGATAAACTTCTTAAACATAATGCACTCATGTAGCAACGGAAGTAAGCTTTGTTTCAAGATATCTTGGAGTTCTTTATCTTCCATATGATTTGTCATTATATATATAATCATCTTGTACCTTAATATGTATTATGTGATCGGTTCATTAAATATTTGCTTGAGTTGGGAAATTTGAGCATATGAAATCTTCATAGTGATATTGATTGGAAATTATGCTAGAAACATATCAGCCAAGGGATTGAATGCATGGACCGATTGATATGATAATTCATAAAGCCATTGTAAATAATATTCCTTTATAATTATTGGTAATATCTTAGTCAATAACCTATCATTGGACACATAGTCCAAAAATGTTGTAATGCTCTCAAATGTTGTTTGAGGTCACCTTTTCCATCATATAGTGTAAGATTGGGTGACACAAAATCTATAAGTAGATGATATATAGTTATATACTATGTCAATGGTGTGTGAAATAGAGTGTGAGAATTAAACATCTAATTATATTTAAAATCACCTTGCTCCACATGTAATACCTTAGTTTGTATAGATTGAATCTCATGCATAATGGATTTTACATCAGGAGGAGAAGAATGTGTGCTAACTAAAGGTGGTGTTCCTAATTACTGAGTAGGAATTGGAATATTAATTTTTTGAAGCCATTGGATTTCCCCAATAGAAAACAATGGTAAAAAAGTGGTATCCATGAAACACATAGGATTAGAAGTCTTAAATGATTGTGTCATGCTTGCATGTTTAATGTCCAAAATTGTTTGAAACATGGTATGATAATCTTGATATTGATCATGGATTTGGAAGTTATTAATAATTTGAACTTAACTAATCAGTGATTTTTCATCATCCATAGGTGGAAATACATCTTGGTACTCATCTTGAGTACCAAGGTTATCTTGATCATAGTACTCATGCCCTGAAATAGTGTCATAGACCTCTACATGCTCGTGTTGGTCATTAACATTTGAAGGTTATGATATACATTTATTATTATCCATGTTATGTGCTTTATCAAAATTAATATGAGTATGCTCAATTGAAATGCCACTTAATATTTCACTTCTTCTAGAGAGGCATAAATAGCTTTCTTAGAGTGCATAAAATATGAAATGAAAATTTAAATGATTGATGTTATTAAATAATTTATCAGATCTGAAAAGCCGAGGACAATAATTGGAAATTTAAAAAAAAAAGAATAGAAACCCTAGTAACATCTATAGTTAAGTATTTTCAACAATCAATCAATAGACAAGTTCACCAATATGGTTTATCAAAATTTTAAAAAAAATAAAACCAATTACCTAAATGTGACAAAGTGTTGCATAAAACCATAATGTTACAAACATGTAATAAATGGCACAAACTAATTTAGAACTTACTATATTTTAAAATATGCTAAAAGGGGAAATAAAAAATATAAAATACTTAGCTATAAATTCAAAATTGTAGGACTAAGACATCCACTAAAAAATTTACTATGTGACTATGTTGGATGACTATGAATCAAGAACAGTGTTTTATTTGCTCTCTAGACAAGGCCACTAAAATTAAACAAGGGCACAGTGCACCAATGTCCTTAGGGAGCACCAACATCCTATAGGGTTTTATGATTCATGATTGATATGGCAGGTTCACTTCATTTGTGTGTTTTATTTGACTATGTGGGAACTCTTGATATTTCAAGAAAATTATTGTGTCAACTTCTTCACTTGTCACCCTAGTTCAATAGACCATGAATGATAAAACAAAAAAAAGGGTAAGAACTTAAATTTATACTAGACCTCAACACTCCTTGTGTTGAGTGATACCTACATACCAATACTCCGAAGCGGGATCAAAATCCATGTAGTTCTCCCATGTAATGATGGTGTGTGAAAGACTGGTGTAATGTTAGATATTTGTACAATTATGATGTGATTAAGTACTTTAACCATGACTTGTGAACTTGAAGGTGTACTCATATTTTATCTCATGGATACCAGGGTTTTATGTATTCATAATTGGGAGAAATGTGGAATTTAACCTTAACGTAAAATTATAATTCTTGTGCTTTTTAATGTTTAAACATCTTTTGTGTAAAATGACTTGAAATTATGGCTTTATAGTGATCTATTAGGAACTCCTTCAGATAGTAGGTCTTGATAAATGTGTGGGAAGAACCATTAAATGAATTTGAATGTGAGAAACTAGAATTATTTGGTGGGAGGATGTGGCCAGTAGAACTAGCTAAGATTAGGGAGTGGGATAGTTTAAATGGTGAATTGTTGTCTGAGGAGCAAAGACAACTGAGCTAGGAGTATAGATCAGCCAAGGGATAAGATTAAATTATTTTTAATGAGAAATAGGTACATTTTGAGATAATTATTTACTTTTATAAATGGGTCATCTGCATGGGGACTAAAGGAAGGGCAGTTGAAATACCATGAAATGAGGCATGAGCTAAATGCATATAAACAGTGATCTAAAGTACATTGTTTCACCTTAGATGTTAATTTATGTGTCTACATATAAAATATGCACCAAAAATTTGGTCCCATGTGAGATTGAAAAAAAAATAGATATAAATAAATTAGAACATCCCAACCCATACAAGGTGTTGTGGTTGCAAAAGGGTCATTAGGTGTTGTTATATGGACAATGCCTTGTGAATTTCAACATTGGTTAATACCAAGATGAGGTATGGTGTGATGTAATGTTGATGGATGTATGCCATGTGATATAGGGAAGGCCTTGGTATTACAATAAAATTTTGGTATATGATAGAAGAATGGTAATAAGTTCACTATTATTCCATTAAAGGTAGAAGAAGAAGAGTGCAATAGTAGTTTTTTGCAAGAATACTGATGGTATTAGGTAAGGAACTCCTAAAGGTATTAAATGAGTGAACCTATTTTTATATCACAAAAAAAATGGTGAAAGGTAATGAGGACATCAAAAAATATGAACCACTTCCATGTGAACTGAAGGAGCTGCTAGATGAGTCTATCGACATAGTATCGAGGGATTTGCTAGAGAGAATACCACCAACACATTATATAAGTCATCATCTAGGTTTTGTAATAGGATATAGTTTTATGAACATGGTATCATATTAGAAAACACCATGAGATAATGAGGAGGTAAAAAAACATGTGCATGAGCAATTTGATCAATGAATGATAAGATAAATTTTAAGACTGTGCATAATGCCTGCAGTCTTAGTACTAAAAAAATGAGGAGACTGGTACATGTGCACTTATCTAAGATCCATCAATAAGATGATGATCAAATATAGATTTCCATTTCAATTAATGAATGACTTGATGGACTACTTAAGTGGAGCTAGATATTTCTCTAAAATTGATCTGAAGAGTGGGTATCACTACTTAAATGGAGCAGTACTAAGCCAAAGACGGAAGCTAATATAAAATTTTAGTGAGAATTTAAATGAAGCTAAGCGTAAATACTCAGTTTATGGCTAGTGATTTTAAACTATTATGCAGACGCTAGCTAAATGGAGGCATTATTTCCATTGAACAAATTTGTGTTATATATAAATCATCAGGTGTTATAATTCATCAATAATCAAGGGAAGTTGAACTAGAACATATGAAATGGATTGAGTTATTATAGAGTTACACGTTTGTGGTGAAGCATAGAAGTGGAAAATCCAACAAAGTTATTGATGTGGTGTGTAGGATAACACTAGTGGTAACTCAGATGAGAGTGGAAGTCATGGGATTTGATTCTATGAAATAACTTAATGTTAAGGATTGAGATTTCTGAGCCACATGGAAGGCATGCATGAAACCCAAAAGTGTAGATCTAAATTTTTCATTAGAATACCACTTGGAAGAGAAAAATATTATTCAAAGGGGTGTAAATATGTATATTTTGAGGATCAATGTGAAAAAAATTAATTAGGGAGAAGCACATAGAATAACTAGTAGGTCACTTTAGAAGTGATAAAACATTAACACAGTTAGATGAAGCTTATTATTAGCTAAGGATGAGTACAAATGTGCACAAATACATGTAAGGATGCATAGTTTGTTAGATGGTGAAAGGAAGGAGTCTAAACACAAGTTTGTATCAACCATTATTAATTACAAAAAAATTATGGGTTGACAATAGCATGAATTTTGTGTTAGGATTATCGAGAATTCAAAGAATGAATGATTATATCTTTATTTTTTTGCGTATATTATCAAATTCAGCACATTTTAATACATGTAATAAGACAAGTGGCATGATGAACATTGCCAACTTGTTCTTCAAGGAGGTGGTGAGGCTACATGGACTTTCACACAAAATTATGCCAGATAGGGACACCAGTTTGTCGGCCATTTTTGGCAAACATTGTGGAAACATTTGGGGACAAGACTGACTTTTAATTCAACATACCATCTGTAGATGGATGGATAAATTGAGGTAGTGAATAGGAACCTTGTAAATTTAATCATATGTTTGGTAAGTGTCAATCCCATATATTGGGACATGGTGTTGGCATAGGCAGAGTTTACATACAATAACTTTGTATATAGGAGCACTGGAAAAACACTCTTCTAAAGAGTAACTAGAATTAATCCTAAGGGAGTTACAACGCTGAGGAGTATCATAAAGGTGCAATGGAAGAGGACTGAAGCAATATTATGTAGAATATATGCATGAGTGACATGAGGAAGTACGAAGGAAACTAGAGTATATTACTCTTTAGAACAAGAAGCTCGCAGATGAAAAGTGCAAAAATAAATAATTTGAGGTAGCAAACCTAGCATTGGTGCATTTTCAAGCGCAAGAAAATATTCCCAAGGGGAATGTATTTCAATCTTTAAAAAATACTATATCAAGCTAGCGATGAAGAAAATAAGACCGTGCAAGGTATTTCACAAGTTCTCAGCAAATGCCTATGAGATAGAATTTCTATAAGAACTCGACATATCACACATATTTAACGTGGTTGATTTTGTATGAGTTATGTGAGGAGAGACTAGATGGAGAAGCAAAGGCCCAATTGATAGATTGGAGGGTGAAATTGCCTCTAAAGGAGAAAGAATAAATAGAGGCCATATTGAAGTTTAAGGTTGTAAAGAAGACACGCATGATAGAGTAAAGGCAACATCTGATAAAGTGTAAAAATCATGAGATAGAGGATGCAATGTGGTTGGACCTTATTGAGATTGGTAATTATATGCATACTCTTGAAAATTTTAACTTGTATGACAAGGCTCAATTTTTCGTTACTCAGGGTGTCTAATGCAAGAATGTTGTAGGTGAAAAGTTAATGTTGCATCACTATAAGCGCTAAATCCTATTTTTTATACACATGCGACATGCAAGATAGTTGGACTTAATCAACGTGTACAAGGTGAGAAAACTCGACACATGGATAGGGGTGTGGAGTATGTGAAAGCTTTGAAGCAATGCACAAGGCTAAAATAGTATGCGACACATATCCTTTTTGATTTGTTAGGTTGACTAATGCCACACAAGCTTACCAAAAGGTTGCATACATTCTAGTTCAGTAAGTATAAAGAACAAGTGAGTAAGATGTGTTATAATTACTAGTTAATGTATGATCTATCTTGATAAGTAGTTGAAATTTAGACGGTGTTATTTTTTAGGAGCCTATAATTATTCCATAGGACTGTCAACCCAATAATTGTGCATCATTAACTGAAGTTGATGGTAGTTGCACATGGACGAAGGATCTAGAGTCATGAACCTTGAACAACATACTACAAAGATGTTTCGCCTTTAAAATATCAAAAATAGATATATAAAAGGGCAACATATTATAAAGATGTTTCACCTTTAAAATATCAAAAATAGATATATAAAAAGGCAACCTCAAGACTCATTAGAGAGAGAGAGAGAGATGAAGAAACATAAGCCAAGACAACCCAAAGAATTAGGTGGACACCAAAGGCAATAGAGAGAGACACAAAAGGGTAGGCCAAGGGAGGGCTTTAGACCTTGTATGTAACCTGAATTGCTAAAGAACCTTGTAGCTTCAACTTGGGATGTAGTTGTAAAATTGTGGTGTTTAAATTAATACAAAAATTGTTACCTTCATAATCAATTGTGTAAGTGTTCAAAGAAAGATGTAGAGTGAGAATATAACTCAGCTACATGGTGAAAGGCATCTTTTCATTAGAATCCATGACCATGATTGTACCAGCAAGTCTAACAAAATATTGTAAGATTATAGAGCTCTGAAAGGATAAAATACATTTGCAAGATATTTAAGGTAGGAATATTAAAGATCCCATTTTCATGGCCCATGGTAAATGTGACTCTAATTTAATGCTTTGCAATATCTCTAGGTGTTGGAAATGTTCTTGCCTTCATTCCAAGGGGCAAAGCTTATAGATGAGCCAAGTATTTATGTTACGTGGTTGCTTCAGGGATTCATATTCCACATCATGGTCAATAATGAGGGAAATAATGGCATCTACTACTTCTTAGATGCATTCCTTGTAAGAAGTTGAGATCAACAATTTATGAGAAACTTTGGTCTCATAATTGTAAAGCATGCCATAACCTTAGAAAACAACATGCAACAAAGTTCACCGCAAGGGACATAATGTGTTTGAACTAATGTCATAACACCTGCATTGTATTTTTGTGACAATTTAGGAATACAAGACTTCTTAGCCAATATAATGCAAGGGAAAAATCATGAAATGGAGTTCCATTTGATAAATAAAAATACTCCATTTAAAGGGGGTTCTAAATGTCTTGGGTTTATTTATGGAGTTCCATTTGATAAATAAGAATACTCCATTTAAAGGAGGTTCTAGATGTGTTGGGTTCATAAATAACTAAAATAAGAACATTGTAGCTCATAATGAGTAAGGGATGGGTATGAGTGTGAGGGATGGGTATTAGTGTGTTTCAGTAGTAAGAGAATCAAGTCAGCCAAGCATGGTAGAAGATTATATTGTCAAGCATGTTATATTGAGAAATGAAAAAGTGAAGTTTTATTATGTACCTATTGTATAGGAAGACTATCAAATCAGCCAAACAAGGTAGAGTTATATCAATCAAATATGTTATATTGAAAAATTATGAAAAAATGATTTGTTATCATGTCCTTATGTTATGCTTCAATTAGTAGGAATGTTCCCAAAAAAAATCTAAATTTTCTCAGTTTGTGCGTATGAAATGTGTGAACATGCTTACCCTACATTTAGCCTTGAATCTAATATTAGTTTAATATTAAGATATAACTATGCAGATAGTGATGTCTTGAGAGACAATCAAAGTTACAGAGATTTCAGAACGGATTAGCGGTAATGGCAAAGAGCTGCAACTGCCGTACTCACGTGGAGAGTTTATCGTCTTATATTGCTATACATGATTTTATTGTGATATGCCAAACAATTATTACCATCAATTTAATCCTTTGGTTTAATACAATAGACCTGCTGATCATTTTAAATACAATTGAATTTATGAAGCAATGAATCAAACATTCTCAGATAAGCTAGGATTAGAATAGGAGGGGCCTGGTTGCACCATGATGGTGTTTTGGTTTCAGTTAGTTAGCCTGCTTCATCTACTATGTGTGATGCTCATGAGTAGGCACATGAAGCCTCACTATAACAACACATAATGTTAAGCTGATAGTTATGATAAACAAGGTAGATTAAGCTCTGATATGTAGGGCAATGGAGAAAGGAGTGATATACAGAGAGTGCATGAAGAATTATGCTGCAGGTTTAGGAATGCATGTTACTGATGGCTGTGGAGAATTCATGGCAACCAGTGAGGCAGCTCTAAAATGTGCTGCATGTGACTGTCACCGTAATTTTCATAGGAAAGAAGGAGAAGGTGGGGGAGAATATTGCTGTCAGCCCTGCAACTACTATCACCATGGTCAAATGGCACCACTACCAGCACCTGTGACTACTTCCTTACCTCCATTCGCCATGACCTTTAAGGACCAGCAGCAGCAGGGACTAGATGGATTACATTTCCCCCCCTCTTTCAAGAAGAAGAGATTTAAGACCAAGTTTTCACAAGAACAGAAGGCCAAGATGCTTCAATTTGCAGACAGTGTGGGGTGGAAAATGCCCAACAAGGATGATGGAGCTCTGCATGCTTTTTGTGAAGAGGTGGGAGTCTGCATGCAGGTGCTTAAGGTCTGGATGAATAATAACAGGGTCAAGAATCCCAAGTGACATCTAAATTTTTTTTTATTTCTTTTTCAAGATGCAAATGCATAATAAGATCGAATCTAAACCTGGCAGTTTAGTCGAAGGAGATTGTCATATAGATGTATGGTTCTTAGATTGTTATAATCCCCTTATGCCCATAGCCCAATGTAACTTCGAACCACTAAGTATATATAAGAAGTTTAAAGCTTTTTTTATAAGTATCCATTATATGCAGTTCAGGAACTCTTTTACATGATAAATGGAAGTCGATTATATAACTTGATATTGTTATATTTTGAAATTTAGTTTATGTTTGGAGATTAATGTGTTACATTTTTTCAGTAGGAATATAACAGTTTTTTTTTGGGTTTTTTTTAAGTTACTCAGGATGGTTGGATGATTGTAATTGATATAAATATTAATAAATTCCGATAAAATTTAAATCATATTTGTGTAATCTGTTCAGAAGAGTAACTAGGTTTATTGAATGATCTGAGTGTTATCTCGACTTTTGCAGGGTACATAAAAGATGTGCTTGCTATAAGAATGTGATCGGATTGTAAATTGTTAAAATTCTGCTTACCATTTTTCTCACTGTTTCTGATTATAATGTTGGAAAAGTTCGTCAAAAATACTGAAATTGGTGTGAATCCCTCGGTAGTAATGATGAGACTGTTTTCACATAAATATTATGATTCCCTCCATGTGCAGGCGCTTACTAATTAGCATTGATATAGAAAGGTCTCTTTCACCCGCAAAGAATGTGAATATATTTTCTAATTAATATGATGATTTCGCCTATTTTATAATTCTAATTAATGTATTGCTTTGATGGGGACAACATTATATTATGTTTATTATGTCTATTTGATAAGTGTTTTTTTTCAATTTTGTTGTTTTATTCATTTTAGATAAATGTGATTTAAACATTATAAAATTAGGATTAATTTAGATTGTATAAAATATATAATAACATATAATTTTAAATTGAAAAGGGGTGGATTGATATTACACTTAGACAATATAAATTGGTAAAGCAAATTCAAGGGGATATGTATATCTTGTTTTTATATTTTGGTGCTCATAATAATTATTATTAGTTTTGAAAATGCTTTATATGTGCTTTGTTGTTGCTCAAAGCATAAAATTGTGGCTCAACTCCTCCATAAACATTGTCAATAACTGCATTATCCATGTAGCAACGGGTACTATCGCACTTTTGCCAGTAGTGTCCATGTATGATGTGTAGGTTTGTAACTCCTAAAACCTTTATGCTTGTAGACACTTCCTATGTGTGTGCTCACCTTCGGTCCTATGTGATAATCCCTATTTTCCTTCTCCTTCCTTTTGAAACCCTAATCACACTTTTGATCACAAGATGACTTGAAAAATGGGTTATCTCTTTGGGTTGGATAGCCCCAACCACTCCCTACTAAGTGACTAAGTATTGCCTATGTTTCTATACTCTAAAGAGGGAACCATACATAGTTCTCCCACCTATGTGTGTGTGTGCAACATCATGATCAATTATTTGACTTTCGACACTTGGCACCATGCAACTTTGACCTTCGTGTGTATTTAAACTTGGCTCTAGGGTTGCTCCTTTGAGTGGTTTTTAGATTTGTATGTCTTTTTGATACTATCTCAAAAGAGTGTTAATGTATTTCTCAAGTAGTGATCAATTAATTGTCAAATTATCCAATTGTGACCAATTGAGTTTATCCTTATGATTGATTTGTATTTATAATTGATTCTTCATTATTTCCTGCTATGACATCCTTATGAAATATGTCTAGGTCGACCTAATGAACACTTCCCAATTTGAAAAATAGTCATTGGATGTTCAAGACATTGCTCGTAGAACTTGACACATACAGTAACTACAACAATCTAAAATCTTCTAGGACTATTTTGGGTGTGGAAATCAATGATATGAGACCAAAAAAAATGTGTCAGATTCTGGTATGTTCATATACATACTAGGTTGATCCTAAATAAGTGTAGCTAGTGAATATAGTTGGCCATGACAACATGTGAGTAGACATATAAAGGGAAAGTGTTCAAAACAATATAACGTATGTAATGTCCAAGTATGTCAAAGTCTATCAAAGTTGATGTTATCAAAGTATCTAATACCAAAATTAGGTGTGCACAAATAACCCCTTCTAGTCTAGTATTTAAAATGTTAAATTAAAAGGATAAAAGAATAAATTTGGTATCTATGATAACTGTACTTGGTGTTGACAAGTATACCCTAAATGTCCCATTTGTTCCATATAAAACCTGCAAGAAAACATGTATAGATCAATGTCTTCTCAAGATAGGCATTCTAAAATAATCTAAATCATTTAACCATATGAAATTAAAAAGTAAAGGAATGAATACACTAGGGGGTATGCAAATCATTTTGTGACTTATTAAACTTATATAGAGAATGCCATGGGGTGATCATGCCCCAAATAGATGCAACAATTTAAAATTTAAATTGAAGAGGGTTAATGCCTTAACCGCCATTGGAGAAAGATTGCTATAACTTGAGCTCTAAAGAAACCTCAACCATACTGCGACATGAGTATTAGAGTAATTATTTTTTAGAACCCTAAAACCAAGTTCGTATATCAAATTCAAACCTTGAAATAGGTTTATATTAAAGGTGGAACCCCGAATTAGGTTTTTATGTAAAATGATCAACCACTTTAGATGGAATATAGACCCAAAGTGCTTACATAGTACCATTGATGCATAGTAAATAAATAGAAAAGCCTTTTCATGAACAAGATTCATGTCCCAAAATTGATCCACTTGTACCTAAAAGTGATATATAATGCCATCATATGTCTATCATAATGGCATATGATGCCTTAACTATTCCTTCAAATTGTATATAATTCCCTGTATATGGCACAAATAAGCGTCAATATGTCCCCTCTTAATCACATAATCTGACGCAATCTACAAACTGTATGTTTGTCATGTCATGAATATCTAAGACAAGCCCACTATATGTTTCACTTTTGATATGAGGGATAATGTCTGTGAATTACTCATCTCAAAAATAAATAGTTGTGCCCATCATGTGCTATAAATAATAATATAATCATGTAAAGTATATATACAAACATGATAAGGTATGTCATCATAAAAATATTTGATCATTTAAGCACATATGAAACATATAATCTAATTTAATGGGCATATATATATTAAGCATGTAGTAATAAGTAACACAATAGATACATGATATGACTCATGGCATCACACACAATATAAATATGCATGATAAAGATCATTCCACCAAGCTCATAATAATATTCATATATGTAACCCCACACACACACAATATCATGATCATGAATCATACAAATACTTTTGACATGACACGACTCTGATCCAACACAAACATGACATGTCCATGACTCAAACTATAGGATCCCTTGACACAACTAACACATGACATGAAAATACATAGTCAATGAACCCATATAAAACTTAGTATAACACACATCAATGATCACACAATGTCATAAACATCAATACTAAACATGCATGGAATAAGCAATATTAATATGTATTAATCAATGTCATCATCCAATATAACAAATCACAATATCTATACGAAATAACACTCTATAAATTATGCTCAAGATAAATTCATATGTAATAGTCTATTATGATCAATAGACTAGTATAAAAAGAACAACCTGGTAATGGTACGAAGATGCACCCAATGTAGGCGTACCCCCAACATAGAAAGGGTGCCCTTGGGTGTAAATAATGTCACACATCTACATATCCATCTATCATATGTAATATGTATGTCATGCATCCCAATCATGTATATCATGAGAAAAATGGATATGTAATTCACCATGTATATCATGAATAACATTAATCAATGTATGTATACCAACAAATCATGTCATGCATAGGTCATAGTTTTTCGTTTTTTGAATATTTAATTTTTTGGGTACTTTTGAAAAAAATGTATATATTTTTATCTTCCAACTAACCTATGATCCCATCAATGGGATTCTCAAATGCATATATTGTATCAATCAATGCAAATGTCACATACATTAGACAAAGAGTAAAATATATCATTTTTTGAATTAGATAAATGATCATGCACAGTAAAATATCCAACATTGTCATGATATTCAACATGATCGTGTATGCATTGTGTAGCTCTAGCCACCATAGTAACCTATGGACTACGTTTTACATCAGGAAAATGCCTTAGTTTTCTTTGTGGAATGCGCTCAAAAGTCATTTGAGAATCTAGCATAAGATATGACTAACTAGGTAACTTATATCAAACTCGAATAGATCTTCAATATGATGGGCATTTAAGAATAGGTCATTGAGAAAAGTCAATTACTTACCTCTGATTTGTCTTCATAGGATGAACCTGTACAAGTTGTATAATAGATTATTTTTGAGGTGGCTGAGGAAATGTATTAGGTTAAATAGGGTATTCATATGGAATACCTTAAATATTAAATATTTAGTTGATATAAATATACATCAAGCCTCAACACACCAAATAAGGAACTTCATATATCTTATGTATCCATGAACGTCTTAATAGCGTGTCAAATACACCATTTTTGGGAAAAAATAATAACAAATAAGCTATAGTTGTAAGTCATACCATAAGTGGTAACTCAATGTCCCCATGAGAGTTTTATCTTTTCCCATCAAAACCTTTGACCATATTTGTTTTACGAAGATAGTCTATATGTGTGTACCCATTACAAGTATGCAATGCCATGTGCATATATTTTCACTTAACCCAAGATCCACCTGAACATTATGTATAGGATGTGAATCAATACAAGAACATATGAACAAAGATGTATTTTTAGAATCATCATCATCAATTTCATGCTCATCAAATATTACTATAAGTCATTATGCAAGTGTATTAATAAGATTGTTTATAGGATGTGTCTCCTCAGTTCTAGTAACATAATAAGTCAAAGGAGGATGTGTATTTTAAGTCATATGCACCTCAATATTAGTCTTGGTTCCTTGTGCCACATGTTTTGAAAACATATCATAAAATTGCTAAACCTTGGCATTAGGTTGTGAAACTAAATCATTCATATGTGTACTAGTATTATTAAGCTCAATAATGTTGTTCTCAATTATTTCTTTTATCTTATGTCTCAAGCCAAATAAATTATTAGTTTAATGTCTTGCACATCTATGCCTATCACAATATGAATTGATATATAATACTCTAGATTGTGCCTTTGTTATACTAACCTCCCTATAGATATGAGAATGCACTCAAGTAAAAAATTTAACACGTTATGAGAATGTTATAAAAAAACATGTAAATTACCTATGTTGAGGAGTTACAAGGAAAATCCTATTAGAAGGTTGGGAAACTTTTGATGATTGTCATAGCCTCATTATTAGTATCATTAGCCTTGGATTTGAAGGGTGGTTTACTTTAAAACTTGACATTATAACATGTGGGGGGATCAGTCTCATACTATAGTTTGTTCATTAAAATTAGCTTAACCTCAAAGTCTTTAACCATATGGTGCATGTCATCAAAATATTAGAAGTGTTTGAACATAATTGACTCATGGTATGGAATTTTTCATTTTCTAAAGCATAATATTATAGTGAAGCACATAATCACTAATGAGATCTTTAGGTCCTTACTTGATTTTTTTAATTTGAGAATTGTTGGCTAAAAATTTTGTTAAGGGGGCAAATGTATACTTTCAATCAACAGCATGGGGACAAAGTCCCTTAATCAGTTAGCAACATAGGTAAAAATTCTCTTTCCTATTAGTAAGCAGAGCTATCTTTATTGAAAACTAAAAAAAGAAAAATAGGGAAAGAGTTATTCATAGCTATTTACAATAAAAATATTTTCTATGTAGGTTTTGTACTTTTAACTAAAAATTACATAAAGGATATAGAAATGAAATGAAGGGAATGTTGAGAAGAAGGGGGAAATGAATAAGGAAAGGAGAAAGGAATAAATGGATTATTCTATCCATTTAAACACAAATTTTTCTAAAATAAATTTAGGAAAAGACTACTCTAAGTAGTTAAACTCAAAGACTTGCTAGAATGGCCCAAGATTTATGTTTATAATATAAGAAGCCTTTATCATAGAAATGGGACAAGAAATGCATATTATGGACATAAGAATAGAGTACATACACCAGGGAGATTGGATAACTTTTCAAAGAAGGATATTCAACAAACCTATATTTCCCAATAAAATAGGCATAAAATCATATTCTAATTCCCACCAAGGCTTCAAAAAAACAAGAATTCCTAATGTAGATTCAATATAACTTTCCACATTAAAGACTCTACATTCATTAACTATTTAACAATAACATTTTAGCAAAATTAAAGAACTAGAATCAAAGTGAATTAACATATTCATGTATATCAACATTAAAAAAAACTCATGGCACAAAATCCTTCAAATAATTTATGTATCTATCCTTTGAGTGGATGTACATATGGATTCCTTCTTTCCATCTCACTATAAATTCTCATATTATCAAAAATTCAACATACTCAGCTCCAGAACCAAGACTAGAACTTGAAACAAAACCAAAATTCGAACCAAAACTTGGTAACTCTTAAAAATGAGCCCTAAACATTTATTTATAAGTTATAATGGGTGTTTATTCTATGTAACCACATTTTATTCATTTTTAGTGGCTTACAAAAGTGCATTAGCAAATTTACATAACTTAAAACTTGTAAAAATGCATTGAAATTTTTTCAAAACTTGTAAAATTCAAATGACTAATTTTTATCACTTTCAAAAGTGTGTTAGTTTTTTTGCACTACTTGAAACTTGTAAAAGTGCGTTGAGTAATTTTCACAATTTGTAAAAGTGCAATGACCAATTTGCATTACTTATAAAAGTTCATTAGTTTTTTGCATGACTTGAAACCTATAAAAGTGTGTTGAGCAATTCACACAAATTTCAAAAGTGTGATGACCAATTTTCATAACTTGAAACCTAAAAAAGTGAATTGATTAATTTACATAATTTGAAAAGGTGCAATGACCGATGTACATGACTTACAAAAGTGCGTTGATGTTTTTGCACAACTTAAAACCTAAAAAAGTGTATTGAGAAATTTGCACAACCTAAAAAGGTGTAATGATAAATTTGAATGAATTATTAAAGTGAATTGGTGTTTTTGCACAACTTTCAAAATTACAATGACCAATTTCCACAACTTGTAAAAGTGACTTGACATTTTTGTACAACTTGAAAACTATGAATTTCACCTTATTTCTCCAACTGTGATTCTCCCTTTGATTTTAGAAGTTAAAAATGAAATATTTTCACCATGTATCTTTGATTAAATATTTTTTTCATCAAACGAGAGACAAATCAGAGTTCGAATGTGAAAGTTATGGCCCGAGGGAGATTGGACCCTGCTTGGACATATCTAAAATTTTGCCTTGCTTGAACATTTTTTATTCTCCCCCTTGATTTTAGAAGTTCAAAATGAAATGTTTTCATCATTTTTCCTTAATTAAAATTGTTTTCATCAAATTATCTTTCTAATGCATTTAACAAGAGCCAAAATGGAGTTCATATGTGAAATTTATGGCTCGAAGGGGATTGGCTACTATTTTTACATTTTTTGCTTGTCGGGGTGTCGGATTATGAGATGTGTAAAAAAAAGTGTCATAGTCTTAAAAGGTGGTTATAAATATGTCAAGATATAATAGGTGTTTGAGCACTTATCAGGATCTAATGATTTATTTAGCACATGATCTAGTTTTGTAGATTCTGACGATCTGCAAGGTACTTATCATAATTTTGATACTTGTTTGGTAGGCTTCCAAAGTTTGATAAGATAAGGACTTAGCCAATTTTTTAATTTTATCAATTTTGACTTTAGCATTTGATCAAGATTTGGATTTTAACTATGAATACCTTGAGTAAGACAATTTGACTGTAGGAATAACAACTTTGACTCAAGTTGACCTCTTACGATCAAAAGACTCGACACTTTTAGCTTTTTGATTTAAAAATATTGAATTAGGGTTGACCAAAATATTCTCCTCAAATAATATCCATCCACACTATTAATCTAAAAACTACTCAATGTCTTTCCATCTAGAATCTCAAAGGATAGTGTAAATCTCAGTAAACAACCTAAGCCTTATCCATTGGGCTATAGAGTCAATGTCGATTTTACAAAAAAATACCATCTCTATCATTAAAACACCTATAATTTATCATGAAATCACAATTGGGTGTGTTTTCATAAAATGTAAAATTTCACGATAACAACTAGCTCTGATTGTGGGACCACATTTCCTAAGGGAATGTAGGAGAACTCTATAATCTTAGATTATCAATGCCTTATTATCATAAATTCATAAAAACATTTGTGTATCTCACATTTGCACGTCCTGATCTAACCAACTAACAACCATTTCACCTAACTCAATAGTATGAGAAATGAACATGTGTTTGTAGGTTAGATCATATGTTCTAAAAATTTATATATTCTAATCCAACCAACTGATAGCCAGTTCACCTATCTCAATTGTATGAGAAATAAACACACATTGTTAGTCTAGATCCCATACTTATGATAATTCTATGTGTTTACCATATGTTCACTTGAAGAGACCCATGAAAAACTATCTATTCTTTTGCTTAGAAACAAACATTCATATTACCATTTTAATGATACATTGTCAAATGTCTATCCTGGAGATTCATTTAGTAGAAATGTTTCAAATGCTCTACTCTACATGTTATTCTAAAAACTAAATTAAAATTTTCATCATAGAATTGGCATGGGATCAAAGATGTCCAACTAATTTAGATACAATTTAGGTATTCAAAAAAATATAGATATAAAAACTGAATAGTTCAACCATGGTCAACATCCTTTGATAATATCATCCTTTCATTCATTCCAAAGCAATGGTTGTTTCGACATCTTTGTGAAAATGGTACAATCATCCACTAAGATTTTCAAGGCTAGGAACATAGCTACAAGAATGTATAGGCAAAATAACTAATACATGGAAAGGAAGGAACAATAGACATGCTATTGTATTTATTAAAAGCAACACACACACACCAAAACAAAAATGGGAAAAGGAAACAAGCCAAAATAGGGAAAGAAAAATGAGAAGACTATACGAGACCATTCACTAGCAGGATAAATACCTACCATTTTGGAATAATGGATTTGAATTATGAGGTCTAAACACATTCCATGATAGTGACCAAGTAGGTGGAAAGAGAATGAACTTACAATCAATGTGCATACTGAGATAGTCATGAATAGATAGATCAATGGTGTATTTAGGTTTTAGAATAGATTCATTATGAAATTTCCAATCGTTTATGAGAATTCTTGAGTAATATTGAACATATTTAATATCTTCTTGAATGAATTTAGATGTATGTGTGCTAGATATAGGATTTGAATCAGAGAAAATTATGTTGCATTTTTGTTCTTGAGTTGAAACCACAATATAATTTTCTTCTAAAATAAACATAATGTTGATATTCTTTTCCAAATTGCTTCCCATGGTAGAAATGAATTCATCATTAAATGAGTCATAATCATCATCTTCATTAATTTCTTCTACCCTCATAGTTTCTATTAACTTGAAATAAAAATTGAGCACCATTTATTTTGCTCCACATTCACATCTTCTTTAATGTCAACCTTGACATGGTTATGATTTTTAATTTGTGAAGGTGTGATTGTATTAGATTTAGATCCTTCAGATAACTCTTCTACAAGCGGACATGAAAAGGAAGTGTCGGGAGAATCTTCACTTTTGACCACTGAGTCGTCCATCCTGATACAAGAGGGATATTTTGCTTTGCCAAAAACTAGTTCCATATTATCTTCTCCTTTAGAAAGAATAACATCACACTCTACATTATTACTCCATTTTGTTTTTATTTTAATCTATTCTTCAAAAAACTCATTTTCTCCCATGATTACAAGGTTTGAGAAATCTTGTGAAACAAGCAAATATTTCTCTTTTTTGTCAAGAAAGAAGTTAAAATCCTCATATGTTCTTTGATCAATCATTATTTCTTCTAACTATTCACCTTCTTCCACAATTATGAAACTAAAACAATTATATGTGATAGAAAGCACTTTCTCTTTTTCTTTTTTATATTTCTAACATGTTTGATCATAAATTTGTCGTTAGAATCTCTTTTCTGAATGTTGAGGGTTCTTGATTATGTCAGGTTCCACTATTTCTTCATCACTAATGGTAGTTGTAGCATGTTTTGAATTTTCTTTCTTCAACATTCTAGATATAATCATATCATCTTCACTTTTGATAGCTTCTTATTGTGCAGCTTTAAATTCATTTACCTTGTTCTTCATAAAGATGAATTTGATCTATGTGTAGAAAACCAATGAAGACACAGAGTTTATTGTTGGGACTTGGTTGATCCACCTTCGAAATCAGTCTCAATAATTTATTAAAATAGGCTACAAAATCTCTCATCTTCTCGTCATATTATTTCTAAATTTGAAAAATATATGATAATAATTCACACACATCCACAGTTAATTTGAATATGTTTAAGAACTTTTTATTTAAGGAGTTATAATTCAAAATGCATCTATTTTCTAGGTGCCAAAACCACTCAGTAGCAAGTCTAATGAGACTTTAAACAAAAATCATGATACCAATATCTTCATGCATAAGTCCCAAGATGTTATAGGGCATTATGAAGCTTGGGATATGGTTATCTACATCTTAACCATTTTATCTATAAAAATTCAAAAATATCTTCCTTGATCTTGATGGTAACTCATTGTATTGGACCAAAGCCAATGGACTAAAATATTTTCCATGTAGGACACAAGGAACATTATGTTTGGGGTGAACCAACACCATTTCTTCAATCATAAATATGCAGGCATTAGGTAATTTTTCTCAAATAAGTCTCCAACTTCCATTTCATGGGAGGTGCCTTGAAATGTTTAAAAATCATGTGTATAAAGCACCTTGATCCCCATTGAGGTCACTAAAAACTCTTGGCTAAAAAAATTATCAGGGGGACAATTATAGACTTCCTATATGCAATCAAAATTGCATGATGTACGTGAATTAATCTTAGATTAGATAAGATAGAACACACCTACACATTTGATTGGGTATACACTTGTTAAGTGAGATCATGACCAATATGGGGATCTGCTAGACCCGATTAGGGGATCACTTGTCACAACATATCATGTTAGGAATGGTTCCAAAACCTAAAGTCTAACACAATCACACAACAACCCTCAAAGATTCCTATGATTTGATATTTCACTTATGCTAATAAACAAGAAAGTAAACTATTCTAATAACAAGAAAAGTAAACTAATCTAGTGCACACCAAAGCTTGTGGCACAATGTGAGGGGTTAGATGCAAAGCAATCAAATATGTATAGGGAACTTAAAATAAAATAAGTATAATTAACACCCTAATACATAGAATATGAAGAGTAATATTATTCAAGCCAACACTTATGCTACTTTTATTTACTAAAAAAGGAAAACAAAGTGAGAATATACTTACCTGAATGTAAACCCATCATGATTCAATCTCTTCCTTGGCCAATGGGTCTTCGCAAGAGGTTGTTGTGGTTTATAAGGATCACTTTTTTAGGGCAAAGCATTCAAGACCTATCCATAAGACTATATTTTCGAAAATAAAAAACCTAAGCTAAGACTCCTCAAGTAGAATGGTATAAGAGCATGTTATGAATAAGCGTGAGTGAATAATAACTCTTGATTGCATCATTTAATAATAACCAAAATGGCCTTGTATATATAGGAGTATGTCACCCAAAAATCATTTAGAAATACCGGTTGTGCTAGGTCAACCTATCACATTTTTGAGATAATGCCTAAATTCTATGCTAGGTTGGCTAGAAGGCTAACAAACCTAAAGAGCTAAAGTGACCCTAAACTGCACTAGGTCAACTAGGTCGACCTAGTTTGTTGGGTAGGTCAAAAGGGTGTCAAGCAAGGAAAAGAAGGATAGAAAGAGGAAAAGATGAGAGGAATGTGCAAGGGATGATAAATAGCTTAGGGAAAGGTTTTAGGAGATGAATGGATTGAAAATAATGTGGCAATAAGGGACAACAATCTTGTGAAGCACCAAAGATCTGCCCACCCCTTTTCCGGTGCACCCCTTAAGGCATGCACTTAGAGATATCGAGTCATGATGGGTTCCTACAAGATTTAAAGTGTCAATATTTGATAAAAGTTAAAAATATTATGTGTATACATATGCCCCACTCAAAGTTCATCATGTTTCACTAAGGTGTAATGGGGGATGGTGCTTCGAGAAAGAACATAAGGACACACACAATGTTGATGCTAAAAAAAAGTTGTAGTATATAACTGAAAGTAAATGATAGAAAAGGAAACTAATCTAAAAATTTAATAACTAAAAAGTAAAACTGATGCATACCTTGACTTACCTTTATTTTGAGATGATTGCAAGCTGTGTTTTTAGTTTTGATTGTGTAAGGTGAAGAGACTGATTTTGATAAACCCAAGAATACAAAACTAAGGAGAAAAAATAAACAAATGCAAGAAAATCTAAGATAACTGGTGCTATGTGGATGAGATGTACTTAAGAATTTGGCAAGCTAGGTGACAGGTGCTATGTTAGACCAAATGACCAAGTCAAACAAGATTAAATTAGGTAACCTAAAAGCCAAAGCTACTAAAGACCAAAAAATTCAAACATGTAAACCTCAAGTAAGAAAGGAAAACTCACCAATTCAAACCAAGGATACATGTTTAAAAAGGAATAATAAGTAAGACAAATCAATGGTAAAAAGAAAAACAAAATGGTAAAACAACATTGATGAGTGAGTAGTAACAATCCACATCTCACTCAACAATGGAAAAAGGGGATTCATAAAAGGGAAAACAACATTGATGAGTGAGCAATAACAAACCACATCTCACTCAATAATGGAAAAAGGATATGAACTCAGGTGTCTATAATAGCAGGATAATAAAATAAGTGGTAAATGGTAAGTAAAACAAGTATAGAAATGAAAATTTTATGTTGTAAAATAAAAAGGTGATCCATAGTTTCTTAAACATGTTTTGCGTCTAAAGATAGAAAAAACTGAAACAAAGTAGTGCTAGCATGTTTTTAAGAAATGAAGAAGAAAGAATTTAAAGAAGAGGGAAAATAGATTTAGAATCATAATTTAACTGTTAAGGGGGGGAATGAAATGGTTGGAGGGGAGAATGAAGGAAAAACCAAGGTAGATATAAGTCTTTGTGAATTCAAGAGACTCAAATGTGGTTTGTCAAAACAAGAGGATTTTTGACCTTAGGGACTCTGAAGAATTTCTCTTAGCTACACAAGTCTTAGGTCAATAAATGGAGTATATAGATCATCTCATGAAGGCTATATGTATGAAAATTAAAATGGACCTCCCTCCCCATGACATGTTCCCCATTCTTCAGGACCCCTTATAGAGTCATCAGTCTACTGTGAAGATTGGGTACTTGCATGAGAAAGTAAGTAGTGCCATAGATTTTTTTGAATTCCCCTATTCCAATCTACTAGCCTGCTGCACCCCAAAGGACTTCAGCTCTATGTGAATCCAACTATGGAGTTTGATCTTCGATTGGAGATAAGAGATGTTCTTTTAATCATGTCTTTTGGTGTGAATTTGACTTTTGAGATTTGTATGTTTCCTTTTAGATATCATTGTATTTTATTTTAAATGATTTGGATTTTAAATTTATTTTGATGGCTTTTTCTTAATTTTATTTCATACAGATTTGGAAAACCAAACATGGGTGCTAAATATTACTTTCATTTGAAAACTTGGGACAAGGTTGCTAAGAGAGAATATCAAAGAGCATGGGGCCTAAAAGTCTCATAAATCTAGGTGAAATAAAAGTGCTATATTGACTTCAACCTTGTTTGATCCAATGCAGAGGTGAAAGAAATGGGGAAATCAAGAGGAATGGCACATGGAACAATTTAAATTACTTTAAATTGAAAAAAAAATGTGACAAAGGGAAAAAAGAGATACAATGACAACAAAGGTGTGATTCCTTATCATAAGAAAGAGGGAAGTGAATGAAAAACATGCTAACATAGATTATTTGTTAATTCCATCTAACAAAAGAAACAAAAGCTAAAGTTTAAGAACAAGGATCAAGGAGATGAAAATAATGGTAATTTTATGAGGAGGGTTAGGTCCTATCCATGGTCTTACAAAGCAACTCATAAAAGAGAGACCCACAAGGGTGCTAATAAGCAATATAAAAGAAAAGGTGAGGGATATTTTTACAAAGCACCTCACAAAATAAAAACTCAAAGGATGCCAAAACAATATTGGCAAGCAGCAAATGGAGAAAGAAGATAAGTAAAATATGGTGGTTTTATGAGGGATACCAAGTCCTATCCACAGTCTTATGAAGAAACTCACAAAAGAAAATCCCAAGTGGTACCAAATCGATATTGGTAAATAAAAAGAAAATGAAAAATAAGATAATGAAGACTATGGTACATCAAGAAACCAAAAAACCAAAAGGGAGGACTAAAGGTTTGTGAACAAGAAGGAACTGCTGCAAAGAGAAAAAACCATGCTTAAGTAACCTACAAAAAGGATTAGATTGATATAGATAGAAAACATGAAAATAAGGAAAAGTATCCTACATTAATGGTTATATCAATGATGAGCATGTGAGAGACAAGCCTATATGTCTCGAAAGGTTTCTTGGAGTTGAATTAGTTTGGTAGCATGTAATGGAGAATAAGAGTGAGCATCACAAGATGACCCAAAGGGTAAGTGGATGTAGGGATGGGCATCATAATACACCCCAAAGTCTAAAATGATATGTGGGTGGGCATCGTAAGATGCCCCAAAGGCTAGAGTAATATGTGGATGGGCATCAAAAGATGCCCCAATAGCTAAAAAGAGGAAGAAGAGATAGGAAAGCATAAGAAAAGAGAACCTCATAGAGTGTCTAAATGGATTCAGGCTATCTAAGAAGTTTCTAATGGGGGATATGATGCTCGAGGATAAAATTAAAAAAAATGCTAAACAATAGAATAATAGATAGAGATAAAGAATTAAGTCAAATAGATAGAGAATTAAATCAAACATACAAGGAAGGCAAAAAGCTAAATTGGAAAGTAAAGAAAGTAAAAAATAGTACAAGATCAACCTGATCGACCTAGCACAAAAGACAAGGCCTGTAGACTATACAAGGTTGACCAAGTCAACTTGGTATAGTGTACAGAGGTTAGAAAAATCATTAGGTCGACCAGGTCAACATAATAAAGTAGATAGGTTCATTATTTTGCTTATATCTTAGTTTTACTCATCCATTTTACAAACCATAAAATGAATTAGATTCATGATGATGTAGAGATTTAAAATAGGGAATAAATAAGTGATAAAAACGATGATAAAAATAATGTATCATGAATGCAATGAAGGTGAATCCAAAGTGAAGCTAATGCTAAATAAGAAAATAAATAAAAATGGAAACGTGAAGATAATCCAACCAGCGGTGGGATAGGATTCACGTCAGGTTCACCAGAATGTATGCAATCAGACTTACATGATGTACATGAATTAATCCTAGATCAGATAAGATAGAGCACACCTACACTTCTGATTAGGTATACACTTATTAAGCGGGAACATGACCAACATGGGGATCTGCTAGACCTGATTATGGGATCACTTGTATCACTTGTCATAACATATCATGCTAGGAAGGGTTCCAAAACCTACAGTCTAACACAATCATACAATAACCCTAAAAGAGTCCTATGATTTGATATTTCACTTATGCTAATAAATAAGAAATTAAACTAATCTAATAACAAGAAAATTAAACTAATCTAGTGTGCACCAAATCTTGTGGCACAATGTGAGGGGTTAGATGCAAAGAAATCAAATATGTATAGGGAACTTCAAATAAAGTAAGTATGAGTAACACCCTAACACATAGAAGATGAAGAGTAATATTATTCGAGCCAACACTTATGCTACTTTTATTTACTAAAAAAGGAGAACAAAGTGAGAATATACTTACCTAAATGTGAACCCATCATGATTCAATCTCTTCCTTGGCCAATGGGTCTTCGCAAGGGGTTGTTGTGGTTTATAAGGATCACTTTTTTAGGGCAAATCATTCAAGACCTATCCATAAGACTATATTCTCCAAAATAAGAAACCTAAGCTAAGACTCCTCAAGTAGAATGGTAGAAGAGCATATTATGAATAAGCATGAGCGAATAATAACTCTTGATTTCATCTTCTAATAATGACCGAAATGACCTTGTATATATAGAAATATCTCACCCAAAAATCATTTATAAATGTTTTTTATGATAGGTCAACCTGGTTGACCTAGCACATTTTTGGGCTAATGCCTAACGTCTATGTTAGGTTGATTGGAAGGCTAACAAACCTAAAGAGCTAAAGTGACCCTAAACTACACTAGGTTGACCAAGTTGGCCTAGTTTGTTGGGCAAGTCAAAAGGGTGTCAAGCAAGGAGAATAAGGATAGAAAGAGGAAAGACTAGAGGAATGTGCAAGGGAGGATAAATAGCTTAGGGAGAGGTTTTAGGAGATGAATGGATTGGAAATAATGTGGAAATAAGGGACAACAATCATACGAAGCACTAATGGTTTTCACACCCCTTTTCCAGTGCACCCTTTAAGGCATGCACTTAGAGAGATTGAGTCACGATGAGTTCTTACAAGATGTAAAGCGTCAATATTTGATAAAAGTTAAAAATATTATGTGTATACACTTCCAATCAATAGGACAGGGATAAATTCTCTTCATTAGTTGATATTTTAGAGATAAAGTCCTCATATTAGCAGGTAGACTTACCTTTATTGAAAACTAAAAAAAAAGAAAGCAAGGGAAGAGCTAATCACAATTATTTACAATAAAAAAAAATTGTTGGGGTTTCATGCTTTTAACTGGAAAGTACAAAAATGAGATAGAAAGGAAATGAATGGAATTATGAGAAGGGGGAAATGAGAAAGGAAATGGTAAAGGAAAAAATGGATTATTCTAGCTAGTTAAAAATAAAATCTACTAAAATAAATTTGAGAGAGAATAAGGATGACTCTAGGTAGCTAAACTCAGAGACTCACTAGAATGGCCCAAGATTTATGTTTATAACATGGGAATATTTTATCATAAAAATAGGATAGGAAAGACATATTATAGACATAAAAACATGGTACATATACCAGAGAGATTGTATAACTTTTCAAATAAGGATATTTAACAGCCATATATTTCCCAATAAAAATAGGCATAAAATCATATTAGAATTTTCACCAAGGATTCACAACAACAAAAATTCCTAATGAAAATTCAATAGAACCACATGAAAAAATTATGCATTCATTGACTATTTAAGAATATAATTTTAGAAAAATGAAAGAATCATAATTAAAGTGAATTAACATACTCATGCATATCATAATTCATAAAAACTCATGGCATAAAGTCCTATAAATCATTTTTGTATTGATCCTTTGAGGGGTTCTACATACATACTCCTTTCCATCTTGCTATAAATTATCAGACTGTCAAAAAATCAACATAACTCAACTCCATAACCAAAACCAAAACTTGAAACAAAACCAAAATACAAACCAGAACATGCTAACTCTTATAAATGATCCCTAAACATCTATTCATAGGTTATAATTTTTGGTTATGTTATGTAACCACCTTTTCTATATTTTTAAAGGCTTATAAAAATGCGTTAGTAAATCTACACAACTTTAAAAATACGTTTATAAATTTGAACAAATTGAAAAAGTGCAATGACTTATTTGTATAACTTGTAAAATTGTGCTAGTGTTTTTGCACGACTTGAAACATGTAAAAGTGCATTAATAAATTTTCACAACTTAAAAAAGTGCAATCACCAATTTTCATGACTTACAAAATTTCATTAGTGTTTTTGCATGAATTGAAACTTGAAAAAGTGCATTAATAAATTTACATGAAGTAAAAAGTACAATGACCAATTTTTACAACTTGAAACCTGTCAAAGTGCATTGAGAAATTTTCACAACTTGAAAAAAAGCAATGACCAATTTGCACAACGTATAAAAGTGTGTTGGTGTTTTTGCACAACTTGAAACCTACAAAATTACATTGAGAAATTTTCACAACTTGAAAAAGTGCAAAGACCAATTTGCATGACTTTCAAAAGTGCGTATGTGTTTATTCACAACTTTTAAAATTTAAATGGCTAATTTTCACAACTTACAAAAGTGATTTGACAATTTTACACCACTTGAAAACTACAAATTTCACCATGTTTGCAACTATGATTCTCCCTTTTATTTTATAACTTAAAAATGAAAAAAAATCACCATAAATATTTGAAAAAATATGTTCATCAAATTATATTTCCAATGCATTGAATGAGATCCAAATCAGATTTTGGATGCAAAAGTTATGGCCCGAGGGAGATTGGACCCTGCTTGGACATATCTGGAATTCTACCTTGCTTGAACAACTGTGATTCTCCCCTTGATTTTGAAATTTAAAAATGAAATGTTTTTAGAATTTTTCCTTAGTAAAAAGTTTTATTCATCAAATTATATGTCTAACGCATTAAATAAGAGCTAAAACAGAGTTTGTATGCAAAATTCATGGTTCGAGACCGATTAGACCTTGTTTTTATATTTTTTGCTTGTCGAGGTGTCAAATTCTGAGATGAATAAAAACAAGTGTCAAAGTATAAAAAGGTGTTTGTAAATGTGTTGGGATTAAATAGGTGTTTGATCACCTATCAAGATCTAATGATTTGTTTAGCACATGATCAGGTTCTGACATGTGTTCAGACACATCAGATTCTGACGGTCTGTTAGGCACTTGTCGAAATTTTGATACTTGTTTGGTAGGCTTCCAAAGTCTGATAAGACAAGGACTTAACCAATTTTCAAATTTTATTAATTTTGACTTTAGCATTTGATTAAGATTTGACTTTTGACTATGAATACTTTGATTAAGACAATTTGACTTTGGGAATAATAACTTTGACCAACATTGACTCAAATTGACTATTTACAGTCAAAAGACTCAACACTTTTATATTTTTTTACTCAAAGCTCTCAAATTAGGATTAATCAAAACATTCTCCTCAAATGCATATCCATCCACAATGTTACTCTAAAAACTACTCAATGGCTCACCATTTGAAAGCTCGAAGGTAGTGCAAATCTCAGTATATAACCTAAGCCTTATCCATTGGGCTACAGATTCGGTGTCCATTTTTCAAAAAAAATACCATCTCTATCATTAAAACACCTCTAATTTACCATGGGAGTGCAATTGGGGGTATTGTCATGAAATATAAAATTTCATGACAACATTAATATGAGACCTTCTCATTGATATTAATAGAGAAGTGAGTTAAGAATTGGTTGGACAAAAGATTGAAAGCATATATTGATTGGAAATGAAGGTCATAAACCTTTTTCAAGGCATATTCATCAAGGATCATAGGAAAAATATTAGTTTGTAACTTATCATTATACACATAATCTAAGCATGCGATGAGAAAGGCTCTAAGACGTTGTTCAAATGTTGTAATTTTAGGTTCAATGAATCCTATAGTCAAGGGATAAGTATAAATATTTAGGGCCAAAGTTTTATATAATAATTTAGGAGAATTTGTTTAATGAGTCACTCTATGAGAACCTTGTTCCCTTATATTAACCTTGGCTTGAAGATCGAATAGCTATTATATAAGTGTTTTATTGGTAAACATGTTAGACTGATTAGCAATACATGGTGTCACATGAGTTGTAAGCCTATAAATCACAAAAGTATATTGTGTGGGGATAGCCATGGAAATCTGAGGAGTGAATTGTGTTTCCCCCACACTACTTTTGGGTATCACTTGTGTAGCCATAGGTGTAAACACATGAATAGTAGGATTAGAAATAATAGTCTAAACACATATTTAGGTTATATGCCTCTAAAAGTTGCATTAGTTTCATTCAAAAAAATTGCATGTTGTTCCATAAATGTGGGGTCCTTAGCAAGATTTTCCTTTTCACCTCTAGTTACATGTAATAATGCTTCAATCATATGTCAATTCATTTCAATATATTTTATAAGTTCACATTTATCTATATCATCAAAATAATCATGAAAATTAGTATAATCATTTCCTCTATGAACATTCACATTAATAAAATATTTCATTGTAATTATATTTGGGTTTCATTTATGTGAATAATGGGAAATTAAAAAATAGATCTGAAAATCAAATCCTAATGGAGGATAAATTTGAAACCTTGAGAAAATATGAAACTTTGAAGTAGAAAAAGACCTGGGTTTTTATTTCCAACTCAATGATCAGGTTCACCATAATGTTTTTAGTATTTTAGATTAATGTGATCTACATAAAGTAAAACTATGGCTAATTAATATTGTGTAAAATATAGAAGTAATATACAAATATATTAGAAAAATAATATAAAAATATTATATTGGTGTTGTTTTTTGCCTATTTCATTGACTTTCCTAATGGGTAACAACTCAATTTATAAATATTGGATGAATCACCATGGGAGAGGTGATTTTCTCTACATTTGAAAGTTGTGAATGCCTCATGTGATTTGCGATTTTAAGAGTTTTTTAATAATTTTAATTGGAAAGTGCAATGGGAGTGAAGGTAAGAAAACCACAATGGGATAAACATAAAATACAACCTAGATAGATTGAATTGGGTAAAAATGATTAGGAAATTCTTCCTCTCACTTGAAAATAAAACTATAAGTAGCAGATGGAATGGGAATAAAAGGTTGTTTGGACAAATTTCATTCACCAATATTCACAACACAAAATTTGAGAAATCAAATCTATACATAAAATAAATTAAAATATGTATAATTTAATGGCTTCTCTATCCATGAATAGCAATGCAAATTTCATAAATAAAGAACCTAAAAACCCCAAAAATCCTAAAATTAATCTCACCCATTTTCTAATATTCCATTAACAAATCTAGAATAGTATATATAGCAGATAAAGTTTCAACAATCCCTCTTTTAGGGCTAAGAGTAATAAGAACCCATTGTATAATGGCCATCACTCCTATGTATAACACATAGGAGGATGGAACTGACCTTTCGTATTCTTGTAACTACTCTTTCTAAGATTCCTATTCTATTTTTATATTCACATTTCATTTTTTAATAAAATGACTTAAATATTACGAAAAGATAATACATTAACTTAACACATTCATCAAAGTATAAAGGACACACTTCCTTTATACAAATAAAGTATGGAGGGGACCCACTAAGCCTTATCCTTTGGGTGGTAGAGTCTATAAATAGGACAAACACTTATTCATAGTCCCATCATGTATGTGCCACAAATTAATATTTGAAACTATTTCCCATAAAGGGAAATTGTACTAAAACATTAAAAGTAACCCATCTAGAAAAGTATCTTGAGGATTAAACATTTTACATCATTAGATTGTTCATTGTAATAAATTTACAACACTTCAAATAGGAGCCAAAATGAAGTCTATATGTGAAATATATGACAAAACGTATAAATCACACACAATAAGAAAATTGTCTCCCTTTTTGTATTCCCATCAAAATTGGTCTTTGAGGATCACATATTTCACATCATTAGATCTCTTGTTGTAAAATATTTTATTTCTACAAATGGGAGCCAAAACAATTCTAGATGTAAAATATGTGACGAAAACAAGAATATGCATTTTTTATTTTTTATTTTTATTTTTTTTAAAGCATGTCATGCCCAACACATTTGGCATACCTATGAGGACCATTCAACGTAGCTCCTAAAGCACACTTATTCTAAATGTATGCTTAGATTTCACACAAAATATATCACATTTTGAGCTTTAATACTTAGTAAAAATATTATACTTGAGACAAACACAACACATGGGAACCAAAAAAATGGATTTTGATAAAGTTCAATATTTGGATTGCAGAGAATCATGTTTGGCATGCCCAGTCACTTAGGGCCAAAGTTCTAGGTCTCCATATGGGTTTTTCAAAAAATGTATTATGTTTTTTTTATATTAAAACTTAAGACAAAAGTTATCCTTGAGGTAAGATCTTTCCAATTCTTTAAATGAAAGCCAAAATGGAGTCCAAATATGAAAGATATGATAAAAAGGAGAGATTGCCCCTGTTACACCCATGAGGCCTAGTTGACCTAGTGCCAAATTTAAAGTTTCTCCAAAATGAAATTTTATTAAGATAAACATGCTTATAAAATTACAAGGATCATATTTTTAAATATGAATACCATATTTTGTGACTTTGAAGACCTCAAAAAATGCAAGGAGAAGAATCATCCCTGGTCCTGTGAGGCCCAACTAACTTGGCACTAAACTTTTGGCTTCTCTAAAATGATTTTTTTTAGTGAAATATGTAGAGGTACTTATGAATATTGTATTTTTTAAAAATAATCCCATATTTTTTTACTTGAAACACCTTGAAAATACAAGAAGGATAATTTCACTTAGCAAGCTCATGAGGCCTAATGAACCTAACACCAAAGTTCAGATTCCTTCAAAATGTAAATTTATTCAACGAAACATATAGAGGGATTTACAATGAGAATATTTTGAATATGAATCCCATATTTTGTGACTTTTAATACCTTAAAATTTTAAAGAGGCTAATCACGCCTGGTGTGCCCGTGAGCCCTAGCCAACCTAGTACCAAAGTTCTTATTTCTTCAAAATGAAAATTTTTTTAGTGTAACATGTAGAGGGAATTACAAGAAGTATATTTTTTAAAATTAATCCCATCTCTTGTGACTTGGAAGAGCTTAAAATTTTGAGTATAATTGTGCCTAGCACACACATGAGGCTCAATTGACCTGCACCAAAGTATGAATTCTCTAAAATTCAAATTTCTTGAGTACAACATGTAGAGGGACCTATATGGATCATATTTTTAAAAACTAATTTGAAATTTTGAGGCTTAAAAGACATAAAATAAATTTGAGAAGGAAAATGTTGTCTACTACATATTTGAGGGTATGTTGGTACCATGTTTTAGTTCCATTTGATTTTCAAAAAAATATATCAAGTTTTAGACCTTGACACTTTAGAAAAATATTATATCCTTGGAATGAGCACAACACATTATATATATATATATATATATATATATAGATAGAGAGAGAGAGAGAGAGAGAGAGAGAGAGAGAATGGATTCTAGTGCTTCCATGATGCCCTGCAATGCAATGCCAAATTTTGGGTCTTATTTTAGATTTAACATAAAATCTATGAATTTTGGGACTTTGGGACTTTAGATAAATATGATCCATGGGAAAAACATAACACTTTGGAACTAATGATTTTTATTTTGATAGAGTTTAATTTTTGGCAAGGCAAAAAATGGCATCTGGCACACTTGTGAGGTCTGATTATTTGGCATTAAAGCTATGGGTCTCCATTTGGATTTTATGCAAAATCTATGAGTTTATGAATTTGTAAATTTGTAAAAAAATAATAATTGAGATGAACACAACATGTGGGAATTAAAAATATATATTCCCACAAATTCAAAATTTGGACAAGGTAAATAATGACATTCAACATGCCCATGAGACCCTACTACCCAATGCTAAAGTTTTGGATCTCTGTTTAGATTTTACATAAAATCTATGAATTTTGGGGGTTTGGGACTTTGGAAAAAGATGATTCTTAGGATGAGCACAATATGTATGAACTAAATTTTTTTATTTAGATAAAGTTCAATTGTTTAGGTTCCACAACAACTCAAAACTTCTAATTACTCTATGTGTTAACCAAAATATTGAAAATTTTATGAATTCAAATTTTGAGTATAAACAAATCTAAGTTGAAAAGGGTTAGATTGATATTTTCACTTATATGATTTTAATTGATAAATCAAAAGAGGTTATAGTTATTTAGCTTGTTTTTGTATTCTATTACTCATAACAAGGGATACTGGTTTTGAAAATGTTCTTTGTGTACTCTATTAATAATCAAATAAAAAAAATCGTAGCTCAAAACCTATTTATATTTTCCTAGTAATAATGTAACTCTTATGGCAACTAATATTATCGTATCTCTATCGGTAGTGTCCCTATATGTTGTGGATGTATACAACTCCTCAAAACCTTGTGCCTATGCATGTATATGATTCTTGAGCATGTGTTCACCTTTGGTCTTAAGTAGTAATCCTTATTTTCCTTCTCCTTCCTTTTGAAACCCTAATTTCAATTTCAATCACAAGATGACTTAAAAAATGGGTTAGCTCTTTGAGTTGGACAACACCAACCACTCCTTATTGAGTTATTAAACATTGCCTACATTCACATATTGTGAAGAGGGCTCAAACCACATGAAGTTATCCTACATATATGTGTGTGTGTGACATTATTATTAATTTATAATGTAATGCAATGTTTTGATATTAACACTTGGTACCATGTAATTTTAAACTACATATGTATTCAAATTTGGCTCTAGGGTTTTTCCTTTGACGTGTTGGAGAATTAATATTATTTGGGTCATTTAAGATAGTTTAGGTTTATCCTAAGTTTTTTAATGTGTGCATTTATTATATTTATAAATGCACTTTATCCCAAATTTATGAGGTGGCTCTTACCTCTCTTATCCACTTATTTTATTTGGAAGTTACTTGCATAAGTCACCCCCCACCCCACATGTCACACATATCTTCTTCACTTGCAAGAGGATGAGGACACTTGACACACACATGAAGATTACTCATGTAACTCTTTGTTCTCTCCTAGTGTTAGCAAGTGTATAAGGACTTGTTATTAATTGTAATAAAAGATAAAATAAATATTGGTTTCAAAAGGAAGTCAAATAGTCATGGAGAAGAAGAGTCATGTGAGAAGAAGTTGAAAATCCATTATAGGCCAATATAAGGAGAAGGATCAAGTAGACCATTATTCAATGAAATATATCTATTTTGGTCTCATTTGGATGATATTTTCTTATTCTCCTCCTTTTGTTTTGTTATTTTCGTCATTTGATTTTTAAATACATTGTATTTTATTTTCCCACTAAACTAAGTCAATAATGGTGTGGTTGTCTAATTTTCACCCAAAATTGATGTCTCATATTATTATTTAGTTTCATAAAAAGTCCATCCAGGCCTAAAAAGAGTGCATGTCTAATTTTTTTTGACAAGGATCATTTGAGTCAGTCATAACTATTGACCAATTTTGACCCCAAGGTCAAAATGTCAACCCCTATAGGTAAAAACTTGCTTGTCATATTTTATCAAACTTGTTCATAACCTATTACATGCTTTGATAGTCTTCAAGTGGTCTTTGTAAGGTCTTATTAGCATTGTTTAAGGTAATGTCTTTTCCAAGATTTTCAATGCCTTCAAAGTTAGTCTAGTGGGTCCTAGGGGTATGTCATGATGTGTTAAGAAGGTATATAGTCTATCAAGTCAAGTCCTTTCACTTGGTTATTTGGTCTAAAGTTTGCTAAACTTAGATTAAGATATTTTAGCATTTTTAAGGTTTTTGGAGAAACCTAGGTTTCATTGTGGCCAAATTAAGCCTTCTCAAGGTGATATTTTGCATGGATAATTAAATCCATTGGTGAAGAGGTAATTCAAATTCAAAGGTGAATTTTCAAATCTCTATAATTCATCTAACCATGCATTATTCTTCCACCATGTTTATCATGCACTCTAAAGTCACTTAAGTCATATTTGTAGGCTAAAATGGATGAATTATACATATTTTCTTAAATGTCAAACATTTAAAGAGGATTTATAATGTGCATATTGTCAAGAAAAGTTAGAGTATCAGTTTGCATGTTAGAATAGGTCAGTTACTTTAATTCTAACTCGAAACAAGTAGTTTAAGGCACTTGTATGGACTTCAAGAGCCCACTTTCAAGTGAAGATTCTTTAAAAGTGTCTCTTCACATTATCTAGGTCATCTCCAAGTTCAAGAAGCTTGCACATGTCTTAGGAAGGTAATATATTCATTCTCTATCTTATTGATCTCCTTACAATCTCATAAAGGAAAATTTCAAATGAATGGTACAAGCCATATAGGTAGATTAAAGGTTCTATATCTTAACCAAAGATAGGGGTCTTAGAGGCCTTCAAATACTTGGCATTGGTTTTTATATTGAATCTCTCATCTCCATGAACAAACACTAAGAGCTTAAGGGGTCAAAAAGTGACTCAAATCCCCACTAGCTCGATTTTGTTCAAACTTTCTTACATGAATGGACTCATTAGAGAATGAAAGGGATTGTATAGGGTATGTATAGAGAATCATAGTCATTACATTCTTGTTCCCAATTGGTTATCATGTGTGATCTCCTATGGTCTTAAGAAGAGCCTCTATGAGACACATCACAATCTACTTTTGAAGTTTCTAGAATATTTGATAATGTTCAATGCATATAAATAGTGGTAAATGTTTTAAATAATATTCTAAATCCATATAAAACTCTCTAAGATTATTGGTCATGCCTTACAAATCCTCTAATGGTATTCATGTTCACCTTGAAGACTGTGTTTAAAGTTGTCTGCATAACAAAGTGAGTTAAAGAGGTCTTGTCCTACATGGTTCAGGGTTATATGAGGTTATTAACCTCATAATAAATTTAAAGAGGAAATGGATAGATGTTACCAGGGGTCAAGATAACAAACTTGCATCATGAAGAGGCCCAAGGCATAAAAATGCAGACTTATAGGTCTATATTTCATGAAAAATATATTGAAATGTGCATCACTATTTGAATTTGTAAACCTAAAATTTGAGGGTAATGTATTATCTCTATTTTTCAATGAATTAAAATCCAATATAGAGTGTGAGTTTTTAAAACTCAATCCTAGAAGCAACCAATGACCACCTACAGGCCTATGCTTGAAGAAAGCTTGTTGGTCAAAGATAATGAAAGTTAAAATTTATTTATGAGACCTTTTCTAGGTAAAATTCAATGAGATTTTTCAAGGTAATACTATAAATCTTCACTTGTCATCACCATAAATTGATATAACTGAGAAAAGACTCATTCCAAGCATCTTACATTCAGTGTTATAAGGGAGAATTTGTGTATTGTTAAAGGTTACAGAGGTGATCATAAATGATAGAATAAAAGAATATTAGGATGCTTATCTGATGTTTAATTATTGTGAATTAACTTCATGTTATTCACTTTTCATACCAAGAATCCTAACCCCATAGTTGATAAGGTATCCCCTCAGATAAGCACTCACAGGCCTAGTTAGTTTTCAAACATTGAGAAGACAATATAAGGTTTTGTGATAGATTTTGGGTTATATATGAGCACTAAGGATATATCAGGGTCACTTGGGTGTTTCATACCTAAATAATATCAGAGGAGGTAATCAATACACAATCACTTTTGACCCTGTATATACACATAGTCACATTGACATCCTACAGGCATGCCTTATCATTAGAAGTTGTATACTTGGATTGAGAGAAAGGAGGCTTGGATGAAGAATCAAATCAAGAAGAAAATAATATTATGATATTAGGATCTCATTTAAGTCTTTAGATTCATTATAAGAGGGTAACAAAACCAATTCATCGTAAACTTGCAGTCACATAGTCAATGGACACCTATAAGCTTGCTCAATCTTGATGGTGAGGTGCCTACATTGTCATGAAGGACAAAATTTATATAAATAGGAAAAATCATATGGAAATCACTCTCAATCGATAACATTACACTTTCATGTGACTTTTAGGGACAAGTAATACAAGGTCAAGTTTTGATAAAATCTTTTAGGACATGTTAAGCCTAAGCATGCACACACAGGCCTGTGTGTCTCTTGTGTGTGAAGAGTTTGTTTTAATGAAGGTAAGATGAGAATATAAGATCCCTAAGAATTTTATGAATACCTTCAATGTAAATTTTATGAATGGACATAGGGGTTATAAAGATCTAATCAAAATAGAGATCTCTATGAACCCAGTCTAAGCAAGACAATCAAGCTTGTGTATAGGAATGATTAGAGGCCTCAAGTGTTTTGAGAGAAGATTTAAAGAATTGGAAGCTTCAAGTGTTTGAAAAAATTGTATACAATATCCTACAAGTGATAAAATCTCATCTCAAACATTCAAAGTAGATAAAATGAGGCTAACGTAGTCATAATGGTCATTTGCATTTAAATGCTTATAAACCCTAGCTTGAATTTGGTGATGGTTATGACAGAACTAATGAATAAGAAGAGTGAAATATTCATTGAAAACATGTCATAGAGGTTATATAGACCTAAATTAATCATTTCCATCTGAATCAGACCTCAATACATCATTTTCAAGCTTAAAACTCTTCTAGACAACATAAAATGCAGTCTTTCCACCCAAGAAGTTGTCTTTTCTTGATCAGTGTGACATGGATAAGTTGCATGGGACCATGGGCTCCTAAGAAAATCTATGTACCTTAGTGTAATTTCAACCTATGTGTTATATCATGATTCCTCACCAAGTAATCTTGTTAGATTATCCATAGATACCTGCAGCTAACAAATTTAGATTTTGTTATATTTCTGACTAAGCTTGAGATTTATGCTATTATAGGATAGTATAATGTTGTTTAGATGATGATACATGATTACTTACTATGAGTTTGTTAATGTACGTAGGTAAATTTTAAGCATATTAATGTATTATTTTAGTTATATTATTGCTTTATGTTTATCATGTGATATAATCTAATTACATGTGTGTTGTGAGGTGGACGTAGAAGAATTCATTCTTTGAATGTTTTGAAGGGAGATCATTATCGGAGAAGGTGATGTAGATGGAGATGTTGAAGGTGTACATAGAGTTGATAAAATCCTACACACACATAGTATATAGTCATTGTAGAAATGCATTTAAAAATAATTGCTTTTGGTGCTTGTTTAAAATATCAATTTATATGATTTTCTGAGTAGATAAAAATAATAAAAATAAATTGTTTTGTGTGTTTAACATAATATGCCATTAATACATGTAGAAGCAAATTTAAAATTAAAATTAATATATGAGTTATTATTTATGAATTTTGAAATTTATCATTAAATTTTTTAAATATAATTAAATGTTAATTTGATTTAATTAAAGATATGAAATCGGGCATTTCATATTAAAATTTAAAAAAGGAAAATTGTTTTAAAAAAATATAGATTTCCTTACAAAAGAAAAAAACCGAGATTTAATTAAATCTCATGAGGAATGTAATATAAAATAAAAGAGAGATTAAAATTAGAAAATAAAAAAAATGGAATCAAAGAAATAAAAATAACAAAAAAAAACATAAAGAATCTTGAAAACAAAAATTAATAAAAGAAAATAAAAAGAAAAGCTTTAAAATAAATTGTGCCCCTTTAATCTAGAGGGAGATTATGAAAGGTGGACATTATGAAAAATCTTTAAAAAAATAAATAAAGCTTTTAAAATAAGAAAAAATAAAAATAAAAATAAAATAAAAATTAAAAATTTGCACAAAAATTTAGCATCCATTTTCTATTTAAAGGAATGAATGAAAGAGAATTTTTATAGTTTTATGTATTGGAAAAAAATAAAAGAAGAGAGAAGTATTGGAGAGAAGTCCATAAAAGAAGGGATGTGATTTCAGAAAAAAAAGATAGAAAATACCAGGGAAGTGTTATAATTTGATTTTCAATCCATTGTATATTTTGGAATGATTGAATGTTATTTTATGCATATAAAAGCCATGAATATTTTCTATGAAAAATACAAGTAATTACTTAAACCCCATGAAATCTTGCGGCTTGTTATTATAGTAACTCCATTGACTGTCATAATACTTTCCTTTTCCCCAGACATTATACTTGGATAGGTTGTACATTTATGAAATTGCATATTCTTTATGTATAATAAAACTAGTGATAATGACGTAGTGGATATTAAAAAATAAATAAAAATAAAAATAAAACTTTAAGTATTAAAACCTATACAGCCTATAATAAGCCATTAACAATGTACAGTATTAAATTATATGCTCTGTAAGAAGCTTTAGGAACTAAAACTTATAAAAGGTGACTTGGATCATTTTTATGGAATAATTCATTATGACGTTGAATTATATATATGGCATTATAGTAATTCTCATCTTCCTCATACGCAATGCCCTCTTTAATATAAGCTAGTTGTAGTGTTTAGAAACCAATATATATAAAAAATAAAAAAACTTATTTTTTTATCATGATTGAAAACGTCGTATAACTACAATAGCACTTTTAAACATAAAGAAGACAATAAATATTATCTCTATTGTTTAATTAACAGCTTGTGTTATATTTATTTCGCTGAAAGTTAATGCAAATAAAAAAGAGTGATTTGGTTGATTTATCATCTGGGGATCAACTTCATATGCTTTAAATTTGGTTCTTTATACAAACAGAACTTAGTTTAATAAGGGAGTCGACTTACCTTTTGCATTACCTATAAATTTCAATAAAATATCATGTTTTCTCTTTTGGACATTGAGGTCATAAGTTTGGATTATGTATTAAATTTCTTGAGGCGTCTCCCTATTCTTATCATTTAGCGTAATAATTGGGAATCATCAAATATATATATTTATACTTATTTCATATTATAAGTAACATAAAATTAAAGCCATTTAATATTGATTAAAGCAACATAGCGACGTTGATGGCATACATAATACAAGCATATAAAAATATCTGTATCACTAGAATTTCATGGACAATGTGAAAATATAATATAATTTCCTACAATGCTTTTTATTAAAATACTTGTATATGAAGATTATTTTATGGACAAATTTTTAAATAGTGCTATGCATTTAGATAATGCCAATGGACATATGCCAGTATTTGGTCGATTAGTATTTGGAGTTAAGTTTTTGAAGATTGAGAATCAATGAAAACTTAATAATAATTTTCTATAGTAAAATTTTAGTTGAATTTGGAAATAGAATGTTAGCTAAAATATATAAAATGTAAGTTGAAGAGTTATCTCAATACAATTACTTAACAAAGCTTCACTTTCTAGCAAGTGTTATTAGAGGAAATTTATAATTAACCATCTTTGTCGCAAGCACTAATGGGATTCGTAAAATTGATATTTTTTGTAAGAAATTAAAATCAAGCTTTTATTACAAACTTTCAAGTTTTGTCATGGATTTATACTTTAGCTATAGTGGCATTAGAGTTTTATTGTTTGATGGGCATAAACCTTGAGCTGGTAACTATAGTATGAAAGTAGTGATACAAAATCGGATTCTTAGTCATTATTGTATGGATAACCATAACAATGTGTGAGTGTATTCAAATAGGTAAAAAATAATTACTTTTTGTGAGTTAAAAACTAACAGAACCTTTAGATTTTTTAGTGTATGAAAACCTATCACACAGAATGTGATATTGTATTGAATTACGACTATTTACATAATTAGAACCATAGGGGTAGACTTTTTTAGTTAATATTCTTGGATGAAATATTAATGAAAAATTGAAAGGATTGATTAAACATAGTGAATGATTACTTGTAAACACCCAAATATAAATTGGTTTTGAAATTGAATTACTTGTATTTCATGAAAATAAAATTCTGATTTTTCTCACTGGTGCATGTAAAGTGTGTTTTAAGTATTTATAACTACTTTATTAGTTGATTTTTATGCTTAATAGTTGCGATTAAAACACTAAAATGTAGTTCAAAAATTGTATAGCATTAGATTACCTACATACGGTGCACATTAAGATGTGCAAGTGCTAGTATATAGAGATTAAATATGTAGTTTAATAAATGATATGAATTAGTCATTAAGTTTTTTAAGAATCATAAATTATAACCCTCTAGAACAGTCTCCTAGAAGCAAATAAATTATTAGAATGTAAATTCATAATGGGTTTATAAATTATCTAACTCACTACTAATGCTATGAATGACTACTAGTCGTATGTATCTAACATAGAATACTTGTGTGCATTACATATTATGAGTGTGTCATTATGTATAAATATTTAGCTATACTTAGTGTATAATAGTGTATCGTGATCCATGTTTATATGTTGTGATACTTTAATATGCTTGTATGTAATTTAATTTAAGTTGTATTCAAGTGTTATAATTTTATGTTGATTACTTATTATTATCTTCATGGATTCATTAAATCTTGAAAAATTATAAGTTTAAATTATATGTTGTTATCTAGTTAGGAACATGTGGTAGTATAGCATATCATAAGATACTACAGTATAAAAGTATGTTGTATCCAAATAGTGCATACTATAATTATTATGCCTCAAATCATATCCATATTTGACTATTTTATTGTATACATGTTAGTTATTATTGTGGATAGTGTGTTTTGTAACAGTTGGTAAGACTTTGTATATGCGTGTATGTAACCTTTGAGATTTTATCGAATACTGTGTTGGTATATTTTTGTGTTTCATGTATATAGTTACTTATATATTTTTTTATGTTATCATGATTTTAAGACTACTTTATATGATTTTTTTTTTGAAAAAATTAGTTGTCTTAGAATACTAGACTATGATAATATGGGTTATCATAGGTGTAGTATGTTTAGAAATAAATTATGGTTGTTAAAATCTACAATTATGTATATTTTATTCAAGTGGTATAGATTGTAGACATTATTTTTAGTATGGGATAGAAATAATATAAAATTCATTCATATATTTGATATAATAAATGTATGTTTTGGTTACTCTTATGTTTAGCATCTATTTTGATTGTATGTGTGAATATGATATAAATTAAATGAATCTTGTGATTGAATTATATTTAACCAATGTGTATTACTAATTCAAAGTAAGGAGTAAGATGGACTTCACTGGCTTACTAGTCTCACAATGATAGATAAAGGCAGTCCAACCAAGTGGTATATATGAATTTGATTGATCTCGATCATTATTATTTATCATTTATAAAATTTTGGGCTAAAATATATTTAGTAAGACACTATCATTTCATGAGGATGATTCACATGTTTGTGTAATCTCTTATAATAAAATATATTTTTATGATACACTACATATTTAGTTTAGAATCATACAGCACATAGGTACTTTTTAATCTCTCTGAATTCTTGTACCGTCACTATCTACTCATCCGTGAAGGGAGAATCATTCTCTGATAGAAAATTATGAGTGGAATCATTAGTCTATGGTTGGTGTGAAAAATCACTAAGATGATGTTCTCCATCCCCATAGTAGTACTACTATTGAGATGACACTTGAGATTGTCATAAATACTAAAGAGTTCAGGGAACTTATGCTCTGGGGAGCCATGTATCTATATGTACATTATATTGTATTGTATTGTATTGTATTTATCATGGAGTATTGTCATGAAGAGTTGTAATTACTTTCTATTGTAAATCAACAGCAATGACTGTAAACTTATTTTATTTGTAGTTGAATTAATGTAATTACTTTCTATATTCACAGTATGATGTGTACTCTCATGATATTAGAGATCAATATTATGTGATGTATTATACTTGTTGTTATTATCACCTTGTATATTTCTTATGGTCTCAATAGATTCTCATGGTGTAATCTATATTTAGTATATGTGTCTAAAAATAAACTACGTATTTTTATGTCTAATTCAATGGGTTGTTACATGTGGTATCAGAGCTATGGCTCAAACTCTAAGACCTAATGAGTCCATTAGCACTTTCGTGTCTTTCTATTTACCAATGTGAACCTAGTGACATGAAGTATTACAGTGGTAATTTAAATTTTTGGTGCCTTAGTGTAGAACTATAAACACTATGACTGGAGTTTTGAGTCTAGATAGATTCTTCTATATGGCTTGGTGACTATTGTTAGTTTTGGGACAATCGTGTAATGTGTGTGGGAACCATTGATCGTGTACCTTAGGAGTGCTTGTACCTTTTTGAGTTGTATAGGGGATTGATTTATCGAGTATTATATTAGTAATTGTTGTATGTGAGGTTTGGGTAGAAAAATATTTAATGTAGCTCATGAGTTATGAACAAAATATTTTTACCATGGTTGATCACTTTGATCGAACACCTCGAGTGTGTTACATCGTTCTTTATAATCAAGTCATCTTCACCATTTTTGTTGTGTTGTGATTCTTTTTATGTTTGGGATGCTTCTCACTCAATATATATATATATATATATATATATATATATATATATATATATATATATATATATATATATTGAGTTTTAATTTTGTGCTTTTTTTCACTAATCCTAGGAATGGAAATTTTTATAAGACCAATTTTAGTTCTGGAACTAGCTAGTGCGGTGGAAATTTCCTTGCAGTATAGTATTGGTTTGTTTGAAAGTCCCTATGTGTTGGGAGATTCTTTTGGTTGGCACCCTTAAGTTATGTGGATTAGGGAGTGTCATCTCCCTCAGTTACCTTAAAAATGAGTTTGTATTACCTCATTCTCCTTTGACATTATTATGATGCTACTGAAAGAAATCTTACTTGCATGTTGTTGATTTTAGTGTTCTCTTAAATGAGAATTTATTTTTAAATGTTGTCTAACCATACCCCTTGAATATGGTGGGAGAATGTTTTCTAATCTTGATGAGAGAGAAGTTGTTAGATTAGATGGATGGATACATCTTTATGGTTAGTAATTTATATCTTCCAATTGAGTAAATAGATTGAGATACCATACTTACAAAATTAATAAGTAGTGTAACAACCCTGTTGGATTAGATAAAGAAATATGAAAACTTTTTTTTAAATAAAGAATATATATACAAGTAGGTTACATCTCGAGAATAAAAAAGATCATAATAATACTCATGTGATAACAATAAGTACACATTACATTTTATATCACAAATCTCTCATGTCATGATAATGTTTCATAAAGTGAATATAGAAAGTAATGCAGCAACTCAACCACGGCTGATACAAATCTGCAATCACCATCATCAATATATAATTATAATATTTCAAGAAAATACTCTAGTAATATTAAATCTAGCACAATGTACATAATTTAGATACCTAGCTCCCTGAAGCATGAGTTTTTCATACGCTTCAATATCTGTGATAATCTTAAATGTCATCTCAATAGTAGTATTGTTGTGGGGAGGGAGAGCATCATCTAAGCACTTATCCATCCAATCATGAACCAACAATCCCCCACACTATCCCATTAGATAATGGTCCTCCCTTTATGAATGAATAGATAGTGATGACATGAGAATCTAGAGAGACTAACAAGTACACATGTGTTATATGATTCTAAACTAAACATGCAATGTATCATAGAAATATATTCTATTGCAAGATATCGCATTAACATGTGAATCACACTCATGAAATGATAATATCTCATTAAACATACTTTGGCTCAAAACTTTGCAAATAATAAATGATAATGATCTAGATCAATCAATCTCATACACACTACTTGATCGAACTGCATTCATTCAACATTGCAATGCCAGTAAATCAATGAAGTCCATCTCACTCCTTATTCCATATTAACAATGCAGATTGATCAAATACAATTCAACCCCAAGATTCATCAACTTACATCCTACTAAAAAATACATCGTATAACATGCTATACATAAAAATAGTAACAACATATATTAAGTCTATCTAACATATGCATGAATCTTTCATTGTATTATATCTCATATTAGAAATAATGATTACAAGTATACCACTCGGATAAACATACAATTTAACTTTACAATGCAACAATACAATTGATTTCTAATTATCTACACTTTATGGCAACTCATATTATCACAGTCTAGTATTCTAAGATTTAACTACCAATTTTTTCATAATCAATCATATGAAGTAGTCTCAGATATACGAAAATATAAGAATGATATAAGTAACTATATATATAATAAAACAAAACATCTCATAGAACACAATAACATTCTAACACAGTATTTGCTAAACTCTCAAGGCATGCATGCATACACAAGTCTTACCAATTGTGTATCTCACGCTATCCACAATAATAACTAGTATGTATATAATATACAGAAAAATGTGAGTTAGGTATAATAACTACAGGAAATACTTTATGGGTACAATATACCTATATACTGTAGTACCTTATGATATCCCATACTATTATAGATTCTCAACTACATGACAACACACAATCCAAACTTATGAGTATCAAGAACTCAATTGAATCATAATAATAAGCATATAATAGTAATAAAGTATTATACCACTTATGTATATTCTACATACAAACATTTCAAGATATCTCAACTTAAAAACATGCATCATGATACACCATTATTTGAAAAGTATAACTATATATTTAACACACATATAGTATGTAATTCACACAAGTATTTCATATTAAATACATAGGACTAACAGTCATTGATATTACTAATAGTGAGTCAAATAAATCCATTATTCTATTGACTCATTTACTTCTAAGAGATTGTTTCAAAGGTTATAGTTCTTAATTCCTATGAAGCTTAATGACTTATTTCAATCATCTAATAAATTATAGGTAAATCTTTTATATGTCAGTACTTCCACATCCTACGTATATCACATGTAAGTATTTCAATGCTATACAGTTTCTAAACTATGGTTTAGTATTTTAATAAAAAATTACCATGCATAGAAATTAACTAAAGTAGATGTTATAAAATACATGGAAACATATTTTTGCATACTATAGTTAGAAAAACCTAAAACTTTTTTTTTTTGAAATAGTAGTCTAATTTCAACATCAATTTACATTGGAGGTTTACGAGCAATCATTTTCTAGAGTAGTTTCAATCAATCCTTTAAATATTTCATCCAAGAAAATTATTTTAAGAGATCTACCTCGTGTTTTGACTGCACTAGAAGTTGTAAAATATATAACTTGATATATATATTGTCAACTTTATGCAACGGTTTTTCAATAAATAAGAGATATTAAAGCTCTTCTAGATTTAACTCCATAGAGGATAATTATGTTTGACCATTCAACTCTAAGTTCAATCCACTTTGCATTTGACAATAAATAATTTAATTAATCAATTTTCAAATCTTAAGATAATTCATAACCAATCAATTCAGGGAATCCTAAAATTTATTTCAACCATTTAGGTATAATCAACACACCCAAATTTATAAAATATATATTGCTACATTTTCAGAGTCATATTATAAATACTCACATGAAGCTCAAAATGTATATATTTCTCAAATATTGTTTTTAAGTCAATAACACATCTACCTCCCTGGGCTTCTACAATAAACTAATAAACAAGTTTACTTCTATTTTCATTATGTATTTTAATAATAATCAAAATTTTATAACTTGTTAATAGATCGGAGATATAACCAATATTCTCCACTAGGAGTGTTTAATTATGGTTTTTGAAGAATTTACGAAAGATTTAAACACCGATTTATGTGTTTAAACTATTCATAAATCTCATTCGTTTTCTATTCTATTACACAATTAAGTCATAATATCCTAATGACATTTAAATACATGTCTTAGCATTATCCAATGTCCAAATAAAAGAAGAAACGTTTATTTTTCATTTAATAAACTAAGTTTATGGTTTGGACTTGGACCAAAATAAATAATAATATATTATCTGAAATAAATAATAAATTATTTGTAAAAATAGAGAACAATATATTTTTTGAAATAAACAATGATATATTTTCTGAAATAAATAACAATATATTTTTTTTAAAATATATAATAATATATTTTTTTGAAATAGATATCTATATATATTTTTTAGAAATAAACACTGATATGTTTTTCGAAATAGATAACAATATATATTTTTTAAGAAATATATAACTATAACTCTATATATATATATATATATATATATATATAATACATTTTTTTGAAATAAATAACTATATATATTTTTAGAAATAAACAATAAATATAACATGCGGAAAAAAAGATTAAGGCAAAACATGTATTTATTTCAAAAAAATGTATTATATATATATATATATATATATATAACATGCGGAATAAAAGATTAAGGCAAAACATTGACGCCAGGGTAGGTGAAAAGATCAGAATAAATAAGATGCCCAGGGAGATTTAATTACCCAGATAATTATTGAGCGATTTATATGACTAAAAAATAAAGCTTAGCAATGCCTATATAAACAAATAAACTTGCATAAATTATATGCTAGTTATATCGCTGAAATAAGATTATAATAAGACTAGAAAATTATTTTGTCATTCATATCGTTGGGCAAATATAGATTGGGCGACGCCTTACAACAAAAGTGAATATATTAATACTTATTAGATTTGCTCAGGTTGTTGTAAGGGATTTAAATAGTAAATTAATGCCAAACTAAATGAAAAGATCAAAAAATATAGGACGCCATTATTATCGTTGACAAATAATATATAAATTGATCAATTTAATTTTTTTTTTAAACTCAGATAGAAAGAACAATCTGCTCAGAGAATACCGGAATTTAAGGGTGAGCTAAACTAATAAAGTAGCGTCTCATTCCACCAATTAAAAAAATAAAAGTAAAACAAATAAATATATATATTATCCATTCCTCAGCGACTGAAAAGAAAGAAATAAGTGGCGCCATACAACAGAGCAAAATCCAATTTTTTTAATAAAATGTAAACATCTGAGTATGAAGGGGGAGACGCCTAACTTTTTTTCATAAAAATAAAATCATTTGCAGGCTATAATATATATAAAGCAATTTTTCTAAATAGCATGGGAAAAAATAGTGTTTACAAACTTAGTTATTTCAGTGATTGCCTAAAATCTATACACAACAAGCTAAATAGAACAGAGATTAACCATACATATTCAACAATTAGCAATTTAAGACATCTCTCACCTCTTGAGTTTGCTGACAAACAGTTTCTGCTCCTTTGCTACACTAAATCTCCGTGACCAAATTTCTCTTTTTCCAATCCCCTTCCTCTTCTGGGCATAAGGCATAGCCCGTTGTTTTTTTTTCAAGTTTCCTCTTTTATTTTTTTAATTTTATTTATGAAAAACTCATTCTTTTTCTATTTTTATGTTCTCTTTTTTTTTAAACGTGATTTATTTTGATTTTATTTATTTCTTTTATTTTTAATTTCATGGCAAACTTTACTTATTTATTTATTTAGTTTTTTAAATAATATGAAATTTCAAACAAATATATTTGGTACCCTGAACTTAAATAATATTTTCTCTTTTTATGTCTCAATTTAACATTTAAATATTTATTAGTAATTTAATAACAATTTTTGAAAGCATAAATACTCCATGTTTTAAATTCTGTCTTTACATGTAATAATGTTATGACATTTGTTTATATTAAAAAATTGTAGAAAATGATATTTTAAATAAAATTAAACACATGATAAATCAATTAAATATATTTCTACATGACTAATTATTGTGTGTGTGCAGGGTTCTCCCAGAGCTCTATCGACCTATGACGTTTTAATCTATAGCATCTTCCTTGATGATGTTGATTCGTAATCAATAACAATCAAGTGTCGTAGCAGTGAAAAACACAATTGAATAATGGATCAAAACCTTAAATTTATGATTTAATAAAAAATTATATTTTAAATGATTACAAAATTTAATAATAGATTTTAAATATCCATAATATACTAAATTTAAAGAGTGCAATAATAATACATGAAACAAATTGACAGAAATACTGAATCAATTTGATAACGAAGTTCAGCACAATGGCCAATGTCTTCGGATCTACTCAAAGTGAGGATTACTCCATTAAATTGTCACAAAATAGCTTTACAATTTTTTTAGAATTCTCTCAAATCTTCTTTGCAGGCTTAACTCTATCGAAGAGATAATCTCAAACCAAAATTATATAGCTTGAGGCATTTAAAAATCTCTTTATGGCTCTCGAGCACCCTTTTAACACTCAGTCTTCAAATACATTCAAAACTTGATTACAAAATGAACCCCTCAACCTTTTATATAGGTTCACAAGTCCACAAAAGGTGGACTTGAATGATTATTTTTTCTAATTTTAAATAATATTCATAATTATCCCAAGGCCATTATTTGTAGGATTTAACATTATCCCATTTTTTAATAATATTTATCTCCACCTTTTTTATGGGGTTTATATTATCCCATTATAATTTTATATGGAATTTTAATAATATCCCACATATTTAATTTGTGGGCTTCCACATAATTATCAAAATATGAATTAATTATAATATATGAGGAATGAACGAATTAATAAGCTAGCATTTAATTAGTCTATGTTGTCATGTTATCATTTGATCACAATTTTGATTGATAATAACTTTCACATACGGACTCAGAATTGGTTCATTCAAAATACATTGGAAATCTCTTGATGAGATCTATATTATGGTAATAATCAAGATATATAATTTGATTACTTAATTTTTAGAGCGTATATAGATCCTCCTAGATCAATCCTCCCCATTAGGAGCTTTTAGACCTCCAAAAATTGATTAATTGGTAAAGAGGTGAGGTATTGCTCCCTCACTCTTCTAGCTTCCATCTATTTATCCTTGTTCGAGTGTATTCCTTTTGACCAACATGAAGATATTCAATATCTCCCCTTCATGAAGTCTAAACCTTCCTGTCAAGTATTGTATCTTTTGTAGTTTTATTAGATACTCAAGAGCAAAATCATCAATAGAAGGAATGGATACACTCTCATCATGATCTACAGTTATCAAAGGCTCATATAATTTCAAATTTTATACATTTGCAATTGAATAAATTTGCATATAAGATGGAAAATTCAATCAAAAAGCATTTTCACCAATCTTTTTCATAATCCAAAAAGGACCATACTAGATTGGTTTCAGCATTTTACCTTCACCTATTAGACTTTCTTTACTGATGTGAATCTAGATCAAATCACCTACAGTAAATTGATGATCAACACGATGTTTGTCATGTCTTTCTTTATATTGTCTGACTTTTTTCTAACTGATCTCAGATAGTCTAGTGTACCTACTATATTTTTTCAATGAACTTCTTGTCTTTAACATCATTACATTTATCAATAGCCAAATCTTATCCATAACAAACATCTAAAGGAGATTTACGCAAATATACATAATAAACATTAAAATGAGATTTCATAGTAGAATAATGAAGTGCACGGTTGTAAGCATGTTTTATATAGTATAAATGTTTATCTCATAATTTGGGATGTTTACTGCAATAAACACTAAGCAAATGTACCACAATGTGGTTCACAACCTCTATCTGTCAATCAGTTTGTAGATGAAATACAATGCTCTTATTCAACTTAGTGTCCATCAATTTCCACAATGCTGACCAAAATTTCTCAAAAAATTGAAAATTTTGATCAGAAATAATAGAAGTGGACAAATCAAAATGAACCCATACATGCTGAAAGAATAAATGTGTCATACCTTCCCCTATAATTAGCTTAGTGCAAAGAATCAAAACACACATATTGTTAAATCTATCTACTACCACATACAAGTAATCATGTTTCCTCTATGACATAGGCAATTTCCCTACAAAGTGCATGTAAATTCTTTCCCAAGGATGGGTAGGAATAGGTAAGGGAATGTAAAGTCCTAGTTTCTTGTTACTAGGCTTGCTTGTGGCACAAAGAACACACCCCTTAATATATTTGGTAATATTTTCCTACATACGAGGCCAATAAAAATACATTTTCAAAAGTACAACCATTTTACCAACATCAAAATGACCAAAAATAAGAGAAGTATGTGTTTCATTAATCATGTGCACCCTTTTATTTTGAGGAATGCAAAGTTTACCTAAATGATACAAGATTTCATTATGCACATGATAGTCTGATTTTTCTACATGTTTACCACTCATTAAATCCTTGTACACATCTTTAAAGTCAGCATCATCAACATATTATTCTTTATAACTTTCTTGAGTCAAAGAACCATGATGTAAAAGAATAGATGCAACTACTATAGGAGGCCTAAAAAGCATGTCAGCAACTTTATTTTGAATACCTTTCTTATACCTAATCACAAGATGAAATAATTGTAGGAAACCCATCCAACAAAAATCCCTAGACTATTGTAGCTTGGCCTATGACTGGAGATACTACAGGGGCTAATAATCTATATGTATCATTATCTCCTTGCCCATTAAGTAATGTTTCCACTTCTTAACATGCTAAATCAATGCATATAATTCCTTATAATAAGTCAAATAGTTTCTTACTGCACTTGTGAAGGTCTCAGAATGATAGCATATTGGTTTCTTTCCTTGCATCAGAACATCTCCCATAGCATAATGACTTGCATTCATCTCGATCTCAAATGGTTGTTTTAAATTAGGAAGTGCCAAGATAGGAGTAGTACTAATCTTTGTCTTTAAAGTGTTGAAGGCCCTTTGTTGCTTCCCTTCCCACTGAAAAACATGTTTAGTACTAGTCAAAGAATGCAAAGGTGATGCAATAACTGAGAAATTAGCAATGAAGTTTCTCCAATATTGTACTGCACCAAGAAAACTTCTAACCTCAGTTACATTATTGGGTTTAGACCATTTAACTATAACCTCCACTTTTACAAGATCAATTTTTAATTCACCATGTCCTAAAATATAACCCAAGTAATCAAAGATGTCTTGCCAAATTCACATTTAGACAATTTCAAATAAAATTTCTCCTTTCTCAATGCATCGATGACTTTCCTAATATGAATCGTATGATCTTCATAAGACTGACTGAAGATTAAAATATCATCTAAGTAGACCATAACAAAATCATCAAAGAATGGCCTAAAAACATCATTCAACAAAAGCATGAATGTATTCGGTGCATTGCATAACTTGAAAGGCATGACAAGCCACTCGAACAATCCATATTTTATCTTAAAAACAATTTTCCAAATATCACCATCATTAATCTTAACTTGATGATAACCATTTTTCAAGTCTAACTTAGTGAAATAGATAACATTTCTTAACTGAACTAGTAAATCATCAATACGAAGAAGAGGGTAATGATTTTTAATAGTAATTTTATTCAAAGCATGAAAATTAACACACATTCACCATGTGCCATCTTTATTTGGCACCAGAATGATAGGCGAACCAATAGAAGATGTACTAGGATGAATAACACCATTTTTTAAAAATGTCATTACCTGCCTTTTGATTTTCTCATTTTCTACCACTGATACTCTGTACATGCCAATGTTAGGGAGAGAAGAATCTTGTAACAACTAAATTTCATGTTGAACTCCCCTTTTAGGGGTAACCCTTTGGGATCCTAAAACACATCATCATAACTAGAAATGATTTCAACTAATTCTTTCTTATGCCTAGGATCATAATTTTTCATAGCCTGAGATTATTCTTTTTCCTTAGAGTTAATCAACATGAGACAAAAATTATTGCTTGAATTGACTAGTCTTTTCATTTACCCTACTGTAACAAAGGAAAGACTCATCTTAACATGATGTGCTTTGACTATATATTTAATGTCATCTTTAACAATCAAATACTTATTCTCCTCTCTATAGAAGATTGCTATTCTATCATAAAGATAAAAGCTTCCTAAAACAATCATGCATATGTCTAGAGGGACTACATCCAGATCAACTTTATCCATGAATTTGGATGTGATGACAAATTTAAATTTGTAAGTTTTAATTACTTGTAGTTTTGCATCATCACATACCCATCTAAGTGGATAAGGTTTCAGTTGGGGAGTTGTTTGTAGGCCTAACTTTTTAACAATCTCTTCAGAAATCAAATTTACTTTTGATCCACTATCAAATAGAGTGTCAATCTTAGTATGTTTTGCAACAACCTTAATGTGGTGCAACTCATTTTTTTTCTTATCATCGTGCACAAATTTATATTTTGAAGAGGAAGCAACATTAGATGACTTAGTGTTAGAAATAGAAAGAGAAGAACAATTTTACATACTCATAGTTATGATCTTAGTTTCATCCTCGGAGTCTGAACCCAAATCATGAATCATAGTATTAGTTTTCTTATCTTTCTTCTTAAACTTGTTAAAAGGACTTAATTCAGAATGTAATTTCCAACACTTAGACCCATCATGATTTTTATTACAATGATTAAAAAATGGCCTACCCTCTTCTTTATGAACAGTAATAGTAGATTTTTATTTACCATTTCCATAACTTTACCTTTTAAAATACTTAACATCAGATTGCTTACCTTTAATTTTAAGAATTTTTTTTTTTTCTATTTTTCTCTAGTCTCTAAATGAATGGATTTAACACATTCTTCATCTAAACTAGTGGGATTGAGAACAAGATTCATATGTTTCAATTAACTATGCAACCCACCTATATAGTTAAGCAATGTTTCTTATATATAAAGAGGAATATTCAAAAGTAAATTTTTTTTCCTAGATTTTTGTGTATATTCTTGAACACTTTGGCCCTTAGTTTGTTTTAAATATTACCAATCCATCATGGCTTGGTGCAAATAGCCTAAAGGATAAAATTGCTTTCTGAGTGCATCAACAAAGTCACTTCAAGTGGAAATTGAGTTACCTGTGTTAATCTCACTTTTCTTCAACTTACTCTCCCACCAGATGAGAGTTGTGCCTCCCATTCGAATAGTAATCAGGGGAATTTTAACCTCATCATCTATAATCTTTTAGACCCTGCAATATACTACAATTTTTTTAATCTAGTTATCCATTTTTTTGCATTAATCTTACCATTAAACATCAATAATTCAAACTCAATATCTAGCTCTAGTGAAGGGAGAGATTCAACAACTTTTTTATCTTTACCATTATTCAAAGAAGAGAAAGGTTTCTCAAAATTTGTACCATGTTTATCATGCTCCATTTTTTTATCTTTCATGATAAAGATCATCGATCATATCCTTCATTTCTAAGAAGGCCTGTCAAAAATCTCATTCATACTCAAAAAGTCATCCCCCATTTCCATAGTATGTCTTGATCCAACCTATGGATTGTACTCAACCAATTCTCCTTCACCCCACCTAGATCTTGACCTTATCAACATACACTATCGATCCACATGATTAAATATTAAATTCTACTCTGATACCAAAAAATTGATCCATAATCGATAACAATCAAGTGTTGTAGCAGCAGAAAACATACTTGAATAATATATCAAAACTTTAAATTTAAGATTTAATAAAGAATCAATATTTTAAATGATTATGGAATTTAATAATGAATTTTAAATATTCATAATATACTGAATTTAAAGAGTGCAATAATAATACATAAGATAAATTGATAAAAATATCAAACCAATTTGATAACGGAGTTTGGCACAATGACTTACGTCTTCAGATCCACTCAAAGTGAGGATCGCTTTATTAAATTGTCACAAAATAGCTTTATAATTTTTTTATGTCTCTCAAATCATTTTTACGGGCTTAACTCTATCAAAGAGATACTCTTAAACTAAAATTATATAGCTTGAGGCTTTTAAAAATCTCTATTGCTCTTTAGCACCCTTTTAACACTCAGTATTCAAATACATTCAAAACTTGATTACAAAATGAACCCCTCACCCCTGTATATAAGTTCACAGGCCTACAAAATGTGAGCTTGGATGATTATCCTTTTTAATTTCAAATAATATTCATAATTATCTCATGACCATTATTTGTGGGATTTAATATTATCCCCTTTTTTAATAATATTTATCTCCACGATTTTTTTAAGGGATTTATATTATCCCATTATAATTTTATATGAAATTTTAATAATATCCCACACATTTAATTTGCGGGTTTCCACATTATTATCAAAATACCAATTAATTATAATATGTAGGGAATAAGCGAATTAATAAGCTAGCATTTAATTGGTCCATGTTTCCACGTCATCATTTGACCATAAATTTGATTGATAATAAATTTTACATAAGTACTCAAAATTAATCCGTTTAAAATAAGTTAAAAAGCTCTTGATGAGCTCTATGTTGTGGTAATGATCAATATATAATTTGATAAATTTATTTTTGGAATGTATATGGATCCTCTTAGATCATATTCTCTCCCTCCAACACGGTCGAAAGATGGATTCCCCTGCATCCACCTCACAACACACAAGTCATTAGATCACATCTCATGATAATCATAAAACTATAATATAACTGAAATAATATATGAATATGTTTTAAAAATGTAAATACATACATCATTCAGTTCAATATAGGTAATCATATACTATCATCTAACCAAATAACATTTTATCATTCCAAAATAACATAAATCTTAAGCTTAGTCATAAATATAACCAAATCCAAATTTATTTACTGTAAATATCTATGGATAATCCAACAAATTCATCTAGCAAAAAATTAGGATGTAACAAGTAAGAAGTGTTTTGGTAACATTGAGTTGTGATGTTTTCATTTACCCATTGGAGATATGTAAGAGGTGTTGAGATAATAGTTCTTTACTTTTCACTTGAGACTTTTTAGATTCACTACCTTACTTTACTTGTGATTGCAGATCATGTGGAGTGGAAAAATTATATATTAAATTCTAGATTTAGAACTATAAGTTGATTATGACTATATGTTATTATTTACCCTAGATTGGATTTATGTTGTTCTCTTTTGACTTAAAACATGTTTGAAGAGAGATTTTTTTATATATGTTTCGTTAAAAGCAAGTGGGGTATAAGATGTGCGAAACATCTTGTCAATCTAGGGGTTGGAATAAACCTTTAACTTGTGTGCTAGTTGAGCAAGCAAGGAGATATTGTTTCATTTATTTTCTTGTAAGACTAAAAGAATGGTGTGATTTTTGACCTATGTATGTTATGTTAATTATAACATTATTCATTTTTAACTGTGAATATAACACTATAGGTTAAGCTATGAAAGATGATACTAATTCAGTTTGGCTTGTGCCAATTTAATACATTTACGAACTGATTGTATAATTTTTCTTGTATGTATGTTGATATATCTGAAATATTTTAGTAAATAGTATTGTTTTTTATGATTTGTTAGCATAAAATTGTAATTTTTTGAAATATTATACATATTTTAGAGATTATTAGGTCGTGAAAACTTAAAATAAGAGTGGTAAATTAATAACGTGGGTTTTAAGCAATAGGATGGTATCCTACTTAGCCTCACATTAACTCGGTTGTTAGTGAGTTGGATTTGACAAATGGACTCGTCAAATCTGAGATTTGATAAGTGAAACTTGTCAAATTCAATCGTATAACCATATGTATGTATAATGTGAACAGGTATTCTATGATTTTATAGACATTAAAAGTATAATATTTTTATTTCATATTCATCATCATACTTGTCAATAACTCTATAGAGTAGTGATAGTATTGACATGTTATACTTATCAAAAGCTACGTGGAGTAGCGATAGTATTAACTTATACACATTAATCTTACTAAGTTTCCTAATTATTTTTCTCTGATATGAGAAAAAGACACTATAGGATAGAGAGATGCATTGAGGGTTAGAAGATATCATGGAATTCTCTCTGGTCATTTACTTTGACTTGTATGATGATCTTATGCATTTTGAGAAGTCAGTGAACTTTCACAAAAATATGTGAGACCCTTCAAGGTAACAAAAGTGGTTAGTGCTATAGTATATAAGCTTGTCTTGATTATTTTGGATCGTAGAGTGGTTATGATAGACCAATCATAGTAAGTAATACTTGCAATCATGTTTGTTTAATAGAGAGATGTCATTGAGTAGGGTCTTATGAGATCAGTAGTCTGAAATTATACAATTTGAAATAACTATGATGAGTTCTATGAGTAATTTTTTATTTATTTACTTAATTTGATATTGCATACCGTGTTATTGCTTTGCTAAATAATGTTTTAATTTAGAACTTATGTTTGCATAAGATTCATCGAAGATGATGACTAACTTTAGGGGGAAAGGATGTGACATCATGATTCTTCATTAAACAAATTTATTAGATCATATATGGATATCTACAGCGAAAAATTTTAGATTCGATTATATTTCTAACTAAGCTTGAGATTTATGTTATTATGAGATAGTAAAATATTGCTTAGTTAAATGATGATGCATAATTGCTTACTATGAGTTTTTTAATATATTTTAAGTATATTAATATTATTATTTTATGTATATCATGTGAGATAATCTAATTACCTATATGTTGTGAGGTGGACGCAAGAGAACTCATCCTTCGAACGTATTTAAGGGAGAGCATCATTGGAGAGGGTGATGTAAATGGAGACGTTGAAGGTCTATAGAGAGCTGGCAAAACCCTACACACACATAGTAAATAGTCATGGTAGAAATGCATTTAAAAATAATTATATTTTGTGCTTATTTGAAGTATTGATTTCTATGATTTTCTAAGTAGGTAAGAATTATAAAAGTAAATTCTCTTATGTGTTTAACATGATGTGTCATTAATACATGTAAAAGCAAATTTAAAGGTAAAATTAATATACAAGTTATTTATGAATTTTAGTATTTATCATTAAATTACTTAAAAATAATTAAATGCTAATTTTATTTTATTAAAGATATGAAATCGGGCATTTCATATTAAAATTTAAAAAAAGAAAATTCTATGAAAAAATAAAAATTTCTCTGAAATAGGAAAAAATGAGAAAAGAGGAGATTTAGTTACTCATGAGGAAGGAAATAAAAATAAATAAAAAGATTAAAATTAAAAATTAAAAAAAAGGGGAATCAAAGAAATAAAAATAATTAAAATACAAGAAAAAACATAAAGAATCTTTAAAACAAAAATTAATAAAATAAAATAAAAATAAAAGCTTAAAAATAAATTGTGTCTTTTTAATCTAGAGGGAGATTATTAAAGGTGGACATCATGAGAGATCTTTAAAAAATTAAAGATTTTAAAATTAATAGAAATAAAAAAAGAAAACAAAAATTAAAAATTTGAAAAAAATAATTTGCATCTATTTTCCATTTAAGAGACATTACATAGTTTTATGCAATAGAGAAAAATAGAAGAAGGGAGTAGCATTGGAGAGAAGTTCAGAAAAGAAGCAAGGGGTGTGATTTCAAAAAAGAAGATGAAAAATATCAAGTGTTATAATTTGATTTTCAATCTATTGTATGTTTTGGAACGATTGAATGTTATTTTCTGCATATAAGAGCCATGAATATTTTGTGTGAAAAATATAAGTAATTACTTAAACCCCATATAATCTTGTAGTAGTAACTCCGTAGACTGTCATAATACTTTTTTTTCTCCAAGTGTCATATTTGGGTAGGTCATAGATTTATAAAATTACATATTCGTGTATAATAAAACCGACTATAGTGGCATAGTGGATACTAAAATTTAAAAAAAAAAAAAAAAAAAAAAAAAAAACTTTAAGTATTAAAATCTATACGGTTTATAATAAGCCATTTACAATGTAAACTATTAAATTATACACTTTGTAGGAAGCTTTAGGAATTGGAACTTATAAAAGGTGACTTAGACAATTTTTATGGAATAATTCATTAGGGCGTCGAATTATACATGTGGCATTACAGTAATTCTCACCTTCCTCATAGGTGTCATACTCTTTAATGTAAGCCAGTTGTAGTGTTTAAGAACCAGTATATTTTTAAAAAAAATTGTTTTTTTGGTCATGATTGAAAATGTCGTATAGCTACAATAGCATTTTTAAATAGAAAGAAGACAATAAATATTATCTCTATTTTTTAAATAGTACCCTGTGTTATATTTATTGAGTTTAAAGTTAATGCAAATGAAAATGGATGATTTGGTTGATTTATCATCTAGACGATGAACTTCATATGCTTTAAATCTGGTTCTTTATGCAAACAGAACTCAGTTTAATAAGGATGTTGACTTACCTTTTGCATTACCTATACATTTTAATAAAATAATGTGTTTTCTCTTTTGGATGTTGAGGTCATAAATATGGATTATGTATTAAATTTTTTGAAGCGTCATCCCATTCTTACCAATTAGTTGAATAATTGGGAATCATCAAATATATATATTTACATCTATTTCATATTGTAAGTAACATAAAATTAAAGTCATTTAATATTGATTAAAGTAACATAGCGATGTTGATGGCATACATAAGATAAGTATATAAAAATATTTGCATCGTTGGAATTTCATGGACAATGTGAATATAAAATATAATTTCTTACAATGCTTGTTATTACAAAACTTGTATATGAAGATTATTTCGTGGACCAATTTTTAAATAGCACTATGTGTTCAGATAATGCTAGTGGATATATGCCAGTATTTAATTTATTAGTATTTAGGGTTAAGTTTTTGAAGATTGGGCATTAGTGAAAACTTAATAATAAAAAGCTTTTACGGAAATAGAATGTTAGCTAAAATATATAAAATGTAAGTTGAAGAGTTAGCTAAATATAATTACTTAAAAAAGTTTCACTTTCCACCAAGTATTATTAGAATAAATTTATAATTAACCATCTTTGTAGTGAAACTCGGATGAGATTCGTAAGTTTGATTTGTTTTATAAAGGATTAAAATTAGGGTTTTATTACAAACTTTCAAGTTTTTTCATGGATTTATACTTTAGTTATAGTGACAGAGTTTTATTCCCTGATGGGCATAAACTTTGAATTGGCAACTATAGTATGAAAGTAGTGATACAAAACCAAATTCTTAGTCATTATTGTATGAATAATCATAACAATGTGTAAATGGAGTTGAATAGGTAAAATATAACTCCCTCTTTTTGTGGGATAAAAATTAGTAGAACTTTTAAATTTCTTGATGTATGAAAACTCGTTACATGGAATGTGACTTTGTATTGAGTTACGACTATTTACATAATTAAAACTATGGGGGTAGATTTCTTTAGTTAATATTCTTCGAAGAAAATTTAACGAAAAAATTGAAAGAATTGATTAAAGATAGCAAATGGTTGCTTGTAAACCCTCAAATATAAAGTGGTTGTAAAATTAGATTATTTGTATTTCAAGAAAAAAAAAATTGGTTTTTCTACCTGGTGTATGCAAAGTATGTTTCATATATTTATAACTATTTCATTAGTTAATTTTTATGCTTGGTAGTTACGATTAAAACACTAAATTGTGGTTCAAAAATTATATAACATTAGAATACCTACATGTGGTGCACATTAAGATGTGCAAATACTAGTATATAGAGATTATACTTGTAGTTGAATAGATGATATGAATTAGTCATTAAGTTTTTTTAGAAATCAAAAACTATAACCCTTTGGAACAGTGTGCTTATGAATTATTAGAATATAAATTCATAATGAGTTTATGAATTATCTAATTCACTACTAATGATATGAATGACTATTAGTCATATGTATCCAGCACGAAATACTTGTGTGCATTACATACTATGAGTGTGTTATTATGTATAAATATTTAGCTATACTTAATGCATAATGATGAATCATGATGCATGTTTATATATTGTGATACTTTGGTATGCTTGTATGTAGTTTAATTTAAGGTGTACCTAAGTGATATAATTCTATATTGATTACTTATTATTATCTACATAGACTGGTTAAGTCTTGAAAGATCATAAGTTTAGATTATATGTTGTTATCTAGTTAGAAACCTATGATGCTACGGGATATCATAAAGTACTACAGTATAAAAACATGTTGTACTCAGATGATGCATACTATAATCATTATGTCTCAACTTATATTCGCATTTAACTATTTTACTATATATGTATTAGTTATTATTGTGGATAATATATTTTATAACAGTTGGTAAGATTTTGTGTATGCGTGCATGTAACCCTTAAGAGTTTATCAAGAATTATGTTGGTATATTTTTGCATTCTATGTATATATTTGCTTGTATATTTGTTTATGTTTTCATGATTTTAAGACTACTTTATATGATTTTTTTTTGGAAAAACCAGTAGTTATATCTTAGAATACTAGACTATGGTAATATTAGTTATCACAAGTGTAGTATGTTTGGAAATAAATTATGGTTGTTAAAATTTTTAGTTATGTATATTTTATCCAAATGGTATAGACTATAGTCATTATTTATAGTATGAGATAGAAATAATGTAAGATTCAATCATATATTTGACGGAATGAACGTATATTTTGGTTACTCCTATGTTTAACATCTAGTTTGATTGTATGTGTGAATAGGATGTAAATTAAATGAATTTTGAAGTTGAGTTGTATTTGACCAATCTAAGTTACTGATTAAGAATAAAGAATGAGATGAATTTCACTGACTTATTAGTCTCACAATGACATATAAAGGCAGTTTGATCAAGTGGTGTGTATGAATTTGATTGATCTAGATCATTATTATTTATCATTTATAAAAAATTTGGTTAAAATATGTTTAATGAGACATTATCATTTCATGAGTATGATTCACATGTTTATATGTTATCTTGTGATAGAACAGATTTTTATAATACACTACATGTTTAGTTTAGAATCATATAGTACACTAGTACTTGTTAGTCTCTCTAGATTCTCACACTGTCACTATCTACTCATCCATGAAGGGAGGGCCATTACTTGATGAAAGATTGTTTAAGGGATATTTGGTCCATAGCTATTGTGAAAAGTGCTCATATGATTCTCTCCCTCCTCATAGTAGTACTATTATTGAGATGACACTTGTGAATGTCACAAATAATGAAGAGTTCAAGAAACTCATGCTCTGGAGAACCTTGTATCTATATGTACATTGTATTGTATTTTATTTATCATTGAGTATTGTCATGAAGAATCATAATTACTTTTTATTTTAAATCAACATCGATGGTTTTAGATTTTTTTTAGTTGTATCTGAGTTAATATAATTACTTTTTATATTTGCAGTATGATGTGTACTCTCATGATATCAAAGATCAATATTATGTGATGTATTATGCTTGTTGTTATTATCACCTTTTGTATTTACTATAGTTTCAATATTTTTTCATGGTGTAATCTATATTTGGTATATATTTTTTTAAAAAAAAATCATATATTTTAATGTCTAACCCAGAAGGGTTGTTACACTATGGCATTAAGAAGGCAATTAGAGCCATGATCTTTATGAACAATCCTTAAGGATTGAAAATGGTTTCAAGCTGTTAAAGAGCTCTCGAATGACTCAATGAGAGAGAAGATGAATCTAAGTGATCCATATGGATGTAATGACCTATGAAATTACTTGAATGACCGTAAAAACTCCTTTGATCAACATTTCAAGGCCTTGGTTAGCACGTGCAAGCTATAGGTGTACAAAAAAGGGCTAGAAATGACTATCATAAGCATGATTGGAATGTTCATACAAGGTGCCAGACATCCAAATTTGGCATGAATATTTATTAAGATTTAATTAAACTAAATCACATACTTCATAGAAGTTTCACATGTGTGGTGGGTCTATAGAGCAAGAACTCAATTTTTAGGCTTAGGAGGGCTAATAGAGCCCTAATTGGAGAGAGAAAATAAGCTAAAAAGTGTAATTCCACTAACTCTCAGGTTCTTAAATTTGGAATGGAGTTGTAAGTGGATATTTAGTCTTCAAATATATGATCATTTGTTTAGGATAATCTGTACATTATTCTACGTAAAGAAGTTTACCTATTTTCAGGGCTACAAGGAATTGGGTGTTAGTGAGAGCTTTTGGTGCAAGGTGAAGTCTTGAGGGTAGTTTAAGACCTCAAAATGAGTTTATATAGTTATGATATGATATTACAATGTCGTACATGTATAATAATTGCATTTATGAATCCAAACTCAAGTTTTGATCCATTTGGGCAAGATTGGCATAGTAGGACAAAATAGGCTTCAAGACACCTAAGAAGAGAATAAAGTGATGTGTCAAAGGGAAACTTTAATGAGAAGATTAAGGTGTCAAAGAATATTTTTGAGGTAGTTACAAATATTTCAATCAACTCAAGTAATTTCCAAGTTTTGACAAAGCAAGAAGATTCTCACTAGGTGTCAAGACAGGGTTTTAGCTCCTCCAAGAACATGAGTCATTGAATGCAAGAGGAATATCTCACCACATCCTAGAAAAAATTATTAGATCAGATGAACACATGTTGAGAAAAATATTAAGATTATTTATAACTTCTTGTTTTTAACTCTCTTCTTTACACTTGTCACTCCCTCTCTCATATGCCCTTCTCTTCTCTCCTCTCTTATTTTTATATATATTCAGCCTTGATAGGCTAAGTTACTATCATCCACCTAGGTACGGATAATCCCTAAAAAATTTTAAGTCTTTAATCAATAAAAAAATATTTTTTTACCTCCTCCTTTGACTAGTTTCAATGTGTGTGTTTGATTAGTTGATCATGTCTAGTGATTAGCTTTGCTTTTTTGGTATGATATCCTTGTCTAGCATTTATGTTGAGTTTTAAAGTCTTTTTTTAGGTCTTTTGAAGTATCCAAGTGAAGTGTGAAAGTTTTAGTGAGTTGTCTATTCAACAGTGTCATTGTATGACCTCTTGACGAGTCCTCCTAGCTCAAGCACTTTTCACAACCTTCTCATAAAATAATGATATACAGAGGTAGATTTGGAGTAATGTTTGTTGTAGTTTAATCATATAGTTAAATTGAATTTGTATTTAGTTGGTAGTGTTCAATCATATTTGGTACATCACCTTAATTAGAATAGGTTTTTCTCTCTTTTCCTAATAAGCTGGTAGAGTATTTTATGAGCCCAAGTGATTCATCAAGGAGAGATATTTATTTAACCTAGAGATTCAATTAAACATTAGGCCACCCATAGCCTAGGATTATTTCCATGTTATTCCAAATTTTTAAGGCTTGAACTACCTTTCAAATGGTACAAATTTGGCTATAATCAACAACTCATGGTTCAGAGCTGAGAACAAACATAAATCTTGTCATTGAGCACTAGTTGTAGGATACGTAGGAATGGGACATTATTCTATCTAGGAGAGTTCTAGGGGTAGGATAAATTTTAGTGATGAATATTCATTAATTCATGAATATTCTAGTTTAGATAATTTCAATTTGGTGATTTTTTTGGGTGCAACATAGGACCCATTCATTTAAAATTTTAGGATGTCATTTTTTATGGGTTAAATCACTAATGATTTACAATAATTATGGAGTTATCTATGTAATTTTTCATATATATAGTATATATGTTCTTATAGGTCATGATCTTACCACTGAATTATATTTCTTCATCATATTATGAAGATCTTGAGACTCAAGCTGCACTGCATCGCATGACTACTTTCAGTAACAACTAAACTACTTGACAATAAAACACCACTGGTAGCAATCTAATGCATAAAAAAATTATGTCATGTGATGATAATCAAGTGATCAATAGAACTATGCCACATGATGGTAATTGGACACCCAGAAATACTTTGTCACATGATCACAACATGGCTTCTGGTAGCACTATGTCATACGATGGCAACTAGATGTTTGACAACAATGTATCATGTGATGATAACCAAACATGTAGCAACATTATGTCACATGATGGAAATCAAATACCTAGAAGCAATGTGTTATATGATATTAACTCAATCCCTGATAGCAATGTGTTGTATAATGGCAACCTGGCACCTCATAACACTATGCCACATGATAGTAGATTATTGCTTGGAAGCACTATGTTGCATGATAGCGGTTTGATGCCAAGAATCATTGGAGATGGGAACCCAATAGCACTAAACTACTTGTGAATAAAACTATGGCATTAGGAGGTAACAACAAGAGTAAAGCACCACAACAAATACCAAAAAAATCCAACATCGTGTCTTATTTCAAAAATCTAGGAAAGAAGAGTGCATAAATAAGATACACTACAAATGCAAGTAATTCTAAAACTTTTTTCTAAAAATATAAAAAAAATTATTATAAAATAATTGTAAAACCATTTTAATGTAGAAATTGACATGCATAATGACACTATTTCACTAGAAAGAATTAATCTCAATAACTTCTCACCACTCAAATATTTTATTAATAACATGCCCCCCTAGAAGACACTCTTCTGGAAAATTCACTAGAAGAAACTCCTCTTGGCACTTCACAAAATAATTACAATTATTTTTAAACAGCAAATTTTTTAAAAAATTCCACTCAAAAAAGTTGATGGAGGAAGAGAAGTAAATGGACAATAGGACAGTCTTTTCAAGTTGACTAGGCTACAAAATATCCATTTATAGAACCTGTAGAACTAAAAAATGGTAATGAGCCTCCAACACAATGCATATGTATAATTTGTAGTTGAAAATTTGAAAAAGAATATAGAATGCAACTTAAACTAGACACCATAGAAATATTGTGAGAAAATATGTATATCTGTGAATCACCCAAAAAGATAGATAACAAGAACACACATATAGAAAAATGAAGAAGAATGCTTGTATGTAAGATATGCATATGAATGTGAAAATGATCAGAAAAGACTAAAACATCTTGCTAAGAAAGGGGGAACAATCAAAGTGCAATTTGAAAAAGTTATATAGTCTAATCAGTAATGCAAGGGCATAGAATCGGTCTTTGTGTTCACCTTAAAATAATGGTTTCTTTGTTTATGATTTCAATTCATTACATATCACATAGAATTAATCTAGCATACAAAATTGTTAGAACATTCAATAATGTCATAAAAATAGAAGAGATTATTCATGACTTGTATGCTTACATGTCAAGTAGCCCAAAAATATTTATGAAGTTCCAAAAATTTATAATTGAGGTGACAGATAGCAAAAAAACTACTAAAATATTTTGAAACCAGATGGATTTCTATGTATGAACCTACATACAAAAATTTTGAGTAATATCCATCTTTGACAAGTTTTATGTATAAATATCACAGGTAAGTTGACAAAGCAAAAAAATTGTTGTGCCATTTAACAGATCTCAAAAAAAAATTCACATTATGTAGTCTTTTTCCAATGTTGAAGTAAATCAATTGTTTAATAAAACATGCCCAAGAGAGATCTATCTATATTGTTGACTTCCTACATTTGAGAAAACATGTATGTTAATGTTTAGATGTATTGTACACGTTGAATGAAAGCTTTCATGGACCTGTTTTTAGAATTTGGAAAATTTTGATAGATTTTTAGAATCTAGGGAGTTATTTGAAATTTGATATACATGATCATCTTTGTGTCTTGGTAAACGGCATTGCGATCCCAATGTACACATGCTCTAGAAGACTTGAAGTTATGGGAGCTGAACCTGAAGATGTACCTATGACATGTGTACTATATGATGTTTTATAAAAAATATGAATTAAATTAATCAAAATCTCACAAAATTTATCCACTGAGATCAAAGAACATTTTCAAAGGGATGAATTGTTGGAGGGCATGGGAGTTGTGAATCCTATTTTTTGGAACAATGTTAACAGTCAAGAATAAATTAATAGTTTATTTCAAAAATACATGTAAATAATTATTATGCATTTCTATAAATCTGTAGATGTGAATGGAGTTCAAATTAATGGTATTTTAAATAAAAAATTATTGATATCTCAATCAACCCATGCATTTCTATAAATCTGTAGATGTGAATGGAGTTTAGATTAATGGTATTTTAAATAAAGAATTATTGACATCAAAATCAACCCAGTTTAGGATTACAATGATGGATCAATTTTAGTGTTTAAGTGATCCAATAGAAAATGGTGCCATTACAGGTCTATATAAAAAACTTTATCCAAGTAGCATCTTACAAGAAAGTATTATTGAATAATTCATATTATATGAACTTGTTCAAACAATGATTTTGGGTTTGGTAGAAAATGAGTGAGTGTTTAGTGCATTATCTTTCGTGAATTCAAAAATTAGAAATAGATTGGATAAAAATTTAGAGACTTGCTTGAGACTATATGTTTCACGTTATTTTGTAGACAAGTTTCTTTATGATAGAGCAGTGGCAACATAGAGTTCTCTAGTTAAAAGAAGAGGTGTGAGTAACACAGCTACCAATGTATATGATGTGAATATCGAGATTGAATACAGCACTAGCATGGTAGATGCAAATCACACTTATGATGAGCAAGTTTCTCAATGATTGTTTCAAATACTTGAATTTTAATTTGATAAGTATAGAAATTATTATTTTTTGAAATATTTCATATTTTTTCATTTTCAAATAGATTAAATTTTGTAATCTATTTGTTACATCTTACAATTATGAATATTATTCAATACATTGGAATTAAGCACTTTATTTATCCTATTTCAATTATGTGTATTTCAAATAGTACTCATATATCTTTACAATGTATGTCATTCAATAAGAAGCAATCATAATTTTAATTAATAGTATACAGAGCATTTCATTATAGCATTCATTGAAGCATACAAGTCGTATGTGTAGACATGCATGGTGCACCATAGAGCACCAGTTCTCTTGCCATTAAAACTCCAATTCTTAACATTTGTTGTTTTCATTATCTTAATTATCTATAATAGTAATTTAGAGAGCATATATATAGATTTAATACATGCATAAGTGTTGAACCAAAACATAGATAAATATTTTAATCGCACCAATATTATTCTATTCTACGTTTACATTAGAACTATTACACAAATATATAGGAAATATTTTTCCTATAGTTGGGGATAGAATATTTCCAAATTCCACCACAATCAATGCATTCAATGCTACAACTACTAGAACAGTACGACAATGCTTTCAATGCTACAACTACTAGAACATTATAACAATGCATTCAATGTTACAACTACTAGAATAGTATAGCAATGCATTCAATGCTACAACTACTATAAAAATGAATTCAATGCTACAACTACTAGAATAGTATAATAATGGATTCAATGCTACAACTACTAGAACAGTATAACAATGCATTCAATGCTATAACTACGAGAACATTATAACAATGCATTCAATGCTACAAATACTAGAACAATATAACAATGCATTCAATGCTATAACTACTAGAATAATATAACCATGCATTAAAAGCTACACATTACATTTTAAATATTTAAAATATTAAAATTATATACCCAGAGTATTTCGAACAACTATAAAATATCATTTAATAAAATAAGTGTTTTCCAAACAAACATTATAAACTATTTTTTGAACATTATAAATTATTTGAAAGTTGAAACAAATTAACACTTTTCTAGAAGAGACTCTCCACCCTTTTGTTGTTTGTTATCGCCCTCCATGGAAACCCCATTGTCTTGAGCTACCTGTGTATTCTCTAATATCACTCCTTCCTTCTAAATATCCTCTACAGTAAAATTCATATTTATAAGAATTACTCTCTCCTCATTTGCAGCATCCCATGTTGAAAGAATAGTTGGATCTATATTTATTTTTTGCTTCAATAAAATACCTGGATCTATTCCATGTTCTTTAATTATTTTCTTCAAAGTGTTGTTATATTTATTTAATAGAATAAGTTTTTCCTTCAATGCAATAGTTGAGGTGATACTTTTGTCGGCATTTTTCAAATGCACATTATGAAGATGTGCTTCTTTCTTCAAATTTTCATATTTTACCTACAATTAAAAAATAATATATAAATGTCAATCACATACAAAATTTAATAACATAAATACACATTATAGATAATAAAAACTTACCATAGCTTTATGCTTCTCTACTTGTGCAATGGTAACAAGGTTTATATCTCTAGCCCATTTATTGAAATAGGCTTGGGCTTCTCCATTTAAATTTTCTAACCTATTTATCATAATCCCTAAAAGCCTATCATTGTAAACATTGTTAATAGAAATCATTCCAGATTGAGCTTTTTGAAATAAAGCATCAATCTTTGAGGGTTCATTTTGAACAAGTGAAAATAAATTAACACTTTGGGAGTGGTTATGATAATGGGCATTGATTTATTTGATAAGTGTTTTTTCCCTTATCTTCCATTATTTTAAATCATTAAATTTATCAATAACACCCTCCCTCAAATTAGCAAGAAATTTTTTTAAAACTAAATTTTTTAATGAAAAATTAGTGTTGAAATCATCAGTGACGTCTAAATTATCAGTGTGGGGTGGGATAGCTGGGGAAGAGGTAACCGTAGAAGTCACTTATATAAGAACATTAGCAACTTGAATAAAATCATGTGGATTGAATCCACTAATAGTCGGGGCCCCATTTTCGATCCCAAGAAACTCTTCATCTAGATCAATTTGCTACAAACATGTAAGACCCTGTTCACTACAAAGGCCACCAATAGATAAATTTGGGAAATCAAAAATTTGTAGGGTTCCTCTACTCTATGTAGGGAAGGAGATGTTATTTCCTCTTCTTTGAGTCTAGATGGGTGGTGGCATACTTCTCAGTCTCCTAATAGATGTTGGGTAGACTACAAAACAAAAAAATATTCAAAACTGATAAATTCAAAATCATGAAGTAATACAAATTCAAATTGACTGTGTTATTACATGTCAGGGTGATTGCCTCTTCCATTATGATTATCCTTGATGGTGTTGCATCTTGCCCTCTTATTGTCCTTGTAGGATTTGGCTCTTCCTATCTCATTGTCCTTGTGAGAGTGACATTGGTGGTTTCACCTAGCAAAATGAGTAAATTAACTAGTTAATAAACGACCCAATTCTAAGAAACTTCAATTCAGAAAAATTTATAAGGTGGAAAACATTGATCATGTTTTTAGGAAGAATCCTCAATGGTAAAAATTCGAGAGTTAACTATAAAAAAAAAATTAAAAACCAATATGATAATTTTTTCCTATCAAATAATATAATAAATAAACATTAAAGGAAATTTGGGGGACCCTTGAAGCAGAGATCAAACAAAATCACTTCTTGGGGGTTTGTAAATTTAAAATGAATTAAATGAAGACTCCATGGATTGGGTATCACCAGAGCCCTCTGGAGCACACTGACCTTTGGATGCCACCTATTTTCTTGTGGCGTATGCACGGACTCTTACTTGTAATAACTAACAGGCTAAAAACTGTTTAAATTTGAAATATATATAAAGTAAGAGAGGAGACTATTAATAAAACTAAACTTACCTCCTGTTCATCGATAGAAAAATTATTAGCTGTCATTTTTCGATGGAGGGTAGTGGGAATTACAGTATTTTGTATATCATATAAGGCCTCAAAATACAAGGCTAGAATATAGTTGGAAGATGAAATGGTGTAAAAGTCCTTTGAAAATGTAAAATTCAATTCAACTTTAATCATGTTGGATATAATTGTGCACCAGTCACACACAACACCTGATAGAGAATGAATAATGTAGTAAACATCCCAGAAGAAAATGTTTGATGGTCTTCCATGTAAAATAATTTTGGCTTGAAAGAAATGCACAATAGATTTGAGAAATGGATTAGCAATTTTTTTAATAGGGATTCTCCTTCAATTTTGACTATCTATAATGAAAATAGAAAACATACAATTCATTTAGGACATCAAACTAATTATAATAAATGATTTAATGAATAAATATTAATTTCATAAATAAATCTAACACTTACCAACTAGATCTATGGTCACTTTTTAGATGGACTCTAAGTAATTTTTGTCAGTGTCAGATAAGACAACCTTGGTACTAACAGGGCTTGCATTGTAATGTGAAAGGCCTATTAAATTATGGATATCTAATGGAGAGGTGCCAAAGGATATTATTTTATTGTTAAAGAGAACATAAAAAATAGTCTCAATATGGTTAAAGCATACAACCGAAGATCATAGCAGGTTATTGTTAATCATCATGTCGTATTGAGGTATCTACACCAAGACTTTGAGTTCACATTGATCTATCTAGTTGACATAGTATTTTGGCTACTCTACCATCTAGAGGAAGTCTAAACAAAAAAAAATCTTGAAAATCAAGTTTTGGATCCCTGTTTTGGTTTTTATGGATGCAAAAGCATTGAAATTTCATTGTAGAGTTTATAGTAATAGGTGAGCTTGAAAATAAAAGGCAAGATGAGAAAAACCTTTGAATAAAGTGTGAAAATGAGGGAAATATGAGGGTATTTATAATTCATAAGGGAAACCAAAGCAACCAATTGGCATGACCGATGACATCAAGATGACACAAGGAATCATGATGTTAGGCAATAACATGACACCTGGTAGAAGTATGGTATCACATGATAGTATGATCATGGGTGGCACCATTTTATCCCATGATGTTGGATGGTCTGATGCTACTAGACAGTATGATGCTCTTGACATCACTATTTTTTCAGGTGACAACATGGTATTTGGCAAAATTATGGTGTCAGGTGGTAGTATAATGCCACCTAAAAACATGTTGTCATGTGATAGCATAATGTCATTTGACAACATGTTTTTGTGTAATAGCATATTCACTAGCACCATTCAGTACCATACTACCACCCAATAGTATAATTTTGTATTATATCATAATGTTTCTTGATGGCATAATGCTATCCAGTGGCATAATGTTTCTTGATGGCATAATGTCACATAATGGCATGGTACCTAGTTCTAGGTGCAGTCACCATTTCTGAAAGCATAATGTCACTGGTAGCATTATGTCACTTGATAGCATAATATCATTCAGTAGCATTATGTTACCTGATAGTATAATGTTGTCTGATAGCATAATGGTACTCGATAGTGTAATCCAGCTTGAAGTCACCTTGCACCATGTTATAGCCTATCACCGTAATGCACAGTGTTGCATACAATGTCACCCCAAGCTCTAGCCAGATGTTATCAAGAAGTTGTGTGAAAAATAAACAATTAAATTTTCCCTCTCCTCTACACACTTGGTTTCACCAAAGCTACAAATCTTATTTACCTAAACAAACCTAGGGGCTTTCCATCATGGCCTCTTAAAATGAATCCTGTATAGGGGTTCAACCCCCAATGACCAAGCTAAAATTTTATTGGAAATTTAGATTAAAAAAATACTTTAGGTTCTAAGTTTTATTTTTAAACATCATTGATGTCTCTTTTAGAAGAGGAAAATGACTGAATAGGAAAAACTATGATCAAGGTATACATAGATGAGTGAGATTTAATAAAATATCTGGTATTCACCAATAATGGAGTGGTGGATGATTATTTTTGTGTTTACATGGTTCAATGAAAGGATGAAACATTTATTCCATTTGTATATACATTTTATAGACTGTGTACTCATAAGCTTTGGATGAGGAAAATTAGGCCATGCATTCTAATCTAATATATGATACAAATAAGGCCATTTTGGATCCCATATAATACAACACATCATAATTATACTACTAATTGTCAGTGTCAACCCTCATATTCCTACTACCATTCTCAATGGCCTCCTTGGCCCTAGCTTATGATTCATGTAGGCATATTAGATGGGAAGCGCATAAGATATGAGTAGTTAAAACAATCATCATTATGCTCATGTTTTCAAAGGAGTAGCTCTCCTATAGAAAATGAATTACAGCAAACATGCAAAGTGTAGGTACAAAAATATATATCTTGGAGTTAGAATGACATCAGGTGTCTTCCAATGTGTATCAACATTCTCATACCATGTAACATACATTCATTGACATTAATAAAAACAATGATCTGGAGCTAGTCTATCAGATGAATAAGTATATGAGAAGGCATATGGAATGACATGTTACACCAGATTGTCAACCTTGTAAAAAGTAATGGTTAAAGCCCCATATTTAAAATTCAATTGCATTATCTAGGAAGAAGAAAGCATTATAGTTAGAGAATAGAAAGTGTAAATAAAAATAGTGGTAACTAAATATCATGATGATAATGTAGGCCTACTTAATATTGAGGCAAATGAAATTGTAACATATTCCCAAGAATAAATTGATGTAATACTCAATTTTCAACTAAGAGACTTTGACTCTCCCGATCCTGATAACAAACCTGGATATCAAATATCTATTGAGAGGTGGAATTGTGAAGCCTCTTACATGAATTCTATCCTTGTAAAAATGAATAATCAAATACCATCTTGGTATAACTCTCAGTAATTCATTTCATAGTGTTGTTAGTAATATTTTGTGTCTAAAGTGAAGAAAGAAGCAGATTGGATTAGGTCAAGACATATTGAAAGTTATTTAAAATTGTGTAAAATTATAAATGTATTTAGGGTTTTTAGATTAGTTAGTTTTAGAATGGAATGGAGCTCCGATTAAAGGCCATGGGGAATAGGCAGGAGTATTTAGGTAGTCTACTTCAAATGCTTTTGTAATTAGAACAAAATTATAAAAACTTAAATTTTTAGGGCTATTGAGTGTTTTGGGACGAGACACATGTTTAAGTATGGGTGAGTGTTAGCAATTGTATAGGGAATTTTTATTATTTATATTAAAATTAAAAATAAATATAGGTCTCAAACTGAAGCAAAATAGTCATGGAGAAGAACAATCATGTGAGAGAAAGTTGAAAAGCCTTTATAGGCCAATGTAAGGAGAAAGATCAAGTCGACTATTATTTAATGAAATATATCTTTTATGGTCTCGTTTGGGTGATAGTTTATTAATCTTCTCCTTATGGTTTATTATTTTTGTCATTTGGTTTGTAAATATGTTATATTTTATTCTTCCACTAAACTAAAGTCAACAACTAGCTCTATTTATTGAGCTCTTCTCTTTCATTTTTCAACATAATCAATATTATTGCACAATCATGCTCTTGTATTCTTGTGATGCTCTGTTGGTTTGAGGCCATTCTTATCCCTCTATTTTATGTTCTAATTTATATGTACTTGAAGCTTCATTGTTCAAAATACTTCTAATATATTTTGGGATTTTTTTGTTTGACGGTTTTCCCACTTGTCAAATCTCTTGTCTCCCATTTATGGTTTGTTTACTTTTCAAGGTACATTATTCATTTAAGTATTTTTATTGCTTGTTTTCAACATTAATCTTTCAATCTTTGGCAATAATTATCTTATGGAATCAGAGCTTGGTTATGCCTATTTTCTTCACGTCCCTAAATTTTTCAAAATTAGGACTTGCTGCCATAGAGATGATCATGTCATGAAATCTAAAACTGTGTCGAAGACCCAATCGGTGGATAGTATTTTAAGATACACGTTTTCAATTATGAAATGGTAATGATTATTTGATGAATTTATATTTATGTTTCTTAGTGGTTTTGAAAATCATGGTGGATTAATGAATAAAATGTTCATTTATTTATTTCTTACACATGATCAGTTGTCATGATTTTTTAGTCAAAGCAGTTTTGAGATAGTTTTTCAGTTGAGAAATGGATCCTTTTCAGTTTTAATAGTTTTAGTAGACTAATGATGTCTCTTGTTTTTCAAAGATTATATGATTAATTGTTCAGAATAGATAATAGTCATACATTGATGATTATCACATTTGAAAACACTACATTTGAAAAATCAATGCATTTGAAAGCTATTCTCTAGGTAAAGTTTAGGTTCAGAGCTCATTTTTTATCACTTGTGATATAATGGGCATTTGAAGTATTAATGTGCTTAAGGTGATTTGGTGATGTTGTCAAAATTCATGTTTTATATTGCATGACTTAAGATCACTATTCTTAGGTCTTATTTGATTTCATGAGTTTGAATCATTATCAATTCAAGATCATAGCTATTATTCAAAGTTTAGTTTCAAAATAAGCATAGGTCTTGAGGCATGGATATCATTCTTTTATGTCTCTTTGGGCATACAGATTCATATAATAAAAGGTTAGTTGTTAATCTTAAGCTTGATCTTGAAATAAAATTTCAATGACATAAGGTGTTCTTAATATAATCCTCGCATATATCTCAAAGGCTTAATATTTCTTGTTTTAAAATCTTCAAAATATTTCAAAGGGCATATCTTATGTCTTAATTTAAGAACCTTTGAGTCATGATGATAAGGCATTGACATTTTCTAAGATGTAAAGGTTCATTGTGGAATATGGTTTCGAAGGGTTGGTGGATTGAAAATAAAGCATTTTCATTGATCTTATTGATATGCTTAGCTAGTGTTTGATTGACATTTTGATCCACCATGGTAAGGTAAGGTTGGCACAAACATTTAATTTCAATGACATGGCTTCGATGCTTTGAGATTGCCATGAGAATTTGGTAGTAATAAAATTTAATGTGATGCATGACTACCTCGATTTGAGGAGGTTAGTTAAATTTTTAGCATGCAAGTTTAGTGATGGATAGTTTTGTCGATGTTAATAACCAAGTTTTCAAGGTCGCTAAGTACAAAATTAGTAAATACTAGCCAATGAGATTCAAGCACAACACTGAATTGGTTACGATGGTAAGTTGGTGAATATAAGTGTTGATTTTTTTTGTTATTGTTTCATTGTTGCAATCTCAGTTGCAGAAGTGAAGCCTTGAATAGATAATCTTTGAGTTGCAAAGCAAAGTTTTGGTGAAGGATATTGGACAAAAAGTCTCAAGGTGCATTGCCAGGTATGTTTCTATAGTATTGATTGATTTTGTTTTGAAAATATCATGATGATTTATGAAAAATTTGCAATTTACATTGAAGAAATAAGTGTCGGATGGAGTTTTGGGTTTGCATGAGCATTCATGAAAGTTTTGAGTAATTCTTATTGTGATGAAATACAAGCTATGGTATGAAATTTTTTGAGAATCCGTCTACATGCAGATGTTGTAAGAAGTTCTAATGATTTTCTTTAAGTATTTGAGTAGTTTATTTTTTGCATAGTTGAAGAGGTTGTCAATTATGCATAAACTTGTATAAATGGTGGAAATATTGAAAGATTAAAGTTTATGGGTTTGTTAACATGCATAATAAAGGTGTTTTCTCTAGTCGTGAAAGGCTTTGTTGAATAATTCAATTTTCAGGTATATTTCAGTTTAAGTTGTTGATAGACCTAGGGTTTATGAAAATGATTCAATTGAATCTATGATATATGTTTAATGTTTTCTTGGGCACCTACGTTTGGAAGAATAAATTATTTTTTTCAATCTTAGAAGTTGTTATTGCATGAATAATATGTGAATAGTTTTTGTTTGATATATTATCGATATCAAAAGAATATTAAAGGCATTTAGTTGTGAAATACAGAAAGGGGTTGGAATTTTTGGTTTTCAAATGCATGATGTAAATGGCCCTTAGGATGTTTGGTTTCACGGATTTTTGGATAATATGATAATGGTGCATGCATGTCTTTTTCTATCTTGATGAGGAAGGTCACATACATAGTTTCGAATAAGTCAGTGGGTTTTCTTAATCTCTATGAATCTGTAGATTTGATAGTTCTTTTAATCTTTGGAATTGGTTCAGCTGTTGAATTCTAAGGTTTTCAGTATATGTGTTGACAATTTTGTTTTGGACATGAAATTTTGTTGATGGATGTTAAGGGGTTTCTATTGGTGTCTTCATTGAAATGTGTTAAATTAGAGGTTATTGGCATATGCTTTCAAATTTTGAATCTTTGCTTTTTTTATTTGTTTAAAGACTCTGTTAAGATTTTTTTTTTTTGAAAATGGTAAACTAGAATGACTGTAATTGAAAATATTGATTTCATTAATATGGTTCTTGTGATTTGTTTATGTTTCAGAAAATTTTTCATATACTTGGGAATGGTTTTGGTATTCTTGATATAAACAATGTGAAGGTTTGCATTGGGTTTTGAAAATGTCATGGTATAGTCAGTATATTTGAAGAACTAAAATGCATGTGTTACCAAATTTTAAAATTATAAGAATTAGTTATGGCTTTATAATTTATTATTATCTAGTATATCAAGATTTTTTTAGGAAGTCTAAGAATCTATGTTTTCAATATAGACAGTTCCTAAAGATAGCTTTTAAGATTTGTAATGATTATGAAGTCAGCCATTTTGCAAATAATATGCTTTAAAAAATAGTTCATAGATATATATAGATAATCTCAATTTTGTGAGCATATCTACAAGTTTATATTTGCAAGGGTGATTTTAAGGATTCAACTAAGATGAAATTTTTATTAAAATTAAATCTCTATATTGAAGTCTTAGGTTTTATTTTGAAAATGGACATAGAAATTAGAGTTCCTTAATACTTCTCATTTGAAAAGGCTCAGTTTTAGAAAATTTTGAAAGTTATCCGTCAGTTAGAATCATATTATTTTAAAAACACAATCATTTATCGATGGAACAGTGATATATTTTTGACAAATTATTAGTTTGCATTTGTAATTTCATTGAAGTGTTCTAAAACAAAATTATGATATTAGTTGAGGATTCAATGAAAATTTTGACACAAATGATTTTTTAGTTTATGGTACGGTTCAATTTCAATTGTTGAGAAGTAGCAACATTCAATCTTGTTTCTTTGAGTAGTTTGTTGATTCTTAGTTTTAATTTTTTATATTTCAAATTGATCATAATATCAAGGTGGGACTAACCTGGTTCAGCCAGAAGTAATGACACTAGGGGATGAAGATAGAGTTTTTGTAGTGATGTTAATAAGTCCAATCCCAACAAAAATTTTCCTAGAGGTGGTTTCTATGAAAGAAATTTGTTAGGTTGTGGAGCTAAAAGCTTCACTGTTGCAGACATGGAGGAGGTTGTTGAGAGGTTGCTAAGTTGCAGGGCAACCGACGTCAGTCTGATCAGCCGACGTCGATCATATACAGTGGGAAAGGCAACCGACATTGATCAGGCATCGGCCGACGTCGGTCATCTCCAGCCTGACAGGGACCGACATCGGTCGCCTGTGCGGTTCGAGAACTGCTAGTTCACGGACAGTTAGTTAACGAACCAGGTGTTTGCATGTTAAGAGCCAATTTTAGACTAGAAGCTGCAGATCTAATTATTGTAATTAGGTGTCTGATTATTGTTTGCATGAGATATATATAATAGACTCATGGGCTGTATTGTAATTTGTGCTAGTTGAGTTGAGCAAGGTTAGCTTCTTCTGTGTGTGAAGTGAGCAAGGGTGTTCATCCTAGTTCTACAGGGGTGCCGAGTGTGTATGATCAGGTTGGTCTGCAAGTGTGCTAGATCAGGGAGAAGATCCACCGAGGTACTGGTTTGAACAATCATAAGGACTTGGTGAGGCAAGGACAAGGGTTCTTCAAGGTGTAGAGAGATCTACATGGTGTGTGTGTGTGCGAGGTCAAAGGAGATCTGCAGGTGATAGCAACACATCAGAGAGCAAAGAGGAAGGCAAGGCAGTTTCTTTCATAAGTAAGATTATTTGGGTTGCAAGTTATTGCATATTCATGGGAGATCTACTTGGAGTATGTTGAGTGCTTGGAGTGCATGGAGCACTTGTGGAGTGCATGGAGCACTGGTGTACTGGCAGTAGTGGATACTGACCGGTTGGAGGTGAACACCAACTCTATGTTTGAGTTGTGTGTTGGGACCATAAGAGAGAGAGCTTTGAGGAAAGAATTACTATACACTTGAGGTGTGGGAAGCCTCTGAGAGGTGTGAAGAAGAAGTGGCATCTTCTTTATTGTATTCTTTTCTGTATGAGTATTAATACAATTGGGTATTGTCTCTCATATTCTGTGTTGTTTTTGGTTTCTAGTTACTTGTTACTTCTGGTTAATTATGCATCTTAAGTTGCTTGTATATGGTAATCAATTGTGTTTCCACGGGTTCCTAACAGTTGGTATCAGAGCTAAGGTTGTAGGGAGTAGGTTTGTGTTTGGTTGCAGGTCACTCTCAGGGGTTTCTAATTGAGTGGGAGTATAGCAACGGCAAAAGAAAGTAAGCTACGAATGGAGAAACTAAATAGCACGAATGGTCAATTATGGTGTCATGGAAAGAAAGAGCAGGTAAATAAAGATTGTTAATTGGTAGCAGATTAGCATGAAGAAGCAGATGTTGCAGGTGTTGTTGCACAGGATGCTCTGGATAAAGTTGAATCTTGGTTAATAGATTCTATTGCCTCTTTCCATGCAGCCCCAAGTAGAGGGGTTGGTGAGCCTTGTCATATTACTGGCAAAGGGGAAGTGTTGCTGAAATTGTAGGCGGCCAACACATGGGTGTTGAAGAAGGTCATGTAGGTCCCAGTCTTGAAGATGCGGCTAATTGCTTCAGGAAAGTTGGGTGATGAGAGATGCACAAGAACTCTCACAGCGGATGCACTTGAATTAGCATGTGGTAAGAAAGCAGGTACTCTTTATCTACTTGCTCGTATTACTAATTCCACTTATATTGCACAGGTGTGGCTTTGTAGGCTTGGTCACATAAGTGAGAAGGGAATGGATGTTCTTAAGTCAGATGGTAAGAGATCAGCTTTGGAGAGCATAGACCAAAATTTTTGTGAGCAGTGGGATGCTACAAGAAAGGATTGGATTTCTTACAAGAAAAGGAAGACTGATGTATTTGATAAACTTAAGAACTAGAAAGCCTTGGTGTTCTTGGAGGAGATGACGGATAGAGACAAGTGGATGGGGCTGGATACTTCTAAGCATGGTAGTTTGGACATGGGTTTTGATTCAAAGGAGCTTGCGGGTAAAAAGTCATCACTCACAGGCATACACAGGTACCGGTGTCGATCAAGGGTAACCGACATCGAACAGATAGGTGCTGACGTCAGTCAAGCAAACTAGAGAATTCGGTGGTGTCGGTTAGGTGGAGACTAATGTCAGTAGGATAACCGGCGTCGATGACTTAGACAGTCACATGGAACCAACGTCGATCAGATGCAGACTGTGTGGTGATTGAGGTCGGTCACTGAGACGAATTTTGGGTGGACAACAAGCTGTCAAGGAGTCTCAAATGCCCATGGGGAGGATTGAAAGTGTAAGTAAGCCTCAAATTTGTTGTTCCTCTTCTTTATACTAGTTGTTGACTGCAGAGCAGGAAGGATCCAGGAAACAGTGGGAGCATGGCATGAATAGGATGCAGGACCAAACGGGAGATTTGGTAGGGTTGCCAGCCGATATGAAAGCACTGAGATGAATGGATACCTTAGTTAAAGAATAAAGAGAATGGACACGTGAGATGGAAGGCCAGGTCATATGGTTTTGAGGAATCTGCAGGACAGTGGTACAAATTTTGATAGGTGGATGACAAAGCAGGGCTTTAGTTAATGTCAGTGTAACCATTGTGTTTGTCTTACCAGGAGGATGATGATTGCAACATTATCTTGTTACTGTATGTGGATGGTATGCTAGCTAGCAGGTTCAGACATACAAAGTTTTGCTGAGCTAAGGGTAAGGTTAATTCAGTGGCATGTCATGAGGAATTTGGAGCAACGAAATTCTTTGGCATGAGAGACATGGAAGATCACAGGTTGATTTTGTCTCCAGTGGGAGCTGATGTGAATCAGGTGTTAGTGAGGTTAATTACGCAGGATGCAAAACTGGAGCACACCAAGGGCTAGACAGTACAGTATCTGAAATCACATGAGGTCTGGTATAGACCTGAGTTTGCCCAAGCAGTGGGTGCTGTCAGAGAGTTAGGAACCAATTCGGGGAAGTGGGTTCTCAGGTATTTGAGAGGGACCAGCAGTAGGTATACATGCTATGCAGGGTCAGGACTTCACTACATGGGTTTGTAGGTTTGGATGTGGCAAGTTACTCGAATGACAGGAGGTGCACCACATGTTGTGTGGTGGTTGGTCTTCAGGATTGATCTTGAAGAGGGATACAAGCCAAGAAATAGATTAGATGGGGTACAGGTACAGTGCAGCTGTTTATCTCCAAGTGGGAGATTGTTAGGTTGTGGAGCTAAAAGCTTCACTGTTGCAGACATGGAAGAGGTTGTTGAGAGGTTTCTAAGTTGCAAGGCAACTGACATCGGTCTGATTAGCTGACATCGGTCATATACAGTGGGAAAAGCAACCGACATCGATCAGGCATCGGCCGACGTCAGTCATTTCTAGCCTGACAGGGACTGATGTCGGTCACCTGTGTGGTTCCAGAACTACCAGTTCATAGACAGTTAGTTAACAAACCAGGTGTTTGCATGTTAAGAGCCAATTTTAGACTAGAAGCTGTGGATCTAATTATTGTAATTAGGTGTCTAATTATTGTTTGCATGAGATCTATTTAATAGACTCATGGGTTGTATTGTAATTTGTGCTAGTTGAGTTGAGCAAGGTTAGCTTCTTTTGTGTGTGAAGTGAGCAAGGGTGTTCCTCCTAGTTCTATAGGGGTGCCGAGTGTGTATGATCAGGTTGGTCTGCAAGTGTGCTAGATCAGGGAGAAGATCCACCGGGGTAATGGTTTGAAGAATCATAAGGACTTGGTGAGGCAAGGACAAGGGTTCTTCAAGGTGTAGAGAGATCTACATGGTGTGTGTGTGTGTGTGAGGTCAAAGGAGATCTGTAGGTGACAGTGGGATCAAAGGTGACAGCAACACATCAGAGAGCAAAGAGGAAGGCAAGGCAGTTCCTTCCATAAGTAAGATCATTTGGGTTACAAGTTATTGCAGATTCATGGGAGATCTACTTGGAGTACGTTGAGTACTTAGAGTGCGTGGAGCACTTGTGGAGTGCGTGGAGCACTGGTGTACTGGCAGTAGTGGATACTGATCAGTTGGAGGTGAACACCAACACTATGTTTGAGTTGTGTGTTGGGACCGTAAGAGAGAGAGCTTTGAGAAAAGAATTACTGTACACTTGAGGTGTGGAAAGCCTCTGAGAGGTGTGAAGAAGAAGTGGCATCTTCTTTATTGTATTCTTTTCTGGATGAGTATCAATACAATTGGGTATTGTCTCTCATATTCTATGTTGTTTCTGGTTTCTAGTTACTTGTTACTTCTGGTTAATTCCGCATCTTAAGTTTCTTGTATATGGTAATCAATTGTGCTTCCACGGGTTCCTAACAAAATTTTGGTCCTAGATTCTATAGGGGAACAAGAATGTCTATACATTTTGACACTTTGGATCTTGAATTTTGGGATATCATAAGCAATTTTCCTACTAATATGGTAAATAGAGGATATAGAGGTAATAAAGGATTCTTTGATCATAAATTTTGAGCTCAAACTTCTTTTTAAAGTGGTTCATCTCACTGTTTAGATAATAATCCTCAACACTTGCCACTTCAGCCTCCTAATGTTGAAAGAATTGAGCCAACTATTGATCCTCTTCTTGAAAATCAAGCCACACAATTAGAAATTAAGATAATTCATGCTAAAATTTTAGGAACATGGCCATTCTTTCTGATGCACCTTCTCCTTCCCATAGAGAGATTGTTACGAAGGGTAAAGGGTTAGGTTTGATTGTTTCTCATAGTGAACTTATCTTGGGATCTAAAAGATTGAATTTGAGAATTTGAGGCTATGTTGGTAGAAGAAAGATAATGGACATGCCGCTTTCCAATTAAAAAAATAGAACTACAAAAAAAAGAGATGAAAGTCAATCAAAACCTAATACACCCATAGAGGTCAAGATGTTGAAAATAATCAAGCTAGAGATTGATGATAGTACGACTGATTTAGGAACAAGACTGGTGCAGTTTCTTGCAATAGAGATTGAGTATAATGTTTGTCTTAATGAATAAGACAAACTTTTAATTGAGGTGTTGTCTGATTCAGAGGATTATTGGATGTCTAGGGGAAAATAACTTTGTTTTATTGCTGAACTTTTTCATGATAGAATTTGATACTTCAATTTTTAGACTTTTGATAAATTTTAAGAAATGCAGCAGATCTAAATTTTGGTATAAATATATATATGCTTAAGTTATTTTGGCATGCATTATGGATTAATATAAATAGAATTTATTGATTTTTGACTTATTTATTTTGTGGTTAAAATATGTATTGTATTATATTTTTTAATTGATGAGGGTCCCCACCCGTTAAGATTAGTACCCTTAGTCTATATTTAATAATGTTGATCAATTAAGACTTTTTAGTCTTAGTTAAACCTATCTTTAACCAATAATTGTTATAATTAATTAAATTTTTAAAAGTCAATTAGCTGGCATAAACTAATAACTAAATGAAGTTAGTTATAACGTATTTGCAACTAAGTTTGAAGGTATTAAAGGAGATCAAGGACTTATTTGAGGATAGAAGAACAACAAGTACTGAGGACTTAGACATTTTTTAAAGTCAATCATTCTTCTTTCTTCTTTCTATGCAAATTCTCTGAGATAGTACAACTCTTGTATATAGACTCAATGGTACTATATATGATGGTTGAGTAATTGTTTATACAACATACATATATCTAGCTTTATTTAACATTTAATATTAATTATCTAAAGTTTTCTAAGCTTAATATCTTTTGATGATTACTATTTGTAGTCCTATGCACAGATTTCAAGTATTCAACCTGAATAATGATGAACACTTCACTATTTTATGATACTTCATTGATAAAGTTATTGTAAATGAAGAACGTTGGTTTTCTTAATAAAGTTATTTTTTATGCTAAGACGACTTTCTTTTTGAGACTCGCATGCCTTATTATAATATATTTTGACTCTAAGTTTAATATGATTTTATTTTTAGTTTTCTTTTAAGTCTGGTTTTTACTTTTGTCTCTTAGTTCTTTTCTAAAATTGTTTTCAAGTTTTTTTTCTATTTTTAGAGTTTAATTTAGTTTATTTCTTATGCTTCCTTTAGATTATATGGTAATAGATTTTTCTTTTGTCTTAACTTTTCTTTTAGTTCTATTTAAAGTTTATGTTCTTTTAAGTATTTAGGCTTAATCTTAATTAGTCAATAAATCTATTTAAGTTTTCTGATTATTATTATTATTTTTATGTTTAGTTTAAATTCACTTTTATAGTTAATAGTTGTTTTGTAGTTTATTAGATTAATTTATATTTAGATTAGGTTTTAGATTATTGTCATTCTTAAGCTTTTATCTTATTCTTAGTTTATCTTTAGTTTAGATTAGATTATTTTAATAGGTTAAGTAGTTGTTGTTTGTTGTGTTTCTCTTTTGATTTTTTACATTTTTTGAATACTTAATCTTTTTCTCAAATCTTTTCTTTATATTTTTGGTTGCTTCTTGAGTAAACCTAGAGAATATTATAGGAAGGAAGTAAGATATACTTAGAACAAATATATATTTACTAAATCAGATTTCTATTTTTTAAGAGATTATCTAACTCATAGGTTTTCTCTATCGAATAAAATAGATTGCATATTCTCATCTTAACTGATTCATGATTGATAAAATGGCTTTTTTATTATTATAATGGAATGAGTTGTATTTAAAAAAAACTCGCATCTTTAGGATTATAGACGAACCTTTAGATCCCCACGATTAGACTAGTATGATTCCACCTTGACCTTCGTGATAAGTGAAAAGGTTGATTCGTTGATGATACAATTTCCATCGTCAACAAGCTCTAAGGTTTCTAACATTATTTTTTTGAGAATTTTGCATATTTAAAAGTGGAAAAGAAGTTTTTTTCCTTGTAACATTCTATTTTTCTCTTTGATTACCTTTTTTGCAAGAACTTTGGTCTTTTATGCATCTTTTCTATTTTCATTAATTATTTTTTTTACTTTCTCTCTCTATCTTATATGAGAAGCACAATTTTTTCTTTGGTATTTTTGGTATTAATGAGTTTTTATTTACCTTCATACAGTTGATGCAAAGCATCACCAAGTAATAACGAAGTTAGTATGTTTGCTAGTGTTGTAATGACCATGTTTGGTCTTGTGTGGGTGTGAGGGGTCTTGTAGGTTCCATTAGAATGTTTATGAGTCTTTATAAGTCTTATATTGGTGTGTTATTTGCTCCTATAAGTTTTCTTTCCAAAATCAATAATTTAAAATTTTGAATTCTCAATTAGGCTTTGGAGTGATGCTGAGGGTTTTATGAGGAAGGTAAATGTTCATGAATATTGTAATAGGTCCTTAAAGATCCTAAAGGAGTATTTAAGGGTGTATTAACATTTATATCATGGAAAATAAAAATGTAATCCAATAAATGTAAGTTTTTAATTGCCACCCTATGTGGGTTGGCAAGAAAAGAGAAGTTTCTTGCATTTTTGGGTGGAATAAGAGAATAGATATGCATGTAGAAGATAAATGTGTGTTATAAGAGAGTTGTAGGAGAAATTTAATAGATTAGGAGGATTGAATAGAGGCATAGGAGATAGATTTAATACGATAAAAGATCATTTTTTTCAATAACTCTACCTTCCTTAGCAATTTTATCCATGAAGGTTGTATGTAAGTGATTTGAATGAATAAAAAGAGTGTGCTAAGAGATTGTTTGTGGATATCCATAGGGTTGTGATATGTAATTAATATCATATTATTATTTTTATTTTTTTTTAATTAAATCTTGGTACTCACCTTCAGTACCCAGGTTGTTTATGCAAACTACAAGAATTATGTTGGCATAATCAAGAAGTAAGATAACTGAGAGTTATTTTGAGGTTCATTAAAGAGTGTTGAGGTAATTAAAGGATAGTTTAGTCTCTGTTTATTATTTATGATCCTTTATATGCTAAAAATAATCATTTTATAGTCCAATATTGCACTCAGACTTCTATACCAAACAACAGAGTCCAATTTGAGAATAATTCTACCAATACACAATCAAAGAGCGACAAGTAAGTTGAAGTGTGGATGATTGTTTGAGGTTTACTACAATTTTTTGAAACATAAAAATATTTTAGAGTATATGCATGATTATATTAATCATTTTTGAGTCTTAAAATCCATGTATAAGTTCAAAAAGCTAGGTGAACCTTTACATAGTCATGTTTGTGAACCCAAAATTTTGTAAAACTACTTGTTAGAGCTTATTTGTGATTGACCAAGGAGAAATAACTATTGAAAAAGGTGAGTATAGGTGGTTAATACCCTAAAATATATTTTACTTCATTTTTAGCTGTTAAAAACTCAAATTTTTCCATTTTTATGCTCTCAACCTTGTACAGACTTATACAAACCTAGACAAGGGTTTCAATTTTAAAAATGGAATAACTTGCATTTCCACACTTAAAATATTATGAAAATTTATGATCATATGTTATTTTGAAAGATCTAAAGTATTTAATAGTTTTTGGGTTGATTTCAGACTGTATAGTATAGTTTCTTGAACTATGTATTTTACTAGGCTAAAAGAGACCTAATTAGCTATAGGGGTGTGAAATAAAATGTACTTACATTAGGATTAGAACTCTAAAACTTTAAGGGTAGTTTTAAGAGGATAATGGGTGTATAAAAATATAATTAGTGTGTTTTTAACCTCTATATGTTATTCAAACCATCAAAATTTGTGCCTAAATAGGGCTACTAGTGAAGAGGCTTAATAGAGAGAAAATGTAGATGGGTTGAGAGTTTCATCTTGTGAATTGAGTTATTTATTTGCATGTGTATGAGAGTTCAAAAATTCAAGTATATGGCCATATGATCCCTCATGACAATTCAATAACCATGCAATGATGCATGAAGTTATTAAGCCTATGAGTCTACATGAGAAAGAGCTAATTTGAATCAAGAATGAAGAAATTAAAGTTATGAATAAGAGGATGGTGTTTGAGGAGGTTAAAGTGTAGAGTAGAGGTGGAGAGATGATGGGTGATTTTTCTTCAAGATCAAGGAGGACTATATGTATGCAATGAGCCTTGAGCCTAGTATAGTGAAGAGTGATCAAGAGAGTTAAAGAGACAAGCAATGTACCCGCATCAAGAAAGCAAAGTCAAAGATGAATAAAGGAAATATAGGAGAAATTAGAGATAGAATAATGAATATGGATGTTTTAGGCATCATTATCTAGATCAACTGGTATCGGTAAGCTCTTGGAATAATTTATGATTTTGAAGTATTATAGGTTGTTATGTGCGATTGCATAAAGTTAAGTTGTAGGAATGAGTTAGAGAGGTAGAAAAAGGTAAGAGTTTGTGGTAGAGTAGCCATGAGAAGTGAGATAGCAGAAGCTAGAAATAAATAAGAGAGACTCCAGATTACAGTTGTAGTTCCAAGGTAAAAAAATACTTGGAAAAGAGTGTCAATAGACTAGGTAGAGGTTGAGACACCAAAGCAAGATGAAAAATAATTGATTAAAAGAAGATGAGGATAGAGAAAGGAAAGGAGAGGAAGTCCTTGGATGAGTTACACTACCACAAAGATAAAAAGAGGAAAGAAGACCCAAGGACAAAAGGGTTAGATTGAAGAAGAGATGAGTGAGATAGACAAAAGATTAGAGATGATAAAATTCTTGGTGGATATCATGCAATAAGAGGAAAGCCAATGGTATGGTTAGGTTATGAAGAAGAAGAGATTTAAGTGGTCTATAAATATACTCATGGAGAGAATAATAAAGATGGTTATGAGAGACCATGAGAAGTAAAAGAGATTGATATCTAGTTATCTCAAAGAGGAGATGAGGAAGATCATGTGGGATGAACAAGTTGGTGGATAATAGAAAAGTGGACAAAACCTTGAGGAGAAGAAGATAGTCATGAAGGCAAAGCAACCTAAGAAGGAGAATATGGAGGCAAGCGAGCCTCAGGATTTTATAGATAATATTCTTTTGTCATGTGTGTATGCATGTATAAAAGTGAAGGAATAAGAAGTCCATGTTGAAGACATAAAAGTTGAAAACATGAAGAAGAGCAAGCATGAGCATCATGTTTATGTTGAAGAAGAGATTGATCGGGTAAAAATCTATAGAGGTATAGTGATATGTTACCCAGGAAGAGGAGAGATGCTTGGAGAAGAGGATATTCAAGAATAAATATGCCTCATGGAAGGCATAAAAGAGATGGAGAAATTTTCACAAAATATTATAAGTGATGGAGAGTTGTTAGGAGAGAAACAAGTTTAGTCATTTATCTATAATAGTTGGGAATAATTGCAGGTAGAATTGACAGATTTGAAGCATGACATAAGTGATGGAGATAAGGACCAAATATGTCTTAGAATACTATAGATAAAGAGGTGAACACTTGGCATGAGACAATGGAGTATTAAGAGAGAAAAATAAATATGAATAAGGTAGCCTACATCCTAGAATAGCAAGGTATAAAAACTAATTTACAGCATGAAGGAGAACTACAAGCAAGTGAGCAAAAGAGCAATCTCATGAAGGAAGAAAAAAGAAAGAATTTGATCCATTCCATTAGTGATTTTGTAGATAAGTTAGTTTAATATATGCATGATGATAGAAATATAGAAGGTTGCCAAGGAATGTTATGTTGTAATAAACCTAAATTACTCAAAGAGTTTCCAATGTAAGATAAGCAAGAAGGCTATGAGAAGACTCACCATGAGAAGGTGGTGTGTCATGATAAGGCATCCAAAGATAATATATGTGAGAGTATGGTAGGGTTGATGATACATAATCAATCATTATAGCATGAGTATGAAGGAGAAAACATGGTTAAGAAGCAAGACCAGCAAGGAGTGCTTGAATAAACTATGAAAAATGAAGAAGAAAGCTATGGAGTAGGAGTAAGAGTGAAGAATGATAACCATCCATTTGAAGCAAATTATGGTGAACATAAATAAGAGATGGAGGAGATAGAAGATGTAGTGGACAAAGAGTTAAAGCAGATCATAGACTTCATAGAAATAGAAGATGAACTAGCAAAGAGACAAGAGAAGGCTAGAAGATAAAAAAAAAGACACCAACTAAGGAGAAATAAGAAATAAAAGGGGAGCAATAGTAAGAGGAGATCATAAAATCATAAGATGAAGAATTATAAATCAAGAAAGAAGTTTGACAAAGCACATTTGAGTAGGAGCTTAATTTTTTCTCACTTAGGGAGTTTGATCTAGAGCATCATCAAGTAATAAAGAATTTAGTATGTTTGCTAGTGTCATAACAATGATATTTGGTCTTGTGTGGGTTTGAGGGGTATTTTATTGTCCCTTGGAATATTTAGGAGTCTTTAGAAGTCTTAGATTGGTGTGTTATTTGTTCCTAAATGTTTTCCCACCAAAATCAAGAATTTAAAATTTTGAATTCTCAATTAGGCTTTTGAGTGATGTTGTGAGTTTTGTGAGGAAGGTAAATGTTCATGAACTTTGTAATAGGTCCTTGAAGGTAATAAAATATTATGTAAGGGTGTCTTAACATTTATATCATGGAAACGAAGAATGTAAGCCAAGACAAGTAAGTTTGTAACTGCCACCCTATATGGGTTGGCAAGAAAAGAGAAGTTTTTTGCATGTTTGGGAATAATAAGAGAAGACATATGCATGTAGAAGAGTAATTTGTGTTGTAAAATACTTGTAATAAAATTGTATTAGAGTAGGATGATTGAAGAGATTCATAAGAGACAAAGGTAATGAAAGAGTTTAGAAAACTCTCGCCCATGGTCAAATCTACAAACCATCACCACAGTAAAAACCATTAATGCACTGCTCAAATAATATCCAATATATTATACAAAAATAGATCATACAATAATAAATCCTTTATATCTCCAACTATTTCATCTAGAGCTCTATATCTATAGCTTATATGCAAATACAATGAATGAGTCTTGTATATATAGGCAAAAAAGATCAATCTTAACTACGAGATCAAGCTAAGTGGTCAATCGTAATTAAGAGATCAATTCTAAGACTAAGAGATAACAATCCCTAAAAAAAGGAAAAAATTATAAATTATTTCCATAATAACTAAGAGATAAATACGTAATATCTCATAATATATAAAATAAGATAAATGAAATATCCACACATAAGTGGGTAAGAAAAATAAAGTACTTAGATGAATATGAGTTAAGGTAAATAACCTACTTTAACACCCCCTTCAAGAGAAACTAGGGGCCAAAAATAGAGTGCCATATCCATAATATAAGTCTTGGCAACAAGGCTTGATCATGTACTCATATAGAACATATCCATAAAATAATCTTTCATAAAGTGAAAAAAAGGTGAAAACCCATAGGAAAATAAAGTTCTCCAAAAAGAGAGAAATAAAGGAAGGAAATAGGTCTCGACAACAAGGTCTGATGATGTACCCATAAAAAAACATGATGAAGTGTGAAGATAAGTGTCCCTATGAATGCCAATCCATCTTACCAAAATACATGGATTTTGAGTCATTGTAACCACCAAATTAAATTAGAAATGGTTTTGAATACGAAGATCATTGAACACAAACACTGCACTCTAGAATACTGAGTAGAATTATGAACCCAAGGAAGCATTACCTAAACACCCTCCCTTAATGTTGAACTAGGTGAAGATGATAATGAAAGACTTTAAATAAGTGGACTGAAAATGGTGAGAAGTGAACACAAATACTGTGGAGATGCCACACTAGTGTCACTACACAAAAATTTACTAAGAATACCACTAAAACATAACAATCTTCATGTGGGTTCAAGCAAACAAAGTGCCTGAACAATATACCTATGTACAAAAGAGAAATCTAAAAAATATATATATATAATCTCTCAAGAAGATGGCCCTAGGGGTGATGGAAGAGGCTGACAACTAAAATAGTAAAGGGTGCATAAATTAACATACACACACATGAAGGTAGACTAGGCTATAAAAGCAAACCCCTTACGGCACTTTATAATTTGGTGCAAGTACAATATATTCCATACACAAAAACATTAAATGAAAATAAGGAAGATATTTTATACACTAGAATAACTCCAAATATGGAGATTATCATCTTATGAAGAAATAATCACAAATCATGAGATTTGATCTAAAAACAAGAGAGTAATGAGGGCCAAAAAATACAAGTGGCACAAAAAAATACTCAAATAATGCAAGACATCAAGATCTATTAAATATGAATCTACAAGTGTATAGATAAATCAGTATGACTGAAATAAAGTATATTTTTGAGGGGATATGAATAATGGAGAAACCATGCTTGTAAAATACTTGCAAATATTGATGGTGCCACCATAAGTGATCTAAAATCCATCAAATAGGAATGGTGGATGAAGATGCATGCATAAGAGTGAATGAAAAAATATACAATAATAAAATACGAGATAACTTACAAAGATATGTCAGACTTAGGCAAAAATGCATCCATGATTGTAATCAAGATGGTGAAATCAATGGAGAAGGTTTGTTTGCTTGTGAAGGGGTTTGGCCATCTCCCAGACTAGGCCTTACCCTCTAGTCTTCGACAAACAAGATTGGAAAAAGAACGTATGTGGCCCAACAATAAATAAATACAATATCTCTTTATGTATCTCAAATATAAAATATTTTTTAATAAAAAAAATCCAAGAATATTATTTTATTAAAAAAACAATTTAAAAATCTCCCGTGAGGATTTTTTGAATAGTAATTCTTAGTAAAACTAAAATAAATTTTTCAATTTTTAATGAAATTTAAAATTTCAAAATGTCTTAAAAATATGAGAACAATATGCACAAAACCCAAAAATTATTTTGAGTGATCGGTTACAATTTTCTCACAATTCAATACATAAAAGTTATATTGTTTCAAAATAATACTTCTCAGTAAAACTATCATAATTTTTTCAATTCTTAATTATATTCAAAATTACAAAATATTATAAAAATTAAAAAATAAGACACATAAAACCCAAAAAAAATTCTGAGAGATTATCTACAATTAGTTCACAATCTGAAAAAGAACAGTCATTTTTAATCAAAAATGGATTTGCAAAAAACTTATAGATCTTGTCTCTAATATCCAAATGGGATGAAATTAGAGATGACCGTGTATTTATCAGATAATATGGATGATTTTATAAGATTTGATTTACTCCTTCAATATCCAAAATTTACCTACAATAAAAAACACAAAAAAAGAAAGTCCCCCTAAAAAAAAATTTTTTTTGCACAACATGAAAGAAGATACTAGATGTTAAGCAAGGAGAAGCTAAGGAATTGAGTAATCATTCTTGGAGACCATTCCGATACCATGAAATAATTTATAAAAATCTCATCCAAGGTCAAATATACAAACCATTATCATAATAAAATCCATTGATGTATTGCTCAAATCTTAGTATATTATACACAAATAGATCATACAATAATAAATCCTCTATATCTTCAAAATTTTCATTTAGAGCTCCATCTTCATAACTTCTATGCAAATACAATAAATAAAAATTACATATATAAGCAATAAAGATCAATACTAATAAGAAATCAAGCTAAGTGATCAATCATAATTAAGAGATCAAGCTATAGATCAAACCTAAGACTAAGAGATAACTATCCCTAAAAGATAGGAACAATTATAAATTATCTCCATAATATCTAAGAGATAAATATGTAATATCTCATACTATCTAAAATAAGATAAATAAAATATCCACACATGAGTGGGTGGGAATAATAATATACCTAAGTGAATATGAACTAAAGTAAATAACCTACTCTAACATGTAAGATAAAAAAATATCAAGTTTTTTCAAGAACTCTATCTTCCTTAACAATTTTGTGCATGAAGGTTGTATATAAGTGATTTGAATAAATAAAAAGCATGATTCAAGAGATTATTTTTGGGTCTCTATAGGGTTGTGTTATGTAATTAATCTCTTCTTATGTTTTTTCCTTTTGTTTGAATGAAATCTTGGCACTCAGCTTCAGTACCCAAGTTGTTTATGTAAACTACAAAAATTTTGTTGGCACGATCAAGAAGTAAGACAGTTAAGAGTGCTTTTGAGGTTCATTCGAGAGTGTTGAGGTGATAAAAGGATAGTTTACTCTTTATTTATTATTTATGATACTTTATATGCTCAAACTAATCCATTTGATAGTTCAAAATTGCACTCAGACTTCTATACCAACCAATACAGTCCCATTTGAGAACAATTTTGCGAATACATAGTTAAAGAGTGATAAGTAAGTTGAAGTGTGGATGATTGTTTGAGGGTTAATACAATTATTTGAAACATAAACATAGTTAAGAGTGTATGCATGTTCTGATTAATCCTTTTGTAATCTCTAAATCCATGTAAAAGTTTAAGAAGCTAGGTAAACCTTTACACAGTCCTATTTGTGAACCTGTAATTCTGTAAAACTTCTTTTTGGAGCTTATTTATGATTGACCAAGGATAAATAAATATTTAAAAATGTGAGGATAGGTGGGGAAAACCCTAAAATACCTTTGGTTTCATTTGAAAGTGTTTAAAACTCAAAATTTGCCTTTTTCTATGCACTCGGCCTTATACAAGTATGTACAAACCTATACTAGGGTTTCAAATTTGCAAATGAAATAACTTGAGTTTTCACCCTTGAAATTTGATGAAACTTTGCGATCTTATATCATTTGGCATGGTATAAGTATTTATACTTTTTAAATTGATTCCATACTGTATAGTATAATTTCTTGAACTATGTATTTGATTAGGCCTAAAAGAGACCTAATTAGCGAGAAGGGTGTGAAAGAAAAGGTACTTACAATGAGAGTTAAACACTAAAACTTTAGGGGGAATTGTAAGAGGATAAAAGGTGTCTAAAAATGTCCTTATTTTGTCTGGAACCCCTATGTATTGCTCAAACCATCAATATTTATGCATAAATAGGGTTATTGGAGAAAAGACCTAATAGAGAGAAAGTGTAGGTGGATTGAGAGTTCCATCTTGGGAATTTAGTTATTTATTTGTATGTGTATGAGAGTTTAAAAAGTCAAGTGTATCGACATAGAAGCCTTCATGAGAAATCAAAAGCATGAAATGATGTATGAAGCTATTAAGCCTATGAGTCTTCATGAGAAAGAGCTAGTTAGAATCAAGAATGAAGAAATGAAAGTTATAAATGAGAGGATGGTATTTGAGTCAGTGAAAGTACAGAGTAGAGGTGAAGAGATGATGGATGATTTGTCTTCAAGAGCAAGGAGGACTATGTGCATGCAAGGAAGCTTGAGCCTAGTATAGTGAAGAGTGATCAAGAGAGTGTAAAAGACAAGCAATGTACCTGCATCAAGAAAGTAAAGTCAAAGATGAATGAAGGCAATATAAGAGAAATCAGAGGTAGGATAATGAATATGGAGGTTATAGGCATCAAGTTCTACATCAAATGCTTTGAGACTATTTGTTTTTTTCCTTTGGCATGCCTATGTTGCTTTCATGTGGCATCCTAATCTAGTGTTGTGTGGTTTTTAGTCTAATGTTTTTGTTGGCTTTACCTTACTCTAATCTTAGAAGGCACATTGACTATATCGCCTTATGTTTCATCTTGGTTGTTCCACCTCCTTTCAACCTTTTGTGTTTTCTTTAGTATCTGTTGCACTATCTTTTGTTTCATCCTAGTCTTTTATAGGATGTTCATCCTTTGTGAGCTCTCACCCAACTGGTAAGCCTTCCCTTTCATATAATTCCAACCTTTTTGTGTCATTGTTTGAGAGTAATTTCATTATATTCAAAAAACATACGTTGTTCTCTTTAATTGTGTTTCATTATTATTCATTGTGTATTTTTATTTCGTTGTCCCTGAAAAATGTCACTCATTTTTGGGACAACCTACGGACTATTTTGGCCCTACACAGACCAAAATTTCTCTCTTCCCTTCTCAAAATTTGTTCTGAGCTTTCAAATTCCTCATTTTTCAAGTTTTTTCAGTAAAGGGATTAGCAAGTTCAACAGGTTCAAAGGCTTCTACAGGCGAGTCCAATCAAAAGAACCAGTTTCCAAGACTTAGTCATTTTCAAGATTAGTTCAGCGCCTTGGTTCGATCAAAAATGTCCATCGGCAAGCATCTAAGCAAGGATTGAACCATTGAACCATTGAACCTTGAATTATTTTGGTTCAATGGGTTCAATGGGTTCAAAGGTTCAACGTCATCACCAAGAGCTAAGCGCATTTGCCAAAGATTCAAAGTTCAATCGTTTCAAAGTTCTACGGCTCCAAGCACTTAACGAGTTTAAAAGGCTTGAACTATTGAACCATTGAACCTTGAACCATTATGGTTCATCGGTTCAATGGGTTCTATGTTCATACAATTCAATGCACTTGGTTCAAAGATATCAAAGAGACTCGGCTAAATCAAAAGAATGAACCGACTGAACCATTGAACCTTGAACCGCTTCAAAAGTTCAATGAGTTCACGGGTTCAAGGATTCAAAGGCAGCCTCAGTCAAGGAAAGGATCACACAAAAGAAAAGCCCAAGAGTAGAAAGCACCAAGTGTCGATGATAGAAGGTTTCAATATGATGCAGCAGAAGATGCCACATGTCCTTGGTGAGAATTGATGGAAGCCGAAAAGTGTCATCATCCGCATGATTTCCAAAAAGGAGACCCGACTATTTCTGTGAGTATCTCTAGAGTTTGGCAGAAGTTGTCACGTGTCTTAATCTGTGAGACTCTCAAAAGTTTCTAAGAGCTCCTATGAATTAGGTGGATGCTTCCACGTGTCCTCACCTATTCCAACGGAAGATGCCACGTGTCACTTGTTTGAAGTAGTAGAATGTGCCACGTGTCAAAGACGGAGCACCCTCAAATGCAGAGGCATAGAGCCAAGGAAAGGTTTCCTTCAGACAAATTGTCTGAAGGAATTTCTTTGGACATTTTGTCTAAAAGAAATAAAAGAGACAATGGTCTTCTGAATGGATCAAAGCCTGAAGGCCACCTGGAGGATCTCGAAGGGCAGATACCCTTGCAGGGGGACACCCGACACTCAAAAATGGACCCTATTCAAGACCCCGAAGGGTAAGTTCCCTTAAGGAAGGGTTGACCCTCAAAGTGTAGTGGAAGATGCCAAGTGTCGCATGCTGAGACACAATTTTAAATGAAGCTTCAAAGCGCAGAACTCACCGTGCGTCCTGTCCTAGTGTAGCGGAAGCTGCCAAGTGTCTGCATTCACGCTTCTGAGTCTCTAACAAGATTCAAAGCTTATTTTGATAAGCCTATTTCAAAGCTGTAGATGCTACCACATGTCCTCACCTGCATCACAGCGAGAAACGGCCATAGCAAGTGAGAAAGACACGAGAGAGTTGCTAAGAAGAATGACGGGCCCGCAAACATCAAATTTGTTGCAATGAAGTGTCTGTTGATTTTTGCAGACTTAAAGCGCAGACTCAATGCATTCAAAAATCCTAAGGTTGGGGCCAGATAAAATAAGAGACAAAGAGGGAAACTCAGTAGGAGTTAATTTTAGTAGGTAAAGCAGTTCACCGAGTAGATATTTGGGGCCTACAAATATTGAAAGCGCAACCTGTTTTTCCCCTTTGGAATAAAGGTAGAGTAGACAGTTGTGCGGCTAGCAAGTGATGAAATGAGTGATTCAAACTTAGGAGTAGACAAGGGGGATGAACCAACATGCCACAGTTAAGGCAGCCACCCTGCTCTAGCATGGCCCTTCTTGAAACAATTGAGAATGCATCCAAGGCATTAATTGCATAGCATGGGTCGCTCCATAGGACAAAGTGCCAAGTCTCTCCTAGCCTCTATATAATGTAATCTCTCATTCGATGCAAAGGAGATCTTCCCTTTTACCAGAAGCAAAACTCTACCCAAATTGAAAGGCATCACTGAGACTTTGAGCTCAGATTATTTATCATATATCTTTGTTTGTATCAGATTGCAAGTTACTTTTAGACTTTGTGTTGTTATAGTTTGTGTCATTCTAGGAGATTGTTCTTATGTCTACTTCCTGAATGTATTTTTGTTTATGTAATTTAACAAGTAGAGCTAGTGGAAGTGATAAGGAAGGTGTCCTGAAGCCAACTACTTTTAGACTTTGTGCTACCATGGTTGTATTCAGTGTGTGTTTATTTTCTATTTCTATGTAAAGGACCTTGGGATGAATTTGTGCCCCCATTGTTCTTCGTACCTCACTCTTGGGCAGTCAAGGTGGAGAATTTGTGCTACATCTTAGATTGTTGGTTACTTTGTACCCAGTTATCAGTCACTTCTTACCAGAAAGATTCTTGTTTCCTGCAAGAACAAGTATTTTTGAAAGAAGAGAAGTGCCTTCTATTGCTTCACTTGGATTTCTACTATCCAGGAAGGGATCCAGCTCTTGGTTGAATGTTACTTCTGAAAGAAGAGAAGTACCTTCACCAATCACCTAGGATTTCTCCTCTGTTGTGAACATCATCTCTAAAAAAAGAGAGATGGATGGCTTATCCCACCCCTGTGTCTTCCTTTCTGCTTATATGTATAGTATATAGCCTCTGTATATTTAATAGGGAACCTCCCCTTGATGAGAGGAGAGATTTGGCCCCTTTGGATGTGGTAAACCTACAACATTGGATGACCAATCTCCCTATGTTGTGGTGATAGAAACTATTTTGCTCACCAGTTAACTAGTCAACAAAATATTTACCCAATAGTGTTTGGCGACTCCACTGGGGAAGGACAAGTAGTTTGAAACCTCAAGCTTCAAATTGAAGTTAGACCAGTCCTTTTCCATTTTTGATTCACAATCTAGCAACTCCACATTATACCAGAAGCCAAAAATCTCAAAGTGTTGTTGACCCTGCTTTTGAGTTGGTACAGCAGAGTAATTTTGAGTTTTTTCCTCCACAACCTCACCTTCAATGAACTAGGAGTCTTCCTCCTAGCCCTACCAAGTCACCAACACAAGGCAGAGCTTCTTTTTTTGCTGCTAGTAGAGCTTTGCATATCCATTCTCCACCCAGATTTGTGATCCCACTTTTACATAATCAAATCATGGCTCAAGGCCCCTAGGGTAACTTTTTTGGTCCACTGAATTTAACTCCACCTCTGCATGAGCTTCCACGCAGTTCGAGGAAGAACTTCCCCAAATTCTTTGGTGATGGGAAAGTTCATCCTGATGAACACATTACAACTTCCAGCATAGCCTATGGTGTAATAGGGGTGGAATTTGAAGACATAGCAATCAAGCTATTCATAGAGACACTACAAGGTGATATTACAGACTGGTTCTACCATCTGCAAGCTCAGTCAGTGACTAATTGGGACACTTTGAAGGATGAATTTGAAGCCAAGTTCAAGCCTATAGAAGATGCACATGCCTTGCTAGCCTAGCTCACACAGATGAAGGAGCCCCATGAACCTATGAGGGACTTCATTGCTAGGTTTGACAAGTTGAGGCACAGAATTCCCATGGTCACCCAGCCGACACCTCAGAATCTCAAGTGTTTCTTCATCAACTCACAGCTGCCTGAAGTGAGTTTCTTGCTGAGACTGGCTAAATATATAGACCTTATTGCTGCTTAAGACTTGGCTACTGAGGTAGAAGATGACCTTATCCTGGTTGGAAAGATAAGGAGGGACCCTAATAAAGGTAAATCCTCTTCATCTTCTGAATACTCATCTACAACCACCACTGACCCAATGGTGCAAAAGCTAAAAAATGAAGTGCTAGCTCTCAAAAAGTAAATGGTGCAAGGGATGTCATCTGCTCCTTCATATAGAGATGTAACAAAGAGGACATTCCCTAATCAGTCCTACCAAGGCCATGCTGCTAGGAATCAAGGACAGTTAAATCACCTTCCTCCTCCATAGAGGAACCTCACCTTTAAAGCACCTCCAAATAACTCAGTAGTTGGATATATTGAAGCTGAATCAGATTTTTCAATCCAGCCTGAGTTAAAACCTGAAGATGACGCTAATCTCTTCACTAAAAAAGAAGAAGAATTAGCTGGCGACTCCATATTAGTTTTTTAAACTATCAGGATGAACCCCGAAGGGCAATGCAGCTGAGGGGTCATATGATGTATTCACCCCGTCCAAGAATCAATCAACTCAACAAGCTGATAAAAAGAAAGCAGAGGTGCAACCTCATCCAATAGTTTCAATTGCTAAGCGTGGATCCACTCGTCCTTTCCAGCCAAAGGACTCGGTGATTGCAAGAAAGGTAAGTACCCCAAATGCCCCTACGCCTTCTACTTCAAATTTGCAGTCCAGTCCTCCCCCTCCCAAAACTCAAAAGGACGAACTCCCATCTTCTGTGCCTGGTTCATTTCCAACATTTGATATCATTGACCATGCAAAGAAAACCAAAATTCAAATGTCTGAATTTGAATTTTTGCAGTCCCATCCTGAGCAATTAGATAAATTGGTTCAGTATATTAAAAACCAGAACATCCCTATTGAACAAGTAGTTCCTAAAATGACACATGATTCCCCCAGGAATGCACCCACCTGAAATAATCTTGTCATTACCCCTCTTGCTGATCCTGGTAGGACTGAACCTTTTTATGTCTCATTACTGATAAATAGACATCAACTGAATAATTGCATCATTGATTCTGGAACTTTAGACAATGGCATGCCTGCTAAAGTGGCTAAATCCCTTGACCTCACACTGACCAAGACTTTTGGTAGATGCTTCTCCATGAAGAACAAGCAAGTACCTCTGTTGGGACAAATTAAAGATGCCCAATTTGCATTTGTGGCATTCCCAGACAAAAGAATCAAGATGACTGTCTTGATAGCTGATGTCCCAGCATCATATGGCATCCTTCTTAGGTGGAATTTCTACAGGGATGTTGGTGGTGAATTGAGTATGGACTTATCCGAGGCAAGGATTCCAATCAAAGGTGTTATGAAGAGGTTGCTCCCTGAGAAGGAAGCAAAATACGTGGTTATCCAAACCTCGGCACCTGAAGCTCAAATTATGTTTGAGTCTTCAGGCATGGGTAACTACTTTCTATCCATGGATGAAGTTCATGAGGCATCTAATGAAGCCCCTGCAAGTGACAACCTGAAAATGCATTCAACTAGAATAGCAAAAGAATTGGCAAAGCGCAATGCAAGTGTGGAGGAATCTCCTCCTCTGAATGAAGAAGAATCCAAAAGAAAATCAATATCTAATGAGGTATGGATTCTTGAATTTGATGGTAGTTGCTCCTCCACCAGTTTAGGACCCAGTGTTGTGTTGATATCTCTTCAAGGAGATATTTTTCCTTCATCCTACAAGTTGCAGTTCAGCAACACTAATAAAATAGCTGAATATGAGTCTCTGTTGCTTAGATTGAGGGTTGCTTGAGACAAAGGCATCAAGCTCCTTCATGCTAAAGGAGATGTTGAACTAGTGGTTTGTCAAGTGAGGAACATGTATCAAACCAAGAATAAAATATTGTGTCATTATCGCAATCTAGTCTGGGACCAAATTGAAAGCTTTGATGATTTTAGCATCTCTACAGTTCCCAAAGAATTCAATGACCGAGCTAATACACTGGTTGTTTCAGCTACTCTCTTAGTTCCCCACCCAGACTTCAAAGGAGACAGGTACACCATTGAGCTAATATTTTCGCCAAGTGTACCTGATAATGCCAGTCATTGGTAGGTATTTAACAATGACAACCAAATCATTGCCTTCCTAGAGCAAAGAGACAGCTTTAAACAGCTGCATTTTGAAGGCAGTGAACCTCAAAAGTGTGAATCAGCTCTCAAATCAAGTTCAAGCACAGGTGAGGAGTTCTTGCAACTGAAGGAGAATAATATTTCCAAAGGCCTAGTTTCCCTTGAGAAGTTATTTGATAAGCATGATAGATTCATCAAACAATAGCAAACAGATTCAAGCTCCCCTCAGGATTTTGATCAAGTAAATATGGGAACTAAGGAAGACCCTAAGATGGTGAACATTGGGAAATATTGTACTCCTGAATATCATTTCAAGTCACCACTTTGCTCAACCAGTACATGGATGTCCTAGCGTACTCCTATGATGACCTGAAGTCACTTTGGCCTGATAAAATCTGACATGACATTCCTCTCAATGCTGATTTGACACCTTACAGGCAAAAGTTCAGGCATTATAATTTGAAAATATCAAGTACTATTCTATCTGAAATACAAAAAATGCTAAATGCTAGGATCATCTTTCCAATCCATCATTCCACATGGATTGTGAACATAGTGCTTGTAATAAAGAAGAATGGTGAAATTTGCCGTTGTGTGGATTTTAGAAATTTGAATCAGGCATCTTTGAAGGATAATTATCCTTTGCCAATAATGGATCAAGTGCTTCAAATAGTGACGAGCTCAGAGATGTTATCAATGCTAAATGGCTTCTCAAGATATAATCAGGTTGAAGTTGGTGAGATAGACCAGCATAAGACTGCTTTCACCACACCTTGGGGCACATTTGCATATAGAAGGATGCCTTTTGGCTTGATAAATGTTGAAACCACCTTTCAAAGAGAAATGGACCTTACCTTCAAGGATGAGATGGGTAAGTTCATTATATTTTATCTTGATGACTTGACTGTCTTCTCTAAGCATTACCTAGATCATGTGTGCCATTTGCAACAAATGTTGGAACACTGTCGCCAGAATGGCATTTCCTTAAACCCCAAGAAGTCAGTCTTTAGAGTAACAGAGGGGAAACTTCTCAGACACATTGTGTCAAAAGGAGGCATAAAGATTGACTCAAATAGAGTCAAGTCTATCTAAGAACTTACCTTGCCCACAAGTAAGACTGTTGTTCACTCTTTTTTTGGAAAGGTGAATTTCTTACGAAGGTTCATCCCTGAGTTTGCTGAGAAGACTAGGCACATTGTGAACATGATGAAGGGAAAGGCCACCTTTAGCTGGACTGAAGAAGGTAAGTTAGCATTTAAGGATATCAAGACTGCCATTGCTCATGCTCTAATTTTGGCTTGTCTAGACTATAACAAAGAGTTCACCATTTACAACTGTGCTTCAGAACATACACTTTTAGCAAATCTGATTCAATAGAATAAAGAAGGTATGGAATCTCCCATTTCCTTCATGAGCTATCCTCTCAAAGCTCATGAGCTGAAGTAATCGAACATGGAGAAGCATGCTTATGCAGTGGTGAAGGCAATAAAGCATTTTTGCTTCTACATTTTGAATTCATGAGTTACTACCCTGGTTCCTGATACCACGGTCAAATCCATACTAACTTAGGAGTTTGGGATGAAAAGAGGCAATTGGGTTGAAAAGATCCAGGAGTTTGATCTAGTCATCAAGCCCACAAAGTTGGTGCATGGAAAGGGGCTATGCCAACTAATTGTTGATAACAAGCCAGGAGGAATAGAGCATGAATAATCAAAGGTGGAAGACACACCAACAGTCCTCTTTGTCTCCACCATGAATGAGTGGTATTCAGGTATTGCTCATTTCTTTACTTATGGTGAGTGTCCTCATCACCTATCATATAAACAAAGGAGAACCATCAAGCTGAAAGCTATAAATTTTGTCCTCTGGGACAATGGCCTATACAAGAGGAGCCTTGAAGGAGTTTTTCTTCACTGTGTGGACAAGGAGCAGCAAAGCTGACTTTTGGAGTCCTTCCATAATTTAGCCTGTGGGGGACATTTTTTTGCTCCTGTGACTGCCCATAAAATTATGTGAGCTAGGTACTACTTTCCAACTCTCTTTCAAGATGCATACAAGTGGGTCAGGGGTGTGAACTATGCCAGTAGTTTGTTGAAATACCCAAGTTAGTTGCCCTACCCCTCAAACCAGTGATCATAGAGGAGCCATTCTAGCAATGGGAAATTGACTTTATTGGTGCCATAAACCCATCTTCAAGTGTTGGACATAATTATGTCCTTACAGCAGCAGACTACTTCACCAGACCTTGATGGGTGGCAATTCGATTCACCACTGTAGTTCTCTACTCTTCCAGCTTAGTCAGGCACATGATACTCTTATCAAGGGCACTTTCATACGTCTGATCTTCAATTGCCTTAGCCAATTTTGGTGCTGGTAATTTCAGGGTGATTGGTATTTTAGCATTGAGTCCATAAAGAAGTTGAAAGGAGACATACCATTCTGTCTGCCCATAGAACATCAACCAATGCTTTATGCCATGTCCTTTGGTTGTCATCCACCAGCTTCTTGATGATAGCCACTAGGTTCTTATTGCTCGATTTAGCCTGTCCATTCCCTTGTGGAAAGTAATCAGAAGAGTGGGAGAGCGTAATCCCATAGAGGAAACAAAATTGAGTAATCTCTTGGGAAGTGAAACAAGCTGCATTGTCAGTGACAATCTTGGTTGGGACCCCAAACCAGGATATGATGTTATCTTTGAGGAAATCACATACTACTTCAGAAGTAACATATTTGGTTAGAACAGCTTCCACCCATTTGGTGAAGTAGTCTATTGATGTAAGGACATAATCATGTCTAGCACTTGAAGATGGGTTTATAACACCAATAAATTCAATTCCCCATTGCTGGAATGGCTCCTTTATGATCATTGGTTTGAGGGGCAGGGTAGCTAACTTGGGTCTTTTGACAAACTACTGGTATAGATCACACCCCAGAGCCATTCCAGTAATGGGGAATTGACTTTATTAGTGTTATAAACCTATCTTCAAGTGTTGGACATGATTATGTCCTTACAACAATAGACTACTTCACCAAATGGGTGGAAGATGTTCTAACCAAACATGTTACTTCCAAAGTAGTATGCAATTTCCTCAAAGAGAAAATCATATCCAGGTTTGGGGTCCCAACCAAGATTGTCACTAACAATGCAACTTATTTCACTTCCTAGGAGATTACTCAATTATGTTTTCACTATGGGGTTACGCTTTCCCACTCTTCTGATTACTTTCCACAAGGGAATGGACAGGCTGAATCGAGCAATAAGAACTTGGTGGCTATCATCAAGAAGCTGGTGGATGAAAACCAAAGGATGTGGCATAAAGCATTGGTTGATGCTCTATGGGCAGACAGAATGGTGTGTCTCCTTTCCAACTTCTTTATGGACTCAATGCTGAAATACCAATCACCCTAGAATTACCATCACTAAAATTAGCTAAGGCAATTGAAGATCACACGTATGAAAGCACCCGTGATAAGAGGATCATGTGCCTGACTGAGCTAGAAGAGCAGAGAACTATAGTGGTGAATCGAATTGCCGCCCATCAAGGTCTGGTGAAAAATCTCTTCGACTAGAAAGCAAAGAATCATGATTACCAGATTGGAGATCAAGTCTTGATGTGGGACAAGAGAAGAGAACCAAAAGGGATGCACATAAAGTTTGATTCCCTATGGAGGGGCCCTTTTACTATTCATCAGCTCAACGATGAAAATAGTTTCCTGTTGAAGTATCAAGATAGCACTCTCTTTTCTCTGCCTCACAATGGGCAACATCTGAAGCACTTCAACTCTTGAAGTATCAGATGAGTTTTTTTGTACATATGTATATTTGTATAATCTGTTTTTTCTATTTTGTTCTTTTCGTTTTCATTTTTTAGAGCCTTTCTTTTTGGGTAGCACGACTCCATAGCCCAATGGCATAATTCAAGGCACTGGAGATTCTGGTTTCTACTCCCCTCAATTGTGTTTCAAGTTTTCAACTGAAGGTAGTTCCCCAACTGGAGCCAGTTGTTGTCCCCAAAAAATGTCACTCATTTTTGGGACAACTTACAGACTATTTTGGCCCTGCACAGACCAAAATTTCTCTCTTCCCTTCTCAAAATTTGTTCTGAGCTTTCAAATTCCTCATTTTTCAAGTTTTTTCAATAAAGGGATTAGCAAGTTCAAAGGCTTCTGCAGGTGAGTCCAATCAAAAGAACCAGTTTCCAACACTTATCATTTTCAGGATTAGTTCAGCACCTTGGTTCGATCAAAAATGTCCATTAGCAAGCATCTAAGCAAGGATTGAACCATTGAACCTTGAACCATTTTGGTTCAATGGGTTCAAAGGTTCAACCTCATCAGCAAGAGATAAGCGCATTTGCCAAATATTCAAAGTTCAACAATTTCAAAGTTCTACGACTCCGAGCACTTTACAAGTTTCAAAGGCTTGAACCGTTGAACCATTGAACCTTGAACCATTCTAGTTCATCAGTTCAACGGGTTCAACATTCAAACGGTTCAATACACTTGGTTCAAAGATATCAAAGAGACTAAGCTAAATCAAAAGAATGAACCGACCAAATCGTTGAACCTTGAACCGCTTCATAGGTTTAATGAGTTCACGGGTTCAAAGATTCAAAGGCAGCCTCAGTCAAGGAAAGGAGCACGCAAAAGAAAAGCCTGAGAGTAGAAAGCGCCAAGCGTCGATGGTGAAAGGTTTCAATATGATGCAGTGGAAGATGCCATGTGTCCTTGGTGAGAATCAGTAGAAGCCGACAAGTGTCATCGTCTGCATGATTGCCAAAAAGAAGCCCCGACTATACCTGTGAGTATTTCTAAAGTTTGGTGAAAGCTGCCACGTGTCTTCATCTGTGAGACTCTCAAAAGTTTCTAAGAGCTCCTATGAATTAGGCAGATGCTTCCACGTGTCCTCGCCTATTCTGGTGGAAGATGCCACGTGTCACTTATTTGAAGTAGCGGAACATGCCACGTGTCAAAGACGGAGCACCCTCAAACACAGAGGCACAGAGCCAAGGAAAGGTTTCCTTCAGACAAATTGTCTGAAAGAATTGTTGATGTATTAAAACTGTGCTAAATCTTAATCAACAACAATGGGAAGTTTCAAGCTGTGGGACAATGTGGCTTGAAAACAACCTCCAAATTTTAAAGAAGCTGGTCTCTTCTTTTGTATTGGGTGTTGGGGAAAAGGGATAGGAGACTAAACAGAAACACAAAATGCAGGAATTGAAACCTAACTATGGTGATGCGCCTGAGAGTAATCATAATCCTAACCTAAGCACAGTGAAACTATTATGTGAATCTATTACATTTAAGAGCAGACAAGTGCATGATCAATGTAAAAGATTGGAATAACAGAAACAGAGGCTCACAACAGGGGAGTCTTTTGCTGAGATACAAGAATTGTCAACAAAGGCATAGTGTTCAATCTTCTTAATAGAATCTTTCAATCACACTAGAGGCACAGAAGTCACGCACAATTATGTAGAACTTCAGACTCTAAAAAATGGGACAGAAGCAAATAACATTTCCAATCACAACACTAGAAAATCTACAGCATAGACTACTTTGCAAATGACACAGATGACATCAACAAGGGCATAGTGTTCAATTTTATTATTGAATCTTCCAGTCATACAAAAGATGCAGAAACACACACAGTTATATAAACCTTTCGACTCATGAAAATGTAACAAAGCAAATGATATTATTGGTCAAAAACTCTGAAAGTCTAAAACTATGAGAATTCCCCCCTCCCTTAGATTTTACAATTCTTCTTCTTTTATAGCCCCGGATACGTAAATAAAAAATAATATTTTGAACTTTGGTGCATTCAATGCTTTGAAAAGCCATGTTGGAGAAGAACGACTGCCCTTAACTGCGGCATGGTGATTCCTGACTAGTTCCTCGCTTCGCGCCTGAATTTCAAATTTCATCACCTACTGGGCCGCTCAACTGTCTATTCTACCTCTGCTATTAGGAGACAAACGGATGGCATCTTCAATGCTTGCAAGCCCTAAAAAAACTACCTGATGTACTACTCCATCTACTCGAATTAACTCTCACTGAATTTCCCTCCATTTTCGCTGTAACAGGTAGACGGGCACTCTGTTCTGTTTGTAATGGGAGAGGACCCTTAGCCAATTTATGAAATTCTCTCCTTTAGGCATCAGAAAATGACATTTGGCACTCTCTGTCGAGTTCATCGAAGACACGTGGCCCTCTCCCTTTCCTTGGCTATGATGTAGATTTATTCGGGACTCATAATAGGCTCTTACAGATGGCGACACTGGGCAGCTTCCATGGATTTTGAAGTAACACCCAAGGCCCACCACAACCTTTATTTAGCAATGAAACTCGAGGATGATCCCTTGAACATTGACACATGAAAATATCTGATACTCCTGGGAAGATACGTGGCATCTTCCGCTTCTTCATCTAAAGGTACGTGGCGCCTTTCACTACCTTTTGGGGATGGGGTAGAAAGGGACCAAAGAGTGACACTTGGTAGCCTTCCCTACTCTTAGCACTTAAGCAAAATGAAAGGACGCCTTTATGCATTGAAGGAAATTTTTGGACCAAATTCTCCTGGATGACGACACGTGGTGGCTTGCAATTTTTCTCCAAAAAGGTATTTCAGGGCCTACGCAACTGCCACTTGGCACTTTCTGCCTTCTCTGCTGCCACTTGACGCCGATATGAGATGTGGATGCTGACATGTGGTGCGTTCCGCTTAACTACTATTGGGTATGTGGCACGGTCTACAGTTATCGAAGGTTACAAAAAGGGGACACGAGGGACGCCAATTGTCGGCTTTGTCTCCCAAAAAGTGACACTTGGCAGCATCCGCTTGAACTAATACTGGACCAAAAATGAGACGAAGGAAAAAAGAAAGGGAAAAAGACTTGCTCAGAGGGTGACACATGGTAGCATCTACTTGAACTAATACTCGAGAAAAAATGAGATGAAGGAAACAAGAAGGGGAAAAAGACCTACTCGAAGGGCGACACTTGGTAGCTTCCACTACATCTCAACACTTAGGCAAAATGAACCGGCCCTCTGCTTCAAAATTCTATCGCTTCGCCCAAAGAACCAAAATTGCAGTGCTTGACTGAAAATAATTGAATACGACGTAGAGTAGGAAACTACTCTACAATTATTGGTGACCATCAGGGCTTTTGAGCCTGCTCAAAAAGAACCCGACTCCCGCTCGATCAAAATTTCAAAATTTACAGCTTCAAAAGAGCTGTCTGGAAGATAGACCACTCATGGTCAGATAATCCTTGCTTGTTCTGCAACTCATCAAAAGCCAAATCCAAGCTAATGAGATCCTTGCGTAAGAAGGTTTGCAGGACCTGGGCAGTGGCTTTCAGCTTGGATTCTAGCAAGAAAATAGGAATTAGAACAGTTTTGATCTCAAAGGTTAGAGAATCATCTCGCAAGCTATGAAAAATTATTTGATCCCTTTGCCTGGCTAGCATTAATGGTTGGATTTGGTCCACCATCAACACCGTCCTTGCATCCAGAAATGGGGAAAGAAGGCCTAGTCGCATCAGATCTTCAATGTGTTGCCTCATTTTGTTGATGCCTTCTTTGACGACATCGAGACAGCTTATGTAATTGTTGGCTACGGCATTACGACTGAGCTCCTCGTTGACCCATTTTGTGGCAGCCATTATGTCACGAATCCTCACGACTGCCAATGTTGCATCCCTTGAGTTGTAGAGCTTCTCCAGTAAATAATGAGAGTCTACGACTCTCTGGGAGATCATAGCCAGAGTGCTCTATATCGGATTCTCGACCATCTTGCACAGCTACTGCGCGTGGCATAGGAAGGTGAAAAGTGGCCTAAACTAGAGAATCTCCAAAGAGATTCTCTCCCATGCTGACTTGTAGAGTTCCTTCACCAGCTGCACCATTTCGACACCTCTTGGCCTATTAGCCAGCTCAATTACTAGTTGTGTTGTCCACTATTGCTCTGCCTAGAGCTGGGCTTGAAAAGCTGCACCCTTGTTCTATTCTTCCAGCAACCTTTGATGTGATTAGGTAACCTACAGTTGGAGTCCTTCGACTCTTCCCTGCAATGTTGCATTTTCCTGTCTTAGAGTTGTTGTTGCATCCTTGACAAGTACAAGCTCTGCTTTCAAAGAATCATTTTGGGCCTGAATTGCTCATTGAGTCTGGAGGAAAATAGCATCTTGCAACTGTTTCTACAGACTAGCTATCTCATTATCCTTTCGATTTATTTGTTCGGCCAAACTATTGCAATTCTACAGTCTCCTTAATATCCTCAAATAATCTTTTGTGACCACACAAGTGGATTCGGTCATGAGCTCAACTCTGTCTTGAGGCCTGAACAGGGACATGTCGATGGCCACTGCATTCATGGTGTAGTCTTCTGGCCACATTTGTTTGCTCAGCTTAGCAACGTTGGGCGACAAATGGGTCACCGTCAACTGCTATTGAATGGGGTCAAATTGTGACCTCAAATGTGGCACCACTGGTGCTTTATTCTCTTTACTCCTCTTCTTCTCCAATCGGGCTTCTCTTGCCTTCCTTGCGGCATCAGCCTGTGTTTGGAAAGTGGAAGGGGATGCAATATATCCCCCTGCGAAGGGAAATCCTTACGATAAGCCGTATTGGAGAGACATTGGCTGGCTAGGGGTGAGTTGAAGGGGCATTTTTCTAGGAACGGAGGGGGAGAAATAGGGTAATATTAAGGCTTGAGGCATCAAGGATGAAGTGAATTGTGAAATGGGAATGGTAGCAGTGGTGGGAGGTGTCATTTGGCTGGGTGGAGGCATGGATTGAGAGGGAGGAGGGGGAGTAATTCCTACTTGAGGAGAAGTTGCAGTGCTCTACACTGGGCGCTGTGAAGGCTGTTCTTCCTCTTCTGGGTCTAATTGGAATTGCACCCTTCTCTTCTTGGGTGTTTCTGATGTTCCTGCCATCTCTAAATCTCTTATATAATAACCTGGTATGAACCTTTCGCAAGATAAAACACGCTTGCTACAACAAATTTCACTAGGTGCCACAATCACAATGAGCAAGATATTTTTGCAGGAATGCTTGAGAGTTTGTAAACTTTAAAATTTGCTAAGGGATTTTTATCAGCCTATCAAGTCCCAAATAGCATTAAATTAAGGCGACCGCTAGCAAATCTTACTCAATCTTTGAGAAACAGCGAGGCAGACACATTATGCAGTGCAAGGTACCTTGGTGATTTCAAAAGATTTGGGGAAGTATTTATTGCAGCAAAAAATAAAGAATTTCTAAGACACCGACTCTGCGTTTAAAACGCTTATTTTAAAGGAAAAGTGAGAAAGCAAAAAACAAAACAAAGCAATGCAGGAATGGAAACTACCTAACTACATTAATTACAAATCCTTATTTTCCTTCGGGATCGAAAACAAACTTTCCCACGTCCTCTTTATGCCAAGACAACTTGCGTTGCCATACCAGTAATTGCAACGGATATGTCGTTGATGGAATGTTCTCTGCACCAGCCACACAGGTCTGCCTGCACTCGAACGAGTCTGAGCAAAATATGTATTCGACACCTATGAACTCTTCTTGTCCTTGAATGCCCATCGAATACTGGTTCTTCATGTTGTCGGGTGTCATCAAGAAATCATGGGCTATTGGTTCTTCATGCTGTGCCTTTTGATATCCATTATCTTTTGGCACATCTTCTTTAGATTCCAGCTTTATTTCATCATCATGCTCTTTGATGACTTCATCCTCTTGCAAGGATGAATTAAAAAGCTGGCATCTCTTCTGCATACTCATTTGAATCTTAGGGCTTTCTTCTTCATCTAAAACCAGCTTAGTGCCTCCTATCTCAATGACTTGGTCAAGGGAGTGTCCATGTTCCTCCATATCCTCTTGCAGAGTGAGGAAAAAATCAAAAATGATCTCCTCCTCATCAGAAGTTAAGGAAAAAGCTTGTGGTTTATCCTCTTGCTCATCAAAAGGGGAGGCTATGGTGATCTCCTTCTCTTCTGTATTGATGTAATCTTCTTGTTTGGCCATGAATTGAGCATATTCTTCTGCATACTCGATTGCTTTCTTCAAAATATATTCTTCTTCAAAAAGGGGGAAAGAAGAAGGCTGTGATGGAAAATAAGAAGCTTCTTGAGTAAGGGTGGAAGGAATTTGAGGGGAAAGTGAGAGTTTGGGATCCTCTTCCCTTGATATTATCATAGACTCTGCATTATTGGGGAATTGGTCTTGACGATTTTGACCTTGTTCACGAACAGGGGTGGCATATGTTTGATATGGGATTTGTGGTGGTGGGTATGAAGTTTGGTAGACTTGGTAAGGCTGGTTCTCATGAATGCTTAGCCTCTCTTCTAGAAACGCAATCAATCCACACACTTCTAACATCTCATATGTAAGTTCTTGCCAATTCACCCTCTCAATGGGATCCCACTCACTTTTAATCAGGTCTATTGCGTCCCTTACTTGATAGATGATATGACAAGGAATCTCTTGGCCATATCCCCTTTTGCTGTCAAGCTCTAACACATATTTTTTAAATCCCAGCAATGCTTTTTTGAAAGTGAAAATAAGGTTAGGTTGAACATGGGTTGAGACATATTGGGGGGACTAGGCATAAGACTGATGTGGCTCATAACAATATTCATCCTCATTACTCGACATGATTCTAAGAGAAGCTTGTTCTTGATCAAACATATTTGAAGGAGAATAAGACTCATAGCTATGAGTTACAAAGTTATACATACCAAAGGGATTTCTTGATGATACTAATTGATTGGCTGGTGACGCAGAGTCATTGTTGGTGTCGATAAAAACCTCCAAAGGTAGATTGGCTGAAGAATACACCAAAATTCTTCAACTCCTTCAAAGATTGGTCCCACCGGGCGTGCCAGAAACTGTTGATGTCTTAAAATTGCGCTAGATCTTAATCAACAACAATGGGAAGTTTCAAGCTGTGGGACAATGCGGCTTGAAAACAACCTCCAAATTTTAAATAAGTTGGTCTCTTTTTTTGTATTGGGTGTTGGGGAAAAGGGATAGGAGACTAAATAGAGACGCAAAATGCAGGAATTGAAACCTAACTATGGTGATGCACCTGAGAGTAATCATAATCCTAACCTGAGCACAGTGAAACTATTATGTGAATCTATTACATTTAAGAGCAGACAAGTGCATGATCAATGTAAAAGATTGGAATAACAGAAACAAAGGCTCACAACAGGGGAGTCTTTTGATGAGATACAGGAATTGTCAACAAAGGCATAGTGTTCAATCTTCTTAATAGAATCTTCCAATCACATTAGAGGCGTAGAAGTCACGCACAGTTATGTAGAACTTTAGACTCCAAAAAATGGGACAGAAGCGAATAACATTTCCAATCACAACACTAGAAAATCTACAGCATAGACTACTTTGCAAATGACACAAATGACATCAACAAGGGCATAGTGTTCAATTTTCTTATTGAATCTTCCAGTCATACAAAAGATGCAGAAACACACACAATCATATAAACCTTTCAACTCATGAAAATGTAACAAAAGTAAATGATATTATTGGTCAAAAACTCTAAAAGTCTAAAACTATGAGAATTCCCCCCTCCCTTAGATTTTACAATTCTTCTTCTTTTATAGCCCCGGATACGTAAATAAATAATAATAATTTGAACTTTGGCGCATTCAATGCTTCGAAAAGCCATGCTGGAGAAGAACGGCTGCCCTTAACTGTGGCATGGCGATTCCTGACTAGTTCCTCTCTTCGCACCTGAATTTCAAATTTCATCACCTACTAGGCCGCTCAACTGTCTATTCTGCCTCCACTGTTAGGAGACAAATGGACGACATCTTCAATGCTTGCAAGCCCCAAAAAAAACTACCCGGTGCACTGCCATCTACTCGAATTAACTCTCGCCGAATTTCCCTCCATTTTCACTGTAACAGGTAGACGGGCACTCTGTTCTATTTGTAATGGGAGAGGACCCTTAGCCAATTTATGAAAAACTCTCTTTTAGGCATCAGAAAATGACATTTGGCGCTCTCCGCCAGGTTCATCATAGACACGTGGCCCTCTCCCTTTCCTTGGCTACGCTGTAGATTTATTTGGGACTCATAACAGGCTCTTACAAATGGCGACACTTGGCAGCTTTCGTGGATTTTGAAGTAATACCCGAGGCCCACCACAACCTTTATTTAGCAATGAAACTCGAGGATGATCCCTCGGACGTTGACACGTGGAAATCTCTGCTGCTCTTGGAAAGATATGTGGCATCTTCTGTTTCTTCATCTAAAGGTACGTGGCACCTTCTGCTGCCTTTTTGGGATGGGGTAGAAAGGGATCGAAGAGTGACACTTGGTAGCCTCTGCTGCTCTTAGCACTTAAGCAAAATAAAAGGGCGCCTTTATGTGTTGAACGAAATCGTTGGACCAAAGTCTCCTGGATGACGACACGTGGTGGCTTGCAATTTTTCTCCGAAAATGTATTTTAGGGCCTCTGCAACTGCCACTTGGCGCTTTTCGCCTTCTCTATTGCCTTATGTTGAAAGTCTTTGAATGAAGTGCAGACGCCGATATGAGACACAGATGCTGACACGTGGTGCATTCTGCTTAACTGCTACTAGGTATGTGGCACGGTCTGTGGTTCTCGAAGGTTACAAAAAGGGGACTCAGGGGATGCCAACTGTCGGCTTTGTCTCCCAAAAAGTGACACTTGGCAGCATCTGCTTGAACTAATACTCGGGCAAAAATGAGACGAAGGAAACAAGAAAGGGAAAAAGACCTGCTCAGAGGGCGACACTTGGCAGCATCCGCTTGAACTAATACTCGGGCAAAAATGAGACGAAGGAAACAAGAAGGGGAAAAATACTTGCTCGGAGGGCGACACTTGGCAGCTTCCGCTGCATCTCAACACTTAGGCAAAACGAATCGACCCTCTGCTTCAAAATTTTGCTGCTTCACCCGAAGAACCAAAATTGCAGTGCTCAACTAAAAATAATTGAATACGACGTAGAGTAGGAAATTACTCTACAAGAATTTCTTCAAACATTTTGTTTGAAGGAAATAAAAGAGACAATAGCCTTCCAAAAGGATCAAATCTTGAAGGCCACCTGGAAGATCCTGAAGGGCAAATACCCTTGCGGGGAGACACCCGACACTCAGAAATAGACCTTGTTCAAGACCCTGAAGGGTAAGTTCCCTTCAAGAAGGGTCAAGCCTCAAAGTGCAGCAAAAGCTGCCAAGTGTCGCATGTCGAGACACAATTTCAAATGAAGCTTTAAAGCGTGAAACTCGCCGCGTGTCCCGTCTTAGTGCAGCGGAAGCTGCCAAGTGTCTGCATCCACACTTCTAAGTCTCTAACAAGTTTCAAAGCTTATTCTGATAAGCCTATTTCAAAGCTATGGATGCCGCCACGTGTCCTCGCTTGCGTCATAGTGGGAAATGGCCATAGCAAGCAAAAAAGAGAGTTGCTAAGAAGAATGATGTGCCTACAAACATCAAATTTGTTGTAATGAAGTGTCTGTTGATTTTTGCAGACTTAAAGCACGGACCCAATGCATTCAAAAATCCTAAGGCCGGGGCTAGATAGAAGAAGAGACAAAGAAGGAAACTCAATAGGAGTTAGTTCCAGTAGGTGAAGCAATTCACCGGGTAGATATTTGGGGCCTGCAAACATTGAAAGCGCAGCCTGTTTGTCCCCTTTGGAATAAAGGCATAGTAGACAGTTGCGCAGATAACAGGTGATGAAATGAGTGATTCAAGCTCAGGAGTAGACAAGGGGGATGAACCAACACGCCACAGTTAAAGCAGCCGCCCTGCTCCAACATGGCCCTTCCTGACAAAACTGAGAATGGATCCAAGGCATTAATTGTATAGCATGGGTCGCTCCATAGGACAAAGTGCCAAGTCTCTCCAGGCCTCTATATAATGTAATCTCTCATTCGATGCAAAGGAGATCTTCCCTTTTACCAGAAGCAAAACTCTACCCAAATTGAAAGGCATCACTGAGACTTTGAGCTCAGATTGTTTATCATATTTCTTTGTTTGAATCAAAAAGCAAGTTACTTTCAGAGTTTGTGCTGTTATAGCTTGTGTCATTCTAGGAGATTGTTCTTATGTCTATTTCCTGAATGTATTCTTGTTTATTTAATTTAATAAGTAGAGCTAGTGGAAGTGATAAGGAAGGTGTCTTGAAGCCAACTACTTTCAGACTTTGTGCTGCCATAGTTGTCTTCAGTGTGTGTTTATTTTATGTTTCTGTGTAAAGGACCTTGGGACGACTTTGTGCCCCCATTGTTCTTTGTACCTCACTCTTGGGCAGTCAAGGTGGAGACTTTGTGCTACATCTTAGATTGTTGGTTACTCTGTACCCGATTATCAGTCACTTGTTACCAAAAAGATTCATGTTGCCTGCAAGAATAAGCATTTCTGAAAGAAGAGAAGTGCCTTCTATTGCTTCACTAGGATTTCTACTATTCAGGAAGGGATCTGGCTCTTGGTTGAATGTTACTTCTGAAAGAAGAGAAGTACCTTCACCAATCACCCAGGATTTCTCCTCTGTTGTGATCATCTCTGAAAAAAGAGAGATGGATGGCTTATCCCACCCCTGTGTCTTACTTTTTGCTTATATATATAGTATATAGCCTCCATATATTTAATAGGGAACCTCCCCTTGATGAGAGGAGAGATTTGTCCCCTTTGGATGTGGTAAACCTACAACATTGGACGACCAATCTCCCTATGCAATAGGAACTATTTTGCTCACCAGTTAATTGGTCGACAAAATATTCACCCAACATATTTCAAAGTCTAGTTTTTAATTTGAATTGTTTCCATAAAAAAATTTAAATCAAATATTTAACCTATTCAAGTGTGTTTCTAAATATATTATGCTTAGTAAGTTTTTCCTCCCTATGCATTCCATTAGTTTGGGAGGTTTATATATATTATAGTTTGCTCAAAACTCTTTTAGCACATAAATCTTAATACATTCTTTATTAAAATATATCAAAGTTCTTCAATTTTATAAAATATTATTTGAGTTTATGCATTGGAATCCGTATTTATATTCATTTGTTTTATTCAAAACTTTTCAAAGTCTTTTAAAATAGTTAAAAGGGAAATATTTTTGTTTCAAAAATGAAAAAATACAAAATCCTTCTCTCACGTGATATGAAAGGAGTTTTCCATTTTCAATGCTAATTTATCTTTTCTCATACCAAACATTAAAAGTCTTTTATTCATCTTTTTAAAATTAAAAAAAACGATTCATGATATAAATTTTAATTTGACATCATTGGTATATGATTCATTTAATTTTATTTTTTTTTAACTTTCAAAAGTTCAAAAAGTCTTTTAAGGAAACATTGTGGTATTTTTAATGTGAATTTACATTTATATATATTTTTTCCATTATTTATATTAATTTTGTTTTAATATTAAATAATTTTTTTTAAAATAAGATAATTTTATTTTTAATTTAATTTGTTTAAACAAGTTTTTATTAACAAAATTTTGAGTTAATAAGTGACTTCATTTACGTTTTGTTAAGCATATTTGGTATTTAAACTATAACATTTTTACTTTGTCGTATTATTGTTTCAATAGTATTTAAATTAGTTTTTTTTAATATTTAAGAAATCTATGTAATCTATTTCTTTTTAAAATGATGAGATAGCTACTCTTAAACATTAAATTGTATATCAAAATGCTACTCTTCATACTTTACAATGCATTTTGAATAATAAAATGATAATTATACAATCTACATTCGACTCTTTAAATGTTAAATTTATATCTTTCACACATGTTAATAGCTCTAATAGTAGACTTCATTGTACTTTTAAACAAACTCAAACCCCTATGAACACTCAATATACTAACCCTAGCTTTAAAATCATGTAAAATATAGGCTACTTGGGTGGTGAGTTTAGTAAGTATGAAACTGATATTCTTAAACTTCTTTTTTTTTGCCTTCTAATGTAAATTGTAAAGGTCTCAATTTTAATGATTCAACTATTTCTAATGCAAATTTAAAACCATATTTTTCTCATCGTCGAAGGACTTATAATACATTTTTTTTATAATGCTTGTAATACTCATACTGATCCGGACAATAATTCGGATAACAATTTGGGTGATGGGTCCACCCCATTTGATGGCGGAACTTCCGGGAGCCATAACTTTTGCACCATAGCTCCAATTGACTCGCCATTTGAACCGTTGGAAAGCTAATAATGAGGGGAATGTCGTGAGATGGCATTGAGCTCTGCTCGATGAAGTTTGACCCCCTAAAACCCAACAAAAGTGTCCCACATTTCAATTTTATTAGTCCAGTCTAAAAATAGTAAGTTTCTAAAAATAGTAATTTCTCGAATTCTGTATTGTTGTAAATCGTGGAATTCGAACCAATTCATCTCCCTCGAGATTGGTGACCTTCCACATCCTCCCCACACCTTCAAAACATGTATAAATGAAAATGTAACCCGAAATGGAAATCAGACATCTCTTCTCAGAGATAAGCATATGTTTGGGTCTGCAATTTTGATAAATAAAACATCTCTTTTCAGAGATAACATTATTTGAATTGTGTTATTCTTATTTCTTTGAATTATTTCAGCCAAAGCTTTTGAGTTTTGGATCAGTGGTATCAGAGCGGTTTGTCTTGAGAGTGTATGATCCCAAGGACGAGGTCAGGCTACAAGAAGCTTGGGTGGAAAACAACAGAGCTTCCAAATTTTCCACCTGTTTGCTCCAAACGACTTCAAATGGCAGACAACACCGAGACATCCAATCCTTTCAAGGAAATGGTGAATGAAGCTCTCCAACGGCAACAAGCGCAGATGCTACAACAGTTTGCCCAAATTCTTCAAACACTTTCGATGGGAAATTCTGGCTCTACGGCTCCACTTCTTGGCTCCTCAAACAGGGAACGTCCTTTCAGTGTCCCAACACCCTTCAAGGTCCAGGTAAATTTTGATATTCCTACATTTGAAGGAAAAATTAATGCCGATACAGTAGAAAATTGGTTGGATCAATTGTCTTCCTACTTCTCTGTAAATAATTTCACCGATGGAGAAAAGATTACTTTTGCTCTTTTAAAATCAACATTGCCTGTGAAAAACTGGTGGGAAGTGTACAAAAAGAGGTTCAGCATAGATGACATTGGCCTTGAGGTGGAACCTACCTGGGATAATTTTGTGGAAGCGGTGAAAGAAGAATACTATCCCATTAGAGCATATGATGATCTCTACATACAATGGCAAAAACTTCGCCAAGGTAAGGAACAATCTGTTCAAGATTATACTAATATTTTTCATTCTCTATTTGCGAGATTAGGCATCCAAGAAAGTGAGAGACACAAGGTTCTCAAATATCATGGTGGACTACAATGGTACATACAGGGAGAAATGGAACTCTTCAATTTGGAAACCATCGGTGAGGCATACAAGTTCGCAGTGAAGATTGAGCAGAAGCATGGAAGAATGAATATAAAGAATCAGTCTTCAAAATGGAAAAGTGACAAAGAAGGCCAAAATTGGAAGCAAAAGGAAGGAAAGACTGGGAAGTGGTGTGATTATCACAAATCTGGAACTCACTCCAAAGAAGAATGTCGAGCTATCAAATCACTACTTTATGAGTCACAATCCTCTGCTCTACCTCATACAAACCCTGCAGTCGAAGAGGTTGAAGAAGAAATTATAGATGTTGATCCTGAAGCCAGTGTTGCTTCATCACAGACACATGACAAGATGCTAGATGACAAGGAAAGGTTGTTTCACTCTATGTTATGGGTGAAAGGTAAGCCTCTACATTTCATTCTTGATAGTGGAAGTCAAAAGAATTTACTCTCTGCTAATGTTGTGAAAAGCCTAAATCTGTCCATGAAGCCTCACCCAAAACCATACAGTATTGGATGGTTGAGTCTAGGGAGAAACCTCCGTGTTACCCACCAATGTCTTCTCTCATATGCAATACAACCTTTCCAAGATGAGGTCTTATGTGATGTGGTCAATCTAGATGTTTGTGATGTACTCTTTGGTCAGCCATTCATGTATGATCGACATGGTATATATGAATCAAGAACTAGAAGGATCACTCTCACTCTTGGAACACGGCGCTACAGGGTACCAGAAGTACCACCTTCTACATCTGTCTCTCTAATTAGTGCCAAGAAATTTGTTCTCATGGTGGTCCAGCCACAGGAATCTAAGAGGGCTGATGTTACAGCCCTGACTACACAAACAACACAACAACATAATCAAAAAGATATCAAGCTGAAAAAGTTCACAACATTCCATCCACAGACTGATGGTCAGACAGAAATCGTGAACAATCAGGTATGCAACAGGAATCAAATCAAAGTAAAACTACCACACTTGATGAAAAGTCTTGTTGCAATGGGGACCATTGCTTCTCAAGGAGGGAGGAATGATCCGGACAATAATTCGGATAACAATTTGGGTGATGGGTCCACCCCATTTGATGGCGGAACTTCCAGGAGCCATAACTTTTGCAGCATAGCTCCAATTGACTCGCCGTTTGAACCGTTGGAAAGCTAATAATGAGGGGAATGTCGTGAGATGGCATTGAGCTCTACTCGATGAATTTTGGCCCCCTAAAACCCAACAAAAGTGTCCCACATTTCAATTTTATTAGTCTAGTCTAAAAATAGTAAGTTTCTAAAAATAGTAATTCCTCAAATTTTGTATTGTTGTAAATCGTGGAATTCGAACCAATTCATCTCCCTCGAGATTGGTGGCCTTCTACATCCTCCCCACAGCTTCAAAACATGTATAAATGAATATGTAACCCGAAATGAAAATCAGACATCTCTTCTCAGAGATAAGCATATGTTTGGGTCTGCAATTTTGATAAATAAAACATCTCTTTTCAGAGATAACATTATTTGAATTGTGTTATTCTTATTTCTTTGAATTATTTCAGCCAAAGCTTTTGAGTTTTGGATCACATACTTTGGTTTAAAATAGTAAAACTTGTGAGTATTGTTGAAAATACAAGCATCGTATCTCTAAATGTTGAAAATTACATTCATTCAAATATTGTGGTAAATTCAATCATGACACTTTGTATTTTTGAAAAATGACTAAATTTTCTACCTCTATGGTTAAATCTATTTGGCTACTTAAAAATATATATTTTCTAAATAGTTCGATATGTCTTCTTATGATAATTATTCAAATGCTTCACGTAGAATATATTTTTCAAGTGACACATATTATTTGTATTTTTTTATCATCTTAATCTTTTATGCATTCTTTGTTTTTTGTTGCAAAGGAAATATGCTTTGTTAGAACTCATTTTGACTAACTTCTTTTTGTGCAGGATTTCACCCTTTGTGATGGAAGTTGTGTTTAGCTTAATTTGTATTTATTAGATATAATTTTAGTATATTATGTATATAGATGGTATTTTTATAACATATTTTTTACTTAATTTGAAATATTGATGTTAACTTTTTTTTCTTGTAGGTTTTAGTGGTTCACCTCTCTTACTTGATGGTCCTTATTCCATTGTGGATTGATCATCTTGTACAAAGAAGATTGTTGTTGAAGATTCTTGATAATCACACTTTTATCCTTGTGACTTTTGGTGATTCCTTTTATTCTTCTTTCTTTATCAAATCTCTTATAATTTCTCTTGAAAGAATTTTATATTAAAGGAGAGTATTATGTACTTTCAACTCCCTTCATTATTTGTAAAATATTTTCTCCACTTTTATAACACTAAACTAAGTTTAAAGAGGACTGTTAAAGAATTAATCTTATTTATGTCCTTTATGTTAGTTTAAGTTTATCTTAAATTTTGTTTATGTATACATTTATTATATTTGTATATGTGCTTTACTCATATTTATGAGGTTGCTCTCACCTATCTTGTCCACTTGTTGGATTTGTAATTTATTTGCACAAGTAACTCCTTCCTCCATATATTACACATATTCTCTTCACTTGTAATAAGATTAAGACATTTGGCATACACATTAAGCTTGCTCATATAACTCATTTTTCTCTATTGTCTTTATTTATTGAGTTCTCCTCTCTTATTCTTCAACACACTCAATCTTTTTTCATAATTATGCTCTTGCATTCTCGTGATACTCTCTTGGATTAAGACCATTCTTACCCCTCTCTCCTAGCTTCTACTTACTATGTACTTTGAGATTCATTATGCATAAAATTTATAATAGATTGTAGGGGTTTTTTTTATTCTATGATTTTTCCACTTGTTAAATCTCTTATCTTGCATTTATGGTTTACTTACTTTTCAAGATAACATTGTTCCTTTAAGCATTTTCATTTATTTTTCTCAATGTTAATCTTCCAATCTTTGGCAATAATTCTATTATGAGTGGATTTCAAATTTGTATTCCTTTATCATAATTTCTCAAAATAGTGCTAATAGATTTCTCAAGAAGTGATCAAGTAATTTTTAAGTTATCCAATTGTGACCAAGTGAGTTTAACCTTATAATTTATTTTTATTTATAACTAAATTTTTGTTATTTTCTACTATAATTGACTTATAAAACATGTATAAGTTGAGATAATATAAACTTCTCAATTTTAAAAATAGTTTTTAGATGTTCCTAGACATGACTGGCAGAGGTAGACACCTAAATTAACCATAACAACCCATATTTTTTTTTTGTTGTCTTGGGAGTGAAATTTAGTGATTTGAGACATGGAGAATGTTTATATAGGATTATGAAAAAAAATTGTATAGACTAGGATAATTCTAAATAAGTGTATTTTATATATAGGGTTGGACAAGATAATAGTTTGGTAGAAACATATAAGGAAAGTGTGCACAAGAGTTAAATGTGTACACAACTTCTAAGTATATCAAAGTGTATCAAAATTGATGCTTCTAAAAAATTTAATATCAAATTTAGGTATCTACATTGATAAAAAATCATTTGTGGCCTCTTATATGTTTTGATTTAGATTTTTATATGTAAATCTACATGGTATTTGTAAATTATATCATATTTCACTTTTAAATATTTTATATGCAAGTTTATTATGCATGGTTCATATCCACTCAATTTTTTCCTAACAATATACAAATGTTGCTCGAGGGGAGTTTACCTAAGAAACCAATCAAATTTTTTGACCAAAAAAGAGTTGAAGGGATTAACTTTATAATTTACCATTAACTTTGAAATGGGTATAAATAAGAAAAGGGCAAAATGATATTGATCTAACATCCTCAAGCCATAAGAATGCACTTTTGAGCTAGATGAGAAGAAGAAAACCCTTTCAGGAGGTTGTGACCCTACCCTCTAGAAGAGGAGGTGGAATAATATTCTCAATTCACTTATTGTAATCTAAAAATAAACATCCCACATTATTATTTTGGAAGATAAGTAAAAGTACACGCATTGTTGAGTAAGGAGAGCTCGCCTTTGAGGTGAATTTTATTTATGATCTTAAAGAGAATCTAATTTTTCCATGCAATACCTAGATGAGGAACCCATATCAAGGAATAAAAGTGACTCTCTTGAAATCCTATATGAATATTTAGCTAGCTCAATGATGAACTAAATTAAAAAAATAACCAAAATTAGGAGTCGAACTATACACAACATCTAGCTAATGCACAAAAAAAGACATAACTATAGAATAATACATTAATAAGTTTCAAGTTTTAGAATTTAACTCCAAACTTATATATGGCATGATTATATATATTTAAATATTTAACCTGTGTCCATAGATTCAAACTCATTCAAAGATGTTTGACTTAAAAGCTCAAAAAAAGTAATTTATGTCTAGAAAAGCATACCGTGTAGAAGCTATTATGAAGAATATTTTGATTTTTTTTTTTTAAATAATAGTTATGCATTCAATAAGAAGGTTAAATAAATGATAAATTATGATTCCTCACAACTTAAAACTCCCAAAGCTAGGAAAGCCTTAACTTGCACTTAAAATAATTGTGATACAAGGATATTTTATGATACATACAATCACTCAAACTATTTTCTAATAGGGAAAGAGGTTAGAGGATAAAAATTATAAATTATTGAATTATAGACATGATCCCTCCCTTTATTAACAAATTTCTAATGATGGTTATGTATTTTGTAGATCCATTTTATTTGTGGATTATTAGTAAAATACATGAGTGAAAATTCATTACGATAATAATTTTTCATGGATATAGTCATCATGATGATGACTTAAGTATGAAAATACTTTGTGTATTTATAAATCTCACAAAAATTAAATATCTAAATATTGCTACACTAAAAAATGCTCCACTTAAAAATATTTATTTAATATAATATTAGTTTTAAAGGTGAGACATTGAAGGTTTATAATACACACTTATATCTAACATATTTTCCAATATGAAAAGAGGCTAGAAGATGAAATACCTATATTGGTTGATTATAAACACTATTCCATCTCATACTAAAAAATATTTAGTTGTGTTTTTCTATAATGTGGGTCCCCTTTTATTATGGATCATCAACAAGAAACATAAGTTAAATTTGACTAAGGTAATGATTACTCATAAAATAGTCATTGTGGTGATGACTTCAAGTTTGAAAACATTTCATATAAAGAGAAATACCAAAAAAAATCAATATCTAAATAATAGTACGCTACAAAAAGCTCACTACTTACAATTAATAGATATTGAGTTAATTTTGTATTGTTAATAATCTTGAGATAAGTAAATTTATAATTATTAACAACAATTATGAACATCATTTCTCCAATGAAAAAAAATGATAGAGTGTGAAAACCCAAGTGGTGGGGGATTATAAGCATTGTTTCTCACCTATTAATAAATTATTGGTAGTACTTTTTTACTTTTTGGATCTTTTTGTCTTGAAGATTATTAGTAAGATGCATGATGTAAATTTTATTAAGGTAATAACTACTTATAGAATTAGTCATTTTGGTGATGAATTCAGTATTAAAACACTCCATGTAGTGTGAAACTCTACAAAGATTCAATATTCAAATCCTATGTTTGTTATCCGACCTCCCAACTGATAATATATTAGACATGAATCCTTATCATAAGATTTTGAACCCTGAATTAAGAGTCGTGCCTATAATTCTAAAAATTATAAAGTTGAAAATGTATGTTTATTAAGGAGTATAATCTTGAAGTTGATAAAGATGAGAATTCCATGAGCAATCCCTAAGCAAATTAAATATCAATGTGAACTAGAGAATAAAACACACATGCACTAGAAATAAGGGAACCATTAATAGATCTTATGTTAATAATTAGGTCATCATGTGTCAACACTATGAAAAAATTTAATCATTTCATATTAAAAACATTGAGATCATTGTATAACCCAGTAATGCACTTTACATTTAAGAAAATAATTCAATCCATAGATTGGGTCTTTATCTTAACACACATGAAAGCTTTCTAATACAAGTCTCAATCCATGAAAACATTTAATATTAATAGGCATGCATAATGTTTAACTTGAAATGGTTGATTATACACACATGGAAAAGTTATATGGTGAAGATGTTGAAAAAATAGATTTTTTTATTGTTAATTTCAATGGTTTTCCTCACTTAAAATTTCTCTACCATTAATAGAGTTCATATCATAAATTAAAGGATATTTGTTTTTCTATAAAATCCTTAACCCCAAATTATATTATGATTGTTGACTCTAGTCAAATGACTAAGATTTTAAAAATGGTATTTTGTAACTTCATGTCCCATAAGTATTGTATGTAATAAATTCCCTCTGATTAGAAAGCTCAAAATGTAGATAATTCAAAGTTTATTTATAAACATGGAACAATATTTGAATGGTTTCCAAATAGTATTTCTCCATATATATGATTGGAACATATCATAGTAGTTTAGCCTTATATGTATTGACATTTTCTTAAATCTAAAATTTAGAGTGGTGTAAGAATGGTTGGAGGTGAGAATCATTTTTTAAGTACAATATCATTGTTATATTAAATATATATTTCTTAATCTAATTATAATAAAAAAACCAAAATTCCAATGTTTAAGTATGATAATCCGTTTAGATAAACTACTTGTTATTTAGTATTTTTATAAAATTAGTCTTAAAAAAAATGTTATTAACTTTCAATTTAACTCCATGATTAAGAGGACACCATTTCATAATTATCATGAGTAGTATCAAAACTCATGGATATGATTTTTGGGTTATGTAATGCTCTTCAAAAAATTTGAGTAATGATTTTGAAATCAAATTTAGTTATTGGCATTATTAATTGGAGATACTGCAATCAAATTCATATTTATGTTAATGTTTTGAGCCATCACTTAGGCTCATCTTCAGGATAAATATGATGTCAAGAAGTTTCAACTCACTTTTTAAGCATAAATACATAAAATGCTAGAAACCATCTTTTGCAACTAACCTAACTACTAATCAAAGAAATCTAAATGTGATTAATTAACAAACCATCATCCTGATTTAAATAATTGCTATTTTTTATGATTTCAATTGCCTCCCTAATTCTTATTTTAGACCAATTCTCTTCTCTTACTAAAATTTTTGAGCTGGCAAGGTTTATAGGATGTTTAGTGATGTAGTAATGCTCTACCAAAGGTGATTTATGTGTTCTCGCAAGTCTTAGATCTACCCCATGTTCCTTAGTTCTAGTACCAATTGATTTACCTGTTTCACCAATAAATGCTTTACGACATGCACAGGTAATTTGATAAACTCCTTTAAGATAAATTGGGTCTATGGGATCTTTTGCTAAATTAAAACATTTTTTATTGTTGTTCAAAGGAGAGAAAATGATATTAATATTTTTTTTCTTTTAATGTTTATCAATGTTATCTGTAACTCCTTGGATAAATGGAAGGAACACCTTTTGTTTTTCATTGAAGTCCTTATTAGTAGAAGTATGATTTCTTCTATGATTTCTTTTCACTCTTAAGAAAGCCTTGTTGATTTACCCCATGGAATAACCATTGCTCTTAAAAACTTGTCATAGATGTTCTTTTTCTTGTCCAAGGTGGTTATTATCAGAAATCCTTAATGATCTAGTAATGAGAGTGTTTAGAACACCCATTTTCTGACATGGATGGTGGTGGTAATTGGCATGAAGGTATTGTTCTGTGTGTGTTTTCTTCCTGTAGATTTTATGGGCTAATGAAGCATCTTGATTTTTAATCACCATAACATCCAAGAATAGAATGAAATCATCTTCTTCTATTTCCATATTAAATTTTATTGAATCTAACAAGTTATTAAAATGTTCCACAAATTTATCAAGTTCTTCATTACCATGTGCCCAAATCACATACATGTCATCTACAAATCTTACCCACTCATTTGGTTAAACAAGAACTAAATTGATGGATTTTTGCTCAAATTTCTCTAAAAACAAATTAGCAACAATTAGTATAAAGGGGGGAACTAAGTGTCTGTCTTTCATCCTTGCTGATATTTTGTTTAAGAGGTTTGGCCTTGCACAAGTCACAACATAATCTTGTCTTAATTCCTCTCCTTCTCTTTTCGATAAGTGCTTAATAACATTTTCTACTCCACATATGATCTCTTCCACAGGATAAATTTTTGGTGCAACTGCATAGTTAAGACCTTTCTCAAGCAATCTCTTTGCATGGGCATCTAACTGATAATATAACATATTAACAACTAGGTCGCTAGGGCACATGACATTTCTAGTGTTGATATTTCCTTCCCTCATAGTTTGCTCTGTTATTGACTTGTCAAATTTTCTATCATGTTTTTTGTTAATTTCTTTAAGAATATTTTTTGATCTATTCACTGTGTTGAAGTCTAATGGTGCCACATGTTTGGATCAAGAGAATTTGCCAAGGTCAGGTGAAGTTTTAATTATTCTATATCAATTTTTACCATAGTAGCTCACAAAGTCTTAGTTGATTGCATACCAAACTCATACTCATTTTCCTGAACACATGCATATTATGTGAGTTTTTAAGAATGTGTTCGATCTTAGTGAATTCAAGAACCAGATTGTTATTTCTGCATCTTTTCAAGAAAGAAAGGTGAGCAAACTTATTTATTTTAGAGATTTGAAGCTTTTCAAAACTTCTAAGTTGCCTCAGCATGACCTCTCCATATAAAACTTTCATGTGATCTTTGTTACCCAACATGTCTAGATAAAGTAACTTATTAAAAGCTATACAATGCTTGATTTTGGTACACCAAAAATCATTTACTACATCCCAAATGGAAAGCTCAAGAAGGCTTCCATTAATAATAAGTAATAGAGTCATCATCTTCACATATTATATAGATACTTCAAAAATGACTCATAATGCATTGAAAAATTCCTTGAGAATTGTCATGTACCCCCCTTTTACCAGCCATATATATTTCAAAAAAATATATAAAAACACAAGTTTTTAATTATATTAGATAAACATAAAAGTTAAAATCCAGAAACACATAATTTAATATAATATATGTTAATCTAAAAACATGGATAATGTTCAACCTTAAAAAAAAATCATTTTAATAACATCCCAAATAAAAAATGAAAAATGATTTCTATATACTTCATCTTGTACCTATCATGATCAAAAGTTAATGAAGAATTGTTGTTGTTGTTGTTGTTGTTGTTGTTAAAGAATCATGAAGCTACTAAATTTATTTCTTTCTTATAATAAGAAAAAACTAAGTCTCCTAAAAAAAATTATACTTCTAAAACATTTTTTAATCACATGGAATACCTTGGATCATCATTTATGAATGTACTAATACACATTTTAAGTTTATTTTAGTAAGAATTTTTCAAGGTAATAGAGGTGAAATATATCATGATTATTATGTACAACCATAAACTAATGATTACACAAAGGTAGTGAAAATATTTTTAAAATGGTAATTAAGGATGTACACAAAAGATAAAATGATAATTGGTTAGAATAGTTATATATTACATAATATTGATAAAATAGTATCTATCACTTGAAGCCATCAAGATGATTCATTTTAATGCACTATATTATTAGAACTCATCATCACTTGTAGATTAGGTAATTAAAAATGAAAAAAATCTTATTGTAATATATGTGTTTTAAAGGTGCTTAATATCCTTTTTTTTTAATGACAAATAAGCCTTAATCCAAAACAATGAACTATAAATATGCAGACCAACATAAGACTAAGAGGCAATTTTCTTAAAACCATATTACTACACCAAATTTGAATGAGAGGATAAATCAAAAATACAACCAAGGTATTAACATGCAAGGTGTAAGAACATGTATGAAGGTTGGCATATGTCTTGAAATTTTCAAATAAAGTTAAAATTAGTGATTTTTTGCGTAGTTAAAATACAAGGTTCCACATTATTAAAAAAAAAACAAAAACCACCTATAACAAAAAAGTGACGAGGCTTAAGAAATGCCACTTATCTTATTATTTTATTGAGCGTAACCCCCTATTATATTATTACTACACACAATCATTATAACCTTTTGTGGTTTAAATATTTTGACTTCTAGATCGATTAGTATGATTCATAGTTTATATTATTTGGTATTAGCAATGTTTAAGAAATATTGAAATATTATTTATATTTTTAACTTTTGCAAGATTTTTGTATACCCTTTTTTACTAAGGAATAGTTGTCTATACCCACTTATTTTATATGTCATATTTCATTATGAATTAATTGTTAGTCCATATTTATTAGCTATTTCAATTTATATACATGATTGTAATCATTCACTCAATTTTTACATGTAGTTAAGGAAGTTGTCACGGTTATGGTCAAGATGTGTTTAAAATGAATAAAATAGTTATCTGGTGCATGTAAGTGAAGGATAAAGTTTTTGTATATCTAAGGATGGTTTCAACTTTTTGTTACGTACGATTTGTTTCTATTGGATCATAATTTTCAAGATAAATTCCTTAAGGTAATTTTAACAATTCTTTCCACCTATAGCTTCTCATATTTTAATTTCTATTATTCTAAGCTCTATTACAAATTATTGTTTTAATTATTAATTTTTAGATTATTAAAAAATATCTACCTTATTTATTTAACATATTATAGGTTAGTCAAAATATATATAATAAAAAAATAAGAGTCAGAATCAGTCCACTATTCATTCAGAATAAAGTCTCAAGTGTATCAATTTCTTCGTTGCTATGGATTAATTCCATCATTGAATAGAAATTTATTCAGAGTTATATATTCTAGTTCAAGGAGGGGATTCAAGCTTCAATACAACAAAGAATGGGTCTACTCATGATAATTTATCATGAGATTATCATTTGTTAGATTAGTTGTTTCTATTGTGAGTATTTTTACTTGCAGCAAATTGATTTCAACATTGTTTATTAATGTGAATTTTTAATTTTTTTAGATCTTAATCTTTGATTTATTTTTCAATTTAATAAATATTTAAATTTTGATGATGTATGTTCAATTCTAATTTGTGTGGGAAGTTTTAAAAACTCAAACTTAGCATTTCTCTTTTAAATAATTTCAATAAAGTGATTTGCATTCATTGTAAAATGTAATTTTTGTTAGTTTTACTTTAGTTCATCGTTTACTTCCATTTTAAATTTCATTTTTTTTATAAAAAATATTGAAAAATCAATCAAACTTAAATTAATTAAAGTGATCCATTATTGAATAAATAATGCTAACCCAAATCAAAAACTAAACTTATTCACATACATTTTATTGCACCATTATTAGGGATAGGTGTCAAGTACTAGGTTTTTGAAAGATTAGATAATTTCATAATTATAGGATACTTTTTCATTTATGTGTTTTCATATTATAAATTATTCAAAAATCATAAAATCCATTCCAAATTAATTATATGCATAGTCAGAGTATAGTTCAAACAAAAAGAATTTGGTTAGTTGCATACAATATGAGAGGGACACTTAGGTATATTTATTCTTAAAAAACTAAAATTTGATGTAAGTATGGATATTTAAATATCTTGAGGTATATAATTCATTACAAGCAATAAAAGAACATTTGTTGTAATTCCATGTTCAAAAATTATAAATAAATAAATCATATTCTAATGTAAACTCAATTACAAAATGTAATTACATAAATAAATCTGTACATAAATTTTGGAATAAACTAATGTGATGATTATAAGATATACAAGAATTAGATATAATAAGGATGAAATAAACTATTATTACTTAAACATGTGTCATAAAAAATATTATCATCTAATCAATATTACCTAACAAAATACTCTAATAAAATTTCTACAACACATAAAATCTTAACAAAAAATAAATAAATACCAAATACAATATAAATTTTCATTCCAAAAAATAAAATAAAAATAAAAAATATTAATATTAAAAATAGAGAGTTGAGTCTTTCCTATAGTTACATGGGAATGGTTTTTAATGGTGAATATTCTCAATTAAATAGGTTCTTCCCATTTCAAATCAAATCCCTCATATTTTGTTTTCCTTTGTCAAATCAAATCCATCTTATGTTGTTTTCCTACTTCACTTCACAAATTATTGCACTTTTCAAACACATAATAGTAAACTAAAAAACACCATATTAATTCGTTCATTTTCATTAAACCAATTTACCATTTTAGTTTAGAGAAGTACTTATAGTAGATATAATATGGATCATGTTTATTAAGTATTTTTATGCTTTATATGACATAGTTACATCTCAAAAAATTATCAAAAATTCTTGTTCAAGATTTAGTATTTTATAATAGTTTATAAATTGTAGTTAGAGTGTGATAACTTGGCTTAAAACCCTTCAAATGATTCTCACTTGTAATAAAATTTCATTATTATCGATTCTACAAGATGGTTAATATTTAGAAGGTACATGATATATCTCATGGAACATGGTTGAATATTTCTCTAATCTTGTTTATTCCTATTTCAAATTAATACTAACCTTTATTAATATAGAAATAATCGTAATGATTCCTATTACAATTTGTAACAATTAAGTACAAATTTAAATATAAAAGCTTACAATTGATTTGTCACATTAACTTGATAAATATATAAAGTAAAAAAGGGGATAAGATACTTAGTATTCAGATACTTTGTAGATATTTGAGATTGTATTTATGTAGTAAGGTAGGATTGAAGTTGGAATACGTCATTCAGGTTAAGATCTAGATTTTTTGGCTAGTTTGGACAATACCATTCGGTTTAACTCATTATCATTGATTTCTTAATTTTTATTTTAAAAATTTGTATACATCAAAAATGCATTTATATTTAGGTATAAGTTAGTGAAATTTATTCTATTATGACTCTGTTTGTGATTCTAAGTTTTGACTATGTGTGCAATACCCATAAATCTATCTCCTTCACTTGAAACCCTAGGTCCACTTGCAATGACTAAATTGGGCCTACAAAATGGGAATAAAATTGGATTGTCTTGACCCTAACCACTCTTTGTTAAATGGTTAATTTTTGTCTATATATCCAATACTATGAATATAAAATTCAAAACATGTAGTTTTCCTTGTCAGATGAATGTGTGCAATTAGTGCTCTTTGAATGTATGAAATATGTAACTTAGATTTTAACACTTGAAAAATAGAAATTTTTCCTTATATTTGAGATACTTCAGACTTGGCTAAGGCCTACTTCCTATGAATAATTTTCAAATTGGAAAAAGTAAGGTAGTTTTTTTAATGTGTAATGGTGCATATATGTAAGCCAAATAAGTGATAGATTATCAATAAGCCTAAAAAAAAATTTATATGAGACTCTTTGGGTAGTTTCTCATGTCACTGACACATTATGTAAATGGACTAACCCATATGAATGATTTTATTTTAAAATATTACCTTTATTTCATGAATGATAAAACTATCATACTCAGGTGGTACCATCAAATGGTATGTTATGAGTTTTACATTATTTTTTAGGAAATAGGAATATTGATATGATGATATGGGAATGTATGAGTAAATTGTTTTTTTAGTTTGACATAAATTGAGGAAATTCCTATTAGTGACTAACAATAAATTAGAAAGATTGGACCCATAGATAGCATGTGGATGTGAGAATAGAAAATTAGATTTATATATGTACACACAAGTCATGTAAGGTGAAGATATATAAAAATTGACATTTCCATGTATATAATACCATATTTTATTATCTAAAAATTCTCTCTTTTGATTCTAGTATTGAAATGTAATACAACTACTAGATTAAAAGGATAGATATATACCCGAATGTGAACAACACACTTTATCTTTGGGAGATACTTAGAATGTGTAGTTTTCTTCAAGCAAACATGTAATGAAAATGTAGTATTCAATGTCCATAAAATAAAATCTAAAATCTGAACTATAATTGAAATTTATAAATTTTGAAGAGCAATGAAGGATTACATTTGTATGTGGGTGAAATCGTGTTTCCTTGTAACTTGTTGGAGATGATCTTCCTCATTGAAACAATAGAGAATGGTTATCCTTAATAAACCATTTGAATAATTTGGGGTGATCAAGTCCTAATTTTTTTTAACTAATCAAATACCATGAGTTTATAAGATAAATGTCCCAACCCTTGTGAATAGGCATTAGTTCCAAGGCCATTGAGAATAATTAAACATCAACTACACTAACTTATGTAACTAATCTTATAACCCCAAGATGAAATGTAGGAGTCACATATTTGACTTGATTTTTTTAATTACAAGGTTGTTGGGTGTAGTTAAACCTCAACTGCATTACCTCAATAAACAAGAATCAACCATTTTAGATGGATTTAGAGATTTAAGGTTTCTCACTACTAAGTACATAGAAACTAGTGTGCCTATGCATGAACAAATATCATGCCCCATTTATCAGTGCCAACTATAAACTATCATAGTGTATATTTTCATGAATAAGTTTCATTCCCTTTAAATCAATGCCAACTGATATTTATAATAGATTATATGTGCATGAACAAGTATCATGCCCCATGATTCACCTCCCAAAAATATATATAAGCCACTATATATATATATATATATGTGTGTGTGTGTGTGTGTGTGTCATTTAATTTGGTTCACCTATCTCTAAAGATAGAGGTTATTGAATGATTTAAGCTCTGGGGAAGGTAATCAATGCCAACTGATATCTATAATAGTGTATATGGGCATGAACAAGTATCATGCCCCATGATTTGACACCAACTGATATTTTTAATAGTGTATATGTGCATGAACAAGTATAATTCCCTATGAAATAATGCTAACTAATATATAATGTTATTCATATATGCGTCAAATATAAGACCTAGTATCGTTGATGTATTTTTATGTGAAAATATGTCATCATTGTTCTTGTTAAACTTTGTACATATGCACACAAGTTTATCTAAATTTTAACTCTAAAACTCATATATTTTTAAAGTGAATGTATATGCATGGCATATGCCCCTATAATTTATATCAATCTATAAATATATCTCTCATGTTTGAATATAACATATTTTTGAACCACTCTAAAATATTTTAATCTTGTATTCTAGCCCCAAATCTGAATATTCTATTCATGGAGGCATAAGTCTCTATGAAAATACAACTAATATGACCCTATTTTGAGTTGATGAATACAGCCTAGAAGTCATTCATCTCAAAATAAAGAGTTAATTTTATCATGCATATATATTTAATAATGAATAATCATGTCAACATGTGGATAATGTGTCATCATATTAATGTATATGTCACCAAGGCATCTATGAAACATATATAATGTAAGGCATATAAGTGTCATGTCCATATAGATGTAGTAATTAGGTACCTAGTTGTAACCATTAGTAATTAAGAAGGATGAGAGAGTCTATGAAATCCTTCATATAGGTGGTTTGATAAATTTCATTGAGAAAATCGATGGTATTGATAAGTTCTTGTCAAAAATGTTTGCAACGCATTAGAAGGACTATGTTTTGGACATCAATAACATCTCCATGGAAATCACAGAAGGATTGATTGCCCAAGTGGTTGGCTTGAAGGTGGAGGAAACCAAGTACATTAAATATAGCAAGGATTATAAGGAAGAAGAGTAAATTCTTATTGGAGAATGAAGAACTAACTGAATGCCAAGGGGATTACCTAAGAATAGACTTTCCAAAGCCTTTTGACATGGTAGCCAAATAAATCATGAGGTATGTCACTTTGGATGACAACTTTTCAGTTGTTCATTACTTTCATATGCCAATTCTGAACTACTTTTATCATAATATTCCCCTAAGTCTGTACTTATACATTATGCACTCGCTAGAATGCTCTATGTTAAATGTTAAAAAAAGGAAAAAAGAAAATCCCACTTTGCCAAGTAGTGATATTCCTCATCTATAAATTTTCCAATACTTCTAACCCTACTGTTCAAGCTAGTGTGAATAAGGGGAATGTTATAATGATGAATACCCCCAAAAAGAGCTTTAATAAGCACTATTATGACTAGTCAGAGGAAAGTCACAAAGGTTGTTTAGAATCAAGGTATTATTGATATTGATAGGGAGTCTGCCCACCAAGAGGACATGGGTAGGGTGGATATTACTAGTAATGAGGTTAGATCCGATACGGTAGATGGTGTAGATGGTGTTATTAACCTAGAGGATCACACAATGAATAAATATTTTGATGTGCCTGAGGAGAGGATGGATGAGGTGGTGGAAAGGTTACAACTACTTAAATAGGGAGATAATAAGGGTGAAATTGGACAAAAAGATACTACAAAAAATTGAAATAAGGATGTAGAATTATCTAAGCAAGTCCAAACCAATCCTACAGAGTTTGACATGGTTGTGAATGAGGTTAGCAACTAGGATAGTTTAGATAGAATTAGGGATGAAGTGGACCTTAATAAGGCCATTCTTCATTGGTTCATGAGAAATCATAAAAGACTCAGAGGAGGTGAACAATATGAACCAAAACAATGGGGTCTTTTGTACCAAGGTGGATGTACTAGAGATAAGTGTTTAGTTTATGGAATTGAAATAAAAATTGGATAGAATGGAGAGATAAAAATTGAATCTTAATAAAAAATTGGTTGTTCTTATGTTTTTCAGTTGCATTGCTATAAAAAATTATTTGCAAAGTATGGAGGGGTTGAAACTACTAACTAAGATAAATAATAATGATGTTGGTAGTTTCAAGGTTGGCAATGAGATGAAGATCATGGTTGGAGAAGAAGATGTTCCTTAGACATCTCACCAAATGGAAAAAACTTTTAAGAGATTGATGAATAATTGGGTGAAAGCTTATGAGAACTAGAAGTGCCCAGGATGTGAATGTGTTCCTTGTTGCTTTACTACTTACTTTTGGTTATTTTTGAGTCGTTGTTATAGTGTATCCTCTTTATGTTATTCTTCTTTGGTAGACTTTATAATTTATCTAGTTCTATGACCTAGTCTACTTGTCTTTTTTACCAGGTAAGGTCCCTCTCAAAACCCTCTTTTACTATTAATAAAAATATATAAACATTGAATAACACTATGAAATAAGAGAGGTGCATGATGTGGATCATGGCACCACACATAAATGGATAATTATGTGATATAGATCATGACACCTAAAAACTTAGAAATCTAAAATAGTTAAAAAAAAACTAAAAAGTCACAATAAATAATGATATAGTTATAACACACACAATAAATGCACATGCAACATCACTCAGTATCACACATAAGGACAAGGTCCACATACAAGGGATATGAAAATGTCACAACAAACAAAGCGAAGGGCCACAAAAAAAGGAAATGGTAATGTCTCAACAAATAAGGACAAGGGACATACTCAAGGGACATGAAAATGTCAAAAAAATTAAGGTCAAGGGCCATAGTAAAGGTACAAAATGTTTCAAAAAATAAGTCCAAGGACCACAATCAAGGGATATGAACATGTCAAAAATAACGGACATAAATGTTTCCCACATAATGAAAAGGGACACACATAATAGACATGCAATGACTATCCCATCATGAAAGAGAAATAACATCAATGAATCATAGAACAAGTGAAAACTTGTATACACCATCCATGTATGTAAATGTCAAAAAATAATAAATTATTATATTCATATAACATTGTGTAAGATATGAGTAAGTAAAAAGATATGTGTAAGCAATATATGTATCTAAACATGGTAAAAGGTCATAGAAATATATAACTTATAATAATATGACCTATGGAATATGATGTCCCCAACATTGACATGGCCATTGGGTATAGTAAATTCCAACATCTATGTATCTATGTATAATTTATATGTCCTACATAGAACTCATATACCATTAAATTCATGTGTGTATATAAAAATAATATGCTCTTTTCCAAACATGTGATAAATAATATAATTAACAATCATGTCATGCTTAGGTCTGGATGTTTTATTTTTTCAATATTTGAATGCTTTTTATATTTTTGAATTATTTGATTTTTTTGTATTTGTAGAATATATTTATACCAGAAAACAAGACCAAGTATTAAGGCTTTGAAAATATAATAATGGGATGGATTTGAATAATCCAAAACATGCATCAATGCATAGTGTGAACAAATGTAACATCAAGACAAAGTAGAAAGAAAGCAACATGCCCCCATTGTATGTGTGAATCACTACATCATGACTCAAAGGAGTATGTGGGTGGTGTAGGGGGATGATGAGGATTTTATGTATATGCTCATGTAACATGTAGCCATAAATATATGTGATCATGTATGCACAATATAATCCATAACAATAACAAGTATCGATAGTCATCATATAGATGTGAGCAAGTGATATGCCATAGATAATGTGAATTGGTATGAAAGATGCATCATAAGATAGATATCACATATGTTTGAATCAAAATGCAAAGACAAAATAAAGATAAAGCCAAGGGATAGAACTGTGATCATTGTAAGAGTATATATACACATGAATGTGAAGTTAGAAGTATATATAGAATAGGTAATAAAGCTAACATGAAGAATCTTTGTAAAATATATTATGTGTTAATGAACTAAAATGACTTATATGTAGGCCCTGTATAAGGTTGTACCAATGTTTCCATCCATGTGGTAAAATCATACTCAAAATTGATTCATCGTATGGTTTGTATCCACTTAATACAACTAGCAAAAAACTCGAAGTGTTTGAAAAATAGAGTTGTTTGGAATTATATATCAGCCAAACAAGGAAAAACCCTATATAAGAATCCATAACATGAGGATGAACATGAACCCATACTTACATTATACATGTAAAATAATCAATCTCTACTTGCTACGGTACAAAGAAAACTATCATAGTTCTTAATGATTCATAAATATTGCCAAAATAATTCAATGTATATGAGAATAACAAGTATGAAAGTGGTTTTAAAACCATTTAAATTAAAAATATATATGGATTACAATGTCATTTTTACAACTACAATTAGAGCATTTCCTCAATTGCATAACTAATGTGAATTCATGAGAGCAACATATACTAAATTTAATAATATACTAGGCCATAATAATAATATCCTTGCCTAGGCCATAATAATAATATCCTTGCCTCTTCATGAAACATAACTAACTATATTGAGCCTTCAATTACTCGTCTACTTATAGGGGTATGTTATGCATATTCTAAAGTGGAATTTTGATTCACCAAAGAAGACCCAAAGTGGAAAATAATGGGTTCATAATGCTCTCACAGATAGATTACATGGCATTGCTATAAAAAATGAAAGCAAGATAGATTCAGATAAGTTACAATGGATTTTTAACTCATATTGATAAATATTAATGAAGAGCACATTATATTTTGGAATATGCTTAGGTTTTTAAAATATTTCATTAAAGGGGGATGATATAACTTTTATTGCTTTTAATAATGATAAGATTATTAATGCCTCCTTATTTTTATCATCCAAGTTGTGTTTTAGGGAGACCGTTATAATATTAAACCCATCATCATGCGTCCATTTGAATCACCAATTTTTTTGTTTTTAATAGGTATGTTGGTTCCACTTGTTAAAGTGTAACTTTTGGTATTTATCTTACACAATGTGGTGTGTAACTGCAAGTGTAATTATATGTATGTGGGGTTAGTGCTTTATTAAAGGTCATCCTACCATTTTTTTTAAATGTTTATAGATGTGATAGGTATATATAAGAATAATTCATTCAACCTATTCAACCATTTCATTCATTCATTCTATTTTAATATATTTGATTGTTCTTTTTTAGGTGTTTTTTGAAACCACCAAAAAAAATGCAATGTATTTCTTCTATTGTCTTAGATTATATCAAAAAAATTGATAATGGACCTACTTATATAATCTCACAATGATAAATTTTAATCTTATATAATGTTATTTTTTTCATGCTAGAATAATATCTTAATAAATTTATCCTCTTTTCCCCACCTATATGGTGCCAGTGTTAGCAACAATTTTTCAGCACACCCTTTTCCCAATACAAGCCTTATCTTGGTTACATATTGTTTTATCCTTTACCTATAATAAATTGAACCATATGTGTAAACTCTACCATTTGAAAATTTATTTGTGAGAATAATAAATCCTAGTTTTAATGTGCTTACTTTACTAGGGCCTTCTTATTGGTGAAAAGCTTGTTCATCTAGGTGTTTCAAACACTTGATGACATGTTTGTGAGGAATTAGAATCTTTCAAGCATCTATTTTTGTTTTATCTTTGTCTTTAATCTACTTGGAATTGGATTAATTATTTTTTTAAACCCTTTTGGCCTAAAATTTTCACTTGCCTTGTGTTTCTTATGGGATACTTCTCAACTATATATAAAAGTCACACAATTTTTGCATATTTTCTATTTGATTTTTTTAAGATATGTAAATGATGACATGTTTTAAAAAAAAAGAAAATTATTTTAATCTTTGATGATATCTCCTACACTTTTGTGATTTATATAAAATAGTGTTCTAAATCTAGGTTTAGGGCCATGGAATTAAAGTAACTCTTCTTTTGCTTCATTTATTGTCACCTCTATATCCTCTTGCATGAGGATTCCTTCCTTTATAGGCTACTCAAAACTCTCTTTCACATTTTTGTTTTATAAAATATACTTGGGCTTCTCACATTTAAATCTCACCTTCATGTTGTATTCTAAGATAGCCTTCTCTTCCGCACATACATGATTCTTTTTGATACTTCTCTAAGTAGACTTGAAATACTCACATGGCAACTTCCCCTTCATATTTCCTTTAATGTGAATATTCTTCTTCTCATCTCTCTCAAGTATCATCACATGAATATTCTTCAACCACTCTTTTTTTAATCTTGGGTGTACAAAATGACCCGATAACTTAGAAACCATTTTTTCCTAGTCACTCACATTTTTATTACCTTTACCTTGTCTCCTCTCTTGGATGTATTTCCAATACACTTCTACACAGTCACTTACTCTCAACATTTATCCTCACAGGGTCTTCAATATTCTCATTTTTAAAATAAACTTCTAACTTCATTATCCATTTCATAAACTTATCAGTGATTTCTTTACTACAAAAAAATGATATCACAAATAGACTTACCTCTTTACTTCACCATGACCTCTGTTGGTATTTTCCTTCTACTAGAATATTTTCCTCCAATTGCTTAACCTCTTTGTAAATCATCCAATCTCACTTTTAGGGACATAAACCCCACCATTGTGTCTTCTTCACCATCTTCACTTATAGATGCAATATCATCACTTGGTGTAGTCATCTCAATCATATCTAGTCTTTCCTAGAATATTTTCAACATCTCGGTCAAGTCTTATACCTTTCATGTTATTCTCTTGTGTGTCATATCTCACCACAATCAATAGACTTCTCTTTCACAACCTACAATAGACTCAAAATAGATCCTCTCAAACTCCCCCTCTGCTTTCAGCATCTCTCTCACACCTGCAACAAACTTATGCAAAAATTTATTTCATAACTTGACATAATAAATAGGGGGACCAATTAAGGTTTGCCTTTATATCTAAGTTGCTAGGGCTAGACATTCATTCATGGTCACACATTATTCACTTAATTAGACTTGACACACTTAACATATTTTCATTTAATTAATCTTAAAACATTATAGTGGAATACATTAGCACTCTAAACACACACACATCTATGTGCACATATGTACACATGTGTGCCTCTAAAGGCTTATTAATTACATAAAAGAGTTATTGTCTCTCATAAAGTTTTCCCTGCGCTGATGCAAATCTTTGTTCTACTCTTCGAGAGTTTTGTTTCTTCATCTTATTCAAAAACTTCATCTCTCATAATCACATATTGTTATTGGCAATCTATTGTCGTAGATTTTTAAAATGGCAAACAATTGGTGGAAAATAATTTTTTAAATAAACGGATAAAAAAAGTATTTTTACCGAAAAATGTCAAAATCTTGAAAAAATCAAAAAAATTAATTAATTACTCAAAAATTGATTAATAAAAAAATTACGGCTTTTCTATTTTTATCCTGAATTGTTTAAAAACATGTTTAAACCCTCTATGCAAAAAACTACTAGCATTCCCTATAATTTGCAAAAATCATTTATCTTTTTATGAGTTACGTAAACACACTTTCCCTTTTCACAAATTGTGCAAATTGTAAAAACTTTTTCAGTCTCCATGTAATTTGCAAAATCTTTTTTGGCTTTGGTGCAATTTGCAATTTTGTTTTGGGTTTATATGCAATTTACAAAATCTTTTTCAGTTCCCGTACAAATTGCAAAAATGTTTTTGGTTCTCGTGCAAATTGTAAAAGAAAAAATCAATTTTTATGGAATTTTTAAAAACAATTTTAAACTTCATGTAATTTGCAAAAATGTTTTAATTTTTCATTTTTCATGCAACTCAAAGTCACTTTTCCTTTAATTGTGCAAATAAAAATTACATTTTTACAAGTTGTGTTAATGCAAACTTCCAAATTACATTTTTTCCGTGCAAATTTGTCATTGCAAATTGGAACTTCATTTCAAACCTACATACAAACTCATAAATATTTTCCATCAATCATGTTAATACCATTGCTTCTTTAGGGAGTTTTAAAAATAAGTTTGTCTTTCTTCCATGTTTTAACCAGTAACTAGCAAGAGTATTTTTTCTCAAATTTATCGAAGGGAAGTAGATTGAAAAAAAATAAAATATTTTATAGTGCGAGTTCAGGAAGAATTTCAAAAATATTTTCCAAGACACAGCGAGGTGCTACATCAAGTTTTCCCCTGAAGGGCCCAAAGAAGAAAGAGTAAGCAATACATTTTGGTGAATATTTTTCTAGTTACCTCTACTAACAAAAGCACCATTCTAGCTGTATGAACCCCAAAGGGAAGCGAAATTAATTTTTTTCTTTTTCTCCTTAGCCATACAGGGTATGCTATTTTCACAAGTTAATTTTCAAATTATTTTATTATTTTCCCTTAACTATACAACCTTCAGTGTCAATTCAATCTGACAATTATTTCTTTGTTTTTCCTTGCATTCAGAGTGGCACATATGGGCCATACGACCTCCCAAAAGGTCAGTCTTTGTTAAAAAAAATATTTTTTCTCATTACCATGCAAGTCATACTACCCATTTGTGAGCAGCTTAGGTCAAAGTTTCAAAAAATATATTTTTCTCCTCTAAAACCAAATCGGCTCAATTTTAGCATTTTTTGGTCAAATTTTTCAAAAACTGTTTTTAATTTTTCCTCCACCAAGTCATATATAGACAGATCTAAGCAAGTTTTTTCAAAAACCTTTTCATTTTCCTGCAGTGCCCAACCATACGGCTATCGTATGATAGTTCGTACACCTTTTTATGGTAGGAGAAAATAAATATTAGAAATTTTGAGTGAAATAGAAAATAGTAAAAAAAAATTGCTGAGTGGAAAAACAAGAGAAAATTGTTGAGTGGAGGAAAATAAAAAATAATAGAAGTTGATGAGAAAAGCTAAAAAGAAAAGGAAAAAATGAATGTATATTTTGGCATAATAATTACCATTTTGCAAATTTCATAAATTTTCAATTTACACGTTTCTAAATTGGTATATTTTTGGCTTTGAGGAGGACGTTGAAAATGTTAGTGGGATTTCTTGATAAATTTGTATTTTTCTCAAATTTGTAAAAAACTACGAAAAAATTTGGTAGTGGAGAATTTTAATCATTTTGATTCATTGCACGGTCATGAATTTCTTCAATATTGAGCAGTGATTTTTTAAAAAAACATTTTTTTGGGGATTTTTAAAATTTTAAAAAATTATAGAGAATAAGGGAATAGCTTGAAAATTGAAAAAGAAATTATTTTTATAATTTCTTCCATTCATTTTCATTGGTCAAAAAAATTTGTAATAAGCTACACAGAAGAATTTTAACAGTTGCATTTGCAAGCAAGAAATTTGGTCAAAGAGAAAATGAAATTCATACAAGGAGTGTTAAAAATACATTGGAGTAATTTGCACAATCAATTTATGAGTGTGTACTTTGATTTGCATTTCTATCATTTTTCGTAAATAGGAGCTTTTCAATAAATTTTCAAATTTGTCAAATTGATGTCTTCATCTCATACTCTAAAAATGAGATGTTGAGTAAAGGTAAAGAAATCATGAAGTACCAATTTCAAGGTATGACGCTTCTTCGCCACTAGAGTCCAACATTGGAAATTTCACTGACACAAATCTAGGCCACATCAACTTGGACACGTTTTAGGAAAGAATGTAGTATATAAGATGAATTTTGGTCAAAGTATTTTTGACAGTGGTTTGGCATATGTGGAAGCATTCCCAATGTCATTATAGTCTCCTAAGTTCATTTTGATTGTGGTAAATAATTATAACTTAGAGACACGTGAGATAAGAGATCTTCAGGTGGAGTTGGTATTAATTTTTGCTCTTGAGTAAATTGATAGCATTTTTTGCCTCCTAGATTATGAAGCCTTTGTGTATCTAACTCCTAAGTCTTCCAAAACCTTTTGGGATGATAATGTTATATCATGTTCTAAATAAGCCAATAAAGCTCGGTTGACTAAGCTAAAGCATTCCTCCACTCAACTTCCAAAAAATATCACAAGATCAGATTTCAAAGATGAGATAAGTGACATGATCACATTGTTGCATAGGAAAGTGAGAAATCAAATAGCCAATAACTTTCAAAAATAGTTGTACAGATTCATCTAGATTATCATTAGAAACAAACAATATATCAATTGCGGAGAGATAATCAGTGATGCCAATCATAAGCAACTCATGGAGGTAAAAGACATATCAAATTTTTACATTATTTATGTTGTAGCAAGTCGAAGGTATTTTAATAGATTGCATATAGTGGGTGATTTTGAGAAAGCAATGGTGTATGACTTCTATTCCCAACTAGCATTAAAGGAAAATGCTCATCACTTCAAAAGAGTTAAAGATTACTTTTTTCATTTCATCATCCAATTATTTGAAAAGGAACTCTTCAACACAAAAATATCAATTGCAGCCACTACAGAAATAGCAAGGTGGGTAGCTTAGTTTATACAGTTCTCAATATTTAGTTATTAGAGGATCGGTGATTCTGAAGTATCTCCTTACATAATCCCATGATACGTCAGTGATAAATGGGCATTAATAGAATTGGTAAGATAACTTGTTGAAACACATAAGTTATTAACAAGTTGATACAAAATAGGGATCAAGTTTCCAATCTCTATTGGCAGTTATACTTGTCATTCACTAGTGAAGGCCAAGATAATTTAACATTACATGTCTCACTATAACCTTAGGATATTTGAAATCAGTTCTTCATTTGACAATAAGGGCCTAATTAAACATAATTTTGAGTCTCTATTTTTGCATGTTCCACATTTTGAAGACTATTGGATGGATTATGACGATGACAAAATAGTGAGAATCAGATACTATTCACGATTTACCATGAGACAAATAGTCAATTTTTTCATAATAAAAGTGCCAAAATAGTTGGTAGATGATGAGGTCACATTGGATGACATCTTTGAAAGAGAGGGCATCATGACAAAGTCATTGCCTACAGTATATTGGGATGAAAGGGAATCTACTTCTCTCAAAAGTAAGACATGGGTTGTACTTGATAGAACTCTCAAATGGTTGAAATGCAAGGGAGTTGATGTTGTGAACGTTAATTTCCATACACCTCCTGGGGAAGATGAATTTGGGAGCTTTTATAAGTAGTAGGATGAGCCAAAAAAGATAAATAAGGCATGACCTAGTGGACAACCTCCCATGATAGAAGAGGTGCATGAACCTGAAGCTACTTAACAATATTTTTAACCACAAAAGACTATCAAGATAAAAATAAAAAGGTCTGGTGAAAATGTTTCTTCTTCTCCTAAAATTTTAGTTCCTCAAGAGGTTCCAGTTGATAGCTTTCCATTCTATCAAGAACTGGTAGAGAACACAACTCAGCAATTCGTAGCTTTAGATGATACAATGTTCCCTATGTCCTCTATTTTCCCATTATAATAGGTTACTTTTATATCTTCATCTTCTCCCTCAAATCCTAAGTTTTCCGTTACTCCTCTAAGAATTCCTCTTGAAATAATCAATACACAAGAGCAAATTGAAACATCTTTTCAAAGTATTCCAATTGAGAAAATGCCTTCTTCAACTGTAGCTAGGATAGTTCCACATATTTTAACTTCTATCCCATTGCCTTACTCAAGCATGACAACTTCAGATAGGTTGTCTATAGTAGTGAAAAAAATGAGAAAACTTGTTGAACCTAAAGAGATAGATTTTAAAACTTTGACAGCATCTTTCTCAAACAGACCAGAGAAAGCAAGGATAATTTCAGGAATGGTGACAAATTAAAAGGGAAAAAAATATGTAAAAGTCATCATTCTTGTAGTTGAAATAGATAAGTCAGAAATCAAGGTTGAAGACTACCATGTGTCTAGGGTTCATTTGGGAAAGTCAACCAGAGAAGGGATGAAGGAGATGTTCAGTTAGTGATTGACACCATATTTTAAAAAATGGACAAAGACAAAGCGACAAAAGATGAATTAAAAGAGAGGGTGGAACAATTGAACTCAATAATACAAAGATTGATCGGGTTAGTTCAACTAGCTATCGCTTCATTGAGTCTTCATGCTGAGACACTGGAAAGAGTGAGAGAAGTGGGCCAAATAGGTAATGTAGTGAAAGACTGGATTGAAAAAGTTACAAATCAAGGGTCCTCAATAATTCTCATTGCAGCAATGATGTTATCTAAAATTCAATAACAATATGAATAGCTAATAACAAAATAAAATGGATACCCTCAAGAGAAACAAAATTAGGAGGAGTTCATGCTTGGGTTGATCGAATTCTCAAATTTTCCTTCTATTGATCTTGTTGAAAAAAGGGTAATCAATAAAGATGAAACTATCTATTAAATTTAATTTCTTTAGGCCACCAAATTTAGAATCTAATCCCTTCAATAATGTGTTCAGAAATTTAGTAATGCAAAGTCACTTGGAAGTGACACAATGATAGAAATCAACATTGAAGTCAAAAAGTTGGATTGTCATTTTTTCAATGACAAGGATCAAGACGAAAATCTTATTTCAATTGAGACCATAATTAAAGAATTCAAAGAATAAACTCAGAGCATTACCACTACATCTACATTTGGTTATGAATAACTTCATCAGTTGTCCAAGTATCAAGTGAATGTGGATAATTTGGATATGAAAATAAGCAATATTTGAGGCAAGCTTCAAGAATTGAAAGAGTTAGATTACTTAGCAAACATTTCCTAAAGGTACATAGATGGATCAGATGAAGACTTGATCAAGGTAATTCTCTAGAGATTTGATGAATTCTTAAAAGGGATAAATTTATCAATACAGCAACAAGAAGAATGAATAATTGCTTTCAGTGTTATTGCATCCTCTTCTCTTGTTTCTTTGTACCTAACTTGTATTATTGCACTCTTTTCCCCCTTGAAAATGTGCATTGTATTTTATATTTGCAATTTTTTCATCTTGCTTTTTTAAGTTGAGCAAGTTGATGATGTGCTTTTGTAGGTAGTGCAAAAACCCCAATTGTTTTCTCAAGTGGTGCTAATTACTTAAAAAGGTTTTGCACCATTTCTAAATTTAATTTCTCATTGGTATTTTAGCACTTTTACAAAAAGGCAAAATAGGTGGTTTTTCACCATAACCACCCATTTTAGTCTATAAATACAAGTTAGGGATTTATAATAAGGGTTCAAAATAAATAGAATTTTTTTAAAGGCATTGTAAAATGAAATCAATCTTTATACTCTTCAGAATTAATACAATAAAGATATTTCTAAACTTTGCATTAGTTATATCTTTTGAATTATGTCTTTTGCTTAATTCATTGTATTTGATTTTCATTATCATTGTTATAAATTTCAAATTGTTGAGAATAGGAGATTAGATTACAAAGTTTCTATATAGAGTTATAATTGTCATTTCCAACACGTGAAAATCTTGGTGGGAATAGAGGTAATTTTTTAGTTGTTTTTATTATAAAATACAAAAGGTTATTAGTTTCTGTTATCAGAATCAAATTATCTTTTGGTGTATGTTTCATATCCTTAAGGATATGATTATGTCTTTTTGACCCATTGAATGAGAAAGATTTTCCTCTTTCAAAAGTCAAAATTTTCTCTCAACACCTTCATCTAGTCTCAGGTTTTAAACTTGATGAGTTTAGTACTCAAACAATTTCTTCCTTCTCTCTCTCCTTCTATACATATTCCTTTCTCAAAATATCAAAAGTACTACCCCATATTCCTTTTTCAACATATTCATTTTCATACTTTTAGGTTAAAAGCACTACCCCATGATTTGTATTCCATTGTTTATAAATATTTCTTGATTTCATTTTTTGGCTTTCAATAAAGGGAGCTTCACCTACTAATAAGAGAGAGACTTTGTTCTCCATGTTATTGATGTGAAGTCACCAATTTTTCCTCTTGAAAAATTTTCATGCTAATAATTTTTGGCATCCACCGTGGGGCATGCTTTTGTAACTTTCATGACACCCATATTGTACTGGTCCACATGACTTTGCCATCATATTAAGGACTACTCCAACAGCCTGAGTTAGACTTGGAATAATTTACTTAGATATTGTAGTAAACCTCAAACAAATATTTTAAGATTCTGATGAAATCTTTGTAACTCATTTTCAAGTTATCGTATCTATCATAAATTAAGATAAAGAACCTATGCATGAAGAGAAGCTCGTAGAGTTCATCTAGCAACCTAAAATCAGTAAAATCACATATGGCCATTTCAAACCTTTAGAATCTAAATCATCAACCTAGTTTGACTTGGGATGAAGCTTCAGAGGAAGATCTACTTTTGAGTTTTTGATTGTTTGATTTTGAAAATAGAATAAGCAACGATCAATTTATCATTAGGGCAAAACTAGATATAGAATATACACATGTTGTCATTGCTCAAAAAAATTGAGATTGCTTCAAGAAGACAAACGAGGTGACAGACATGAAGATCAATTTATATAGCTAATCAATGACTTTATACAACTAGAGTTTCTTCTCACGATAATTTAGGTGCCTCAAGCTCTAATTCTTCAACCTAACCTTGATTGGTAACACAAACTTAAGAGGATATTACATCATATTTAATAAATTTCACTTGGGATAATAGAATGAGTTTTGTACATTTTTATAGAGCAGTTGGAATCTTAGAAGAAGAAGAACAAATAATTTTAGCAAAGAGAGTAGAAGTATAAGTTATACGTAAAATACAATAAAGAAGGCCATCTCAGATAGCTCTTCAACTTCAACCTACACCTCAATACTAGTAACTTTCTTCCAAATCGAAAAAAAAGAGATTCCTTAGGGGTAGTAAGTTAAAAGGTAAAGTTGACCCTTTTTATCAGTTACAATAGCATTCTAGCTTCAAGTTGAGTCCTGAACATTAGAAAAAGATCAAAAGAACAAATAGTCTTCCCTCGAACTCTAATGAAAATAAGCAACGTAAAAGAGGAACTTTGACAAGTTAAGCTCTTGTCTTATCAGGGATAATTATTCCCCTACAAGTATTTTTTCAAACTCTGATGTTACAATGGGGAAATATGATTGGTCATTAACTCTTGGACAATTACATGACCTTTCAAAAGGTTCAAGAAAGAACTTTCTAAGATTTCATGGAGATGGAAAACATCTAGATGAACACATTGCAGTATTAAATGGTGCATGTAGAATTTTAGACATCAAGCATGAAGATGTTATCATCAGGTTATTCATCGAAATACTACAGGATAGGGTTGTAGACTGGTTTTATAATCTTACTCCAGGATATGTTACTAACTAGAATACCATGAAAACTAAAGTTGAAATTAAATTTAATTCAATTGAATATGCCCATGTTTTTTTTGCTCAACTTACACAAATGAAAAAAGAAATATATGAGCCAATGAGAGAGTTTGTCACCAAATTCATCAAGTTTTTAAATAAGATACCAACTAATGTGCAACTTATAGATGAAAATAAAAAATATTTCTTTATCAACTCTCAATTGGTTGAAGTAAGTTATCAATTGAGAAGAGCCAAGGTAAAATATTTGGAAGCATCCCAAGAATTGGCTATCGATGTTGAAGATGACATGATCATGTCTAGAAAACTCAAAAAAGAGCCTTCAAAAAATAAGTCTCAAATTTTAGCACAATCTTCAATAGAACAACTCTTTTAAAAAATGGTTAATGATATAATATCTCTAAAAACAAATACCTCAGAAGTCTATTATAGCTCCACACCAAGATATTCCAAGAAGGAATTATGTTCTTTTTCAAAGAGATCATCCTAGACTGCAAGCTTCTCAACCAAAACTCACACTTGAGGCTCCTCCTTAGAAAAACACTAATTCACCAGTGAACGTAGTCCTAAAAAATAAAGAAATATTTAGATACAAAGAAGTTGAAGAAAAAAATGAATCAAAAAATCCATAACTTCTCGAATGTGAAATTGAAGAACCTAGTGGTGAGTCCATAAACATGTTCCTAGAATATAATTCAGATGAAGATGACTATGAAGAGAGTGTTAGGAATGTGAATAGCTAATCCTTTAGGGTTTTCATTAGAACTAAGAACTAGAAAAATAGTCCAATGATTCATAGGAGGAAACTCCAAAGGTTATCCTCCCATGAGGAAGTACCCCACCAGTGTAAACAAAAGGGAAGAAACCACTAATATGTAGTTGTCTAATGTCAATGTTTCTCAATTATTGAGATCCCTTTTGTCAATTTACTAGATTTTGACATAATTGATTATGTCAAAAAAACTAAGATTTAGATGACATAAGCTAAATACTTAAGAGCATATCCAAAGTAGTTGTATAGGTTAATTGATTTTATTAAAGTCAAAAATCTAAATACTAAAAAGGCCAATTTCAAAAAAAAATTAACTAACCCCTATTGCTTACAATCAAGTCAACTCTATGGCCATAGCCACTTATAAATTCAATAAAGTTGACCCTTTCTACATTTCTATATTTCTCAAGGGATGAAAAGTCAATAATCGTATAATTGACATAAGAGCCTCAAATAATGTCATGCCTACCAAAGTTTTTCATGCTCTTGGCCTAACCTGTACTAAGACCTTTAGGCATTATTATTATATGGAGGCAAAACAAGTTCCTCTTATTGGACAGATTAAGGATGCACAAGTGGATTTAGTGTCTTTTCTCAAAATCAAATCAAAATCAATATTTTGGTCATGGATATTCTCACACCTTACGAAATTATTTTCGATAAAAATTTTTACCAAGAATTAAGAGGTGAAATCCAACTAAATTTATCACATGCTATGATTTTGATCAAAAGAGTCAAATAATGTCTTGAACTTGAATTAAATATAAAATACGCAGTCTAAAATATTGATCATCCCAAAGCTGTTATTTTATATGAAGATGTTGGAATTGGTAACTATCTTCTAGTGATAGAAAAAGATGTGGAGTTATCAGAAATCATGCAATCAAATATGAATGACATCTGGGTAATGGATTTTGATGGTAGTTGTTCATCAATTGGTTCAAGTGTAGGAATAATCTTGATATCTCTATTTTTTTTTTTAAAATTATAAGTTGCAGTTTGACTACACCAACAATACAATTGAATATGAGGCACTTTTGCAAGGTTTGCAGGCAATAGAAGAAATGAGAATCAAAATTTTGAAAGTTATGGGTGATGTTAAACTTATTATGAAATAAATAAAAGGTCAATACCAGGTAAAAAATGATGTTCTCGGACATTATATGAATAAAGTTTATGATAAAATTTAAATATTTGATGCTTTCTCTATCAGTATAATTCTTAGAGAACATAACTCTAAAGCTAACACTTTGTCAATATCAGCTTCTTTGATGATTCCTCATGTAAATATTAATACGAAAAAATACATGATTGAACTACTATATAGACTAAGTGTTTCATACAATGTAGATAATTGGCAAGTTTTCAATGATGATCAGCAGATCATCTCTTTCCTTAAGAAAATAGATATTTTCAAAATTGTGTACTTTGAAAGTAGTAACTCCTCATATAGATATTTTTTAGTTCAAACATCAAAAGAGGGAATTCCAGATGAACATGATGAATAAGGTGTTATCAAGTTTAAAGGAAATAAAATTTCTAAAGGCTTAGTCTCTTAAGAAAAATTATTTGATAAACATGATAGATTTGTTAAAAGTAAAATACAAAAAGGAAATCTTGATTTTATTGACTATGAAAAAGTAAACATTGGTTTGAAGGAACATCCTAGGTTCATCAATATTGAAAAATGTTTCTCACCTAAAAAGAAACAAAAATTTGTTAGCCTTATTTGTAAATATATTGACATACTTATGTATTCATATGCAAACCTTAAGTTTTTTTGTCTCAAGGAGATGCAACATACAGTTCATCTAAACCCTGATGCAAAACCTTTTAGATAGAAATTGAGACAATACAATCTTAAAATCATAGGAACAATTCTTGTCGAAGTGCAAAAGATGCTTAATGCCTGCATTATTTTCCCTATTGACCATTCAACTTGTGTAGCTAACATAATTCCAGTTCATAAGAAGATTGGTGAGATCAAAATCTGTGTCAATTTCAAAAATCTTAACCAAGCATCCCTCAAAGATAATTATCTGCTACCGGTCATAGATCAAGTTCTCCAAATGATAACAAGTGTTGAAATGCTTTCAATGCTTGATGGCTTCTTAGAATATAATCAGATCAAGATTAATAGGGAAGATCAACATAAAACAGCTTTAACAACACCTTAGGACACTTTTGCATTCAAATGAATGTCATTTGAATTATTTAATACAAGAGCTAATTTTCATAAGGCAATGTATTTGGCATTCAAAGAATTGAAAAATCAAATCATTTTTTAGTTTACCTTGATGACTTGACATTTTTCTTGAAAAAGTGAGCAGATCACTATGCACATTTAAAAAGAGTCTTTGGAAAGTGTCATTTACTTAAAATTTCGCTCAACCCTAAGAAATTTGTCTTTAGAGTGACTCAAGGTAAACTCCTAGGTCATATTGTTTCGAAAGAAGGAATAAGGATTGATCTAGAAAGAGTTTAGGTGATTCAAAAACTTTTTTTGCCTACCAGTAAACTAGGAGTACATTTTTTCTCTGGGAAAGTGAGTTTTTTTAGAAGATTTGTTCCTAATTTTGTTGAGATCACAAGACATATTACAGACATGATGAAAACCTTATTTTAAATGGAACAATGAAGGTAAAGGGGCATTTGAAAAGAGAAAGACTATTATTGTTCGTTCTGATATGTCCTAATTTTAAGAAAAAAATCATTATTTATTACTATGCTTTGGAGTATATTAGCAATATTGATTCAAAAAAATAATGAGGGTATCGAATCCCTAATTATTTTCACGAGTTTTAATCTCACAAATTATGAATTGAAATATTCTCTTGAGGAAAAGCACACTTATGCAGTTGTGAAAATAGTCAAGCAATTCAGATATTATATATTGCATTCACATTATGTGGTAATGGTACCAAGTACAACAGTCAAATCTATTCTGACTCAAAAATAACCTATTTCTAAATGAGGAAATTGGATAACTAAAGTGCAAGAATATGATCTATAAATAAAACTTACAAAACTAGTTCAAGGTGTTAGAACAATTAATGTCTAAGTGGTTATTGTTAACCGTTGGCTGACATTATAAGTAATCAAATAAATAATAATATATTATTTATTTACTCGAGGTTTAAATTTTGAGAAAATAAATAATCTTATTATATTTATTTAATATTTATCAAATGCTTATTAATTGGATTTATTAGGGTGGATGGACCCGTTATTTTCACAACAATCACATCCCCTCATGAATCATTATAAATAGGGTTCTACCCCTATTGTAAAACATATCTATAGAACACAAAAATATTCAAGTATTCTTATGTGTGGCAAATATTTGTTTGAGATAAACTCGTGAGGAATATATTTAAGGAGTGAGATGAAGAAGATTTGATGTATTGGGGTTATTATTGTTTCTCAATATTGAATATCACTTTGCTGGATTTTTTTACCTCTTTGAAGTTTTCTCAGGATAAATATATGTGTAGTGTTTATTGGTCTGGACTCATTATATATTATGCTTTGCTCATTAAATCCCTTCTAGATCCGTAATTATTACATTCATATATATTTTATCTTACTATCAGAGCCACTAGAGAGGATTTTGATCAGCAAGCATATAGAATATTAAATTGATATTTCAATTTATTCAAACCCTGGGCAATTGGATGTCATTGTATGCCCTGATCACTTTAAAAAATGAAAACTTGGGTATCTGTGCATTAATTTTTTTTTGAAAATTTTACTCATTTAGTTTTGTAAATATAAGGACTTGTGCAATTTTTCAAGCCCTAAAAAGCTCTAGATCAGCATATTCAAATTTCTCTCTCCTCCATTAATTTACCTATATGGTCTGAGAGGCTAAAAAAAAATTTTTAGCACCAAATTTTTTTTTGGAACGCTTGTTGGCATTGTGGGAGGATTTTAGGAAGGTTTGTAAATTTTAAAAGCATGAGAAGGCCTCTACCTCCTTAAGTTTTTTTTCTCTCCTCCCAGACCTGCATCATTTTCACCTACAGGGAATATTAAGGTAAATATAAAGTTCTTTCAAATATTTAAAAAATAATTTATTTTTTAATTTTACAAATTTTATTTACCTTTTATTAAATTATTTCACTAAAAAGTTAAAAAATAAGTAACTTGTTTTTACTTTTATTTACATAATAAATAAATATTTATTTATATTTATTTTTAAAAATTTGGATAAAAATAATTAAATATAATATTGTGCATGTAAACTTTTTGAATTCATTCATAGATAAGTTGGCGATTATATTTTTTTTTGGTAAAAGATAAAACTAGTATTCAATTATCATTAGCCTTTTTTTTTATTCTTCTTGTTGACTCTAGTCAAAATTAATTGCAAATTAATTTAATTTGAGTTCTACTTCTTGGATTGTGTGACTTCCCTTTCACATGAAACCCCTCTAACATATCGATTAGTCCTTCTTTTAACACTTAATATAATCTAAACCTAAGCAAGTATAGTCATCTAATCAGTCGATCTTAAAGTTTTAGTATGTTCTAAACGCATTGGAATGTTCCATTTTTTGTTTTGAATATTTTTATTATTATTTTTACACCTTTTTTAATAATTGTCTAGGTGGTCATTGTGAGTGCGACTCTTTCAACACCTAAAATTATGCAATTTTATTTTAATTTTTTGCTTTGGTTAGCATCTAAATTGTATATCTAAATGTAGTTGCATGTTCAATTCACTTTATTTTATAAATATTTCAAAAAAAATCATTTAAAAAGGTTAAATCATAAAATTATTCTTATTTCTAAAGTATTTTGTGACACTTGCTACACCTTGTTTTGTCACAAATTTGTGAATTTTTTTTGCTTTATCAAGCTTTAATTAAACAAAAAATATGTATTTACTTTTTTAAATTTATTTTAATTATAATTATTTTTTAAATTCACACTTAAAAGGTTATTTCTTAAACATTTGGATATTGTTGTGTTTAAAGAGAAGTCATGGCTTTGCCTCATTTTTCCTTAAACAAATCTTAAATGCTTAATGAAAATAATTATAACATTTAGAAAATTCATTTAACGTTGAATTCATGACCCATAAATTATGGAATATTGTCATTGGGGCTAAGAAAGCCCCATCTAGATGACATGTGACCCATGATCTTACCAATGCATTTCAATAGAAATCGTAGGAAGCTATGTCTATCTTGCAGAGTGTTAAGGATGAATTCTTTCTCCACATTGGTAATCAGGAATCTCTTTATGAAGCTTGAAAACTGTTTGAATCTATGCATTGGGGCACTCATCTCTCAAAATTCATTAAGTTCATCTTTGAATTGCTGACAACACCTATGAAGGGTGATAAAAAAAGTTGTGAATTTTCTAAATAAAAATAATAATAAAATATTAAAACTTAGTTAGATGGATGTAATTATAATTTGATTCAATATCAGTTGTTTTATTTTATCACTCAGTTAAATATTAAAATAAAATTTAAAAATTTTATTTCAATTTTGAATTGTAAGTATCAAACTGAGCAAGATATCCTAAACCTTACCAGCTTGTCTGCTCTCCTGATTTAAAAAGAGAAAGTTATGATAAATTTTGCTTCTAAAAAGAATGCTAATCAGGCACTTCTCACTCATAATAATGTTTTTGATAACACTAAAAACTAGAATTATAACCCTAATTTTACTAAAAACAAACATGAGAACAAGAAATATGATAATAAAAATCATACACCTAAATTCAATTAAAATTGCAATATGTGTGGTAAATTTGGTCATAGAAGGGAACCCTGTTATAAAAAAAGATAGAATTAACAATCAATCTTCTAAAAATAAAAAAGAGAAGAAAACTAATCAAAACAAACAGAAGAATCAAAACCCTAATCAAAACAACAATTAGAATCAGAATATTATTGTTTTATATGTTGTTTTATTTACTTCAAATAAAAATGAGTGGATTTTAGATAATGGTGCATCACACTATATGACATTCTTATCTAATATTGTGTATGATTCTAGAGATATCTTAGAAATAATTTACTTAGAAGATAATTCATTTTTAAAAGCAATTAAACATGAAAAAAATTAAATGTTGTTAATGATGTTTTCTACATACCTAAGTTTAAAAATAATTTGTTATCTTGTTCTCAACTTACTAATGATAATTTCATTGTAACATTGCTTAAATATAGTTGATCCATTAAAAATCAATCTGATTCCTTGATTGCTGAAGGTATTTAAAAGAATGGTTTATATATATTCTCTCTTTTTTCTACATGTTTACTTTTATCGCATAATAAGAATGAATTTCAATTATGACATGAAAGATTAGGATATGTTAATTTTTGAATTTTACATGATATGTCTGCAAATAATATTGTTATTAGACTTCCTTATATCCCCTCTCATCATGAAACTTATTAGTATTGCTTACGTGGTAAGCAACATACTAACCTCTTTCACAAGAATCATGATGTAAATTCTTCACATCCTTTAAAATTAATTTATAGTAACGTAAGTCCTTTGGAAGTTACTTCTCTTAATGGTTCATTATATATTATTACATTTATTGATGATTATATTAGAATGATCTGGTCTTATTTTATTAAAAAAAATGATATTTTTTTCTAAATTTAAAAAATTTAAAGATTATGTTGTAAATACATCTAATTTATCTATTAAGAGATTAAGAACTAATAATGATCGTGAATATGTTAGTAAAGAATTTAATTATTTTTGCATTAGTTATAATATTCAAAAGTAACTAACAACTCTTTATTCCCCTCAGCAAAATAGTATTACTAAAAGAGAAAATTATACCATAATAAAAATGACTAGAATAATTTATCAATCTATAAATATTTTTAAGTTCTTATGGGTCTAAGCCATGAACACTATTGTTCATATTCTGAATAGAGTCCCTACCAAAGCCTTGCATATTTTTACCTCTTTAGAAATGCAAACCAAGAAGAAACTTAGTGTGGCTCATCTTAAGATTTTTAGCAGTTTTACTTCTATCTTTATCCCTAAAGTTAAAAGGAAGAAGCTTGACCCCACTTCCTATTCTTTCATTTTTGTAGGATATAGAGGTAAGACAAAAGGTTTAAGAGTGTATGATCCCTCTAAACATCAGATCATTGATAATATAAATATTCTTATTCTTAAAAAAAATTGTGAGCTCTATGTGGATCCTTAGTGTTTTTTATTGATGAACTTTACTCTCATGTTTCTCCTTGTGATGAAACAGATGTCCTTAAAGATGTTAATCCAGTTTTAAATAACTTAGAGTCTAAGGAACCTCTTGAGTTTTATGTCTAATTTAAAAGACTTAAAGAGGTAAAAACCCTAATTCAATCTTTTAATGTTGATAACCTTAATAAATTAATTAGAAGTCAACATTCTTATCATGCTTTTGTGACTATGTATGAATGTGAACCTCAATCCTTTGAGGAAGCCACACAAGATGATAGATGGAATGTTTCTATGCAAGTTGAATTTAATGCCTTAATTAAAAATGAGACTTGAGATCTTATCCCTTCTTCACATAAAAAATATCTTGTCATTTTTAGGTGGCTTTATAAGATCAAATATAATTTAATTGGTAAAATTGACAACTCTAAAGCTAGATTAGTTGCTCATAGATTTATTCAAAAATATAGGATTGATTGTGTTGAAATCTTTACTTATATTATAAAAATGAGTACTGTTAGAATTATTATTGCTCTTGTAGCCTAAAATAATTAGGTTATCCACCAAATAAATGTCAAGAATACATTTCTAAATAGTGATTTAGAAGAAGAAATCTATATGACTCAGTGTAAAAGTTTCACTGATCCTAACAAAGAACTTATGTATGTAAAAAAAATCTTTGTATGATTTAAAATAAGCTCTTCGAGCTTGGTATTTTAAAATTATTTCTTTTTTCAAAGAATTGATTTTTTCTAACTGCTATTTAGATAATGATCTATTTGTTAAAATTGAAAATGGTCATTTGATTCTGATTGTATTATATGTTGACAATTTATTAATTACTAATGATTTAACTAATTTAATTCATAAATATAAAGATAAACTAATTCAAATGTTGAAATGACTTATTTAGTCATTCTACACTATTTTTTTAAGAATGACTATATTTCAAGAAAAAATTTAATTGTTGTATCACAATTTCATTATGCATATAATCTTTTTGTTAAGTTTAACATGTTTGATTGTAAATCTACTACTTCTCCTATTGAAGTTGGTATTAAACTTGATCCTAAATCTACATGTGAAAAAACTAACCTAATTTTGTATAGACAGTTTATTGAAAGTTTGATTTATCTAACCATTACTAGGCCAAATATTTTATATGTTATTAGTGTTGCTTCTAGATTTATGCAAGATCTATATTTAGATCATTATAAATTAGTTAAACATTCTTTTTATATCAAAAGAACTATTAATTGTGGTTTCTTTTATTCTTCCATTGATAATATTAGGTTATATGGTTATGATGATGCTGACCATGCTGGTGATACTTTAGATCACAAATTTACTTTTGAATATGTGTTTAAGTTTGGTGTAGGTGCTATCACTTAGAGAAGAAAGAAGCAACCTACTATCTCTCTCTTTTAAAGAAGTTGAGTACAAAAGTGCATTGGAAGCTGTTAAAGAAGACATGTGGCTATGAATGTTATTGAGAAAACTTCATTTGGATGTTTTTCAGAGTACCATCAGTCATTATGATAATTAAATTTGTATAGCTCTGATGAAAAATTTAGTGTGGTATCAAAGAATTAAACATATTGAAGTTCATGTACATTTCATCCAAGAGAAAGTCCTTAATGGTGATATTAATCTATAATTTTGTTATATGGATGAACAAATGAAAGATATATTTATAAAACTATTTGATGCTACCAATTTTTGTTAGTTTCGTGTAATGCTAAACCTCTTGAAGTTATCATTGAAGAGGAGTGTGCATGACAATGGCATTTCCTAATGCCCATGTGTTTCTTCTTCTTCTCTATACTTCTCATTTGTAAAACATTGCAAAAACTATGTTAAAGTTATTTGATTTAAGTAAACTTTATGTGAAAGTTTTACTTATGCACCCTAATACATTTAAAAGCATAATTTGTAATGGAGGTCCTTATGTTATAAAAAGTTTCAAATATTCTTAGTGATTATTCATGAGAAACAATGAGATGTAATCTCACAATCATGCTAGCTTAAATTTATTTTTAATTAGTTTATGAATTATAATTCCTTTTATTTCAAAAAGTGTCTTTTGACATGATGAAGGTTTTTAAATCTTTCAAATTTTTTACATAGTATAAATCATTTATGGTGATTATGACTTTTATCCCCACTTAGCATTAAGGGGGAGTGTTAAAACAATTAATGTCTAAGTGGTTATTGTTAACCCTTGACTTACATTGGTAAGTAATTAAATAAATAATAATATATTATTTATTTACACGAGGTGTAAACTATGAGAAAATAAATAATTTTATTATAGTTATTTAATATTTACTAAATATTTATTAATTGGATTTATCAGGATGGATGGACCCATTATTTTCACAACAATCACATCCCTTCGTGAGTCACTATAAATAAGATTTTACTTTTATTGTAAAACATATCTATAAAACACAAAAATATTCAAGTATTCTTATGTGTGGCAAATACTTGTCTAAGACAAACTTGTTGAAAATTTATTTTAGAAGTGAGATAAAGAAGATTTGATGTATTGGAGTTATTATTGTTTCTCAATATTGAATATCACTTTACTAAAAAAAAATTTACCTCTTTGAATTTTTTCCAGGATAAATACATGTGTAGTGTTTATTAATATGGGTTCATTATATATTATGCTTTGCTCATTAAATCTCTTCTAGATCCGTAATTATTATATTTATATATTTTTTATTACAAGGGAAAGGACTATGTCAACTCATGACAGAACAAAGAGATATTCAATCAGAATCTTCAACAGTTTTAAGTGAAAAAGATGATTAAGAGCTTTTTTTGGTATTGTTTGTTAATTTTATCGATGATTAGTTTTCTGACATTACTTTTTACTTGACATACAAATAATGGCCTTCATACTTGGATGTTAAACAACATAGAACAGTCAAACTACAAGTTAATAAGTATGTTATATGAGATGACAATCTTTTCAAGAAAAGCATTAATGGCTTTTTCTTAAGGTGCATGGATAGAGAACAGTATAAATAATTATTGCAAGATTTTTATGATCAGGCTTGTAGAGGGCACTTTTCTATCAGAGTAACAACATATAAAATTCTCAGAGCCCATTGTTATTGGCCAACTCTTTTCAAAGATTCATACATATGGGTAAAAAAGTGTGAGACGTGTCAGTAGTTTGAAGGTAAGCCCAAGTTAGCAGCACTATCTATTTAACCTATAATAGTTGAAGAGCCTTTTCAATAATATGGACCGGATTTCATTAGGACATTGAACCCTCATTCAAGTGCAGGTCATACTCATATTCTTATAATGATAGATTACTTCATTGAGTGGGTAAAAGAGATTCATGTAAAATAAACAACTTCAAAATTCGTTTGCAACTTTATCAAGGAAAATATTTTAGTACGATATAGAATTTCAAAGAAAAAATTTACAGATAATGCCTCTAACTTTTCTTCTTTAGATATGATTGCATTTTGTTATGGATATGGCATTTCTTTATCTAATTCCTCGAACTGTCATCTACAAGGTAATGGTCAAGCCGAATCAAGTAAAAAAATTGTTCATAATCATGCACAAGGTAGTAGATGAGAATCAAAAAAAATTGACATAAAAAGGTATATAATTCTCTTTGAACAAATCGTATAACTCTAAAAAAGAATATTTATATGTCTCCATTCCAATTATTATATAGAATAGATGTTGTGATTCCTATAACTCTTGAGTTACCTACCCTACAATTATCTAGAATAGTTAAAAATCCAAATTTTAGAAGTTCATTGGATAAAAAAATCTTCTATCTACAATAACTAAAAGAAAAAATGGTATAGATAGTTGATAGGATCACAGAACATCAGGCTCGTATCAAAGTTATTTTTAACAAAAAAGATAAGAAAAAATAATTTCAAATAGGAAATTTGGTTTTATTTTGGAATAGTTACATAAAACCAAAAGGGAGTCACAAGAAGTTTGATTTAATTTGGATGGGGCCATTCAAGATCAAACACTTTTATGGTAACAACAATTTTTAGCTAGCGTATTGTGATGGAACTCATCTTCCATTTCCCTTCAGTGGGTAATATTTAAAACATTATTTCTAATAAGAACCAGGTGGCCCTCTTCTATACATATGTAAATATAATTTTGGATGTATTTCTTTCATGTTCTTTACTTTGGTATGCACATTATTTTTCAATAAAGGCAACAATCTATCTATTGTTCCTCTTTCTTCGTGTTTTGGTCTTTCATACACTTTTGTTGTCATGATCTTTATCTGGGAACATCATGGGCAATCTCAAGTTTTACAAGAGTTACAAATAGAACAAATTTTTCATAAATCTCTTCAAATGAACAAGATGATCTGGTTTGATAGCATATGTTTATTTCTCATATGATTGAGATAGGTGAACTGGCTATCAGTTAGTCAGATTAAGGCATGAAATTTTTTAAGTAAATAAAATATCTAGCTTAAAAATGCATGTTCATTTCTTATACAATTGAGATAGATAAATTGGCTATACGTTAGTCAGATCTGGATATACAAGTGTAAGAAAAGCACTTTTCTCTTCACATTTTAGTTTATGTAAAAATGCATAACTAAAAATACCCTAGTACAAACTATTATTTTTTAATATGTGAAATCATCTATTAGACTGAGTACCTAACCCTTGCATACACTATCTTTGACATGTGAGAGCTTTTTAATGGCTTAAGGATCCATCCCTTTCTCAAATATCAAAAATTCAAAGATTTTTTAAATCCATCAAAGTTGTTGAAGATTTTGTTATCTAATGGATAAATCGCCGAACTACAAAACCAAAGAATTCAAATTTTTTCCATTCTTTGCAGTGCAAAATCTCAATCAGAGATTGTCGTTATTACATATTTTTAAAATAGTGAAAAATTAGTAGAAAATTAATTTTTAAATAAACAGCTAAAAAAATTTAATTTTCACCCAAAAATGTCAAAATCTTGAAAAAATCAAAAAAATTATTTAATTACTCAAATTATGATTAATTAAAAATTTACAGCGTTTCTATTTTCATCCCAAATTGTTTAAAAACACTTTTAAACCCTTTGTTCAAAAAATCACTAGCATTCCTTGTAATTTACAAAAATCATTTTGTTTTTTATGAGTTGCATAAACACGCTTTTTTTTTCATAAATTGTGTAAATTACAAAAACTTTTTTGGTCTTTGTGTAATTTGCAAATTTTTTTCGACTTTAGTGCAATTTGCAATATCATTTTGAGTTTTCATGCAATTTGTAAAAAAAAAAAAATGGTTCTCGTGTAAATTGCAAAAATATTTTTTATTCTTGTACAAATTGTGAAAAAGTTTTTTATTTCTATTGTATTTGTAAAAATATTTTTAAACTTTATGTAATTTGCAAAAATATTTTAATTTTCTCTTTTTCATGCAACTTAAAGTCACGCTTCCTTTAATTATGCAAATGCAAATTACATTTTTAAAAGTTGTGTTAATGCAAACTTCCAAATTGTATTTTTCTCATGAAAATTTATCGTAAATTGAAACTTATTTTCAAACCTGCATGCAAACTCATAAATATTTCTGTCAATCATGTTAATACCATTGCTTCTTTGAGTAGTTTTAAAAATAAGTTTGTCTTTCTTCCAAGTTTATCTTTTCAATTTGCATGTTAAATTTGACAATTTTTAAACATTTTAAAAATTGATTTTTCATCTGTGTTTTAGCCAACGACCACCAGAAGTAAATTTTCTCGAATTCACCGAAGAGAAGCAGAATAAAAAATTGGAAATATTTTTTTATGTGAATTTAGGAAGAATTTTGAAAATCTTTTTCAAGACATAGCTAAGTACTACATCAAGTTTTCTCCTGAAGGACCCAAAGAAGAAGAGCAAATAGTGCATTTTGGTGAATATTTTATGGTTTTCTCTACCAATAAAAGCACCATTTTGGTTGTATGAACACCAAAGGGAAGCAAAATTAATTTTTTGTTTTTTCTCCTCAGCCATATAGGACATGCAATTTCCAGAAGTCATTTTTTTAATTATTTTTTCTTTTCCCCTAACTATACAACCAATAGTGTCGTTCAATTCGACAATTATTTCTTTGTTTTTCTTGCATTCAAAGGATAGTTTATGGGTCGTACGACCTCCCAAAAGTTCAGTCTTTGTTAAAAAAGTTATTTTTACTCACAACCATGCTAAGTCAAACTACCTATTTGTGAGTAGCTTGGGTCAAATTTTTCAAAAAAAAATGTTTTTCTCCTCTAAACCCAAATCATACAACTCAGTTTTAGTAGATTTTGGTCAAACTTTTAAAAACATTTTTTTAATTCTTCCTCCACCAAGTCATACAGTTACATGTGTGGATAGATTTAAGCAAGTTTCTTCAAAAACCTTTTCATTTTCCCTCAGCACCCAACCGTACGACTATCATACGGTAGGTTGTACGCCTAGTTGGGAAAGAGCAGAGAAAATAAAAAATTAGAAAGTTTGAGTGGAATAGAAAATAGTAAAAAAAAATTACTAAGTGGAAAAACAAGAGAAAATTATTGAGTGAAGGAAAATAAAAAATAATAGAAGTTGACGAGAAAAGCTAAAAATAAAAGGAAAAAATGAATGTACAGATTTTCGCATGATAATTATCATTTTGAAAAATTTATAAATCTTCAATTTGCATGTTTTTGAATTGATGCATTTTTAGCTTTGAGGAGGACGTTGAAAAGGTTGATGAGATTTCTTGGTAAATTTTTGGTTTTTTCGAACTGGTAAAAAATTGGGAATAAAATTGGCAGTGGTGAAATTTAATCATTTTGGTTCATTACATGATCATGAATTTCCTCAACATTGAGCAGTGATTTTTTCTTTTAAATATTTTTTGCAGGATTTTTAAAATTTTAAAAAATTTAAAAAATTACAAGGAACAAGGGAATAGCTCAAAAATTGAAAAGTAAATTATTTCTATAATTTATTCTATTCATTTTTGTTGGCCAAAAAAGTTTGTAATAAGCTACACAGAGGAATTTTAATTGGTGTATTTGTAAGCAGCAAATTTGGTCAAAGAGAAATTGGAATTCATACAAGGAGCATTAAAAATAAGTCTAAACAATTTGTACAATCAATTTGTGAGTACCTACCTTGATTTACATTTCTGTCATTTTTTGTAAATCAATAATTTTTTGCAAATTTTTTAATTTGTCAATTTATTTTCAAATTGATGTCATCTCATACTCTAGAAAAAGAGATTTTAAGTAAAGGCAAAGAAATCGAGAAGTACCAATTTCAAGGTGTGATGTTTCCTTTGTCACTAGAGTCTAACATTAAAAATATCAGTGACATAGATCTAGGCCACATCAACTTCAATGATTTTTAAGAAAGAATGAATGCAGTACATAAGACGGATTTTGGTAAAAGTATTTGTGACAATGGTTTGGCATAGGTGGCAGTGTTCCCAATGTCATTATAGTCTCATGAGTTAGTTTTGATTGTGGAAAATAATTATAACTTAGAGACACAAAAGGTAAGAAATCCTTGGGGGGAGTTGGTAGTAATTTTTTCTCCTGAGCAAATTGACAACATTTTTTTCCTTCCAGATTGTGAATACTTTGTGCTTCTAACCCCTGAGTCTTCCCAAATATTTTGGGATGACAATTTTATAGCATGTTATAAACAAATCAATAAATCTTGGTTGACTAAGTTGAAGCATTCCTCCATTCGATTTTTAAAAAAAATTACAAGATCAGATTTCAAAGATGAGATAACTGGCATTATCACATTATTCCATAGGATAATGGTAAATAAAATAACCAATAATTTTTAAACATATCTGTAAATATTCATTTAAATCATGTATATAAATAAGCAATATATCAATTGGGAAGAGTTGATCAGTGATGTCATTCACAATCAATTCATGGAGGTAACGGACACGTCAAAATTTTATGACTTCATACTTTGTTTTTGTTGTATCAAGTCGAAGGTATTTTGATGAATTACATACAGTGGGTGATTTTGGAAAAGTAATGGTGTATGACTTCTACTTCCAGCTAACATTGAAGGAAAATGGTCATCACTTCAAAATAATTATTGATTGATTTCATCATTTCATCATCTAGTTGTTTGAAAAGAAACTCTTCAACACAAGAATATCAGTTGCAGCCACTACAAAAATATCAAAGTGGGGAGCTTGGTTTATATAGTTCTCAACATTTAGTTATTTGAGAATTAGTGGTTTTGAATTATCTCCTTACATGCTCCCATGATATGTCAACAATAAATGAGAATTAATAGAATTGGTGAGATAACTTGTTGAAACACATAAGTTCTTAATAAGCCAATACAAAATTAGGATCAAGTTTCCAATCTCTATTGGTAGTTATACTTACCCTTCACTAGTGAAGGCCAAGATAGTTGAGCAATACATGTCTCACTATAACTTCAGGGCATTTGAAGGTAGGTATTCATTTGAAAATAAGGACCTAATTGAACACAATCTTGGATCTTCATTTCCACATGTTCCATATTTTGGAGACTATTGGATGGATTATGATGATGAGAAAGTAGTGATAATCAAAGACTATTCACGGTTTACTATGAGATACATAGTCAAATTTGTCATAATGACAGTGCCAAAATAGTTGGTAGATGATGAGGTCACATTAGACCACATTTTTGAAAGAAAGGGCATCACAACAAATCCATTACCTATAATACATTGGGACAAAAGGGAATTTACTTCTCTCAAAAGTAGCACATAGGTTGTACTTGACAGAACTCTAAAATGGTTAAAAGGCAAGGTAGTTGATGTTGTGAATATTAATTTATATATACCTCTTTGGGAAGATGAATTTGTTAGCTTATATAAGTAGTAAGATGAGCCAGAAAAGATAGATAAGGCAAAACCTAGTGGAAAACCTCCCATGATAGAAGAGGTGTGTGAACCTGAAGCTACTCAAGAAGATGTTTAACCATGAAAGACTATCAAGATGAAAATAAAAATCTTTGGTGAAAATGTTTCTTCTTCTCTTAAAATTTCAATTATTTAAGAGGTTCCAGTTGATAGCTTTCCATTCTCTCAAGAATTGGTAGAGAACATAACTCAACAATTCTTAGCTTCAAATGATACAATGTTCCTTATGTATTTTAATTTCCCATTGTAAGAGGTTACTCCTATCTCTTCATCTTCTCCCTTAAATCATGATTTTCTCATTACTCCTCCAATAATTCCTCTTGAAACAATTAATACACAAGAGCAAATTGAAACATCTTTTCAAGGTATCCCAATTAAGAAAACACCTTATTTAACTTTATCCAGGATAGACCTATTTCAATTTATGTCCCATTACCTTCCTCAAGCATGACAACTTTAGGTTTGTTGTCTACATTAGTGAAAAGAATGAGAAAAATTGTTAACCTGAAGAGATGGATTTTGGAACCTTTATAGCTTCTTTATCAAAGAGGTCAAAGAAGGCAACAACATTTTTGCGAATGGTGACAGATGAAAAAGGAGAAAAATATTCAAAAGTGGTCATTCTTATAGTTAAAATAGATAAATCAAAAACTAGGGTTGAAGACTACCATGTGTCTAGGGTTCATTTGGGAAAATCAACCAAAAAAGGGATGAAAAGAGATGTTCAACTGGCAATTGGCACCATCTTTGAAAAAATAGACAAAGACAAAACAAAGAAATATGAACTGAAAGAAAAGGTGGAATAATGGAACTCAATAATATAAACATTGATTGGGCCAGTTCAACCAGCCATCACTTCATCGAGTCTTCATGCCATGACATTGAAAAGAGTGAGAGAAGTGGCCCAAATGGGTAATGTAGTGAAAGACTAGATTGAAAAATTTGTAGATCAAGGGGCCTCCACAATTCTCATAGTAGTGATGATTTTCTATGAAATTCAATCATAATATGAATAATTAGTAATAAATTAAAATAGATACACTCAAGAGAAATAATATTTGGAGGAACTCATGCCTGGGTTGATTGAATTCTCGAATTTTCCTTATGTTGATCTTGTTTTAAAATGGGTAATTAAAAAAAGATGAAATTGTCCATTAGATTGAATTTATTTGGACCACCAAACTTAGAATATAGTCCCTTCAAGAATGTGTTCAGAAATTTAGTATTGAAAGGTCACTTGGAAGTGACACAATGATGGAAATCAACATTGAAGTCAAGAAGTTAGATTGTCATTTTGTCAATGACAAGGATCAAGAGGGAAATATGAATTTAATTGAGACCATAATTAGAGAATTCATAACATTGCCACTACATCTACATTTGGTTATGAAAAAATTCATCAGTTGTCCAAGTGCCAAGTAAATGTGGAAAATTTGGATATGAAAAAACCAATCTTCAAGGCAAGGTTAAGGAAATGAAAGAGTTGGATTACTCAGTAGACATTGCCTATAGGTACATGGATGGACCAGATGAAGATTTGATCAAGGTAATTCTCCAATGATTTGATGACTTCTTGAAATAATTGTCAATATAACAGCAAGAAGAATGAAGAATTACTTTCAGTGTTCTTGCATTCTCTTCTCTTGTTTCTTTGTACCTAGCTTGTGTTATTACACTTTTTTCCCCTTGAAAATGTGCATTGTATTTTTTCAAATTGTCTTTGAAATTTTTCCAACTTGCTTTTTCAAGTTATGTAAGTTGATGATGTGATTTTTCAAGTAAAGCAAAAACCCCAATTGTTTTCTCAAGTGGTGTTAATTGCTTAAAAAGGTTTTGCACCATTTCAAAATTGTAATTTTTCATTAGTGTTTTAGCACTTCTGTATAAAGGCAAAATAGGTAGTTTTTCACCATAACCACCCATTTTAGCCTATAAATACAAGTTATGTCTTTATAATAAAGGTTCAAAATAGATAGAATTTTTGGCAAAGCATTGTAAAAGGAAATTGCGCTTTCTACTCTTTAGAATCAATACAAGAAAGGTTTTTTCTAAAGTTTACGTTAGTTATATCTTTTGAATTATGTATTTTGCTTAATTAATTATGTATGATTTTCATTACCATTTTTATAAATTTCAAACTGTTGACAATAGGAGATAAAATTACAAAGTTTCTATATAGAGTTGTAATTTACATTTCCAACACATGTGAAAATCTTGATGGGAATAGAGGTATTTTCTTTTTTTTTATGTTAGAAAATACAAAAGGTTATTAGTTTATATTATCAGAGTCAAATAGTCTTTTTGTGTATTTTTCATATCCTTAAGGATATGATTATGTATTTTTGACCCTTTGAATGAGAGAGATTTTCCTCTTTTTAAAGTCAATTTTCTCTCAACACCTTCATTTAGTCTTAGGTTTCTAACTTGACGAGTTTGTTGCACAGATAATTTATCCCTTATCTCTCTCCTATACATATTCCTTTCTCAAAACTCTTTTTTGTAATTTTAGGTTAAAAGTACTACCCAAGATTTATATACCATTGTTTGTAAATATTTCTTACTTTCCTATTTTGGCTTTCAATAAAGGTAGCTCCACCCACTAATAAGAGAGGGACTTTGTTCCCCACACTATTGGTGCAAAGTCACTGATTTATCCTCTTAAAAAAAATTTATGCCAATAATTTATGGCACCTATTGTGAGGCGCACTTTTCTAAATTTTATGATAACCATATTGTACTAGTCCACATGACTCTACCATCATCTCAAGGACCACTCTAATATCCTGAGTTAGACTTAGAATAGTCTACTCAGTTAGATATCGTGTTAAACCTCAGACAATTTTTTTAGAATTTTGACAAAATCTCCATAACTCATTTTCAAGTTATCCTAGTTATTCTAAATCAAGAGAAAGAATCCATGCATGAAGAGAAGCTCGTAGAGTTCATCTAGTAGCCTAGAATCAGTAAACTCACATATGACCATTTCAGACCTTCAGAATCTATATTGTCAACCTGGTTTGAATTGGGATAAAGCCTCAAAGGAATATCTAGTTTTGATCTTTTGACTATTTGCTTTTGACAATAGAACAAACAACACTCAATTCGATAATGTTAGGTAGAACTAGATATAGAATAAAGACATGTTATCATTGCTTAGAGAAATTTTGAGATTACTTCAAGAAGACAAATGAGGAGACAGACACAAAGAGAAGTTCAAATAGTTAATCAAAGACTTTATGCAACTAGAGTTCTTCTCATGACCATTCAGATGCCTTAATCTCCAGTTTTTCAACCTAACCTTGATTGGATAGTGTAAACTCAAGAGTATATTTTATCAAATTTGAGAACTTTCAATTGGGATAATACAATGAGTTCTTCAAATTTTCATAGAGCAATTAAAATCTTGGAAGAAGAAGAATATTGAGTAGTTTTAGCACAAAGAATAGAAGCATTGGCTACATGTAGAATACGAAAAATAAGGTCAGATAAAAGAGATTTTCAACTTCAACTTTCACCTCAATGTCAGTAATTTCATTCCAAACTGACAAACAAGAGATTCATTAGGGCTATTAAGTCAAAAGGTGAAGTTGACCTTTTTTTATCAATTATAGCTTAAATTAGAGTCCTGAACATTAGAGAAAGGTCAAAATAATAACTCATCTTCCCTCAACCTCTAAGAAAAACAAACAACTTAAAAAAGAAACTTTGACAAGTTGAGATCTTGTCTTATCAAAAACTGTTATTCTCCTAGAAGTAATTTTTTAAATTATTGCATTACCATGGAGAAATGTGATTGGTCTATTATCTCTTAGATAATTACATGACCTTCCAAAAGGGTCAAGAAAGAACTTTCCAAGATTTCATGGAGATGGAAAACAACATCCAGAAGAACACATTGTAGTATTCAATGTTACATGTGGTATTTTAGGTGTCAAGCATGAAGATGGTGTCATCAGGTTATTTGTTGAAAAACTACATGATGGGGTTGTAAACTAGTTTTATCATCTTACTTCAATATCTATTACTAATTAGAATATCATGAAAACTAAAATTGAGAACAAATTTAAACCAGTCAAAGATGCCCATGCTTGATTGTTCATCTTACACAAATAAAAAAAGATGTATATGAGCTAGTGAGAGAGTTTATCTCCAAATTCAATAGGTTGTTAAATAAGATACCAGCTAATACATGAACTATAGATGAAAATAAAAATATTTTTTATCAACTCTCATTTGGCTAAAGTAAGTTATCATTTGAGAAGAGCAAGGGTAGTAGATTTGGAAGCATCTGAAAAATTAACTATCGACATTGAAGATGACATGATCATGTCTAAAAAACTCAAAAAAGAGCCTTTAAAGAATAAGGCTCAAATTTTAGGATAATCTTCAACAAAACAAATCTTGTATAAAATGGCTAATGTTATAACAACTCTCAAAAATAAAATACCTTAGAATGACATTGCATCTCCATACCAAGATATTCCAAAAAAGAATTATGTTCTTTTTCAAAGAGATTGTCTTAGATTGTAAGTTCCTCAACTGAAGCTCACACTTGAGGCTCCTCCTCAGCAAAACACTAATGCACTAGTGAACATAGTCTTAGAAACAAAATAAATATTTGGATACAAAGAAGTTGAAGAAGAAAATGAATTATAAAATCTAGAACTTCATGAATGTGAAATTAAATAACCTGGTGGCGACTCTATAAACACGTACTTGAAATATAATTCAGATGAAGATGACTATGAAGATAGTGTTAGGGATATGAATAGTCAATCTTTTATAGTTTTCAATAGAACTCAAAATTGATTCATAGGAGAAAATTGTAAAGGTTATCCTCTCATGAAGAACTACCCCACAAGTGCAAACAAAAAGGAATCAACCACTAATACGTAGTTCATTTAATGTTAATGTTTCTCAACCTATTGAGATCCCTTCTATCAATTTACCATCTTTTGATAAAATTAATCATGTCAACAAAACTAAGATTCATATGTCATAAGCTGAATACTTGAGAGCATATCTAGAGTAGTTGGATAGGTTAGTTGATTTCATCAAAGGCAAAAATCCAAATGTTAAAAAGGTCAATTTTAAAGGAATTTTAACTAACATTGTTGCTTCCAATTCAATCAACTCTATGGTTGTAGCCACTTACAAATCCAACAAAGTTGACCCTTTCCATATTTCCCTATTCCTTAAGAGATGCAAAGTCAGTAATTGTATAAATTTAGCAATTTTATTATTGATACATGAGCCTCAGATAATGTCATGTCTGTCAAAGTTGCTCATGCTCTTAGCCTAACTTGTACTAAGACCTTTAGGAATTATTATTTCATGGAGGTGAAACAAGTTCCTCTTATTAGATAAATTAAATATGCACAAGTGGGTTTGACATCTTTTCCCATAAATCAAATCAAAATCAATATTTTGGTTATGGATATTCTAGCAACATGTGACATTCTTTTAGGTAGAAACTTTTGCAAAGAATTAGGAGGCAAAATCCAACTAAATTTATCACATCTTATGATTCTGGTCAAAGGATCCAAATAACATCTTGATCCTGAATTGAAAATGAAATACACAATCAAAAAGGTTGATGATCTTAAAGCTGATATTTTGTATAAAGATGCTAGAATTGGTAACTATCTTTTAGTGATAGAGAAAGATGTAGATTTACTAAAAATCATGCAATTAGATTTCAATGACGTTTAGATTATGGATTTTTATGGTTGTTGTTGGTTAATATGTTCATGGATAAGAGTAATATTGATCTCTCAATATAAGGAAATTTTTCATTTTTCTTATAAGTTGCAGTTTGACTGCACCAAAAATATAGTTGAATATGAGGCACTTTTACAAAGTTTGCAAGGAGCAGAAGAGATGGGAATCAATAATTTGAAAGTTTTTGGTGATGTTTAACTTTATGTGAAACAAGTAAAAAGTCAATACCAAGTGAAAAATGATCATCTAAGTTATTATAGGAATAAAATCTAGAATAGCATTGAAATCTTTGATGCTTTTTCTATCAATACAATTCCTAGAGAACATAACTCTAAAGTTGACACTCTGGTAGTATCAACTTTTTTGATGATTTCCCATGTAGATATTAATACAAAAAAATACATGATCAAATTAATATACAGAACAAGCATTCTAGACAATGCAAATAATTGGAAAGTTTTTAATGATGATCAATAGATCATCTTTTTCCTTAAGAATACAGACATTTTTAGAAATTTGTACATTGAATGCAGTGACTCCTCGTACAAATAGTTTTTAGTTTATAAGTCAAAAGATGGAATCACAAATGAACATGATGAAAAAAATGTTATCAAGTTGAAAAAAAACAAATTTCCTAAAGGCCTGGTCTCTTTAAAAAAATTGTTTGATAAATATGATAGATTTGTTAAAACTAAAATGCATAAAGGAAATCTTGATTCCGTCGACTATGAAAAAGTAAACATTTTGGAGGAACATCTTAGGTTCATCAATATTGTAAAATGTTGCTCTCCTAAATAAAAATAGATGTTTGTTAGTCTTTTTCATTAATTTACTTGTATACATCCAATTTCTATCACTATTGTGCTAAAATTATCAGTCTAAGAAATATTCTATGACAATGCACAATCTGGGCCAAAATCATAAAAAAATACTAAATAGTTTGAACTTGTCACGTACAGGTGTCAATTTAGGGTAATATATCCCTAAACGGGGCAATGCATTTTATGTGATTATTATCTTTTCTCAAATCACTTTGAGTCAAATTATGACCACATAAAATGATGCTTTGGATCATTGAATTCTTCTAATTTGGTAGCACACATTACATGCATGTGTCATTTCGCATCTATAATGCTCTAATTGGGGTATTTTTCCATGTGCAATTGACACCTTTGATTCTACTCTAGTCAAATTATGAGTCATTAAAATGACATTTTTGACTAAGTTGATTAAGCGTGCAATAGATTTTCAAATAATTACAAAAAATTAATCAAAGTCACTTAAGCAAATTAAATCAAATCAAGAGTCTAAGTGAAAATTTCATAGAAGTTATTGAAAATATATTTATTGGAAATTCATCACTCAAATATGCATCATCCCATGACATCATCAATGCGGTGGCATCCATAAGTCATTAATGAAACAAATATCAGGATTAAGCCTTCCTAAGCCTCACTAATACCATATTCTTCCAATTATTTATGGATTGTCCCTTTAAAATTTAATTGATCCATGGCCACACATCTTGATCTCAAGATGAACAGTCATGGTTGATTCTAAACAATCTTGAAAAGCTATAAATAAGTAAGTCAAGACCACCATTTTTAGTATTTAGATATACAAACTTACTATGTAGAAATTACTATAGAAAAGATTCATTAATTTGCACAAATCAAACAAATTTTGTGAGCCTAAGCCATTGGTGCACTAAGAAATGATGGAGGAGCATACTACTCATCATTGACAAAGAATTGGAGCACCAAATACAAGGAAAAACATGTTTTTTGGTCACTCTTATAAGGAGGGATGTTATTTGGAAGGTTTGGTAGTATTTCTTCTTCAAATAGCTCTTAAAATTCATTAGCAACATGCCATGAGGGAGTGGGATTTATTTTTTATTGTCTATATGCTTCTTCATAGATATTTTTTTGACTAATGTATCTTGTAATCTAACTCTATAATATTGACATACTTGCATATTCATACATAGACCTTAAGTATTTTCATCCCAAGGAGATGCAACATAAATTTCATCTAAAGCCTGATGTAAAACCTTTTAGACAAAAATTGAGACACTACAATCCTAAAATCATAGGAGCAATTCTTGTCGAAGTGCAAAAGATGCTTGATACCTATATTATTTTCTCTATTCACCATTCAACTTGGGTAGTTAATATAGTACCAGTTCATAAGAAGAATGGTGAGATCAAAATCTAAGTCATTTTCATAAATCTTAACCAAACATCCCTCAAAGATAATTTTCTACTACGAGTCATAGATCAAGTCTTCCAAGTGATAACAGGCATTGAAATCTTTTTAATGATTGATGGTTTCTCAGGATATAATTAGATCGAGGTTAATAGTGAAGATCAACATAAAATAGCTTTCACAACACCTTGGGGTACTTTTGCATACAGATGAATTCCATTCATATTGATTAATGCAAGAGCTAATTTTTAAAGGGAAATGGATTTAGCATTCATAGAATTGAAAAATGAAATCATTATATTGTATTTTGATGACCTAATAGTTTTCTCAAAAAAATCGAGAAGATCACTATGTGCATTTAGAAAGAGTCTTTGAAAAGTGTCGTTTACATGGAATTTATCTCAACCCTAAGAAATCTATCTTTAGAGTGACTGAGGGTAAACTCCTAGGTCATATTGTTTCAAAAGAAGAAATAAAGATTGATCTAGAAAGAGTTTAGGTGATTAAAAAACTTTATTTGCCTACCAGTAAACCAAGAGTACATTCTTTCTTTAGAAAAGTAAACTTTTTGAGAAGCTTTGTTCCTGATTTTGTTGAGCTCATAAGACATATTACAAACATGATGAAAGGAAAACCTTCTTTCAAATGTAACAATGAAGGTAAAGAGGCATTTGAAAAGATAAACACTGCTATTGCTCATGCTCTGACATTGGTATGTCCTAATTTTAATAAAAAATTCATTATTTATTACTATGTTTTGGAGCATACACTCTCAAAAATATTGATTCAGAAAAATGAGGGTATCAAATCTCTAATTTCCTTCATGAGTTATAATCTCACAGATTATGAATTGAAGTATTCTCTTGAGGAAAAGCACACTTATATATTCTTGAAAGCAATCAAGCAACTTAGATATTACATATTGCATTTGCATTATATGGTAATGGCACCAAGTACATCAATCAAATCTATTCCGACTCAACAAGAACCTAGTTTTAAACGAGGGAATTAGATAACTAAAGTGCAAGAATATGATCTAGAAACAAAACCTACAAAACTAGTTCAAGGAAAATGACTATGTCAACTCATGACAAAATAAAGAGATATTTAATTAGAATCTTTGACAGTTTTAGGTGAACAAGATGATCAAGAGCTTCCTTTTGTATTATTTGTTGATTTTATTGATGAATAGTTTTATGACATTGTTTTCTACCTAACATATAGAGAATGTCCTTCACACTTGGATTGTAAACAACACATAATGGTTAAATTAAAGGCTAATTAGTATGTTATATGGGATAGCACCCTTTTCAAGAAAAGCATTGATGGATTTTTCTTAAAGTGCATGGATAAGGAACAACAACAAAAATTATTGTGATATTTTCATGATCAAGCTTGTGAAGGGAACTTTTCTACCAAAGTAACAACATATAAAAGTCTTAGATCCCATTGTTATTGGCCAAATATTTTCAAATATTCATACGAATGGGTGGGAAAGTGTGAGGCATATCAACAGTTTGAAGGTAAGCCTAGGTTAGCAGCACTTCCCTTCAACCTATAAAAGTTGAAGAGCATTTTTAGCAATGGTGACTAGATTTCATTAGGACATTGAACCCTTATTTGAGCACAGCTCATACTCATGTCCTCAAAGTGACAGATTACTTCACTAAGTGGGTAGAAGATATTCATGTAAAACAAACAACTTCAAAAGTCATTTGTAACTTCATCAAGGAAAATATTTTGGTACAATATAAAATTCCAAAAAAAATTATTACAAATAATGCCTCTAACTTCTCCTCTTCAGAGATGATTGCATTTTGCTATGGATATGGCATTTCTCTATCTCATTCATCAAACTATCATATGCAAGGTAATGGTCAGGCTGGATCAAGCAATAAAAATTTATTTATAATCATGCGCAAGGTAGTAGATGAAAATAATAAAAAATTGACACAAAAAGGTATATGATGCTCTTTGGACAGATTGTATAAATCTGAAAATGCTATTGGTATGTCTCTATTCCAATTGGTATATGGAATAGATGTTGTGATTCCTATAACTCTTGAGTTACCTACCTTGCAATTGTCTAGAGGAGTTAAAAAATCAAATTTTGAAAGTTCATTAGATAAAAAAATCTTCCATCTACAACAATTGGAAGAAAAAAAGATACAGGTGGTTGATAGGATCATATAACATCAAGTTGTGTCAAAGTTTTTTTTGACAAAAAAAAAAGAAAAGAGAATTTCAAGTAGGAGATCTGGTTCTACTTTGGGATAGTCACAGAGAACCAAAAAGGAGTCACAAAAAATTTGATTCACTTTGGATGGGGCCATTCAAAATAAGGAAATTTTGTGGTAATAACATTTTTTACCTAGGTATCATGATGGAACTTATCTTCCATTGCCCTTCAGTGGATAATATTTGAAACTCTATTTCCATTAAGAACTAGGTAACCCTCTTTTGTACATATGTAAACACAATTTTGGATGTGTTTCTTTATTACTCTTTGCTTTGGTATGCATGTTATTTTTCAATAAAGGTAATAGTCTATCTGTAGCTCCTCCTTCATGCTTTGGTTTTCCACACATTTTTGTTATCATGAACTTTATCTAGGAACATCGTGGACAACCTCAAGTTTTGCGAGAGTGATAAATGGAATAGGTTTTTTATAAATCTCTTCAAGTGAATAAGATGATCTATCCCAACAGTGCATGTTCATTTATCGTATGATTGATATGGGTGAACTGGTTGTCAGTTGGTGGGATCAGGGCATACAAGTTTTCAATAAAATAAGAGATTTAGTGTGATAATGAGTGTTTATTTCTCATATGATTAAGATAGGTGAATTGGCTATCAGTTGGTTAGATCCAGATATACAAGTGTAAAAAAAATACTTTTCTCTTCACATTTTAGTTTGTGTAAAAATGCATAAATAAAAATGCCCTCGCATAAACTATCTTTTTTGGATATTTGAAAGCATCTATTAGGTTGAGTACCTAACCCTTGCATACATTGTCTTTGACATGTGAGAGATTTTTGATGGCTTGAGGGCCCATCCCTTTCTCAAATATAAAAAATTTGAAGATTTTTCAAATCTATCAAAGTTATTGTTGAAGATTTTATTACCCAATGGATAAATCATCAGAGTATGAAACCAGAGAATTCAAGTTCTTTTCCTTCTTTGTAGTTTAAAATCTCAGTCAAAGTCAATTGTTGTTACAAATTTTGAAAATGGTAAAAATTTGATGAAAAAATCAATTTTTAAATAAATGGCAAAAAAATTGATTTTTTCCTAAAATGTCAAAATCTTGAAAAAATCAAAAAAATTAATTAATTACTCAAAAATTGATTAATTAAAAATTTATAGTTTTTCTATTTTTACCCTGAATTATTTAAAAACACTTTTAAACCCTCTGTGTAAAAAGTCACTAGCATTCCCTGTAATTTACAAAAATCATTTTGTTTTTTATGAGTTGCGTAAACACACTTTCTTTTTTTACAAGTTGTGCAAATTGTAAAACTTTTTTCAATCCCCGTACAATTTGCAAAATCTTTTTCAGATTTGGTGCAATTTGTAATTTCATTTTGGGTTTCCAAGCAATTTGTAAAATCTTTTTCGATTCCCATGTAAATTACAAAAATGTTTTTGGTTCTTGTGTAAATTACAAAAAAAAATCAATTTCTGTTGTATTTGTAAAAATATTTTTAAACTTCATGTAATTTGCAAAAACAATTTAATTTTTCCTTTTCCATGCAACTGAAAGTTACACTTCCAATTGCACAATGCAAATGCAAATTACATTTTTACAAGCCATGTCAATGCAAACTTCTAAATTGCATTTTTCCTATGAAAAATTATCATCGTAAATTGAAACTTCTTTTCAAACCTACATGCAAACTCATAAATGTTTTTTGTCAATCATGTCAATACAGTTGCTTTTTGGGGGAGTTATAAAAAAAAGTTTGTCTTTTTTCCAAGTTTATCTTTTCAATTCGCATGTTAAATCTAACAGTTTTTAAACATTTTAAAAATTGATTTTTCATCCGTATTTTACCCAGTGACTACCAAGGGTAATTTTTCTCAAATTCACCAAAGGGAAGCAGATTGAAAAAAAAGAAAATATTGTCATATAATTTCTAGGAGAATTTCAAAAATCTTTTCTAAGATAGTGAGATGCTACATCAAGTTTTCTCCCGGAAGACCCAAAAAAGAAAGAGCAAATAATGCATTTTGGTAAATATTTTTCCGATTTCCTCTACCAACAAAAGCACTACTCTGGTTGTATGAACCCTAAAGGGATGCATAATTAAATTTATCCTTTTCCTCCTCAACCATACGGCCATGCAATTTCCACAACTCAGTTTTCAAATTATTTTTTTCCTTTTCCTCAGAGATACAATCTACAGTGTCAGTTCAATCTGGCAATTATTTCTTTGTTTTCTGTGCATTCAGAGGGGTGTATATGGGCCATAAGACCTCCTAAAAGATCAATATTTGTTTTTTTTTTTTTAAATCTCATTACCATGCTAAGTCGTATTCCCTATTTTTGAGCATCTTGGGTCAAAGTTTACATAACTTTTGTTTTTCTCCTCGAAACTTTCAAAAAACAAAAATTAATTCTTCCTCCACCAAATCGTATGGTTACATGTGTGGACAGATTTAAGTAATTTTTTTCAAAAACCTTTTCATTTTCACCCACTGCCCAACCTTAAAATTGTTGTATGGTAAGCCGTACGCTTAGGTGGGAAAGGCCTAAGATAATAAAAAATTAAAAAGTTTGAATGGAGTAGAAAATAGTAAAAAAAAATTATTGAGTGTAAAAACAAGAGAAAATTGTTGAGTAGAGGAAGATAAAAATAATAGAATTTGATAGGAAACGCTAAAGAGAAAAGGAAAAAATGAATGTATAAATTTTCACATGATAATTGTCATTTTACAAATTTCATAAATCTTCAATTTGCAAGTTTTTGAATTGGTGCATTTTTTAATTTGAGGACGTTGAAAATGTTGATGGGTTTTTTTGGTAAATTTTTTTTTTTTTTTCAAATTAGTAAAAAATTAGGAATAAAATTGGTAGTGGTGAATTTTAATCGTTTTAGTTCATTGCACAGTCATGAATTTCCTCAACATTGAGCAGTGATTTTTTTTTTTAAATATTTTTTGTGGAATTTTTAAAATTTTGGAAATTTTAAAAAATAACATGAAATAGGGGAATAGATTGAAAATTGAAAAATAAATTATTTTTATAATTTCTTCCATTAATTTCCATTGGCCGAAAAAAGTTTATAATAAGCTACACAGAAGAATTTTAACAGGTGCATTTGCAAGCGAGAAATTTGGTCAAGAAAAATTTAAATTCATACAAGGAGCTTTAAAAATATGCCAGAGCAATTTTCACAATCAATTTGTGAGGACATACTTTGATTTGCATTTCCATCTTTTTTCACAAATCAAGAGCTTTTTTGTAAATTTGTCAATTTTATTGTTAAATTGATATCTTCATCTCATACTTTGGAAAAATAGATTCTTAGTAAAGGCAAAGAAATCGTGAAGTGCCAATTATAAGGTGTGATGCTTCATTCACTACTGGAGTCCAACATTAAAAATATCACTAACACAGATTTAGGCCACATCAATTTGAATGAGTTTTAGGATAGAATGAATGCAGTACATAAGATGGATTTTGGCCAAAGTATTTGTGATAGTGGTTTGGCATACGCAGAAACATTCTCAATGTCATTACAGTCTCCTGAGTTAGTATTGATTTTGAAAAATAATCATAACTCAAAGACACAGAAGGTAAAAGATCCCTAGGGGGAGTTGGTAGTAAGTTTTACTTCTGAGCAAATTGACAGCGTTTTTTACCTTCCAAATCGTGAAGTTTTTATGCATCTAACCCTTGAGTCTTTCCAGATATTTTGGGATGATAATGTTATAGCATGTTCTAAACAAGTCAATAAATCTTAGTTGACTAAGCTAAAGCATTCCTCCTCTCAACTTTCAAAAAATCTTGCAAGATCATATTTTAAAGATCAGATAAGTAACATGATCACATTGTTGCATAGGATAGTGGGGAATCAAATGGCTAAAAACATTTAGACATGGATGTACAGATTCTTGTAGATCATCCTTAGAAACAAACAATATATCAATTGGGGAGAGATGATCAGCAATGCCAATCACAATCAGCTCATGGAGGTAAGAGACATCAAATTTTTATGACTTTTACATTATTTATGTTGTAGCAAGTCGAAGGTATTTTGACAGATTGCATACAGTGGGTGATTTTGAGAAAGCAATGGTGTATGAATTCTATCCCCAACTAGAATTGAAAGAAAATGCTCATCACTTCAAAAGAGTTAATGATTATTTTGTTCATTTCATCATCTAATTGTTTGAAAATGAACTCTTCAACACAAGAATATCAGTTATGGCCACTACAAAAATAACAAGGTGGGTAGCTTGGTTTATACAATTCTCAACATTTAGTTATTTGAGAATCGATGGTTGTGAAGTATCTCTTTACATACTCCAATGATACGTCAATGATAAATGGGCATTAATAGAATTGGTAAGATAACTTGTTGAAACACATAAGTACCTAACAAGTCAATACAAAATAGAGATCAAGTTTCCAATCTCTATCGGCAGTTATACTTGCCCTTCACTAGTGAAGGCCAAGATAGTTGAACAATGCATGTCTCATTATAACCTCAAGACATTTAAAATCAGGGCTTTATTTGACAATAAGGGCATAATTGAATACAATTTTGGATCTCCATTTCTACATGTTCCACATCTTGAAGATTATTGGATGGATTATGATGAGGATAAAATAGTGAGAATCAGATATTATTCATGGTTTACCATGAGACATAGTCAAATTTTTCATAATGAAAGTGTCAAAATAGTTGGTAGATGATGAGGTCACATTGGACACATCTTTGAAAGAGAGGGCATCATGACAAAGCCATTGCCTGTAGTACATTGGAAGAAAAAGGGAATTTACTTCTCTCAAAAGTAAGACATGGGTTGTAATTGACAAAACTCTTAGATGGTTTAAATGCAAGGGAGTTAGTGTTATGAATGTTGATTTCCCTATACCTCCTAGGGAAGACAAATTTAGAAGCTTCTATAAGCAATAGAATGAGCCAAAAAAGATAGATAAGGTAGGTCTTAGTGGAAAACCTCCCATGATACAAGAGGTGTGTGAACCTAAAGTTACTCAAAAATATGTTCAACCAAAAAAGACTATCAAGCTAAACATAAAAAGGTTTGGTGAAAATATTTCTTCTTCTCCTAAAATTTTAGTTCCTCAAGAGGTTCCAATTGATAGCTTTCCATTCTCTCAAGAACTGGTAGAAACCACAACTCAACAATTCTTAGCTTTACATGATACAATGTTCCTTATGACCTCTAATTTCCCATTGAAAGAGGTTATTCCTATCTATTCATATTCTCCCTCAAATCCTGAATTACCCAGTGTTCATTCTCCAAGAAATCCTCTTGAAACAATCAATACACAAGAGCAAATTGAAACATATTTTCAAGGTATCCCAATTAAGAAAACACCTTCAATTATAGCTAGGATAGTTCCACATATTTCAACATCTGTCCCATTGCCTTCCTCAAGCAAGAAAACTTCAGATTGGTTGTCAACAGTAGTGAAAAGAACAAGAAAAATTATTGAAACTGAAGAGATAGATTTTGGAACCTTGATAGCTTCTTTATCAAAGAGGCCAAAGAAAGCAAGGACAGTTTCACGAATAGTGATAGATGAAAAGGGACAAAATACTATAAAAGTGACCATTTATGTAATTAAAATGGATATGTCATAAATCAAGGTTGAAGACTACCATGTGTCCAAGGTTCATTTGGGAAAATCAACCAAAGAAGGGATGAAAAGATATGCTCAATTGGAAATTGGCACCATCTTTAAAAAAAGGACAAAGACAAAGTGATGAAAGATGAACTAAAAGAGAAGGTGGAATAATTAAACTCAATAATAAAAAGATTAATTAGGGCAATTCAACTAGTTATCACTTCATTGTGTTTTCATTCCGAGATCCTGGAAAGATTGAGAGAAGTGGGCCAAATGGGTAATGCAGTGAAAGGTTGGATTGAAAAAGTTACAGATCAAGGGGCCTCAATAATTCTTGCCATAGTGATGATTTTTTATAAAATTTAATAACAATATGAATAGCTAACAACAAAGGAAAATGGATATGCTTAGGAGAAACAAAATTGGGAGGAACTCATGCCTGGGTTGATCGAAGTCTCAAATTTTCTTTCTGTTGATCTTGTTAAAAAAGGGGTAATCAATAAAGATGAAATTGTCTATCAAATTGAATTTTTTTGGGCCATCAAATTTAGAATCCAGTCCCTTCAAGAATGGGTTTAGAAATTTAGTAATGCAAGGTCACTTGGAAGTGACACAATGATGGAAATAAATATTGAAGTCAATAAGATGGATTGTCATTTTGTCAATGACAAGGATCAAGACGGAAATCTAATTTCAATTGAAACCATTATTAGAGAATTCAAAGGATGAATTCAGAACATCACCACTACATCTAACTTTGGTTATGAAAAACTTAGTCAATTGTCCAAGTGTCAAGTGAATGTGGATAATTTGGATATGAAAATAAACAATCTTCGAGGCAAGCTTTAGGAAATTAAAGAGTTAAATTACTCAGCAAACATTGCCTACAAGTATACATATGGATCAGATGAAGACTTGATTAGGTTAATTCTCTAGAGATTTGATGACTTCTTGAAAGGGAAATAATTTTCAATACAACAGCATGAAGAATGAAGAATTGATTTTAGTGTTCCTACATTCTCTTCTCTTGTTTCTTTGTTTTTAACTTGTGTTATTGCACTTTTTTCGCTTTGAAAATGTGTACTGTATTTTTGCAAATTGTCTTTGTAATTTTTCCAACTTGCTTTTTCAAGTTGTGCAATTTGATGATGTTATTTTGTAAGTAGTGTAAAAACCCCAATTGTTTTCTCAAGTGGTGTTAATTGCTTAAAAGGTTTTGCACCATTTCAAAATTGTAATTTCTCATTGGTGTTTTTAGCACTTCTGTAAAAAGAAAAAATAGATGGTTTTGCATCGTAACCACTCATTTTAGCCTATAAATACATGTTAGGGATTCATAACAAGGGTTTGAAATAGATAGAATTTTTGGTAAAGCATTGTAAAATGAGATCAGTCTTTCTACCCTTCAAAATCAATACAAGAAAGGTATTTCTAAACTTTACGTTAGTTATTTTTTTGAATTATGTCTTTTGCTTAATTAATTGTATCTAATTTTCATTTCCATTGTTATAAATTTCAAACTGTTAAGAATAGGATATTAGATTACAAAGTTTATATGCAGATTTATAATTTATATTTCCAACACATGTGAAAATCTCAGTGAGAATAGAGGCAATTTCTTAGTTGTTTTTATTATAAAATACAAACGGTTATTAGTTTTTGTTATCAAAGTCAAATAGTCTTTCGTGTATGTTTCATATTCTTAAAGATATGATTGTGTCTTTTCAACCCATTGAATGAGAGATATTTTCTTTTTTCAAAAGTCAAAATTTTCTCTCAACACCTTCATCTAGTCTCGGGTTTCTAACTTGATGAATTTGTTGCTCAAACAATTTATCACTTTTCTCTCTCCTTCTATACATATTCCTTTCTCAAAACTCCTTTTCATAATTTTAGTTTGAAAGTGCTACCCCATGATTTATATCCTCCTTTCCTATTTTGTCTTTCAATAAAAGTTGCTCTATATGCTAATAGGAGAGGGACTTTGTTCCCCACACTATTGATGCGAAGTCACTGATTTGTCCTCTTGACAAATTTTCATGACAACACATCCCAAGCTTCATGGGGTGTATCTTCAACTTCCATGATGTCAACATAATTTATAAGATTTAGGTGGCCTTTAATTTTCAAGATCCACACCTAACTGTCATTAATTTTTAGGTGACATTTTAGGTTGAACAATAATTTGAAAAAACACCATAACTTTACCACAATTTAGCCAATTATCCAAAAATTTGAAACCAATATTATAAACTACATTTTATATCACCACACAAAATTTGGAATATTATTCTCACCTCATATTTACAGTAACGTATAGAACCATCTACAGACTAGGCATATGACATATTTAAGTTGAATGATAGTTACAAAAACTATCACAACTTTAACTCTATTTATATTATTGATGTAAAATTTGAAAAAAATCATGTATACTACATTTTCTATCACCAATCCAAATTTACTAACCAAGTTCTTACTGTAGCCCTACCATAAGGTAATGAACCATCTACAGACTAGACAAATTCATTTTTTGGCTAAATGATAGTTCCAAAAACTATCATAACTTTGTCGATAATTATCCAATTGAGATGAAATTTGAAAAAAAAAATCATGTAGAATACATTTTATATCACTTATCTAAATTTGGCAAGTTAATTCTTATTTCATCTCTACCGTAAGGTCAAGAACCATATATAGACTAGGTAGATGAGTCAGTCTGACATAATTGGATGGTACATTACAACTATAAATCCAAATGCTTTAAATTTTGGCACGTAGGATTTATGAGACAGTTAAAATAACCCCACAAAATTTCATCATCCATATATTACCTCACAAGGATAAATACCATTCTAAGTGTTTTGACAAAATTAGGAGATACGCCTCCACAGTGACTCCAAATGATCTAATATTTTGTATATAGGTTGTGTCATGTTATATTATCTCACAAAGTTTCATCATCAATTTCTTACCAAATTATTACCAAAATTAAAGAAACATCCTACCAAATGTCACAAACATAGCTTGAAATAAATAATTCATACATTTTTATAGTAACTCCAAATAGTCTAAAACTTGGTATAGATGTTGTAAGTGTTAGGTTTTATGACCTCAAAAAAATTTAGCATCTAATTCTTAACGTAGTTGAAGAACCATTTCCAAAAAGTGTATGTGACTTAATAGTGCATGCAAGTTGACAAAATATATGAAATATCTCTGCACTTTTCTACAATAAATGAATACTTTAACAACAACAATATAATAAGTTAACAAGATCACACCAACAAGACCACAATTGAAAAATTAAAACAAACACACCATACTTTATTTTTGGTTGATGCAAAATTTCATGAACCGTTGGATGTTTTTAAATCAAAGGAGTCATCTGTAAAATTTTGATTAAGGAGATGCAAAATTTCCTCAACATCCAGGTAGATACCATGGATAAGCCCTTCAGATTGAGCATTGGTTAACAAATATTCAAAGCCTTCAACAATGAGAACATATAGAGTTGGTGCCAATGGTAAACTTTGCCTAATGGATCTAAAAGGCCAAATTTATTAGAGCTGACTCCATTAATGGAAATAAATGTTAAAACATCAACAAAAATAATTTGAATTGTTTACAAAAAAGCTAGGCCAAAAGCTAAATTTTGTAACATAGCTAGAAAAAAGGACCACTCAATGCAATCATAGTATTTATTGAATTCAATTTTGATAAACATAGACTTTTGATTAGAATGGTGAGACCATTCCATACCCTCTCACACAATAATGACATTATCCATAATGTATCTACCTTAAATGAGGTTAGTCTACTCAGGTTGAATAATCAAAGGCAAAAGGTGGAAAATATGAAGTGCTTACACTTTGGAAATTATCTTATAAGATACATTGAACAAAGTGATGTGCCACCCATTATAGGTTAACTTAGGGTCTCATTTCTTTGGGATGAATTTTATGTACCCTTTTTTAATACTAGAACCCAATAATTGGGTATGAAAGGCTTTGATATAAACTTGATAAAATTATAACCCAATAATGTCCCACATTTTTTTGTAAAATTCACAAGAAAATACATCACAACCAACAACTTTGTCATTAGCCATTTTCATAAATGCCTCATGCAGATCCTAAATGGAAATTTCCTATCACACACAACTCATTGAGTAAGAGATAGCTTTTAGGAAAAAACTAAGAGACATTGGTTAAGAGCTTGTTGTCACTCCAAGGAAGGTTCTTGAGTTATAAACACTTGTTGATAGTGTCTCAAAAAGGCTTGGATCATGTTTGGCACTTAAAAATGGCATTTCCATGTATCCTATATGGATTTAATCTATTGAGGATTATTCTTGGATTTGAGCATTTGAAAAAAGTATTTAGAAACTCTATCACCCACTTTAAGCTAATGCAAATCCATTTTGATTTTATCCCCCTGAGCATTATAATTGTCTAAAATTTATATATGTTGTCTTAGTCCTTCCACCTAAAGTTGTATCAGCTCACAAAAGGGAATTTTCTTAAACCCCACCATTGTACAACTCAATTCTGAGGAAGTGGTGAAATAAGAGCATTTTCATATCTTGGCAAACTAATGGCCATAAATTTAGAGAAATCCAGTAATGCGAGTTAGCATGTCAAACCACCACTATAACCAGCCTAGCTACTTGGTTGGTTGGGGGATTAGATTCTAAATTTGGTGAATGTGGGCCATGGTGGGACCATGCTCTAATAAATTCATATGCAGAAAAAACTATTTTTTTTTAATTTTGGGACATTTGAACTACCAAGCGATGTGAAATCAAATAATTGAATGGGCATAAAGGAAAAAAATATGACATGGATTCAACCAACAGATGAAAAACATTGTCAAAAGACAAGTACAATTATGTGGAGAGCATAGATCAATCAAGCCATTTGAACATGCAATCAGATTGACCTTGAAGATTGGTCCAAGTTTCCCTACTTCAAACATGAGATGGAAATTGGTGTTGTGGTCATAAAACCCATATTTGTTTTAAAATGAAAATCCAAGCTTCCCTTTTTATATCTAACCAACACATTGGTAGATGGCTAATCTTGTCAACATGTTGTTCCACCATATTAAATTCACCATAAATCACCTTGTGGGCATCTAACAAATCATTGGCAATCCACAAACAGAGAGCCATCCTTTCATGGGAATCATTTGAGGCATAAACATTAATGATCCTAAAAGAGTAGTTATCAATGTTGAAAAGTACCCATATGACATGATACAAGGGTTCAGAGCCAGAGTCCACATATCGTGAATGTTATTTCAAGGAAATAAATGTAAGAAGGCTAGAACATGTTGGGTCATGATTGATTTTCAAAACTAGGTTAGCGAGTCAAATAAATTTATTGATATCACAAAGAATGAAATTCACCACCTTAACTTTTTGAAGTTAGAGAATATATCTGGAAAAAAAATCTAGAAGTCTCACACAACATACTTATGAACTGATTTTGTTATACCCTGAACATTCCATGGATAACAATTCATAAATTATGGGTATTTAGAGACATATCTTTAGAATCTAAGCCCTTAATGTATTCATAATTTTTTTTTTCAAAATTAAGCATTTTTAGAATGCATGAAATCTGGAAGTTTAAATGGTTGTTTGTTTTTATACATACCCCATACTCCTCATCCTCCATTATTTCTATAATAGGAGGGATATTAGATTGATTTAGAAATTTCTGAGAAGGACTATGTGAGCACTTTCTTGCTCCTAGTCAATAAAAATTTGTGGAGGGAGAGAAAAATTATTGGGAGATATATCTAAAAAAAATTGATGGAAAGAAACTTGAAAACTAGCTTTAACATTAGCATCCATAAGAGTGCTCTAGAATATAGGTTTTATCAGTTCAAATTTGGTTTGAACACTTTCCTTTGCAAATTGAGTTTATGGTGGAGACTCCCAAGCAAGTTGAGCAATTGGTAATGGCACCTAAGGAGTGGAATTAGAAGATGACTTATGATTGCTAACAGGGTTTTGATTAGAAATATGCTTATTATGGTTATTTTTTATCCCCCAACATTTTTCCACCCATCTTCCTAAATAACTTTAAGGTTATCAGAAGTGGGTTTGGGAATTGTCCTATTACAAGGCAAGTATAGTGAATAGTATTTTATCTTATGGTGTAGGGCTTGATAATAGAAACAAGTGTTGGGAAAGTTAATATATAGGACCCGCTAGGAGTGGCGATAATTGCCAACTTGTATCTCAACAAACTCCTTGAAATATTTAGACAGATCCTTTTTAACACAAACCCTTTTTTGGGGATGATCTAAATAAACTCTCACAAGCTCATGGAAAAAAACAAACCCAATGGAAGCTATGACTTGATTTATTGAATGCCAACAAGGTAGATGTAACTAGGGTAACTTGACCTATATGGGGACTTTGAGAGAAGTATGCTCTAAGATAATAAAATCTTGGGTCTAGGGTGAAATGACATCATGGATTTATGAATATAACAAGTGGTGCATTTATTAATTATCAAACCCATATGGATAGGTTCAATAAATTTTAGCATGAAGAAACCCTTAGCAATGTTTTGGACTCTTTTAAACTTAATGCCATAAGTAGTCTGGGTTAATTTTGCCCAAGTTTTATACATGATTTCAAAGGGGATGTGACCCATAAAATAACCTATTAAGCAAAATATCTAAAACCATTAACAATAAAAATTAAATTTAGGCATGAGAAATATAACATCAGGGTGAGATTCTATACCTCATGGCACATCTTAGGGCAAATTTCATTGGTCACTCAATTGGGGATGTCATTAATCAGGACTCCACCTTCCTTCATTGTGGATTCATTAGTTAGATTCTTTTTAATTTTGGTTGTAAAAAAATATTTTAATAAAATTTTCTTAAGAATAAAATTGATTCAATTTTTATTTAATTCTAAAATAGATATTGTGCAAATTTATGCTTGCACAATTTGAAAAAAGTCAATAAAACCTACCTGGTCATGCCTAGTAACTCCTCCTATTGATAAGTTCACCATCCTCTCATCACCCTCATCCCATTGACTACCTTCTCATTAAAAATGGTTAAAAGTGGTCCAGAGCTCCAAATCTCTCAGAAGCAAATGACACAAATGAATTATTTTTGGTAAGTTTTTAGATATATTAGGCCCCCAAACTAGTCGTTTAAGTTCAAAAACTTTCCAATTTCAGCATGTTTTTATATTTTGCATATATTTTTATGTCATAAAGTCATATTATTACTAGATTTTATGATTTATGATCCAAAACTATCAATTTAACATGTCTATATCTTTGTAGCACACTTTAATGGTTTTGTAGGTACATGACAACCTAGTGTCAGACCCAGTCCCCTGACAAGACAATTCAGGTAGTATAATTTTCCCCACATGCATAGTATGCATTCCTATCCATAATATGATTACATGATTTATTTTTTAATTTCTTGTAATATTGTATTTGATTCTTGTTTTTTTCTCACAAGTTACATAGAGTCTTAATTGGCTTTGCTTCATCATTCATGTAAGAAAGGTAAGTATTCATAACCTCTTGTTTTCTTTCTGCACACCTTTACTTGGGACTACACCTTTCCAACTCATGACAAGGTATCCTACCAAGGGGTCAATATCTATGCACCTAAAATTTATATGGTGCAACAATCTTGATACAAATCCAATGACGATGTAGTTATCTCTTATTTTGTGCTTCATTAGGAGCTCTCTAGCTCTTATCCCTCCCCCTATTCTTCTTTCTCTCTCCCCTAAGCACCCTAAAAACCCCTCTTAAAGGATTTTATATATTTCCTTAGCCTTATCTCTTAAATATCCCATTGGTGATGAAATCACCCTTTTTGGTGATAAAATTGCCCCTTAGAGTTACAAAATTGCCCTATTTATGATGAGTTCATCAGGGCGATGGTGTAAATTGCCCTGACAAACCTTCATATAAGGGTTGTTTTGTTTTAAATGTGAGGAAATTGTGTAATAATGAAAGTTAGTTTTTTCCTCTATAATGGTGGTTTCATAACCATCCTACAAACAAGGGTGGTTCCGTCATAGTTTTACACCTTCCAAAATTAATTCTCATAACTCTAGTTTTGATGTGTTTTATATGTTTGGTGTCACATTTCTTGATTTTATCACCTTGTGTTCATCTTCAATAAGGCCAAACTCACTCCCTCTTCTATTTTTACTCATTTATAGTTCCTATCAAGTTAAACTCCTAGTTGGACTTAGTTGAACTCCATCATACAAGCTCCCAACTCTTTCTACAAGAAGGCCATTTTTTGTCTAATTTCATATCTAAAATTGCCATTAGAAGTTGTTATTGTGAAGATCTTGTAGCCATAGCACTGTGTTTCACTCAATTTTTTCTATTATTTAGAAGAAGGTAGTAAAACTAGAAATACATGTTATGTTATAAATACCTACTTGTTTGTGCACACATTGAATCACAAGATTATGAAGAGCTCCTCTTTGGCTGGGAAGGATGACCTACATGTAAGAAAGAACTAAATCAAATTTATGGGTTAGACAAGTAGCTAGGTGGATTGTCTAGTGCTAGCTATATCTTGGAAGCCAAAGCTTCCTTAGGGGTTGTCAATCCACCATTTTAGAACAAATAATTTAATAAAATAGAAAGAAAGTACTTACATCAATTATCAAAAGATATTGAAACTCATAACAAGAATTGATAACAAGAATTGTTTGATAAAGAGATCTGCTACAATGATCATATTACTAATAAACTAATTATTGCTAGTGTTAATGGGTCAAAGTATGGTTCAAAAAATTTGATAAGGTTCTGTGAGTGGTTAGAAACACAAAAAAGTGAATTGGATCAGGCAAAGGAAGTGAAATAAGCTTGCTAGCTTTTCCTGCCACAAGTGACCATCGATGGTTGGGTTAATCGTCAGTGGTTAGCCTGACCATCGGTGGTTGGGTTGACTATCAATGGTTGACTATGTGTAATTCTATATTTTGTCAACAACTAGTTGTCAAGATTCTAAAATGAATTCTAAGAGTTGGGCAAGGTTTAAATTGATTACAAAATGGAAATAAAGTATGTGGATGGAAATAAAAAAGTACTTGTCCTATCTGGAGTGGATTATGTGAGTGATAGGCATTGTTGATTTGTGGGTAGAGTTTGGCCTAATTTTGGTAGAGTAATGGTGCTTGGAGACTTGGTTGAGAGGCGACGGTAAGTCAGCTCTCAAAAGGTCATTGATAATGCTTAATAATGTTGAATGACTACAAAGAGAAAAATCTGAATACCTGAGCTCCTAATGATAATTGTAGATGATTTGCTCTTATAGCTCTCTCTTTTTTATAAGCAAGGGCCAAAGGTTCAAGAGGGAGTGTAATTGGGGTTTCTAAATATATCTCATCCATGCAATGCCTCACAAGGAGATTTGAATATCCTATATTTAAAAAGGGTAAGTGATGCATGCATGATGGTTGCATGTTAGAAGATTAGGTGGTTGAACCTGGCCGTCGATGGATATCCTAACCGTTGATGATCAAGGCTAACTACCAAAATAGCCTAAAAGGCAATGTTAAGCTCAATAAATTTAAACTATAGATGATAGGCCTAAGTAAGGAAAAAGGGTCCAAGGGGACTGTTAGGGGTCATGACACTAAGGAATAGGTGTACAAAATTTTGGTGCCTATATTTTGCCCCTTTTTGTTGTTTTTCTCTTGTGAATGAGTGGCAAAACAAAAATGGAGTATAGGTTAAGGGTCTAGTTGCCCTGAGAGTGGGAGGAGGTATTCCCCCTCAAACTGGGAGTTGGTGAGGTGTAGCTAATGCAGGGATAAGTTTGAGAAATGGTAAATGTGGAGTCAGGAGGTGGTGAATTGAGTTGAGCATGTGAGGCACAAATGTGTGCACAAAATACAACAAAAGGTTTAATAGAAAGTATCACACAAAGATAGATTGCCAATGTTAGTAAAAATAAGATTGATGTAAAGAAGATAAGTGACCAATGTATCATGTGATTGTTATAGGCATTGTAGCTAGATACACCTGTTAGTCTCCAAGGCAACTTTAGTGTTTTGCTAGGTATTTGAGGCAGGAACTGCTCCTATGAAAACACTAAATGGGTCAATGTGCAATGGCTATCCAAGGTAGGAATTACTCCTATGGAAACATAAATGATATAATTATTACACTAGGTAGTGAAAAAATACAAATAGGTAACCTGGCAAGGTCAGTCGATGTGGTCAAAATGGTCAAGGTAAAAGTCATCCCAATACATGCGCATAGTTTGGGTAATAGGGTTATCGTCGAGGTAGACATGGGAAAATGGGTGGGTTGGGGTATGATCAAGCTGACTCCACATGCACTAAGCAAGTGGATGATGTCTACATAGTGTAGGGAATGTAATATCCCATAACAGCTTCAGGCCAAATGTAGTTCTTACTCAAAAGGTAGCATTGAGTTTAATAGGTGACTAGATCATCAAGAGTGTGTACAAAATATAACTAAGTGCACAATGCAAGTGCATGATGTGAATTCCTAACATCAAGGTGGATGTGGTCAAATGTAGTTGTTGAGGATGAGTGATTTCTTGAAAGGTAAGGGTCTCATGTGTTGATCCTTTTGAAAAACCTGAGTGTAGGTGTGTTTTGTTATGGGCCCCTTACTGTCAATGGTCATGGGCCAAACAGGTCAACTATCAATGGTCAAAGGAGAAACCCTAAAAGGCTGAAGAGGTTAAAAAGTGAAAATGAAAAGTCATTTTAACATTTTACTTGGTGTTGAATCTATGTGTTCCATTCTTGATGAGTTTTTCATTAGTGATAGTAGTATTTTCGGACAGGAGTGTGGTTGTTATAATCATGAGGTAGAAAGTGATTTGTAGTTGTGTTTGATCGATATGGAAGGTGGAAGAGGGTACAATTACGTAGAGAAACTTGGGCTTCAAGCATGACATTACTCATGGAATGAGGTAGGTGTTGTTTTAAATTGGCTAGCTATGTGTTTAAAGGGAAGGAATTGGTGTATTTTGGTAACAATCAGATCAATGTTTGTCTGTGGGAGGGAAATTTTTGCTAAAACCCTAAATTTTATGTTTTTGTTAAATTGTTTGAAATATTGCTTATTTTGGTTAATTAAATGGTAGTTGGGGTTAAGGGGGATGTAGAAGAGTTTTGTTTGTATTTGTATGTATTGGTGTGTTTGTTAGGGTTTTAGGGGGTCTAAGGGTTCAAGTGTTCACCTCGATGGTTATAATCAGTGACCATCAATGGTCAAGTCCTGACCATCGATGGTCGATTGACCATCAGTGGTCAATGCCTAACCATTGATGATAGAGTCAAAAGACCAGACCCTTCTAAGGGACCACTGATGGTTGGGCCAACCGTCAATGGTCGAGGGCTTAGATGAAAAGACACTCACAAAGAGGTTAAAAAAACTTTGTTGGAGTTTGTAAACTGTTTTAAAAAGGGGTGAAAATTGTTAGTGTACGTTTAGTATAGGTGGTATGCATTTTTTATGGGCTAGGGTAAATTAGTCATGTAGGTAGGATGCATTAAGTAGTTTGTCAGAAGACTTTAGGTGTGGGTGTCAAATTGCTAAAAAGGGTTAGGTGTTGATTTTACATTGAGCTCGATTAGAAAAACCAAGTGTGTTTACCCACATGGTTGCTTTACAAGCACGAGACCAAATTTAATTGAGGGGTCGAGTCTTGAGGCTATTTTTTGAGGTGTTGGATGTGAGGATACATGATGAGTGGTAGCACATGGAGGCCATTAAATTGGGTATGATACACCATTACTAGCATGTTCCACATGATCCTATTATGCTTGTCATACTCATCAAGAGATGGGATCTTGTGACAAACACCTTTTGGCTATTGACGAGAGAGATTACCATTTTGTTGGAGGATGTCTCTATGATTACTCGATTGCCTATTAGAGGTGATCTGATATATCATATAGAGAGTGAGGAGAGGGATTTTTACATGGAGCTTATTTATGGTAATGATCAGATAGATGCATAGTTCCATATTGGTGGATTTGGCTATGACCCATTGTATCAGAGGGCACCTGGAGATAGGTGTTTAGTTATCATGATGATGATGGTGTTGATGAGCTTTATACTGCTAGATTTAGTTGGTGGCCACTTCACCTATTTGCTACTTGGAGTTCTATCAGAGATACTTCTAAGAGGGACCATGTTTGGTTGGGGATAGGTATTACTTATGCAGATCTATATGGATTTATGGGGCTTCAAAGTATATCAACATTATGGATTGAGCATGGGGCTTGTTTTACACTGTTAGGCATTCGATCACATTTGGGTATTGAGACCCTTGGGGCTACCAGATGATACACATGCATCAACTGACAATGTTGCCAACTTTATGCATTAGAGGAGAGTGGTAGTATATATAAGAGCAGGTGGTGGGGCTAGATATATTGAGTGGTTTCATGATGATTGGAGGGTCTAGTGCTAGGGGATGTTACATGGTGACCATATGTCAGGTGGCCATAGTGGGAAGGATTCAGATACCACACTATAGGACTCTAGATTTGGAGGTGGATATATGGTTAGAGAGAGATGGAGATAGAGATGATCTCATTTGATCAGGTTCAAAGATAGTTTGGTCTTATACAAGGGATTCCACCTGATACCCCTAGATACAGGAGAGAGGAGGCTAAGTTTCTACTTCTTGAGCCTTAGTCGGTGGATATTGTACATGATTTCAATGATCTACCATTGGGTGCTCAAATTGATTATGCTAGCATTGTTGATGGCTATGTGGCCTGGTACCAGGGGAGGTACATTGCACTTGATTTTAGAGGGGGTGATAGAGGTCAGTATCCCATGGATGTGGATCTAGGGGTAGGACAAGGGTAGGGTGACTTGTAAGTAGCAATAGCTCTAGCAACAGCCCAAGCTCAAATAGATGGTTTACAGGGATAGGTGGCCACACTATAGGGCCAGATTGTGGCACTTTAGGGAAAGGTGGGGGTTATGATAACTGAGAAGGACCAGGCATAGGCCCATGTTATCATTTTGTAGGGGTGCATAACTAGTCTATAGGGCCAAATAAGCACTTTACAGGGGTAGATTGGTGTGGTGTGGTAGGTACAACAATAGGAGGGTCATCAAATTTAGTATCACAAGTACAATATCTAGCCACTGTATAGGAACTCAGATACTATGAGGTGATGGTGCTAGATCAGTTTCCCCATGCCATGAGATTTGCTAAGTTTAGAGATAGTTTAGGGGGTGGCATCGTGCTAGCTAACCCTAGGTAGTGGGTTGTTATAGTTGGTCAGACAGGGGTCCTAAAGGGACCTTCATTGGGTACAAGTATAAATGGGGCAAGTCATAGTGATGCAGGTGGTCCAAGTGTTCTAAGATCTTGATATGATATTAATGTTATGTGTATGATTTTTAATTCTAGCCTACGCACTGATGTAGTGAGATGTATATTTTGAGAGAGAGTTGACATTGTCACATGTATTATCTTTGACTATTCGATGTATATGATATATGTCTTTCAATATTTTATGTGATGCTCATGTTTGTGATTTATGGTTATGGATGTTCATAATTTATGGTTTTTTGACTTAATAGTTTAGGCATGTGATGTTTTATATAGTTGAATTATGATGTTTTAATTTTGTTCATGGTTAGATAGGACATGTTATGGATGGATACATGTTATGGCTAATTTTTATGGCTATGTGTATTGAATGGTGAATGGTATATGCTATGATGTTTTGCTTATTGATTTAGTTTATAGTGTAATAAGAAGCTTACATGATGTGATGGATAGGTGTATGTTTGTGGTTAGCTGCTATATGTTTACATTGTTCTTGGCTCATTGGTGGATAGATGATGTTGCTTGTTTGACATAGTTCATGATGTTCATGCTTTTGGTATGATGTTTGTTATTTATGATTATAGGCTTACATAAACTAATAGAATATATGAAAAAGAACACAATGCATTTTCATTAGCAAAGATCGACATGAAACCTAAAGTTGGATTGGCTTAGTGAAAATAATCCTTTCAAATGTTTCACATTAGCATGCCTTGGTTGATAGATAGGGATCCCGATAACATTATGTCAAGTGAGCTCATAGTCCTATACATATGATATGTGGATGTAAAATTGGTGAAACTAGAACCATTAGCAAGATAAGTATGCCTTTTTTGTAGGTGTCCAAAGAGGGTGTATAAACAAGTCTATGTCTATAGATAAAGTGTAGACTCCTCGATGCAGGAAGTATACTAAGGAGAGCCGATTGAGGCTTTGAAACAAAATTGTTGCCCTTTTAATTGCTTTTGACTTTTGCTTAGGGCTAGGGAAGCTTATCAATGTGGGAAGCTTCCAAAAAATTGCTAGATTTGATAAATGCTTTATCCAGCCATCCTTCAAGGGAGTGATCTAGATTTATACAATTAGCTCAAATGCTTTTGATGGGTATCCTTCAAGGGAGAAATCCACCTTATGTTCTACAATTTTAAAATGAGTTTCCAAAATTTATCCTTTAAGGGAGTAGTATGTGGATGTTAAGGATTACCTGGAGTTTGTTTGTGCTATTTGATATTATTGTTGTTATTGCTTGAGATTGATTGACATAGGCATGTTCATACATGCTCAATGGATTACCTTTATGAAGGCAAAACTAAGTCGATATGAGGTGTTAGTAGGTGAAAATAAGGTATAGGGAACAAAGACCATAGGGACCGATCTCAAAGAGATGGGAAGTACTATGAGTTTCATGCCATGGATAGAGACGTGGAGTCCATAGTTAAAGATTAAGACATAGTTGTGATGGATAATCACATGATCCAGTTTTAGTCAGTTGCCCCTAAAAGGAGGGAAGTGAATGTGGTTGCAAGGGATGAGATTAAGTTAGACAAATGATAATTGTGATCCCTATTTAATAATAAAAGGGACACAGATGTGAAGTATTGAGAGGCTCAGGTTTTGGTTTGCCTTCGAGGGAGGACAAATGATAAGCCCCTAATCCATACTTATGGGTCATGATGTAGGTTCTAAGCCAATTGAAAGAAAATTTGCCCCTTTTGCTTTTTTCATAGTAGTGGCATGTTGGTTTTCCTTGAGGAAAAGATCTCCAATGTATTTTTTATAGGCTCATTTGATTCGTTCCTGATAGACATGAAGATGGGAAAGGGAAACTAAACAACATTCATCAAGTAGCTCAAGTTGGGCTAAACGTTCTTGACAGTAATCATCCTCTGAAATGAGGTCACGCAATGATATGCGAAGAGAAGGTATTTGGAATTCAAGAGGCAAGATGGCCTCAGCTCTAAAGATAAGCGAAAAGGGTATGGCACCAATGGGGGTTCGAATGCTAGTAGGATATTCCCATAGGGCAAAGGGGAGTGCAAGTGCCAATCCCACCTTGAGGCATTGACCATTTTGGTAAGCATGTTGTTAAGGGTTTTTTTAGAGGCTTTAGCTTGTCCATTTGCTTTTGGGTGATAAGGTGATGAAAAGCTAATTTTAATACCAAATACGTCACAAAGGCCCTAAACTTGTTTATTTTTGAAAGATTTGTCATTGTCGATGATGATCTTATGGGGAACACTGAAATGGTAGATGATATGATGCGTGATGAATTCAATACTCTTTTCAACTTTTGTCTAGATAAGGGGAATAGCTTCCACCCATTTGGTAGAATATTTAGTTGCGGTAATAATAGAATGATGTCATTATGAAGAGTGGGGGTTGATTTCACCAATGAGGTATAGACCCCATTATGAGAAAGGCCAAAAATTTAAGGATACACAAAGGCTACTACTAGGTGCATGATGTAAATTATCATGTTTTTGACACTTGACACACTTTTTCATGTAATCACAGTAGTCTTGGTTGAGGGTAGGCTAGTAATAGCCTAGGTGGAGGATGCGCTTGGCCATAGCGAGGCCACTAAAATGACCCCCATAGATACCATTATGTCTCTCTTTGATGGTATGAGAGGCTTCTGGACCATGGAGGCAACAGAAAAGGAGGCCATCTAAGACTTTTTTATAGAGGATTCCTCCCATAATGGTATAACAAGAGGTACTCTGAATAAACACTTGATGGGCATTCCTAGAGAGGTCAGAGGGAATTATGCCAAGGTAAAGGTAGTCGAAGGTTTGTTGGTACCAAATTTCAAGAAAGCTCTCCTCCACACTAAATATGGTTGGAGTGTTTGTCTTGATGTAGGAGGGCTTGGTTAGGCGATGGATAATGATCGATAGTTTGGAGTCCAAAGATGTTGACAAGATCTGAGAGGCAAGTGAAGCCATGGTATTGAAAAATTTGTTGGTAGATTATGGGGTGGTTTGAATATGGTAACATTTGAATGAGGCTAGGAATTATATAACTAATTACTTGTACAGCTATAAAACCTCATTCTTACATTGGTAAATGCCAGTAACTTAGTTGACCACAAGTTGGGAGTCACTAAAGATATTAATTATTCTAACTCATAAGGCTAAATCAGTTTGGACACCTATTATTAGGGATTCATATTTAGCCATGTTGTTAGTGCATTTGAAATCAAGTTTAAAGGATAAAGGAAGTGGTTCATCGATAAGGGGGACAAAGATGATACCGGCTCCCCCACCATGCTAACATTTAGAACCATCAAAAAACATGGTTACCTGATTGGTGAAATCTGCTTGAGATAAGTTTATAATGGACTCACTTGGAAATGTAGGGGGGGAGATTGGTTGTCCTTTAAGGGCACCTCAGCCAAATAATCTACCCCTTGATCAATCTTTATTGGAGAAACTCAAGGTTGAATTCAACTAAAAGCATGAGCTACTTAGCCATACATTGGTTTGGTATGGTTTAGAGTGCATGTATTTGAAGGGGTCGATATTAGTGATGATAAAAGTCTTATAGTTAAGGAGTTAGTGGCAAAGTTTGGTAGCCATGAAGACTAGGGCTAGACACAATTTTTGGTATGTGCATACCAAGTATTGTAGTTGACCAGTGCTCGACTAATGTATTAGACGACTTGCTCTTTGTGTTGTTCATCTCGATGGGCAAGCATTGCCCCTAAGGAGTGGTATGTGGCAGAGATATAGAGGTATAAGGGTTGATCATCCTTAGGAGGTGTAAGGATAGGTGGGGATAGTATGTACTCTTGGAGTACATCAAAGGCCTTTTGAAAATTGACATTCCACTTGAAGGAGACATCCTTTTTCAAGAGGTGGTGGAAGGGCAAATATCGATCAAAGAGCTGGGAGATGAAGTGATGAATGGATTAAAGTTTCCCCTATAAGTTGTAGAGTTATTTAAGATTGGTCATAGGTAACATCTAGAGGATGGATTTGATTTTGGCTGGATCGACTTCGATTCCTCAAAGGGAAATGATGAAGCTAACAAGTTTGCCAGACAAGACCTAAAAATACATTTTTGGGGATTAAGGTAGACATGATAATGGATAAGTCACTCAAAGATAATCTTAAGGATGGCTAAATGGTCTTTGTGAAGCTTGGATTTCCTGAGAAGCTCATCCACATAGTCTTTGATGATTATATGGATAATGTCATGAAAAATATATGGCATGGCCCGTTGGTAAATTGTGCTAGCATTCTTAAGGCTAAAGAGCATGACCTAATAATAAAAAGTCCCCCATGGGTAATGAAGGTAGTTTTGTGTTGATCTTAAGGGGTAATCAAGATCTGATTATAATCTAAAAATCTTTCCATGAGTGACAACATCTCATGGCCTGTTATAAGATCAACAAGTTGGTCAATGCTAGGTAGGGGAAAGTCATCCTTTGGGCAGGTGAGGTTGAGGTCACAAAATTTCACATAGATACATAGTCCCCTTGTGGCTTTAGTCATATGTATGATGTTTAAAACCCATTAGGTATAGTTTATGGGTTGAATGAAGTTAGTCGAAAGGAGGCATTGAATCTCTTCTTTAACAAGGAGGGATATGTGAGGATGCATTCGATAAAGTTTCTATTTGATAGGTTTGACATCATGATTGGTGACGATGTTGTGGGTGGCAATGGCCAGGTCAATACTAGGTAGATTGGCAGAAGACCAAGTGAATGTGATGCTTAGTCCTTTAGTTCCTCAGGGGTGAGAATTTGGCCAAGTTTGATGACATGGGGGTTGTTTGGAGTGCTTATGTTGATGTTCATGGTAGATTTATTCAACATGGTTGAGGTTTATAGAAGTAAAGATTTGTGGATGGAGGAATCCTGTGCACCAAGGTAGGTGAGAATAGTATCATCATCTTGACACTAAATAATGTTAATGGTAGGAGAGTCTTCTCCCAAGAGTTTAGGATGGGTCAAAGGAATGGATATGGATGGCCCCTCTTGTTGATACATCAAGGGGCTAAGGTTAATCATGTTGATGGAAAAAAAAAGTTGGGTGGTATGATGTCCTCATCTTTACTTACAGGTGGAGGGGATGTTGGTGAGGAAGGGGGTTCTTCTTCGACAATGGTAGGGGTAGTTTGTCTGGCCTTCTTATTGGGTAGAATAAAGCTGAGGTCGTGTTTCTCATGATTTTTGTAGGTTTTGATCGACTTCAATGTGTGTGGTCTATGCTCATACCATCCTAAACCAAATCCCTATCAAGCACACCTGTGAAGGTATAATTTGGCAAAGTCAAGTTTATCCAAGTAAGAGAAGTTAGAGGTAAATGGTTGAGATGAAGGGTGGGTGGTTTCAACATTGAGTATCTTGTCAATTCCCCCATAGATAAAATTATTTTGATAGTAGGGAGGCCCTAAAGGGACAATGGATCTAATGTTGGGGTCATAACCCAGGTGGTGGTTGAGTTTCCCATATTTTGGGGGAGTAAGGAGGGAATCCAAGGTGAATAGACAATATTATCCAAGGGTGAGGCATTCAAAGGTAGACTCTAAGGGATCAGTTTTGGGTATTTGGTCCATATAAATAGATAAATTGGTAGATGCTTTTATAGGAGGGGAAATAATGGCTTTGGCTTCTGTCGGTGGTGGCTTTTATGGTGCTTTAGATGAAGGTAGGAGAACATTGTTAGGTTGTTAAGTCATATTGCATGATACAAAAGGGATAGGGTTAGATTGTATGGTAACCACCTAACATTTATGTTCAAACTTGATTCGGGCAACAATTCAAGTGACGGTTCTACCCCAATTGATGATAGAACTTTTCAGAGCCATAACTTTTGCACCATAGCTATGATCGACTCCTCATTTGAACCATTAGAAAGCTAAGAACCAGGAGAATGTGATGAGGTGGTACTGAGTTTTATTTTGTGGGTTTTTACCCTTGAAAACCCAATAGAAGTGCCTCAAATGTCAATTTTAATAGTGCAGTCTAAAAATATTAAGTTTCTAAAAATAGTAATTCCTCAAATTCTATATTGTTATGACTCATGGAAGTCAAACCAATTAATCTCCCTTGAGATTGGTAACCTTTCAAATTGTCCTCCATCCTTCCATATGTGTATAATTGAATATTTAACCCAAAAAAGAAATCAAACATCTCTTCCCATAGATAAGCATATGTTTGTATTTGCAATCTTGAGTAATAAAACATCTCTTCTCAGAGAAATCATTGTTAATGTATTATTTTCATGTTCTTAAAATATATTTCAATCAAAAAATTTGAGTTTTGGATCAATCTCAAACCAATGATCTTTCTAAAAATAGTTTATCCAATTTCATTAATTATAAACATGCATAATTTGAAACTACCCATACTTTCATTAAGCATTGGAAAGCCTCATCTAACAAAACCAAACACAATATGTCAGAAGACAACCTATTACATTTGTTCATTGATGTTATCCATCATAAACATCTAATATAGAGTTAGGACTCTCTCTCCAAAATATTTTGAAGAAGCCCTTGATCAAGCTAAATGCAAAAATTTCCTCATATTCTACATCGAGAACTTATATGCTTATGAAATTTAAAAATAAACATGCTACCAATGATGGTGCTATAGAAACTTTTGATTATACATACACCATCCAAGTTATTCTTCCCTTTGGCTCCAACAAAGTGACTTTATCCCAACCTTTCATTGGATGTCCCTTCCAACCTCCCCCCTCTTCATCATCATACATGAACAATGTTGATGTTCATAAACCTATCTACCTAGTGTAAATCTAAAAACATATTCTTAAAATTTTAGGCCTAAATTATGTTATGCTAATGTCCTTTATTCTAAGGAAGGATGATTATGGGTGGATCAATAATTATTTATTGTTCATCCAAGGTAGTCAAAGAGTCAACAATAAGATGAGGAATAGAGGTGGAATGGAAAACCTCACATCCTAGTTCAATGTTAATATCAAATTTTGTGGCAACTGTGGGATTGGGTGCTCTAACCCTAAGGAATAAATCATGCTGGACAAGACCAGGTGTCTTGAGAAGGGTCATCCGAAGAGGGCTAGGCAAAATCCAAGGTAAAGCGTATGAGCTTGTTCAAGTAATGGATTGTTATGTGTTCTTGTTATGATGTTTGAAGCAAGGCCTTGTATAGGACACTTGCATGGATGGGCAAGGATTAGATGGAACATGGATGCATGTGCATGATGGAAAGGATTCTAATGATATATAGGTGATTACGTGTGTTGGAAAGGCTTATTGACATTGTTTTTACTGAGTTTTTATTATTTTTAGCTTATTTTTGGGTTTTCTAAAGTAACTGTTTGCTTGTTGAAATTGAAATGTTGAAAGCAAAAGAAATAACAAATCTAAAATTCAATTAAATCAAATCTGAAATTAGATGAAAACAAATCTTCCTTTTATCTTTTTCCAATGATTTACAATGCATGAAAAAGAGAGAGGAAAAAACCCATACTAGTATGCAAGCTACTAATTTTTCCTAGCTCTTGATGCAAACTAGGTGGTGTTGTTTTTGTAGTTGTTATTTTGCTTATATGAGGTGGAATAATTATGAAAGGTTATGTCTTCTAAGTATGAAATCAATTCAAAATAAATTTGATGTAAAATAACAATGTCACAACACTTTCTATTAGCTTTCTTTGTCTACAAACAAGCTTTTCCATTGATTTGTTAAAAAGAAACAAAGAATGCAAATTCTGATTTTCTATTTTCAAAAGAGAACAACAATAATTTAAATCTATCAAAATAAACAACAATCAGATATATGCTACTAGTGTGCCTAAGGATGTCTAAGTTTTTGTGGTTGACCAATTGAATATTTGGAATGCTTATAAACTTGTTTTGATATTGTAAATGAAATACTTTGTTAGTTGGAAATGTCTTGAGAATTTTTTTTAAATCTTCCTATGAATGGTTTGTGAAATGTTTCAAGAATTGAGAGAAAATAAAACCTATTAGAATGAAAGCACAATCAAAACTAACTACTTTTTTGGTAGCAAAGATAATGAAAATAAATAGTCCTCTTTCCTTATTAAATTTTCTCATTTTATAAATAAAGAAATTAATCTAGTGTAATAAAAATTATACAAATCTAATCTAATAATTGAACAATACTATAAAATCAAAGAGAAATCCACCCTAACCAAGGCATAGATAAAATGGAATGCATGTAGTATATTGATGAGATAATCCTTAATATGCTAGCTCCTTTTATCTAGGAACTCTATAACTAGAGGATGCACAAGATCTGGAATAAATGGGGAAGGAGAGGAGACACAATCAAAAATGAAGAGTAATTGAACTGAGGTTGGCCAATACTCTAATTTGTAAAGACTGAGTTACTAAACCAATAACAATTTTTCACCAGTGATAATGTAGTCGACATAAAAACTATAGAGATTGGATCTTCAAGTAATTGTAGTAGAGTGTAGACACTAGAATTTAGCATGTGTGTTCCCAAGTTCCATGACCCCTAATAGGCCCCTTGGACCCTTTTTCCTTACCTAGGCTTATCTTTAGTAATTTAACTTTATTAATCTTAACATGGCGTTTTAGGTTATTTTGGTAGTTAGCCTCAACCATCGATGGTCAGCCCAACCATTGACGGTCAAGTTCAACAAAATGATCTTCCCACATGAAATTAACATGCATGCATCATTTACCCTTTCTAAATATAGGACATCCAAATCTCCTTATAAGGCATTGCATGGATGAGATATATTTAGAAACCCTAGTTACACTCCCTCTTGAACCTTTGGTGCTTGCCTATAAAAAGGAGAGAGATATAAAAGCAAATCATCTACAATTATCATCAAGAGCTCAAGTACTTAGAGTTTCCTCTTGCAGGTCATTCAACATTATCAAGCATTATCAGCCCCTTTTGAGAGCTAACTTGTTGCCACCTCTCAACCAAGTCTCCAAGCATTGTTACTCTACCAGAATCAAGCCAGATTCCACCCATAGATCAACAACACCTATCACTTGCCTAATCCACTCCAGGTAAGACAAGTACTTTTTTATTACCATCTATGTACTTTATTTCCCTTTCACAATCAATTTATACCTTGCCCAACTCTTGGAATTCATTTCAAAATCCTGACAACTAGTTGTTGAGAAAATTCATAATTGGACACAATCAACTACCGATGGTCAACCCAACCACTAATGGTCAGGGTAATCATTGATGGTTAACCCAACCATCGATGGTCACCTATGGCAGGAAAAGCCAGCAAGCTTATTTCACTTACTTCACCTAACCCAATTCACTTTTCTATGTTTTTAACCACTCACAGGCCCCTATCGGATTTTTTGAGCCTTACCTTGACCCATTAGTACTAGCACTGATTAGTTTATCACTAATTTAATCATTCTTTCACATCTTTTTTATCAAGAAATTCTTGTTATCAGATTCAATATCTTTTGATCATTGATGCAAGTACTTTTTTTTTGTTTTATTGACTTAATTATTCTAAAATGATAGATGGGGTTCCCCTAAGGAAGCTCTCATTTTCAGGATGAATTTGTTTTAGTGCTTCCTTACATGTAGGTCATCCTCCCCGGCCAAAGAGGAGATCTTCACAATATTCTAATTAAACACGTGCACAAACAAGCAAGTATTTCTACCACAACCTATATTTCTAATTTTACTACCTTCTTCTGAATAATAGCAAAATTTGAGTGAAACATTATAACATGCCCAGTGGGACCCACATCTCTACTTAGATTTTATTTTTATCCATATCTATATTCTTCTTCCTCTGTGTGTGCTCATAATTGAAATCTAAATTTCATTTGGGTCTAAAACATACTATATCTATTGATTGTTTGCTTCGTCTAGCTCACTTAGCTTAATTAATAGCATTAGGATTAATCTTAGAACACTTATGTTACACAACCAAGCCACATAATCAATCATACATCATAAATCACTTGAGACAAGGCCTAACTGGGATTTCATCACCTAGCAGTTACCTTACCCACTCCCGACAATCCTACTTGGAGGTTATTACCAAGAGGAGAACCAACTCAGTTCCCCAGTTAAGTATAAACTCTAGATATCAATATATATTGGCTAAGCACCCAACACCATTATCATTGTGGGACTATAAAGTGAGGGGGTAGGCCCCAATACCAAGCCATGTATTGATTCCAATACAAATTATTTTGAGCACCAAAACTAACTCAAAACTATCCAAAGACTGCTTATATAGTACATGTTTTGTAAGCCAAGTTCTATCACACATTCTCATAAACTAAGGCATAAGCCAAAAATGATCTTAAAACTAACTTCAGGATTAAACATACTTTCTAGTGTGTTCCTTGATTGCCTTGAAAATTTTCTTTATCTCCTTTCTATTTGAGTGGTGAGTCTATTCTTTTGTAATCTCTCCCACTTTTTATATGGTTCTCACTCGTCAGCAATGAAGAGACCTGGCAGAATAAAACCTGTCACCTAAATCAACCTCCTTTGTCTCTTCATCTATGGAGTACATCCCAGAGGTGAAAGATTCACCTTGATGTTAGGAATCCCTACTTTAACTCAGGTATTTCCCCAAGGAGACATGGATTTTACCACTTTTTTAGAGAACAATCTAGTGACCTTCAACACTATCTTAACATTTCTTCTCGCCATATCCTAGTTTCAACTCCACCTCAAGATCTTCCTTACGGCATGCCATCCCACCATATGGAGGGAATCCTTGTTATTTCGATCACCACCCAATCTTTGACCACTCAGATGTCTTCGTCTACCAACCCCTTTGCGTTTGGTTGAGAACCAACCTATCCAACCAACTGTTACCCTTACACCATCCACTCCCACTAATGACTCCTCTACCTCTAAGATAATGCAACCATCAACCCATCATTTCAAACCTAGCCCATTGGTTAATACCTCTTTACCAATCTTAGGGGTACCTATCCCTTTTACCTCACCACCCATCAGCACAAAGATTATGACCACTCCCCTAATTACTAATCCAACCACATCTCTGTTGTTCCCAAAATCCATCACTTATTTTTGTGGACAACATGTTGACCATTTTGGTCCTGTAGGCCAAAATGCTCTCTTTTTTTATCAAAAAAATGTTTTGAACAATTAAATTTTTCAAATAACTCAAGCCTTTTCAGCTAAGGAAATCTCAGGTTCAACAGGCAGGGTTTCTCAAAGGGAAGTTCAAAATACTTAAGGCATTTCCTAAGTGTTTTGAGTATGGTTCAATGTCGAGGATCAATCAAAAGACTTAACGATGGGGTTCAAATAATTGGAATGAACCATTGAACCATTGAACCCTGCCTCTAAAAGGTTCAACAAGTTTAAAGGTTTAATGAGTTCAAAGCTTCAGCGGATTCAAAGAGTTAGAATGAACCATTGAACCATTAAACCATTGAACTTTGAAAGGTTCAAAGGTTCAATGGGTTCAACGAGTTCAAAGGGTTCAAACTTCAAATTTTGATCGAAAGCTTTGAGTGAATGGATGAAACGGAAGATTCCAGAAAAAGGTTCAGTTCAAAAAATTGGTTCAACGATGCCTTGAGCGCACAAAATAAAACTAAGTGAATGCGGCCCTTTACAAAACATTGAATCGCCGAACCGTTGAACTTTGAACCATTGAACCAAAAGAGTTCAAGGTTCAAGGTTCAAAGTGGTTCAAGCGATCGGTGACATCCCTATGGACATCAAATTTAGGGTGATGGAATAACCATTGATTTTCAAAAAAGAGCACAGATCTGAGAACAAACTCAGCGACTAGCCAAGAAAGGAGTCGAAGGTGCCAGTAGAAAGCAAGAAGATAGCTCTGAGAGCTCAGATCACCAAGAAGAGACAAAATGTAGCAAGGAAAGAGGAAACGACTACAAAAAATCTAGAAATATCTATAGAAGAGTTATTCCAGTAGGTGGAATAGTCCACCAGGTGGACCTCAGAGAACACAAACATTCAATGGCACGGCCTATTTTTCTTCATTAAGTAAAGGTGAATGGACAGTTGTGTAAGCATCATAAAGAAGACCAGGCAACCCATGCTTAGGAGAAGACATTTGAGATGATTTAGAATGCTAAAGTTAAGACTGATAACCTGTTCCAGCATGGCCCTTTCATAGAATATTTAATGCATTCAATGCAGCATGGGCCATTTCATGAAAACAAGCACCCAAGTCTTTCTTTGGATGATATATATTGTAATCTCTCATTTTGTAGAGAAGGGGGTCTCTCGATTATTAAGCAGCAAAGCTCTACCCAAATTGAAAAGCATTCTTGAGACTTTGAGCTCAGACTGTTAATCATATTTTGTTAAGTGAATGAAAAAGCAAGTGACCTTTTAGACTTTGTGTTGAAATAGCTTGTGTTATCTAGGAAATTCTTCGTATATTTTTTCCTAAATATAGTCTTGTCTATTTAATCAAATAAGCAGAATAAGTGGAAATAAGCTAGAAGATGTCTTAAAGCCGGCTGTGGGAGACTTTGTGCTACCATAATTATCTTTAGTCTGTGTTTTGTGTAAAGGATACTGGAGAGACTTTGAGCTCTCCTTATCCTTCGTAATCTTTTACTCTATTGTAGTTTTAGGTGGATACTTTGGGCTACACTTCATTCTATGGTTTGCTTGTCCTAAATCAATGGGAGAAGCAATGAAAGACTCTGTGCTTTCGTGGGTTTTTTGTGATTACAATTACTCCCCAAGAAGAATTCATATTGTTTGATGAATATCATTTTTAAAAGAAGAGAAGTGCCTTCAGTAATTACACCAGAATTCTCCTCTATTTTGTGAACATCATCTCTAAAAAAAGAGAGATGGATGGTATGATTTCACCCTTGTGTCTATTTTTAGCTTATATTAGTATTTTATAGTTATAGGGAACCTCCCCTTGCTGAGAGGAGGGATTTGTCTCATTCTGGCTATGGTCACCACATCCATTTTGCCATATAAATCTCCTTATGTTGTAGCTGATATAACCATTTTATCATCAGCCAGTTGATGACAAAATATTCACCCAACAATTTTTGGCGACTCCATTGGGGAAGAACAAGCAGTTTGAAGCCTCAAGCTTCAAATTAAAGCAGTTCCAATTATTTTCTATTTCCATTTCACACTTTAGCCAATCCACTATATACGTGAAGCCAGAGAGCTCGAGTTATTGTTGACCCTGTATTTGAGTTGGTGCAGCTAAGTAATTTTGATCTTTTTCCTCCACCATCTTGCCTTCAGTGAACCAAGAATTTTCCTCCTACCAAAATCAAGTCCCTAATACCAGGCAAAGCTTCTCTTTCCTTTACTAATAGAGCTTTGTCTATACATATCCCACAGAGACTTGTTATCCCTCTTTTCAATAGTCATATCATGGCCGCTCAAGGCCCTTGGGATAATACCTTTGGTCCTCTGAATCTAACCTCACCTTTACATGAACTACTCCGTAGTTTAAGAAAAAATTTTCCCAAGTTCTATGGTGATGGGAGAGTTCATCCTGATGAACATATTGCAGCCTTTTGCATAGCATGTGGTGTGATAGGCATTGAATATGAAGACATAGCAGTCAGACTGTTTGTGGAAACATTGCAAGGTGTTATTGTAGACTAGTTTTATCATCTACAAGCACAAACAGTGACTGACTAAAACACTCTCAAGGCTAAGTTTGAGGCTAGATTCAAACCTGTAGAAGATGCACATGCCCTGTTAGCTTAGCTTACGCAAATGAAGAAGGAGCCTCATGAACCCATGTGAGAATTCATTGCTAAATTTGACAAGCTAAGGAATATAATTCCTACCATTGCTTAGCTGACACCTAAAAATCTTAAATGATTCTTCATCAATTCTCAGCTTCCTGAAGTGAGTTTCCAGTTGAGGCGGGCTGGCCACATAGATCTTACTGCAGCTCAAATTTTGGCCACTGAGGTTGAAGATGATCTTATCTTGGTAGAAAAGATAAGAAGAGATCCTAATAGAAATAAATCTTCTTCATCTTCTAAAAATTTCTCTACAAGCACCACTAATCCTATGGTCCAAAAGCTAGTAAATGAATTGCTAGTCCTAAGAAAATAAATGGCCCAAGGGATGTCTGCTCCTCTTTCTTATCAGGATATACCAAGGAGAATGTTTCCTAACTAGTCATATCAAGGCAATGCTGCTAGAAATCAAGGGCAACCAAATCATCTTCCTCCCTCACTAGGGAAGCTTGCCATTGAAACATCACTAGCTAACTCAGTAGTTGGTTATCTTGAAGCTGAACATGATTTCTCTTTCCAACCTGAGTTAAACTAAGAAGATGACGTTGATCTCTTTGCAAAAGGCAAATAATAATTAGCTAGTGACTCTAACATTGGTTTCTTGAATTACCAGAATGAAGCTAGAAGTAATGGGGAAGTGTTTGATGGATCATACGTTATATTTACCAAGTCCCAGAACTAGTCAACTCAACAAGCTGATAAGAGAAAAATAGGGGAAGAATCTCGATCAAAAATTTTAATTACTAAATGAGGGACTTCTCTACCTTTCCAATCAAAGGACCTGGTGAGCAATAAAAAAGCAAGTACCTCAAGAAATCCTTCACCTTCTGCTTCAATCTCTCAGACCAATCCCACACCTAATAAAACCCAGAATGATGGAATTTCTTCCTCTATTCCTAGTTATTTTCAATCATTTGATATAATTGACCATACTATGAAGACCAAGATCCAAATGTCGAAGTTTAAATACTTACAAGCCAACCTTGGGCAGTTGGATAGGTTAGTTGAATGCATCAAAAACAAAATCGTCTCTGAAGGACAAATTGTTTCGAAGGTAACTCATGATCCCCCAAAGAACACATCCACCCAAAACAATCTTATCATTACTCCTCCTATTGGCCCTAAGAAAATAGAACCTTTCGATGTTTTCCTATTGATAAATGGTCATAATCTGAGCAATTGTATAATAGACTCTAGCACCTCTGACAATGTGATGCCCGCCAAGGTGGCAGACTCTCTCGATCTCACTCTGACTAAAAATTTTGAGAGATGTTTTTCTATGGAAAACAAATAAGTGCCACTTTTGGGACAGATCAAAGATGCCTAATTCGTATTTGTGGCTTTCCCAGATAAGAGGATTAAAATGACAGTCCTGGTGGCTGACGTTCTAGCTTCCTATGGCATTCTGCTTGGCCAAAATTTTTACAAAGATGTTGGTGGAGAGTTAAGCATGGACTTGTCTGAGGTGAGGATCCGTATCAAGGGTGTCATGCAAAGGCTACTTCTTGATAAGGAGTTGAAATACATTGTCACCCAAACATCAGCCCCTAAAGCTCAAATTTTATTTGAATCTTCAGGAATGGGTAATTATTCTATCTACCAAAGATGTTTCTATTTCAGCAGATGAAAGTTTACTAGGTGACAATCCAAAAAATTAATATAAGATATCAAAAGAATTAGTAGAGTGAAGTACAGATGAAAAAATATCTTCCCTCTCTAATAAAGAAAAATTTGATAGAAGATCAGATTCTAATGATGTCTAGATTCTTGAATTTGATGGCAGCAATTCTTCTACTAGTTCTGGAGCTGGAGTTGTTTTGATATCTCCTCAAGGAGATATTTTTCCCTACTCATACAAGTTGCAGTTCATCAATACCAACAACACTGCCGAGTATGAATCTTTGCTGCTCAGATTAAAGGCTACTCAAGCTAAAGGCGTCAAACTTTTTCATGCCCAAAGAGATGTTGAGCTGGTGGTTTGTCAGGTGAGAAATCTGTATAAAACCAAGAATGAAAGATTGCGATATTATCACAATTTGGTGTGGGACTATCTTGAAAGTTTCGATGCTTTTAGTATTTATGCCATGCCCAAAGAATTCAATAATCGAGCAAATTCTTTGGCCATCTCTGTAACTCTCATGGTTCCTCACCAAGATTTTAAAGAGCACAAGTACACTATTGAGCTGGTCTTTTGACCAATTGTACCAAATAATGTCGACCATTGGCATGTATTTAATGGTGATAACTAAATCATTACTTTTCTAGAATAGATGAATAACTTTGAGAAGCTTTATTTTGAAGGTAGTGAATCTCCACCATAGGAATCATCTCCCGAAACAAATTTAAAAATCGGCAAAAAGTTCTTTCAGCTCAAAGGGAATAAAATTTCCAAAGGATTAATTTCTCTTGAGAAGCTATTCGATAAGCATGATAAGTGTATCAAGAAGCCACAAATGAACTCAAAATCTTTCAAAGATTTTGATCAAATAAATTTGAGTATAGAAGATAATCACAAAATGGTCAACATCAAGAATTGTTGCACTCCTGATGAAAAACTCAAATTCATTACCCTGCTTCGCCATTACATTAAGGTTTTAGCATACTCTTATGATGATCTGAAATCTCTCAGGCTTGAAGAAATTTAGCATGAAATTCTTCTCAAGATTGGGTTGTTACCTCACAAGCAGAAACAAAGGTAGTACAATCCCAGGATATCAGGCACTATTCTTTATGAGATACAGAAAATACTTAATGCAAGAATTATTTTCCCAATCCATCATTCCACCTGGATTGAGAACATAGTCCCTGTGAGAAAGAAGAATGGAGAAATTTGCCTATGTGTTGATTTTAGAAATCTAAATCGGTCATCTTTAAAAGACAACTATCCCCTGCCCATCATAGATCAGCTGCTACAAATAGTGACTAGCACAGAGATGTTATCAATGTTAGATGGTTTTTTGGGATATAATCAAGTGGAAGTTGGTGAAACAGACTAACATAAGACCACTTTCACTATACATTGGGGCACCTTTACATATCGTAGAATGCCTTTTGGCTTGATCAATGCTGGTGCCACCTTCTAGAGAGAGATGGATCTTGCCTTCGAAAATGAAATGGGGAAGTTCATTATGGTATACCTTGATAACTTGAAATTTTTTTCTAAACATCATCTTGATCATGTGCATCATTTACAACAAGTGTTGGAGCGATGTCGGCAAAATGTTATTTCTCTTAATCCCAAGAAGTCAATTTTTGGGGTTACAAAAGGTAAACTTTTTAGTCACACTGTATCCTGAGAAGGCATAAAGATCGACTCAGAAAGAGTCAAATCCATCCAAGAGCTTACTCTTCCTGCCAGTAAGACTGCAGTCCATTCTTTCTTTGGAAGGTGAATTTGCCACGAAGGTTCATTCCTGAATTCACAAAAAAGACTCACCACATTGTCAACATGATGAAGGGTAAAGCTACTTTCAGTTGGACTGAAGAAGGCAAGTCAGCATTTCAAGACATCAAGGAAGCTATCGCCCATGTCCCAATCCTAGTTTGTCCCGATTACACCAAAGACATCGTGATATATAGATATGCTTTTGAACACACGCTTTCAGCCATCTTGGTTCAACAGAACAAAGAAGGTGTGGAGTCCCCTATATCTTTTATGAGTTATCCTCTCAAAGATCATGAGCTTATATATTCAAGCATGGAAAATCATGCTTATAGTGTGGTTAAGGTGGTAAAACACTTCCATTTTTACATCTTGAACTCACACACTGTTGCTTTAGTTCTTGATACAACAGGAAAGTCCATTCTAACTCAATAAGAGTTTAGAACTAAAAGGGGTAATTAGATTGCTAAAATCTAGGAGTTTAATCTTGTTATCAAAACTATGAAGCTTGTGTGAGGAAGAGGTCTATGCTAATTAATTGTTGATAACATACTAGAAGCAGCAGGGCATGAAGAAATAGAGGTTGAACACATGCCTACAGTTCTCTTTGTCACCACTACGAATGAGTGGTATTCTAATATTGCTTATTTCCTTACCTATGCTGAATGTCTTGCTCACCTGTCTTGTAAAAAAAAGAGGACTGTTAAGTTGAAAGCTACTAACTTTGTCTTGTGGGACAATGGTTTGTACAAGAGGAGCCTTAATGGGGTGTTTCTTCATTGCATGGATAAAGTGCAATAGAGCAAACTTTTGGAGTCTTTTCACAATTTAGCTTGTGGAGGACATTTTTTTGCACCTATGACTGCCCATAAGATTCTATGAGCTAGGTACTATTAGCCTACTCTATTTTGAGATTCATACACTTGGGTACGTATATGTGAGTTGTGTCAATAGTTCATTGGAAAACCCAAGTTGGCCACGCTACCTCTCAAGCCTGTGGTAATTGAAGAGCCTTTTTAGGAATGGGGAATTGATTTCATTGGCATTGTAAACCCGTCCTCGAGTGCTGTACATGACTATGTTCTCATAGCCATAGACTATTTTACCAAGTGGGTGGAAGCCATTCCAGTCAATCATGTTATTTTAGAAGTGGTATGTAATTTTCTCAAGGAAAATATTATTTCTCAGTTTGGAGTCCCAGCCAAGATTGTAACAGACAATGCAGCCTGTTTCTCTTCTCATGAAGTTACCAAATTCTGCTACTATTATGGAATTATTCTCTCCCACTCTCCTGACTAGTACCCATAAGGAAATGGTCAAGCAAAATCAAGCAACAAGAACCTGGTGACCATTACTAGAAAGCTGGTAGATAACAATCAGAAAACCTGGCATAAAGCATTGCTTGACACTTTATGGATAGACAAGATTACACTCAAAAAGGTGATAGGTATGTCACCATTTCAACTTTTGTATGGTTTAAATGTAGAGATACCAATCACCTTGGAATTACCAGTATTAAAGTTGGCAAAGGAAGTAGAAGATTTAACTTTTGAAAGTTCCATCGACAAGAGGATCATGTGCTTGACTAAATTAAATGAGCAACGAACTATGGTGGTGGATCGTATTGCTACACATCAAATTCTAGTAAAGAAACTCTTCAGCCAAATAGCAAGGATTCATGATTTTCATATTAGAAATCAAGTCTTGTTATGGGACAAGAGGAGAGAACCAAAAAGAATGCATAGAAAATTGGATTCCTTATGGAGAGGTCCATTTTCCATTTATCGATTAAATGGTGAAAATAGTTTCTTGCTAAACTATCAAGATGGAACGCCATTTGCACTGCCTCACAGTGGCTAGCATTTGAAGCACTTCAATCCTTGAAGTATCAAATAAGTCCAATTGTACATATGTATAGTCTTTCTTTGTTTTGTGTTGTTCATTTATTTTTGGCGCCTTTCTTTTTGGGTAAGCATGACTCCATAGCCCAATGGCATAGATGAAGGCACGTAGAGTCTGGATTCTACTCCCTTTGATTGCTTTAAATCTCAATCAATGGAAGTTTCCAAATTGAAGCCAGCTGTTATTCCCAAAATCCATCACTTGTTTTTGTGGACAACATGCTGACCATTTTGGTCCTGCAGGTCAAAATGCTCTCTTTCTTTATCAAAAAAATGTTCTGTGCAGTTAAGTTTTTCAAATAACTCAAGCCTTTTTAGCTAAGGAAATCGCAGGTTTAAGAGGCAAGCTTTCTCAAAGGGAAGTTCAAAATACTTAAGGCATTTCCTAAGTGTTTTGAGGATGGTTCAACACTGAGTTTCAATCAAAATACTTAACGATGAGGTTCAAAGAATTAGAATGAACTATTGAACCATTGAACCCCATCTTTGAAAGGTTCAAAGGTTCAATGAGTTCAAAGCTTCAACGGATTCAAATAGTTAGAATGAACCATTGAACCATTAAACTTTGAAAGGTTTAAAGGTTCAACAGGTTCAACGATTTCGAAGGGTTCAAAGTTCAAAGTTTGAGCAAAAGCTTCGAGTGAATGGATGAAGCAAAATATTCCAGAAAAAGGTTCAACCAAACGGTTCAACCATATGGTTCAAATAATTGGTTCAATGATGCCTTGAGCACACAAAAGAAAACTAAGTAAACGCAGCCCTTTACAAAACATTGAATCACTGAACTGTTGATCTTTGAACCATTGAACCAAAAGAGTTCAAGGTTCAAGGTTCAAAGTGGTTCAAGTGACTAGTGAGGTCCCTGTGGATGTCAAATTTAGGGTGATGGAATAACCATTGATTTTCAAAAAAGAGTGCAGACCTGAGAACAAACTCAATGACTAGCCAAGAAAGGATTCGAAGGTGCCAACAGAAAGTGAGAAGATAGCTCTGAGAGCTCAGATCACTAGGAAGAGACAAAATGTAGCAAGGAAAGAGGGAACGACTATATAAAATCTAGAAATATCTATAGAAGATTTATTCTAGTAGGTGGAATAGTCCACCAGGTGGACCTTAGAGAACACAAACATTTAATGGCACAGCCTATTTTTCTTTATTAAGTAAAGGTGAATGGACAGCCATATAAGCATCATAAAGAAGACCAGGCAACCCATGCTTAGGAGAAGACATTCGAGATGATTTAGAATGCCAAAGTTAAGGCCGATAACCTATTCTAGCATGGCCCTTTCATAGAATATTCAATGCATTCAATGCAGCATGGGCCATTTCATGAAAACAAGCACCTAAGTCTTTCTTTGGATGATATATATTGTAATCTCTCATTTTTTAGAGAAGGGGATCTCTATGTTATTAAGAAGCAAAGCTTTGCCCAAATTGAAAGGCATTCTTGAGACTTTGAGCTCAGACTGTTAATCATATTTTGTTAAGTGAATGAGAAAGCAAGTGACCTTTCAGACTTTGTGTTGAAATAGTTTGTGTTATCTAGGAAATTCTTCTTGTCTTTTTCCTAAATACAGTCTTGTCCATTTAATAAAATAAGCTGAACAAGTGGAAATAAGCTGGAATATGTCTTGAAGCCAACTGTGGGAGACTTTGTGCTACCATAATTGTCTTCAATCTGTGTTTTGTGTAAAGGATACTGGAGAGACTTTGAGCTCCCCTTATCCTTCATAATCTTTTACTCTATTGTAGTTTTAGGTGGAGACTTTGGGCTACACTTCATTCTATGGTTTCCTTGTCCATAATCAGTGGGAGAAGCAATGAAAGACTTTGTGCTTTCATGAGTTTCTTATGGTTACAGTTACTACCCAAGAAGAATTCATGTTGTTTGTTGAATATCATTTCTAAAAGAAGAGAAGTGCCTTCAATAATTACACCAAAATTCTCCTCTGTTTTGTGAACATCATCTCTAAAAAAATAGAGATGGATGGTATGATTTCACCCTTGTGTCTATTTTCAACTTATATTAGTATTCTATAGTTATAAGGAACCTCCCCTTGCTGAGAAGAGAGATTTGTCTCATTCTGGCTATGGTCACCACATCCATTTTGCTGTATAAATCTCCTTATTGTATAGGTGATATAACCATTTTGCCGTCAGCCAATTGATAACAAAATATTCACCCAACAAGCTCAACCTACCTCAAAATCCTAACAATTACTTACATCATCTAACCTCAATTATACCCCTAACCCACAAGGGTATATACCTACTACCCAACCACCGATAGTGACCTATCCTTATATGTCATCTACCTGACCTCCCATAACTTCTTATCAGTATGGGGCCATCTCCCAATCTCCTGTCAATTATCAATATATTCCACAACCATAATATATGCCCTATAACCCCTCAGGTGCACCACCTCAAAAAGACTTAATGAAAATAATCATGGACAAAATGGTAACTCTTGAGTCATCCCTTTCGAGAGCGCATAACATTTTATCTTATGACCAAATCTATAATGAGCCTATTCACCCTTTAGTCCCTATCAGACCTTATCTAACCCAATGGGAACTTCCAAAATTCACCAATTTTAACAGTAAGGAAGACCCCCAATAATACTTAAGAGCATTTAGGCATTTTTGTTACATGATTTCCTATGATGATGCCCTACTTTTGCGCACATTCCCAATGTCTCTTTCTGGCCCAGTGCTAGATTGGTATAGTGTTATTACAAAACATTCCATCTTCTCCTTTAAGAAATTAGCTCAGACCTTCTTGGATCACTTCTCAATCAACATATCCAAGAAAGTCTTTATCACTGATCTTTTTTCCATTTGCCAATTTGAGGATGAGTCTATAGCTAATTTTGTGGCTTGTTGGAGAAGCTTGATTAACCAATTATCATTAACCTTGCATCAGATTGAATTGATCAAACTTTTTACCCATGCTTATGCTAAGTATATCTCTTCTACATTACACATCCAAATCTTTAGAACTTTTGATGAAGCTTTGATCATGGCATGAAAATTAGAAAATCGAGATATAGACGAGGTAAATTGAAGTTAAAAAAAAAATAACTCTACCTTCAAGACTAACAAAGCCTCCTCCTCTAAAGAAGGCAATCAAGCTAACTTTGGGGCTAAAATAAGGGAACTAAAAATGCAATCATCCTTAAGGCTACCCCACCACCTATTGTTAATCAACATAAATTTCCCAATCCCTCTAACTAGAGCTCTTAAAACCCAAACTGAAGCACCCATAAATAATTCACTCCACTTGGAGAATCTTATGCCTCAGTGTTGGAAGAGTTACTAAAAGCTAATATTGTACAACTTCCACCCATCAAGCTTTCCCCATAGTTTGATTCTTCTCAGCCAATGCCTACTTGGTATAATGAAAATGACCTTTGTGCCTTTCATTGGGTGATTGAACATGATGTCAACCAATGTAATACTTTTAAGAATGTTCAAATCCTCATTGATAAGGGGGAACTCACATTGGATAACCCCAACGCCCCTCAAGAAATCCCTTTCCCAACCATGCCCCTATCAAATATGAGAACACACAAGCCAAATGCTCCCATGATGCCCACACGATCAACATAGTCCGTGATACACCTACACATGAGGACCTAACCATCCAATCTACCCACTCTTCCCCCACTTCAATTATAGAGGAGGGAGAGTCACCTTCCCTTTCGTTGGAGATTTAGCCCGAGAAGGTTCCTTTTTCCCTAGCCATGCTCATAGAAGCCTTAGAATTATCACATTCCACCCCAACAGGCATATCTGAATAACTAAACATTCTTGATTTGCCACCTCAACCAGCTACCCAATAAAACACTACTCTTATGGATATTTTTCCTGAAGGAGAAGCATTCCTACTGATACCTCGCATGGATAAGCCATTTATCTCAACCTTACATTCCTCACCTATGGAAGTCGACCAACCTATCAACCAACATCCCCAACCTATAATTCTATCTCTTGCATCCACGACCCACAAAGTAAAACCAGTACACAAACCTTTTTCCACATTAGTATAGAAATTGGAATTTTCCCTGAAACTAGATATGGATCAAGCCTCATTTTGGAAACATGTAGGCCTCCCTTACATCAGCAAACCTAAACCTTCTAGCACACCTTTAACCAACCAATCTATCATATTTCTACCACCTCTCAAACCAATCAGAACATCTATCAACCCCTTGCATTCCCCACCAACCGAGGCAATCATACCTCTAACAATCAAACCACCACACAAACCTATTATATGCTTTGGTACCTTCCCCATATGTAGTTTGGTTTTCCCATCTTTTAAAGTGGATTTGAACCCATCTAAAACTCCACCCACACCTCAACCCCAACCAAACAAAAGGCCAAAACCATCAAGTAGCCACATGCCTAGGGTTTTTCCTTCTTCTGTCTTACCCTCTATCTTAGGTCCTCATCCATCAACTCTACCTAAAAGGCAAATCCCTTTTAACATATATCGTCCATCGCCACTTGTTACGCCATCCCAATTACTATTTGATACACTAGTTTTTTTTAACTACCAATGGCCAAACTATCAAACTCAAACCTTCCAACCCCTAGCATGCCCAAACCAAAACTATTACTTAGAAATGTCACCTCACCCAAGCTTTCTCTTAACAAACCCACTCCCATGAAAACACCCCATTTACTAACCAAAATGACAACCCCTAGGCCTTTCCCACCTTTCGTTGAATCTTATTTAGCCATTTTTCAAAGGTTTTTACAATCTTTGCACCCCACTTTACCTCCTATCAGACCCTTCGATCCTCTTAGTTAAAAATCAGATTGGTACAATAACCATCAAATATGTTCTTATCATAGGACACCTAGATATGACATTAAAAACTACAAAGCTCTCTAAACCATTATCCATCAGCTCTATAATGAGGATGATCTCTTATTGGAAGAAATTCCCTTGACCCCTTTACAAAGGCACCCACTGGCCATTTTCCAATTTATACCATATCCTCCACTCTCACCTCTTAAAGATGAAGAACCTACCCAACCTCATGTCACATCATTCCCCTCTATCCATACCATCAATGCCATCACACGATCACAAAAAAGGGATAAAGGGAAATCTAAGGTGTCCTTCCATAGACATACCCACCTACTCATCCTAAACCAAACTCGATCCAACTCTCTACATCCTCAGTTCCACCCAAAGTAACAATTTTAGGCACCTTCAAGGATAATCCTTTTAAATCCATTAGGAGGGTCATTTCCACCTCACCTCGCCATCGCACGGCCATGATAGAGGCTATATAGGCCATTGGGGTTTGACCAAGAGACTCTTGACCTATAGAGGCCTTCATCAGTGTTCTCTAACTATCCACACTTATCGCCTTTAAGGACTCAGAGATACTTTCCATCCACCTCGAAAACCTAGATCCACCTCTCATTATCACTGCCCATATCAACCAAACTTACATCAAATAGGTTATGATCAATGGGGGAGCCAGTATCAATATCATCTCTTCTCATGCCTATGATGAACTCAAGCTATCAGATAATGTCATGTCTAAAACTTCATTCATCCTTAGATCCTATAATGGCACTATGACCACTACCCTAAGCACCGTTGTCCTTCACATTTGTCTAGGTCCCCACTTGCTCCCTAAACTTTTCTATGTGGTTGAAGGTGAATTCTAATACAATGTTTTAATAGGGAGACCTTGGATCCATGCCATGGCTTGTGTACCTTCTCCCCTCCATCATTGTGTCAAGTTTTGATTCAGGTAACAATTCAGGGGACAATTTGGGTGACAACTCTACCCTAGTTGATACCGAAACTTTCGAGAGCCATATCTTTTGCACAATAACTCCAATTGACTCCATGTTTGAATATTTGGAAAGCTAAGAATGAGGAGAACATGGTGAGATGGAACTAAGATTTTCTTGATGGGTTTTGACCCCCAAAAACCTAATGGAAGTGCCTCAAATTTAAATTTTAGTAGTGTAGTCTAAAAATAGTAAGTTTCTAAAAATAGTAATTCTTTGACTTCTATATTGTTGTGAATCATGGTTGTCAAACCACTTAATCTCCCTTGATATTGGTGACCTTCCACATCTTCTTCCTGCCTTCAAAATGTGTATAAATGAAGATGTAACCCAAAAAGGAAATCAGACATCTTTTCTAAGAGATAAGCATATGTTTGTATTTGCAATCTCAAGTAATAAAATATTTCTTCTTAAAGAAATCATTTTTACTATGTTATTGAAATATATTTCAATCAAAACATATGAGTTTTGGATCTGAGATTCCTAAGCCAATGCATTAACTAAGTCTATTAAGCTATAAATAGTATTATACTTAAGTTGATTTATCAATCTAAGATGTCACCTAAAGAGGTTTGGCTATAAGTTCAATAGTGGAGAAGGTATTTAACTCAATACAATCATTGTGAAGGTTACAAAAAGCTTTCAAATGCAAAGTGGGATCAATAGATCCATTATGGTTGATAGTAGAAGTGATACCACATATGTCCTTGATTGTGATTTGAGGAATTAATAGTTCATTTTTAAGATGCTTGATGACTTTATTAAGAAGTGGGGGTTGGGGAATATGATTACCATATGCATCTCTAAGGGGTACATGGGGGGACATTTATATTTTACACTCCCTATTGAGGTTATTGAAGATCAATTTGTAATTTTAAGAGTTGATTTTGCATTGGCACCACTTGGTTGGCAATTTTAGTTTGAAAGGTCACCATTTGATTCATGTCTTACAACAAGATTTGATTAGTAGTGAGAGCTTGTTCACTAGTGGCGGCAATATGACATGCATTAGAGGTAGCATTAACATTAGAGTTAATACAAGCACTTTTAGTGGGCCCACAAAAGGAATGACCCACCATGCTAGTAGTAATACTAGGCATAGTGGAGGATGAAGGAAGGGGGTAAGTCATATATTGACTTACCTTAAATCTGATAGAGAGGAAAAGTATAGGTGAAGGAGGATATCCTATGTGGGGTCCCATCATTATATTATAGATTGTCGTAGGAACCTTGCCTTTATGTTAAGTGTTTTCATAGATGGAGAGGATCATTTCAAAAATATACTCAAGATCACTCTTATCCTCGATAACAGGCATGTGTGGAGGATACTTAAAAGGATCAATAGGTTGGGATATAGGGAGTGTATTATAATCAATGGTTCTAGTAGACACATGAATATTATTTTTATCTTGGTTGTAGATAATGTGAAATTGAGATTTATGGGATTTATGGGAGTTAGTGAAGTCCATCATGTTATGTTGTGTTCTCTATTTGAAATCATCAAAGATATAATAAATGATGGAAGGTTGAGGTATAAATTGAATTGGGCTAGGAAACTATAGAAAATTAATAATATCATCCAACTCTAAATTAGGGAGATTAAAACTATATTGAGCACTTTGATGTAGTTTAGTGAACATGATGTTAAGAACCAAGCTATATCAAATTATGTGATATAGTTTAATAAAAAAGTTAGAAAATAGATCAAGATTAAAATGTATCAAGTTGTTCAATACATTCACGTAGAGAGGTGATGAGATATAGACTATATTGAGGTGGTTGATGTAGTCTGATCTAGGAGAATTAAAGGTAAAAGGAAATTTTTTGCTTCAATCTGTTAGATATAGTCTAGAACATAAATAGATTGAGAATGAATTGTATCAAGTTATTCGATATAGTCACACATACAAAGAGATGGGAAAATAAAAGATAAATTGATTCGAGTTGTTTGATATAGTTAGAGATGCAAACATAAAAGATTAGATCAAGCTAGTCGATGTAGTCTACACATATAATAACCATATTGATGTTGGTAGATAGATATAGCATGCATCAAATAACTATACAGACACTAGTCGGTACATTCTACAATAAAAATTATAATAAAAAGCAACAAAATGAAATCTAATTATTTTTTAAAACTATTTTTTTGAAAATATCAAATACATATACTAAAGGATTTGACTAATTTTGAGGCTCTCATAGTGCAACACAATATTTTATAGCACTAACTATGGAGGAAGTACTATGCCCACAATTCATTCAACTCAATTTTGAGGTAATCTGATATTAACTTCTTGGTGCTAACTGCTAACCAGTGCACTATAGAATCAGATAGATGGATGGCTTCCTAAAGTTCAATAAAAAAGAAATCCTAGATATTTTGGATATATTTTGAGGCACTTGTAAACTAAAGTTCATGTTCAACTCTGTATTATGTGTATGAGTATTGGGGAAAGCCTATCATGCCATGATGTTTGTAAACAATAGACTAGGATTCTAAACAAAACACCACGTAGCCCTTCATGATGGTAGTTAGTAGTTTAAAACCTACCAAAACATAGTCTCTAGGGAAAGCTAAACTAATAGAAAATAAAGTTCAAAAATCAATATCAAAAACTAATTTATAGCATTCAGTGAATTAAAATAAATAGACAGTCAACTTAAAATGAAATATGTAATTAAATTCTAAAATGAAAAGTTAATGTTCTTGATTATGCTTAAAAATTAAAACAAGCATAATTGTATTGATGATGGTTGATGTAATTATACACACAATATAGAATTGTATCAAGTAGATCGATACGGTCTATTTAAATAGAGTTGTAGATGAAGATAAAAATCTAAATCAAATTGATCAATGAAATTTATTGAAAATAATTATCATACAAAACTAAATCGAACAAATCGATGAAGTTGATGAGAAAGAAGCTCACAAAGAAACAAAAAGTGTAAATACATAACTATATCATGTAGATCAATATAGTTAACTATAAATAGGGTTTGAATAGAACTATATCATCCTATTCGATATAATTCACTAGATGAAAATTGAAATATGAGGTTAATCCTATATCGTTCTTGCTAAAATAGTCAACTAAAAAGATTCCCAAATGGAACTATATCGACCTATTCAATATAGTTTGTTGTACATAAATCTGATAAAAAGGATGAGACATAATTGTAAATATATGTATGATATAATTAGATGAAAATAGATGTGAATATGAAACAATATATTATTTGCTAATATAGTTTACTAAAATGTAGAAATGGTATTACATCAATCTATTCGATACAATTGGTTGAAAAAGTGAAAGCAATGGTTAGGTTCACATTAAGTTCACCAGAATGTGTGTAATCAGATAATATTGACCTATAACTATCCTATCTAGACTCATTTAAGGTAAATCAAAGATATCCCATTGATACTTAATGAATCAAGATATGACCAAATGGATCTGCAAACTTATCAAGAGGACCACCTACAACACAATGTCAAGAGAAAGGATTTCAAAGCCTCTTTGCAATCAACACCATAAAAAACCTCTAACTAGGTCTCTATTTTTGTAAGTAATCCAATATCACAATAAATCAATGTATTTAAGGTGAAAGATTAAAAACATATCAAAATGGGCAAAGAACAATGGTAGGAAAATGGGGCCTAAGATACATAAGGTAGACAAGTGGCAAGTTTAAATAATCCTATAGCCACACTAAGCATAAGTGTAGAGAAAGTTTAAACAAGGAGATATACATTCATTAATTAAGCAATTATGTAGTTTATATCTATCAAATGAAAGAGTTAGGGTTAGAATATACTTAACTTGAAGAAGAAATGTCGGGCCTCAATCTCCCCCTTGGTTAATGGTGATTTGTAAGAGATTGTTGTGTTTATAAGGATCACAAAGGCTAAATCAATTTATAGGATAAAAAGACTACTCCTATTGCATCCAAGACTCCAATAGACAAACTTTTATTCAAGAAAATATCTAATCAATAACTCCTCCAAATGTAGACTTAAGGTAGAAGTGTGAGAAATAACAATGCAAAAATGAATGTTTTTCTCTCTTGGAATGAAATGGTAACTTGTATTTATAGTGGTGAATGATTTTAATCACTTCTAAAAATTATGTTGACACTATCAACCAGCTTGATTTTGTAAATAATTTGACTAACCTTAAACTAGGTTAGCTAGGTCTTTTTAATTATGAAGATGGCATCATAGTGTTCAAAACTGCATCAATCTAATCGATGTAATTGGGAAGGGATTGATAATAGATAAAACTACATCAAATGAGCCAATATAGTAGGAAATTATGGGTCCATATATCTTTAGAGGATGTAAAATGGAAGGATATAACTTATGGGGTCAAAATAAAAGTATCTAGAATGGATGTAATACTGATAAATAGGCAATAATATTTCTTGCAAAGAACCAATAGTCTACCCACCCCTTTCCTAGTTCACCCTTTAAAGAATACAGTCAAAGAGATTGAAACTCAATAGGCTGTTACAAGAGAGAAAGCATCAATAAATTATAAAGTTTTAAAATATTGTGTGTATACACAAACCACTTGTTGGAATTTGCCAACACCCACTCTTGAACATTTTTTGCACCATTATCACCGAACACATTTCCCCTATTTTATTTTGCACTCTATTTTAAATATGTCATGTTTTATTTTAAAATCATCCTATTTTGTTTCACCATTGAGCACTGTAACTTTCACATGCAACTCTCATGATGTTTCTAATTGGCTTGGTTGTCAACATGTTTTACTTGTCGGTATGTCAACAAGACTTGATCAAGTCTATAGACCTTTTTTCCACATGTTAAAGCGACACTAGCATCCACATCTCATATATTTTCTACTCAGTTGGTTTCCTTTTCCCTTCTTGGGTGTTATGGCCTTGTCATTTAGCATGGCATCAATTTCTTAAAAGTCGTCAAGCCCATATGAACATTAATATCTACACGTATATATTAAAAAATTTAGATGTAAAATCATTGAATGCTAACATTAAAAACATGACATAAGAACATACAAATACATGCACACTTACTATCTAAAATGGGAGTCCACTTACATGACATATTCCAAATTACTATTGATTCTTATATGCTTTCCAAGAACAAGTATTGGTTTTTTTGACCGATGTGTCACATGAATTTTTTTTAGGTACAACTTCCTATTTTATTCTCCTTTAATGAATTAGACTCTATCACTCTCATCTCAAGCATCTCACATGTCCTCCCCATTATGGTCAAGAAAAATTTCCCTCTTTAAATCATTACATCCAAACAAACCCTTATCTGGGTTCCAAACTAGAAGGTGTAAAATTTGATCCCACCTTCCTTCCATTTAATCCAAGCTACAATAAAAATGTTCCATTAAACAAATAGATAGTAAAAATTATGAATTATAAAATAGTACAATCTATAAACAATGATGATGTAATAACCCCTATAAACTTTATGAACATGATATCTATTCCAATACATCTACAAACAACAAATAAGTTTGAAATAGATAATAATTAATAGTGTGAGTCTGAGTTTGAGTGTAGTTTAATCAAAATATCATGACAAGTTTAATTTGAGGGAGGAGGTGAAGAGGGAGGCTACGCATCTTATAGAACAATAGAAGCCCCTCTCTATGTGTAATCTAGCCAACAAGTTTTAAAAAGGTTAGATTGTTATTGTCAAACTCTATGATGAAGTAACAACCTTTCCCTCTTTATTTCTTTATTTTTTCTACTACCTTTATAGTTTTACTTATTTTCTTCCTTCCATGAGATCAACATATGTATAAAGTAAAATAAAGATTACAAGTGTTTCATCTAATGCCCCTTCACACTCACAAAGATTAATCTTCAAACAAATTACTAATCAAAACATTATAATGGAATATCCATTGCCAAATTATTTAGAACACATCATTAAATGTCTTAATAAAATTGAAATAAAAAAGCATGTATTATGGTCAAGTTTAATTTGGAATATCTTTCAAAAAAAAAAAAATTGTAGTAACCATCTCAAACTCTTTAGTATTGTGTACGTAGAGGAATATGCCTATAAAATGTGCATTTTATATAAATAAACATGCTTTAAGATGAGTTTTGGATTTAGACATGTATACCTCCTAGTGTAATCACTCAACCACAAAGCCTATGGATTTTACATCTACCATAATATCTCAAGTCTCGTCAATATTTTTAATCTAAACTCATTATTTATAATACAAATTCAAAGCCTTAGCATGTGAAGTGAAGGGATAGGGCAATCACACCATCAGATTCTTGTTTAATCCTATGAAATAATTTTATGTGCATTTGGATGGTTTTACTTGAATTTGTGTGTTTTGATATAATTGATTGAGTTTTTACTTGAACTTAATGAAAGAAAATAATTGGTTTACATTTCAATTGTGAAAAATAAATATGCCATCCATGAACAATGAAAAAATTATGAATATATTGCACTATATTAATCATTTAGTGAGATAAAAAATATTCATCATAGTTACATAATTACATTAAAAATATATATTTCAAAATAATAGTACATTTTTCCCATGATAGTGGTATGGTGTTGTGATGCAAGCAAAAAAATGGTAACTAATTAAGGTCAACCTTTAATTTTGTGTTGTTTGGATTTAACACTTTCCCATGGACACACTTATATGTTACTTAGACCTAACCCACTTTAAAACACTATTTTCATTAAATTCAAATACATGTTACAAAGAACTAAATGCAAACTCTCACTCACACTCTCACACCTACCTTGATAGGATTATTACATTACATGGAAATGACTTGGTCCAAACGTAGTCCATCCTGGACTGAAACAACTCTTTGTTTTGTTATTGGAGAAATCTGCTCCACAAACTCTCTTTCTCTCTCTCTCTCTCTCTCTCTCTCTCTCTCTCTCTTCCTCTTCACAACTCTTTGGAGATTCTTTACTTTCTGAATCTCTTTGGCCCTTTCCCTTGAAATTTCAAAATTTCTCTAACATTATTTGAATTATGTAGTGTCTCATCCCTTTCCTTAGCCTCTTATGAATGCTCAAAATCCATCCATTCATCATTATGTGTTGTTAATTTATTTTTGCATTCAAAATGGGAGAAACCATCATGGCAGTTGTGAAACCACCACTATATATATATATATATATATATATATATATATACCACTAGTGATGAAACCATAGTGCCAATTTTTCAAGCTTGAGAAACAATCTCTCAATGCAGACAAGCAATTTTGTCATACTATAAATTATGCCAACTTACGAAGGTCGTAACTTTTGCATACGGACTCATATATAAATGATTTTTTTTGAAATTGCATAAATTTTCAAAATAATTATAAATATGTAATAATATTTAGGTTTAGTGAGAGTATTAATCCATTTTGTTTCATTTTCCCCACAACCTATCTATTTTAGTCCTTCAACTCACACAATGACTTCCCAGATTATACCGATTGTTGAGAAACTTAACCAACTTTCTTGGAACCATATAACTTCTTGAAACTGATTCTTTTATGAAGTGCTTGGTGATAATAAAAAATTATATTATCGATGCTTCGCACTAGATCATCTTCACCATGGCAAAACAATAAATAAACCAATGAAACCACATGAACACACAACTATTTTTCAGTTGATGTAATACTGCCTATACACTTTGGATGCTCTTATATCTGATACCTGAAGTTTTTAAAATGTGAGATCCTACTCACGTGGATGTAATAAGTGGTAAAACCACTCTTTTGAATATGAATTTTTATCACCATGGCATCCCCTTCCAACACACCACATACTTCAACTAATTGTCACATTTTTTCTTCCATATCCAACTTCCTCTTACTTGATTCAAATCTATCCACTTCTTATTATCTCTGATGACTCTTCCTTATTTTGTGGGGTTATACCCACCATATTCCATCCTCCTACAATAAAGGCTTATCTTCTTCTCTCTTTATCTACTTGTCGGTTGAAACCCACCTTCATCAAAACACCTCCACCATGATGCTTCTTATTCCATCTTAATTTTCTCCTATGGGCTTGTACCCACTACCATCATCTATTAACCTCTACTAAGAGTCTTATTGGTTTTATTCATTAATTATCCAACTTGTTTTTAAATCCTTCTACATTCCACTCTTCTCTATTTGCAATTCATATTCTCTAATGGTTACCATCTCTTCTCTTGCTACCATCATCTTTTTTATGGATTCTTCATTTATAAGAATCCATAGCCTTTTGTAGCTTTCTTCAGCCTTATCTCTAAAATATTCCATTGATGATAAAATCACCCTTTTTGGTGAAAAAACTACCCCTTAGAGGTATAAAACCACCCTATCCATGATGATTTCATCATGGTGGTGGTGTAAACTACCCTGATAAACCCATCATATAAGGGTTATTTTGATTTAAATGTGAGGTAGTTGTGTCCTCCAGAGTGGCAATTTCGTAACCACCCCTGCAAACAAGGGTGGTTATGTCATAGTTTTACTCCTTTCAAAATTAATTCCCATAACTCTAGTTTTGATGTGTTTTACATTTTTGGTGTCACATTTCTTGATTTTATCACCTTGTGTTCACCACCAATAAGGCCTAACTAACTCCCTCTTCTATTTTTAGTCATTTCTAGTTCCTCTCAAGTTGAACTCCTAGTTGGACTTAGTTAAACTCCCTCATGTAAGCTCCCAACTCTTTATACAAGAAGGCCATTTTTTATCTACTTTTAGATCTAAAAATTTCCATTAGAAGTTGTTATTGTGAAGATCTTGTAGCCACAACTCTGCTACAATTACCTGAAGATCCAACCTCTATAGTTTTTATGTTAACTACATTACTACAGGTGAAGAAGTGTTATTAGTTTAGTAACCCAGTCATTGCAGATCAGAGCATTGGTCAACCTTAGTTTAATTTCTCTTCATTTGTGGTTGTGTCTCTTCTCCATCCCCATTTGTTCAAGATCTTGTGTATCTTCTAGTTATAGAGTTTCAAGTTTTAACACAAGGATAAAAGGAACTAATATACTAAAGATTCTTTCATAAATATACTACATGCATTCAATTTGATTTATGCCTTGGTAAGGGTGGAGTTATCTTTGATTTTATAGTATTATTCATTTATAAGATTAGATTGGTATAATTTTTATTACACTAGATTAATTTCTTTATTTATAAAAAGAGAAAAATTGATAGGGAAAGAGGTCTATTTATTTCCATTATCTTTGCTACCAAAAAAAGTAGTTAGTTTTCATTGTGTTTGAATTTCAATAGGTTTTGTTTTCTCTCAATTCATGAAACATTTCACAAACCATTCATTGGAATATTTTAACAAATTCTCAAGACATTTTCAGCCAATAAAGTATTTCGTTTACAAGATCAAAATAAGTTTATAAGCATTCCAAATAATCAATTGGTCAACCACAAGAACTTAGACATCCTTAGGCACACTAGTAGAGATAACATATCTATAATTTTTATTTATTTTTATAGATTAAAATTGTTGTTGGCCTCTTTTGAAAAGAGAAAATCAGAATTTGCATTCTTTATTTCTTTTTAACAAATCAATTAAAAAGTTTGTTTGTAGACAAAGAAAGCTAATAGAAAGTATTGTGACATTGTTATTTTAGATCAAAATTATTTTGGATTGATTTCATACTTAGAATACATAACTTGCATACTTAGTCCACATCATATAAGTAAAATAAAAACTATAAAAATAACACCACCTAGTTTGCATCTAGATAAAGCTAGGAAAAATCAACACCTTGCATAATAGTATAAGTTTATTCCTCTATCTTTTGCATGCATTGTAAATCATTAGAAAAAGATAAAAAGAACCTTTATTTTAATTTACTTTTAGATTTGTTTTTTCTTTTGTTTCCAACATTTCAATTTCAACAAGCAAATAGTTACTTTAGAAAACCTAAAAATAAGCTAAAAATAATAAAAACTCGGCAAAAATAATGTCAGTAAACCTTGCCAACACACGCAATCACCTATATCTCATTAGAATCCCTGCCATCATGCACATGCATCCATGTTCCATTTGAGCCTTTCCCATCCATGCAAGCATCATATACAAGGCCTTGCTTCAAACATCATAACAAGAACACACAATAAACCATTACTTGAACAAGCGCATAATCTTTACCTTCGATTTTGCCTAGCCTTCTTAGGATGACCCTTCTTAAGACACCTAGTCTTGTCCAACACCATTAATTCCCTAGGTTTAAAGCACCCAATCCCAAAGTTTCCACATAATTCAATATTAGCATTGAACTAATATGTGTGGTTTTCCATTCTACCTCTATTCCTCATCTTATTGTTGACTATTTTAATGCATTGGACAAACAAGAAATAATTCTTGATCCAGCCATCATCATCCTTATTTAGAATACAGGACATCAGTATAACATCATTTAGGCCCAATTTTCCATTCATATATACTTATTCTCCTCAGGTCTAGTCTCATCTTATATCATTCATATTTTGTAGATGGCATTGACTGAGCATAGCCAACCAGAAAGAGTATAATTTTTCTCATGAGTCATTCAACTTGATCTACCCATTTTCATAGTCCTAGAATTGACCAAGAGGTACAACTTATTTTTATATCAAAAATTGAAGGACTATGGAGTTCTATTTCGGCTCAGCTTGACACTCTTAATGAGTATCAAGACACTATTGAGGTCTTTTGGTTCCATCACGAGAACCCATTTCCACCACCCATTCTAAATCCCATTCCACTCAATAAACAACCAAATACATAGCCTCATCTATTATGTTGGTTACCTCATCAAGACATCAAGGATTCAAGTGCATAATTTAGAATGTGTTATTCATGTGTATATAGTACCACCAATCATATCTTGAGGGGATTGAACCAGACTAAGATAAAGGTATGTAATGTTAAAGTAGATAAGCCCATGGAGGTGTTGAATTACACTTAAGCTGAGTAGAAGATGAGTTATTTTTTTTATCCCAATTGATGTAGTTTAGCTGAGAGGAATAGACTGCACCAAACTGGTTGATGTAGTATAGTCATAAAGAATAAACTACATCAAGGTTGGTTGACGTAGTTGATTGTAAAGGATAACTAAAAGTTGTCAGTATAGAACCAGTCAATAGAGTTTGGTCACAAGGAGCATATTACATAAATTTGGTCAATTTTATTGTCTAGGATGAGTTAGAGATAGTAAATTGCATCGATCTAGTCAATGTAGTTGATTGTGGTCTAAGAATAGTTGATTGTATCATTTTAGCTATTATAAAAACAATAGATGAGTGAAAATGAATGGATTGTATCAGGTTGGATGATACAATGGCTTGAGGATTATCAAACTATGTCAATTTATTTGATACAACTTGAACTATTGGTAATAAAGGTGAATGTATCGATTTGGTTGATGTAGTCACAAGAGTTGAGTAGGTTGCAATTTTTATATACTCAACATCCAAGAACTAAGATGGATATGTGTCTTAAATAGTTTTGTAAGTTGTAAAATTGTTATAAGTAGAATGTGGATAAGGATTAATGGAGAGGATCATTTTAGCAATATACTCAAGATCGCTCTTATCCTTGATAATAGGCATGTGTGGAGGATAGTTAAAAGGATCGATAAGTTGGGATATAGGGAGTGGATTATAATTAGTGGTTCTAGTAGTCATGTGAATATTACTTTTATCTTGGTTGTATATAATGTGAAAATGAGATTTAGGGGCTTTATGGGAGTTAGTCAAGTCCATCATGTTATGTTGTGTTCTCTATTTAGAATAGTCAAAGATATAATACACGATGGAAGGTTGAGGTATAAATAGAATTAGGCTAGGCAATTATAGAAAATTAATTGTATCAGCTAACTCTAAAGTAGGGAGATTAAACTATATCAATTAATTTGATGTAGTTTCATAAACATGATGTTAAGAACCAAGCTATATCAAATTATGTGATATAGTTTAATCAAAAAGTTAGAAAATAGTCTGGGATTAAAATGTATCAAGTTGTTCAATACAGTCATGTCGAGAGGTGATGAGATATAGACTATATTGAGGTGGTCAATGTAGTCTGATTTAAGAGAATTAAAGGTAATAGGAAAAATATTACTTTGATCTGTTAGATGTAGTCTGAAATATAAATAGATTTAAAATGAATTGTATCAAGTTGTTCGATACAATCACACATGCAAAGAGATGGGATACAAAAAGATAAATTTATTCAAGTTGTTTGATGTAGTTAGAGATGAAAACATAGAAGACTAGATCAAGTTGGTTGATGTAGTCTACACATATAATAACCATATTGACATTGGTCGATGTAGTTATAGCATGCATCACATAATGTAACAACCCCTTAAGTTGTACTTAATAAAATACAACATTTTTTTTGTAAACAAGTTAACATTCATTCAATACATAGAATAAAAGAATATAATAAATCAAAACCATAACTAAGAATAATAATTATTCTAATTAAAATACTGCATACAATATAAATCTTATACAACTCCACAGAAAGCCAAATATAATACGACACAACTATAGTTGGTCTAACAATATAACATATGTTAATCAAATGTACAAGTACATAATATAATTACATTACTTTAGGCATATGTCCTAATACAATGATAAATACCAAGCTCTCTAGAGCTCGATTCAAACCGACTCATGTATCATTGATAATCTCAAGTATCATCTCCGAGTAGTACTACAGTGGAGGAGGGAGATCATCATTTGAGCAATTTACCACAGCAACCATGGACCAATGATCCCCCACATAATTTTCTATTAGGAAATGGCCCTCCCTTTATGGATAGGTAGATAGAACGGTGCGAGAATCCAATGAGACATGTTAGTACCCCGTGTGCTATAAGATTTATAAAAAATATGCAGTGTACCATAAATAAATCCATTCTAACATGATATCATAGCATGAAAATAAAAAATATGAAAGATAATGTATATAAGATTAATTTGATCAAAATTTTCATACAATCATTTTAGATCAGTCAATTTCATAACATAATACTTTATCGAATTATCTATTGGTGGTACTACCTTGGCTAGTGTAACCCGTCTCACTACCCATTAATATCATTAATATATGTCATACTATGTAACTCAAAGACTCATACAGATTACATTCTCCTAGCAAAAATATCACATCATAAGCCAAACAAAGAGAAAGCAAGATATACACATAATCATCTATGCATGAATGGGTCTTTCATTAAAATCAATCCCAAATTGGAAATAATGACAACTATTTATACCACCCGAGTAATAAACTATACACTACTACTGCCATAATAAGATCCAAGTAACTACATCTCAAGACAACCCATATCATCTTAGTCTAGTGTTTTTAGGCATGACTACTAGTTTATCCATAAACAGTCATACAAAGCAGTCATAGCTCCATAGAAGTATACACTCATATTCCAACAAGCATAACTATAACATGTTGGAACAGAACTACATACTGAGAGGGGAGGGTGAATCAATATATAAACTAAAACTAGTCCTTTAAATACTTTTAATGAAGATTAAAAGATATATGCAGATCAAATAAAATATGCAGAGATCACACACATACAAATACACATGACACTAGATGTATACGTCGAAAACCCATTAGGGAAAACCATGATGAGAATAGCTACTAAAATCTACTGTTCTTTTCCAGCCTCATAGTCAAAACCTCACTGATTATATAAATAAAGGCACTGACCCTAAGGAGACATTAATCCCCTAGATTAAGAGCACCAACTCAACTTGTCTGATGGCACCAACCAATCAGATCTCTATGGAACTACAACTCCAATTTACAAAATAGATTCATAAATGAATCTATCTATAACTCTATGTTACAAGTCTAATCTATAATCTTTGTATTCCTTTCTTCCTCTCTGCCCCTCTCTCTCTCTATTTGTATATGCATCTATTTGACACACTTCATCTCTCTCTCTGTAGCCTCTTCTTTTCCTCTCTGCCCCTTTAGTTTTGTGTCTCTATATTTTTTGTTTGACATAATCAGCTTTAGGAACAACAACCTCTGATAGTATCCTAGATGTCATATATATAATCTTTTGATATAGGGTTATATATCTTCTATATGTTCAAACTAGTTTCCTAACACATCACACTCTAATCTGGACTGAGTTCAATATCTCTTGAATGGTAAGTTTCTTGTGTCTTGAACTCATGTACCACCACCATGATTCCTAGTCTCATTACTATCTTTAGCATATATTGGGCTCTAGTTTTGATGTGCATGCATATTTACATAAATTATATTGATCACTACAATCTAACTTATTATTTATGTCATGATTTACAGCTTAACTATAAGTTCCTGCATCTTCATGTGCTTGACCGTTAAGATGATCATATATTTAAATATCGACCATTGATCTTAACTTTGGTGTCATGATTCGATGATCCACATTCAATTTTATCATCTTTAAAATGCATCTATTGGATCAATCTCTGATAGGCTTATGTGCTCTGTTTGATCTTTGTATGCTTCCAAACTTTAACTCTTCAAGTTTAAAATGCATCTATTAGATTGTTTGATCCAAGCTCTAGCATGCCATTAGATATTCAAACTAGCATGATATTTAATTTTGTTTTGATGTTAAACATCATATTTTTATCTCATCTCATTGCTTCTTGAGTCTTTGGAATGCTTACACTCTGTCAATCTTCTCAAACTTGCTCAGTCTTTAACTTGCCATTGTGTCATTAAACCTTGAGTACTTTATCCCATTGATTCCACTCACTCTGTTGGATATCATTTGCATGATCATCCACTCACCATCAAATCTTTTGACAAGCATGATCTTTATCTCTACTTAGCTCTTGAGAATGTGACACTTGGAATTAACACGTGCCTTATGCACATTACTATCAGTTCCCATTATTGAGACACTTGGCAATCCCATGTTTTTCATTGACCTTTTGACTTTAAACCACTTCATAGATTTACTGTATAAGATCCATGATTGTGACACTTGTCACTAACATGTTTACTCATAGGTACCTTTGACAAATTTAATTTCCTATGCTTCGTTGGATATTCAATGTATGATTAAGAGCTAAATATTAAGTTTAAGACTTAGGAAATATAAATTTTTGATCACTACTTCGATCTGGTAATTGCTAGGTCCAAGGGGTCAATTTCATAATGATGACAAGGGCTTAAGATATAACTTAAGCCACTGGGTCCTGGCTATATCTAGTCAACATCAAAATAGAAAAACCTATAAATGCCATGACTTAAACCTTTAGGGTTTAACTAAGAAATCATATAATGTTCAAGAGCAAAGATAATTCAATTCTAGGCTCATCACTCTTCATCTGAACCTACGAACCATATATCTAAGATGCTCATGAAAAACCCATAATAGATCTTCTATTTATTTCATTTTTAAATGTCCATAAATGGTATTTGTAAAATCATGACAACTTTGTAGGAAGTTGTGTATATTTGACTAAGCATGGAGACCATTTTAATATGTCTATAAGGCTAACTTTACACCTGCATAGCTCTTGATATGCTTAGTTACATTACATTTAATTTAGCGCATAAGATCCTCTTATATAGGGGATTCCATCCATATATTCATCTACTCCTGAAGTCTTTATATATGTAAGATATGACATCATCAAAATGCCTTCTCAGCTTTTTATTGCAACCTACAAATTTGACCAAGTGTGGGAAAACACTTTGAAAATGCCTGGGAACCCAACTTTTCTCATGCATATCTTTTATTGTGCTACATTGTGTGACCTGAGATTCAGCACATAGAAATTAGGCATAAAAATTCCTAACACCTCCATGTGTGCAAATGTTGACCTCATCAATATACTTACTTGGCTCTACTTGAACCCTTTTGCAAATTTGGCTAAGTATAGAAACATAGTGAATTTTGTCTGAGTAGCCAACTTTGCATCCCCATATCTTCTATTGCACTTCATTGTGTGACTTTAAATTTGATGTGTATAACAACTAGGGACTAATGTGATCATAACCATATGACCAACTACCCTAGACTTATTCACATGTGGTAATGGTGACATCAGCAAATTATCTTCTCAGATTTTCCTATCATAGACCCAAAATGTCTAGATAATCAATATGAAGAACCGAATGAATTCTACTCATGCACATAAGCACTCCAATCATCCTTGACCTCTGATAAGATGCCTTGCACATCCTTGAATCACCATACTCAGCCCTGAGCATCAATGACATCCATAATCTCCCTTTTGACATCAATGACATGCTCATAATGTCCCTTTTGACATCAATGATAATCAAATTGCCAATAATATCCCCTTTATCATTGATGGTAAACTAAATGCTTTGATCTAATACTATGCTCCTTCTCTGGTATTCCTTGCATTAGCTTATGATGAGTATGAACTAAATTTGTTCATACCAAACTTGCTCCCCCTTAGGCAATGGCACATTTGCCTAATACTCAACTTGGACACTTGCTCTACTTTTTTGACATTTGCACTATTTCTCAAAACTTTTGCAAAGAGCAATTGCTCTTCTTATCCCCTTTAACATCAATGGAAAAGGGACTCTTTATGATTGTTTTTCCAAATTTTTATCCATTTTTATCAGATAAAGGAGTTTGTTCAAGAATCTTTAACCATCAACTCATTAGAAATTTTCAAAAGTATGCATATTTGAGTTTCCTTTTCTCTTCCTCTTTTAGTGATTAATAAAGCTTTTATGATCATCCCCCTGGACTTATGCTCTATCACTAGTAACTAGTGATGTGATGTAGGAGCTAACACATAAGATTAATAGCCTTCTCTCTTAGTCTCAACTATATAGTCTTCTTATCCTAGGACATGACCAATTGCAAAGCTCCTCTACTCTAAGCCTTCTTGATCCTGACAGACTGAATAATCTAGCTCCCCCTTACACTATGCATAGTTTCTCAAGTCATTCATGCTATCAGAGTTAGCTCCCCCCAGCTCCATGCTCCATCTTTGCATCAAGGGATTGCCTATATCACACCATAACTTCCTTTAACATATGTATATCATCATTTTACACATGTTCTCCGAGTTTGGTGACCCAACTCATTGCACAACTCAAGATACACAATGCCAAGGGTTTCTTGCATTAGAACTCTTATGTCAAATGAATCTATAGACCATATATATATGAGATGTACTCTAAAAATCTCATTATGTCATATTAAAACACTCATTTTATCCCTACATACACAACACTTGACTTAGTTTGATCAAGTCATCATCACAATTTGCTTGAGTTCTCATTTGAAGTAGACATCACTTGTTTCTCCATTAAAAAGAGTCTCTTAAGAAGCATAGATAGAGGCACCTTACTTCACAATGTCTTATAACAAGGTGAAACTAGGAGTTGCCCATAATTCCTCATATTTATTATTATCCTTGGTCATTTTGTGCTTACAATTCTTCTTCTCCTTCTTAGGCTTAAGAGAAGTAACATACTCATCCATTATAATGTTCTCCTTTGGATTAACAATACATGGAGACAACATGGATTCATGACGTACCTTTTCATTTGATGACTCTTCCTTGCAACTCAGAATCTCATCACTAGGCATAGAAAACTGATGTTCTATACATGAAAGTTGCTCTACAATAGCAGGATATTCACTTGAATCTATACACACTTCTGAACTAGCCTCGACCAGCACCATGGTCTTCTCCTTGAGCTTGGTAATTTCATTCTCAACATGGACAGACATTGAGATCTCTTGACATTCTCCAACCTCTATAACATTCTCCATCATGGCTTGATCTTTCACTTTCCATACATGCTTGGGTTTCTTAAATGTCTTATTTTTCTCCCTCTTAGAGACTTGTGAAGCTTTTTTCACACTAGGAGGCATGACTTTCTTATTAATTTGCACTTTTTATCTTATAAAGGTTGGTCCCTAATGTTTAGCTATGTGACCAAAATTATTGCAATTATAACACATTACATTTGTATCTAAGGGTGTAAATGAATTTAAACTTACAAAATTAGTTCTCCTTGTAGGTACAACTCTACAAGTACTAGACTTGTGACCAAAGTGATTAAATATATAATAATAACCATTGAAAGATGAGGAATACCTGGTCATAGCTTTTCTTTGTGTGGGATGGGGAGTTCTTCTTAAATTTGTCTTCTTTAAGTCTCACTCTTGTGTAACCACCTACATCAAATGCCTTTGTCTTTTGCATCTTCCTTGAGTTTGTAGAGATGGACTCATTGTTCTTTTTCCTTTCCTCAAGCTTCTTTTCTCCTTTAGCCTTCTTCTAATCAGTAGCACTACTGTTTGTCTTTGTATCTCTAGAGACATTCTTTTTCTTTTCTCTTGATCCTTCTGCTTTGAAATTGTCGTATAACTTACCAAATGTACTGGTTATGGGACATTTCCCCTTTTCATAACCAAGACCAAATTTCCATTTTGATGGCTTTTGAGAGATAATTAACTCATCAAGAATGTATGATCCTCCTTTCAACTTCAGACCTTTATCTATTTATTCTTTATCATGTTTAAGCTATTTTCTCAAAGCCACTATCTCTGCTTCTAACTTCATGCATTCATCAAATTTAAATTGTAGTTAAATTTTGACTACATCTTTTATTCTTTTAGCCTCTTCAACTTGTGTCTTAGGGCTTACTACCATTTAATCAGAATTTTCAATATCTTTGGAACAATTTCCTTTTGTGCTAGCTTCTTCTACCTTGAGTTCTCTTTTTTTAGCATGTCAATCTCATCTAGAGCATAGATGAGTTCACACTCTAGGTCCACTTCACCTTCCTCTATTCATCTGAGTCTTCAACTTTTTTATTATCTAGATATAAAGAAGTTGATCTTAATTCCATGAATAGGGATTCATTTCCCTTAGCCATAAAGGCATAATCATGATCATCATCTAAGTTTTTACTCTCATCCAAAGAATCACTATATTTTTTTATGTATAGGCCCTTCTTTTTTTTAAAGAAGTTCATATTTTTGGAATTGTTGGGCTTCATCCTTTTACCATCCTCTTGATGCTCAGAGTTATCATTTTTATCATAAGGGCATTTAGAAACAAAATGTCCTACCTTACCATAGTTAAAGCATTTAAAGGGTAACTTCTCTTGGTACTTTTCAATCTTCTGACAAAGTTGGCTTCTTCTTCGTCATTCTCCTTAGATCTGGATGTAAATGCTTCTGCATTTTCTTTCTTTGATGCTTTGAATGTAACTTATCTCTTATAAGTATTTGCTTCTCCCATTCCCATCTCATATATAGTGAAGGTACCATGCAACTCATCAACAATGAGCTTATCTAGATCTCTTGTTTCTTCTATTGCAAAGATTTTAAAATCATATCTTGATGGTAGAGATCTTAGAAATTTTTTGATAATGACTGATTCTTTCATCTCTTTTTCAAGGCCTCTAATTGCATTGACTATTTCATCTACCCTGAAGAGGTAATCTTCAATCTTCTCTTCTTCAGTCATTTTAAGACTTTCAAACATACCTCTATATGTTTGTAGCTTGGCCTGCTTTACATTGTCATCACCTTCATAGATGCTCTTCAACTTGTTCCAAATGTCTTATGCATTATGACAATACATTATTTTGACAAACTTTGATTTGGACAATCCATAGAGAATAGCATTCTTTGCCTTGGCATTGCTCTCATATATCTTCTTTGAAGCTTGATCATTGGGAGTTGTAACAAGAGCTGTATATCTATTTGCAATAGATATCAATACATCAAACCCTAATGAAGATGAATATGCTTCCATTCTTATGCTCCAAAATGCATAGTTTGATCCATCAAAGAGAGGTGCTTTGTTTAATGAAGATCTTTCTTAACTAGCCATTTGTGTTCATCATTCTAAGATCTACCTGAACTGATTAAACTTATTCTAAAGAACCAAGGCTCTGATACCAATTTTTGGAACATAACTATATATTGAGAGGGGCGGTGAATTAGTATATAAACTAAAACTAGTCCCTTTAAATACTTTTAATGCATTTTAAAAGATATATGCAGATCAAATCAAATATGCAGAGATCACACACACACACACAAATACACATGACATTAGATGTATACGTGGAAAACCCATTGGTAAAAACCATGGTGAGAATAGCTGCTAGAATTTATTGTTCTAAAACAACCTCATAGTCAAAACCTCACTGGTTACACATTTAAGGGCACGACCCTAAGGAGACATCAATCCCCTAGTTTAAGAGCACCAACTTAACTTGTTTGATAACACAAACCAATTAGATCTCTATTGTGGTACAACTCTAATTTACAAAATAGATTCATAAATGAATCCAGCTCTAACTCTCTATTATAATTCTAATTTGTAACTATTCATTATATGCACATTATCTCTGTGTGCCTTTCTTCCTCTCTACCCCTCTCTCTCTACATTTGTATATGCATCTATTTGACACACTTTATCTCTCTGTGGCCTCTTCTTTTCCTCTCTTCCCTTTTGGTTATGTGTCTCTATATTTTTTGTTTGACATAATCAACTTTAGTAACAGCAACCTCTTATAATATCCAAGATGTCATATATATAAGCTTTTGATCTAGGGTTCTGTATCTTCTTTATGTCCATACTAGTTTGCTAACACATCATGCTTTGTTCTAGAGTCAATTCATTATCTCTTGAACTATAAGTTTCCAACATCTTGAACTCATGCACCACCATCATGATTCCTAGTCTCATTACTATCTTTAGCATATATTGGGCTCTAGTTTTGATGCACATGCATATTTACATAAATTAGATCGATCACTGCAATCTAACTTGTTGTCTATGTCATGATTTATATCTTAACTACAAGTTCCTACATGTTCTTGTGCTTGACTGTTAAGATGATCATATATTTAAATATCAACCATTGATCTTAACTTTGGCACCATGATTTGATGATCCACATTTTATTTTCTCATCTTTAAAATGCATCCATTAGATCAAACTTTGACAGGCTTACTTGCTTTGTTTGATCTTTGTACGCTTCCAAACTTTAACTCTTCAAGTTTAAAATGTGTTTACTAAATCATTTGATCTGAGCTCCTACATGCCATTAGATATTCAAACGATCATGATCTTTACTTCTGTCTTGACATTAAACATTGAGATTTTTATCCCATCCTGTTGCTTCTTGAGTCTTTAGAACACTTACGCTTTGTTGATCTTCTCAAACTTGTTTGGTCTTTAACTCATCATTATGTCATTAAACCTTAAGCACTTTGTCCCACTAAGTCCACTTGCTCCATTAGATATCCTTTGCATAATCATCTGATTACCGTTAGATCTTCTAACAAACTCAATCTTTATCTCTGCTTATCTCTAGAGAATGTGACACTTGGCATTAGTGTGTGCCTTCTACACATTATTTTTAGTTCTCACTATTGAGACACTTGTCAATACCACGTTGCTCATTGACCTTTTGACTTTAAATCGCTTTGTAGATTTACTGTGTAAGCTCTATGATTATGACACTTGTCACTAGCATGTTTACTCAGAGGTCCCTTTGACAAATTAACTTTCCTATGCATCATTGGATCTTCAATGTATGATTAAATGCTAGTCATTGATCAAGCTAAGATAAATATTAAGTTTAAGACTTAGGAAATATAAAGTGTTGATCATTACTTCAAATTGATAATTTCTAGGTTGAAGGGGCTAGTTTTATAAAGACAACAAGGGATTAAGATATAACTTAAGCCACCAGGTCATGGATATATCCAATCAACATCAAAATTAAAAGGCCTATGAATGTCATGACTTAAACCCTTAAGGTTTAACTGATAACCCTATAATGTCCAAGAGCAAAGATAAATCAATTATGGGCTCATCACTCTTCATCTGAACATGTAGACCATGTATCTAAGATGTTCATGAAAAACTCATAACAGTTCTTTTATCTGTTTCCTTTTCAAATGTCCATAAAGGATCTCTTTAAAAGCATGACAACTTTGCAGGACCTTGTGCAAATTTGACTAAGTATGGGGACTAATTTAATATGTTTGGAAGGCTAACTTTTCACCTGCATAACCCTTGTTGTGCTTAGTCACATGACCTAAAATTTAGCACATAAGATCCTCTTACATAGTGAATTCTATCCACATATTCATTTATTACTGAAGTCTTCATACGTACAAGATATGACATTATCAAAATGCCTTCTCAACATTTTCTTGCAACCTATAAATTTGACTGTCGAAAAACACTATCAAAATGCCTAGGAGCCCAACTTTGCTCATGCATATCTTTTGTTGAACTACATTGCGTGCCTTGAGATTCAGTGCATAGAAACTAGGCATAAAAATAAAAAAACACATATGATCATTTTATCTTAACACCTCCATGTGTGCAAATGTTGACCTCATCAATATGCTTACTTGGTTTTACTTGAACCCTTTCACAAATTTGGCTAAGTATAGAAACTTAATGAATTTTGTCTGAGTAGCCAACTTTGCATCCCTATATCTTCTACAACGCTTCATCACATGACTTCAAATTTGGTGCATAAAAACCAGGGACTAATGTGATCATAACCATATGACCAACTCCCCCAGACTCATTCACACATGGCAATAGTGATATCAATAAATTGCCTTCCCAGATCTTCCTGTCATAGACCCAAAATGTCTAAATGATCAATATGAAGAACCACATGAATTTCACTCATGCATATAATCACTCCAATCATCTTTGACCTATAATAGGATACCTTGCATATCCTCAAATCACCATACTTAGCCTTGAGCATCAATGACATCCATAATCTCCTTTTGACATCAATGGCATGCTGATAATGTCCCTTTTGACATCAATGACAATCAAATTGCCAACATAACAAGTAAATAATTCAATGCATATAATTATATCTTACATTTTTTTGCACTCATAAGGTTGTATGCACATAATTGTTATATTCTTATAACTATTAGTAAGCATACTTATTAAAGTAACAACTAACACACATAAATATGTAAGTGTGGTTCTAGATATAACAAATACAGTATGTACCATCTGAGTATACCATCAATACTTAATCAAATGAAAACACCATCTCTATGCACACATTACAATGCACCATTTTTTCTAGAAAAGTTTAATCACTTACTCATGAAATATTCTCATAGATATACTACTCAAGTTTTCATCCTATCATGACACTACTGAATTTTGACCTTGACGTCATGCATCATAATACTACTATGCTACACAAATACTATTTGCTTCTTCTAGCATTCTATGTAAAGCTATAATCTAGATTTAGATCATATATTTATACCATCCAAGGATATAGTATTATTCAAACAAAATAATAACATTACCATATAAATGTATGACTTTGATATTGTTTACCCAAAACATAGCAATGTTCCTAAAACTATAAAACTTCATACACAATCATCATATACAAATGGCTTACAAAGATAAATAGCCACCCCTCATATCACTGATTGACTAATTCTAACCAATAATTTAACATAGATTAGAAGATCTAATTATGGTTGAGAATCAATCGTCTCATATAATTTTATTCTTATGTCATATGATCACAATCTTTGAAGCATGTCAAAGTCATACCTAAAATAAGATTATTAATATAATATCAATTTAACGTTAATACTCCCTAGTGCATAGACATACTGACCTTTTTCTCAGCATACTCTTATATAAATCACTTTGATTGCTTCTGACTTCTCTCAACTAAGCAAGGTCATCATATATATAAACTTTTGGATTTTTATAAATTAATTATGGCGATAAAGCCTTACAATTTTCTATATTTATTTGATCAATTCATTGGTAATTCAAATTGTTAAGTATAAATATACTCATAGAAAATATGTATATATAGATAAATAAAGGACCTATAAGTGTATAATCATTGATCAATTTGTCATCCAAGTAATGTAATGGGCTAGATCAACCTAAGCCGTATTACATGCAATACATTATATCTAATTTATTTTCCATATCTTAACATCACTTATCCATGCAAGGAGCTTAGAATTAAATTAAATAATTGATTTACATTTTTTATTATTATCTAATATAATAATATAATTCCAATAGTATTTCGCTCATTGTAATATAATAACATTTGTTGTACTTTATTTTTATTTTTATTTATTTCTCACTACAAAGTTTAAGAAAGTCACTACATCTAATTTGTTGGAAAAATTTTAACAAAATTTTACTATTTCTTTCTAATAGAGCAATCTAAAATTGACTTCAAATCAAAGGTAGTGCAAAGATAAATATCACAACTTCCTTAAGGATCCCAAGATAATCACGCTCGTTTTTTTTAATGTACCTGGGTTCATATCGTTGTATGTAAATTTGAGGCAAAAATAAAATTCCATTAAACATTCAATCTTATTGTAAATTAATTTAGTGTTCACCTATTAGCTCAGTGATTTTAATAAAATACACACTAAGCTTATAACCTCAACCTCAAAATATCTATTCATTGGTGTGTTGCTAAACTCAACCAATTTAAATAAAACTTATCTATATTAAAGGGAGACACCTTACTATTTTAAGCACTCTACTTTTATATTGAACATGTACAATACTATTATATTTATAGCATTCCAAACAAGTGGTTAGATGCTTTAATTTATGACTAGTTTTTGCTAAAATAAAAAACTGGAACTTTCTTTATTGTATGGCATCTTGATATATAGCCAGGCATCCCATATTATTTACTATGTTTTTAATAGCAATCAATATTTCATAATTTAATTCAAAAAAACAAGTACTAGTTTCTCATACAGGGAAATATAAATATGGCTCAATAATTTAAATTTTGACTACTGTAAAAAGATTTAGACTCCTGCTAAAAACATAATGGCTAAACATCTTATATACAGTTGGATGTCTTAGTTATTTATTCCAAAATTCTACTTTTAGTGACTTGGCTAATTCATTTTAGGTTTGGCGTTCAAGAATTCTACTTGGCGCTTACCAATAGATATTCAACATTGAAATATATATGGGGTTGCTCAATAATTGTCTAGTATTTTGAATCAGCATTCAATGTTTCAAATAAATATACTATTAGTGTTTTCAATTCAAAATATTCCAATTAAAACTTAGTGCCTTATTATTTAATTTGATGTTTTATAGTATAATTAAGTTTTCTAATTATTGACTCAGCCATACTGAAAAAAAGTTACAACAAAGAGTGAATAGGTGAAAACTTCAGACCATTTAAATGGTCATTGACTCCAGAAGATCATAATAACATTAGCAAGCTTAAATAGGGATGGATATTGTGCGGAGATGCTCTGTATAATGCTACCACTAGACCCTACTGAAGCTTTGAAGAATTATGGGATCACAAGATCTAACTTTCTTTTAAGTATTCAGCTTTTAAATTATTAAACTCAGCTTGGCGTTCTAAATAAGCGACCTAGCCTTTCAATTGGAATGCAGTCTAAAACAATTATTTATTGACCATTAAATCTATGCAAAATTTTATAAATAATTCATAGGTTTTTATATAGTAATACATGAGTTTAAAAATATACCTATATTGCACATCGAAAGGAAATTTACAGATCTAACTTGGTAATATTCAAATGATGAATACGCCCTTTCCTTTCTCTGTTCTTTCTCCTTTTTCCCCTCAGCTACCTTCTTCGTTTTTCCCATCCGTTTAATAACCAAAAATTCTATTTTATTTATAAACTTATTTTTTCTCCAAATTGTTAAGCTCCTCTTATGCATATAGACTTTCTATTTTTGTTTTTCCCTTACATGCAAATTAAAAAATATAAATTTATCGTCATGAAAATTTTTAAATTGCTACGATATAATTTCCTTGTTTTACTTAAGTTGGTTTAATAATACATTTTCTAAGTTTTCAAATAAATATCATGCATAATTCTAGTTTTGACTTTAAATTGCATTATCCCAACTTTCTTGCAATTTTTAAAACAAAGATAAAAAATTACTTAACTAGAAAATAAGATAATTCATTAATTGATTTTTATTTGAAAAATAATTATTTCCATAATAATTATTTCTACTTATTTATTTTCTGAACTTAAATTTAAAAATCAAGTCAATCAGGCTAAAGAATCTAATGCATACTAAAATTAATTCCACACGCATAAATATAATCACAAACAAAATGCACTATCATTTTTATGCAAGTATCATTTAATATCTACTGTGTGTGTAGGGTCACTTAGCATTTCCCACTGATATTTCTCCCAATCGCTCCATCTAGCTGACCCTCTCTTATGATGCTCTCCCTCATCAAGCTCTGAGGGAAGGACCTATCTTGCATCCACCTCATAACAAGTAGGTAGTTAGTCTGAGTCATCATATATCAGCCAATTATGCTAAACTAACAAATATACATCCTCAATGTATAGAATTATCAAAAAAAATTGTCACATAATATATATTGATCAACAATCCATAACAATATATGTCAAAATGTTCAAATCAAAGCAGTTACAATTAGATATTAACCCTACTAATCAATGAATTAAAGGCTATTAATTACAGGGTGAAATCAAGATGTGACACATAACTATATAAACACTAACTGATACATTCTGCTATAAATTATAATAGCAAGCAATAAACTAAAATCTAATAATTTTTGCTAAGTTTTTTTTGAAAATATCAGATACATATTCTAAAGGATTTAACTGATTTGGAGGCTCTCATAAACACTAAATCATTCATTGGACAGTGTAACAGAATGTTTCATAGCACTGACTATAGAGGAAGTACCATGCCCATAGTCCATTAAACTTATTTTTGAGGTAAGCTGATAGTTTCTTAGTGATAACTGCTAACCCATGCACTATAGAATCAGATAGATGGATGTCTTCCTAAAATTCAATAAAAATGAAATCCTAGATATTTTTTATATAATGTGAGGCACTTGAAAACTAAAGTTCATGTTTAGCTCTGTACTACGGCTATGAGTATTGGGGAAAGCCCATCACGCCATGATGTTTGTAAACAATAGACTAGGATTCTAAACAAAACACCATGTATCCATTCATGATAGTAGCTAGGTAGTTTTAAAACTACCAAAACATAGTTTCTAGGAAAATCCAAATAAATAGAAAATAAAGTTCAAAAATCAATATCAAAAACTAATTTATAGCATTCAATGAATTAAAATAAATAGACAGTCAAATTGAAATGAAATATGTAATTAAAATTTGAAATGAAAAGTTAATTTGTCTTGATTATGCTTAAAAATTAAAGCAAACATAATTGTTTTGATGATGGTTGATGTAATTGTACAAATAATATATAGTTGTATGAAGTAGATCGATATACTCTATTTAAATAGAGTTGCAGACAGAGATAAAATACTAAATCAAACTGATTGATGAAATTTATTGAAAATAATTATAATAATCGATGAAGTTGATGAGAAAGAAGCTCACAAAGAAATAAAAAGTGTAAATACATAACTATATCAAGTAGATTGATACGGTTGACTATAAATAAGGTTTGAATAGAACTATATCATCTTCTTTGATATAATTCACTGGATGAAAATTGAAATATGAGGTTAAACTTGTATCGTGCTTGTTGAAACAGTCAATTAAAAAGATGCCCAAATAGAACTATATCGACCTATTCAATATAGTTTGTTGCAAATAAATCTGGTAAAAAGGATGAGACATGTGTGTGTGTGTGTGTGTGTGTGTGTGTGTGTGTGTGTGTGTGTCTGATACAATTAGATGAAAATAGATGTGAATATGAAACTATATCGTGCTTGCTAATATAGTTTCCTAAAATGTAGAAATGGTATTGCATCGATACGTTCGATATAGTTGGCTGAAGAAGTGAAAGCAATGGTTAGGTTCACATCAAGTTCACCAGAATGTATGTAATGAGCTAATATTGACCTACAACTATCCTATCTAAATATCTAGACTCAGATAAGGTAAATCAAAGAAAGCCCATTGATACTTAATGAATCGAGATATGACCAAATGGATATGCAAACCTAGTAAGAGGAGCACCTACAACACAATGTCAAGAGAAAGGGATTCAAAGCCTCTAAGCAATCAACACCATGAAAAACCTCTAACTAGGTCTCTATTTTTGTAAGTAATCTAATATCATAATAAAGTAATGTAATTAATGGGAAAGTTTAGAAACATATCAAAATGGGCAAATAACTATGGTACGAAAATGGCGGCATAGGTTACCAAAGGTGGATAAGTGGCAAGTTTAAATAATCCTATAGTCACAAAAGGTATATGTTTAGAGAAAGTTTAAACAAGGAGATATACATTCATTAACTAAGCAATTATGTAGCTTATATCTATCAAATGAATGAGCTAGGATTAGAATATACTTAACTTGAATAAGACATGTCATGCCTCAAAATCCCCCTTAGTCGATGGTGATTTCCAAGAGATTGTTATGGTTATAAGGATCACAAAGTATAAATCAAGCTATAGGCTAAAAATAATACTCCTATTGCATCCAAGACTCCACAAGACAAACTTTCATTCAATAAAATATCTAATCAATAACTCTTTGAAATGTAGACTTAAGGCAAAAGTGCAAGAAATAACAATGCAAAAATGATTGTTCCTCCCTCTTGGAATGAAATGGTAACTTGTATTTATAGTGTTGAAAGATTTTAATCCCTTTCGAAGATTATTTTGATGTTATCGACTTGCTCGATTTAGTTCTAAACAAGCTGACTAACCTCAAACTAGGTTAGCTAGGTCATTTTAGTTATGAAGATTACATCGTAATGTTCAAAATTGTAGTAATGTGATTGTTGTAGTTGGAAAGGGATAGATGAAAGATAAAACTACATCAAAAGAGCCAATATAGTAGGAAATTATGGGTCCATATATCTTTAGAGGATGCAAAATGGAAGGATATAACTTAGGGGGTCAAATCTAGGGTATCTAAAAGGGATGTAATACTAATATATAGGTAATAATATCTCTTGTAAAGAACCAATAGCCTCCCCACCCCTTTCTTAGTGCACCCTTTAAAGCATGCACTCAGGGAGATTGAAACTCAATAGGTTGTTACAAGAGAAAAATCATCAATAAATAATAAAGTCTTAAAATATTGCATGTATACATAAACCACTTGTTGGGATTTACCAATGCCCACTCTTGAACATTTTTTGTGCCATTGGCACTGAACACATTTCCCCTCTTTTATTTTGTACTCTCTTTTAAATATGTCATCTTTTATTACAAAATCATCTTATTTTGTTTCACCATTAAACATTGTAGCTTCCACATGCACCTCTCACGATGTTTCTATTTGGCTTGGTTGTCAACATGTTTTACTTCATGGTATGTCAACAAGACTTGATCAATTCTATAGACCTTTTTTCCATATGTTAAAGTGATATTGGCAGCCACATCTTATATATTTTTGACTCAGTTGGTTTCCTTTTCCCTTCTTGGGTATTATGGCCTTGTCATGTGGCATGGCATCAATTTTTTAGAAGTCCTCAGACCCATATAAACATTAATATATACACATATATATTAAAATTATTAGGTGTACACACATTGAATGCTAACATTGAAAACTTGACATAAAAACATACAAATACATGCACACTTACTATAAAAAGGGGAGTCCAGTTACATGACATATTCCAAATTACTATTGATTCTTGTATGCTTGCCAAGAACAAGTATTGGTTTTTTTTCCTGATGTGACACACAATTTTTTTTTGAGTACAACTTCCTATTTGATCCTCCTTTAATGAATTATATTCTATCACTCTCAACCCAAGCATCTCACATGTCTTCCCCATTATGGTCAGAAAAAAATTCCCTCTTTAAATCATTGAATCCAAACAAACCCTTACTTGGGTTACAAACTAGAAGGCGTAAAATTTGATCCTACCTTTCTGTCATTTGATCCAACCTACGATAAAAATGTTCCATTAAACCAATAGATATTAAAAATTATGAATTCTAGAATAGTACATTCTATAGACAATGATCATTTAATAACCCCTATGACATTTATGAACACAAATTTATTCCAATACATCTAAAAACAACAAATATTTTTGAAATAAATGATAATTAATAGTGTGAGTTAGAGTCAGAGTGATAGTTAAATCAAAATATCATGACAACAAGTTTAATTTGAGGGAGGAGGTGAAGAGAAAGGCTACACATCTTGTAGAACAATAAAATCCCCTCTCTATGTGTAATCTGCCCAACAAGTTTTAAAAAGGTTAGATTGTTGTTGTCAAACTCTCTGATGAAGTAACAACCTTTCCCTCTTTATCTCTTTATTTTTTTCTACTACCTTTATATTTTTACTTATTTTCTTCCTTTCATGGGATCAACATATGTATAAAATACATTAAAGATTCCAAGTGTTTAATCTAACACCCCTTCACACTCACAAAGATTAATTTTCAAACAAATTACTAATCAAAACATTATATTGGAATATAAGTTGCCAAATTATTTAGAACACATCATTAAATACCTTAATAACATTGAAATAGAAAATCACGTATTATGGTCAAGTTCAATTTGGACAATCTTTCAAAAAATAAAAAAATTATTGTTGTAACCATCCCAAACTCTTTAGTATTGTATACGTAGAGGCCCAGGCCTATAAAATGTGTATTTTATATAAATAAACATGTTTTAAGATGAATTTTGGAATTAGACATGTCTACCTCCCAGTGTATTCACTCAGCCATAAAGCCTGTGTATTCTACATCTACCATAATATCTCAAGTCTCATCAATCTTGTCAATCTAAACTCATTATTTATAATATAGCTTTAGAGCCTTAGTGAAGGGAGTAAGTGTCATAATAGGGCAATCATACCATCAAATTCTTGTTTAATTCTATGAAATAATTTTATGTGCATTTGGATGGTTTTACTTAAATTTGTGTATTTTGATATAATTGATTGAGTTTCTACTTGAACTTAATGCAATAAAATAATTGGTTTACGTTTCAATTGTGAAAAATAAATATGTCATCCATGAACAATGAAAAAAATATGAATAAATTGCACTATATTATTCATTTAGTGAGATAAAAAATATTCATCATAGTTGCATAAATACATTTAAAAATATATTTTAAAACAATAGTACATTTTTCCCATGATAGTGGTTATGGTGTTGTGATGCAAGCACAAAAAGGGTAACTAATTAAAGTCAGTGTTTAATTTTGTGTTGTTTGGATTTAACACTTTCCCATGGACACATTTACACATTACTTAGACCTAACCCACTTTAAAACACTAGCTTCATTAAATTCAAATACATATTACAAAGAACTAAATGCAAACTCTCACTCACACTCTTGCACTTGCCTTGATAGGCTTATTACATTACAAGGAGATGACTTGGTTCCAAATATGGTCCCTCTTGAACTAAAACAACTCTCTATTATGTTCTTGGATAGATTTTCTCCACAAATTCTCTCTCTCTCTCTCTCTCTCTCTCTCTCTCTCTCTCTCTCTCTCTCTCTCTCTCTCTCTCTCTCTCCCCACAACTTTTTGGAGCTTCTTTACTCTGTGACTCTTTTTGGCCCTTTCACTTGCAATTTTAAAACTTCTCTAACATTATTTGATTTATGTAGTGTATCTTCCCTTTCTTTAGCCTCTTATAAATTCTCAAGATCCGTTCATTCATCATTATGGGTCATTTATTTATTTTTGCATTCAAAATGGGGGAAACCATCATGGCAGTTGTGAAACCACCAATATATATATATATATATATATATATATATATATATGTATGTATGTATGTATGTATGTATGTATGTATGTATGTATCGGTAGTGATGAAACCATAGTGCCAATTTTTCAATCTTGAGAAATTATCGCTCAACATAGACAAGCAGTTTTATCATAGTGTAAATTATGCCAACTTATGAAGGTCGTAACTTTTGCATACAAACTTATATATAAATGATTATTTTTTTTAAAATGAATAATTTTTCAATAGAAATATAAATATGCAATAAGATACAGGTTTAGTGACATTATTGATCCCTTTTGTTTCATTTTCACCATAACCTATCTATTTAGTCCTTCATTGCACATAGTGACTTCCCAAATTATATTGATTGTTGAGAAACTCAACCAACTTTTTTGGAACCATATAGCTTCTTAAAACTAATATTTTTATGATGTGCTTGTTGATTAAAAAAGAGTTATATTATCGATGCTTCACATTATATCATCTTTACCATGACAAAATAATAAATAACCCAATGAAACCACACAAACACATAACTATTTTTTAGTTGATGCAAGATTGTCTATGTGCCTTGGTTACTCCTACATTAGACACCTGAAGTTTTTTAAATGTGAGATCATACTCACATGGATGTAATAAGTGGTAAAACCACTCTTTTTACTATGAAGTTTTATTGCCATGGCATCCCCTTTTAACACACCAAATACTTCAACTATTATCACACTTTTTCTTCCATTTCTAACTTCCTCTTACTTGCTTCAAATATATCCTCTTCTTATTATCTCTACTATCTCTTCCTTATTTTGTGGTTTTATACCCACCATAGTCCATCCTCCTCCACTAAATGCTTATCTTCTTCTCTCCCCATCTACTTGTGGGCTGAAACCCACCTTCATCCAACCACTTCCACCATGATGCTTCTTATTCCATCTTACTTTTTTCTTGTTGTACCCACTACCATCATTTATTTACCTCTTCCAAGAGTCTTCTTGGTTTTATTCATCAATTATCCAACTTGTTTTTGGATCCTTCTACATTCCACTCTTCTCTATTTACAACTCATATTCTATAATGGTTTCCATCTCTTCTCTTGCCACCATCATCTTTATTATGGATTATACATTTATAAGAATCATAAAAGACTCTTCTTATTCCTTCATCCCTTTAAAACTTGTGAACTCAAGTGGCTCACTCTCTTTACCTTGGAAGGCCTCCTTGAATATCTTTTTTCTCTTCATCTCTACGCCGGCAACATCATACTCTTCATCACATACTTGGGTTGATAACAAACTCAATTGTTCTATGTCATCCTTATCTTCTTTCATTGTCATCCAATTTATATTAACTCTAGGTTGATTGTTATCTCTTCCCATAACCACTTCTATTACATGTGCAAATAACCTTTCGCCCTTATTTTCCATATGAAAATAATGCATGTCTTCACTCATAAGACTCTCTTCTCCAATAGCTATGTGGGCCATTCTCACATTGCAAAAACACTTTTATCCTCCAGTCCTCTTGGTAAAAACATGCCCATCATCTCTATCTCCCTTATTTCCTCTATACCACATAAGTGACATTTCTCAATCTCTCCTTCTAAAAATGATATTTGCACCAACCTCTATCACCAAGTTCTTATCATTTCTAGCCATCAATCCACTCTTTATTCATATTTCAAAATGGAGTTTTGATGTGTATCCTTCTTTATCCATCATGGTCCTATTGAGAAGGTATTCTTCTTCTTGCCAATCTCTTTCACTTGTGTTTTTGAGAATCTTCTCTCCTAACTCTAACTACTATAAATGAGTTTCCTCTTAACATTCTTTAACACACACTTTTCCACTCTCTCTTGTTTCCATGACAATCCTCTATTATTGGTATATCCTTACCAACTATCTCTTCAACTATCATATCTATATTATCATCTTGTTCTACTTCTTAATTTTAATTCCCAAACAAATGATCATGTTGGAATGACCCACACTTTATTATATTCTTTACCATCTTCTCCATTATTGGAATTGCATATTGAATAAACACATTAAGGGGATTAATATTTCCTTCAAACACTTCATCATGCTTCATATATATGGGAAACAACTCTTATCCATTGCTTGCATGTTTCTCATGGATTCCAATCACATTTTGGACTCCTAAAGGCCCATCATTAGCAACTTCCATGGTTGTCCTCTCGCCAAACTTCTTTTTTATCTCCTTCTCCTTCACATGGATGGTCTTTAACCATACTCTCCTTATGTGCATTAAATTGAACTTCATCCACCTCTATTTTATCCTTCATGAAAACCTAAAACTTCTCATGTCCACCTTATTCACTCACTTATATTATTTCCTTTAAGGAAACACATAACTTTCATTGGTTGTCCTCAACCCTTCTTACCTCTAAAAGAGAAAAGACAAATGCATTGCCTCTATTCACCAAGGGTGATTCTGATTCTTCCCACTTATAGGATACCACAAACTCATTCTCATCATCAAATAATCTGTATCCTTCTTTTGGTTCAACAACTATCGCATCCACATCCTTTTCCATGTGGATTCCTTCATCTATGGGTTGCTCACAACTTTCCCCTTCCTTGTTGTTTTTGAAATCAAATTTGGGATTATCACATAGAAACCTCACTCTCTTATTTTATTTCAAGAGAACATTCTTCTCCTAACTCATATCATTCTACTTTATACTTCTAAAAGTAGACTTAAGCTGCTCACATGGAAACTTCCCTCTCATGTTGACTTGTATGGCAATCTTATTCTTCTTATATTCTCTATCAAGCCTTAAGATGTGAAGCTTCTTTAACCACTTTACTTGTATTATTGGGTGCACAAAATTACCCACCAACTTGGAGACTATATGTTCCCAACAACTTACCTTCTTTCCTTTTTTTGTATCCTCTCGTGGATAACCCTCCAATATTCAATTTCAATTCCACATAGTCTATTGCTTGCAAACTTTAGCCTCACAAGGTCTTCAATATTATAACTCCATTTTCCATTTCATGATCCCCTTTGATTTATCATTACAACATAGAAAAAGTATAATGCTAGTGGGATTAATTATATCCTTCACCATGGCCTCTGTTGGTATCTTTTATTTTCTATCTTGTCCTCTCTCCAAGGTATCAATGTTAGGACCTAGGAAGCACAATTGATTACCATATACAAGCAATTAACCACAGAATTAAACCAGAAGCAATAAGTAACTAGAAACCAGAAACAACACAGAATTTGAGAGACAATACAATCTTCTATTCAACTCATCCAAAAAGAAAATACAATCAAGAAGATGCCACACTCTTCTCACACCTATGAGGCTTCCCACACCTCTAGTGCTCCCAGTAATTCTCAATCAAGAGTTCTCTCTCTCAATTACGGTCACAACAAACAACTCAAACACAGAGTTGTTGTTCACCTCCAACCAGTCAGTAACAATACTGTCAGTACCAAGTACTCCACGTACTCCAAGTAGATCTCCCTAATCTTGCAACAACCTGCAAATCAATGACCTTACTTACCATGTAGATCTTCTCCTTGATCTTGAAAAACCTGCAGTTCAACCTGCTCTTACAATTGGAAGGATCTCTTCCTTGCCTTCATTATAATACAGCCCATGAGTCACTTAAATAGACCTCATGCAAACAATAATTAGACTTTCTTAATTACAATAATTAGACACACAACTCAAGACTATAATTAGCCTTTAACATGCAAACTGGTTGTTCAACAACTAACTGCTTGTGCAACAAATAGTTATGGAACGCATAAGCGACTGACATCGGTCCCTATCTGCCTGGAGATGACTGACATTGGCCGATATCTGATCAATGTCGGCAACTTTCTATCCACCCCTGATCGATGTCGATTGGCCTGACCGACGCTGGTGACTGTGACACTCAGCAACCTCCTCCAATGTCTGCATCAGTGAAGCTTTTAGCTCCACAACCTAACAATCTCCCACTTGGAGATAAATAGATGCACTTGTACTTGTACCTGTACACCATCTAATTTGTTTCCTGGCTTGTATTCCTCTTCAAGTTCAGTCTTGAAGACCAACCACCACACATCCTATGGTGCAACACCTGTCAACCAAGTAACCTGCCATATCTGATTCTACATATCCATGTAGAAAAGTGCTTGACCCTGCATCGCATGTATACCTACTAATAGTCCCTCTCAGATACCTGAGAATCCACTAAACTGCTTTCCAATGCTTCTTTCCTGAATTGACCACAAACTCACTAACAACTCCCACTGCTTGGGAAAACTAAGGTCTAGTACACATGTACTTAACCTCATCATGTGATTGGGGACACTGCTCTATTAACCATCCATCCAAAGGTGTGCTAACTGGTTCTGCATCTTGCATCCTGAACTTCACCACTACCTTATTCACACAATCATCCTGAGACAACATCAACCTATGATCTTCCCTGTCTCTATGAATACTCATGCCAAAGAATCTTGCTGCTCCCAGATTCTTCATGACATACCTCTGAACTAACTTTACCTTTAGCTCAGAAACTCCCTGCATGTGTGACCCTACAATAAGCATACACACTACATACAGTAACATGATAATGTAGCTAATATTATCCAACCTGGTAAAGAAAACACAATGGTTACCATGACATTGACTAAAGCCCGACTTTGTCATCCACCTGTCAAACCTCCATTGTCCTGCAGCCTGCTCAAAGACCATATACCCTGGCCTTCCGTCTCACGTGTCCATTCTCTCTCTTCTTTAACCCGACTGGCAACTCTACCAAACCTCCCATTTGGTTCTCTCCCAAGGAATCAACTTCCTCATCCATGCCATGCTCCCACTGTTTCTTGGATTCTACCTGCTCTGCTTCTTTAAAACTTCTTGGTTCTTGACCATCAGTGAGCAACAAGTAGTGTAAAGAAGGTGAATAATGAATTTGAGGCTTATTTAACCTTTCAATCCTCCATATGGTCATTTGAGACTCCTTGACAGCTTATTGTCTGCCCATAATCTATTTTAATAGTGACCGATGTCGATCACTTCTCAGTCTGCATCCGACCGACGTCGGTTCCATGCGACTAACCTGACTACCGATATTGATTTCCTGACCAACGTCAATCTTAACCTACCTAACACTATCGACTCTGGTCTACACATGATCGACATCAGCACCTATCTATTCGACATCGATTCCCCCTGACTGGCATCGATACCTGTGTTTACCTGTGAGTGATGACTTTTTACCCGCGAGCTTACTTTGAATCATTCCCTTGTTCAAACTGCCCTGCTCAAAATTATTCAGTCCCTGTGACTGATCTCTATCTATCATCTCCTCCTTGAACACCATGGCTTTCCTATTCTTGTCAAAAACATCAGATTTCTTCTTTGTGCAATAGACCCGATCCTTTCTTGTAGCTTCAGTCTCAAGAAACCTCACTTTCTTTTATTGCTTACAAAAATCTCGATCTATGCTATCCAGATCTAAACTCTTACCCTTTGACTCAAGAACATGCATCTCCTTCTTATTCATGTGACCAAGCCTACGAAGCCACATCTTCGAATCTATAGCTGAAGTAGATAAACTAGAAGGAGAATCAGTAATACAAGTAGATAGATAAAGAGTACCTACTTTCTTACCTCTTGCTAAAACAAGTGCACCCTTGGTAACCTTCCAAGAGTCCGCTGTGAGAGTTACTGTGCATCCCTCATCACCCAAACTTCCTACAAAAATCAAATTTTGCTTCAGGACTGGGATATGCATGACCTCCTTCAACACCCATGTGTTGCCCATCTGCAATTTTAGCTTCACTTTCTCTTTGCCAACCATTTGACAAGGCTTACCATCCCCTAAATAAATCTCTCCAAAGTCTCCCTGGACATACTCATGGAAAAATTCTCTATTTGGGGATGCATGGAAAGAGGCACTAGAATCTAACACCCAAGATTCTACTTTATCCAAGGAACATATAAGAGCATCTTGTGCAACAATACCTGCAACAATTGCTTCTTCATTTTCTTCTTGTTGATCTTCAACCAACCAACAATCTTTCTTTACATGCCCTTTCTTTCCACAATTCCAGCAGATTTTCTTGTCAGGCCTGGATCTAGATCTCCTGCCTATCTTTGACCTTGATTTCCTTTGCTCGATCTTCTCTCTTTGCCTTCCCCTGCTTTTAACACTCAAAGCATTCCCTGATGATTCACCTGTGTTTTTCCTGCGAATTTCTTCATTCAAGATTACACTAACAACATCATCCACTTTCAAGATATTTGAAGCAGACACAGTATTACTAACTGCCATTACCAAACTATCCCAACTTTTAGGTAATGAGCATAAGATTAAGAGATCCTTAATTTCATCATCAAAAACAATATTGACTGAAACTAACTGGTTTACCAAACCATGGAAATCACTAAGATGACTATGTACCGATCCACCTTCCTGCATTTACAAATTAAATAATTGCTTCATAAGAAATACCTTATTCGAAGCTGAGGGTTTTTCATATAAATTTGCCAAAGATTCCATCAACTCTACCGTTGTCTTAACCTGTGATAAGTTGGAAATCACAGACGATACAAGACTCAACCTTATAGTTCCCAAAGCCTTCCGATTAAGAACATTCCATTCCTCATCTTTCATATCCGGGGGCTTGCATGCAACCCCACCCAATGGTAAGTACAGATCTTTTTGATACAGATAATCTTCTATCTGCATCCTCTATAATTGATAATTCGTGCCATTGAATTTCTCCATTCTTAGCTTACTTTCTTCTGCCATTGCTATACTACCACTCAATCAGAAACCCCTGAGAGTGACATGTAATCAAACACAAACCTGCTCCCTACAACCTTAGCTCTGATACCACTATTAGGACCTAGGAAACACAATTGATTACCATATACAAGCAACTAACCACGAAATTAAACCAGAAGCAATAAGTAACTAAAAACCAAAAACAACACAAAATTTGAGAGACAATACAATCTTGTATTCAACTCATCCAGAAAGAAAATACAATCAAGAAGATGCCACACTCTTCTCACACCTATGAGGCTTCCCACACCTCTAGTGCTCCCAGTAATTCTCAATCAAGAGTTCTCTCTTTCAATTACGGTCACAACAAACAACTCAAACACAGAGTTGTTGTTCACCTCCAACCAGTCAATAACAATACTGCAGTACCAAGTACTCCACGTACTCCAAGTAGATCTCCCTGATCTTCCAACAACCTGCAAATTAATGACCTTACTTACCATGTAGATCTTCTCCTTGATCTCGCACAACCTGCAGATCAACCTGATCTTACAATTGGAAGGATCTCTTCCTTGCCTTCATTACAATACAGCCTATGAGTCTCTTAAATAGATCTCATGCAAACAATAATTAGACTTTCTTAATTACAATAATTAGACACGCAACTCAAGACTATAATTAGCCTTTAACATGCAAACTAGCCGTTCAGCAACTAACTGTTCATGCAACAAATAGTTTTGGAATGCACAGGCGACCGACGTCGGTCCCTGTCTACTTGGAGATGACCGACGTCGGTTGATATCTAATCGATGTCGGCAGCTTCTTGTCCACCCCTGACCGATGTCAGTTGGCCTGACCGACGCCGGTGACTGTGACACTCAGCAACCTCCTCCAATGTCTGCATCAGTGAAGCTTTTAGCACTACAACCTAAAAATCAAAATATTTTTGTAAGGATATCAACACCTCAAACATTTATTTATCATCTTTACTCATAAATGAAACATCTTCACTTTGTACATCCTACATAATATCCAATTCACTTGTATTTACTTCAACATCTCTCTAAATTATTCTACCTTTAGTATTATTCATCCTTTGTGTGCCATATCTTGTCAAGAAGTAGACTTCTCTTTCAAAACTTGTAATAAACTTAATCAAGAACCTCTCTCACTTCATCTACACTTTCAGGACTTTTGTCACACTTGCAACAATCTTATCCTCTTTCCTATGTAAGCTTATTTTTCACAACTTGTAACTAAATCAAGCATTCTTCTCTTTAAAAACCTCCAATTGACTCAGACAAGAGCCAAAAACACTCAACCTAGCAAGGAATGATCTTACTTTGATACCATTTGATGCAAGTATAGAAAGGGTAACCAATTAAGGTCAACCTTTAACTCTATGTTTTTTGGATTTTACAGTTTTCCATGGAGACACTTTCACATTACTCTTACTTTACACACATTAAAACACTATTTATAGTAACCTAGATCTAGTCACAAATACTTGATCATGCCTATTTTATCCCTTTCTACCATTAATTAACATGTGCACTTAATTGACACCTATTTTATCAATTTTACCTATCATAAGCATAAGAGGATACCTTATTTCATCACAAGGCCATCTATTATCACCTACAAAGATGAACATATTGTTGAAAACACCTTTATGCATTTGTATGCCTTGACTTAGACCCCAGACTCAACACTTTTCCTTAAGGGATAGGAATGTCTAAAAGGATAGGAACACCCAATGTTCTTATCCTTGTTTGTTGTTTCCATCCTTCTGGCAAAACAACCAAAATCCAAAAAGAGAAACACCCCTAAGGTTAGCCTTTATATTTATAAAATCTCTAATGAGTATTTTACCTACTTGAATCATTATAAAAGCACATTTAATTTAGTTATTTAGATCATCTTGTAAAAATTGACAATTTCAATTCACAAAGCTTATTTACACAAGTGCACATTAAGCAAAAGTTCCCCAGTCTTCCCAAATCAGGTTCAAAACACTTTAAACAATCCCTAACCAAGTCTCAAGCTAGTTTTATACAACCTTAATCCCACATGATTAAGTATTTGATCCAATTTCATATGCACTCATATAGTCAAAGGTGAAAATTACACAAAGCACTTAGGTGGGATAACTACATTGAGGTTTGACCCTCTTTAGAGTATTATTATGTAGGAAGCGCTCAACATAGTGGGGTGTTGAGGTCTATCATAAATCCAACTGTGACCATTTTTTACTCATTCACATTTGTTTATCTCCTTGTGGTACAAAGTTAGGGTTTTTAGCTTTAAGAAGTCACACAATAGGTCTCTACACATTTCTAAAGACACAATTAGTGAAATAAAACCTAATTTTCACAGTCACACTTGATTATTCCAAAATTTCTAATTTTCTATAAAAAAAAAGATTGATAAACAAGGACAATAATGGTAGTCACTCATATTGTCTATTGGGTGTTCATATCATTGAGGGCACTCATGCTTAGCTTCTGGAAGGTTTTTTGGTTTTATACATTTTGTCTATTCCTGCATTCTATTTTATTGTTTAGTCGACTGATAACTCAAAATACTAAGTTCACCTCCCTTTTTCCTAGTTTAACCATGTTCATTTATGTTTTGCTTTTTCAATTTCAGTTATTTATCTCTAATTTGTTATTTAAAATTGTATTTACATCACCTTGCTTTATTATATTCCATTTATTCCAATAAAGATTAATTAAAAGTTTAAATCAAAATTCATCATAAACATTTAGAGAACCTATTCATTGTTTAAACCCTGTCTAACCCTAGCTCTTCTTTAGGGTTCCAGCCTTTTAGGGTTCCAAATTTTCTAACACATGCATCTACAAGAATTTACCTATTGTTCTCAAATTTGTCCTTCCTTTTTGCATTTACAAATTTCCTTTCGTGTTTTTTCTTCTATGCCATCTATACAATTTGTCTCTAATACTCCTTTAAGGTGAAGTGCTAGAATAAGAAAGATTCCAATTGAACATATCCAAATTCCTCTAACAACTATTAAAATGGAATCTAATAATGCAGACATTGGTTTCTCTTTTGATGAACAAATTTTTATGAAACATTTTAAAGAACATTATCAAGATAAATAAGATAATAAGCAAAATGTAGAAGATACCCATGATGGTTCAAATAATATTCATCCTAATGACCTCAATAGAGTTGACTAAGCACAACTTCAACATATATCTAGATTCTAAAAGGGACTTCATCAAATGCCACGAGACATATCCAAAGTAACTAAGATCATTTTAGTTTCAAAAATTCAAAAAGAACCAAAATTTAAATTCTTAATGTGCAACAAAAGTCACTTTTTCTTTGTATAAACACTACTACAGGTGTGGCCACTACTAATGTTCATATTTTTATCCCATTCACATCTTTAGGTTTGGGGACAACACATGGTTTACATCAAATTTATATTCCCATGCCTAACCAAGTAAGTTGTTCTAATCCTTTGGTAGCTATGCATATTATACAACATACCTCGTCTAATGCATAATCCGTCAAGCAAAAAGTTATATTTTAGAAAGCAAAGGTGTTACAACTAGAGTAAGGTATATTGAAAGTTATTCAATCATTAGATTCCCATGCTTTACTTCATAATGCTTTAGCACATGATATTTCATCATATCGTTTACCCACCAAATTTGTATCTCCTAAGCTTCCTTTATATGAGGGTAAAGGAGATCATGAGTAACATCTTAGATCTTTTCACACAACATACTTAGACTATACATTTAATGATAAATATTTAACTTAACTCTTTCTAAGGAGATTAAAAGACTATGATTTATGATGGTTTTATGACTCACCTACTTAATCTGTGAAAACATTTAATCCTTTAGCAAATTTATTTCTCAAACACTTTATTATAAAGATTGATGAGAAAAATTCATATGCACAAATTGTTAAGCTTAAACAAGGAAGTAACGAAGCCATCAGTGATTATGTGATTCATTACAAGACTATGTTGGCTAAAATGACTAATGTGTTGGTAGATAATAAACTATATGACATATTCAAACAAACTTTGCATGCTCCATTACATGATCAATTATCTTTAAGAAGTTTAAATCATTTGAAAAGCTTTGTCATACTATAAGAGATAGAGAAGTCAAAATTATTACTTTGAACAAGTTTAAGCACACATATACATCTACTACAACTACTACGACCAAGTTTAAAATCAAACCATATTACAAATCTAAGACATAAAATACTAAAGTGGAAGCAAAGATGCAAGTCAATGATATTTCTCAACACACTAAAAAAGTTATTTTATCATATCAACAATGTAGATATTTTTTGAGATTATCACAACCACCTTATAAAATGCTACAAAAGTTATTTAAATGTCACTTAATCACTTTGGGTCCTCCATATTAAGTTGACACGAATAAACCACAAAGTAATTCTTTGATAACAATGTATATTATAATTATCATTAATGCAATGTTCATATTAAAAACATGTATTTTAAACTCAAGCATCTCATTCAGGTTCTTAGTTACAATAATGTCATAGAGGTAGACACTACCATAGAGGAAGCAAAGCCTGAACAAAATGACAATGCTAAACTAAATATTTTCATTGATATATTTCCTAATCATGATATCAACAAGGATACTTCAAATGTGCATCATACTTATAATTCTTATCCACCTCATGCTTCATATGATCATCCTTTATATGGTAGATTGGTACAATTAATCAAAATGTTACACCACGTCTTATGATTACTTTTGATGATAGTTAAATAGTTGATGATGATTCTGATTTCCACACTTTGTGTATAAGAGGTCATATTGATCAACAATCTATCCATAGTGTGATATTTTATAATAGATCAAGCAAAAATGCATGTACAATTGTGATCATAGGAATTTGATAATAAACAGGAGGTTAGTCTTGTGTTAAAACACAAAAATAATGAAATGAACACACTAACATGCTAACATCTCTAAGCCTAGATCTTAGGGGAGCATAATGGACAACATACAATTGAAAACCCAACTAAAATGCAAAGAACAACAATCTTTACCTTCCTTGAGAGCTCCAAAGGATCTATTCATGGCTTGCTCGACTTATGCTCAAAGAGTCTTTGGCAATGGAGTTTTCTTTGCTCCTTCTGTCCTTGGTACCATTGTGGCTTGTGGCTTATGCTTGCTTGATGGCTTGGATCACTATTTTGGCATCATAACACTATTGCTATGAATCTTGCTACAAAACCTGAATTATAACTCTACAATTTCCAAGCTATTAAATTCAATAGTGTATTTATAGACTTCAGAACTAACCCCAACTCAAGGTGAGTTAAAATGTACTTTAAACACGGAATGAGTTCAAACCTAACCTAAGTGAGTCAATTAACCTTAGTAGAGTTAAAAGGTGTCAAAAGTTCATGATTTATAATGAATAGGCATGGGTGAGATATTTTGAGATATTTGAAAAGGCTTAACAACTCACAAAAGGTAATCATGAAAAGCTAGGATATTTTTTATTTTTGAATTTCCTTTTTTAGTAATTCATTAATTTCACATGGATAATTCAACTAGGCCTTTATTTAATTTAGCATTTTAATCAATTCTAATCAGGATTTTTAGCATTTCCAAGATTTGATTTTATGTGTGCAGTTGCCTCACTTAATAGGTCTATAAACCAAATTGCATGTTATGATGCCACAAGGTGTTTAGAGATGAATCCATCAGAGGTTTTTGTTGTTTACGGTAGAATACCATAATTAGGAATCTCTTAACATGATTCTAAGCTTTTATGAATGATGCACAAACAAATTTGGGGCCTTTAATGAATCTTATGCTTAATTGGCAATGGTTGGTAAGAATCAGTCTGAAGTCCAGTTGAAGGACATTTGTGGCTAGTTTTAGGTGTTTATAGTTTTCCCCTATTTGAAAAGGCATTACAAGCTATAAGCACAATAACATCTCCTCAAAGACTGAAAAGGTCTTGTATGCTTATGGCTTCAATGGTAATGGATGAACTAAAGTCGCCTCCTTAAGGGAGTGGTTGGCGAAGGGGTCGGCAATCAGTCCCTTAAAAGGATGAAAGGATTGGAATAAAAGATGAAATGGGGTGGAAGGGACTGATTTGCCCATAAGTAGTTATAATCAATGGCATATGGAGCTACGCTAGTTAGGGAGAACAAACAATATGATTTGTTCATAGGCGGTTATAATCATTGGTATAGGTGGGATAAAAGAGGTAATGATTTGCCTAGAGGTGGTTATAATCATTGAAAAAAGCTTAGGGTAACAACAGGATGATTTTCCCAAAGGTAGTTATAATCATCAAAGGGAAAATAATGATTTGCACATAGGCAGTTAGAATTATTGGCCGGATAAAAACATACCCCAGCTGGGCGAATAGAGAAAATGGTTTGTCCAAAGGCGGCTATAAACATTATCATAATGAAAATGTGCCCTAGTTAGGCAGAAGAAAGAGAATGATTTGCCCAAAGGCAGTTATAATCATCAACCTTCAAATAGATGGAAACATAATGATTTGCCTAAAGGTGGTTAGAATCATTGATAATGCAAGTGGGATGGTATATAATGATTTGCCCAAAGGTGTTTAGAATCATTGGTATCCCAATTATGGAAAACATGATATGGAATATGATGGCAAATACAATAGAGGAAAAAGATGAACTTAGGTAACATACTAGTAGGGAGATGCTCATTTGAACCGACAAGGAGGAAAATTCTTTCATTATTTAATTACTTTGCTTGGGATATGATTTGGATTACATCAAGAATGTTGCTAGTGCCAAGGAGATATATCATTATTTCATTACTGTGTAGACTCTTAGAGATAATTTTTGTTATAGTACGTGATAGTAAGCATCATGATATAGCACCATGATAACTTGGTGAAAATATGCATAAGGAATGACACGTGATCCAATAATCAAGTGAAAACATGAGACTAATGATAAAAACCATGATGATAATGTTGATGTATGAATATGGATGGATTCAAGAATAATGCTCAAGGAATCACCCAATGAATGCACATAGATTGAATCAAGGCACAAAAAGAAATCAAATAAATAGGAAAACAAACAAAAAGACATCAAGAAAAGAAATCAAAACAAAGAGAAACATGAAACAAATAAATGATAATCACAATGTTAGGAAAAATAACACGACACAAACAAGATGACAATCATTACCCCTAGATGATAAAAGGCAATGAAACAAACAAATAACATGGGGGAATAGAAGAAAAGGAAGGGGGTGGCTGGGATATATCCAGATGCACTAGGCAAGTGAACGTGTCCTACATAGTTCCATATATGAAATATCCAATAAAAACCTTAGTCCAAATATAGTTCTCCTTGGAAATGGGATAGAAGAAAATGACAAGAAATAAAGCATGATGGATGTGATAGTAGAATATGGGAATATGGGAATGAACTCACAAAATAACAAGAGAATGGGATATCAGGTCAAAAAGGATGGGATATCTAAATGACAAGTGGTTTCTTATGACTTGGTGAGGGTTCCAAAAATCTTCAAGGCAAAGAAGTGGTCAATGTTTTTTTGAATTTTCTAGATCGATTTTACTGATAGGTATAGTAGGAATGGCTTTCCTGGCATTTGTGGCAATAAAACTGGTGGATTTGCTAGATAGTCCTTCAAATTCCAAAATGCTTTCTAGAATGAATCATCCTAATGAAATTCTACCCCTTTATTCAATAGATGTGTGAATGGGTGTCATTTGTCGACCAACTAAGATATGAAGCATCTGATGGATTATATTTTGCCCTGCAAACTATGGAATTGCTTCAAATTGATTGATGGTGGCATCTTTGTAATGGCTTGTACTTTAGCTAGGTTGACTTCAATGCCTCAATGAGACTTAATGAAGCCAAGAAATTTGCCTAAAGTAACTCCAAAAACACACTTCTTAGGGTTGAGTTGGACTTTGTATTCACATAGTCACTCAAATATTCTACTTAGTGTTGTTGGATGATCGGCCTTGGTATTTGATTTACCTCGTATGTCATCGATGTAGTCTTCAACAATGTCATGCATAATATCATGAAATATGATGGTCATGGTTCTTTGGTAAATGGCCCCTGCATTTTTTAGACCAAATGGCATATCCTGATAATATAATATTTTCCACAGAGTGGTGAACATTATTTTATATTGATCTTGTGGTGCAATTTGGATCTAGTTGTACCCTAAAAATCCATCAATTAATGAAAGCATTTCATAACCCATTTTGGAGTCAAAAATCATGTCAATATTTGGTCAAGGAAAGTCATCCTTGGGGTAGGCCTTATTTATGTCTTTGAAATCAGTGCATATTCTGATTCCTTCTAGCTTCTTATTGATAGGTACAACATTAGAGATCCACTCTCAGTAGTCGATCGATCGAATACATCTCACTTCCAAAAGCTTTTCCAACTCTTTCTTCACTAAGACAATAATATGAGGGTGCATATTGTACAAATTTTTTCATAGATTTTGTAATAGGATGTACCATGAGGTGGTGTACAACCAAGGTGGGGTCCAAACTAGGTATGTCAGAGTAGGCCCAAGCAAATATATTAACAAACTCCACTAAGAGGGTTTTAAAGACTTAATGTTCCTCTTCAATGAGTGACACACCTAATTTGATCCATTTTGGGTCATCTAGAGTCCTGATGTTAACTTCTATCATGTCCTCCACTAGAAGGGTCAAACCATCTTCTAGAATAGTCAGCAAAGATTTGAACTCGTTTGTAATGGTAGAGTCCTCTGTTAGGACTAGATCTTCAAGTTCTCCTAGGCATGATGAATCAGAATCCCCAATGGTAGGGATGGCCATGTAACAAATACTATTAGAAACTCTTGGATGATTCGATCAAAAACTCATTGTTCTTCAAGACTGAACTTATACCCATAGGTAAGTTCATCATTGGTGGTCTCCTAAGCTATGTTTGAGGAAGGTTGAACAGCTCCATTTAATGGCATCTAAAACAAGTTTTCACCACAAGACTAGCCTTTCTCTGTATTAATTCCCTGGTCCAAAAGCACCTCAAAGAGGTTTTCACTTTGGGACCTCAATGTTTTATTTAATTGTTTATGGCTAAGGGTGTTCACCTATTATCCAAAATAGGCTTCAAGATCCAAATTGATTGAGAACCCTTGTTTGTGGTCTCCCAATGGATCATTATCCCTAATGCCTAAAAAATCATAGAAGGCCTCATCATCCTGAAACTTATCAACTGATATTATTGATTTTTGTTGGCCCTAGTCTATCAGTTGAGGGTAATATAGAGAAAGTGGATTATAGTGACTACCTAGTCAAAGGGTATAAATGGCATTATTATCAAACAAATTGGTATCAACTAGTTTATTAAAAGGGCTATGGTAAGACTCAGCTTCACTATCAACATTATCGTCACTAATCATTGGTGATAGAACATGAATAAGGTATGTGGGATCACCTCCAGGTGGTTTAAATCCAAGTCAATAGGTTCCTTTGTACTGAATGATATAAATTGGCTTAAGTGGACCTTGTTGATTTAACCCAAGGCCTTCTCCTTCATAGATGTGCTTCTCCATGATTTTGTTTGAAATGGGATATTTAGAATCTATGTAATAGTCAGATAGTTTGTCATTATACAACTAGGATTCATCACCTTCAAACAGGTCCTATTCTTGACCAGTGGTTGGTATGAAAATAATAGGTGCTAGACTATGCAATTTGGCTTTGCCCTTTCTTTATAATTCCATACAAGGTGGTTTAACTTTAGGTCTTCCTATGTACTTGGGGTTTTGTGGAAGCTTGGCAATGTGGAACATATCATGGGTCAAGTATTCTCCTAGGCCATTAGCTGAGATAGTATAACGATTAGATATTTTAGGAGGCAACATGTGGTAAATGAATCACGGGTATCAGGGTCAATGCAATTGTCCTTTGGTGAATCAATAAGTATTTATTTCCCTTTGTCCTTCTTGAGAATCAGATTCAAGCCAAAATGATAGTTATAACTTTGGTACTTGATCTCTAAATGCTTTCAATGTTCATATGGCTATAAATCTCCATGGATGGTAACTTTTGTGCCTAAATGGGGGAAATTGATACACTAGTGTAATGTTGAACATGAATTTCATGTATCTAAGGTTGACCCAAAAGTATATTATATGACAATTCAAGGTCTAACACATGACATAAGGTATTATGGGTCAAGGGGCCAACTATAACAGGCAAGTTGAAGGTGCCTTGTGATTTCCATTCTTCATTGTCATAGGCCTTGATTATGATCATTTCTAGCTATAAGTCAGCTATAGTGTGCCTAAGAAGCTCAATGAGCTTTAAAACCATGATATTTAGACCCAATTCATTGTCTATGAGGACACACTTCACTTCGTGTCATGTTATGACAACTTCGATGTATAATGGATTGTTATGTAATGGGCCGAGGGATGACATATCACTTTGGTAGAAGATTAATTGATGGCTTGGAGCTAGATGTCCAACCAAAGCTTTAAAATTTATCAGGAGATATGTCATTAGGAACTTGGGATTAGCCAAGGAACTTTGTCAAGATGTTCTTGTTGATTGTAGAAGTACGCAATAAATCCAAAATGGATATTTGTGTGGGTGTCTTTTGTAATTATTCCATAATATCAAACGTCTTTCCTTGCATAATGGTAAATAGCTTGTTCCTAGATAAAATAGTTGGTTGGATGGGTGAAGTGGTAGATGGTTGTGGGCCTAGGATGGTAATCTTCAACCACTAAGTTGTGATTGCACAATTAGGATTAGATACGAAACCATTTTTGCTAACAAATAATGATGGAGGGGGACTAGATAGGATAAGTCTCAGTTATTGCTGCACTTGTGTGTGGTCACAGGCTAATGATGAGTTATCGATATAAGGTCCAAAAGTAGGAATCCATGCTTGTTGGTATGTTTGTATGTAGTCCCAGGCCAAGGAAGGATCACTGACATGGTTTGGTTGGTTAGGAATGATTAGCAATGGTCTTGTTTGATTGATACTTTGTCTAGGATTGATGGAAATGGTAGAAATGTGACCTCCTATAATATGACCTACAACCTTATTGTAGTCATGAGCAACTACATGTTAGGTCTATTGGTTGTTGGCATTGTTTTAGCTTTGGTTCTATCCATTTTGTTGACATTGTTGGTTCAGCTACTGATTTTGCTGATTCTACCTTGGCTATTGATATTATTGTTATTATTGTTGTACTAGCCACTATTGCTATTGTTGTTGGTTATTATGTTGTGGAAAGGGGTTTTAATAGATTCCCAGATTCTGATTGGATGTGGAAGCTCTATTTTCCAATGTTATCTCTCCATTTTCCAACATGTTCTCAATCAAATGTTTGATTTGCACACAACATCACAAATTACATCCATTAACCGATGATACTCATAGAATTCATTTTGCCTGTACTAATTTGAATAGTCAATGCCCTCAAGATAGTGGTTTGGAATAGGCTAGTTAATCAGATTAGCTAAAGTGAGATTACGAAACATGGATTCAATGGGTTTTCCAAGGTCACTAAAGAGACAATGAGTAGGCACAGTTCTTCTTGGGGGAGGGGTTTGCAAAGGCAAAGGTTGTTGAATTTGTTGTGCTAGTATAGGCTACTGCGCTTGTTAAAGAGGTTATTAGTTAGGAGTAATTTGCATATGTGGTGTAGGCTAAGTAGATAATGTTTGCACCATTTGGACATGTCATGACTTGATTACTCTATTCTCAACAACATTTTTGTTGTGATTGAACTACTTGGGTTTATCATAATCATTGATTTGTGCCTGTTGTGACGCTTGTGCTTGGCCTTGGTTTTAATTTTGGCCTTTGTTCTAGTTTTGGTTATGGCTTTGATTTGATGAGGTAAGTTTAATGACCTATTTGTTAATAAAAGATATTTTGATCAACAAACATTTGTCAATGATTTCCCTAAAAATATGTGCACACTACAGCTCTAGATGGTAAGATATCTCATTGTGAAATTTTTTGGTAAACACAGTGGCTAGTTGTTTGTCTAGTAGACTGTGGGTGAATCAGCTATTAAGGGATCTCCATCGCTACAAATAACTTGCAAAACTTTCATCAACTTTCTATTTGGCTTGCATCAAATCTACCAATGAAATCTCATGTTCGAGATTGTAAGAGAAGTGTTGTATAAACTTGTCTAAAAGATCATTGAAATCAGAAATTGAATTCTTGGGTAGTTTCAGAAACCATTCCAATGCTTGTCTTGCTAGACTCCTTGAAAACAATAATAAAAGGTATATGTCGCTATAGGTCACTGGTTGGCATGCAGTAAATAATTCCATAAAATGGGCCTTGGGGTCTCCTTTCCCCTTATATTTGTCAAATTTTGGTGGTTCATACCCTAGAGGAAATGGTATCTATAGATACTCCATGTTAAAGGGGTAGGAATACACGTCATCTAACTTAAACTTATTGTTCCATTTCCCAACTTAGATGAGGGAAATTGCATCCTTCATTTGTTGTAGTTCTTATGTGAGGAAATCGGAGGGAACATTGGCTTGAGGTGGAGGCTGAGCAGTCACAAGTGGATTACTTTGACTGGGGTATTGTTGGCTCCAAATCTTGCACCCTAGAAGAGGGATGGTCAGACCTCCTCCAGATTTGGGCAATGTTGGGACATTTATAGGCCTATGGGTGTGCCTATAAGTGGAAATGAACCTCTAGGTTGAAAGGTCTAGCTCCCTGTATTAGAATTTTTTGCAATAAAACTATTAAACGAGTTTGTATGAGTGAAAAGAGTTAGAAGTTACATAAATGAAAATCCTAGTCTAAAATGGTGATACAAGAAGAATTAGTATCCACATATATGCCCTGTACTGAAGCACAATACAATAGAATATAGTCTATACCTCAATCTCTAGAAGATTCCAACATAAGTATTTCAATGTAGAGACAAAATGAATGAGATAACATAAGGTAAGAAACTAGAAAGGCAACCTGTATAGTCTAGAAAAGGGTTACACATGTGCAAAATCTCATACAGTTAGAATGCACTCTACATGACCTATTGGATCAACTCTTTGCTCAAAAGCATGAAGGATGGAGAACAGAAGGATAAAACATCATTTTCTGTCACTTTGTGTCTCTTACATGCCCAAGCAAATGCCTAGAACTTAGAAAGTAAATAGACTTATGCCTCTTTGCTCAAAGGCAAGAAAATGGCAGAACATTCTAGTAGGGCTTCATTGTACTATGGATGATAAAACAAGAGCCCAAGGGTCCTATTTATAGTAAAAGAGGGAGAGAAGAGAGAGATCTTGGGCACCAAAATAGAAACCTCCAAAATGGTTTGCCATCGTCATCCTAGTGAAACTGATTCCAGTTGTTCTCTCATTCAGTTGGAGTTTATCCTTCTCAATGATTTGCCCTCTTGAAATGACCAGGATCACTGCAAAACCAATGGTGATATGACCCTCCATAATAAATGGCTCAATCTGGGAACCTTAGATTCTTCCTGAAAGCTTCCACGTTTCTCACTACAAACCCATTCGGGCCTTCTGAATGGCTTTACTTATAAAATCTATAAGTCAAGCATGTTGGGAAACCTGATTTGCACTATCCTTGCTCTTTCAGTTTTTTTATTGCTTCTACTTATAAAAGCCATAATCAAAGCTCTTTCAAAAACCCAATTTTGCTTTGCTTAAGACCCTTTCGAGTTTTTTGAATGGCTTTACTCTTTGCTTGCTCCTTCGGGTTCTTTGATTACTTATACTTATAAAAGTCATAAGTTAAGCATGTTGGGAAACCCAATTTGTACTGCAGAGTCATTTGGGTTTACCCAGTGACTTCACTTCTTGCTTGAAAACTTTGGGCATGAAATTTGACATCCTATGACACGTCACCAAGTTACACCCTAATGGCTAATTGGCCACCTTTAATTTGACGTTTTGTGGCATGTCACTAATGTGAACCCAATGGCTAGTTGGCTACATCAAATTTGACATCCTATGACACATCATGGGAATCTATTTGGGTCAATAAATTTTCTTGAAGTAATTCCTTCAAGAATTTTGGCTTCCAGGCAATGACTAGTTCCTTCAGGATCTTTTTCGGAAGGACACTTGGGAAAAGGCACAAGGTCCCTTCAAAAAATTTCAAAGGGCATTTCCAAAGGAAATGGCTCTTTGAAACTTTTTCGAAGGTCATTTCCAAAGATAAAGGGCCCTTCGGGAAAAATCTTGAAGGGTAACCTTGGAGAAAACAGGCAAAAGTGCCCTTCAAAAAAGTCTGAAGGGACACTTGGGTGAAAAAGTGCCCTTCAGAACTTTTTTGAAGGGTCACTTGGATAAAAGTGCCCTTCAAAAAAGTTCGAAGGGACACTTGGGTGAAAAAGTGCCCTTCAGAACTTTTTTGAAGGGTCACTTAGACAAAAAGTGCCCTTCAAAAAAGTTTAAAGGGACACTTGGGGCAAAAAGTGCCCTTCATAACTTTTATAAAGGCTCACTTGGATAAAAAGTGCCCTTCGAAAAAGTCTAAAGGGACACTTGGGGGGAAGGCGAGCCAAGAAAGGCCCTTCGAAAAAGTTTGGAAGGGCACTTAGAAGGGAAGTGGCCCTTCAAAACTTTTTTTGAAGGGCACTTTGGGGCAAAACAAAGCAAGAAAGGCTAAGGCAAACAAGGCAAGGGGGAAAAACAAAGAACAAGGGACAAGATCTCGAACCAGGAGAGGCCGAAGGGAAAAGATAAGCAACAAAGCAAGTGACCAAACACAAAAAATGAGCAGGGGAGAAATGAAAAGAGCCAAAGGGAAAACTCAAAGTGGTCATGCAGAAAAGGATCAACAGGTGTAATGGAGTGATTTTTTGGGGAATTTTGGTTAGGTTTCAGAATGGACCAAGAATATGCATTCTTGGATTTGGGTGTGATTATTGAAATTGCATGCATTATTGTGTGATATTCTAGTTGGGATTTGGTATATGAGCCTAGCTTTGGGGAAATTGAGCCTGAGAGGGAAGGATATGATTGTATTGTGCCTGTTGAGGTTGATTCGAGATTTGTTGATGACTAGTCAAACCTTGTTGATTAAGGGGAACTTGTGAAACAAGGCCTTGTCGTTGAGCTTATGGTACATTTTACATGAAAGGTAATTGTTACCTAATTGATACTTGTGGAACATTTAAACCTCTTGGTTGCATAAACCCTTGTTGGGAAGTAGACACATGTTGAAGTTTCATCATTTATCACTGACCAATACTCATACGTTATCGATTAGACATTTTTTGTGTATTATCATGTTGGTCTGTGACTAAAGTGGTATGTTCATCACTACCTGGTGAGGTAGAACATTGGTTGCCCCCTATTGAGGTGGTAGAATGTTTTACCTCTATTGCATGGGTATGTTAAAATGTGCCTATTATTTTGGAATGTTTGTCATCACTTGTTGTGGTGGAGTAACACTCATCACATTTTATTGAGGTATGGCACTGGTCATTGCTTGACTATTTAATCCTTGTGGTTGGGTGCTTAAAGAAGCAGCAGGTAAGTAGCTGGTTAAGGATTAGAAGTAGTTACTTGAGGTTGGGAGGTAGAAGTTCATGCCCCCTATGTTTACAAACCACTCATGGTGTTAAATATAGACATATTTTTTATGGACTAGTTTGTGCATTTACACCACTTTAATTCGACGATACTTGCATATTGTCCACTAGGTTTGGCTCATTATTTTACGTACAAGTAGAATATACTTCTTCGATGGTGGGGGTATTAAACATGTCTCCAACTAAAGTACTTTGCATGAATGGGTTTATACCCTAATTTTATTAGCCTATTAATTCAATTAAGATCCATGTTGAACGAGCTAACTCGATAAGAGGATTTTTTGGCATGGTCATGTTGTTGAAGTTACGTGTTAGATTTAAGTAGGTTTGGTATGTTGTCTACATTTGTATGAAGTGGTACTCTATAAGGCCCTTTCCTATGACAAACATATGATGGTCTTGATACAACATTGACACTATAGCTTGAGGATTTCTAAAAGAGGTTTGTTCGATTTTTTGATTATAAGCCATGTTGTAGGGCCCTCTTACTAGACTTAGCAAGTTTTCATGGGAAAAGTATGTCAAAAACTTAGCCCCTACCTCTATGGCTCTGATTAAAACTCCATCTTTGTTTGCAATCAAATGATGATCAAATAAGTATGGGTCATAGGATAATGACATTATAACATAATAAGGTTATTATTGGACTTGTTCTGAAACCAATGGTTTGTTAGCCAAGTATTATGTTGTTTATTCTTGGTCCTGCTCTGAGTATGGAGGCATGTTGACGAAATAATGGGCCAAAGGATCTTAGATTTTTTCCCCTATTTGAGTGTTTTAAGGTAGATAAGGATCCATCTCACAAACAACATCATCTTCATAAGGGTCTTAAACAAAGTCTTCTTGTGCAACCACATTTTCGTACCCTGGATTGTACATGACACCACTATGTGTATAGTGAAACATGGTCAAATCAATTGTGAATGTTTCATGGCAAAAAGGGTTTAGAGTTCTACAAACTCTAAAAAATATTGTCTAAAAGACAAAAATGGTTTGAAACTAGATCTAACACGGTAAAAGAGATGGAGTTGTATCTCTAAAATGGTTTGCGACCAAACTTGGTATAAAAAAATGTAACATCAAATGTCTAATGTTAAATATCTCACAGAAAAAAGGTCAAGTGGATGGACTAAAAACACAATGTCAAACTCTAGGTTCAAAGAGTTCTAAATAGGTATAGTCTAGGAAAATAAAGGTTGCCAGGTCTTTTGGCCAAACACGACGTTAAAAGTTAGGGTCAAACAAGGCATGTGCTAGGACTCTTGGCCAACCGCAGCATCAAAAGCTAGACTTTAAAACAAAGGGGTATTTAATCTAACAAACTTGGAACACTTTGTCATAAATGAGGCACTTGGCTTCAGATATGAACTTGATCAAATTGACATGAGGCACAAAACAAAAGGCACTTGGAGATAGACTATTCTCTTTCAAATAATGGTACAAACAAATATTTTTGAATTTAGGTAAAGAATTAACCTAAGTTACGTAACCCAAAAGAAAAATATCGGTGTCTAATCCCTAATTAGACAAGGCATAAACATAAATCAATCAATGTTTGGATTCAAACATGTCAAGGTTAATTAAAAACTCAACTTAGGAAACTATGCTTTTTATAAAACAAGCTAGACAAAGGTGAATGACATAATAACACTAGACAAAGATCACAAAAGACATACATTGTTTAGTTTCAAATGGAAACTTTGGACACAATACAAGACAAGTTTACAAAATGATCTGAGCAATATAATGGCATTATCACTCTCAAAATATGTAAATATTGGTTTGTTTCAAGACTCCAAGGCACAAAACCTGAATTGAATTTGGGCAGCGTAACATTACCTATTTTAATCAAGTGATACACATAACATTTTTGACACAAAGTGTAATGCAAAAGAACAATGTTAAATTGACGGCCTAATGCCTCCTCAAACAATGGAGTAGTGTAAACAAACAACTCATTTTTGACATGGGAAAACAAAAAAAAGTTTAGACTCAAAAAGACCAATTAAGCAAAGGAAAAAGACCAGATACAACTAAGTAAATCATCCTAAGCCCTATAACTAATAAGGTTGCATCGTACTGTTGAAATCTATCTATATACATACTTTTGGGAAGATTTTAAGTATTAATACAAACATAAAAACACATGAAGTAGTAGGGTTTTTACACCCTCCCTTCTCCCAAGAGATTGTACGGTGACATAGACCTTAGAACTACTCGTCCTACATCAAGAATATTTCCACAACAAGTGGGGTTTGTCTAAAACTTAAAAAAATTGACCATCTAGATGGTCCCAAGCGTGGCTAATGCTAGAGATGCCTCACATCAATTGAGTTCATAATGATTAACTTACTAAGTAAGGATCTATTCCTTTGCATAACAATTTCATCCATGTACTACTTAGTGGAATCCCCTAGTTAACTGTTGATCAATTTTGGTCCTACGGGCCAAAAATTAGGCTCCCCTCTTTCTTTCCTTGCTAGACCTGTTAGCTAGTCTCTGATGAATTCACCATACTATAATTTTGGGTTTTCCCTTTGTGACAGGCCCGTTTCTATAAAGAACCAAGTGATTTGAGTTTTGTAGGTATTTTGAGTTGATCTGGGCTCATTTGATTTCAAGTAAATTACCTCAGACAAGCCTTTTATCAACAAAAGGATGGGCCAGTTTCAAATAAGTACAAGTCTTTTACAAAACTTCAAAGGTCAAGTGCCCTCGCAGAGGGCAGGAAAGTAACAAATGGGACCGTTCAAGCAATCTCCAAAGGATAACTTTGGACCCAAAGTGCCCTTGCAGAGGGTAGAAGGTGCATTTGCAAGAGATCAAGGCAAAAAGCCCGAAAGGGAAATTTCCTTCGGAGAAAGTGACAAGTCAAACAATGAATTTCTTTAGATATTTTATCTGAAGGAATTCCTTCAGACATTTTATCTGAAGAAAATTACCAAAGGAAAGCTGAGACACTTAAGGCACAAATTCCTTCAAACAAAATATCTGAAAGAATTCCTTCAAACATTTTGTCTGAAGAAATTTGGAAGGCAAAGAAACTCGAAGGGTAAGTGCCTTTGCAGAGGACTCTTGGCCATCAAAAAAGACCTTTTCCTTTTTTTGAAGGGTCACTTTCACTTCAAAAAAGTTCAATCACAAAATCTAAGGAAATTGCTAAAGGATAATGACGGGCTTGAGAATGTCAACTTCAACATGGTGAACTAGCCGTTGAAGGTTCAAACGTCTGGTGATGAGCCCACGAATGTCAAATTTCAGGTAGTAAAAGAGACATTGATTTTCAAATGATGACGGGCCCACGAGCATCAAATTCAAGAAGATGGGTTAATCATCAGAGAAAATCTAAAGGACATTTCCTTTAGATAAAATGTCTGAAGGAATTCCTTCAGACATTTTTCCTAAAGGAATTTGAAGGGCGAGCAACCTGCCAAGAAAGGAGCCAAGAGGAGGCAAAGAATACCCTGAGAGCTTGAATTTCCAAGAAAAGATAAGAAGTAGCAAGGAAAGAGAGAGCAGAACAATGAAACCAGAATGTGGCTATGCACACATAAGACAATGCATGGAATGTTCCAGAAGACACATCTAACCAAGCATAGGCACTAACCAAATCAACCTAGGTGGCAAAAGAGGCATCGATAGGAGAAGTAATTGCTTGTAGATGGAATAATCTCCACCAAATAGCCATCAAAGGGAGTGTAAGCATTCAATAGAGTGGCCTGATTTTCTATTTAGCATTAATAAGCAGAGATTTGCACGAGTTTTCAAAGGAGGTATAGCCTTGTCATTCAAAGAATAAAGTGACCCATGTTTTAGCAGGAACATTAAACGTAGTTTGAGCAGCAAAGTCAATGTTTGTGACATATATAGCATGGTTTTTCCAGGCATATTTATGGAAAGATGGCAGAAACATGAGTGGATTCCTCTTACCAAGGTGTTTAATGAAGACTAAGGGTCTTTCCCTAAATTCTATATATTGTAACCTCTCAGCTGGAAAAGATATCTCTCACTTGTGTATGGTGAAGCCCTGACAATTTTACCTTTTAATCAAAAGAAGCATGTTTTACCTCCATCTAATTTGTTATACTTCTGAATATGCTTGTGTATCATCATTATGTTTAGTCATTTTATATTAATGCTTTCATAGGTTGACACCAACATATCTAGTATATCCAAGACCATTTTCTGCAGGTTAATAGGAAGTGCCCAGGTTGGAACATAGAGGCAGAGGAGCAACCATCTGATAGTGTGCTTCTATAGCACCTATGGTAGGTTCTTCTTCATTATATCTCCATTAAACCCCCTTGTTAAAACACTTATGTAATCTAGTCTTTTGTTCAAATGAAGTGTCTGTTCACTCCTTTTGATGTAAAGTGTTGATAAAAGATGAGTAGATCGAATCATTTGGTGCATCACCATTTTAGTTAGGTTCTACTTTTGTAACATCCTTTTCTCTTTTTATTCCCCCCCCCCACATTATTAACATTAGCATTTAAGGACCTCAAAGGTGCATCAAGGGGAGTTAGCCCTTAATATAGAGATTCATTCCTCAAATTTGCCAAGCCCACAGCAAGAGGAATGTCTCCATCGTGTCGTGTGGAAGAAAGAAGTCGAGCCTTCTTTTAAAGGGTGAAATCCACAACATCAACGTTAACCATTCCTGACTTAGATTTTCATTACAAAAAGAGATGTTAGACACTCAACCCCATGGCTCTCATAATATACGTACCCTGATTTGAATACCTCACTATGGAACAAGGTTAAAACATTGTTGGGAGATGAAACCCAGGGTCAAAGCTTCCTTAAAGAACTCATGAAGTAGCTATGAAATCCTCTTCACAAGCCAAATTGCATTAAATAAATGACTAAGTGCAAAGACTTTAGAGATTGCTTTTAGATCACCCAAACCACACGGGTTTTGGGGAGATCTTAGACAACATTCTTTCCACACCTGGGACTAGGCATAAATTGTAAGTGAAAAGGTGATTTTAGTCACCTAAATTCCTTATAGGGAACAAGGGGAGAGCATACATGCACTATTCATTTTGCACAAACAAACAAGTATAAAATAAACACTTAAAATAATTTACAATCTAAGTGTTGATTTTATGAACCAAATGAAATGTTTGATAAAGTTATTTGAAGACATTTCACAAAACAACTTGACACAAATCACCTAGGTTCCTTTTAATCACTTAAATCAAATGTTCAAGATTTAACCATTCCTTTTAGGCACCAAAAATGAAGTGTTCAAGCATTTAAACTTAAAAATTTATGTTCTAATCCTGCCTTGGTCCTAAAAAAATTAGAGGGTATCCTTCTACTTTGAAGCACATTAATGGATGAGCAAACAAGTTTTGAAAATATAGCTCTTAGGTTTCTCTATATTTTTCACATAAATATTGATATCGATCAGCAATGATTGATGTTAGTTACTAGGGAACTGAAGCCAGTTGGTAATAATTGATATCAGTCAATAAAGACCAAGATCGATTACCTGTGAACCCAAAGGCAAAACAAAAACAACTCTAAAAAGGTTAGTTAGTCAAAATTAGTATGAAAACCTCTCAAAACCTACAGTAAGATGATTAGTCAAGTAAAATACAATCTAACGAAACCAAGAAATAACAGTTAGAATCTTTACAAAGATTCAAAATATAAGTTTTTAAGTCATGTTTTCCACTACACCCTGACCGATGATAGTTACCCAAAATCAATGATGGTTAGGCATAATCGATGTTGGTTATGCCTGACCGATGTCGGCCTCTATGTAAATTTGAGTTAGCACAAAAATCAAACTTACAACAAAAATAAAGCTAAAACTCCAATTTTTAATATTTTCAACCATGCATTTGAAAAGTTTGAAGTTGCATCTTGGTGTCCTTAGTATGTGGGATGCTTCTAGTGTCCCACCTGGCGTGTCATTTGTGATCATAGGAATTTGATAATAGAGAGGGGGTTAGTCTTGTGTTAGAACATAAAAATAATGAAATGAACACACTAACATGCTAACATCTCTAATCCTAGATCTTAGGGGGAGCATAATAGACAACATACAATTGAAAACCCACCTAAAGTGCAAAGAACAACAATTTTTACCTTCCTTGAGAAATTCTAAGGATTTGTTTGTGGCTTGCTCAACTTATGCTCAAAGAGTCTTTGGCATTGGAGTTTTCTTTGCTCCTTCTATCCTTGGTACCATTGTGGCTTGTGGCTTATGCTTACTTGATGGCTTGGCTCAATATTTTGGCATTGTAACACTATTGTTATGAATCTTGATATAAAACATATGTTATAACTCTACACTTTCCAAGCTCTTAAATTTACTAGGCAATGGCTTGTATTTATAGGCTTAGGAACTAACCCCAACTCAAGGTGAGTTAAAGTATAGTTTAAACATGGAATGGGTTCAAACCTAACCTAAGTGAGTCAATTAACCCCAATAGAGTTAAAAGGTGTTAAAAGCTCATGAGTTGCAATAAATAAGCATGGGTGAGATATTTTGAGATATTTGCAAAGGCTTGACAACTCACAAAAGGTAATCATAAAAATCTAAGATATTCTTGATTTTTGAATTTCTTTTTTTAGTAATTCATTAATTGCACATAGATAATTCAACTAGGCCTTTAATTTGATTTAGTATTTTAATTAATTTTAATTAGACTTTTTAGCATTTTCAAGATTTGATTTTATGTGTGAACTTGCCCCACTTCATAGGTCTATAGGCCAAATTTCATGTTATGATGCCACAAGATGTTTAGAGATGAATCCGTGAGAGATTTTTATCATTTAGGGTAAGATACCCCAATTAGGGATGTCTCAATGTGATTTTGACCTTTTATGAATGATTCACAAGCAAAGTTGGGACCTTCAGTGATTTTTAGGCTTAATTTACAATGATTGGTAAGAATCAGTCTGAAGTCCGGTTGAAGGCCATTAGTGGCCAGTTTTAGGTGTATATAACAATAACCTTGCTTCATTCATTTAGATACACACAAAATGATATACAAGAAACTACTAAAAGTGTTAAATATTTCAATAGTAAGCAATAAACCACTTTGGGATATATTGTGTCACCTCTTCAAGTGGACCCTGTAATACTATCTACTTCTTTTGTTGTTTTACCTCAAGACAAAAAATTTGATATGATATTGGGATGCCCATGGTTGTAAAAAATCATGTTTTACCTTCTACAGTTCATAGATGTTTAAAGTATATTTATTACAATAAATTTGTTACACTTTCAAGGATTAAATATGAGTATCATATACATTCCATGCTACCTCCTCCTCCCCATCGACCGCCACATTTTAATGATACATCTATGCATAAGCAAAACATTATTTTTACATCTAAACAAAAGGTTTCTAATCAATAGGTCCAAAAGGTTAAAAAATAAACAAAGCTAAAGCAAGTTTATAGGAAAAAGGCAACTCCTTTGAAAAAGGCACACACACACTTGCAACATCTCCTAGATCCATTTATTCTATTCAAGTTCAAATGAATGGTCATTTAGATAGCTTTATTACTGAATATGATATATGTTCTGATTTTGATATTGGCACATTTACTACTTTTCATTCAAAGAAGGTGTGACGTTTACTGCTCATCACTGATTGCTTCACTTCCTACCTTTATGGAATTATTGGATAACTTTACACTATCAAAAATAAAAATTTAAACAAATTAAATTACAATTTAAAAATAAATAAAATCCATATTGTCCATAGCTTCTAGTTTCTTACATTTTCTTCTTCCATTTATTTACAATGGCGATCATTTGATCCATTTGCCTATGCCCTTGGTTTTCAATGACTTGTTGAACTATTAGCCCTTCTATTTCTCCTTCCAAATTTGGATAGTCTCAAAATAATGATCCATTATATATAACAACCACATTTATCTATCTACTTACATAATTTTAGCCAAAATTGTGTCATTTTGCTTACATGATAGAATTGCCCAGTATAGGACATAAATATTGGCCACTACTGTCCTACTGGTCAATCTTGTCGTTTGTCTCTTTCTACCCATAAATTACATTCCCAAAACATAGAGCCTTAATTCTTTCAATTTTTAGAAAACTTAGTGATAGTATGTAATTTCTTATTTTTAATGCAAAACCTATTTGTTTCAAGCTCTATTATTCATACATGCGACATTTTACAACAAGTGTACATTTGACAAAATAAGAATGTACAATCAATGATTTGCATACATCTTTCAGTCTCCTATATATTTATAATAATTCCAATTCACATTCCATAGGGTAAAATTCCTTGTATTTGGCCATTCAAATCGTTGCTAGTACATCTCTTTCATTAACACCTGTGTGAGATGTCCAAATTTGTCTCATTTATTCTACTTTCAACAACTTGGTTTCATTACAATATTTTCTATAATAGCTGAGCATGGTTAACAATCTAGTGTACATATTTGTGTCTTGTTATTTATTCCATGAGTTGTCGGTAGTATATTCTTTTTATATCATAATACATTTCATGGTATCTATGAAGTGTTGTGTAGAACATATAAGCATTTTTACAAATTAATATGTTTGACTTTCCTCACCCATTTGCCTTGCTAAGCTAGGGGCATCTTATTCGCATGTTGCAATATGTAAGTATTATCATTCCATAATCCATATATTATTGAGCTTTCATACTACTTACAAATGTCTTGCTATAAATTTTATCTTACATAGTGTACATAAACATGTTATTTGCTAGGATATGATCACATGAGACATGCATAGATTAAAATAATTTTGCTAATTCTATGTTTTATTGATGTTGTTTACTTGTACATAGTAGATTAGAATTTTTCTTCTCTATTATGTTGGCCCTTGGCCCTTGTCTACAATGTTCAATTGATGCATCTCTATGAGCTTTTGTATGGTGTTTGTGATATTTGAACATGTCTTTGCTCTGGCCCTTGGCCCTATGTGTGTGTGACATTTGAACATGTCCCTTATTGTTAAGTTGTGGAGCTAAAAGCTTCACCAGGATGCTAATCAGGAGGTTGCTGAGTTCAACCAGTAACCGGCATCGGTAGTATTGCCGACGTCGGTCAGGAAGGGACCAGAGATCGGCCGACGTCAATCAGGAGCAGACTGACAGCAACTGACATTGGTCACCTGTGCGTGTGCATGCATTTTCAGAATGCATTTCCAGAATTAGACTCATCTAATTTTAAGAGGTCCGAGAGTGTTTGCATGTTGAAGACTAATTTAAGTCTTGGGTTTGTGTTTCTAATTATTGTAATTAGAAGTCTAATTATTGTATGCTTTGGATCCTATTTAAGAGACCCATGAGGCATGTATTGTAATTAAGGCAAGTAAAGCATTGAAGCAAGAAAACAAGGTTAAAGGAGATCTACAAGGTGCAAGGTCAAGGAGATCAGCTGAAGCTATCAAGGAGGGGATAACAACTCAAGTTGTTGAGTTAGTTATGGTTGAGAAAGAGAGAGAGAACTCTTGAGTGAAATACTGTACACCCAAGAGGTGTGAGGAGGAGAGGAATATTTCTTTATTGTATTCAAGAAGAGTGTTAATACAGATAGTATTGTTTCTCATATTCTTTGTTGTTTCAAGTTTCTAGTTACTTAATCATTCTGGTTCAATTCCGTGTTTAAATTGCTTATAGAAAAGTAATCAATTGTGCTCTTAGTCCTGACAAAGTGGTATCAGAGCAAGATTGCAGGGAGTAGGTTATTGTTTGATTACAGGTCATTCTCAAGGGTTTTTGATTGAGTGGGAGTACAGCAATGGCAGAAGAAAGTAAGCTACGAATGGAGAAGTTTAACGGCAAGAATTATCAACATTGGAGGATGCAGATAGAAGATTATCTGTATCAGAAAGATTTATACTTATCGTTGGGTGGGGTTGCATCCAAGCCCACAGATATGAAGGATGAAGAATGGAATGTTCTTAATCGAAAGGCTCTGGGATCCATAAGGTTGAGCCTTGCATCGTCTGTGATTTCTAAGATATCACAGTGTAAGACAACGGAAGAGTTGATAGGATCTTTGGCAAATTTATATGAAAAGCCCTCAGCTTCAAATAAGGTATTTCTTATGAAGCAGTTATTTACTTTGCAAATACATGAAAGTGGATCTGTATATAGTCATCTTAGTGATTTCCATGGTTTGGTAAACCAGTTAGCTTCAGTCAATATTGTTTTTGATGATGAAATAAAAGCTCTCTTAATCTTATGCTCTTTACCTGAAAGTTGGGATAGTTTGGTAATGGCAGTAAGTAATACTACGTCTGCTTCTAAAATCTTAAAAGTTGATGATGTGGTTAGTGTAATCTTGAATGAAGAAATTTGCAAAAAAAGCATAGGTGAATCATCAGGGAATGCTCTAAGTGCTGAAAACAGGGGAAGGCAAAGAGAGAAGGTCGAGTAAAGGAAATCAAGGTCAAAGATGGGAAAGAGATCCAAATCCAGAAATGGAGGTATCACCTGTTGGAATTGTGGAAAGAGAGGACACACAAAGAAAGATTGTTGGTTGAAGGATAAATAAAATCAACATGAAGGTAAAGAAGAATCAAAAGATGCAGGTATTTTTGCACAAGATGCGATCATACTTTCTTTGGATAGTCAGGTAGAATCATAGGTTTTAGATTCTGGTGCTTCTTTTCATACAACCCCAAATAGAGAATTGTTCCATGAATATGTCTAGGGAGACTTTGGAGAGCTTTATTTAGGGGATGGTACGCCTTGTCAAATGGTTGGCAAAGGGAAAGTGCAGTTGGAATTGCAGATGGGCAACACAAGGGTGTTGAAGGAGGTTATGCATGTCCCAGTCCTGAAGCAGAGTTTGGTTTCTATAGGAAAGTTGGGTGATGAGGGATGCACATTAACTCTCACAGTGGATTCTTGGAAGGTTTCCAAGGGTGCACTTGTTTTAGCAAGAGGTAAAAAAGTAGGTACTCTTTATCTATCTACTTATATTACTGATCATACTTCTGGTTTATCTACTTCAGCTGTAGATTTGAAGATGTGGCTTAGTAGGCTTGGTCACATGAATAAGAAGGGAATGGATGTTCTTGAGTCAAAGGGTATGAGTTCAGATTCAGAGGGCATATATTGTGGTCATTGCAAGAAACAAAAATTTGATGTTTTTGACAAGAACAGGGAAGCCTTGGTGTTTATGAAAGAGATGATGGACAGAGATCAATCACATGGGCTGAATAATTCTGAGCAAGGCAGTATGGATAGGGTTTTGATCCAAGATGAGCTCGCAGATAAAGAAGTCATCACTTACAGGAAAACACAGTTACCGATGTCGGTCACATGGAACCAACATTGATCAGGCAGGTACTGACATTGGTCATGTGCAGACCAGCAGAGTCGGTAGTGTCAGGCAGGCAGAGACTAACGTCAGTTAGGGGGAACTAACGTCGGCAAGTGGGTCAGTTGCATGGAATCGACGCTGGTCAGGTGCAGACTGAGAGATGGCTGAGATCGGTCACTAGAATGGGTGTTGGGCGGACAGCAAGCTGTCAAGGAGTCTCAAACGCCCATATAGAGGATTGAAAGGGTAAGTGGACCTCATATTCATTGTTCACCTTCTTTATATTACTTGTTACTTACTGATGGTCAAGAACCAGGAAGATGTGAAGAGGCAATGCAGGTAGAATCCAAAAAATAGTGGGAGCATGGCATGAATTCTTTGGAAGAGAACCAAGCAAGAGATTTCGGTAGAGTTGCCAGCCGGGATAAAAGCACTAACAGACGAATGGATTCCCAGGTTAGAGAAGAGAGTGGATGGACACGTGAGATGGAAGGCCAAGGTATATGGTCTTGAGCAGGCTGCAGGGCAATGGAGGTTTGACAGGGATATGACTAAGCATGGCTTTAGTCAAGGTCAATGTGACCATTGTGTTTTATTTTACCAAGTTGAATAATATTAGCTACATTATCATGTTACTGTAGTGTGTATGTTTGTTGCAGGGTTACACATGCAGAGAGTTGCTGAGCTAAAGGTAAAGTTAGTTCAGATGGGTGTCATGAAGAATCTGAGAGTAGTAAGATTCTTTGGCATAAGTATGTCTAGAGACAAGGAAGATCACAGGTTGATGTTGTCTCAGGATGATTGTGTGAATAAGGCAGTGGTGAGGTTCAAGATGCAGGATGCAGAACAGGTTAACACACCTTTGGATGGACAGTTCACAGAATAGCGTCCCAATTCACATGATGAGGTTAAGTACATGGTATGTATTAGACCTGAGTTTTCCCAAGCAGTGGGAGTTGTTAGAAAGTTCAGAGCCAATTCAGGAAAGGAGTACTGGAGAGCAGTTCAGTGGATTCTCAGGTATTTGAGAGGGACCAGTAGCAAGTATTTATGCAGGGTCAAGCACTTCTCTACATGGTATGTAGGTTCGGATGTGGCAGGTTACTTGGATGACAAGTGTAGCATCACATGATGTGTGGTGGTTGGTCTTTAAAATTGAGCTTGAAGATGGAGGTGCCTGAGATGGTTAGTGGAGGTTGTTGTACAGGTGTAGCTATTTATCTCCAAGTGGGAGATTGTTAAGTTGTGGAGCTAAAAGCTTCACCAGAATGCTAATCAGGAGGCTGCTGAGTTCAACCAGTAACTGGCATCGGCAGTATTGCCGACGTCGGTCAGGAAAGGACCAGGGATCGGTCGACGTCAATCAGGAGCAGACCGATAGCAACCGACATTGGTCACCTGTGCATGTGCATGCATTTCCAGAATGTGTTTCTAGAATTAGACTCGTCTAATTTTAAGAGGTCTGAGAGTGTTTGCATGTTGAAGACTAATTTAAGTCTTGGGTCTGTGTTTCTAATTATTGTAATTAGAAGTCTAATTATTGTATGCTTTGGATCCTATTTAAGAGACCCATGAGGCATGTATTGTAATTAAGGCAAGTAAAGCATTGAATCAAGAAAGCAAGGTCAAAGGAGATCTGCAAGGTGCAAAGTCAAGGAAATCAGCTGAAGCTATCAAGGAGGGGATAACAACTCAATTTGTTGAGTTAGTTGTGGTTGAAAAAGAGAGAGAGAACTCTTGAGTGAAATACTGTACACCCAAGAGGTGTGAGGAGGAGAGGAAGATTTCTTTATTGTATTCAAGAAGAGTGTTAATACAGATAGTATTGTTTCTCATATTCTTTGCTATTTCAAGTTTCTAGTTACTTAATCATTCTGGTTCAATTCCGTGTTTAAATTGCTTATATAAAAGTAATCAATTGTGCTCCTAATCTTGACACTTGTTTGTGACATTCTTCTTGCCTATGTGCGTTATTTATGAAATTTGAACTTGTCCTTGTTTTTGGCCCTTGCCCATCTATGTATGTTTTATATCAGTTGTGCTTATTGTGTGTGTGTGTTTGTTGAGCTTGATGAGTTTGATAAGTGCCATGATCTATATCATGCACTCCTAACATAATAAAATTCTAATTCTATGAGCTTTAATGATACATTTTATAGGCCTTGCCTCGTAAGTTCTATGCAAATTCAAACATTGCAATGATAACACACTTTTTCCATATGCTACAATTTTCAATGATAACATCTTTATTACACACATTTCAGGTTAACTTTTATTTTGATATGAGTGACTTTTTAGAATAAATTCCCTCACCTCAAAATAGGGGAATTTTAGTGGGCTTCTCATGCATGAGATGAGTCATTTTAAAAAAATAGTTATTTGGCACATCACAGTTTCAAAATTACAAAATGTTACAAAATTTAGGTATTGACACATAACATGGGGGCATATACCATTGTATATACACTCCTATTTCAGATTCAAAGAGAAAATTCACACAGTTTCAAAGTTTCAAACATAATTTATGATGAGCATTCACATACAGTTTCAAATTCTACAATTACAATGGGGACATGATACAATTTCATGCCACTTTTATTGTATTTTTCTAGCTATAGATATGGTAGGAGCATGGGTGTAATGCCTTCTCTTATGATAATGTTTTAAAAAAATAGAGTATACCAGATTATACTAGAATATTGCAATTGAATCTATAAGCCATATGTAGTGGTTGATTCAATTTAGGTGCATAGTGTATGACTTGGGGTTCATTGTGCACTCCAACATTATGTGTGTTAATTCATTATGATTTAAACCCATTTCACATCTTGGTGTTACAAATATTATAGAAATTAAATTGAGGTTCAACATCCCTTAATGAGTGTTATTTCATTTCAATATATCAAATTCAAGTTAGGATTTGACCACCCTCAATTTTCTCCAATGGTTTAGCTAAGGAACCATCTTCTCCAAGTGTTCCACGGGAGGCACCAATTCTCCAATGATTCGAGTAAGAATCATCACCAAGCAAAGTCATAAAAATCAACATGGATATCACACATGCATGTGTACTCACTCCATACTCTCATTTTATTTTTCAAATTGTCAAAATACAAATATTTTTCAATTTAGCAAAGTTCATTTCAAATTACAAATTTTCAAAATTGAAGAAAAGTTTCAAAAGTTCAAATTCAAGTTTTCAAAGGAACAAAATAACTATTTCATATGTTTTTTAGGGTTTTCCAAACTGTACAGTGCCTTGCACGATTGAAATATACAGCTTAAAGATAAAGTGTGTCTTACACGCTAAGATATTGCTTTCCTTTAATCTTGTAATTTCATTTCTAGACTAAATGGGGGATGGGTAGGAATATTGTAACCTAAATATGGTCACGAATACTTGACCATGCCTATTTTATCCTTTTTTACCATTAATTGACAAGCACACTTAATTAACACTTATTTTAACAATGCCATCTATTGTCATCTACATAAATGAGATTATTGTTGAAAACACCTTTATACATATGTAAGCCTTGACTCAAACACCAAACCTAGAACTTTTCTTCTGGGCATTCCTGTCCTTGTCTATCATTTTTATACATGCATCAAAATAGTCAAAATCTAAAAAGGGAAACACCCCTAAGACTAACCTTTGTATTTTTTAATCTCTCTAATAGGTATTTTTACCCCTTGAACCACTATAAAAATGCATTCAATTCATTTATTTTAGATCATTTTCATAAACCTGACAATTTTAATTCAAAACGCTTATTGACACAAGTGCACATTGAGCAAAAGTTCCATATTTTTCCAAATCAAGTTCCAAGAACTTTAAGCATTCATCAACCAAGTTTCAAGTTAATTCTATGTAGCTCTAATCCCACGTGATCAAATATTCAAGCCAATTTTAGATGCATTCATATAGTCAAAGGAGAAAATGACACAAAATAATTAGGTGGGAGAACTACATGAAGGTTTGATCCCTCTTTGGAGTATTGGTATGTAGGCAATGTTTATCATAGTGATGTGTTGAGTTATAACACAAATCCAACCACTCACCCCTTTTTACTCCTTCACACTCATTTATCTCCTTGTGGCACAAAGCCAGGGTTTTCAACTTAGAAAAGGCACACAATAAGTCTCCACATAATTTCAAAGATGAAATCAATGTAATAAGAACTAATTTTCACTATTGAACCTGATAGTTCCAAAGGTTCTTATTTTTTGTGAAAAGACAAGATCAACCAACATGGATAATAACAACAATCACTCCTATCCTCTATTGGGTGTTCTTATCCTTGAGGTCACTTAGGCTCAACTTCTAGAAGGTTTTTGGGTTTTTGACATTCTATTTGTTCTTACATTATGTTTTCCTGTTTAGTTGACTAACAACTCAAAAAGCTAAGTTCATCTCTCGTTTATTAAGAAAATGGGTTAGTGCTCACATTTTTTAGTAATTATATTTGTATGTGTGAAATATAATAATGTATATGTGAGTGATTTGTGAGAACGAATCACATAGATAATGTGTGAGAGATAATAAAGGCTTGTTAGAATGATATTAGGGATAAGAGAGAGATTTAAAGAAGACTAAAGAGATAAGACTTGACTCTTAGATTTTAATATCAATCATTTGTATAAGAATCTCATCTCTAGTTGAATACAATATCATGTATGAATTGAACATATAAGTGCAAATTTACGGTGTTAGAAAATTTTGATTATTTATCATATTTTAGATTGAAAACATCTGAACAACTAATGTGATTATTATATGTCATTGAGCACTCTTCACAAGCTTGCCATATATGTGAGGCAACTCAAATTGCATTAGTCTCATATTTGATTATTGCTTGGACAAACTAGTGCGCAATCATTTGCAATCGACCTCATGTCAAGAGCTCTTCCTGGCCACCAAATACATGTTTGAAATATCTATAGATCTACAAATAAGCTCTTGGTATTATCATAATTATCCATTTTATATACCATAAAATATGCTTATGGTTTTCTAGCTATGAAACAATGATTATTAGGGCATCATAGAATAAACACATATATAATGGAGCTACCCATATTTTTGAGAAACACAACTAATTGTGAGCCTACTGTTTGCCTGCTATTAGATGCATATGCCTATAGATTTGATGTTTTCCACTCAATGTTGCTATCAAATCTATCTTCTTCATGAGATATCAAATATTTGAGTGATTCCCATGATATTTTATGCACATTTGCATTTCTAAAAAGGTGATCTCCATCCATTTTCTACATGTAAAATTAGTGTATGTTGTTAGTGTTAATGTAGAATTTTTCCCACTATGTGGTTTTACCTACACTATCTAATTAGCTTGCTGAGGTTGATATTATATAATTAGGGGAATTGTGTTTTGAGTCAATTTCTAATTGTGAGTTGAGTTAATTATATTTTTAGGTGACCTAATTCCTCACTATATAATGTACCTTCCTATGTAGTTTTTGGCTAATGAATGAATGCTCATCAATGCAATTTTTTATTGTGAAGACAAGATTCTTCTTCTTGTGAGTTGTTCATTAGATTTAACTACTCCATATAGATTCAGGATCATGCATTTGACCCTATCTAGTTGATCCTCGATTGTGGCCCACTCTAACATATTCTTACCATCTTTGCTAAATTGGGATCTAACTATTTTGTTTTTGTTTCTACCTTTCACATGACCAAGTGTGCCCTTAGAGCTACATGGACCATGTCATCCTTGGATAAATTTACTATTGACTTGACTTTGGAGCAAGAAAAGTTCATTCAAATGGGTACACTAAAGTCATTTAAATTACATGCCTTACTTGTGAGTCATGACAAATATAAGGCTTCTAGTAGAAATGAGAAAAAATGGAACAAGAATGACCCAAAGGAAAGAAAGGGTCATAAATATGATGTTAAGTCCAAAGCATCAAAATAACCCTCCTCTTTAGATGAGAAACCCAAAAAATAACAACTCACATGTGGTTACTACAATAAATCCAAACATGATGAATCCAAATGCATGAAGAAGCAAATTGATCAACTGACTAAGATACTCGAGAAGCACAACATCAGTGTCCTTGATTCTTCTAATCAAATTTCATTAGCACATGAGCCTTCTAAGGCCAAAGACAATAAAAAGTGCAAAAATAAGGGCAAAACACTTGTTGCAGTTGCATCCCAGCCTTCCACGTGGGTGATTGACTATAGTCCATTACACCACATGGCTTCATCACATGACATGTTCTCATCCTTGGAGCCTTGTTCTATGCCTTCCATCTTGTTGAGTGATGATACTTCCTCTAAATTTAGTGGGATTGGATTTGTTAAAGTGAATGATGGGACATTTCATGATGTTCTATGTTCCCTCTTTATCCACCAATCTTATATCTATTTATAAGATTACTGACATCAGTCCAGGTAATAAGGTTGAATTCACACCCAATTCAATGGTTATTAGGGAAGTAAATAGGGACTCCATTGTTAAATTTAGGAATGTAAATCATTAGTCATGATTGTATACTTTCTCACATTTTTTTCATGATCAACCTTCTACTGCATTGTTTACTAATTCAGATGGAGCGAGTAAATTATGACATGAGCGATTTGACCATCTCAAATATTGCTACCTGGAGCAACTCAGTCATGAACACATGGTTTCAGGGTTGCCATGAGTCAAGTTTTTTGATAGACTTTACCAAGGTTGCATACTTGGTAAGCATCATGAGGAGAAGTATGACAAGGGAAAATCACATAGAGTTGAACATATATTATATACTATCCGCAGTGATATTTTTGGCCCATTTCCAAAACTTTCATTCAACAGGAGTAAATACATTCTTACTTTAATTAATGAATTTTTGAGGCATACTTGGGTGTATCTTCTTAAGCAAAAACTAGATGTCTTTTATCATTTTCAAGATTTCAAGACAATTGTAGAAAAATAGTCAGGTAAAGCAATGAAGATTTTATGCACCGACAATGGTGTTGAGTATGTTAGTAATCATTTTGATAAATTTTATACATCATAGGAGATTGAACTACAATGTAAGGTTCCATATATTTCTTAGTAGAATGGTGTTGTAGAGCACAAGAATAGGTACTTCAAGAAAATGGCCAATTGTATGCCACATTCCAAGACTCTTGCACCTCATTACTAGGTCGAGGCCATCAACTATGTTTGTTATATCTAGAACCGAGTTCCTTATAAAGCATTGAAGGGAAACACTCCCTTTAAAGTTTGGATAGGTTGAAAACCCATAGTAAAACACTTCTAAGTGTTTGGATCTCTTACTATGGCCTATATTCTAAAGAAGAAATGTAAGGCAATGGAACCTCAAAGTCAATCTTGTATCTTCATTGGATATCCTAAGGGTGTTAAGGGATAATGCTTCTTCATCCCACCACTCATGATTTGTTCATTAAGAGGAGTGTTCAATTTAAAGAGGGTCCTCATTACTCTACACATGACCCTCCTCCCTCTTCCTTGGATGCATTGGGATTTGATGACAATTATGATGATTCAGATCCACCTAAACAACTTCACGATGATCTAGATTCTTACTCTAGTTTTGATGGTGAGAGTAGTGATGATGAGACCCCTCCTCCTTCTCCCAGAATATCTTTAAAGGATGGTGAAACTCTTCCTAAATTTTTGAGCATTGGTCATCTTTAGGCTAAACCAACACTACACAGTGTTATCCAATGGGTTAGAGATCCATTAGACACCAGACAAACCCGTTCATAATTCTAGAATGCCTCACATGCTTTCATTACATCTGCTTTTGATCTACATTCATTTTATGAGGCATCAAACACTCATGAGAGGAGTATGGTTCCTTGTTGAGGAACAACACTTGGGATTTAATCCCTCTTCCTAATGGAAGAAAACTTGTTCAATGTAGGTGGATCTACTGAACAAAATTTGTAAAAGATGGGTTCATAAACAAGTTCAAAGCACATTTGGTAGTAACAGGTTTTTATCAGTTACTTGGCATTGGCTATACCAAGACATTCTCCCCAAGTTACCAAAATGAACTCAATCTGACTCACCTTCACCATTATTGTAGCATATTGTTGGGATGTTCATCAGATGGATGTGAAGAGTGCCTTTCTTCATGGTGACCTAAAAGAATAAATATACATGGAGTAACCATAAGGATTTATGGAAGATTACTCCTTATTTTGAAAACTTCAAAATCTATCTATGGCCTCAAATAAGCTCCTCGAGCTTGGTATGCCAAGATGGCCTCCTTTCTTCTTTCGATTGGGTTCACTAGATGCCATTCTGATCCAAATGTCTACACCTTATAATATGATGATTTATTGTTGATTCTAGTTCTCTATGTGGATGATCTATAGATCATAAGGAGTTTTTCATCCACCATCACAAAATTAAAAAAATTCTTTGTTTGACAAGTTATTAATGACATACTTGGGCTAGTTGCATTGCTTCCTTGGGATTGAAATTTCTCAGTCTAACTCTAGAATCACTGTTGCACAATCTAAGTATGCTCTTAATTTGTTTGCATAGTTTAACATGGATGACTATAAGCCAACACTGACTCCTTTTCTATATGGTGTAAAGCTTGAGGCTGATTATCCATCTCCTTTAATTTATGTTACCTCATATTGACAAATTGTTAGTAGTCTCATCTACCTTATGTACACTATACTTGACATTTCATATGTACTGGGCATGGTCTCAAAATTTATGCAGGAACCACATGAGTTGCGTTGAAAAAAAGCTAAGAAAATTCTCTGCTACATTCAGGGTACTCATAGTTTCATGATTCACTATGGAGCAGGCATCGACATTGACTTGATTGGATATACAAATTCAAATTGGGCTTGTGATATTTAGAATCACAAGCCTATATCAGGCTATAGTTTCTCCCTTAGTTTAATTATAATTAGTTGGTCAAACAATAAGCATAATGATATTATTTTGTCTTTTATTAGGATAGAATATAAAGGAGCTATTAATGTTTCCACTGAAGCTATTTAGATTCAGGGGGTTCTAAATGAGTTTGGCATCCAGTTTCAACAACCAATAATCATCTTCTGTGATAACTAAAGCACAATCTAGATCTATATTAATATAGGCCTCCATCAACATACTAAGCATATTGAGATTCACATGCATATTATTTGGGAGCTCATCCATAATCAAGTCATTAATCTCCACTACATCCAGATAATGGAGGAAATTATTGATATATTCACCGAACCCTTCATTGAGAGCAAGTATCTTCATTTATGGGCTTTGCTTGGGGTTTAGGTAGCTTCTTCTTCTTCCTCTTCTAGGGGATCATCTCTATGTACTTGGGTACCTCATTAGGTCTTTCTACCAGGACCCAATTATTCTACCCACCCAAGCTATGATTGAGAGTGGGGTGGGGGGGTGTTAGTGTAGGATTTTCCCACTATGTGGTATTACCTACACGGTCTAATTAGTTTGCTCAAGTTAATAATAGGCCATTAGGGGAAATGTACTTTAAGTCATTTTCTAATTGTGACTTTAGTTAATTACCTTTTTAGGTGACCTAATTCCTTACTATACACTGTACCTTCCTGTGTATTTTTTAGCTAATGAATGAATGCTCATTGATGCAACATTTTATTGTGAAGACCAACTTCTTCCTCTTATGAGTTATTATTTAGATTTCACTACTTTATCTAGATTCAACCTCGTGCATTCGACCCTATCCAATTGATCCTTGATTGTGGCCCACTCTGACAGTTAGAAGTCGTTCATTTATGTTTTTCATTTAGTTTAGGTTTTATAAAGTATAGCTTTGTTTTGTTTTAGTGTGTCTCTTCAATTTAATAGTTATTGTTTAAAGTCTCAAAATCAAGTCAATAAATTAATTAGTTGAGTCTTTTATATTAGTTTATTATAGTATATTTATGTCAATAGTCTCTACCATAAAAAGTGTCATAATTAATTAGAGTCATTTTTATTTTAAATGAGTTAAAGTCAAAATTTCTTTTGATATTATAAAGTACACATTATCGGATTAACTGACATCATGTTCTTGTGATGGATATTCCATTATAAAAAATCATTGATCTTAATTTTCAAACATGGAAAATTAAAATTTAGATGCAACTAATGAACAAGAACTTGTTGGGAATAGTAAGTGAAAAAGAAGTACAACCTAAAAATGCAAATAAGTTACGAAAATGGCAAAGCATAGATGATAAGGCCAAAGCCATCATTGGCCTTGCACTTTACGAATATGAACTACACTATGTAGATTTGGAAAAACCATCCACAAAAAGTTTGGACAATTGGAATAAATTGTTTGGAGCTAAAGTAATCAGTGTAAAATTTTATTTGAATGCTTGTTCAAATAAAAAATGAGTGAAGGAGCTACTATGTCTAGTCATATAAACGATCCCAGATCTCTCATGAGGTAGCTAGTAGAAATTGAAGCTCCAGTTGATGACGAAGATGCTAAAGCTATTTTTTTGAATAACTTGTCTTCCAAATATAACAACATTGTTTTCACTCTTGGTCAAATGCCATCTCAATATCTATAAGATACAATATCAACTCTCTTAGCAAAAGAGAAAATAACAATGTCAGAAGATGTAGAAGAAGAAATTATGACGTGCTCAAAGAATAAATGTAAAAAAAATGATAAAACCAAGGAGGACATTGAATATTTCTATTGAAATAAAAAGGGGCACACATCCTGGTATTGTAAGGTTTGAGACAAAGATATACTCAAAGGAAAAATTAAAACAAATGAAGCAAATATGGTCATTGAGAAAGAATTAATCAATAAGGGAGAACTAGTAAATGATGACAATGGTTATAATTTTAAAGATTTTTTGTACTGAGTGAGTAGATTCTTTAAGAGTATGGAGGTAATGGAGGCAAAAGGAATTTTTAGCACCCTCTTGTCAACCATAAGCATTGAGGTCACCCAATGATGTTGTGGCATGATTTTTATTTGTGTTTTCTTTTCGTTGTGGTGTGGTAGAAAATAAAAACAAAAGTAATATTCCTATTCAAATTTGTAATAAGTGAGCATAATTTCTATGCATTTTCCCTTGATGTAAGATAGTGATGAGAGTTGATAAAAGTACTACAACATCATGATATTGAGGTTGTTGGTCAATCTTATTAAAACCATCATATTATGGTTATTGGTTAGCCAATTGTAAACCCATCTTGTTTGGTTGTTGGTTATCCACTTGTAAAACCATCTTGGTTGGCTATTGATTAACCACTTACAAAACCATCTTATTTGGTTGTTGGTTATCCACTTGTAAAACCATCATGTTTAGTTTGTTGGTTGTCCTAAAAAAAACCATCATTGAGGTTGTTGGTTGTCCTAAAAAACCATTTAGATCATGAGCAAGTAGAGGCAACACACTACAAATACAAGATTGATGTTTTCCCCATGTTCACACTAAGGGGGAGAATGTTAAGCAAATGGGTTAGTGCTCACATGTTTGAGCAATTATATTTGTATGTGTGAATAATGCATGTGTGAGTGATTTGTGAGAACAAACCACATATATAATATGTGAGAGTGAATAAAGGCTTGTTAAAATGATATTAGCAATAAGAGAGATATACAAGGAAGACTAAAGAGATAATATGTGACTCTTAGATTATAGGATCGAACATTTGTACAACAAGTTCATCTCTAGTTGAATAAAATATCCTGTATGAATTGAATATAGAAGTGTGAATTTATAGTGTATAAAATTATGAGTATTTATCATGTTTTAGATTGCAAACATCTGAACCAAAATTAAGATCTTTTGCATAGTTTAGCTTTGTTTGTTTCTATTTTTATTTATCAATTTCAATTATTTATCTTTAGTTTGTTGTTTAAAACCATATTAACAACACCCTAATTTATTCTATTCCATTTGTGTGAATAAGGATTAATTGTAATATTAATTCAAAATTCATTATAAATACTATCTTCATTGAATTCAAATACATGTTACAAATAATTGAATGCAAATTCTCATGCTTACCTTGATAGGCTTATTACATTACATGGAGATGACTTTGTCCCATACACAATCCCTCGTGGACTAAATCAAATCTCCATTTTGTTCTTGGAGAGCTCTGTTCCACAAAATCTCTCTCTCTCTCTCTCTCTCTCTCTCTCTCTCTCTCTCTCTTTCTCCCCCCCATAAATTCTCAGAGCTTCTTTAGAATTATCATTAAAAACTTTAGCTTCTGGAGGTCTTTTCACCTTTCTTACCCTCTTATAAATGCTCAAGATTTGTCCATTCATCATTTTGGCCCATTATTTTCTTTTTGCATTCTAAATAAGCAAAACCAATGCTTTATGTAGTTTGGGGGTTTCAAAACCATTGTGGTGGTTGTGAAACTACAACTTTATGTAGATCAATAATTATGAACCATCGGTTCAGTTTTTAAAACTTACGAAACCTTTACTCAATGTAGACTGACAATTTTGTCATAATGTAAATTATGCCAAATTTCAAAGGCCATAAATATTGCATACATACTCAAATTGAGATGATTTTTTTTTGAATTTACATGAGTTTTTAAGTGAGACCCAAATATGTGATATAATTTAGGTTTATGGAAATTATTAATTCCATTTCCCCCCTAGGCCCTTTAACACACATAATAACTTCCTAGATTCTACCAATGGTTGAGAAACTCAACCAATTTTTTTGAAACTATATAACTTCTTAAAAATAATTATTTTATGATGTGATTGATGATAAAAAAGTGTTGGAATATCAATTATTTCCATTAAATCATCTTCATCATGCCAAAACAACAAACAAACAAGTCAAACTACATGAACACATAACTATTATTTCTTTGGTTGATGCAAGATTGCCTATATGATCTTACATCATGTTAAATCATCATTTTTAAGCTCACAAAAATTAATGTGAACTATACAACAATAAGAAATATAAACATTATATTATGTAAAGGGGAGAAGGGTTGCATAATAGGGACATTGTTATGCACTTCAAAATCACACATTTCAAAATATTTTTCTTTTTATGAACATTTTTAAAGTGCATCTTCTACAACAAATATGTCAAAATCATCCAAAGATATTTGGCCTATTTTATTTGATTCTTCATGTGCTTCATCCTATTTGGATTCTTCATTTGCATAATTGATCTTAATATCATGGAAAAGACCACATAAAAAAATATGCATCTTCCTTTAGTTTACTTAATATTCCTTATGGAACATCCCTTTCCCATTTCATTCAACAACAATTATTTTGGAATTCACTTCCATAATGCCTCTTTTGTCACAAAAGTGCAAACAAAAACTTAGATCGTCTATCAATGCAATGTAACACGCATTATGTACATCTCCCTCATCAAGTAGAAGATTAATGTATTGCATTATGATGTTGTTATTTGTACTTAATAACATGTTACTAATTTTGACAACTTGTCCTTTCCATCTAACACTAACTAATAGACGCATTTTTGATTAAACATATTACAATGGTTAACTATGCATTGCAAAAACATCAAACATGAGCTTTTAAATTACTTCATAATAATATTTTTATGACAAACTTTGTTTCAATAATTATCAATACAAAAAATAAAAATTTTCCATTAAAATTAATTCACACAAGTTTTCAAAAGTTGTAATATTGCCCAACAAAGCCATTTTCTTCCCCTTTTCTAGATAGCAAGCAACATCCCTTGTTTTAAATTAAATGCCACACAAAAACCACCCAAACATGCCCATAGAAGACGCAAAGCTACCCCTTTTATAATAAGACTCGATATTTAATCATTTTCTTATTACAAAAGATCCATATGGGTTAAAAAATACAAATTTTGAAAGTGTATTTTTTTTAATACAACTCTTATAACATTTATCTTTAAGTGAAATCACTTAAGACTTTTTTTTGTGTTAGTTAGATTTATGAATCTAATATGAAAAAAAATTGGGATATGTAAAAATAAAATATAATAACTTGGCTGAGAAGGCACTTCAACTAGGTTGATTATTTTCAATTGGATGCAAAATTCATGCACACTTTTTTTGTGTAATGGTGTTTTATTATTGTTTTTTAGGTTACTTATAAATTTGGTCGAAGATTATAGGCTACAAAAATGGTCACAAACTGCACAAATGTTGGTAGGTCATGTGGGAAAGTAGTGTCGAGAAAGATGGCATAACCATTTATGCCCTTGTATCAAGTTTATTAAGCATTTCTCTTTTCCTTGCTATTTTTATCTTCAGGGATTTCAATTACGAATCAATTCATGAAAACAATAATGATTCACTTGTTTGACTTATGATCTTCACCATTTTCCTAACTTTGTTGAAACATTTTATTTAAAATTATGATAGACATATGATAGAGATGCTAAGCAAAGATTCAAATTGGTTGTATATATATTTTGATTCATTTGTCTGTATATATGTTTTGACTCATAAATTCCATGTTACAGCACTAGCATTCTACAAAATTATATTAGGAATTTGAATCTCAAACAAGATAAGAAAAAGAAACGCACTTCTCGCTGCAGGGGATTTTAACGTTATTTTGGTTATCTATGAATTGTCTAGAACATGGGATTATAACCAGAACATGGGATTTTAACCAAAATAGGGGAGTTTAAATTTTAGTTATCTATGAATTGTAAATACCTAAAACAAGATTTTTTTTGGGCTATTTTATTAGCAACACACACAAATATTATTAATATTGACATGACTATTGAAACATTTTCCCTGAACAACCAATCACGAGTCAAAAAAATTCTCAACTCTTTAGGAATTTGACTATGATTAAATCTAATATAACACTTGGAACATGACACTAAGTCTTAGGCAATAATGCAATAACAATATGCAATTTTTTAAAAGCTTTTGATGTAATGTTTAATGATAGGGAGGGCGTATAACACATAGAACATAACTTTGAAAATCCCTAGTTTTAAATAGCCTATTAGCACTGACAACTATGTGATTTAATAGTGGATGAGGTTTTCATTTGATGTATATTTTTTTAAGAACATTGTGAGAATTGGATGCAAACTAGGAATTTGAATATGATAAAATATGTTATACTTATCTCTCTTTCAAGCCACTGTATATGGAAAACTATTTCAAAATTTATACCTCTAACAACAACCATTTTCGATGAGGAAGAAGATGATGTTTCCATTTTATAAAGCTTGCAGAGAGTAACAACAACGATCAACAATAGAGCCAGGTAAACTTAAGCCTTACATGTCCTCAAACATTCAACAATGGTAATCAAATGTTTAGTCTCCTTATTTATAGCAAAACAAAGTATAATGCGAAATAATTTTCAAACTTTAAATTGAGTTGTCGGCAAGGCATTCATCGTGGCATTGAAAATAAAGTTTATGATGCATGCTTTTTTGACATGGAGGACAGGTAAAATTTAAAAGCCTACCATTAAGGAAAGTCAACAAGGTGTTGGAAATTATTTCTGATGTCAGCACACGCTAACATTTGTGCATGCTAGTTAAGCTTGCATAAGAAATAATACACCGTAAAGATTATAATCTATGTTAAACTCAATCTCCTCACAATGAAAATGAATAATGTAACCTAGGTTGGTGTAGACTTAAAAATATATTTTAATCAATAAATTATATCTCAAAATATTTATAATTTTTTTTGAGTTTTAATGCAACTCTCTAGATCTGTGTATTGACTTATATTTAAAATTTAGGTTGGAGACCAATCTGCCACCTCGTCTTTTGTTAAGTAACATATATTATATCATATAATTATATTTTCTTATAATATTTACTCTCATAAATAAATCATTATAATATTAATCTTTTTATTAGTAACTGCTGAGCAAGTATTTATTGTAATACATTGCAACTATTATTTTGTATTGGAAAATGTGTAACTAATACAAGTAAAGTATGTTTTCATATACTTTAATTTTAACATTAGTTTTACAATATATATGTTCTAGAAAATAAAAAAATAATTTATTTTCTTTCTATTGGCTAAACTCAAGGGATGCAACTAATTTATGGAGATTCTTTATTCATGGAACTTAAAAATATATTTTTATTTAGTGTTCAACACTTACAGGTTTCAATAATCATGCGAATAATGTGAGGAAGACAAATACGATAACGTTGAGCATATATGGCAAATATTATTTGGTTATAAAAATATGAGCTGTGCAATCATTGTGGGAAGGGCACTGATTGAACGACCCACACATGCATCACATTAAAAAAAGGGTGTAATACAACATCATTCATCATAGTTATCTCGAAAGATCATCTCCTAGCTTTCTCCTCCATATGGAAAATATTTTAATTAAACCTTCTATATATATGTCAGAATATCTTTCCAAACATGTACCCTCTCACATTTTTTTGGCTAGGTAAAGACTTTTGACAGGAGTGCGAACTGGTCTGGGACATAATCAGGGGCCCAGATCCCCAAGTGATTTATTAGCCACCTATATACCACATGTATACTAGATATAATCACATGTATATAATATATTACCATGTATGATATCCAACAGGCTCGTGAATACCACCAATAGCCTTGAGAAATATCACCAACAACCCCAACCGACTTGAGGAGTACCAACAACAATCACAATCAGACTTAATAATTACCAACGGCCACAACCAACCTTATATGCCTTTACTGAGATTTGAACCTAGGCGAGACTTGAAACAACAAGTTACTTTACCAACTCACCCACATCTCATTGACAATTTATCCCCTCACTTGCTTTACACATTTTTTTATAAAAATATATATATTGATAGAATATTTAAATCGTAGACCATATTAATGAAAATTATATTTTATTTTAAAAATACAACATCAATCATAAATTCGATCTTCTCTTAGGGGGCTTGAAAATTATTTGAAAACAAGACATGGTTTATGCATTCTTTCTTGCTACATGGATGACATTGCAATATATGTTAAATACAAGTAATTAAAAGAGACCTCACATTTGTCCCCTTCACTTAATGGCATTGGTGACATTGGTAAGCACGAGTCAAAGTAGGTGCTATGTTATCATAAATGTTAGGAATTTCAAGAAGTTGTATGCCCGACAACTGATGATTATGGGGTGATCATATCAAAGTATTGCAGGTTGCAGGCGCCCCATTCTCGTCTCTATCTTCAAGCTCGTTCAAAAATCCATGGTTTCTCACTGTAAACTCTGACATAACACCCAAGATATTATCTATAGTGAGGCATTTGAAGCTCAAACTTCTTCTTGTTGCAAGAAAATGGGAGTGGCTATTAGGATGCAAATACCTCATCATCAAATGTATCATATGTGACAACATCTCCCTTGTTTTAGAGCATTTAGAAGTATATATATCTCAAACCATCACATAGCCTCTTTATAAAGCATGCTTTCATCCTTACATTACTTGTTTTATCCTCTTCCAAAAACTTGTCTCTTATAATCACCACAAATATTTAGTGTGTAACATCCTTGTTTCTCTAAACAATAGGTACTAAAGTCGTACATGGCTCTTGTTTATATATTATTTCTTATCATGTTAATAGTTTGATATACATAAGACATAACTTACTATTTTTTTCAATATTTTATATATAGATAATTTAATTTTAAAATTCATGTCAAATTGATCTCCATAAATAATAATTATTTTAATAAGATTTAAAATTGTTATATATAAATTAGTACAAAAACTAAATAAATATATTTCAAATATGTTGAGAGATATCAATTTCAAGGTTTTCATTTTAACTTTTTCATATACCATAATAATTCCATTACCTTCTCTCGCAAAATTTTATAATTGATGATAAATGATATCAATCTAGTACATTATTGTGTTGGTTTCGAAAAAATATTTATGAGAATAAAAGGGGTTCCAAATTTTATTCTATGGTCAAGATATTATGATTTTTTGATTGACTTCTCCAAGCGAAAAAGAAAAAAACTTCTAAGTGATGTATAAATAGATGTTAATTTTAAGGTTGAAATTCCCATGTGATGGTCAAATAAAGATCAAATTTAAGATTGAACATAATTACGAACAACCCACTCTATTATATTCCCTTACTACAAATGTGGATAAATATTTCAATTAAAAAGAGTCTTAAAATAAACCAAAAAATAAATATATTAATTTTGAGATACACTTTAATGGTCCAAAATTTGATGCTTTCACAATCCATATATTCAGAGATAATTTTTTTGAAAAAATTATGTTATAAATTTCACGATAATTTTTTCCTTAATTTAAAGAGCATTATCATATAAATTTGCCTATCACAATTTTTTTTTTGCTTCGGTGCATTTAAAGGTTTATTGAGAAAACATTAAAATTAACCGTATTTCTCAAGGCATTGAAGGTTGCAATACAATGACCTTTCAACAACAACGAAAACACTTTGTAAACATCATAAACCCCATTCATTTAAGTTAAAAAAACGCACCAGGGCACGTTCGAAGATACGAAGAGAAAAAGTATGCGCGTTTTTGTCCTGAGCAACGACTCTTGAGCTATATCTACGTTTATACGCATTAAAGCACATAAATGCTTTTCGGATCGCATAGCTCTGCGATTATTTAAACCCAAAAAACAAGAGAAAGGGCAGAGGCAGCTCCATCGGCAATGGCGCGTCGTGGCGATCCAAATCCCTTTGAAGAAGAAGAAGTTAACCCTTTCTCGGTAATTATAAGTAACAATACCTTTTTTCTTCTTTTTCTTCTTTCTCTTATTTAGTAATTTTACTTTCAATTATAGATCTTCTTCTCTCAGATCTTTAATTTGCACATGCAGTATGATCTGAATCAATGTTTTCATTTTAATTGCCGTAAATTGCGGTTACATTTCAGTTATTTTTGAAAATTTCAATCAATACCTCGGCGGGGTTGGAAACCGTGACCTATTGCATCAAATTTGGCATTCTTAGCAGGCGATCTATGTACACTTTAGAATCTTTTGAGGGTTTGGGAGGATGAGATTTCTGTTGAGAAATTGACGGAAACTTTGAGGTACGGTAATTAACGGGAAGGTTGACCGAAATTGTGTGAAAAACATATGACACTACTTACTCTAAAAGTTTAGGCAAATAAGAACTACATAGAGTTTGCAAGATTTTATAGTAAATTCACCCTAAGAAGTCTTGCGGCTCCATTTATCTATATAAGTTTGCAAATCACATGGCGCTCTCTACCCGAGTTCTACATAGAAATTTGAACGATTTGACCGTGGATTACCCTAATAAATTATATGGCGGAGTTTCTGGTGAATTACCTCAGAAACTTATGTGGCGCCATTTACGTTATGGAAATATTGAAATTATGTGGTGCCATTTACCCTAAAAATATGAGGCAAAATGAATATTTAGAAGAATTTGCACGAATTTATAGTGAATTACACTAAAATAATCATGTGGCGTTATTTATCCTCTGGAAATACTGAAATCATATGGTACTGCTTATCCTAAGAAAAATAGGCAATAATAACACTTCAGAGAAATTTGCACGTCTTTATAGTGGATTACTATCCTTAACAATCATGATGCCATGATTATCTTGAAGGATTTCAAAACAGTGACTCCAAGGATTTTTTTTTCACACGATGTGAGTTGATTTATGTAAATTTTAGTAGCTAAAAAATGTTTTGAAGGTTTGGGATGAGATTTCAGTGGAGAATTTGATGGAAATTGTGTGGTGCAGAAATTGTTGGAAGGGTTGTTTGAAAAATTGGGAAAATATAGCATCCTTTCCCCAAAAGTTCACACAGATGAATGCTAAGAGAGTTTGCATGATTTTTATAATGAATTACGAAAACAAATCACATGGCACCATTTGCCCTATGGAAATGCAAAAATCCTATGGTATCATTCACCCTATGGAAATATAAAATACTAAAATCATATGGTGCCATTTACTTTAAAAAATTAGGGAAAGTGAATTTTACTGAGAGTTTACAGAAGTTTATTATGATTTAAGAATGACAGGTTTGCTCTATGGGTAAAAGAGGTAAGCGAATTTTTTAGGTCCTGGTCTAGCTAGCATGACAACTTGGTTTATTAAAATCCATAGGTTTCCTCGGTGTGTATATTACTTATTATAAGAATATGTATCCTAGAAAATATATCATAACAAACTATGAACTTTTTGAATAAAATAATAATATAAATTAAACATTTTCAACATTTGGTGTCAGAGGAAGTCTATGACTTGGCTTGTGCAATAAAAATCACTACATCAGAAGCATTATTAAAGCCAAAGCACTAAGTTTGCTATTTCCTTTCTATTTTGGAGTATTAACATAGCAGTTGCATTTAACCATTTGATTACTGTGTAAGGCATCTATTATATGTTTTCCACCAACTTGCTGGACATTATTTTGAGGCGCCTCTGGTAAGAAATATATTTTTGCTGAAAATGTGTGGGTTCATAACCCACAACTCCTAGGATGTAATAGTTTGTGTGCAATGATTCAAACCAATTCCATTTTGACTTCTGCTCGAGAGTAGATATATACAAATAAAAAAATAGAGAACATCATTTCTCCTAGGTATTTATTGTTAGTTGGCATTTTATGTTGGTGTCATATTCACGTTTGATGTGAAGCCCACCTTAGGTAGTTTTGTTATCTAGGGGTGATGTATTACGTGCACAATATTGTTAGTATGCACATTTAATGTGGTTGTTATCCTCACATGTGTGAGAAGGGTTAGGTGTACCTAAGAAATGCTTCCATCACTCACACCACCAATAATCATCTCTTACTCACCCTTTGTACTTCCTATATAAGGAATCTTTGTGTCCTTTATGGGTGTTGAATGAACTAGTATATTTGATATTATTGTTACTAGTGAGTTGGTAGAGATGTAGTCATTTAGGAGAACAAAGGATCATTCCTTGATCCTTGGTGTTATTGTGCAACATTCTGTTGCACACTTCTAGATTGTATATTCCTTTGTTTGGTTATTACATTTATGTTGTTGGTGAAATCTATCATTCTGAGTGCTTGTTATGTGCGGTGCCTTTACTTGCCTATATCTTGGGTCTTTCTCTTTCTTGACATGGTTTTAGGGTTAAGAGCTTGTTCCTAACATGGGGTCAGAGCTATGTGTCGGTTTCCTAACATGGTATCAAAGCTAGTCTTCATAGGTAGCTGTTGTGGATTTTTGCAATTTACAACAATCTCGAAATTCCCACACAACTTCTCTAGCCCCTAAGCATGTTTTTGAACCAACCTTCATGGTGGGTTTTTAAAATTATCTATTGGGTATTTTTAGTTTGAGTCAAATCTACATTGTTAGGGACATTTGCTTAGAGTGAATTCTATTATATGGAGATTTCTTTGCATGTTCCATCTCTTATTGTCTCAAATTTGGTTTTTCCGTTAGTTGGATATGTACAGCGTGCAGATCCATGTGTGGAGGAGTTCCATTGAAGAGTTTTTTGCCATTTTCAGTTTTTGAATATGTTGGTGCTAATTAGAGATTCCAATTTGTTCAAAGTGCCAGAGAAACTCAGATCTGAATTTTGTTTCAAATGAATCGGACATTGTGAGCTCATTTACTAGGCACTACAAGTTCAAGGGTAAATCTATTTTTGTTTGCATTATTGGGGCATTTGGAGCAAATTTGATGTTCTCATTGTCTCTGCAGTGTCCAAAAACCTCTAGGGGACCTTTGTTTTAGACGTTTTGGTTTCGCTTTGTAGCGTTTGGATGGATTTCAATCTTTTAAGAGTTAGGGTACAAAGACGTTTTTACAATTTTTTTTGCATTTTCCTACAAAAACGTGGATTGAAAGTATGTTTTTCAGATCCAACATTTTTCGAGCTTTCCTAATTGTTCAAGATCTTACACTACTCCTGGGCATTCGTCCGAAGTTTTAAGAGCATCCTATTATGATGTGTTATGGCGTGATGTGTTACGTTGTGATGTGCTATATCATGATGTGTTATGTCATAATGTCTTACGGGTCATTGGGATGCCAATAGGACTAGCTACTTGGCCTTTTTAGCTTCTAAGGGCTCACTCCTTGCTCATTGAGCACCTTCTAGGCAACTATTGTTGCACCAAAGGTCATATCTTTTGATCCAGGAAGGCTAAAAGGGTGTTTTTTTTGTTGGAATTGTGGTTTCGAGGCCATGTGGTGAAGAAGTACCATTAGGATATGTAACCATTTTTCCAGAATTTATATTTTTACTTGATTTGTTGAGTAGTTCTTCTTTTTTTTTTTACCTTACAGAGGGCATAACTTTTGTCTTGTAACTCAGATTTGCGTGCTGTTTTTTTGAAAACGTGTTTTTTGTGCTCTTCACAACATTGATATCTATTAATTTTAATTGTCTCAAATTTTATTTTTGGGTGATGGGGAATTGGTAAGCGAGGTTGGCCTAGAACCATGACGTTTAGGGTTTGAAACCAACTGAGCTTGCCACCATAGCTCAGTTCTGCGCAAATTCCCCACTCCAACGAAATGGGTAAATTGGGACTTGAACCCATGAATACTAGGAATAGGGCTTTTTAACGCACACTCCTTGATTGGTTGGGCAAGCCACTGGGGTCTATCTCATTTTTTTTAGTTTTCAGCTAAATGGCTTATTTGTAAACTGTAAATCATCTTGGTCTATGCATCGACTATATGTGCCATCTCATTTTAAGAGGGGATCACTTTTTAGTGCTTCATATAAACTCCTGGGTGGGTTTTTCATATGTATATTGTACTTGTTTTGATTTTATAAAGTGCCATTGGGTTTTTTTTTAAGCCTTGTCTACTTTCATGCATGTGTTTTGTCACGCATTCTTTTCTCATATTGGTTGCTGGGTCCATGTGCCGTATCAAGCACTCCCACTTGAGGATTTTGATGCCTTTTTTTTGCACACCACATTGACACTTTTTTGAGATATTGAAAGTTGTGATTTTTTATTCCATATCCAGTGTTATTGGGGGGGTTGTTGTGTATTGCTTTTTGAGGATAATGTTTCTTTGGTTGTTTGTTGAGTATATTATGCATTCTCTTATGCAAATAGGACTAGTTTTTGTACTGTGACATGATAGTTTCTTGTGGCCACAATTATTGTCACTTTTAGTGTTCGCTTTGTTTCTTGGCATTCGATTCATTCAATGGGAGGCTTTATTAGATTCAACAGTCATCTACAACAACAATTTCATTATTCTTTTGCTCTTTCATTGTACATGGGTACCTCATTAGGCTTTGTTGTTGGGACCTATTTATATGCTTAAGACTTTGTTCTCTTTTACCGCATCGTCTAAGCTGATCTTCATGGGGTGTTGATATGTGTATATCCATGCTTGATGTGAATTCCACCTTAAGTAGTTTTGTTATCCAGGTGTGATGTATTATGTGTACAATATTAGTAATATGCACATTTAATGTGGTTATTCTCACATGTGTGAGAAGGGTTAGGTGTACCTAGGGAATGCATCCACCTCTCATGCCACCAATACTTATCTCTTACTCACCCCTTGTACTTCCTATATAAGGAACAAAGGTCCTTTATGGGTGTTGAATAGCTGGTAGAGATGTAGTCATTTAGGAGAACCAAAGATCACTCCTTGATCCATGGCATTATTGTGCAACATTATGTTGTTGCACACTTTTACCTTAGGAACTTAGATGCCACCATTTACTATATGAAAAATCTGAAATTATGTGGTGCTAGTTACCCTAAAAATTAAAAAGTATGAGGCAAAATGAATACTTAGAGAATTTGCACAATTTTATGGTGAATTACGCTAAAAAAATAATGTGGCATTATTTGCTTTTGGAAATATTGAAATCATATGGCATCGCTTACCCCAAGAAAAATAGGCAATAACAATATTGCGTAGAAATTTGCACGTCTTTGTAGTGGATTATCCTTAAAAATCATGGTGCCATGATTATCTGAAGGGGGTTTAAAATCTGACCCCAAGGCAAATTTTTTTACTTGATGCAAGTTGATTTATGTAAATTTTAGAAGCTAAAAAATGTTTTGAAGGTTTGGGATGAGATTTTAGTTGAGAATTTGATGGAAATTGTGTGGTGTGGAAATTGACAGAAGAGTTGTTTGAAAAATTGGAAAAATCTGGGACCTTTTCGTTAAAAGTTCACACAATGAATGCTAAAGAGAGTTTGCATGCAAGCAAATCACATGGCACCATTTTCCCTATGGAAATACAAAAATCATATGGTACCATTTACTCTATGGTTATCCAAAATACAAAAATCATATAGTGCCATTTACCCTACAAAATTAGGTAAAATAATTTTTTACTGAGAGTTTGTAAAAGTTTATTATGTATAAAGAATGACAAGTTTGATTTATGGGTAAAAGACGTAATTGAGATTTTTTAGGTCCTGGCCTATCTACATGACAACTTGGTGTACTAGACCCTAAAGGTCTCCTTGGTTTATATATTACTTATAACGTATGTGAAAATGTATCATAGAAAATAGGATCAAAACAAACTATGAACTGTTTGCATAAAATAATGATACAGATATAACGTTTTCAACATTTGGTATTAGTCATGGTCTAAGACATGCCCTGTGTAATAAAGATTACATTAGTAGCATTATTAGAGCCAGAGCACTAAGTTCACTATTTCCTTTTTGTTCTAGAATGGTAACATAGCAATTGCATTTAACCATTGGATTGTTGTGTAAGGCATTTGTTATTTGTGTTAGTGCAGGATTGGAGTATGCAAAATAGAAATGAAATTGGTGCAAACCAAAATTGTATTCATTCAATGAAAAGAGATGCAAGAGTACATATAAATAATAAACTATGTGATTGTTTAGTTCGTCTTCAAGATGACTATTCAGATTCCACACGAGGACAAATATTACTGCACCTGAGATTATTTATAATAATATTACATACCCCCCTCAATCTATAGGGGTTATAGTGAAACCAAGAATTCCTTTGAATTTCTTCAAATTTTTTTCTTTCAAATGCTTTTGTCAGGATATTTGTTGGTTGCTCTGCAGTTGGACAATGTAGCAATTTTACATTTTTTTCTTTCACATAATGCTGAATCCATTGGAATTTGCTGTTGATATGCTTGGTTTGGTTGTGAAATATTGAATTTTTTGCCATTTGGATTGCTAAAGTGTTATCAACCATGAGTGGTGTTGATGAAACCTTTTTTTCTTGCAAATCTACAAGAATCCTTTTGAGCCATATTATTACCTTGGTTGCTTCTGAAGCTGCCATATTTTTTGCTTTTGACAAAGAAATTGCTAGCACTGACTACTTCTTTGACTTCCAAGTGATGAATGTTGTTTCGAAATTCATTAGGAAACTTGAAGTAGATTTTCCATCTTCAAAGTCACTTGCATAGTCTAAATCTGAATATCCAATTAGTTTGAAGTCCATTGCCCTAGAGTATTTTATCTCAAAATTCTATGTACCCTTTAGATATCGAAGAACTCTTTTTGCTGCTATCCAATGACGTTCTCTAGGTGGTTGCATGAATCTAAAAAAACACTAACAAAATAAATGGCTGGTCTAGTTGTGGTTACATAGATCAGAGTTCCAATGAATTGTTTATATGTATTTGCGTCTTCAAATTTTATAGTATCATCCATATGTCAACTTCAAATTTTGTTCCATGGGTGTATTGAGTGGTTTACAGTCTGTCATTCCAACCTTGCTCAAAATTTCACTAATTTACTTCTTTTGTGTGATGAAAATGTTTTTTGATTTTTGAGTCACTTGAATACCTAAATAGTAATGAAGGTAATCTAAATATGTCATTTCAAAACCTTTCATCAATTATGCTTGGACTTTTGTAGCGTACATTTGATTATATCCTATGAAGAGTAGATCATCCACATATACAACCAAATGTACAATTGTTTTGACAAAAAGAGTTGCATCTTCTTCAAAATGCTTGAAGTTCATGCTTAAGTGGTGCTCGTTGAGCTTTTCACTTTTCATACCATGATCTTGGGCTTGTTTTAATCCATACAACCATTTCACCAACTTGCACGCTTTGTGTTCTTGGCTGTCAACTGCAAAACTTTCTGGTTGAGTCATTTAAACTGTTTCTTTGAGATAACTGTAGACCAAATTTGACTTTTAGGTCAAATTGGGGCACCCCTAGGTAAAAACTTGACTTTTAGGTGTTTTAAGGGTCCAATATAGATGTCACAAGGTGTTTTATAGGCTAATTGATGTCATTTAATGTTGTATTAGCCTTGGTTCTTAGTTATTTAGTCCCATTAGTCATTTTGAAGTCAAAAAAGGGACATTTAATGAGTTGTACGGATTTTTTGGGAAGTGTGAAGGTTCAAAAAAATGATGTCATGTCCCATGTGTCCCAAGAGGTCTTAATCAACTGACATAACTGAAAGGTGGCAAGTTCTTCAGAAGAAAGGGCGGTTTTCTTGAGGAAAAAGGTGAGTGTGGCACTTGTATGGCTCATAAGGTGAGTGTGGCACTTGTATGGCTCATGGAGAAGTGTACCATATGAGAAAAGATCATGGTATGTCTCTTCAGCGTCTCCAAGCTCAGTTCCACGTGTGAAGTGCTCTGGAAGTGCCATTTTTGATCCAAAACCGCTTTGCTCTTTTTTCACCCTTCTTGGCAAGCAAAAACAGTCTTTAGGTTTGTACTTGGTATGGTCAACAGAGGAGGTTTTAGATCAAATGCCTTGGGGAGGTTAAAGTACACTCAGAGACCTCCGTATAAAGTGTTTGAAGAATGGTTACCTGCGCTTCATGAACCATCCTCATGAAGTTGACTGTGTTTTTTTACTTGCAAATCTGTGCACCCTATAGATTTTGCTCCATTTTTGGCAAGTCCGTACAAATTAGTTGCTGATGTCGATTCTAGATGATGTTGGCTCCCTCTCATGCTTTCCATGCTTAGTTTCATGCTTGGTAAAGATCTCATGGGCTAATTAGTTCAGTTTGCAAGTTGATGTTTCAGGGGAGATGGTAGTCAAATTCACTACTTGCAGAAGTTTGTATTCTCTGCAAGGGATTCACATGAGTAGAATATGGTGTTTTACATGTTTCAATGCCATAGATACCACCTCTTATCATGTTTGGTTTTATGACTCCATGTTTTGATCAAACACCCAGTCTTGTCACACTCACTATCAAATTTCTGCTTGTTCATATTTACAACCATGTTTTTGAACTCTGATTATGCTTATAAAGGAGCAAAGGAGACTATAGAAGGTGCTTTTCATGTTCTTGTGGTATGAGAAGTTATGTTGGATACCCCAAGTAGCACAAAAGACCTTGATAGCAGTCATATACAGTATATATAGTTAGGCAGCCATTAAAATACACACATATAGAGCCATCTGATGATGTCATTCTATGATGGGAGCCTTTGTAGTGTTTTCAAGCTCTTGGAGTCGTGAACAATGCATTTTAAGTCTTTGAGATGGACATACAATCCATGAGAAGTCTAAATCAATGCATATTGTCCACATTTTGCCCATTGCTTGTATATACTGAAAATCAACATCTACAGGTGATCTAACAGAGAGCAAAAGAACCATTTTGAGGTGTTGAGATTGATGATGGAACTGATGCCCTAGTGTTCAGGGCACTCCATGGCAGACCTAGTTTCAAGGTTAAATCATCAATGGAGGTTGCAAACCATACTAAAAGTTCAAATGATAGTGTTGAGGCTTCTTTCCCTAAAAGATAAAAACAAAGTTCTTAGGTGTTTTGATGACATTTTGTAACAAAGGTATAAAGACTATTGATTCTTCCTATAATGTGTATACTTTGAAGCCTCTAGCATGGAGAAGAGTTATACAAAGTTTGAGGGGCAAAGATGAGTGGAAGATTGTTGTTGGGAACCTAGATTTGCCCATTAATACACTAAAAGCAATCAGTGTTATCTACAACTTGGAGTCAAAGGAGACCCTTTTTTTACCTAAGGTTGCAAATTAGGGTTTGCCACCATGGAGGAAGGTTTCTAAATGGTTGAAAGGAGTGCTTTGCAAAAGATCATCAAAAGGGGTCACTTACTGTGTTTGGTCCTCATGAAACACCTACAAGTGTACCTGCCTTTAGGGACATCCACCTACAACAGGCCCTAACTTCTATAGCAGCATTCATGACAAGGTTTTTAGCATGGGATAGACATCATCTTGACAAGTCGAAGATGTTTTAAATGCCTCAAAGGACCCCAATGGTGGTGTGAAATCTTTTTCAAGGTAAAGAGCACCTACAAGACCCCTCACAATCAACTGTAGTTGATTGTGAGGGCCGAGAGCAAGTTAATTGGGTTCCTTAAGGTGTTTGTAGCTCAAACAGATAAACACTAGGTCCAAACAGATGCTAGAAGAGCTTGGAAGGTTTCAAGAGGGTTATGCATTGATTTCAAAGTTTAGCCAACCCTAAGCCATTTACAGGGACCTTCCAAAACAGGCCAATATAGTAAAAAATCTGTGTATACAGTCTAGACCAAGCAGAGAGCAAAGAGAGTGTTTGATAAGGTCTATGCCTATGCAAGATGAGCATAGGTCCAAGCACTTTTTGAATGATCCTGAAATCCATCAAGAAATCCTAACCACTTACCAAAGCCTAATGCATGCAAATAGAACAAACAAGCGTCCTTCTCAAGCAAAAGCACAGTCTACTGTTGACTGAGTCAGATAGTGAATAAGCTTGGTGATTAAGAGAGTGTGAGTGCTCAGAATGAGGTAAGTGAGTTCAAGCAAGTTTCAAATGATCCTTTAGGACTCTAGGAAGATCTTGAGGTTGTATCTAAAGACGAATCATTCCAGACACCTACAGGGGCATTCTTGAGAGGGGAAAGCAAGAAACACAGTTAGGATTTGTACACAATCTTGAGAGTTCAAGTTATGGGAAGGGGTATGTGAAGATTTGGAGTGAAGGGGTATGTGAAGATTTGTTTACACCTTCATCATGACATCCATGACCTTAAAATGTCACCATAGCATGGAAAGCAAGCTAAGAAGGGACTTTAAACCTACAACATACAATCCATGTTTTGAAACCTTGCCCACAGTCTTGCTTGACAGGTCTGTTTTGGTGCTTAGTGTTTTTGGAGGATCTAACCATTCGATCAGGAGCTGAATTTTTGTGTAAGACATCTTCACAACTTGAAGAAGCCCCTTAAATAGTCACATTTGTCTGGGGAAACAGGGGAGTGCCCTCTGTTTTGTCTCAGACAGAGGGCACTCCCTTATGAGCAAAGCTGGCAGGGTTTGAAGAATAAGGTAGAAATATGAAGCTAGGAGCCATAGGAACCTTTCATGAGGGTATAGAGAGTTGAAGTATATCCAAACAAGCATAAGAAACTAAACACAGAAGAATGAAACCAAACAAAATGGTCTAGGGTGCTAGGTATGTAGGTACGATTGGTTGAGGCCTAGAGCCCAATTGGGGACCACTTTCACTTCTATCATGAGAGAGGCTCTCTAACAAGTTTGAACATGTTTATAGGGTGAATTTGGATGGGCCTAAGCTTGTGGAGTGCAAAGGAAACCATGAAGAAGTCATTTTTAGGCTTTAGGACAGCTAAGGCTTGTGTAAGGAGAGAAAGGAGCTCGATAAGGTGATTTCAAGTGTTCATATCTCTTTTGATGCTTTGCATGGGAACAAAAGAAGTTCAGAGGAGTTAGAAGAGGTCTCTAACAATCACTTTGTGGCATTAGATTGAAAGTCCAACGTCAAACCTGCATGAACAAAGCTTAAGAGGTCAAACAAGCCTAAAACCCTTGTTAAACCCTTGTAGAGACCAGTTGGAGGAAATGAGAGAGATAATGCACCAAAATGGACCAGAATGGCATGAATGATGATTGGATGTTAAAGAGGACTTAGTCAGGCTCCCTACCATCAAAATTAGCTATACAGACTTGTAAACCCTTGCAGAGAGCAGTTTGAAGAAATGAGAGAGATAATGCACCAAAATGGACCAGAATGGCATGAATGATGATTGGATGTTAAGAGGACTCAGTCAGGGTCCCTACCATCAAAATTCGCTGTACAGACTTGTACGGACAGGGTACAAAACATGTTTTTCTTGATAGTTTTGTGCATTGTGCAAGCTATAGGAGGAGTCTGAAGATGAAATCAAGTTTGGAGGGAAGCTTAGAACTTGTACTAACTCCCTATGGTCATTTCATTCCAAGAAAAAACTCTGTGTGCAAACAAACAACTTCATTTCAGCCAGTCAAAACTGGGATATTGGACAAGCTAGTGTGAAGGGTGGAAAGCTGCAAGTGAGCTCATTTTAAGGTGTCCCTGATGCTTCTAAGGCCATGGAGGGTCTTGACACTTGTCATCCACTCCCTCCTAAGGATTTGCATGGAAAACTGATGTCTTTTTGGAGGCCAAGTGTGTAGGGTGCATGAAAGAGAAGTTTCTTGGAGTGCAGGCAGTGATAGCTCCTTCTTAGATGATTTCAGATGACCAAGCCTGCAACCAATGCATGGAGAGGCATGCCTGAGACCCTTCCCCTTCTTTCCAATCATTGGACCCGGTCCTAATTAGTTATGAGGTGTTCAAACAAGGCCAATCATGAAGGCAGTTTTTTTGAGCTAACACAAGGAGTTTCATGCCACTTTTCATGAGTTTTATGTCTTGTGTGGACACTTATACTACCTGACCTTGCATGGTTAATCCCATATCCTCTTCTCATGCACAAGTAATTGATTTTCTTAGCTTGACAAGTGTCCTTATGACCCTTGGATTTCTCTCTTCTCTCTTTCTCAAGTTCTATAAGAACTGGTCATTTTGGCTATTGTAACTTATGCTCCTCTTGAGTATGGCGAAGCCCTACTCATTTGCATGCTATTTGATCAATAAGACTATTGATTTTTACCTGTTCATGATTGTTCATAAGTGTGTTTTACTTTGATGATGAATCTTGCTTAGTGAAGACTATGGATTCTTTAGCATGTTGTCTCATTCTTTCACCCTATTTGCAGTTGAAAAACTTCTTGCAGGACATGTGAAGTGTTCTAGGAAATGTCAAGGATTGAGTGAGTTAGTCTATTCATTAGTGCTATTCAAGGCCTCTTGTCTAGTCCTCCTAGCTTTGCACATTCTTCCATAACCTCATAATGTAACATTGATGTGAGAAGATGAAGATTGGAGAAGTGTATGTTCAATTTGCCCCTTAATTTCATTTGTAACATGTAGCTAGTTGGAAGTCATCATCTTATTTGGTGTATCACCTCCCTTAGAATAGTTCGCTTTTAGTTATTTCTCTCTCTTTCCACCCCAAAGTTTAGGTGTAGTTGCAATCCAAAGTGGTACATCAAGGGAGCTAGCTCTATCTAGAGATTCACATCATCTTTAGGCTACCCACAAGCCTAAAAGTGTTTCCATTGTGCCACTTGGACGAGGAGAGCTTAGGCATCTCTTGAAAGGGTGCACATCCAAGTGACAACAATAACCATTTAGAAAAATAGTTTTCACATCCATTTGATTAATTTTCCATTTGTTTTGTGATGCTAAAGCCAACAAAGTTCGAATAGTAGTCTATTTTGTTGTTGTTGTAAAGGTCTCCTTATAGTCTATCCATTTTTTTTGAGCATATCTCTTTGCTTGCTATGTGTTTGTAAAGTGAGCCATTTGCTTTGTATTTGTAAAGTGACTAGTGGGTTTACAATTGAAACGACGTTTAACTAACTCCCAAGTTCCATACCTGACCAAAGCATCATATTCAATATTTATTGCTTTTCTTCATGCATCAAAGCTTTTCAGCTTGTTTGAAAGAAGTTGGTTTTGAATCAAAAGCAATATTGATTTCTTTTTTTGGAGGGTCTTCCTAGTTCAACTTTTCTAGCTTATCTTGAATCTCTTTTAGGAACTTGTCTGTTTGCTGTGTGGCTATGTGTGTACTTCGAGTGCCCATATTTTGAACTTCATCAAGTATGACATTTTCAATGTTTGTGTGGCCCATTTGACATTTTTTCTGTTTTTTGTTGAAGAAGTGGTGTCTCATTCCCTTGGCCTGAAGCTTCTTCATCATTTGATGTGTTCATCCTCTAATAAAGTTTCAATTTCTTCCATAGGGGGAATTTCGTTCTTAATTACAATTCAGATTAAAGTGATTCCCAATTGCATGTTCCCCCCTCATTGTTTGGAATCTCCATATCATTCTCCTTGAAAACATTAAAATTTTACAAATTCTTCAAGCTGACTCAATTGTCGATCAATGTTGGCTGTGTCCTTTGTGGTTTCACAAAAAAACATCTCTTGCAATGAGACTTTTTTTCCATCAAATAGCTTGTAGGTCTTTGAGGATTTTGAATATCGTAAAAGCTATGTCACAAGGTTCGAGTTTGAGTTTGATGAGGATAAAATTCGGTTCGAGTTTGCCAATGGATAAAGTTCGAAAAAAATCACCATTAAATTTGAACCATAGAAAAACATATAACAATAAGTCAAATCATAATATTAAAGATACTATTTGAAAAATTAAAACTTTCAAAATATAAAACATGTAATGCTCTAACTTCATGTAATAAAATATAAAAATACAAATTAAAAAAATGATAGAAAAAACCAAAAAAACTTAAAAAGACAAATTCAAAGAACATAGAAAAAAAACATTAAAACAAATTAAAATTATTAAAAAAGGTAAAAAATACACATTAAAAAACCACAACAAAATAAAATAAAATAAACGAAAACGATTTTTTTTTTTTTAAAAGCACATAGAATAAGTTGAGGATCCCCTTTGTCTATCGTGGGGGTGAGCACATTTGTAATCATAGTTTTGTTGTACACAGAATTAGAAGTTTCAGATGTGGTGGCGAGCGTGCTGGCATTGATCAAGGGTTGCGTCCCCTCCTACAAGTTGCAACCAACTCTCATACAAGACACTATCGTCATCCTTGTTGGGTTCTATGACCTCATATTTGCCCTCATTGTCATCCCGTGGCTTTGTTTTCTTGGTTCCCGGGCTTTCAAGCAATGCAGACCAGAATACTCTCTTCAGCAAGGGCTGCCAGATTTCACACATTCTGGTTGGCAAGAAGACTCACTGGTTTGTAAATTTGCCCTCATTTTTGCAAATGCAATTTTTTGCTTGAACTTGGCACTTTTAACCGAACTTTATGTTCAGTCGTAAAAATCGACAAATTTCGATTTTGAAGTTGAAAAATTGGCGAATCTTGTGACAGCCTAAAAGGATGCATTTTCGACTCCTATGGCCAAATTTGTTCTTTTTCTCCTTGGGAATCAATGCATAGCATGTGGATCTGAAAACCCAAAGATCTCGCATTGAAGGAAGATGACCACACCAAACTTTATATGGAGTCTTCATTTGAAGAGCTGCTACTGGTGATCTGTTGCAAAGATACACTATTGTTTGAGTTGTTTTTGCCAAGAAATGCAAATTTACTCGTTTGGAATACAACATTCCTTGAGCCATGTTTTCATCCTCTCAACTACTCCATTTTGTTGCGGAGTGTAAGGGACTTTGAGATGATGCTTGATACCATTTTTTTTGAGATAGGTTTCAAACACTTTTGATGTGAATTTACCACCATTATTTGCCCTCAATGTTTAAATATGGAATTGTGCTTCATTTTCAACCATTGGTGAAAATTTTTGAAAGCTTCTAATTTTTGCTTTAGAAAATAGATTCAAGTCATTTTGCTATAGTGATCAATGAACAACATGAAGTACTTATGACCACTTGCATAAAAAAATGGTAGAGGACACAATTTCCTTTTAGCTTGCCATTTTGATTTTTGAAATGGTCTTCTTTCATATTTAGCCAAGATGCAGGGTTCACATTTTTCAATTTTTTTGGGCAGAGTGGAAACCTTGCAATGCCATTCTTTTGCATTCTCTGAATGCTTTCAAAGTTGGTATTCCCAAATCTTGCATGCCACAAAAGGCTAGATGATATTATTGATTTCTTTCTTCATCAAGATGAACAACATTTCTTGAAATTGAAGGCTCCTCTTTGAGTTTCATCAACTTTCCTTCCTCAAATCTAGTCAAGGCAACTGCATTATCACATTTTCTTTTGATTTTTACCTCTCCATCATCCAATGAAACGGAGTGGCCTTGTTGTTGAATGAACACCAAGGACGACATGTTTCATTTTAGTTGAGGAAGGTATAGGACATTGTGGAGAGTGAAATCTAGAAGCCTTGGTGACTTGAGTTGAATTGTCCCTTTTCCTTTAGGTTGCAGACTTGTTCTATCAGCCAAATATACCGGACCGCATCTTTCTTCATGAAACTCCTCAAAGAAGTCATTTTGGAAAGTCATGTGCTATGTGGCACCAGTATCTAAGATCCAAGTATCATTCTAAATTGAATTCATTGAGGCATTATTGACTTAATCTTTAATGGAAAGCACAAATTCACTTGTGAACTGAGCTTAATTTGGTTCTAAGATTTTCTTCTTTTCATTATTTTGTCTTCAGTAGGCCTCAATCTTGTCCCATGATGTTATATAGTCACGACCCTGATGATTCTCTTCTCTACCACAACATTTGCAAAACAAGTTTTGTTTGTCATTTTGTTTTTCATGATGTTGACCACTGTTTCTGCGAGTTATACCTCCTCGTCCCGTATTTCTTTGCCTCTATAATTTCCTTCACTTTTAGTAAAGGAAACCTTATTGAAAGAGTTTCTGTTTTGCTAAGCATAGCAAATATTTTCACTTATGGTTTCAGTGTTTCTTCCAAAGACCTTTTCTCTTTCAACGATTTTTTCAACCAATTGATCAAAAGTGTTGTTAACTGATTGCTTGCTTGCAAAGACTTTAAATAGGTTGAATATGTGGGAGTAAGAGATATTATGAAACCGGTTATTTATATATATATAAATTTTTGCACCAACTTTAACATCATGCTTGATTGCATGGGTTTATGAAGCTAGACTCATTACATCGCTATTTTTCAACTCAAGGTTGAGTAATTTCAATTTCAATTGTATGTATTCCAATTTTGAATGAGAATCATTTAAATTTTTTAATTTGTTTAGTGCTTCCCATGGTGTGTTGCACCCTTGTATGTAATGAAAAACTTCTCTATGAATTAAGGCCCATATCAAGGCCAATGCCATCGAATTTTTATGCTTCCATGTTTGTGATTCTTCTTTTGTTGTTGGTTCAACTGGCTATGTGTTTTCATCACAAATGTCGAACCACAATTCGTTGAAGATGAGAGTATTCTCAACTTATGTGGACCATTTTAGCCAGGTGTTCTTCCCGATTAGTAATGTGTGAAATTTTGTTTTGATTGAATGCATTTTGCTATCAAGGGGAGATGAATTGGTTCCTTATCACTCTAATAGGTTTTCATTTCTATATACCACTAGAATGTTATACCAAACCTCTTGTAATATGTTTACCTTTTCTATATATCTATTAGTACGTGGAAGAAGCTTGTCCTTTTGATATACTTGGCAGTATAATAAATAGATGTTAAAGCACGTGAAAGTAGAGTGATACATGACACACTTAGGTAATACGTGAAAAAAGTTCATCTTATCAATGACACCTACTTCGAATTTTTTTTTTTTATATGTGGGCGTAACTTCCCTATATACGTAGAATCTCTTACTGTTAGGATTTACATCTTAATGATAGAAACAAATAGGTAATGAAAAGAAATGGGAAGATAAAAATTTATTCTTATTTCTCCACGACCATTTATAGGGTTAAAGCCTCAAACGTCATCGTTGCAGGTATGTTAGCCATTGAATGCAGTAATTCAAATGTGACGACTTTATTTGTAAACCTGAACTAGGGGCATCACATATATCGAACAATGCACTTGGAAAACTTGATTTGATTTGAAATTGCTGGCATCAAAATGACTTATTTTTAAATATTTAAATAAGTCATTAATCTCCCAAAATAAATCTATACGTTTTTTGAAATACAAAGCTTAAAAAGAATATAAATTTATCAAAGCCTTTTAAAAAGAAACTTATCTTGAAAGCTTCACCATTGAAATCCTATTGCGTAGCCTTGGATGTTAGATTGAAACACACAACTACAACGCAAAAAAAAAAATTAAATATTGCCAAACGCATGTACAACCAATGTATTCAAATTGTCCGGCCAACACATATATTGATTATGTTCGAGTATGCAAAAGCGATGGTGGAGTGACCTTCACAATTCTAGTGATTCAATTACTGTTGTAACGCCTTGCAATGTAACAAGAGGGACAAAATCCGCGAGGGGAAGCTGGCGCGGCTCCTTGCTCAAGTGGATGCCAAGAAAGTTAATGTTACTCTTTGGCAGTGCCGTATGGTCGAGGATACAAATTTGCAATGGGAGGAGAAGATTGGAGGATGAGAAAAAATGAAAATAGTTTGCGCTTTGTACCAATGTTAGGCCAAAAATGAACTGCGGAAAATAGAAGTGAAATTGGTGTAAACCAAAATTGTATTCATTCAATGAAGAGATGCAAATAATACATATAAATAATAAACTATGTAATTGTTCAGTTCATCTTTAAGATGACTTTTGAGACTTCACATGAGGACAAATATTACTACACCTAGGATTATGTATAATAATATTACAATTTGCTAGAAAATTCCACCAAGTTGCTGGACATTATATTGAGGTGCATACAATAAGAAATGCATTTTTGCTGAAAATGTGTGCATGACCCACAACTACCAAGTTTTAATTTTTTGTGTGCAATGATTTAAATCAACACCCTTTTGACTATTGTTCGAGAGTAGATATATATAAAATAAAAAAATATAAAATGTCGTTTCTCCTAGGTATTTATTGTTCGTTGGTGTTTTATGTTGGTACGTGTCATATTCATATTTGATGTGAAGTCCACTTCAGGCATTATTGTTATCTGTGTGATGTATTTTGTGCACAATATTGTTAATATGCATGTTTAATGTGGTAGTGATCCTAACACGTGTGAGAAGAGTTAGGTGCACTTGGGGAATGCTTCCACCTTTCACACCACCAATAATCATCTCTTACCCAACCCATGTGCTTCTTTTATAAGGAACTTTGGTGTCCTTTATCAATGTTGAATGAACTAGTATCTTGGAGATTATTTTTACTAGTGAGTTGGTAGAGATGTAGGCATTTAGGAGAACCAAGGATCACTCCTTGATCCTTGGTGTTATTGTGCAACATTATCTTATTGCACTCTTATACATTGTATATCCCTTTGTTTAATCCATTTATGCTATCAGTGAAGTCTCTCATTCTGAGTACTTGCTATGTGAATGGTGTTTTTACATGCAAAGTTCTTGGGTCTTTCTCGTTACTGACATGGTTTCAGAGTTAAGAGCTTGTTCCCAACATTTTATTTGCTGGTTTGGTGGAAGGCGTTTGGTTTGTGTGAGAGTGCAAAGAATCTAAGCAAGTGATGTTTATGCTGGAACGAGGACAGAGTATTTAATTATGTCAGAAAAGGTGAAATTTGCTGTTTTCCCATAGAAAAGGTGTTGCATTTTGTTGTTGGACGTGTTTACGTGTGATAAGAAGTTTGGTTTGCAACAGTAGAAATCTGAGATTCTTTTCGTCTAAGAATCATTATAATAATTTCTTTATAATATTGTGAATAAAATTTTGATTATGATGTTTTGAGTCCTATATTGGATCTAACAACATCAGGGAGAAAAAGCCTATGCTTCTTCTGTTTGGTTGGTGTGACAACAAGGTGTGTAGTTGAAGCATAGAAGAGGCGTGAGTTTGATTTTCTATTCAATCTATTTCTGCCACAATAAGCAACCTTATTTTGAGCTTGAGGCATTAGAAGATATGTGTGAATGGTGTTTGGAGCATGGGTGTAGCATGGCAGCAAGGCATGACATGCACATGTGCAAAACTGGCATGATGAATTTGTGATGGTACAACTGTACATGGGGGTGATAAGTGATGGCACAATAGAAGTGGTGCATGTGCAATAGTGAAGGCGTAAACTTCATTACATTATAAAGTTTTTATTTTATAAAAAGGTAGTGTTCAAATATTATTTAAATTTTATAAAGGCTACAAAATTTTAAAAGTTTGAACTTTAGAATTAATTAAATATATATTCATGGTAGATGAAAAATAAAATTATTTTGAAATAACATCATTGGAATTGTTCGACTTCTTATGTGTACATCCTAATTTTTGCACCACACGTGTGCCTAAACACCTATAGACTCATTGTGTTGGCAATCATGCTAATGAATAGCTCGCTCCCCCGAGGCAGAGAGAGATTACGAGTCACAGTTGGGTTAGTAGCACGGGGATTTCACCTAACATATGGTTACTTAATACTATGCGAGGGCAACTCAATACTTAGCTTCTTCCTAGTTGTCATGTCCCCTTTTTCAAATAAAGTTAATATTTTTAAGTTGTCAAGTGACTTTTTATTAAAAAGTGACAACTTAATATTACTTTATTATTATAAGTAAAAAAATAAAGGTAACTTTTCAAATAAAGCAAGTCAACATCAAACTAGAAGATGGAAAGTTGCTTTCGGGGTTTTTCCTTGGGAAAAATGTCAAGTGAACTTGTAAAAAGACGTTGGGGGGTCATTCGGAAATCATCTTTTGCCTATTATCAACTACATTTTTGTAGGTTGAGCATTTGCTTCAGCGTTCAACCTTCAAGGACGAAAACCCTCTGGTCTTGTGAGATGGTTCCATTAAGGGACTACAATTGCGCTTTCTAATCAAGACATTGTCAAAGTTCAGCACTGGGAGAATCATTAGACAGATTAATCATATTTCCAGCTCCTTCCAAGGTTTGTGCTAATATTTTTGACCAACTGTACTAGCGAGGACAACAACCATACATCCCTCCGTTGCTGACATCATCATTTTCAGCTTTAAATCAATTCGTTACAATGATATCAGTGCTAAATAAGATTGCTATAGTGATGCTACAGCTGTACTAAGGGTTTAGACCTATTGTTTTAGAGTTCTTGACATTGCTGGCAGCTAGGGCGTCATTCTTTAGCCATCCATACATCATCTCCAACCAGCGGTACCTTCCATTCAATCATTTTCAGCTTGTGATGTCATCATTAGCCAGCGTGGACGCCATTTTCAGCCAATCAATTCATTTGTATGGTTAGTTGTACAAACACAAGTTCTACTCTTAGGGTTCGTTGTTTGTAAATGCCAAGTGGGCATAAAAATCTAGGGTTATAATTTTGAATTTTGCATGCATAGTTTTAGCTAGGGTTTTTGCCAGTATATATTTTGTTAAGTAGTTTGCATTGCAATTTGATTTCAATAAAATTTTTGCTCTGTGGGTGTTCAACCACTTTAATTATTTCTATAAAATTCCAAGTTAAAAGGGATTTATCCTTAATTTTCAGAATTTAGGATTTATTTAGGATCCCAGATTTATTTCTAAAAAGGTTTGCTAACAAATCCCATAATTTTACATTTCAACTAGAAGGGGACGGAGATCGCGTTTTTGCTGACATTATTACCAGTATTCGATACTGGGTTATTCATAGCATTACTATACCTTCCCTATTCATTGCACGTTGGTTATTTGTCAGTACGGGTTTAGCTTATGATGTCTTCGGGAGTCCCCAGCGGAACAAGAATTTTACAGAAAGTTGACAAGAGGTTCCATTAATAACTGGCCGTTTCGATTCATTAGAGCAACTCGACTCCTTCGTATAAGACCCTTTCATGGCCCTTATTTGTTGCCATATCTTGTGAAATACATATGCTTGGGAATTTTTTTAAATTTCTGGGCATATATGACTAGACCCTACGCTATAGGCCCCCTCGCCCTCCTCTGTCCCCCCCTCCTCTCTATATGGGACTAGACAGATGAGGGGTGGATTCGAACCTTCACGATAATAGGACCAAACCCCGTTGCCTTGCTGCTTGGCCACGCCTCATTCTTATTTGATGCTAATCAATACTCCTATTCCAAAATATTCCAAATTTTGGAATACATTTCAATTAGAGATTCATTCTTATCTGATGCTAAGCAATTCGGTCTAGAAAACTTGGAGGGACATAGATTCTTGAGCGAATCAGATATATCATTATATGGGGAATGAAAAAAGAAACAAGAATATCTATTCATTGGTCATTCTCTATCAGAATCGTTAAAATATTGTATGAAAAAATGATCCCTTCCAACCCAAGACTAAAAGTCTAATCTTGCCGAAGAGTTTCGATTGATTGGCAAAATACTTTTGGGCCTTTACATCATTTTTATTCATCGGAGAATCAAAATGCCATTTCTCCTCAACCTCAATATTTATTTAGAGGATGTTGCTTTTTATTTGAATAATCTCTTTTTTTCCAAATTGCTCGAGGCTTATGCGATTTCCGATCCAATTGTGGATGTAATGCCATTTATACCTTTGTTCTTTTTTCTATTAGCCTTTGCTTGGCAAGTTGCTGTAAGTTTTCGATAATCTTATAAAAAGGTATTGAACTCTTTGTAAAAAGGAAACATTCACTTGATGCAAAGTCATTCAAATATTGTTTCAATAGTTTTATTCTAGTATTTGGTTGATCTTGGATTACTGTCAATAACCCAATTTTGTATAACTCTATTATTTTATTATGGTGGTAACAAAACAGGTTATCTTGCCAGCTTGTTGGGAAGAATTAATATTTTGCAGATACTATCTGATGCATAGCCTGTGAATGGAGTTAATGAGTAAAAATGATTAGGGAATAAAATTTTACAGAGTAGGGGAGAAATTTGAGCAGCGACCTCATTCAAAAAATGTTCTATTCAGTATTTTGGAGGAAGTGGCAAATTGTTTGTCCATGATAAGAAAATCAAATTATGAGTCTACGGCGATGAATCCATCGATGACTCATTTGGCTAAGCCCAACCTTTTGAGACACCTAGATCCAGATGTGAGACTTGTAGTTAGCACTTGTATTTGTGAAATTATAAGAATAACAACTCTTGAAAAACCATACATCAACAACACCATGAGGGAAATATTCTAGTTGATTGTGGAAAGCTTTTGAGGTATGGATAAGATCAAAAGTCCTTATTTTGCTAAGAGGGTTATAATTTTAGAAACTGTTGCAAAAGTCAGATCTTGTGTTCTAATTTAAGATCTTGAATGTGATGATCTTATTCTCTAAGTGTTTGGACATTTCTTTGCTACTGTTCATAATAATCATGTAGAAAATATTGTTGCCTAAATGCAAACAAGTATGACATTGATTCTGAATGAGAGTGATGATATTTTTCACCGACTCCTATCAGTGTTATTTTTTAATATGAGAATGGATGTGTGGGAAGTTTCACTAGCAGCGCGTGCATTGACTAAAAGTGTGGTTGATCAATGTGAAGAAAAGTTGAAATTATACTTATTAACAGAAATGATAGCTAAATTGAACAAGAACTCTTAGAAAGATAGCAACAAAAATGATCTAGAAGAGACAAACTTTGTTTCTCATACAAAGAACCTTGGGAGCCAAGCCACAGTTGTCTAGGTAAAGGACATGTGGATCTGTTGCCAATGAAGAACCAAAAAAAGTGTTAGATGCAGTAGAACCTCAAAAGATTGCCAAGGAAGAAATTAGGAAGCAAGAAGAATAGTCAAATTCAGAGCCACAAGACATCATTGAGCAAGAATAGGAGGGGTCAAACATGCAGGATAAGGGTACAGATCTTTTGATAGTAGAAGTTGTTTTATTGACTTCTAATGATTGCATGTAGATCAATGAAGTCAAGGAGAAAAAGGCATCACTAGTTGAATGCAAAGAGCCGAAGATGGAAATAGATGTGCCAATCCATGAACTACCCAATGATCTTCCAAAAGGTGAGTCATTCACGTACATGATTGAATTTTAGCATAGCCATGTTGATAAGCATGCAATTGATGAGAATGTTGATCCTAACTTGGAAATTCTAAGTCACAAGGATGGAGCTGTTGAGGATATCTCAACAATTTCTAATTCGGCAAAGGAAGGCAAACACTTTGATTATAGCCCAAGGTATGTAAAGAACGGTCATATTTCAGATTTGTTATTTCATACTATGCCATTACAAGATTCTTGTCATCATGGAAAGCATTCTAAAAATGGTGATAGGGTCAATTATACAACTTGCAGGATAGGGCATATAGATTCCTTGATTCAAGTTCAAAATTGTTTTTACATATGGGATCCGGCTGATCTTTTGAGATACAAGAAGGATAAATGCTTTGATGAGATCAATATTACTATTTCTAGTGAATTCTTCATCCCATGCATTTGGATAGAAAGGAAGTCATGAGGAATCATATAGAGTACGCTGTACATTCTAACTAAGTTGTTGAGGATCAGTGCTCACAATTTATAGATCGCTCCTTGAAACCAAGTTCTACACTTGAAGACAGGGTTATAGATGATGGCCTAAAAGGGATAATCACAATAAGATGCTGGATGATGGTAAGAAGAATGGGTGTCATTTTGATGTTCAAGATTTTATGACTGAGCATGGCATGGTGTTTTTGGAATCAAGGTACATACAACTTTGCCACCCTTGGATGTGTGAAGGAGAGAGAATTCATGAAGGATGAGATACCATAAGAAGGCTTCACCATTCCTTGCATCACGAAGGCACAAAAACTTGTCAGCACTTGGGGTAGACACAAGGTGTGCAATGACTCTTATGACATGGGTTTAGGTGAGATATTTCCTCATGATGATATTTGGTCTACTTTGGATCAGCGTTGCATGGTAATTGATTTTTCACTTCTGGGATTGCCCTCGAGTACAGAGTACCATCAAGAGTTGAGAAATTCTGTTGGATATATCCTTCCTATTGAGGAAGTTATAAGCACCACAAGATCTCAAGGGAAAATTCACATGAATATCAGAGTAGCGCAACATAAGTGTGGTGGAGTAACTTTGAACTTGGATATTGGTGGAAAGGATCACCAACAAGACATGAAGGGAATGTGTGGTGATGGGATACTACCATCAAGTGATAGAGGAAACATACCCGGGGGCAGCTATGACCCAAATTGCCACCATTAATGCTGCTGTCATCACCATTATCAGCCACCACATTATTTTAGTTGCACTCATACAAGTGGATATGCAGGTTTGTGGTTGCTATGCTAGATTCATGTTGTCGATTTTGATAATTTCAGATCATGAGTTGCTGTTATCAGTCATGAACAGTTGCAAGTTTGCACATTTTAAGAAAGTTTATCCTTCTTTCAACGTTACTGGTTCGTGGCTCTGGCCCTGCGTTGGTCACTCGGGTTTGAACTCGGTGCTGGTACGGGGTCCGGTTCTCTGCCCCAACGCCTAGGTTTCGCCCCTGGGCACTGAGTGCTTTGGAAGAAGAACCCCCAACGCATCTGGGTGCCCAGGGGCGAACCCTGGGTGTTGGGGCAGAGAACCCGTAGGCACTTGCAACCAAAATCTAGGAAAAAAAACGTTTATTTTTAAGAACCCCCAATGCACCCGGGTGCCCAGGGGCAAACCCTGGGTGTTGGGGCAGAGAACCTGCAGTCACTTGCACCCAAAAGCTAGGAAAAAACATTTATTTTTAAGAACCCCCAACGCACCCGGGTGCCCAGGGGTGAACCCTGGGCATTGGGGCAGAGAACCTGTAGTCACTTGCACCTAAAAGCTAGGAAAAAACGTTTATTTTTATTTTCCTTTTTCACCAAACCCAACGCATTTAAATAATTAAAAACACCTTCCTCAACCCTAAAAGCCAAAAGCAAAAACATACTTCAACACAAATGAGAAGAACAAAGTGACAAAAGGAAAAACACTTGACTCTTATTTTTCTAATTTTCTCATTATTAGGTTAGGATTTCTATATTTCCTATGTATCAGGGTAGAATTTATATATTTTTTGTATGGAGGAACCCGATAACGAACGCAAGGAAAAAAATTCACCGTGCCGGCGAATCGCGTTCTTCGAACCCGCACTAGAACCAAAAACGAACCGGTAACATTGCCTTCTTTCAATAAATATAATCAAGTTGTGACATTATTGACTCATCTATATGGTTGCCGTGTCCTCAAAGAATACTGGAACATGGTTTACCACTTGAGCGTGCTGCTATAATTAAGAAACAAGCTGGACATGGTTCAAATGAGTCGATAGAAGTTTGCTTCTAATGCTATAGAGAAATGCTTGCAATTTGGAGGGCCAACTGAGCGACAAGTACTGATTGGTGAGATGTTTGGCTTAATGGGTAGAAACAAACCCCTCCAGGCAATGTTTGAAGATCAATTTGCAAGTTATGTTGTACAAAAGGTTTTAGAAACTTGTGATGATCAACAACAAAGCGTTCATCCTCAACAAGGTATGGTTCATGCGTGGGAATCATAGAATGGTATACCAGAACAATCAGTTGTTGTTTTGCAAATTGGGTTGACTGATCCTTTGCTCCATCCTTATCCCAAAGGACTAGATAAGATAAGATAAGGAGGACAAACAATCTTTGAGAAGGGTGAACCATTATGCCCCCTTTTTAAAATAAAGTAAAAATAATAAAGTTAATATTTTTAACTTGTCAGATGACTTAAATGTTTTTTAAAAAGTGACAACTTAATACTACTTTATTATTATAAATAAAAAAATAAAGGTGGCTTTCCAAATAAAGCAAGTCAACATCAAATTAGAAGATGAAAAGTTACTTTTGGGGTTTTTTCTTGGGAAAAGTGTCAAGTGAACTTATAAAAAGGCGTTGGGGGGTCATTTGGAAATCATCTTTTGCTATTATAAATTACACTTTTAGAAGTTTGAACATTTGCTTCAACTTTTAGCATCTGAGGGCAAAAATCCTTTGGTGGATAAGGAGACTCAAGGACGGAAACCCTTTGGTGGATAAGGAGACTTGAGGATGAAAACCCTCCAGTCTTGTGAGGTGGTTTGATTCAGGGACTTCAATTATGCTTTCAAAGTAGGATACCATCAGAATTCAGGATTGGAAGAATCACCCCTCATATTAATAACATTTTCAGCTCCTTCCAAGGTTCGTGCTAGGGTTTTTGACTAGCCATACCAGCTAGGGCAACAACTATACATCCCTCCATTGCTGATGTCATCATTTTCTGCTCTAAATCAATTTGCTATAGTGATATCAACCCTAAATAAGATTGTTATAGTAACACTATAGCCGTACTAGGGTTTCAGACCTATTGTTTCAAACTTCTCGTCATTGCTGGCAACTAGGGCATCATTCTTCATCCATTTGTACATCATCTCCAGTTATCTGTACCTTAGTGATTTTCAACTTGGGACATCATCATTAGCTAGCCTGGAGGTCATTTCCAGCCAATCAATTCATCTGTATGGTTAATCGTACAAGCACAGGGTCTACCCTTAGGGTTTGTTATTTGTAAATGCCAAGTGGGCATAAAAATTTTGGGTTACAATTCTGAATTTTGCATGCATAAATTTGGCTAGGGTTTCAGCTAATATATTTTGTTCTGAACTTTGCATTGCAATCTGATTTCAATAAAATTTTTGCTCTCAGTTCAAGTTAAAAGGGATTTATCCTTAATTTTCAGAATTTAGGGTTTATTTAGGAGTTCATATTTATTCTTAAAAAGGGTTTGTTGACATATCCCATAATTCGGTATTTCAACCAAAAGGGGACATTACACTAGACTACTTGTCTAACAACATTCAACTATAACTTACAACATTTTATTACCATACACATCATACATAAGCAAATATCCATACATCATTCTTAAACTACTATAAAGTTCCACATAATATAAGGCGAAAGTAGACAATTACTTAAAACTTGTATTCCTTCTCAGTAAACTCGTAACATAGTACATGAGATCATACATTTCACTAGTAATGCTAGTTCGTTATTCCAACAACATAGTAATAACAATTCTATCCACTATATCCGTATATGAGGCAAAGGCAGGGTTTTATAGTATTCGAGCACTACTTTGCAGTTACAATACATTAATATGTGCCTCGTAGGGTGCACAACTACTTTCTAAAAGCAACAATCATAACTACTTTACATTGAATGCCTTTGATTCAATTCCTTATATTAATGCCATTACACTAGATTTGCTCGATGGTAGTTATGCTTAATGCTTCTCTCAGTGGACTTGCTCTACTAGTTTGGCTTGTATTTCCTCCTCTCATGCTCAACGGTCTACGTAATCTCCTTCAGATCTTGGCGCACCTTGTTCTTTGTCGACCAAAGTGCCATCTTTCGTGCGCTTCATGACTTGGCTTATATTGTTGAGTGTTTCCAGGTTCTTTGGCGTGGACCCATCCTTGTAGGTTTTTTGCACTTCTCTATGCTATGCTGGCCTTTATCAAAACTTGAGCACCATTTGTTTTGTGCGCCGTTTTCATTTGCATGTATAGTCTTTAATAATCTGCGTAGTTGTTGCACAACCCAATCATAAAAAAGGTGCACTTAAGGACTTAGCCCAAATTTGGGGTCCATCAGGGATCAAAGTTTGTGATGAAAATTTGCCTCCATGAGAAAAATAATTATTTGTGTTTCGCTTCAACTCTTATGATGAGTGAGTTTAATTGTTTTCCCGCAAAAGGTTTCATTAAATGTCGTCTTTTTGAACCCTTGAGTTTTGTAAAGGGATGCATTATCGATGGTATCCATCATCCTTAAAAACATTCTTTGATTGAGGAGGGGAGCTTTTGCCCACAGAGAAGACAACCATTATTGAAAAATTTGAAGGCCAAGATTCCTACACATGGCAAGTCACTAGTGTGAAGGAAACTCTAAAGCATAAGTTGTTTGGATGCAAACCAAAGAATACAAGGCATTGTCCATCTGTGAAAGCAATGATGAAGAGTGTGCTCTTGTTGCACATAATGAAGACCCTCCCCACAAGGATATTGAGGAGGAATGTGTTTACTAAATTGAATTGTATACTTGTCACTTTGAATATAATTCACAAGGTGGTGTTGTTCAGTGAGGCCCAACTCTCATTGAAGATGAAATCAAGGTGGTGTTGTTTAGTAAGGCCTAGCTCCCGCTAAAGTTGAGCTCAATATTGTTGTTTAGTGAGACCCAATTCCCAATTAAGAGGATTTCGGTGAGGCCCAATCCCACTACTGTTTTTGGCGAATAGTTGATTGTGTCCCTATTTGCACATTGTGCTTTGTTATGGACAATTGAGTGTGTCCTTTTTCATACAAATGTATGTTTGGATCATAGAGTTTGTCCTTGTCCATGTGTTGTGTTATTATTCGATTAACTAATGAGTGTGTCCTCATTTTTCAATTGATTGTATGTATGCTGGATTGTGTGTGTGTCACAGTTTGTATTCACAGACCATTCTCTCCCGTTCTTGGGACTATGATGTGATAAGGGGGGTGTTAGGATTTATGTTACACCATACTATATTATTTATAATATACTTGGTTAAAATTAGTGGTTGTTAGGTAGTTTTTGTAATACCTACGTATATAGAATTGGTTGAGAGATAAGTGAAAATAGGATCATAACAAACTATGAATTTCATAAATGTTCCTTCATGTTTGAATAAAATAGTGGTACAAATATAATCTTTCCAACAAATGGCAGCCTCTTAGCGGTAACGTTTTCCGGAGATTTTTTTACTGATTGTATTTGAAGCAGGGTTCTTAAAAACTGTAGCATAATTGATTCTCCATCTTAAATGGGAACATTTTTCTGCATATAGCCTCAAAATTTTCTCAGCAACACTTATGAGAAAATTATTGAAGCTGCTCTTTATGGGACCATTGCCTTAATTTAGGAGCCTTTTGCAGCAAAATGATCTGATGGGACTGGAATTAGAATGCTTAACTTCGCTACAGAGTTTTGGGAGATTTCATATGATATTATCAGTAATTTTTTTGGTGGGAAGTCATCTGAAAATTTAGATCAAACTCAGGTTGGCACTTGGCAATAAATATTTTAAACGCTTGCTGCAAACTTGCTGTTCCCTCTAGCAGGTGACAAAAGTCTCCCTCCTAAACAGTAGCTCCTCCGAGTTTTCTTGAAGAGGTTCCAATTTTTGCAATTCCTTAAACAATCATGTTTCATGGGGCTGCCCACACCATAAAAATTGGAGTAGTATCCCTCCATGGGATTCCAAGGATCCAAATCAAGGAAAAGAAAAATATGTTTGGCAGAATTAGAGTGTTTAATACCTCACAAAAAACAATAAAATCATGAAATATAATTTTTTGTAAAAGCATTCCACCATGTGTGTGTTATTGGGTGTGTGATGCGGAACATACTTATTATCCATTTTAGTGTGTGGCAATAGAATGTTCCATGAAGATACATTCCAAGAAGGAAGACATGGCTTCGTGGAACACTCTATTGTTAAGCAATCGTTCTTGTTGGATAACCATCAAGGCAAAAGCATCATGAAGGGGTGAAAAGCTAGCTGCCCAGTCTTGTTGAGAGACTTGATGCAGGAGCATCCCAAGGATATGGAAATCTTGCATTGCTCAAAAATATTCGTGGTAAGTAAAGTCATCGTAGAAATTTTGTTGTGTTGAGTCTTTGAGTTGTTTCCTTCTTTAGTCCATTGTTTACCTTGGATGTTTCCTTAAGAGTCTTTTGGTTGTCATTGTAAAATTTGCATGAGTAGTTAATGGTTTGAGTTTCGTTATGGTTCATCATCTTCATCATAGCTATGTGTGTTTGTGACAAAGTGGTCTCGAAGGAAATGTCAGTCTTATGAAAAAATTGCATTTTCATGTGTTGACATTATGTCAAACACTTGCCATTTGGCATGGGCAAGTCAAGGTTGGAAGTATTGGGACACCTCAACAACAATTTATACAAATTTTGTGGGTTTTTCATGTACATAGTTGACAAGAGGGTGTGTGGCGAAATGGGCAGCAGGTTTGGGAGTTGCAAACAAAATAAAATCAGCCCAAAAATGTCCAAGAGAGACAAAAATGCCTTGCAAAGAGTTTTGTTCATATTTGATGGTAACCACCAGGGTAGTAGGAAAAGACAGTATAAAGGGTTTGGGAGAGAGCAAAATGAAACAAGATCCAATAAAAAAAAGAGGGAGAACAGGGGATGTTTTGGCCATGTGAAGGATAGAACGATTGGGAAACTCTTAGCACGAGCTGAAAACAAATTTGACATGGACTTTTCCGTAGATGCTGAGCAATCTTTCAGACACTTGAAAACAGACTGAACGGTTGCTGTATGAAGGTGTTTTTAGTGAGTTTGGGCAAAAATTGAAGGGGTTAAGAACAAAACAGCACATCTTCTCCAAAAGCTGATTCCACATATGATATTTGTTCTTTGAGAAGGTCTAAGAACATTCAAAACAGCCCGGAAAGCTTTTGGTTGTAGGCTTGAATTTGATGGATGAAAAAGACACTGTTTGACAAAATGCCTGAAATCAACTTGTTGCTGTCATGATCCGTGGAAGGTTGTTGCAAAGATTGTTATAGGATTGAAATTAAGTGTTATCGCTCTAAATATCTTTCTGAAAGAGAATTGAAACTTTTCCAAGAGTTTTTGTGTGAAATGAGACTCCTTGTATGCCTTTGAAAAAGGCCTAAAAATTCCATTTTAATAAAAAAAGTCAGTCCTTGTTCCAGTTGGGTTTTGTATGGCATTTTAGGGCTTCCAGAATGCTTCATGAGATTCATTTTGAGTACTTATACCCCATATCTCTTCTCTTGTTTCCAACGAATTTTCAAATTGTTGCAATTTGGATGTTTACTAGTTAAAAATTTATGTTAAATGATGAATTTTCTGAATCTTGAGCAAGTGACCACCAAAGGATTTGGAATAGCATCATGGGGTGAAAAACAGTCGATAAGCATTAGTTTGGGCTGCTAGGACATGGTTGCCATTCGTTTGGCACCCCATCCTAGACTGCATCATTTGGTATCAGAGCTGGTAACAACACTGGGTAAGGAAAAGAGGAGAAGATGAAGCCTGCACAGAGAAGGAGCAAATATGCATGAAGATGATGATAAAGAATGAAGTTGCTGCATGAGTGAAGAGAGTGTTGAAACTGTCAGAGAATTGGAGAAAGTACAAGAGAGGTCAGAACAAGAAAGTCAAAAGTTGAGTAAGAGAGAAGCTGAATTGTTCCCCATCATGCATAGGTGGGTAGAGAACTGAAGGTACATCCTCCATTGAGTAGTGGGCAGCGGATGCAGAGGGTAATTCTGTGTCTTGTACAGGTGGGTAGAGAACAATGTGTGAAGAGAGAGGTATAAAGGTGAAGGCTAGATGAAGACAAGTATTATGAAGAACGAGATAAAAGGTGCTCAAGAACCACAAGCAGCAAAACTCAAAGCAATGGAGGAGACACTGAGAGCACTAAAAGCAAAGTTGGATGCCTTAGATAAGGCAAGCAGGCCAAAGAGAAAACTAGCAAACATCATGAAAAGAGAAGGTAAGCCCAAAGGAACCTCTTTACTTTCAAAAAGAGAGAATTCTGAAAGTTAATGGAATTGGTATTAGAATTAGACAGTTATTATGTGAAGGAGAAAGTTGCAGATCCTTCTAGGATAAATTTTGCATCCGCAAGATCGGATGGATATGCTGCTATGTGGTGCAAAATTCTACAGCGTGAGGAAATTGAGAGGGAAGGAAAAGGTGAGGTGGTCCACCCAAGTCAACGACAAACTGGAAGGAAGAGGCTTCAAGGTATGAGGCTAAGAAGGATAGACAAGGGCTGATAAAGGGAACAAGAAGAGAGAGGTAGAGAATGAGAAACCAAGGGAGCTAGTTTTGAAAAGGAGTCTGTGTGAAGGGACCTTTGGCGGCTAAACATGGAGTGAAGATTCTGAAGTGAGAAGGAAAGGTAAGGAGGGAATGAACTGTTCAGCCCAAAGCATTCATATGTGTCAGCAACAAGCTGAAGAGGATTCCAAAAAAGATTTGGAAGAGCTTATTGAAGCACTTATGAGGACTGAATTTGATCCAGAGTACCATGTGACAGCAGAGATTCCAAATAAGATTTGGAAGAGCTTATCAAAGCACTTATGAGGACCGGGTTTTGACGCAAAGTACCATATGACTGTAGAGGTGCTTTGGAAGGAACTAATACCATTGGGAGTTGTTGACTCCCATAATGCTTTGTGTGGTTTTGTTGCAGGCATGGATGAGTGCACAAGAAGAAAGTAGAATAGTGTAATGTCCCTTACTAATGGGTTCACTAAAAACACTGATTTTGTACTTATGAAATTTCGTCAAACACTTGCTAGGATCTTCAGGGGACTAATATTGCCTTGTGGATTTTCGTCAAACAGTTGTCAAACAACTAAACTGCTGTAATTGTAACTAGATATGAAATTAATTCACTCAGCGTAATTAGTGCCAATATTTTAATTTACAATAAAGATTCTTTTATAATAAAATTTCGATCTTCAGAAATATGAACAGAATACTATCTTTTCTAAATCGAATACAAACTTGGCACATAAGTAAATATATATGCAAGTGTAAATAGTTTCTTACATTAAAATCGGGACCACTACTGACTGTATGCTGTCCACTGTTGACTGGTGTAACTTAATATTAATTTGATCTTTACTGGCAGGTGCGCCCAGCTTTCCACACAAGCCCAGCTTCTGGTCGCGCCACTTCCTCCAACCCCACGACCACTTCTACACTTTTTGCTGACTGCTGTAGGGCGTAACTGTTCCACTAAACTCCTCTTGCCTCCAACGCGTCCACTCCTAGACCCACGATAGCTACAGCAGACTCCAGCGCGTCCACTCCTAGACCCGCGATAGATACAACAGACTAATGTCGTGCGATGTCCGTACACGGAGACGTGGTGGAGAGGTCGGCCATGCGTCAAAATATCTTTGCAAAGCGAACTGACAAGGAACTCGCAGAAATCTGCGGCTAAAAACCCCGCGACAACCAATATTCCCACTCTTTTCGCGATCTACTGATCCACACGCGAAATAACCCCCAATAAAGTTCATTCAACGGCTGTCTACGTGCTTGAGCCCTAGCAGGGTCCTTATTTCTATTTTTTTGTCCGCCTAAAATTCTGTCCACAGAATATACACGGTGAACTCAGGAGAACGCGAGGTGAAAGAATCGCGATTGTGGAGCTCCCACGTTTCGAACCCGTGAAGCTAATCCCTCCAAATACCAGAAAATTGCTGAAGACCAAGAACCTGACCAGGATGCTGTCCGTACGCCGTCCGTACTGTTCTGCAAGTACAGGCTGTACCTGTACGCACTGTTAAAAATATCAAATCTGGTGAACCCTCCGAATGGAATACTGATGCAGTCGCTTCACCAAACAAGACTCCCACATTATTCAGTTTTCGAAACGAAACGCAACATGAAATGTCTGAATAATATTCCAACCACTGAAAACACAAACCCTCAGACAAATGTCTGAGTACCAAATGAGCCCAACTTGAAGTAGCTGAATACCACTTCTAAATGCAACCCTTCGGATGATCTTTCACACCCTCAGTTATGCAAATCGCTTGAGAGGTATCGTTCTCAAGGATTAATTTGACGATTTGCAGATTCTGCAGTCTTACAAACACTCAAGGAGATTCAATGATCAAAAATAAACTCTGGATGCCAAATACTAGACCGATAGGGTCTATTTATGCACTTTTCGGAACTTCCACGAGTTTCCGTAATACATCATACAAAACTTGTTATACTTTTTAAATAAAAGTAATTTAAAATAAAAGTGCATTTTAAAATTAAAATATAACAATTTGGCCTCCAAAATAAAAATAAACTATCTCCCGGATCGTCGTGAGCCGTCGAATCGCCAACAAGACCCTCTCACCACCTTTATCTGCCTACGAGAGTCAGGAATAGGCAAAATCCTCGTAGAATGTCACGCTAAACGATGTCAGCCAGAATGGGGACATGACAGTCCGCCCTTCCTGAAATTGCTTGTCCCCAAGCAATCGCTGAACAACAAACCAATCAATCCACCTGGATCCCAAATGTAATCATGATTTATACTGCTGTCAATCAACGCCAGCTCCTGCATTATATAAGGATGTCATCGAAAAAGACCAACACAAACCTCCTCAGCAATGAATGAAAAACCCTGTTCATCGTAGACTGAAAAGTCGCTGGTGCGTTAGTGAGTCCAAATGGCATCACTAAGAACTCGAAGTGCCCACAATGGCATCGGAAGGCAGTCTTCTCTATGTCCTGCTCTTGGACCCTGATCTGATGATATCCCGACCGTAAATCAATCTTAGTAAAGTAACATGACCCATGGAGCTCATCAATAAGCTCGTCAATCCTCGGTATCGGGTATCTATTCTTAATTGTCCTCTTATTCAGGACCCTGTAATCAATGCACATGCGTAATGTTCCATCCTTCTTCTTCACCAACACAACCGAAGAAGCAAATGGTGACTTGCTAGGCCGAATGTGACCCATAGCAAGTAACTCCTTTATTGTCTTTTCTATCTCATCCTTCAATCTTTTTGGATGCCTGTAAGGAGTTATCATAACGGGTTTCGCACCCTCCTCGAGCTCAATGATGTGCTCTATGCCCCTGTCTGGAGGTCTACCTGGCAGAATATCACTGAACACCTTGTCATGCTTGACTCTCAACTCCTGTATCTTCGGATGATATTCTATCTTTTGCTGTCCCTCCTGTATAGGTGCTAAATGACACTCGGCAACCCACTCTACCATGTCGTGACGCATAAGCCGCTCCATCCGGCGGAAAGAAATTGTTTTGATGTTGCTGTCCCGAATTGCCTTAAGTATGTGTGTCTTCCCGTCAACATCAAAACGGATGTCCATGTCCTTGAGACGAAGTGTGACCTCATCCAATGAATGTAACCACTTCATCCCCAAGACCAAATCAATGTCCCCCATATTAACAACATAGTAATCTGCCTTGAACTCATAATTGTTCAAGCATAAAGGGAGATCCCTAATCATGCGTTCACGTTTCAAAGTGTACCCATCGGCCACTTTGACTCTTATGCCCTCGAACTCCTCAGTGATGAGTCCGCGTTTCTCAACAAATCTAGCATCTATGAAATTATGCGTGGCTCCTGTATCAAGTAGGGTAATGACCCTCTGTCCTGCCAACACACCACGAATCCTGAAAGAACCCTCTTGCTGGATACTAGATAAACGGGCCTCCTGTACCTGAAGCTCGGGCTCTGTCTCAACTCTAGGCTCTGGAGCCTCTGGCTCTGAATCCTCGAAACTCTCTTGCTGTTCGGAATCCTCTGATTCCGAGTCTTCATAGAACGCCCACATTATACGATTTGCCTTGCCCTTAGGTCTTAGAGGACAATCGTGATTGGCGTCATATGGTCCTTTGCAGTAGAAGCAAAGCTTCTTCCTGCGTAGGTCATTAAGGGCCTCATGATCCAAAGGTGGGGCTGCTGATTTACCTTTTGGATCATTCCTAGAGTTTGATTTTTCTTTGCTAAAATCAGACTTATCCTTATTCCTGTTAAAGCCCTTGTTATCCCTGAATGATGAAGAACCTCTGGAGCTGAATTTACTCGATGGTGCTGCTAACTCCATGTTTCGTGCTTTCTTCATCGCCTCCTGTAACGAAGGAGGATCAAAAGCTTTGATCCAACCTCGCAATGGTTCCGACAACCCCTCCATGAAGAGTACTACCAAGCGCCTCTCTGAGATGTTAGGGACCATAACGGATAACTTCTGGAAGGCACCTATATAGGTCTCTACACTGCCACTCTGCCTCAACTGTGCTAAGTCTCGGAAGTAAGTTTCTGGATCCTTCCTGTCAAAGCGCTCAACCACCCTGTCCACAAACTCCTGGTATCAGAGCTTAATCCTTCCATCCTACGGGTTTAGATATCTTATGCAGCCAGATCAGATTGGGTCACCCAGGTATTACACGCGCAGGCGAGCCCTGATTGACAGGCAACAGAGTTTGAGCAGGCAGCCGGGAAATATGGCTGACAGAACAGATATACCTAGGACAGGACATAATGACTCTCACCACCTTTATCTGCCTACGAGAGTCAGGAATAGGCAAAATCCTCATAGAATGTCACGCTAAACGATGTCAAGAATGGGGACATGACAAATAGAGGTAGAGAAAGTGAAGAGAATGAGGGGAAAATTGTCTTGAGAGACAATGCTGAGTCACGGTTGTCATATGAGCGCAGCCAAAGGTTGCATAAAGAGTCGAGGTGATGGAGAAGATGGTATCATATGTCTTATAGAAAAAGAGGAATGTACTAGTGGAGGAATATTAGCGAGAGGAAGAAAGGAAGTGGCAGATTGGAGGTTGTGCTACAACCAAATCTATCGATGAAAAGGCAAGCAAGGAAGAGGAGTTGTTTATAGTGGTTTTAGAAACGAATAATGAGAGAGAAATGGCGGATGATCAATGAGAGAGTAGAGGTGAGGGGCACTATGATAGTATAGTGCTAAGTCACTACATTCGATTTCGATTTCGAATTTTCCGAGGAAAAAAATCATAAAAAAATCGGAACTAAAAAAATAGAGATTAAATTCGGCTAATAGAAATATATTCATTTTTTAGAATATGCCAACCCACCATTTAAAAAACATCACATTTCATATAAATAAACATGTCAAAATAGCTTTCAAGTATCTACTAAATATCTAATTAAAACATAAAAGAGCCAATGTTTTGTTCAAAATGATTTAATGATAAATTGATAATCTACTTTCCTAAATTCCACATTGACTCAAAACGAAAGCATACAAGGATAATCAGAACATAAAAGTACTTTAGATTCATATCAATTTGTGCTCTCCCTGTTGTCAAATAGAATAGAATTTGTCCAAAATTTATCATAAATTGATTGAAATAAAATGACTATGAAAACATGTTGAATACTGAAGAGTAACACCAATATTTAAAATATTTTAAAAATTTATAGATTATCATTAGAGTATTATACTTCTCTATGGGCTAAGGCCCACTTGTTTCATCAAAAAACTCTAGATCATTAAGAGCGCTTGGCTCATTGTTATCATCAAATGCTTCATCATTATCAACTTCATTAGTTTCGTTTTCTTCGTCAGCACAAAAAATCAACGTCATTCTTATAAGTTGCATTTCTTGTCACTTTTTTCATAGTCAATTGCAAATTGTTGTGAATATGAACAAGATCCTTTAGTGTTCTTGATAATGACTTTTTCTTTTTTTTCGATTGAACATGGTCAAAGCTGCTCCAGTTCCTCACATGCTAATGCACTTACTCCTTGACTTAAGACTCGAATTGCAAAATGTTGTAGCTTATGAGTATTTGCCCCATAGAATCACCACCATTCATCTCCATCCATGTCCTTGTCATTTATTGTTGATTGGGTTCCAAATAACCCATCTCCTCAACTATATGCCCTGAGTTGCTCTCTTGTTTTCTTTGCAATATCTTGACTAGGAACAAGTTTTTCAATTGCTGCAACCCATGATTTTATGATCACTTTCTCTTTCAATGTGATATAGTCTCAGTTCTAAATAACATGCTGGTGCATACAAATAGGTATGCATCATTTTCCATCTCCCATCACAAATATCCCATATTTCATTACATTCATCTTCCACATTGTTGAAAGCCTTTTGAATGGTTTTTTTGCAATGGTCCACACCCTCATAAACCATGCCAATACAAAGAATGTCAGCATCAACTATGCGGAGCATGCGAACTATGGGTGCACACATTTTTAGAACCTTATTTGCATTTTCCCATAAGTCATGGCTTAGGATGATTGCTCTACATGCTTATCTTTAAAATTTTTTGTAAGGACAAAATCTTTCCACTCTTTGCTACAAACAACAGATTTATGAGCTCCTTTCTGTTCAACCACTCTTTGCAAAGTGATAAAAAAAGAGGCAAATCTTGTGTCACATGGTTTCAACAACTCTTTTCCTATATGCCTCTTATACATGCTCAATGTGAGGCGATGATTTTTTATGAAATTTACAATTGTTCTTCCGCTTTGCACTCCCTCATGTACCCAAGGAAATTTGGCCACGTCACAAAGTACTAAATCATTGCAATGTGCCGCACAAGGGCTCCAATGAATATGTGGGTACTTTTATCTAACAACTTTCTTGCCCCACACAATTGCTGGAGCTATCAACGTGGACAACATTTTCTACACCAACTTCGAGAGCTGCTTCATCCAGAGTGTTGAAGATATACCCATAATTTTTTGTATGTTCCATGGCATCAATTACCTTAAGAAATATAACGCCTTTAGGGCAATAGACCAACACATTTATCAATGGCCTTTGACATATATCTGACCAACCATCACTCATAATGGTGCGACTTGTTGACTTCCAGGAGTTTTTGATGTTTGCCAATTTTTCAGGGACCCTATTTTTTGATCTCTTCAAAAGAGTTGTTCTCAGAGTGCTTTTGAACCTGGGTTGTGTATGTTTTGCCAAATGTTATTGATTGTTGAATAGCATTTTTAAAATAAGGGCTCCTTGCAACATTAAATGGAATGGCTGATTCCTAAAAGAAATCAGCTCATGCATCATCAACCTACTCCTTTCTACAGGTTTCCATAAACTTTTCAGTGTTGCTGCCCCACTACTTTTTTGTGGCATTACTGAGATTGGGGACATGCCAGAGGAGTAAGACGTGCGATAGCTGGACCTAGAAAGTTCCTCTTGGATTTGTTAATTTTTTTGTGCCCTTTTCTGAGTTCTTATTGGTGAACTATTGTAATCTTTCTCAATGATGCTATTATTTCAGGTGTCATAGTCAGACATGCTTCAACACCACCTTCTTTACCACCTGATATGCCAAGAAGATAGTCCATTACCCTTATTAATGGTGTTGTGAAAGAGTGTTGACATAACTTGCAAGTAACGTTGTTAGATTGACTCACGATTCATATATTTCCATCCTTTCGCTGATGATTTTTTGGGTGCCATATTGAAGTTTGAGGTAGCCTTTAGGGCAGTTTATGTTTTATGCTCAGTTATTGTTTGCTGCTCGCAAACTGCAAGTTGCAACGTGACCGTCAACAAAACTCAATATTGAACTATAACTAAAAAATACTAACAAAAACTCAATATAGAATTGTGCTGGCTTGAATTTGCATATCAGTAAATTGCCATAGTTTGCCTTCTATTTTGATGTTTGAGAAGCAAAGCATTCAACCCAAACTTAACATATATTGAAAGTTTGAATCCAGTTTGTGAAGCACTTCCTAAAGTTACCTAAAGTTGGTGTTGGCCTTTGCACTGGGTCTAATGTTATAATGCACATTAGACTAATATTTGAAGCATTCACCATAGCAATTTTATGACCACATTATTACAAAGGTCTTTGTGAAAAAAATAGTAGACAACAGATGTGAAACTAGAAACATAATCTAACAGTTGACAGTGTGATTCTTGGGACTGAGAGGGCATTTATATTTTAATCAAAAGACAGTCTTTCCAGGGAAAGATGCCAAAAGCTTATGGAACTACTAACTATTTATTATTAAATGAGTTCTAAGTACCAGTTGATTGTAGAGGTCGTCGTGGAGTTGGATGCAACTGCATTCTGGAGTCTTTGAAGTCTGTTGATGCACCGTGTTGGATCGCTTGGAGCCTTGGAATGCCTCGGGATTACTCAGGAATCGCGTGGACTTGAACAACGAAGACTATCTTGACTTGGAATTGAATGCTTGAATATTGTGGACTTTGCTGTGAGCTCCGTGGCGAAATAAAGTTTTAGTAAAATCTGCAAAATAAAGTCTTAGTAAAATCCGAGTTTGGCGGTGAAACACAATGAGCCAAGAATGATAGAAATAAAGAAATGAAGAAAACATGATGACCTCGGAAGAAAAGAACATGAAAACAATACGAAAACCCTAAAACCTAAATTTTGACGAATTTGAAATGAATTTAGATGATTTTTTTTGATTAAATTCGTTTTAGAATTTGGGCCGAATTTAAATGAATTTTAAAGTTTTCCTTCAAGTTCGACAAATTTTGAACTTCTTCCTTCAAGTTCAGCGAATGCAGTGATTGAGGTATAGTGAAAGATGAAGAGGATGAAGGGAAAAGTGAATAAGCATAGGCATCAATTCAAAGAGATTTTTGAGGAAGGAAACCATGAAGACTGAAAAAGGCCAAGGAAATGATATTCCAGTAGAAGCGAACGAGTTATTTGATGTTGCAATGAAGGTAGCAGCAGAGGAGGACATGGAGGTTCTTGTTGGGTTAGAATGAAGGTCACAGAAAGTCATTTGGAAGTCCAAAGGTATGGTGAGATCTTTGGCATGCAAGATGCGATAGAGGAGGACGATGTTCAATGGGATTGGGTGATTATTGATGAACAAAAAACCCACAAAAAGATTGACAAGAGGAAGAGAGAGGAAAGGATAGGAAACAAACAACAGTTGGCTAGAAAAGGAAAAATAAGAACCAAAGCTTCTTGAGGTACCTGGCATGGTGGAAGGGAAAACCATGGCATACTCAACCAATGAAAAGGATGGTTCTACACAGAAACAAGACTTGGACTCGGCAAGCCTATTTTTTGACTTGGATTCGACAACAAAACTTGGCCAAGACTCAACAACATAAAAAATAAAAATAAAAATAGTGAATTTTAGGGGAAAACAACTATTAAAATGCATTCCATATCTAATCCACTTAAATATACACTCAAAACTAGTCAATTACATCTAATATACACATGTATACACAGAAGAATTAAATAATGCAATATTGAATGATTTATGTTGAAAAACTAAACTTGAAACTTGAGAAGTGATATTAAATAAAAGTTGTTTTTATATTATTCCAATTGTTTTCTTGTATACAAAATATGGATTTAGAAATCCACGCGATGGCATCAACATTAACATAATATAAAAGATACATCTTGGGTTGAGAAGAACCTTCATTGCTCGTCCTTCCAACACAAGATCCACCACATTGGAGCTGACAATGTCTTGTGGATGTCAAGGAAGCAACTACAGTCATAATATCTGGCCTTGTGGTATCTACCACAAAATCCTTATCCCTAGATGTACGTGCTTGTTCCTCCTCCCCCAACATTGTAAGCTCTGCCTCGTGATCAACTTGATTGACCCATTCATGGTACGCCTTTGTAAACTCAAGGTTGTCATCCTCTGTAATCCACTTTGATTGTGGATCATACTCTAGCTCAATGGGGGATAAATTTTCTTCATCCCCTACAATTTTCTTGTGGCAAAGGTGAAGGTTGTAATGCACAAATACATTGTCATTCAACCTTTGCATTGACAACCTATTGCGCTTTTTGGAGTGTATATGCTCAAACATTCTCCAATTGTGCTCACACCCCAAAGCACCGCATAGTTGGCTTAGCACTTGAATAATAATCCTCTGAAGATTCGACACTTTAGCAGAATTTTTTTCCCACCTTGCATCTATAACGATAAATATAATAATGTTTTAGACTTCAATTCCAAAAATTTGAAAAAAACAATAAGAAAAAAAAAATATTAAACATTCAACTCAAAGTTGACTTAGCTTAATTGTTGTCTTAGCAGCCTTGGAAATATCTCGAGAAAAGAGATCTCCTAGTGCCTGTTTGTAGATTTCAATCTCAGAGATAATCTTCACCCTTGTGTGCACATTTGTCTCAATGGCCTTTATGACTGTGTAGAGGCTGCTCATAACCTCCTTGTTGGCCTCAAAACTCTCAAGGAATTGGAAGGCTGGGTTTAAAAAGTGGGCATGAGCATGAAGTAGTCTATGGAGTTGTCTTATCAACCGTTGGTCAACGATAGCCCATACGGGTTGGTACTTGGCTTCGACCATGCCATAGGGGATTTTTATTTGCTCTTTGGCTATGTTTGTGTCCTCATAGATATAGCCCATTGTGGGCTTTTCTCCATCAACCACATAGAGGAGAGAAACCAATGGCTTTGTGACCTATAACAAATATAAAAAAACTTAATTTAGAATTGTATTAAATAAAAAATTAAAATTAAATAATGTTTTTAAACAAAGAAAATGAAAATTCAAGAAATTTAAAATGATTTAAATTTACAATCTCCCGTGGCGGCATCCAAAAATGGGACTCATCAAACACCCACTCCAGAGTATCAATTCCGGCAGTGGTATTTGAGTATGAATACTCGCTCCATTTCTCACTAAGAAATAGTTGCTTCAACGAAGCTTTTGATTGTGACAAAGATTGCAAGGTGTTGAAGGCTGCTGCAAAACGAGTTACACTAGGTCGGGCCAGCTCCTTGTTTTCTGTGAACTCTCTCATTAAAGAGAGGACCCAAGCATGGTTGTAGATGTACTTGCAAATATTACGACCATGCTCTTCAATTGGCTTGATCCATTGCATTTTCTCAATATTCTCCAACTTCAAATTGATGCAATGGGTTGAGCAAGGGGTCCAAAAGATTGAGGGGTGCCTTTGCATAAGTAGTCTCCCTGTAGCAACATAATTTCGTGTATTACCGGTGACTACTTGCATCACATTTTATTTACCCACCTCTGCAATAACTTATTCAAAAATACCACATAAGCGATCAACATTTTTATTCTCACTGAGGCATCAATTGACTTCAAGAAGACAACCCCAATTGAAGAAGAAACCAAGAAGTTTAGTAATGTTCTATTTTTCCTATCTGTCCATCCATCATACATGATAGTGCAACGCTTATTTCTCCAAATAACTTGCTGCTCATCAATGATTGATTTTACATTAGCCACTCCTTCTGACAATAGTGGGTCCCTTAAATCATCAACATAAGGATCTTTGAACCCCGACCAACAATGACAATAACATCTAGTAATGCTTGCCAACAAGGCAACCTAAAACACTATAAAAATAAAATTTAGAATTTAAATATTAAAAATTCATATTAAAAAAAATAGATTTTAGAATTGAATAAACATATATTAAAATTACAATAACATTCTAATTTCATACAATACTTTGATTCTCAATGTAAAGCAAAGTAGAAAAACATAATATACCCTGGCCGCATGAAAATGAATGTCACAAAAGTACCTAAAGTCACCCACTGCGCTTCTCGCGCTTGTGTTTGTCTTTGTTCAAACTTGTGCTTTCCAGTGATGGTTTGGAACCAGGGGCACTGCGTAGCACAAACCAATTTTAAACTATGTTGTCTAGGGCCAGTGCTACTAGTACTCGATCCACGCATATTGAAGGAATGGAAATGACAACTATTTGTTAGTTTTGCTTCACTCTTTCTTCCTTTTCATGAAAGGTCTCCAATTGAGCTATTATCTCCGTTACAACCTTAGGCACTACAACAAGACATCCTACAATGTCTAATCTAGATAGCAAGGTGATATTTTTGGCGAATAATGTTGCCGCTGAGAAACTCAACCCCACAATATTTGCAAAACAAGTGACCTTTCTTTGCATCCTTATTGGCCTGCCTCCAAGTAGGGTCTTTAAAATTGAGAAACCTACATTATACAAAAACAAAAACAACAGTGAGGAATGTGGCCTTTAACTTTGCAAATCTCAAATATAGAACAAGAAAAAACAAAGAATATAAAACAACATCAACCATGGTTCGTATTGCAAGAAAAAATAGAAAAAAAAGAAAAAGAAAAAGTTAAAAAATCTAGTGTTTTAATTTTTTTTTCATTTTAAATGAAGAAGAAAAGAAAAAATGTTAAGAAATGAGAGAGAAATTAAGTGTTCATGTTATTCACCTCTTGTAGTTGTAGTCTTGTAGATGCTTGAAGCCTTGAAAAATGTTTAAAAACAACCAATTTGTTGAATCAACACCAACAATGCACACACTTGTTGCTAATCATCTCTTATCCTAGTTGTATCCAACCTTTGCACACTAACAATCAACAACTTTGAAGCAAAAATAAAATATTAGAATGATTTAATCACAATGGTGTGTGAAACTTGAAAGTGAGGAAAGTTAACTATGGAATGTACTCATGAAAATTTTTGGAAAACACCCCAGACTCTTTGAGTCTTGGGATGTCACTCGCAAATCTGACTGGACTCGCCAGACTCAGCCAAGGACTTGGTGAGTCTCTAAAAGACTTAGTGATTCTTCGGGGTCCTTGACTTGGATTCGGATTGGCGAGTCCTTGCTAGGACTTGCCGAGTCTCGAGTCTCGATTCTATGATTCTATAGGTCAAGTTTGTGAGCACTATACTCACAAACTCTTACCTGGGTTGTCTGATGTAGGAGCATCCTAGAAGTATGGCAATCTGGCATCGCCCAAATATTTTTGTAGTAAGTAGAGTTTTCATAAAAGGTTTCTTCATATTGAGTCTTTGAGTTGTTTTCTTCTTTGATCCGTAGTTTACCTTGGATGTTTCCTTAGAGTCTTTTGGTTGTCATTGTATCCACATTGGTATTCAATGGTTTGAGTTTAGTTATAGCTCATCGTGAGAAAGTGGTCTTGAAGGAAATGTCGATCTTATGAAAAAAAAAACTGCATTTTTCATATGTGGACAGTTCATCAACTACTTGGTATGGGCAAGTCGATTTGGAGGTCCAGGGACCACCTCAACAAAAAAATAAATGATCCTGATTTTTTGGGTTTTTCATGTACATGGTTTGGGAAGAGGCATTTGGCAAAAGGAGGAGGTTGGGAATTCCAAACAAAAGAAATTCACCCCAAAAACGTCCAAGAGACAGCAAAATATGCCTTGGAAAGATTGCTGTTTCTTTTTTATGTTTAGGGAAGCCTAAGGGGCTGCCAGGGCTGTAGGAAAAGGCAGAGAATAAAGAGTTTGGAGGAGGGAGCAAAGGGAAACAAACTATGGTCAAAAAAGAGGGAGAAAAGAGGATGTTTTGACCATGGAAAGGATAGACCGATTGGAAAATTCTCAGTATGAACCAAAACATATTTGGCATGTGATATTTCTCTAGACGGTGAGACATCTGAAAACAGACCAAACTGTTGCTTTATTAAGGCATTTTCAGTGGTTTTGGGAAACTTTTGAAGGAAGATCAATTGACCAAAACAGTGAACCCTCTTCAAAATCTGATTCCACATTTGATATGGGTTCTTTGAGCAGGTCTAAGAACATTCAAAAGAGTATGGAAATCTTTTGTCTGTAGGTGTGAATCTGATGGTTGAAAAAAAGGCCCAACTGTTTGATAAAATGTCTGAATTCAACTTGCTCCTGTCATGATCCGAGGAAGGGTTTGCAGAGATTGTTGTAGGATTTAAATTAAGTGTTTTTGCTCGAGAATATTGTTTTAAGAGAATTGAGAATGATCCAAGAGTTTTTGTGTGAATTGAGACTCCTTGTAAAAGGCCTAAAAACTCCACCTTAATTTTAAAAAAACCAGTCCTTGTAGTAGTTTGGGTTCTGTATGGCATTTGAGGGCTTCCAGAACACTTTGTGAGATTAATATCGATTACTCATATCCTATATCTCCTCTGTTCTTTCCAAGGAATTGTCAAATTGTTGCAATTTGCATGTCTATTGGTTAATGTTTTCCATTAAATGACAGATTTTCCGCATTTCGAGCAACTGACCACCAAAGGAGTTAGTACAACATCGTGGGATAGAAAAACAGTCGGGAAGCATTAGTTTGGGCTGCTAGGACATAGTTGCCATCCATTTGGTCCCATATCCTAGACTGCATCAAGACCTTAGTCTAATGCTTACCCCTTTCTGTAGCAGTTTTGGCTTTTCTAAAGTTTATCCTTAGGCATGGATTATTTAAATGAGTGTCTAGAGGCATGCACTATCAAACAAGCTTAAGAGGGTGTTTTTGCCCAGATGCGGAGGCAGATGCTAGGAGAAGAAATTTTTTAGAGTATTTAGGTCAAAACATGGCTTCCACACAAGAGTTTCTGTCTAGCTATGTAACTGGAAATAGAAGGATTCATTAGATAATGCATGAACAAAGCAGATTGAATTTTCAATGCCCTTGAGGAACGCAAGAGAGACATCTCTAAGAAATCACTTTTTGATTTAACAAAACTCATGGCGTTCTTTGGTTTATAATTTTCATGTTTGCTACAAACCATTGCATTTTATTATAGAGGTAGAGTAGATATAAGGAGCAAAATATGGCAGGACACAGTTGTAGTTTTCAAAAAATATAATACATCTGCATAAGCCTGTCTAGCTATATAAATGAAAAGAGAAGGAACCATTATATAATGCACGAACAAAGCAAATTGATTTTGCAATGCTCTTGAGGAACGCAAGAGAGACATCTCTAAGAGTTTACTTATTAATAAAACAAAAGTCATGGAGTTCTTTGGTTTATAATTTTCAAAGTTGTGCAGGGATGCTTCCCCCTTGCTTTGATTAGTACAGGATGTTCTGGATGCTTTTGGGACTTATGGATGGTGAGGAAACATCTTATCCACGCTTATGTGCAAAGTTTTTTTTGCTAGGATGTCTCTTGAAGTTAGAGGACATCCTTTTTTTTTTAATGTGCAGAGGATGTCTAGGACGTAACCAGTATTGTCAAGGGAAGTCCTCTACGACAACTCAAATTTTGGCTTAGAAAATGTTTTTAGTGTTCCATGTGGACAATTTTTCTTGCATGGAAAGCTTATAATTCTTCTGCACAAAATTGTAAAAGTTTATGGAAAAAATTATATTTAGCCGTTTATGTTTCTTTCTTTAATACTAAAATGTTGTAGCATTTGAAAGATATTATTGAATGGATAACCATCAATATAATTGGAAGGCCCGAAGCCCAACTCAACAACATCTGCTACCATCCTGCCAACATATGCCCTTAATCCAAAATGGTATGTGGAGAGGCCTCGTAGATTCACCCCTTGGGAGAATGACGAGGTTAAGGGGGACTTAATGAAGGCCCTAAAGAAAAATGTATAGTGCAGAGGAGGCTTCACAACTCAAAATTGAGTGGATCAAGTTTATTGAACTTGATGGTTACAAATTTTCAGCGAGGATAGACATGCTAACATTGGCACAAGAGAAGCCAATGAGTTGGTGGCAACTGTATGGGCATTCAGGACAGCTTCAGACATTTGCAATTCGTCTCCTTTCCCAGGTTTCTAGTTCCTTTGCTGCTGAGAGTAATTGGTTGACATATGGTTGGATCCCTCTTTTAAGAGGAACGGACTTACCTCTAAAAGAGCAGAGAAACTTGTTGTTGTACATAGTGCCTTGCGTCTAATGGATTGCAAGACCCGTGAGTACAAGCAGACCCCAAAGTTATGATGAGATGTAGACCCTGAGAAACCAAGCCAGGTGGAAGAGGAGCATAATGTGCAGTAGGGATTGATTGGGATTCACTTCGAGGATGAGGATGACAGTTCTAGTGAGGAGAAATTCATGGATGTTGTTGTAGATGATGATTCTAATTTTTGAGTTGTGTCTTGTGCCTTTGCAGACTATATTTTTTGTTTTGGCCCTTGGGCATTAGAATGTTGAACAGTTGATGTCTTAATCAAAAACTTTAAAACTATAATGTCTGATGTATCTAGTTCTACTATAGTCTATCATCAGATCATGTACTTTTCTCATTGTAAATTGTAATATAGTCTATCATCAGATTCTCTATCATTTACGATTTTGATCCTCTATTCCATGGATTAAAATTTAAAATTTAATGATTAATGATATTGATCAATCACAATGTTTATTTGTTTAACTGTACATTTATTATTTTGATTGTGAATTTGAATTTGAAATTGAATTTCAGCGTATTTTAGTCTCTTTAAGTTATTTTTTTAGTTTATTTGTATATTTTAAATATTTATATATTATTTTAATTAGGTGTCCCCCCGCCGTCCCCAAAATTTTGGATTTTTTTTTTTGCCATCCTGGAAACACCATCCCTGCTGTCCCAGAGTCTTAAGTAACTATGATAATTTTCATGTTTCCTACAAACCATTGCATTTTACTGTAGAGATATAGTAGATATAAGGAGTAAAAGATGGCAGGACGTAGTTCTGGTTTTAAAAAAGATAATACACCTGCTTTTTTTGGTTTTAATTAGTAATCCTAGATGAATGGGAATCCTCTGAAGGCTAGTTCTGAAAATTATGTTTGATGACATAGTAAGAAGTTACAGGGAAGAGGTTGGCATATATATCTTAGCAATATAGATAGGGAATAGCTGAAAAATTGAAAATTGCTTTGGACTTCTGCATCACTACAGATTTTATTGTGTGCCAATTACCAGCTTAGTTGGCGGTGCTTCAATATTGAAAGTGTTTCTTTTGGGTGTCAATTTGGACGTATATATCGGATGATTATTCAAAAAGCTTTTTGGGGTTTTGACATACACGAAAGAAAAATTTTAAGCTCTTAGTAAACTTTTGGGATACATAGGAATCAGTGTTGTGGGTTTGGAAACTGTTCTTATAATAGTCTACCAAAATATTACAAATCCAGGAGGTGAAAATGTCTTCAGAGGAATGTCTGGTGTAACTGTGGAGGTATTCAAAGTATTTTTGAAAGACCCCATATATATATATATATATATATTTTGTGGAAGTTTCTTCAGAGTTTATGTATATACATAAATGTATTATGCTAGAATTTATGTTATTTGGAGTTTTCATGGGTTCTGATAGACGGGCATTGTTTGTTTGTTGTTTTAGGATCCTGCTGTACGGGCACAAGTATCAGGGCAGCCAAAGTACTCTGGAGGTTCATTTTACACTACAGTAAGTGATTTGAAATTTTGTATTTCCTAGAGAACATATGCCTCTGTGTTATGTTCTGGTTTGTTTAGACACGTTTTGAATAATTTTCTTATAAAGAAATTAAAAAAACAAATAAACTGTATTGTAGAGCATATACCATTTTCCATTAAAAGTGTTATTATTTTTTATGTGCTTAAACCCCAAATAAAGAACAACGAATGACAATCAATGCTCTACCAGATTCCCCTAGCACAAGATTTTGAAAATTTGAATTTTGATAAGGACATTCATAATGGCTACTTAGTATGTTAAATTAGGTATTCAATTATAAATCAGTCAAATCCATATTCAAGTAGGTTAGTGGATTAAATCAAAGGGTAGATAGAAATAAGGTGGACAGGTAGAAGTAAGAGGTTGGGAGTTGGAAAATTTAAATGTATTTGTAAGATTTTAGGCTATAAATATACACGTTTATTTATGTAAGTAAATCATATCAGTTCGTATCAGAGCCCGATGATCAGGCCTATTCTTGCCTCTATCCTTTGATGTACTTACTGAAGTTAAAAGTATATCCGGCACATCTCTGCCCCTGCTGCTTGACCACTGCATCTACGTTGTTTGGTGCCAGATAAATTCTTGTGCAGACCTAGTCTTCTGTACCTGTTGGAGGCTTGTCTTTACCAACAGCGTTAGAGCAGCCATACACATCGCAGAAGCTGTTTATTTTATTCATGTCACCCTCCAGAAGTAAGCCCCTTCCTGTGGTTTTGTTTGTGTATCAGCAGAAGTTGTAGAATTATAGAAAATCTGGTAAAGTTTTTGTGCACAATTATTTTGTGGTCGCGCTCTGCTGTGAAGAGAGACAAGGAGACATTTATTTCAAAAGAAAAGAAATCCCTGCTGACTGTCCACCATTCGGAACCTAAATCTCTGGCTATGCCCCCTACATGCAGAATTTGTGTGCAGCTCTATGGTAAAGCCAGTTCAAGCGTCTTCTAAGGGAAACTCTGTGCCCTACTGTTCAGAGGTTTTTGATGAATGTGAAGGCTTTAGTTCGCAATTTGTGGGTTTTTTCTGCAGCAGTATTACTTTCTCCCATGCCCTCTTGGTTTCAGTCAGTCATATGAATCCCTTCGGGGTTTTTTCTGGCGACATCCCATAGAGGCTGCAGATCCCATTTGCCTCAGAGTACCAGTTGATTTAACAGTAGTCTGATTGCCTTGGATCTGCTTGTGGCACTCCCAACTCCATGGCTGGACAAGAAACGAGTGAGAACAAATAATGTTTTATAAAGTTTTTGAGTTGACTTCACAATTTGGAGATTCTGTGATTCTAGTAACCAATTGAACACTATTAATTTGCAGCCATTCTCATGGTCAATGCTTATCCTGTCAACAATAGGGAAGCTCTGTTCATGCATAACTATAAAATCAAGAATAGGTTGATATAGTTTATCCTTGAGGATGACAGCCGAAAGACCTTGATTTCACAGAAGTTGGTAGGCAATCTTCGGTTTCCAACTACAATGCATTTACACACATACCACTTGGGGTGGCTCAAGGAGGAGGGACATTTGGCGCTTGTCTCAAAAATGTGCTGTCACATTTGCCACTGAGCCAGTCAAGGATACAATTGATTGTGGTGTTAGTGTCCTTGATTGTTGCAGTTAGATACTTAGAGCACCTTGTTAGTATGATAACAAGGCTATTTATGATGGCTTCCACAAGAACTATAAACTTCGCAAGGATGGAAAAGTGTATAACTCACTTCTTCTGCTAGTCGTTTGCCCTTCTGTAGGCCACCAATCAAACTTGTCAATCTGCATAAGTTTCTTACTCTTTGAAGCTTGTGTCATTTGGGAAGCAAAGGCAGATAATGTCAACAATTTCCCATGTGAAGCAATCAAATCTCTTCTTGATGCGTATTTTGATGTTTATGAGGAGCCGTACGGACTTCCTCCTTTGAGGCCCATTCAACATTCTATTGAGCACGTGTCATGTTTGCAATTACTCAATCGGCCAAATCAAGTAGTCGCTCAAAGAGGGCAAGATCCAACCCAACACTTATCCTTGTGGATCTTCTACTATATTCGTACCAAAGAAGCAACACAATGAGTGGCAGTTAGTCATAGATTATCTTGCTCTCAACAAAATCATTATGAAGAACTGCTACCCACTTCCTAGGATCAATGGTGTGCTTGACTAGCTTTAGGGTGCCGAGTACTTTACCAAACTTGACCTGACTCTTCGATGTAACCAAATATGCATGGAGCCTCATGACATTTGAAGGACAAATTTCAAGACCAATTCACTAATTCACTTGCAACATTCATGCCAAGTCATCAATGATGTTTTTTGATCCTATCCTGGATTTTTTTTTTGTTGTCTATCTAGATGACATTTTGGTCTACAACAAGATTTGGGATGACCAGTTGGTCCATGTGCAAACAGTTCGGGATCTTCTTCACCAATATCATCTACAAGCTAAGATAAAGAGAGATTTCTTTGTAAAAACTTCAGTTAGTATTTGAGATTACTCACTGACAAGCATGGAGTACAATCAAATACATATAAGGTGAAGGCCATTTTTCAAAGGTCCACTCCACCCAACATTTCAGATCTGAAGTGTTTTCTAAGGGTATGAAATTTTACAGGAAGCATGTTCGTAACTAATCACACATTGCCCACCCTCTTCATCATATCATTAGTGAGAAGACTCTCAACTGGAACCGGTATGCTTAATCATTTATCCATTTGAAAGCTCTTTGCTATACTCTAATGCTTTTTCTTCTTGACTTCCATCAACCATTTGAGCTTGAGACTAATGCTTCCCGATTTTCCATAGACGTGGTACTTAAGCATGGAAGCCAGTTGGTGATTTATCATTCAAAAACCTTGTCTCAAGACAAGCTCGATTATAGCACACAATTTTATGCATTGGTCCAAGGCCTCTGATCCATGTAGGATCATGGAAACAATCACAATCTAATGATACCAGCATGACATCAATTTTCTAACTCAAATAGAGGAAATATTAGCACAGTGACGTTATGCGTGATTATGCCTTGTGATCTGGCGGTTGCATAATTTTCATGAGCTGTAACATTATTGTTAGTGGTGGCCCTGCTATTGTAACCAGTAGTTGTGCTACTGTCACCGGTAGTTATGTTGTTGTCACTGATGGTTGTGCCATTGTCAGCAGAATTCTTGCCTTGCAAATCGGCGGTCACGCTTGATTAGTGACAATACATTAGTAATGGTTGCAGAACATTGTCTCTTCAACTTTTTGATGATTGGAGCTTCTTTGATGTACGAAAGGACCCTTCCAACATTTGTATAAATGATAGGCATGGTTATGTGCTAAGACGTGTGGTAAGGAGTCTGTGGGTGTAGGAGTGAGTGATGAATACAGTTGTTGCAGCAGAGAGTTGAGAGAATTGATTGGCAACATAGTGCTGGCTTTTATACTCCGATAGTATTTACGCTCTGTTATTGCAGCAGAGAGTTGAGTGAAATTATGAGCAACATAGTGCTGGTTTTATACCCTATTAGTATATATGCTCTCTGTTATATGCCGATAGCATAAGAGGCAGCAAAGAGTTGAGAAAACTAATACTTCATTTATGCTCTTTGTAATTTTCCCAATTGATGAAGGAAGAACAGGTGGCAATCAGCTAACACGAACAAGCTGGTGTTCTTCACATTGGGGTTTCCAAGGTAAAATCTGTGTTATGTGTGATTTATTTGTTTCCTTTCAGCAAATAACAAATTCACATGCTATAACTCTCATTGACATCCTTATTCTGTGCTATTTGAAGTTAATTCAAGTAGCAGCAGCAGCAAACATCTTAAAAGATGTGCATTAAATGTCCAATAAGTATGTTTGCTTAAAAAATTACAGATCATGTGATATCAGAGCAGCAAGTTTCTTGTGGTTTGTGTGTAATAGCAAGATTGTATGCAAATTATTTGACAAAGTGTTGTGGAGAATTTCGTTGCATGGTTCAACCAAAGGTAAAGCTTTGATTAAAGCAAGACTTCTCGAGCTTGAAGGTTGTAATCAGTGATATTGAGCGGAAAATAAAGAATTGAGAAAGATGGTTCAACAATTGGAAAAGGAGAATCAAGAGTTGCAAGATAAATTGACTACAAGAGTTGTTTGCACAAGAAGAGTTGTTGGCAAATCTCCAAGATGACGGTGGAGGAGAGAAGAGTCTATCCAACAAAGGAGACCAACCTCTACAAAAGATGCAAAAACCATAATGGAGATATGCATGGTGAACACTCCATAACATGTTATTGCTTGTAATGAGTTGTTTGTAAATCTCCAAGATGACAACGGAGGAGAGAAGAGGAGAGAAGAGTCTATCCAACAAAGGAGACCAACCTCTACCAAAGATGCAAAAACCATAATGGAGATATGCATGGTAAACACTTTATCACATGTTCTTTCTTCTAATGAAGCATTGAATGAGTCCTTCAGTATATTTGAGAACCATACCAAATGATATTGACTCTACGCTGTTAAAGATGGGTATAATAGGAAAGGTTGTGGAAAGAATGTCCAAGGATTCAGAAGTCCTATAGAGGTTGACGAAAGGCCTCAATATGCATGATTGACTTTCTTTGGTGGATAACAATAAGTTGGAGAATGCTCAAAGACAGCTGAAGCAAAACGACTTTGCAAAGAAAAGGAGCCCAAGCCTAATCTATAAACTCTTAAGTATCCAACTTGCTAGAATTCATAGAGTCACAACTTTCTGTTCTAATTTGAATTTACTTCAAAATAACAACTTAATTCATACAATGATCTAGAATTATTGCAATTTTCTGTTGGAATATTAGACAAAACCTAAGCGTTGAATTATGAATGCAAGTAACATGAAATGGAATTAGATCAATAGAGACACATGTCACAGAGTTTTTTGACTTGGAAAACCCCACGAGGTGTAGGGAAAAACCAGTTGGAAGAGGCAAAAACTCTACTTCCTATCTTCTATTGGCCAAGGGCGGTTTACAATGAGACATACAACTATCCTTCTCACAAAGCTTTCCTCGCTGTTTTCTCTTGTCAATCCTTCCTACAAACAACTGAATGCTTGCTCTGTTCATTGATGCCTTCCTCTATCTGTGTCATCCATCTTATCATATGTGAAGATGTCCTTTCGTGTACCAAATCATCCAAGGATTTGAAGACACACTTTTATCTTTTGTAAAGTACCCATTTAGTTGTCGCAGGTGAAACTGCAGGTGGCTGTTAGTATCCAACTTTCTAGAATTCATAGAATCACAACTTTTTCTATTTCGAATTTACTTCAAAACGACAACTTAATTCATACAATGATCTAGAATTCGTGCAATTTATTGCGGGAAGATTAGGTCGAACCTAAGAATTGAATTATGATTGCAAGTAACATGAAATTGAACTTAGATCAATAGAGACACATGATACAAAGATTCTTGACCTGGAAAACTCCACAAGGTGTAGGGAAAAACCGGTTGGAAGAAGTAATAACTCTACTTCCTATCTTCTATTGGCCAAGAGTGGATTACAATGAGCTATATAAAAAGTACAACATACAACTATCTTGCTCACAACTTTTTCCTCCTTGTTTCCTCTCTTCAATCCTCCTACAAAAAATTGAACACTTGCTATGTTCATTTATGCCTTCCTCTGTCTGTGTCACGTTTCTATCATGTGTGAAGATGTCCTTTCATGCACTAAAGGCTCTTCAACCATCAAAGTATTTGAAGAGACACTTTTGTCTTTTGTAAAGTACCCATTTGGTTGCCATGTGTGAAACTGTTGGTTAATGCAGACCGGTGGTTTTGAAACCGCCACCTGCAAGAACTGAGAGTTACATAACTGTCGCTTGCACGAAGCAGTTGTTTTGCCACCTTTGCTAGAACTCTTCCTTTGAAGCTTTGATGGTGTTTGAAATTGGGTATACTGTTTGTTGCTAGATGAATAGATTGTTTTCTGGACCTCCCTTATTGATAGGCATTTGGTCCCACAAAATCTTTCTTAATGTTGGAAGAGACGTGGAAACACATCTTCCACCTTCTCCTTGGGGTAACATATTGATTGCCTTGATGTCTTCCTCTTGAGGCCGACATGCCAAGATTTTTGTGTCCCTTGCCTGTCTCTTTGACGTTTCGCTCCAGGATTACATCATCCTCCAACTCTCCTCGTGCATCCACAACGAAGTCTTTTATGGAAGGTAGGTACTGTTCTTCTTCCTCATCTAGCGTGGATGCTTTATACAAGTGCAAATTCCCACAATTGAAAATTGAGTACATCCGCTTGAATGAGGGTAAATCAAGTTTGAAAGCGTTCTCACCAGTCGGCTCAAAGATGGCAAATAAGCCATACCTTATTGGCTTAAGCTTTTTACCTTGTCCTTGAAGTCTATCTTTGCTCAAATACAATCATACTTTGTCACTAACTTTGAGTGTGTGTTGTTTACGGTTCTAGTCATGCTTGGCCTTGCACTTTGTTTTAGATTACTCTAAGTGATATTTGAGATGGATTTGCCTAATCCTCTCTGTACATACCAAGAGGAAATTTGTTAGCAAAGTACAATCGTTAGAAACACACAAACAAAAGCACACACAAAATACCAAGCAAAATTCACAAATGAGATACCTTGGAAGAACTATCGAAGAGAGGAACAAAACAAACTGTATACCTTGATCTTACCCAAGAAGACCTTGCTCCATGCCTTCATTGGATTGTTCTCAAATGGATGTAGTTGCAAAGGATTTTACAAAGCATGTGGGCAATTTGGCTACACCTCTCCTTGTCGAATGGACGTTTTGATAAGATGAGTGATGATATAGATTGAAGCTTTGTTTGTCAAAATGGTAGCATTTCGTTGCATGAAAAACCTTGTTGAAATGAGGAGAGGGCCCCTCAATTTATAGAGTATTCTAACTGATATGGACTATTGGATGAGATTGAAGATCAATGGGTAAGGATGAGTCCTCATAAATGAGAGGAGTTGGAGTAAATGAAGGGAGCTGGAGTGTGTGGAAGGCTTTCTATTTAAGAAGGTGGGCTATGACACACCTTGTTGAAAAAGGGTTGCCTTGGAATTGGAAATGAATATAAAATTCATATTGCGAGAGAATGTGAAGATTGGATGGGGATTTGAGTGCGACGTAAGGTTTTTTGGATTTATGGAAAATAAGAAATGTGCATGCCATGAAATTTTCCATTATTGAAGAGATTAGCTAAATAATAGAGATTAATTAACTAATATGATGTGATGTGATTTCTGTGGGATTGAATGTGATCATAGAAGAGATAATTAAGTGGCTAGGGGGTGATGAATAGTGAGTGTCTAAAGATGTAAGTGCGGATAGAAGATTTGTTAGACAATTGATGTTAGCGTGAATTAGCAAGAGGATTAAAATCGACACAAAGTGTCAAGTTTTAGGTGTCTACACTCGTAATAAAATTTTCAGCTCTTGTCACCTTTGAATCTTGCTTCTCTATCCGTGTATGCTGTTCCAATGCAATATCAAGTGGTTTAGTTGTCAAATAACCGAAACACGCTTTAAATGGTGACTTATTAGTGGACGTGTGTACTTCTCTGTTGTATGAGTGCCGAATGTACGCCAAAGACTCATCCCAAGTCCTTGGAAACTTGCTGTTACAACCCCTTGTTAGTTTCACCACAGTCTTATTGATGACTTCCGTTTGTCCATTGGTTTACAGATGGAATACGTGACTTCGGTGTAGCTTAGCATCTATCCTTCTGCACAAAGTAGTCCATAATTTGCGCAAGAATCTTAAATATTTATCAGAAACAATAGACTTAGGTAATTCACAATGCTCCCAAACATTAGAAAAAAAGAGTTCAACTTCTTCACGTCCTTTTACTATTTTCTTGCATGCAACCAAAACACACATTTTGTTGAACCTATCTACAAAAACATATAGATCGTTATGGCCATGCTTGAATATAGGTAATCTACCCACAAAATCCATGGAAATGCTTTCTTATGGCCTATTAGGTATAGGTAGTGAGAAGAACAATTCTTATTTCCTAACTTTAGGCTTGCTTGTACAACATAGTTTGTATACTCTAATGAATTTAAAAACTTCTTCTTGTACAACATAGTTTGTATACTTTTGCAAATGAGCCACATTCTTACCAACACCAAAGTGTCTTGAAACCTTGGAAGTATGCACTTCTCTCATAAAGATTAGTCTTTCCTCCTTTGGCACACAACTTATCCCACTTGTAGAGTAGCCCATCTTTGAGATAACATTTGTTCTTTCCTTCATTTTGTGCCTTCTTGGCTTGCAATAGCTGGAATGTCTTCCCAAAGTCTACATCTTGTACATGTGATTCTTCATAGGCCTCTTTCGTGAAATGATCTATTTGTGAGATTGTTGCCAAAGCTGAAACTTGTCTTATTGGTGTCCTAGATAACATATCTACCACAACATTTGTGTTTCCCTTCGTGTACTTGATCACCAAATGAAATTGTTGGAGAAATCCCATCCATTTGTAATGTCTTGCATACTGCAATTTAGTTTGTGCTTGCAAATATTGAAGAGGTTTTTGGTGAGTGTGCACAATATTTTTTTTATCCAATAAATGTGCTTCAATTTATTTATTGCTTGAACTAGTGCATACATTTCTTTATTATCTTCAAGATACCCCCTTATTGTTGAAGAAAATACCTCTAAATAATAATAAACAAGCTTACCTCCTTGCAACAAAACTGCTCCTGCAGCATATTCGCTGGCATCCATTTCCACTTGAATGGCTGCTGCAAGTTAGGAAGAACAAAAACCGGTGCATGGCTGGTTTTATATTTCAAAGAATCAAACGCATGATCATGTTCCTTACACCATTGGAGATGCTTATTCATTGCTGCAACTAAATGTAGAGGTTTGGCTATTGAGGAGAAAGCTGGAATTAACTTCCTCATGATGTATTGTGTTGCTCCTACATGGCTTTTTGTTTCGGTGGCATGGGCCAATTTGTGATGGCCTCTACCTTTGTTGGGTCTACTCTTAGTTCTTTTCATTAACCACATGTCACAAATAGACAAGTGCTTGCAAACACATATTGTTTCGTATTGCATGCTATTTGTTTTTCTTTTGAAACTTGCAAAACTATTTTAAATGTACTAGATGTTCCTCCCATGTAGAGATACACTATTACACATGTATCTTTGAAAGACCACAATTGAATACATCATTCATAAATCTCATGAATGGTGTGGGTGAATTACATAAGTCCAAAGGAAGTATGAACGATTCGTACAAACCTTGTTTTGTCTTGAAGACTCTTTTCCACACATCCTTCTCCATTCAAACTTGACGATACCTTGATTTGAGATCCAACTTTGTGAAATACTTGGCATTCTGAAGTTGGTCGAACAAATCATCAATTTGTGGAAGCAGATATTGGTTGATTATGGTGATTTTGTTCAAGGTGTGATGGTCAATGCAGATCCTCCAAGAGCCATTTTATTGTGCACCATTGCAATGAGTGACACGCATGAAGTGCTTGGGGGTATAATGCTTTGTTATAGCCATTCTTGAAGTTGCTTTTGGACCTCATTACTCTCCAAAAGTGATTGCCTATACAGAGCAATCTTAGATAGAGGAGATTCATACATGAATTGAATCTCATTTTCTACTTCCCTCTTGGGAGTAAAATTGTTGGGAATTTGGAACACACTTTTAAAATACAACACTTCATCTAATCCCCACAATCCCATGTTAGCACTGTCAATTTCAGATATTTCTAACCCATCTTCTTTCTTATCTTTCAAAAGAAGCAAAAAGTCATTATTTGCTTTTGTATTTTTGCTTGGTTGGCACTTACCATTGCATGCTTGGGTTTGCTGTGATGCTCCTTGATGCTATAGTTGACTCCATCCTTGATCCATTGGTACTTGTTAGCGCTTCTCGTGAAGATAACATCTCTAAGGTACAAGTAAGGACTTTCAAACACCACATCAAATGCATCAAGAGGATTTGCATTTGCTTCTAGCTCATCAACAAATTGTCGGTTAATCCCAAATTTGAATTTACATCTTTTTGTAGGCTGATTTTCGACACCATCTTCACCCAACCCAAAGGATGTGGATGTTGAAGTTCATATACATGTAAACTAGGGTTACTATTTCATCTGAAATCAAATTAGATTGAGATCCAGTATCAACAAGTGCATTTACCTTTGCTTTCTTGATTTGGATTAGCTTGCTATCTCTTCTTGTTCCTTGCTATTTGTATTGGTGGTGTTTGAGCCAAGCTTCTTATCTACATCAAAATTGTCCTCAATATCTACCTCTAATTTTCTCGAAGATGCCATGCAATTTTTGGAGTCCTCCTTGGCTTGATTCTTGGATGCAATTTCAGATGCAACTTCCAACACTTAGCATTAGTATGACCATCTATAACTCAATGATTGCAGTGGTTTGTATGATCCCTAAAATTGTGCAAAACTGTGGCATTTGTCTTACCTTTCCATTTAGCTTTCTTTAAGTTCTTGTAAGGCTGGTTTTGCTCCTTCTTGACTTGATTTGCAGCCTGGTTTTGCTTTGAGGATTCACCCACTCTTTGCTTCTTTTCTTCCTTGATGTAGTATGCTTGCAAGTTTGCTTCTTCGAGATCTTGAAGCTTACTTGAGATGACCCGCCTCCTCAACCAAGTATGGAGACCGCCCAAGTATTTTGTCTCCATCTTTCAAGTCCAAGTCCACGGGCGTGGCTTGTCTACAAAACTCCGTGGTATAATCCTACACACTTTGACCCTATCCTTCCCTGAAATATTGTCACTTAATCTTTTGACCAGTTCTATGCCCAATTGGATAAAAATTATTACACAACAAATCATTAAACCATCCCACTTTTCTACAACAGGTTGTTTCTTCCTTTCGAAAGTTGTTATGTAGGTTTCCCACCAGACGAGCATGAACTTCCATCTAGAGACATGCAAAATAAATCCTTTGCACCTCAGTTACTTTATGCACACTAAAATAGACTTCGATTTGTTTCAATCATTTATCTAATATCTTAGCATCTAATTGTCCTTCAAAGGATTTAGTTCCAACTTTCGTTTCAACCTAGAAAGGACTATGCTTAGATTTTACCTTAGCTTTACATTTCCTTTAGAATGTTCCTCTTCATGCTCATCCATGAACTCTTCTCCAATTTCAGATTTCTCTTGGTGAGGATCCTCTGTGTGAAGCTTCTTGACTATAGAGCAAATCATAGTGTGTATGGATTTTGGTTCACAACTGTGAGCTTCTACTGTTTAGTCACTGTGTCTTGGGATTTCATCACATTGTTTATACATGATTCCAATGCAACTACTCTTTTGATAAGACTTTCTTTGCTTTCGTGAGCCATTTCTTGCACTTGTTGACTCCACTTTTGTGTAGATATATTTGAATTACAAGGCAATAATTATCCTTCTTGAGATCTTGTCACTATCATACAAATTAGTCAAAACTTTCCACAATAACCCAAAGATTAATTTGCTATGATACCAAAATGGTCTATAAACTCTCAAGTATCCAACTTGCTAGAATTCACAGAATAACAACTTGCTACGCTACTATGGATTTACTTCAAAATGACAACTTGATGCATGAGGTGGCGGTTTTGCCACCATTGCTATAACTCCTCCCTTGAAGCTCTTATGATGTTTGAAACCAAGTCTATTGTTTGGTCCTTGATGAATAGATTGTTTTTTGGATCCCTATGGATCAAAGCCACTATCTCAACAAAATCAATCCCAACAAGATTTTTTTAGTGAAATCTCATGAAGAATGTGGAAGTTTCTAAATAAGGGAAAGCTTGCTAATTAAGATGAAGGTAGCTTTGCACCATGTTAATGGGCCAAAATAACACCTCTAAAGAGAGGGCAGCCTTCTACTAAAGACAAAGGCATCAAGAAGGCGTGCAAAGAATCTCCAAAGATAGGACAACAATCCAAAGGAGAAGGTAGAATACCACCACTCTATCAATCTTGTGCAAACAAGCATGACAACACAAGAAGGTATGCATTCTTTAAGTTTTACAGACAATATTTGACTTCATGGCTCATAACTTGGCATAATTCGCGTAACATCTTCCTTGGACAATCGGCCTTGGTACGGTCTTTTGTTTTGCAGGTGTGCACCAAAGGTCCTTTCCTTCCTCCTTGGTGTCCTCTTTTAGCTCCATCATCCAAAGCATGCCCCTTTGAAGAACTTGAACGTATCCTAGTTCATTGTCAATGGACTTAGAGTCATCATCTTCACTCCTCGAGTGTGGGGATGTCTTATTCTTACTTTCAAAATTCATTGCTCAGCTGTATGTATCTTCACAAGGCAAAGGAGGGACCACCTTCATCTTTCATCGCAATGAGGGTACTAGCCTTTCAATGAACCATTGCTTCTTGAAGCCACCAACTGGTTCTTTTTCATGTTTTCCTAATAGTTCTTTGAGCCTCCTATCATAGGCTCGCTCATTCTCATGCTTACCCTTCCAGTTATTATAGATCTCAACGACAATCTCGTCGTCACCTCGCAAGAGACGAAATTCCTTCTTGAATGCTTTCTTAAGCCTCTCCCATGTTATCTTATCAATGGTTGGTGCATTTGTGTACCAATCAATGGGCATTCCTTGAAGTGTGGCTAGAAAGCACTGCAACCAATCACGCTCATATGTTTGCCCATTTTCAGTCCAGATTGTGATGCTTATTCTACAATGCCATACCATATCTTTTGATTTGCCACCAATGAACTTCAGAAACTTTTGCTTTTCTAGAGATGGAGTTGGTGGAGTACCCTTGGCTATGGGCATGAGTTGCTATTGACAAGGCTCTTTGAATTTGATTTCCTTGCAGAAGGTTTGTGTTGAATGTTCCTTTGCTCTCTTAAGACCATTAGACACATCCCTATACACAACCCTTCCTTGTGTAGCGATTCATACGCTATCTTGCCCACCATCAGGTTCCCTTTCTGTGCTAGTCCCTCCAACTTGTGGCCTAGGCTGCCCTGGTGTATTTGGCTCCTTATCTTCAATAAACAAGTCTTCAATTCCGTGGATGTTCATCTCATACACGACTCATTCTTCTTTCATGAAATAGTGGTTATTGAACTTAATAAAATAAAGACTTCACTCAAAAGAAAGGGGATTTGTGAATCCTTACTGGATCTTATGGATTATTTTTTAGGACTTACCAACCGTTTCTGGTTGTCAAGGTCAACACTTTCTTCCTCTGGAAGGGGCAGTTGCCTTGCAATCTCCACCCAATATGCATTTGTGAGTAGTGTATGGTGTTTTGGTATTGGTTGAACTCTTCATCGGTTTCAGCTCACACTTTGGCTTCAACTTTTGCTAATGTCCAGTAACTGCCGCAAGGGGTTTCTAGAGTTGGCCGCCTCTCGCAATTCGATATTGTTGCTCCAAGCGTTTGGTAGACCGTTGAATTTCTTAGTCCACTCCCCCTCCATGTTGTCTTCTCCTCTTGCCTTTGTTTGGGTTCAATAACATTAATCCCTTCTGGTTTGGCATTGGTCTTCAAAACTTACTCTTCTTGACAACATCTCTCCTCGTACTGTTGTTAGAATTGTTGTCTCTATGCTTCATGGATGTGTTCAACATGGAAGTCTTGGAAAACAATCCTCTCCTCATACAGTTGTAAGAGTTGTTGTTGTACTACATTGTCAAGTTCGGCACAAAGTCTTACAAAACAATATAGTGCCTATCAATGATTTTGTGTAACTGATTAAGCAATAGATCTACTTCTTCCATCAGAGCGAACTTCCCAAATGGAATATTTTGACACTTGGGTCCTCTTGGATTCTTCCTTGACATGCTCAAGTACAAAGAGATCCCATAGGTACTTAAAATCCCTCGTGAGGTTGTCTTCTCTTGTATTATTTGTTTCAATTGCTTCTTGGATTTGTTGATCCTTGTACGTTTGCATCATGTGTTGTCATCAATAAGTATGGTCGACTAATGATTCACTTTCAAACAAACTTTAAGTGACAAAGGTAACAATGCCATAATGCTTGTTTACAAACTACACTACCAAAAGAACAAAACTTAAAGAATAGTAAATGCATACCACAATGTAGCGTAAGATAATTTGAGAGAAATAACAACTTCATATCATATAGTTAGGGCTCAATACAAGTTGTTCGTTACAGGGAGGTGTTGTTACATATTGCCTCTATTCGACATGTAACATGCTATTTGTATTTCAAATCTCAATGGTTGTCGGTCAACACAACCATCAACAACCAAACATAACTCAAAGAATCATTACGACAATACCTTATGCGGACAAGAGAATAAACATATCAAGGTCGGCTGTAACACAAAAGTTCAAAACTTTAGTTTATAACAACGGTGTACCATGTTCTTGACCTAACAAGGTGTATACCTAGCCCCTCCATGAAGTATCATTTTGTGGGTGATAAGTGTTAAAGGGTCTCAAAAGTGATTTTTGTATCAAACAATGTTGCAACAACTTATAAGACTCTGATTCCATATAGCTAGGCATACTCCACATTAACAATTCCTCTTTCCACAATGGAACAACCTCAGGTGGCAAAATTTGATTAGATTTTTGGAAACATGGCATATTAAAATTGATTTATGCCACCATATTGAGTTGCCAAAGCAAGACAACTTGCTTACCAAAGGAAATGGTTCATCATGGCTTAGCTAGAAAACAAGTTTTCACACCTGCTTTCTAGACTACACGCAATAGAGACGACTGCTTTCCAAGGAGGGGTGGGTGATTCAAGTGGCAGCTTACAATCTATAATTGTTGCTATCACATAACCTAGTTGTATGGTATGTGGTAATTCCAAGAACAATATTGTACTTAGTTGGGGCCTATGCAATGCTTTACTATATACCACACCAACAATTCCATTGGGATGGTATAGTGCCAATACAAGTTTTCCTTGGCGATATCTTTTGTACCTGTCCCTTGTGGAGTGGAACCCCCCATATGACTCGAGGGGTAGTGCTTGAATTGAAAGTTAATCATGATGTTGCTTGACCCTAATCAATAAAAGGTGAAATTCCCCTATAGTAAACTGGAAGAACTTTGCATAAATTAGTCCAAAGGATTTGGTGATCAAGAAAAAGAGCATGTTGTGTTTAATATGAAATGGATGTGAAAATTGCCTTCCAGACGATAAATTAGATGAAGTTCCAATAGAATAGTCTCAAGGATTTGTGGATCAAGGAAAAAAACATCTTGTTTTTAACTTGGACAAACCATTACATGAACTTATGTCAGCTCCTAGAGTTATGTATGCCAGGATTGATAATCTATTCAAGGAGATAGATTTACAGTCATATTGAAAGACAATAACAACTATGGGTTTAAGAGGCATAAAGGTGTCAATTAATGTAGAGTCAAAAGTAGGGGACGCAACACTTTGTATGCGGCTGACATGATTTAAGCTATGTTGTCTGTATTTGAACATAAACAAAATAGACAAAGAAGAATGTTCGACAATACAATGCATACTAAGTTATTATTCACTCAAAACATATAAATAGTATGGTAGCAATATACAACTCCTCAAGGAAGTAACCACCACCATCACCAGTATTTGAACATAAACAAAATAGACAAAGAAGAATGTTCGACAATACAATGCATACTAAGTTATTATTCACCCAACATATAAATAGTATGGTAGCAATATACAACTCCCTTAAGGAAGTAATCACCACCAACTAATCACCAATAGTAAATGGGGTGGTAGTATATTAGTACTTAGGATTAATATGTTATATTCATAACAAACCCCTTGTAAGATTAAGTCCACCGAGTCGTTAGCCTCTGCTACTATTGTGATGCAGATGGTGTGCTCAAAAACTCTGAAAAATGCAAACCATGATGAAATCGCTGCATGTTATCCACATCTCCAACCCTATAAGGAATCACACCCACTCCTAGTGTGTCCTGATCAACCATGTGCCTAAGAGAGAAAAAAACTGGATAACTAAAGCTGACTCTCATGAGTTATCCTAAAAAGCTAAAAATTGCGACGCTGCTTCTCTATAATACTTTAATACCTCAATCTTTGTCACGCTGAAAATTTGAACCAATTCCTGTCCACAAAGCTCTCGAACTATAAATGCAGGCACATGTCAACACATAAAAAACTGCTCCTATGGCAAAAAGCTATGTTGAAAATCATAATATAATGAACTAGCTCTATGCATAGTCATTGAAAGTAAACTCTCTCATATCTGCAATGCCAAACTCTGCAATCTGCAATCTCTGAAATCTAATATGTTAGCTGTCGGTCTGAACATCACTCACTGAAAATATGAATATCAGAAATCCCAGGACTTGTCAGAAGTCCCATTCTCAATGCTGCAGTAATAAAGGCCAAACTCTATCCAGTGCCATAATAAGCTACCTGAAATCTGCAAAAAGCTGCAATGCTGCAATGACCAATTCTCAGTGCCCTATATGAGTAATCTCTAGGTAACACATCTGGACAATTCCTCATAAAACCATAATCATTTGAACACTATAGGCAATGTGTCAAGATATGTCTAGGTATATCATTTGGAATATCAACAACCCCATACGTAATCAAATTGTGATACACATAAATATCTGCAATTAGTTTGCAAAATCCACAATCAAATGAAAACTGCAAGTCATTCAAAAACTACATCAGGTGCCGAAGTAGACAGAGAAACATTTGTTGAAAATATCTTGTGATTCAACCAAGCATCAACAATTATGAGTCATGTCTCCAATCACTCATCACGAAATAACTTAGATCCCCATCATCCTCAAATCAACAAGAGTCCATTGGGTCCAACGTCATGAAATCCTAAATCTGATTCATGATGTAACCTTTAGAGAAGACTTGAGAGTGGAGAACTGTTGTGTAGAACCCCTCTGGAAGGAAAGTGTTCTGAATCAACAACTCAAATTATCCTGGATCTTGTATATTTAGATGCACAAGTCAATGATGCACTTTTGGGTTTTCACCACAAGTCTCCATTAAACTGCTCTCTCAGGGTTTGAACTTACAACTCAAGTTCACACATGCATCATGTAAACAAGAAATGGGTGCATAGTATGAGCCATCTTATTTGTACTATCAAGAAGAGGCAATATTTCAATCTCTAAAGCCTTAAATAATTTGGGCACATCAAAAAGGACCAAACCATCATGTGTGCAAATTCTTTGTCAAATTGATCACTAAACATCTCTGAACCATCATCATCTGAAACTTCCAGCTGATCATTAGCTTCAAAAAATAAGTGAAAGTAGGAACAATATCTGGATCGAGGAAACAAGCTCAATAGTAGGTTCAACAACACTGACACTGTTTGTTGAATAAAGAACAAGTCGATCAGAATTAGAATGCTCGAGGCTCAATAAATGGAGTAATAGTAGTAGTTATAAACAAGGGTTTTGTCCAGCTGAAGTAAAGAGATTTTGATAGGAACACGAGTTGTTACTTTCCTATAAGATCTAAACAAAAGGCGACCCTCTAATCTCCAAGGGGTGTCATCAATCCACCTAAAGATAGTCTTCGAATGGAGTCTAACTGACGCTGATTGCATTGTGCAATAGAGTGTGTTGTTTGACCAAAATGTGTAGGGATGAGTTTCAAAACAAATATTTGACTCGTGTCCTTTTCGACCACAATGAGAACAAGCTGATTTTGGTTGAATTGATAACTTGTAGGTTTTAAATTCAATGGATTGACCAACATGTGAAGACTTGACATTTATTCATAGGATCTGATATAAATTGGATGAGTTTTGAGTACTCTAGCATATGAAACCGACAAAGTGTGGAAATCCTAGACCAAAACGATTCTTTTTAGCCTTTTGTGTTTTCCACAATCACATAATGGGTTTGGACTGGTTTTGAACAACCTTGACAAAATATTTGACAATTGGTTTGATAACATGTGAATCTTTAATTTGTTTATTATTGATCAATCTTGATTCTCAAAAGTGAGTTTGTTGACAAAATTGCATGAATGTGGGCTGAAATTGCCTCCAACACTCAGCTATCATATTTGCCTCATGGCTAGTTTTCACTTGACTATGCAATGACATGATGCCTTAAAAATGCATTGTAGATCCCATGATGCCTTAAAAATGCATTGTAGATCCCATGATGCAGACGCAAGAAAACAAAACAAAACACATTATTAGTTGGGTTCAACTGATAATATTTGGTTTGATGGGTCTTTCATTTGGACCTCGTTTAAACAAGTCAGTCTGTGAGCGTTACACTATTTATTTCTCTAGAAGAATACATTACATTCTTATCTCTTCATAGATTTTTTTTCAAAACCTTTTTATACTTCCTATAAAAAGATTCACTACCTCCGTAAATAAAAACAAAGTGGTTTACAACTTTTGAACATCTTCTTTACATATGTTTCAGTTTGATCTAAATTAAAAAAACAAGTTAAACACAATAGTTTCCACTGGTTAAATACTTATTAAAACATTTTGGTGGGTATTTGAACTTTAGGACATCTGAATACTTTGTTGTAGTGCACTTCAACACATATACTTGACCAAACATTCAATGTTTTATTTTAAACTAAATTTTTTGAAGTGTGGTAACCGTTTTGGAATGGATTGTCTTTCTTTTGCGAAGTCCAAAGAGTTTTGTTTCATCTTCCATTCATAATTGGGCCGGGCATTCCTTACGTTAAACAATCACTATCCATCTCTCATATTTCTTTTCGAATTGCCTCAAAAAAGTTCAGGTTCGCAATTTCTTTACTGCTGTAATCTTTAAATCTTCCATATCTGCTTTTTCGTTTATTTTCCTTCTTTTTGACTGGTTTTGTCATTCTTCTTGTAGTGGAAGAATGTTGTCTTCATCTTTAATGCAGCAATCTTCGTAAATAAATTTGCGGCAACTGGGCAATATAATTTGAAACAGATAATTTCAACATTCCTTTGATACTTTAAATCCAAATTTCTGCCAAATCTTGCTGGGAGAGGAGCGTGACATTGCATACAACATTTCTTTGCAAAAGTTTCCTTGAGAGCCTTCAGGCCATTCAATCTTCTTTCAATCATTCTCACAACCGACAACTACTCCCAACTACCTCTGCACGGTCATTCTCTTCTTCTCTCATACCTTGCTCTGATACAGTATATTAGGACATAAACAAAATAGGCAAAGAAGAATGTGCGGCATGACAATGCATACTATGATATTATTCACTCAACATATAATTAGTACAATAGCAATATACAACTCCCGTAATGGGAGTAACCATCACAAACTAATCACCAATAGTAAATGGGGTGGTATAATATTAGGACTTAGGATTAATATGTTATATTCCTAACAATCAGTATGATTTCATTATGTTTTGTCCTCTTCAAAATTCATTCATTGGAATGCAACAAAAGAGAGTCCTAAGGTGTGTGAAAAAAACAATAAACCTAGAATCAGTATAAAAATTAGTTATTTTGGAGCATGTGTATTCAGATTGTGCAGGTTGCGTAGATAAGAGAGATTCACATAGCTTATGCAAAATATGGGATCAACTCTGACTATTTTATGATCAGAGTACAAGGCAGCAGTCAGCACACACTGTGAGATGGTCTGGCATAGGGGGATTCTCAAAGGGAACAAACACTCCATTTATGTGATAATCAAAGTGCAATACAATTTGATCCAGCTTTGTTTTTCCAGATTAGGCCAATCGGGGTCCGTCATCATTATTTATGAAAACAATTACAAAACAGAGAAGTTGAAGTGATTTATTGCAATATGCTGTTTAAGGTAACAGATATCTTCACAAAGGGGTTAAGCAAGACTTTTTGAAAAATTCATAGGGATGTAAAGAAAATAGAAATGGCCATTAAGAGGAGGTATTAGAAGCTAATTGGCATTTATGGTGAGTATCAATTTTGTTAGGTACCAATCAGGTGCTGAAAAATCTTTGCTTGGGAAGTTTATTTTTGGAACAACTGTGTTTGGTGTAGTTTGTTTTAGGTGGCGTGTTTTCTGATACCCAACTTAGCAGTTATTTAAATACAACAAATCTTTTGTTTGGTAAGGCTTAGGAAAATAGTGTTTTGTCAAATTTAAAAAGTAGTTGAACATGTTATTTGTAACCAGATGTGCATTATATATGGCAATATAAAGGTAAGGGTAATCTTTAGTTTCCATCCTAGCTAGAATGCCTATTTGATGAGTTAGTGATCTGTAAATTAGGTGGATTTTCCACACTAAACTTCGCCGACAGGGATCCTATACTCTAGCTCCACATATGATTGAGAGATGATTGTTCCTAGACTACTTTCAATGCTAAAACAGAGATAGACAAGTGATGGGAGTGAAATGTACGGCATACTGAACATAAAAAGGAAGCATAGGATAAGCCAAAACATAAGATGGACATACTATATGACGTGCAGAAACCCGGTGTGGGAAAATCTCCAATGGGTGAGGAAATTTCTCTCCCCTTCCACTATGTAGTTCAACAATTGTACAAGTTACTACCAAAGATGGACTTCATAGATAGAGCTTTCACATAGATAGAGCTTTCATTACTACACTATCCAAAGCTTGCAGATAGCACTGCTTTGTATTTCTTAGACATTTCACAGTGATCCAACATAGCTAGAACAATCACTTCCAACGAGGAAACAATGAGACAACATGAACAAGGACCCAAACTTGCAAATTACAATGTGAGTCCAGCTTCAAGACTTCTCATTGACTTTTTTGATGATCTCTGCGCTTAACAAAGACTGTATCTATGCCCTTCCACCTTGGAACTCGCCAAAGACTTCAGGTAAATTGCCATCAAGAAGAGGAAGTGTTTGCAACTACTCGTCTGCTCGTGTTTTGATTGGTGGTGAAACAGTTGCTTTAAGCTTGAAATTGCTTGGGCTGTTTTGCAATTGCCGCTTGCAGATACCAGCGGTTACACAACCGCCGCTTGCAGATACCAACGGTTACGCAATTGCCACCTAAACTTACTAGCGGTTTCGTCAACTTGATGAAACCTTTAGAGTCAAAGTTGGCAAGCTGCTAACTTCATCAATACAAGAATGTCCAATCCATCCCAACACTGATTCTGCCACAACTGAACTGAATTTATTGAACAATTCATTTTACATGCAATTGCTGCCTGCAGATACTGACTATAATGTGCCATTTCTCGAACTAAGCATAGCGAAGGTCCCTAAGCCTATTTTATTTCCCGTAGGCTAGAGGGGAGGAAAGAGAAAAGGGAAATAATTTAATAATATTGGCTTAAGTTGTTCCCCAACGTCACTTAAATGTTATAACTAAAAAATGGGACATCTAAACCATATTATTAATTAGGAGGGGAGAAGGTGCATTAATTTTAGGGCTAAGTGGGGAAAGAAAAGAAAATAAAAGTAATTATTAATTATTCTTAGAGCAAAAAGGTGAATATTAAATAAAAGTTTTAATTACTTTTAGGATTTTGAGGAGAAAAGATAATTATAAAAAGGCTGGATGAGGAGAAAAGAAAGTATTACCATTCGATCAATTTTTTAGAAACCCTTGGCAAGCTTGAGCAACACTTGTTCATCTACCACCAGCAGAGGACAAAAACCCTTGCGTGGAAAAGGTTTGAGGACGAAAACCCTCATATCTAGAGGGTAATTCCACAAGGGAATCACAACTGTGCTTTTAGAAACACCAAGAATCAACTTGTAGGAGTCTATCTACAACGAATTTACTCAACAGCAAGTCGCCACACCTTTAGGACTAGATCACAGTAATTTACAAGCAGACAAAGTTAAAAAAAAAGTACATATCTATATGGCGGCTGACCATATTAGACCGTTCCTGGGCGTACAACTATAGTGCAGCAAGTTGTACCACTTCAAGAGCCATTCGTACATGTTCAGGGACATTTCCACCTAGGGTTTGGTGGGAAATTCAGTCTTTTATACATTTGGTACAAAAATCATAGACCTAGATAGGGTTTGTAAGTTTTATTTGAAAAACTCAGTCTTTACTTATCATGTTATTTAATTCTGTCAACATTGCATAAGGAATTTACTTGTACAACATGAGTGTTTACAATATTTTATCAGTGATTTGAATGAAGTTTCAGATTTGATTTGGTGTGCAATAAATAAAGTTTTTTTTCCAGAATTCAGTATTTTATTTTCAGAAGTCAGCGTTTTATCATGAAAGTGATACTACACTGGTGGTTATGCAACTGCCGTCTACAGACACCAACAATTATGAAACTGGTGCCTACACTTACTAGCAGTTTCGTCAACTTTGACGAAACCTTTAGATTCAAAGTTGGCAAGCTGATAACTTCATCAATAAAAGAATGTCCACACCATCCCAACACTGATTCTGCCATTGCAACTCAACTGAGTTTGTTGAACAATTGACTTTACATGAACGAGCTTGAAGAAGTGTCGTACATAGTGTTTTACATACATGAACTACATAATTGAGTATAGTGGAATGAATTAGAGAACATGTTCAGTAAACTAGATCCATATTTTGGATCATGCCTCCCTAATTTGAGGCTTTTAAGTCCTTCAAAACATTAGGAACTTTGCAAGCGAGGAACTTGCTTTTCCACGTCTTCTTTCGAATACCATTTGGCCTTATTGGCTAACCTTTTAACCCAACCAACCAATGTCTTGCAATCCTCCTCTTGTTGACCTTCGTCCTATAGCACAACATCCTCCTCCAATTCCAATTGACTATCAAGAGCGAGGTCTTCAATTGAAGGTAACAACAAGCCTTCATCTTTATTGTCTAACATAGTAGTCGCAAAGAGACGTAAGTTTTCAACACTGACAATGGAATAAATCTTTATATAAGGAGCCAAATCAAGTCTAAATGCTTTCTTGCCCATTAGTGCCAGAATTTCAGATAGACCATACTTAGTCTTAAGCTTCTTAGTATTTCCTTAGAGCCTCTCATGACTCAAGTACACCCATACCTTGTCTCCAACAAGGAAGCTATGCTCAGTCTTGTGCCATTCATGCCTTGCTTTGTACTTGGCTTGTGACTACTTCAACTTCTCTTGCACTAAGAAGAGTTATGGTACCCATGGGTAAATGCAAACGAGGTTTAGATAACATATCAACTAGTTTGTTAATCACACCTTTCTTATATTTAATAATCAAATGAAATTGTTACAAAAGCTCCATCCATCTATAGTGTCTAGCTTGCTGAAGTTTGTTTTGCGCTTGCAAATATTGGAGAGGTTGGTGATCCGTGTGGATAATATTTTCCTTACCCATAAGATAGCCTTTTCATTTATTGATTGATTGATTGAACAAGGGCATATAGTCCTTTATCGTATGTACAATAATTCATAATTTGTAATGTTCCCTCTTTCCTAAGAGATATCACAGAGTTTTGGGTTAGCCTATTCCAACATTTCCGTAGGCTAACAATGGAGTTAAGGGAATGATTTGCTAGGCAATTATGATTTGTACCATGAAGGAGTTTTATTTTTGACAAGGTGACTTAATGACTTTTTACAAAGTTATTTTATAAAGTTACTTTATGAGAAAAATATAAAAAATTATAAAAGTGACTTTATGTTATAATTTTATGTTGGGAAAAATGTAAAAATTAGAAAATAAAAATAAATTAATTTTCCCCAAAATGGGATGCCACCCTTGGAGGTTTTAGAGTTTTCTAAAAATTATAATTAATTGGTTTTTGTAGTCCAAACTTGTTATGGAGGTTTATAAAAGGTCACTACCACATCAAAGGTTCATTATGTGATTTTATGCTGATATTTCTACATTGTTAAGTTGGTTCATACTTGCTTAGCTTATTCTAAGGACGAAAACCCTTGGAATCATGGATTAGACGAAAACCCAATACCACTTTGGTTGAGAGGGATCCATACGAGGTTTTTATTTGTGCTTAATCGTAGTTTGCAGCCAAGGAGGAAGAGTTTACTTGCAGATTTGAATTATTCTTTCATGGCAACCTAAGGTTTCATACCCATTTTCTGAGATTTGAGGATTTGGAGCAACATTTGATTTTTCTTGATTTTTCTCAAGGTGGACGACTTACTTTGAGGATATTGGGTATCCAAATCAAGTGGTATTATAATTTTTGGAGTTGTCATTAATTAGATATGTAAAATTTGCCATCTTGGACGTCTAGGGTTTGGCAGGGAAGTTGTAGATTGGATCAGGGTCTTGAGGATCATTTTCAGTTTATTTATGATAAGGGTTTGAGGAATATTTTGGCATTATTTTTCTACATTTTCAGTACATTGGTTTGTGCCTCCAATTTTCAAGCCAATCGATCCATATTGGAGGTTATTGTGACATCTTGAAGGCTGAAAATTTATATCAGTTGTTGCAGATCTGATATCTTTCATATTTCAGTTGTAATCATCATTACATGTACATTTTTCAAGTTGTAATAACACCTATGCATTCGGGTGTGTAGTGTTGATAGTTATATTGCATTATGTGTTGAAAATCAGTCAATATACTTTCGCTGTTGTAAGAAATCAGTACTAGTTTAAGTCTGATTTAATTTCAGTTCAAGAAAGAATAAGGTTCAGATTGTGTTCATTATTGGTTTATGCTTTATAGTGTTGTTTGGCATCATATTTGTTCATTGGTTTATCATAAATGCAACATCAAAACATATTTATATTCATAAATCAGAATTCAGTCCCATTGCATGTGATATGTTTAACGAAATGCCAAACAACTAAAGATGGAAAATCAGGGCAGATTAGAGAAGGGTTCTTTCATAATTACACCATGAAATAACTTTGAATGGCAGCATAAATGCTTATTTATTTGTAGTAGGATTTCCTCCATGGCATAGTTACTAGCATTCATTTCCATTTCAAACGGCAGCTACAAGTTAGGCAAAATTAATAGCAGAGCATGGCTAATCTTGTTTTTGAACATATCAAATGTATCTTGTTGCTTCTTACCCGAAATAAAAATCTCACCACTTTCTCTAATGGCACGCAAAAGTGTGGCTATGGAAGAGAAATCCTTGATGAAGTTTCTCAAATATTGAATTGCACTAACAAAACTCCTTGTTTCGGTCACATTAGAAGGCTTTGATCACTTCATGATGGCTTCTTATCTTTTTAAGATCAATCCTTAATTCCCCATCTCCAACCACATGCCTTGATTTTACAAGTGATTGTTGAGCAAATTCACATTTCTTCTTGAACAATATTAACTTGTTCTCCTTCAAAACTTGCAACACATGTTTTAGATGATCAACATGTTCATCAAAAATTCTATTGAAAACAAGAGTATCATCCAAATACACAATGAAAAAAGGAATCAATAAATGACCTCATTACCTCATTCATCAACTGCATGAAGGTACCCTGTGCATTGGATAGCCCGAAAGGTAGAACCAACTGTTCATACAACCCTTGCCTTGTTTTGAATATTGTCTTCTAATTGCCTCTTCTTTTATTCTTACTTGGTGACCCTGAATTTCTAATCAAGCGTAGGAAAATACTTGGCATGCTGAGGTTGATCTAGAAGATTATCAATCTGTGGAAGAGGGTACCTATTTTTGAGGGTTTTTATGTTAATTGCTCTATAATCAACACATTCTCTATGAACTATCTTTCTTAGGTACTAAAATTATAAGAGAACTACATGGAGAATTACTATGATGGATTGCACCTTGATTAATTAAAGATTGTAACTGCTATTTTACCTCATTGTCATCCATCAAGAACTACGTATACAACTTGAGATTTGGAAGTGGATTGTTTGGTAGCAACTAAATTTTAGGCTCAGTAGGCCTCACCAGTGGCAACTCATGGGCTCATGAAACTGCACCAACTTCCCATACGCTTCTGCTCTTTGTTAGTAAACATCATACAAGAAGTTTTATGTGCAACCACTTCTTTATCTTGAATATCTATTAAAAGAAGTAAAGAAAGCTTCCCACTTGCATTAATAAGACTTTTAGCTTGAAAGAAACTTACCAAAGAGAATTTAGAATCATCTTTGTTGGCTCAAATGATGTAGCTCTTGCCATCCTTTACCAATTGGTATTGATTGGATCTTGTCATGAAGTTAGCATCTCAAATATACAAATAAGGGCTGCCAAACACTACACCACACACATCAAGAGACACAACATCCACTATAAATTCATTCATGAAATGTGCATTAATGTCAAACTTAATTTTACATTGCTTGGTCACCTTGATGTCTTCATCTTTCTTCACCCAACTAAAAACATATGGGCTTGGATGATTTTAAATCTCTATCTCCAATTTGTCTACGAACTCTTTGCTTATCAAATTTGCTTGTGAACAAGTATCAAAAAGAGCATCCATTGTAAATATGGGAAAGCTTAGAAAGTTCACTCTCTTGAGCACTACTATGAAGGGCAATCCGAAGACCACACACACACACACACACATATATATATATATATTAGAAAATTGTTGGAAGTTACATCCATTCAAGAACAAAAAGGAGGTGGAGGTCATGCCCTCTCTCAAAGGTGAAGACATTGGTTGAAATTTGATGTGTATGAGACTTCGAGTTGTACCTCCGTCAATAGAGAAGTATATTTGGGCAGTTGGGCCTCGACCATATATATAATAATACTTCTCATATATGGTCGAGGCCCAACTGCCCAAATATACTTCTCTATTGACAGAGGTACAACTCGAAGTCTCATACACATCAAATTTCAACCAATGTCTTCACCTTTGAGAGAGGGCATGACCTCCGCCTCCTTTTTGTTCTTGAATGGATGTAACTTCCAACAATTTTCCTTGGAATGACTATCAACATCACAAGGCCCACAATGCCTTTTAGTATCTTTATTAGAAACAGAAATAGCATTACGCTTACTTATTCCTTTACCCTTATGCTTCAAACCACCTTGTTGCTTTGGAGTGCTTTGAGAGGTAGCTGAAGCCTTCTTCTTGTCCATCTCTAAGTAATGAGCTTCAGAACAAACCTCATCTACATTTGTAGGCTTGGCCGATAGGACATGTCTCCTCAAATGGCTATGGAGTCCACCTACTTCATCAAGATGTCACAATTTGTTATATCTTTGCCCATTTAGATAGCCTTCTTGAGGAACTCACTTGTACACTCCTGCACGCTCTGGGTTTGGTTTGCCTAAGATTTTGCCAATACATGGATGTCTCTTCCTCATAAGAAATAGGATAAAACTAATTCTTGATTTACATCGTAAAATCATCCTACTTAGTAATAGGAGGAAACTTCTTTACAACTAAGGTATGAACATAACGTTCAAACCAATTTAAAACATGATCGATTAATTCTAACCATCTAAAAAAATATATTGGTTCTCATTAATCTGATGCAAATTAAATATACCTTTAGTTGGGCTAGTCAATGCTCTAGCCGCTCTGCATTCAAATCTCCATCATATGGCTGAATCTCCATCTTTGCCTTAGCCTTGAATGGAGGTGGAGCTCGGTTGGCATGGGGCTGTTCTTCCATCTTCTCATGCTCATGGGTGTCCTTATTTGCTTTCCATGTCTCTATAGAAACACTAACCATCTCCATGAGAATCCCCATAATGGACTCCAACCAATCAAGCTTGCTCATAGAAAGAGAGATTGTAGCTACTCCTCCTTTAAGCTTGTGAAATCGCTCTTCTACTGTATGAGCATCTTCATCAGAATGAATCATACTGTTGATCTCTCACTTCCACTTGTGAAAATGTTTTCTTCAAAGGGAAGTAGGATATCTTGACCACTAGCACTATTTACTCTAGTGAGGGGCATATACCGCAATGTTGTTACAAACACACAAAACCACATAAAATGACTACAATTGATAGTAACAATAGCTGTGATACCACTTTGATTTGTAAACTAGGTGGATATTCCACGCTAAACCAACACGAATCCTATACCCGTAGCTCCGCATATGATTGATCGATGATTGTTCTAGACCGCTTTCAATGCTAAAATGAATATAAACAAGTTTTGGAAATAAAATGTACAATATACTGAACATAAAAAAGAAGTATAAGATAAGCTAAAGCATAAGAACACACTATATGACCTAGAGAAACCTGGTGTGGGAAAAACTCTAGTGGGTAAGGAAATTGCTATCCCCTTCCACTATAATTCAACAATTGTACAATTTACTACTAAACATGGCCTTCATGGAAAGAGATTTCATTACTACACCATCCAAAGCTTGCACACAGGGCTGCTTTATACATCTTAGACACGTCACAGTGATCCAACACAACTGGAACAACCACTCACAACTAGGAAACACTGAGACAATATGAGCAAGGACCCAAACTTGGTCATCTTTGATGAAACCCTTAGATTGAAATGCTGCAAGTGCTGACTTCATCAATGCAAGAATGCCCGGACCATCCCAACATTGATTCCACCATTGTGACATAATTGAACTGTTCACTTTACATGGACGAGCTTGAAGTAGTGTCTTACATAGTGTTTTACATATATGAATTATATAATTGAGTATAGTGGAATGAATCAGACAACATGTCTAGTAAACTAGATCCATATTTTGGACCAGTTGGATCACCTTGAAGGAGCAAGGGAACCTTACATCTGTCCCCTTAGTTTTTTATTTTATGACAAATCCCGGAGTTAACTGAGCCTTGCCAATCTGCCTATCCCCTTAGAGGTTTCCTAACCCACAAAGGTGAAAACCATGGAAATTTAATTGTCTAAGCCAGCTTTGAACTGGGAAGCTCTAGTAAGGGATACTAACCTAATCAGGCCAAAATATTGAGTTCCATCCATGCTGCAGTGTTGATATTGAGCTTGATATTGCCACTGTTTGTTTTCTGATGCATACTGCTGTGATCCGAATATTTTATAGTGCAATCAGCTGTGAGCAAAATAAGTTTTGTGCAAAGTTTGCATTTTTGAATCCCCAAGAGTTGCTGCCCAAGCTTGTAAATTGGACAAATTTCCATATATTTGATAGCTGAAGGTGAATCCGATTATTATTATTATCTGGAAACTTAATCCATCCCCAAAGTTTGTTGCGTTGGCTATAAACTTCCCACATCAACTATTTTAAGAAGCACCTAGAAAAGCATGCAAAGGATGTTTACCATCAAATGTCTAAGGCCTAGGATCATGTGAATGCATACTTTGAGGTCATTAATGGCACAACTAATCTTGCATTTATACACGCACGTTAAGAATTAGTTTTGGTGTTATTGAAAGATTTTGAAAAAAAACAAAAAAATTATAAATTACACTATGCACAATTAAATTTTACGATTTAAATTCAAAATAATAATATATTGTATCTAGAGTGATCTCACTAGTGTACTACAAACCATAAGCAATCTAGAGTAACTAGAGTGATCTGCAATTTGTTGAGCATAAGCAATGTGTATGTCATGTTGCACGTGCCAAGCCTATCTTGCAAGGGAGTAACTGTGCTTTAGCTAAATTTCATTGAATTCCAGTCAGTTTTACATGAATAGTTAAGTGACACTCAGTGACGGTATGAGAAAGTTAGACCAAGTGAAAACATATTCACCCCAAAAATAGTTTTGACAACCATTGGGAGAACTTTAAGGTTAGCTTGGAGGTGATTTTTGAGGGAGAACCTTATCAGTATGCTAGTCATGGTTACAGAACAAAACCATACATTAATATTCATGTCCATTCTTACACGGAAGTTGAAGATAGCTCTAGAAAGCCTTCATAAATGGTAAAGATAAATAACTATCCAATTGGAGGACTCTTTGAAATTGACACCTTCAATTTTTGCATCACAGAAATTTGGTTCGATTCTATCTTTAATTATAATGGGGGAGTACGCCAAGGTCAATAGTTTCTTTTTCAAATGAATGAAACTAGGTATCTTGTTTGTTGCAAAAGTCACTACCTCATGGAAGAGCGCAAGTGAACAATAGGAATGAGGAATGCTTTTGCTAAGAATGCTGATGTCTAATATTTATCCAACTTGTAAGGATTTTCATGATAATGTGTCTTATATGATTCTTAAGCTTTGTTTACAATTTCTTGAGACTTTTCAAGCTGATATAATGATTCATTAAGGTTTGGTGTGCAGATATGCTAAGAAATTAAGAATTGTTATTTTTGGCAATCCTTCCTCTTTTTGGTTATTTTGAGCTCATAAATGTGCTAAGAATTTTTATTTTGCAATAGTCCTGTTATTACACAATATAGATATGAAATCTGGCCAATAATGTTGCTGTTTTACCATACAAGTAGAAATTAGATTTTCTAAAATATAAAATAAATATTATGAATGCAGTTTTGTTTTATTTTAAATGTAAGAATCTTTTAGAACAAAAGAATTTCATGGTGTCTCGCTTGAATCTTTCATGGTTAGATCTGCGTAAGGCTTAAAAACACAAAAAATACGATCAAAGTACTGACTTGCCCTAAAGGATCTACTCACACACATAGATGACAAAAGTCAGGTCTATCATGACAGATAAGAAGGATAGTATTCATGTGGAACCAAATCCCATCATAGGGATGTGTGGCTGTTGTAAACAACTTGAATTCACAAACATCATATAGATAACAACCACAGGCTAGAGATGACCTCCAAGGCATAGCACCCAAAACCTCTGGCAATGAATGTACTGTAGAGAGGGAGGATGCTAACACATCAATGCAGGGACTTGTACCAGAATGGTTAAGCTTTTGTTGTGGTCATGCATCATAAACTACCTTTTTCTAAAATTGTTATTCACGTGGGATTATGCACAACACAAATTTTAGAGGTAGTATTAATGTGGAAAGAAATCCTATTGTAGGGAGATGACAATATAGTGAACAATTTGCAAATTATGGACATCATATAGATAACGAGTGCAAACTAGAGAGGATACATACGGCATGATACAAAAACTGCTGGCGATGTTAGTATTGGTTACAGCGGGGTCCCATGCTGGGCGCTACCACTTCCATTAAGCAGGAAAATGGGTCCCGTCTAATTGTTTTCCCTGAATTTTAACTGCTTAATATTCAACCTCCTGAAAATCTCTAAGCAGCTACTTCTATGGGAGAGGTTTTCCAGCCCAGCCAAGCAGTGGGGGGCACAGATTTTATTCAACCTGCTGCTAAAATTTTGCTGTGTCTTCTGCCATTTGACATAGGTGCATGAGCTTGCCTCCAAAATTTCCTTCTATTTTTTTATTTCCAGTTTCTTCTGAACATACCAGCCGTTCCTGTAGCAAAGATAAATAAAATCACATGGAAACGTAAATTGAAAAAAAACCCTATAATTTCTGAGCGGTGCCTGCTTAAAAACAGTTAGCTGCCTCCCAGCATGGGAGCAGGCTGTTAGAGGGAGGATGCTAACACATAAAACCTGGGACGTGCATCCCAAAGCCTGCTTTTGTATTGGCATTGTTTTTGGTGAGGATAATGACTCTCAGACCATCTTTCTAACGTTTGTTGTACATGTGGGATGTTCAGAACACATAGACATTCAAAAGCTACTCCACTGCCATTAGGAGGAAATTCTAGAATTAAAATTCTGTCTCCTACTGAAAGCAAGTATAATATTCTAATGCAGGGATTCCACCTTCATCACCATTGCTTTGCTTCTTCTCATCCACATGAGAAGAGATAGCCTCGATTTTGCAGGCCGTATCAAGTAAGTTCTTAATATGGCCTCCCCAAATGCGTCAGCTACATGGTAATGTTTTTATCTTGGTTCTATGATTTCGTACAAATAGTATTTTGACAATAAGTATATATTGGATCATTATGTGATCTTTTAATTGTGACTAACATCATTTCTCTCTTTCATAAATAAACAATACCCCTTCCATCCTAATAACTAACACCTTTGGTGGATGGTATAGAGTATGGTGTAATATCTGTAATACATGTCGAGGTCCAACTGAAATGAATTGTGGCTGCATTGTTTGCAATGATTGCAACCTATTTTCAAAGTGGTGTTTTGCCTTTGGTCACCACCAAAAGGTGCATGTAATTTTGGCCACAAGCAGAGCACTTGGATGGATCCATGCCTAGTTTGACAACGATGGGCTTCACATAAGTGCATATTTGTTAAGGATCAAATGAATTAAAATTTAATTTCTGGTTGTAGATTACAAATTCCTAAGAATTTATATTCCAAATTGCAACTATATGGTTGGTTTTCCATAGTTTCTTGAGCCTTTCCATCACTGCTTCCCTTTGCTTCTAACCATTTCTGAAAATTTGAAGGACACGAGGCTAATAAAAAGCCTTTGAAACACTCTTAATCTAAATCTTCAGCTGACCTTTTGGGGGATTTTGTGATGTCCCCGGTGGGGCCCCTATCGGAAGAGTGACGTAGGTCCGTCCGAGCGGTTGGTGACCACGCGTTCCAGGGGATTGTACCTCGACGGTTGCCAGTGACTGGCCATATGGATTCGGAAGAGGACCCAAATCATCCCGGGACTTTTGGTGTGACGGCGAGTCCATATGGCCAGTCACTGGTGACTGTCGAGGTACAATCCCCTGGAACACGTGGTCAACAACCGCTCGGACGGTCCTACGTCACTCTTCCGATAGGGGCCCCACCGGGGACATCACATATGGACTGGCCGTCACACCAAAAGTCCCGGGATGATTTGGGTCCTCTTCCAAACCCATATGGCTAGTCATTGGCAACCGTCGAGGTACAATCCCCTGTAACACGTGGTCACCAACCGCTCAGACGGACCTACGTCACTCTTCCGATAGGGGCCCCACCGGGGACATCACAGATTTCAGACAAGTTTAATTGAGAATGTGGGATGGATGAATTCCTTAATTACATGCCTGCCTTTAGTAAAATAAATGTAAGTTTGGTATGTGCTGAATTAAGATGCTCTTTGTTTGTGGAATGATAGGGTATTTGTTGGTTTTGATGCCCTTCATGATATGTCTTATGGCCCTTAACAATTTGCAGCGAATTGTGGCTGCATTGTTTGCAATGATTGCAACCTATATTCAAAGTGTTGTTTTGCCTTTGGTAACCACCAGAAGGTGTATGTTATTTTGATCACAAGCAAGGCACTTATATGGACCCATACCTAGCTTGAAAAAGATGGTCTTCACATCAAATGCATATTTATTAAGGATCAAACAAATGAAAAGTTTATTGTTAGGTGGCAGGTTACAAGTTCCTAGGAATTTTTATTCCAAACTGCAACTTTATAGTTGGTTTTCCATAGTTTCTTGAGCCTTTCCATCACTGCCTCCTCCTTCCAACAATTTCAGAGAATTTGAAGGACACGAGGGTAATAAACAAACCTTTGAAACATTTAATCTAAATCTTCCACTGACCTTCTGGGCGATTTCAGACAAGTTTAAATGAGAATGTGGGATGGATGAATTCCATAGTTACGTGCCATGCCTGCCTTTAGTAAAATAAATGTAGCTTTGATATGTGCTGAATTGTTTGTGGAATGATAGGGTATTTTGTTGGTTTTAATGCCCTTCATGAAATATCTTATGGCCCTCAACAATTTGCAATTTTGAGCTAGGACTTGAGGAACTTAAAGCAAATGATTTTTAAAATGGATTTCTTTCTTTGTTAATTTGATTAAGACAGAAACTGTAGTTTACACAAGTCAACGATGAAATTATGCCACTTAATAAATATCAAAAGTGGGTTGACGACTGAAGAGCCAACAAGAGTGGTAGCTTAACATCTTTAACTTCTATTTATACTTATTTAGATTTTTGAATATTAATGTAGTTTTGTGCTGCTTTCAAATTGTTACTTCTCAAAAGATGCCATGAATTTGCAATTAGTTACTGTAAAGTAGATTGCCAGGAACAGCAAAGAGTTGATATGTTATGGTCTCTTGATATTTAAACAATTGCTTGTTTTTGTGGTAGCAACCGATGGCGTAATGCTGTAGTGTCCTTTCTTTTGTGTCTATTTACATGTATTGTTGGATTCATGTATTTAGATCACACAAGGTCACTTGAGTACAGGGATTGACTAATAAGATATTAAGAACGATGATGTCTGCAGCATACATCAACAAATTCCAAGCTTTCACCCCTGCCACCTGAGCCGGCAGACTTTGCCTATGATCGTGATGTGACTGTAGACATTCCACTTGGGACAACAAAAGTATACCGGTTTATGCAAATTGTGTCTCTAAACTCTACACATTGAATAATGAACTCTCTCTGCCCCCCTCTGCCCCCTCTCTCTCCCCCAGTTTTTTGAGACATTTAAAATGGTTTATATGCAGGACCCCAAGAAAAGGGAAAAGGATTTGGAAGTATGGGAGGCAGAGCTGAAAAGAAAGGAGCAGGTATGTGAATCAACTTGGAAAAGAGAGAATATTTTACATCTTACTCATATTCTCTTGAGATTACAAAGGGCACTATGCTGTAATATATGTATTACTAATATTAATATTATTTTTTTGCTAGATAACTTCTATTCTTTTTCATTTGCGTTTAGTGTGATTTCAGTGTATTTTGATAATCTATGGCTAGGCAAGTCACGTGTCCAAATGTTTTCCTGCTTTTGATTTTAAAATTATCATTTTGGTTGTGTTATGTATACATTCTTTTATGATGTCAGATGAATTTAGTAACTTGTGCAGCTATTTTTATTGTCCTGTAAAGCAATGTTCTTAAGTAGTACGTTTAAGGCATAGCTAATTTTTATTTAATTAGTGTAGGAACTCAAGCGGAGGGAAGAAGCTGTGGCTCGTAGTAAGTGGTCCTTTAATGTTTTGTTACTGAAGTGAATATATATATATATATATATATATTTGTTTCTATTGGTCAGAAATAGTTTCTTACAATGTTAATGTGTTCTTTGCTTGTAGGTGGCGTTGTGATCCAGGAGAAAAACTGGCCTTCCTTTTTCCCAATTATTCATAATGATATTGCAAGAGAAATACCTCCACATGCGCAACGGTTGATGTATGCTGCCTTTGCGAGCTGGTTAGGTATGGGTTTTTTCCAAGGTTACCTTTGGGCATGCAAGGTATAATGATTTGTTGATTTATTAAATAACAATATATGGAATATGTGCTAGGAATTTGTTGGCCCCTTTTCCTTTTCCCTTTTCATGTGTCATTATGCAAAAATGTGTAACTACATTGATAGACAAGGAGGACGAAGAGCAAGTGCAATAGTGTGAGATGTCAATAAAAATGACAGACCTTAAATTTGACGTCCATTTGACCATCATAGGGCAGCTTCAACCTTAAATGTGATGTCCATTGTTGGATATTTACATTTTGCTATTTACTACATCATAGTAAGTAGTATATAGTTAAATAATTAATTAGTTATCGAAGTTGTTAATTAGTTAGTAATCTTGTTAATAGGGTTGTTCCCTTGTAGCTTGTTGTAACAATCTTTTGTTATTTGTGCTTGTTTATAGGGTTGTTCACCCGTAGCTTGTTGTAACAAGCTTTTGTTATTTATAACCATATTTGTTCCAAATAACACTATATATAGTAATCCTTTCAAGCATTCATTGATTAAATAATACATCCAATTTGGTATCAAAGTGGGTAGACCAAGGAGATTAGGCCAGGAAGAGATTTGGAGGAGGGGGAGGGGGGAAGAGGAGCACCATTGCTCCCTCTATGTAAGCGTTAAAGTGGCATGTATAATTTTTGCCAATCATAAAGAGGTATTTGCCAAAGAGGAGACTATTAATAATCTACATTATCGGATACTGTAGTTAAGGGTCCTGGATACGGTATGAAATACCAGTACGGTATGATCCGCAGGGGATACGGGTAGGGCAGGATGTGCCCTACCCATATCCCCTACGAATATGTCGAAAAAATAAACATTTTTAATTTTTTTTCTGTTTTAAATAAAGTCAAACGTGGACGTATCCGGCCGTATCCGTAGGGGGTAGGACGTGCCTTGCTCGTATTCCTTGCGGATACGCCAAAAAAATAAACATTTTTAATTTTTTTCCATTTTAAATAAAGTCAAAGGTGGATGTATTTGGTCGTATCCACAGGGGGCAGGACGTGCACTCCCTGTGTCCCCTATGGATACACAAAAAAATAAACATTTTTAATTTTTTTATGTTTTAAATAAAGTCAAGCGTGGACTTTTGACAGGGTAGAGGAGACACAACGGGGACCCTAAAAGTGTTCATAAAAACCCGTAACCCTAAAAGCGTTCATAAAAAACATTAAAAACGTATCCATTCGCGTCACATTCTACAAATGTCTTTGCAAATAATGCCGCCGCGTTTTACAAACGTCTGCAAACAGTGTTGTTGCGTCTCAAGCCTATTCCCATCTGCCGTCTGTTGCCTATCGTCGACCTTTGCGTCTACTATCTGCCTCGATCCTCTGCCTCGCCGTCGACCTCTGCCTCGCCGTCGACCTCTGCCTCGTGCCTCGCTATCTACGTCTCCCTGGTATGTGGTTTTCACATTTTCAACGTTTTTTTTCCCTTAAATTGTTTTAAATTTTAATAAATAGTCTATAGTTTATTATTTTATAGTTTATAAATTATATAAATGTTATTTTATGTTCGTGTTTACAAATTAACAAATTAACCGTAATAATAATTAATAGTTTTAAAATTAAATTTTAAATTATTAATTTGTTTAAACTATAAACTTTATATTTATATTTATTATTTTGAAATTTAAGTTGTTAGTATTTAAATATTTTAGTTTAGTTATATTTATTAATTTATATATTTTATTTTCCAATATTTATTATTTATTTTTAATTTATTTACATATACAAATTTAAATTTATAGATTTTATAAATTTAAATAGTTGCTAGTTATATTATAATATTAATGTTAGAGGTTATTTTTTTAATTTTTAAGTAGTGTAGGGTTGTTTTTTAAAATTTAGTTATTTTTTTTTATAATATTTTTTATTTAAAAATTTTAATCATAGTTTTTACAAAAATTAATTGTTATTTCAATTTGTATTTAAATTTATTTATCTTTCGTTATTTTTTTAATCATTTTTTAATAGATGTTTTAATAGTAATATTATTATTTTTTACCATGGTTATAGGGATTTACCAAGGCCCAAAATGTCTCGCATTGCAAGTGCTAGTTCAGTTGGCCAAGGTATAGCCTTCAAAGTCGATCCATGAGTGCCCCTTTGGAAGTATGTGACGATGTTAGAACAAATACCAGGTGGAGGGTGTTTTCTTTGGGTTTGCTCTGAGTGTCAATGTAAATTCAAGAGTTCGTAGAGTCGAGTGAAAGCGCATTTGTGTGCGATTCCTGGCACTGGAGTCAAAGCTTGTGGTGGGCCAAGCATAAATGGAAACCCAGGAAAGGGCTTGCCACATGGAAAGATTCTTGCATGCATCAAAGAGCAAGAAGAAGTAGATGCAAATGTTGGGCAACGATTGAAACATCCTTTGAGAAAGAAAGGATCTACATTTACTGAGTCCCATGTTGATCCATCTCGTGCTAATGTAGTGATCCCTTCACACCCATTTATTTCTACACCCGTTATGACCACAAAGGAAGAGGATTCACTTCTTAGTTGCAAGAGAACAAAAGATTCAAGTCCGTTGGAAAGGGCATTCTAGAGTCAATCCAAGGACATAGTAGAGCAGAGCATTGTGTGTTATGTTTACGCATGTGGGCTGCCATTTAATGTTAGATCACCATATTGGAAAGATATGGTGAGATCTATCAATGATGCCTCTGAAGGGTTCACTGGCCTAGGGTATGAAAAGGTGCGCACCTTGATGACAAAAGAAAGAAACCATGTTGAAGATGCATTGAAGCCCATTAGGGATTCATGGATCGAAACAGGGGTGTCCATTTATGATGGATGGAAAGATACAACAAATAGGCCATTGATTAATGTGGTTGTAGTGTGCCCTAAAGGGGCAATGTTTTTGAGAGCCATTGATTGTGAGGGATAGGTGAAGTTTGCACGATACATTGCCGACATCCTGAGAGAGTCGATTGAGGCGGTGGGGCCTCAAAACGATGTCCAAGTTGTAACAAACAACGTGAAAAATTGCAAAGTTGTAGGCATGTTGGTTGAGGCAAGGTATGGGCACATATGTTGGACACCTTGTGTTGTTCATTCTTTCAACTTTATGTTGCAAAAATTGGTAACCAAAATTGATTGGATCAAACAAGTCTATGAGGAGGCGAGCGAGATCCAAATGTTCATAAGCAACCATCACTTGTCCCAAGGCATCTTCAGAGCCTTCTCAAAGTTGCAATTGTTGAAAGTACCTTTTTTTAAAAATCATTAATGAATCATGTATTTTTTCAGTTTAATTTTGAAAGTTTGTAATTTGTAAGATTTGTATTTTTGAACATTGTTTTTTTAATTTTATTTGTTTAATTTCGTATTAGGTTGCTGAGACTCGGTTTGCGTCACACACACTTGTTTTGAGACGACTTGCCAAGGTGCATGAGGCATTGAGCAGCATGGTTATCAACCATCTTTGGAGTGTATGGAAGTAGGCAAACAATGAGAGGGCCACAAAGGTGAAAGGATGGATTTTTGATTATGTGTGGTGGGAACGTGTGGAGTATTTACTCAGTTTTACTGAACCCATCGTAAGTATGTTGAAGTTTGTGGATATGGATCATCCATGTTTGGGTGAAATTTATGATGGAATCAACTCAATGATTGAGCAGATCGAGTCCATCATAAATGCCAAAAAGCAAGATCTTACAGTGAGGTTCTTCAAAGAAGTGCAGTCGCATCTCATTGAAAGGTGGAACAAAATGACCACCCCATTGCATCTTCTTGTTTTTGCTTTGACTCCCAAATACTACAGTGCAGAGATTCTTGCTTTGCCTAGGAGGGTCGCACCATATAGGGATGTTGAAGTTAGTGAGGGATATAAGGTGACATTCTCTAGACTCTTCCCCGATCTAGAAATAGAAGACAGTTACGGGAGAGTTTGGGCATTTCATAACCTCCACGGGTCACTCCCTTGGCACTCTTCGTGACAAGTACAAGGACGCTCATATGTGGTGGTACTTCCATGGGCAAACATCCATCCACCTCCAACCACTTGCAATAAAAACTCTATCACAAGTAAGATTTTATTTTTTTTAACTAACTACCCTTCTTTTCAATGTTTAGTTTTAAAGTTTTACTTTTATAAAATTTAGTTGACTTTGCAGCTTGCCTCAATAGGTTGCAAGTTCTTCCTCAGTGGAGCGGAACTGGGGTACCTACACCTTTATCTAATCGGTTAAGCGCAACAAGTTGGCAGCAAAAAATGCAGAAGATTTAGTCTATATGCATTCCAACTTGCGTCTTCTCTCACACAAACAAACTGATTATTTGGTTTCCTCTATGCATATTATGTGGTAAATATTTCTTATATGGCTATATTTTTTATATTTTTAATTTTTTATATATATTTTTGTACGGCTGTATCCAAAAATATCCAGGGCCGAAAAAAAATCCTTGTATCCACGTATCCAATTCTCGTACCCGTATCAGTATCGACTACTTAGGTAATAATCTATCTATCTATATATATAATAAAAAAACTTGAAGCTTGGACAAAAGCACAACCCAACGCTTCCAACAATTAAAAGGAACACACTTGTAGTTTTCCTTATAGTTTCATCTCATGATAATTTAGGTCAAATTTCAAAATTTTAAATTTATTTATAAAGGTTTATTAAAAATTAATTTATTTTTTAAAACTTTATAATTAAATTTTAATTATTGTCCTACACTATCTTGAGACAAATTAATTTTGTATCTCGAAAGTTGTTAGTACCCAGAAGCCAAATATTTTCGTGGAGGTTTGTAATGATATTGTAAAACATCCCTCAAGAACATTTTGCTACAACAAATATAGTTTGGCATATTTAATTGTTTTTCCAAATTTGTGCTTAAAATCTAATTAATTCGATATCTAGAGCTTTGGTTGGATTTTTTGCCGAAATTTTGCTAGCACACCTAAAATATTTGGTGAATAAAATCCTTTAAAGGATTATAGCACAACTCCTTTAGTGCTTCCAAATTAATTGTTTTTCATAACTAGGTGATTTAGGTCTCTGTGGGAATCCCTGATTCAAGTTAACTGCATAGCATTTAAAAAGAAAATACCCAGAAGCTAAAAGTTGGCTTGGAGGTTTGAAATAGGGCATTAAATACAAGTGTGAAGAAATATCAAATTGAAAAGTAATATTGTGAAGAAATTTCGTCTTTTCATTGTAATACATAATGGCTGTAAATGGCCCAAAGTTCTTTTTAATTGATTCGTAGCTACTTCGCGGCGACAACTATGTTGCTTGGAAGACAAATGTGAAGACTCACCTAGAATTTGAAGACACTTTGCTGGTGGTTGATGGCACCTAAACTTGACATGCTTCTGATACTAACCAGTAGCGAAAGTTTGATAAGGCGAACTAGAAAGGCAAAGTTAATCATCATGTTCAAGGTATTAGATGAGCTTTAGCTTCATATCTGGGATGCAACATTAGCCAAAGATGCATGGGACAAACTCAATACTATGTACGAGGTTAAGAATCAAAACACAATTCTCCATCTTCAAAGCTAGCTTCATTGTCTCTAATTGAAGATATATGAGAAAGTCGAAATGTTTCACCATTGTGTTGTAGCACTGCAGGCCTCACTACAAGAATTGAGCGATAAAGTGTTAGACGAATCCCTTGTACCAATAGTTTTAACAATGCTGCCTCCCCACTTAAAGATTTTTTTGACCTCATTAAACATCTCATATCATAATCCAACTTTTGAGAAGTTGGTTTATATGCTACAATGGGAAATGCCCATGCACAGAGAAGACGACACTGAAGAAGATCATGCACTAGCAATACATCAAAAGGGAAAGAGGATCATGAGGTCTTCAAGTCAATCTCTTTAGCAGACAAGTCAGTAAAACCAACATGGGGACAACTTTTGTTCCCAAATGATATGTGTCATCTTTGGGAATATAGGCCATGAGTTGAAAGATTGCTAGTATAATGCGTTCACACATGCCTTGTCCAACAACAAGAAGTTAACACCATAACAATCGCCACAAAGACTGAAGAAGTAGCTCCAATACACATGCAATTGGAGGAAGCAACCTTCCCCACAATAGTAGCATGTGAACATTGCGGAAGACAAATCTTTCAGATGAGGATTATGTCTTTGCTACACAAAATAATGAAGATATTATTCATCCAAATGCAGTTTGGTATGTGGATTCATGTACATGACCATACGGAAGGATTGTTTCACCACTTATAACCATTCATCATATCGTGGTAATGTATCTCTAGGAGATGATTCATCATACAATGTCCAAGGTACAGGGGATATTTATTTATCTCTTGGTAAGCATGCATGTAAAATAATTGAAGGCCTGTATATTTCAGTACAAATAAAAAAATTGTTGTTTGTAAGTCAATTGCTTGATCACAACCTTAAGAGATCAACAAAATAACAAAATGTTGTCTCATTTGAGACAAGTCAAGAAACCTGAAAATTGTTGCAAGATCTTTTGGTGTATAGGCAAAATGTTCTAGCTTGATGTTGTCCGCAAAGACAATCAAGCTTTAGTTGTAAAAGATATAGACTCAACAAATCTGTGGCATAGGAGATATGGAGACCTTAGTATCGGGTATTGGCTTGTACTCAACAAACATAACATGGTGAGGTGCCTTCCCTCATTGAAGAAGACCATTGATTTGTGCTTTAGTTGTCTAGCTAGAAAACAACATAGAGCTCTGTTTGGCACAAGTACATATCGAGCAACTGGTCCATTGGATCTGGTGCACATCGATCTATGCAGATAATTCACTCCTAGTGTCAATGGATATAAATAGTATTAGTTGTTTATTGGCAATTGCTCACAAAAGATGTGGGATATTTTTTGAAGACCAAGGTTCAAGCCTTCCAAGTTTTCAAAGAGTTAAAAGCTCTAGTGGAGAACCACTCTGGTCGTCACATACATGTCCTTTGCTTTGATCGAGGGAGGGAATACACCAACAATGAGTTCTCTGCATCCCTGAAGGCACATGGTATTCACTGTCAATAGATTGCACCTTATTTTGTCACATCAAAATGGTGTTGCTGAGTGATGCAATTGTACTAATGTTGAAATGATGCAGTGCATGTTGAAAGATGCTCACTTGGCTCGTCCACATTAGGCAGAAGCAGTTTACATAGCGGTTTACTTTTTGAACTATGCACCCCCCAAAGCTTTCAGTGGTTTCGCTCTAGCAGAAGCATGGTCATGGTATAAGCCTTCTGTCTCTCATCTTCATGTTTTTGGTTGTAAAGCACATATGCACAATCTAGAGAAGAAGAAAAAGGTGGATGAAAAATCCCTAGATTGTATATTTCTTGGGTATAGTGAAGAGTCGAAGGCCTACCGACTCATGGATCTTAAGGTCAAGAAGCTATATATCAACAAAGACGTATTTGATGAGAAGGGTGAGTCTATTCCACCCTCCACATAGTCACATCGTCTAGGGATTGATCCTATCAACACTTTTAATGATGATGAAGGCATTGATGATGATGGTAGTAATGATGAGGATGATCAACCATGTCCTCTTGCTCCACCATCTACAAGTACTGCACAATGGATACCCAAGTGGTACACCAGTAGTATTAGAGATGCAAATTTGGATGGAGTCCCAGACACTTCCACTTTAGGACTGAGGACTCGTAGCGTGGCTTGTGAAGAGTTGAATTTGGCCCTTATGAGCACAATTGTAGAAATTTTTGAGCCCTCAATACTTCAAGAAGCCCAAGAGTCAGCGTTGGAAAGAAGCCACGGATGGTGAGTATTAGGCACTCATGAAGATCAATACACGACAATTTGTTTATCTTCCAAAAGAGAAAAAGCCTCGGTTGCAAATGGGTCTTTAAGACTAAGTACAAGCAACATTGATAAGTGTAAGACAACTTGTAGCAAAGGGATATGCACATAAAGAAGACATTGACTATGAGGATTCTTTTGCTCCCATAGCCAAGATAAAGACTATCAGAATGGTCCTTGGTATGGCTGCATAATTTAGTTGGAAAGTCCATTAGATGGATGTGAAATGCGCCTTCTCGAATGGAGATCGGCAAGAGGAAGTCTACACAACCCAACTAAAGGATTTTGCCACACTTGGTCAAGAACTAAAGGTGTGCATACTTTCCAAGTCTTTTTATAGTCTCAAGCAGGGTCCCCAAGCTTGGTACATCAAGATTGATGAGCATCTCGTACAACATGGATTCCAATAGAGTCCATATGATCCAAATCTCTACCTGAAGGAGCAAGGGGGGAGATTGTAATACTCACTGTGTTTGTCAACGATCTAGTCATCACTAGTAGCTTAGTGAACATGAGTTATGCAACAAATAATGGTCTCAAGCAATTGTTCGACATGACAGATCTCGGGCCACTACACTATTGTCTTGGTTTGGAGGTATGGCAAAAGGGACACTGCATCATTGTGTCTCAAATGAAGTATGCCAAGACTACGCTCAAGAAATTCTAGATGATGTATTTTAAGCCTATTGCAATACCCATGGAGACAAGACTTCAATTGTCTTGTTATGATTCATCACCGCAGGAATATGACACTCTTTATCATTAGTTGATCAACAGTCTTATTTATTTGACCTACACTAGGCCATAATCAATGATGCTAACAGTTATATTTCATGGTCATGTAGGAACCAAAGGCAAGTCACTGGAAGGCAATAAAGTGAATATTGAAATATATTTGGGCTACTATGGAATATGGCCTAAAATACAAGAAGAATGATCAATTATTCTTGAAAGGATACATGGACGCAAATCATGCAGGTAATATTGATGAGAGAATATCCTCATTTGGATTTGTTTTCTTTATGGGATTTGGTGCTATCTCATGGGGGAGCAAGAAGCAAAACTTTGTTTCTCTATCTTCCATTGAGACAGAATATCATGAAATAGGGGGAGTTGTCTGTGAAGTGATATGGTTTTGTCACATACTTGCAGGACTACGAGTACTGCAAAAATAGCGGACAATCCTGTATTGTGACAATTAGGGTGTTATAGAACTTGTTCCCAATCCAATGTTTCATCAACACACGAAGCACATCGAGGTTCACATCCACTTTATATGCGAACATGTCCAACAACACATCCAACTCCAATTTTACCCCACTCAAGATCAGTGTCCAAATATCTTCACCGAGTCACTTGCATGTGATAGGTTTGAGGCATTTTGAAGTTTTATCTCATGCACTCTTTAGACGATGGTGTACTAAGGGGGGAATGTTGGATATTTACATTTTACTATTTTCTACATTGTAGTGAGTAGTATATAATTAGATAATTAATTAGCTATCTAATTTGTTAATTAGTTAGTAAGCTTGTTTATAGGGTTGTTTAGCTATAGCTCGTTGTAACAAGATTTTGTTATTTGTAACAATATCTGTTGCAAATAACAATATATATTGTAATCCTTTCAAGCATTCATTGACTATTATATGGAAGTTTTTCTTCTTGCTTGGATAAGGTGATTGAAAAATAGTGATATCTTGGGGATATGGTGGATTTTTGAGCCCTTTTTTCCTTTTTGGGAAGGTTTTTTTCGAGCCTGGCACATATGTGCAACTAGATGGAGGCCATCGAATACTGGTCATCTAAAAATTCATGGAGGTCATCGAGCTGCTAAATAGTGTAGTATGTGACAAAGCCAAGGTACGTGCCACGATAATGATATCTCTCATCATTTTTCAGATAGATATAAACTAAATCCCTACTATTTAGAGCAAACATGGGGTTTCATGCTGCCATATTAGTAGCCCTCATCCTTGCTAACACAACCATTCTATTCTATTAAACAACCTGCTTGAAGGCAACCATTTGCAAACCTGAAAATACTTTTCATAGTTACTTGCTTCTCGGGGATGGAGTTTGCAAGATGGAAAATAATCTCTTAGATTTTGGGGTTTGCAAGGGGACGACTCTTAAAATAATATATAAAAATTATTATGTAAATATTTTAACTTTTTTCAATGAGATTTAAGGTTTTAAACTTTATTTAATTTTTTTTAGGGTGCTTTTAAGGAATTGGAGTTGTTTTGACTACATTCAATCTAAGAAAAGAAACAAGTTATTTTCAGGAAAGTTAGGGGTTCTTGTTTATGTTCACAAGAATTTGCAAATGTGCATGAACAAAATGGCAAAAGAGTCTTCTTCACAACCCCAGCTTGTTACAACAGACTTGGAGGGCGTAGATGATCGTAGCTTCCTTTGTGATGAATCTAGTGACGACGATGATGTTGATGAGCCAAGTGCTCTTGATGATATCGAACTTTTTGATGTTGCTAGTAGGCCTATAAGGTCATAGAGTGTATTGGCTTTTGATGATGTAACACTTTTTTATGTCTAGCTCATATGAAGCTTAAGAACTTAGTATTACATGTTTTAGATTTTGAAACACTTAGTTTTTCAAAAAGTATCTTTAATATTCTTATTTGACTTATTTTTATATGTTTTTAAGTTTTTTTATGTTTTGAATTTAATGCAATTTTTTTTCGATTTTTATCAGAACTTGAACTCGAACTCAAACCTTGTGACTTAGCTTTCAGGATAAGGGTTCAATGTTTTTGTAAAAATAACAACATTGTTTTTTTTTTAGGGGGGAGGGGAGTCTGTTATAAAGTAAAAGCGTTTGAAAATTTTCAAAAAAACAAAAAATTAAAAAACATTAAGGACATCTCCCCCTGGTCCTTCCATCCCCGAAACATCTAGGATGTTGCTGAAATCTAGGGGATGCATCCTTGTGTAACACTGGTCTGATTTTTGAGAGGTCCAAACCCTTGACAAGCATTATTGCCCCTTAGACATGCTGAGATGCACAGACTAATGGGGGAACAGAGACTAAAACCTTTCCCTAATCCTCTCCAATGGGATAAGTGTTATCAGTGATTGCTAGATTGTCTCAGAGAACATGTTTCAGAATGCTGATGGTCTTTGAGGCAAATCTTAGGAGGGATAAGGGTATGGTATACATCCACATGATAAACACATATTTAATGTGAATAAAACCTCTTTGTATAGAGAACTCCATGGTAAATATCTGGATTTGATTTTATTCCCTCTGGTGTTCTTTATGACAGAGCTATAGAGATATTTGTTCACTTCTGAACAATTACACTGATTCCTCATTTACAGAAAATGTTAACATTAGTCTTCTCTGTTTCTGGCTACTCTACTTCAAATGTGTCCTTTGAGGATGATTTAAGATTAATTCCTTTTGACATACTTGATCCCTTAATGAAAGGTGAACCATGCCCACGTATTACAAAAACCTCCCATCTTCCCCTGCTGTTGTGGAGCAAATAAGGCATCCCAACTGGTCTTTTCGATTATTTGAGGTTTGTACACTCATGAAGAATCAACATCCACCTGAAAACTAAATGATGAACGCAATCAGTTTTAAACCTTTGGCTCATTTTCACTTGATTTCCCATGAGTTGTGTTCACTTGAAACTGGACCTTTAAACATCTTCAAATCTATCATCTATCTCTTCATTGATGGTTCTGAACTAATTTTCAATTTCCTAGGGAAGATGTATTGTGGTGGAAGGTTGCTGAGATCTCCTTGTTTCCACATGATTCATTTTGGATCATCTAGTGCGTGCTCCTCTTCTTGCATAGCAAGCATAGGGTGTTTTGGGATTGTGGTGTGCAATCAGAAATACCCGACCTCCTTGTTTTGGGTAGAAAGAGGTTTGATGCTCTTTTTGGCATAATACGTACAATATATTCTTTGGTGCAATATAAGGCTCAGTTTTTTAAAAGATATGAAAACTTCTCATTATGGCCATTCTTTTTTATAAGTGGAGATTTTGTTTGTGGCCATCTTTGCATTAAGCAGTCATGAGGTGAGTTCATTATCCTATCCCTAGTCTGCCAAAATAGCTTTTACATATTATATCTTGAAAGGCTGAATACTCATATTGGTGAGATATATGCATGCTGGTGAGATGATATCTGTTACTGTGTGATGAAGTTGTTCGTGATGGATATTTGATTTTCCAAGGAATTACACTTTTGCATTGGGATTTACTTTTTCTTACTTTGGAAAGGTTGGTTCATTATAATTGAAAATTTTAATACAATTACAATGAAAATAAGGTTGCATAATATATTAATAGCACATGTTAGGCCGCTACACGGTCACCCAATTGGAAAATGCTTTATTTTATTAAGTGCAACAAGCATAAGAAATGGATGTCTGCAGTAGGTAAAACATACTTATATTGTTATATTTCTGTTATAAGGTTTCATTTCAGGGATTTTCGTTTATACTAGGTTGCACGTTACTCTTTCATAACCATACATTAGAATAGTTCCAATTGTTCTACATGTCTTTTTTGTTATACAATTTTAATTATTCCAAATTGTTTTCTATGCATCTGTGGGTATGCTTTTGCAAATGAAGGTCTGCATTACAACATTGATATTTGAGACTGGTTGTTCAACCTAAGATGCTATCATTTGTTTGGTTAAATAGTGACGTTGTATGGACATCTTGCAGGCATGGTACTGTGCCTGGTGTGGAATTTAATTGCTGTGACTGTGGCTTGGATTAAAGGATATCGTAAGTAATCAATAATTCTGAAATTTTTTCAGCTGGTCTTATTTATTTTTAATGAGCACATTCATTTGTTTTGGTTGTCTAGAATATACATTTCAGCCTCCATGCATTTTAAAAGTGATCAAAATTTGCCATCTGTAGAGGTTAAAATATGGTTGCTCGCTATGATCTATGCTCTTTCTGGCTGCCCTGGGGCTTTTGTTCTATGGTACAAACCTCTATATCGGGCCATGAGGTATATTTCCATATATCAAAAATGGATTATTTTAAAAATGATATTTGATGCACAATTAGAGTTGAACATGATGCTGTCAAAACTTGTGATAATTCTTATTCTTTTCTCTTTTGAATTTTCAGTACTGAAAGCGCTTTCAAGTTTGGGTGGTTTTTCTTAATGTACTTGGTAATATTAACTACACCTCATTGTCTGTGTAATTCATTGTGTTTATCTTCTATATTCTATTTTCTCATATTGGTTCATTTCTGACGTCATCAGTTCAACCGTATCTTCCTCTAAACCAAATACCCATGTTATGTGTGTGTCTATGGCAGATTCACATTGGCTTCTGCATATTTGCTGCTGTAGCCCCTCCAGTTGTCTTCAAGGGGAAGTCATTGGCGTAAGTACAACTTTGTCCTATTTAAAAGGAGAACGAAATATCATTAACCAATGCAATTTGTAGACTTTCGTTATTCCTAGCAAGCTATCATACTTTCTCATTAGTGTCAAATTAAATATCTGTATCTTGATGTCATATTAAAGGACTTTGAAAATATTGTCCTTCATATTGACCTCCAAGACCACCATTGATGGTCCATAGAGAAATTACTGTAATGCATTATGCCTCTTACTATATATTAATGTCAGATAAAATAAATCAGGTGGAGTTGATGATGATAATACCTTTGATGGAGTGTGAGAGTTTAACTGTAAAATCCACCCGACTGAGGCTTAAACCAGTATTTATAATTTTATCCTTATATGAGATTTGATCCTCCAAAGACGACTATCTGAGAAGTGTTCTCTATCTTGGACGGGGATTTCAACATACAATGTCGGAAGAACAGTGACAGTGGCTAAAGGAGATTCAAGGGTCATTATGAACAATAATTTAATAACCTGAGTAAGCAACTTGTATCCACGTTTCTATTTTAAAAAAATCTAAAAAAATCAATCACACCCAAAACATAGCATAATATTATAAAAATTTGACCCTAAAATAACAGCCAATGAAACTCAACTTTTTGAAAATTTATCTCAAGTTCTTTGTTTTTTCATGCTCATTCTCCAGCCATTTGGTTGTATGTGTTTCATATGTTTTCTCACACGAAAGTTTCTCAATGTTTCTGTATTCCATGGTAGATAATTTATTACGGCTTTACAAAATCTTAAGACCTTCCAGTGGCAATCAAGACCTATCTTCATATAATAATTCCAAGCTCAACTATTATATTAGTTTTGTGTTTATAGTTTATACCAAATATACCACTCTTCTATACAAAAAATATCTTTTCTGTATTTTATTGTCATTCAAGCATAAATGTTTATCGGCATATATTAGCATGAATTTTGATCCAACTTTTTTTTCAACAGTTGGCAGTAACCATGTTCATAACTCATGAAACATTCATGCAAATGTAATCAAAGCTCATGGAAAATGTTACTGTACTAGATTTATCATAGTATCCAAAATGAGCTTAGCAATGGCTGGAGCACAGAGCTTAGCAAATATGTGCCAGATCATAATGACTAGATAGATTCTGTCATCTAGTGTCACCTAACTCATGAATATAATATAATATTACATGATATTTTGAGACCAAACCACTGGAAAACTTGATCCTTATTCGTCATAGATATTTCATGGCACGATTCATCAAGCACAGATGTATATATTTCCCTTATGTGTTGTCCCAAGTTCTATGCTATTGAACAACAAATGTGAGGCTGTAAATTGATGTTACTACAGCTCTATGGCTGCCATCTACACCATATATCCATTATGCTTATGCAATTGTCTATATACTCACATATATGCCTACACTTAATTGCATATCATAATTTGTATCCCTTCTATGCTACTATCAACAAGTACTCTTCATTATTCCACAAGACCTGTAGTGCAACCAAAAGTAAGTTGATTCTTTAACTTATGTGAGAATGAATACAATACTTATTTGGTGATATGAACATGTACTATGCTTGTAATCAGCTTATCATATCAATTAGATGTCTTCTTAAGTGCACGAGTTAGTGAAGAAGTTGTATGGAATGGAAGTATGCAAGCAAATGAATGAAACACATAAAAAGAGAGATAAGCACAAGACTATCCACTATCATCTTGCAAGTTTTTACAGGCCAAGTGCTTCATTTGAGCCTTCACATGCACCATAGCTTTTGCTAGCATCTCTACAATGCTCTCCTAACTTTCCTTCTTGTAGATTACTTGAACATGCTTGACTGATGCCCTAAACTATTCTTGGTTGACAAGTCATCGTTTGCCTCAAGAAATCCCTGACAATGCACTACAATGGCTTTGAATATCCTTGAGTGCTTTAACATGACCCTAGTGGCTATATTTATGCTAGGAGATGAGAAAATGAGTTGTACAGAGGATCTGAAATGCCTCCCATGTGAAGATTCAAAAGAAGTATCAATTCAAATTCCCTTTTGGATACTTGGCTTTGCTCTTTTGTTTGAGATGGAATGTTTTTGATCCCAGCTGATTGTAGGAAGCTTCATCTCCAAATAAATACGAAGCCATTTTTAAATAATCCAGTATCTGGCCTGCTGGGCACCGCTATTGAATCTTGAATCCAGTACCAATAGTTATTTCTGTCTTTCCACATGCTAATAGTTGTCATTATCTCAGCCATGTAGTGTTTCACATCATAGCCCAACTAACGACTACCTATTCCCTACGCGGAGTGTTTCATTCATTGTTTGAGTTTTGGACTCGTGACCTAAAGTGTTTCACACATGCATTATCTGTTTGAATGATCTTGTTCCAAAGTGATGAGTTGATCCCCATCGAGTATGATGATGAATTTGTCTTCTATAGTAGCTGTCACATTTGACAAATTCTTCCTAAGGGGTTACCCCAAGATGTCTGAGACTTAGTGCTCTTGTTCCCCTGATCTGAATTTGACTCTGCATATCTTATTTTTCCAATTATGTCTAAATGAAGTTAAAATATGTTGAAAGTCCTTTAGTTTCATGAACTATGTACAGTTGATCATCTTAATCACATGAATTTGAATTAGTTTTCATGATCTAGTTTGGATCATACATCCCCAATTTGAGGCTTTTGGTCCCACAAAAGCTCTATAATGAAAGGATATGAATTTACCTTTTTTCTTCTCAAATGTGGTACTGATCCAGGTAGCATTTCAGGACATTATTTTGTACAAAATACCATAAAAAACTTGTATATCACTAGTATGTCACCTTGCCGGGGTCATAACTCCTTGACTGTAGTTCGGAATTGGGAATCATAATATGCATTAGAAAGCTCATGAAGTGAACCAGCTTTGATACCATAAATAAATGCCTTTGGAAATGATATAGGGCATCTGACTCAAGTTTCAAGGCCCAAAAATGCTCCGAAGGGCCTCGAAAATGCAAAATACATAAACATAGAAAAATACCTAATAATAATAAAGTTGTTTTTTCCTATTTTGTGAATTTTGGGTCCTGAAAAAACCTTTCAACTTCTTGGGGGAGTGCTTGTCACATGACTCTTGATATTCCAAGTCGAATCATTTCATATTAAATTTTAAAATTGTTCATTCCCTATTAAAAATAGATGTAAAATTATGAATTATAAGAAATTTGAATCTTGTAGCTTCTCATCTCTTTGCAGAGATTGCTACCATTTTGTAATATGTTGAACAAAGAGTGATAGCTTCACATCGCTTCTTAGAGATTGCTACTTTCTTTTTGTAAAAGCAAAAGAGAAATAGCTCATGTCTCTTCTTAGAGATAACAACTGACATCGCTTCTTTGAGATTTCTACTTTCTTTTTGTAAAAGCAAAAGAGAAATAGCTCACGTCTCTTCTTAGAGATAACAACTCACATATTTTCTTAGAGATAACAACTCACATCAATGAAGCAGTATTCAGAATTTTTTCTCTTTGGATATTTTTTTTGCGTTCATTCATGGTTCATTTCGTCACAGTTCTGCACTATTATTTTATGCAACAACTGTTTTAATTAAATCGCTTCTGCCTATAACACATTAAGTTTATGCATTATAGTGTGTTGTCCACCAATTCTGGATTTAATCCAGTTCAATGGTATCAGAGGAGAAAAACAATTCTGTACATTTTGCAAGAATTTAAAAATTCATGGGAAAATCAAGTAGGAAATAACGGCAATAGGAAAAAATATAATATGTGGATTCGCTTTTGACACTGCATATTGAGCATGAGTCACTCCTTGAAGAAATCAAATGGTTAGAGGAAAGGTGCAATGAAGCTATGCATAAGCTTTAACAACAACTGGGAGAAAAAGAAGCATTTTGTGACAATTTGAAAGGACTTGGGCCATATTACAAGTTAAATTTGAAATGATCTAGTTGGAAATTTGGTATAGTCTTATGGGCAATATATTGGAAAAACTAGCATATCACTAGTACGTCACCTTGTTGGGGTCAAGGTGCCATGACTCCTTGACCTTAGCTCAACATTGGAAACTATCATATGCGTTGGAAAGCTCATGAATTGAACTATGGCTTGATGTCCCAAATAAATGCCTTAGACAAGTATATAAGGCATTTGACTAAAGTTTAAAGGCCAAAAAACGCTTCGAAGGGGGCCTAAAAAATGTAAAATTCAAAAAACTCGGAAACATATCAAAAAATAGTAAATTCAAATTTTCAAAGATTTTGTGTTTCCATTGTCCATAAAATAACATACACTATCTTTTGGGAGAAATTGTGTATAATTCTGTAAGATTGTCAAAATTATACACAATTTTTTCCAGAAGATATTGTATGTTAAATTCATATTTTTCTATTTTTGTGAGTTTTGGGTCTTGTCAAAACCTAAAAACATCTTGAGGGAACACTTATCACATGACTTTTGACATTCCAAGTTGAATCAAATTATATTCTAATTTTAGACTGTTGATTGACTGTAAAAAATAGATATAAAAAATCGTCACCCAAATGTAAAAATTATGAATTATAAGAAGATTGCCTTATAGCTTCTTATCTCTTCGCAAAGATCTACCATTTTGTAATATGTAGAACAAAAAGTGTGGTAGCTTCACATCTCTTTTTAGAGATCACTAAAAATGAATTACAGATAGGCCACCCACTAAAGATGAGGGAAATCACTTCGGTACTTAAATTTTCCTATGTTCATTGGAAAGTAGAACTAGGAGTTGTGGGGCCCATTTTTTCTCAAGAGAAAATGATCCAGGTTGCATTTCAAGGTAGTCTTTTGGGAGAAATATTGAAAAAACTAGTATATTGTTGGTTTCGAGACATCTACATTTCCAAAAGTTGTGTGATGTCAGCATTCCAAATTCTCTTATTACCATCGCTTGGAGGCTCTATGAGATAGTTGTTGGGCAATTTGGTATATCTCGCAATCTTTTCTAATTTTGTGAAGAGTACCATTGGGGTCAAGAAGGGATGCCCTCTCTCACTAACCCTATTCAACAATTACATTGATGAGCCAAAGGATTTTCTTTGACAACATACACATACAGATGAAGGTTGCATTTTACATGATGTGGTGATAACCATACTTCTTTTTGCCTATGATGTTATTCTCCTTTCTCACTCTGTCGATGGTTTACAAAGACAACTTGATGTCCTTGCTCATTTTTGCGAACTTCGTTAGTTGGTGGTCAACCTTAGCAAATATGAGGTCATGATATTCAACTTCTACAAACGTTCTCTTTCTTAGTTCAAGTTCCTCTATGAAGGGGAATCTTTGGAGATCACATTGGCCTACTCTTACTGGGGTGTCCAATTGTCTAGATCATCTTCGAGTATGAAGCTTGCCCCTTGGTCATGCCTTTGCATGGGATATGCCTCCCCTTTTGTCTTGGAGTGCCAATGGTTTCAAACCCATTTCTAAAATATCCCTTCGAAGATGCGCCTCTTTGATACACTCATCAAGCCCACAATTTTGTATGGGTCCATGGTTTGGGGGCCTAGTTTGGGGTTTGTTGATTGGGCCCATTATGAATGAAAGGGTCCAGACTCTCCTAATTTAGTGTATGATCAATTGCAAACGCACTATTTCTCAGTGCATCGTCCAAGTTGAGTTTGCTGCCCAACCTTTGCACTTTGAGACTATCTCTAGGCTTACTTTCTAGATTCACAAACATAGAACCATGGGGGATTCAACTTTAGGCTGTGGTAGGTATCCATACTTAGCCTTATGTACTTTAGAGAGGATTGCATCTTTGTGATGTCCCCCTTGTTAGGTATATTAATGAATTCTGGAATTTAGTGTGATTCCTTTGTCAAAATTGAATATAACTCAAATACTAAAATAACACATGCAACGTTTAATACTGAAAACCCAATTGCATTCTTTATTTCAATCAACTAATTGCACATAATAATACTGAAGTCGATGTCAATTGAATAATAATTGCAAACAAACAAAATCCTACTTGAAAGATGAGTTTCAAACGGAGATGTACAACAACAATATATCCAAACAACAAATACCCGCAATCAAATGTTCACTTCACATCAGCCCCAATGGGTTTTCAATAGGCTAATAACCATGTTAGAGTTGTTAGGTGGAATACCAGTTGGGAGATGGTCCACGAAGGATGGCGAATACCAAAAACTTTGCACAGCTGTTCCCCAATGGTCAGCGTTGAGAAACATATGTAGAATGGTTGCTTTAAAAAATCAACATAGCTGCATAGAGAGGTTACAACAGTCCCAACTATCAGCATTGGAAACTATACTGCAACAAGCAAATAGAAAAGACATAAGGGGTGTTGTGGGGTGTGATGCAAGCATCCTAGTCCAATTGATATTTTTGATGGTATGGCAGCCCAACAGTAGCAACAATAAACCCCTATAAATTCCTCTATAATCCCTAAAAATTCTGAACTGATAATAATCCACAACCAACCTAAAACTAGCACTTAATCCCGATCTGTTAGCACAATTGTAATCCTTGGATGGAATCATCAAGAAGGAAAGGAGGGTTTTCGTCCTTAGATCCTATACACTTGGCGGGTTATCATCCTCATATGGAGAAGTTGAACCAAAAGCTTAAGCTCTGGAATAGGGTTTTTAATTTCAATAATCAGTGAATAATGAATGACTCTTTTGAGCCCAACTCTTTTTATAACTTTCCCTTTTCCAATTTATCTTAAAAGTATTTAAAAAAATACTTTTAAATAAATATTACTTTTTGGCCTACTTAATGATTATTACTTTTGGCCCACATGCTAATAATAATAAATGAGTGTCCATTTTTCATGTTATGAAATAAAGTAACTTTTGACAACTTAAAATATATTATTAATTATTTCTATAATTAAATATTTCAAAAATGGGACATGACAATCCACCCTTTCCAAAATTGCTTTTTCTCGAGCAATTGCAAGCTCAATTGCTCCGACTCTAAATGACCACCTCTGTAATACCTGGATCCCAATTCATCCTTGGGACCTTGGAAGTCCAAATGGCTTGTTCAGAGATTGCACTCTCAATACCTTCATCGGGGGATTTTTGTTTGCAACTCTTGGTTGCCTCAACGAATCTGAAACTGTACTGTAAATCAGAATTCATGAAGTCAAATTGGTTGCCATAGTCATGCTATAAATCACAATTCCATTTTCCTTGAGACTCACATGACCTCCTTTGTTTAACATGTTCCTTTGTCATGAAAATGCTTAATGAAGCTTCAAATTCACCTACAAATTGTTGCTGCCCATACCTAATACTTGGAACAATGATTCATTTACTCGCTGAAATCTGACTTGTGCAATTTCTCTTTCGTGCATTTTGGGGTGGCTAATATGTTTGGACCTTGAATCTAAACAGGTGTTGGGTTCCTTCTCTTGGCTGCGATCTATTGGATATTTGATCCAAGTGTGTTTATTTATTATGTTGCTTAGATTAAAATAATAAATGATGGGTTAGTTAGTGTACAGGTGGTTCACCTTGTTGGGTAGTTACCCTCGGTAACTTACCCGAATGTCTTTTAAAAGGCATTCATTGTACAAAAATAAATAAGTTAAAATCTCAAATGAATACAATAATATATTTTGTGTGAAGTATAATATTCATGATCTAGTTTTCTGTTATTTCATTTTTATTCGGGCCAATAGTGGTATCAGACCCCATTTGAAGGAGAGAACTATGCAAGAGGAAGCAATGCAACATACAATAGACCACACCAAATAAGAACAACTTGTACGACACTTCACAATCTGCATACTTGTAGCAGCGTGAGAACAATTTGAGGTAGCGTGACAGTCTTCGAATTAAATATTGCATTCATGCATTAGAGATGGTAATGATGCAAAGCAACATATTCATATGCCGTTGATTCTCATCTCTTCATTTTTTGGCCATTGCTCCTGAACTCACCAGCAGGGAAGTGTAGCTATTTATACGACTTGTGAAGAGAACATCCTCTGGTGATGAGATCGCTACGGGGATAATTGTTTTTGTCACAGACTGCAGCCACATACAATTTGCATGCAACATCTATGCTCAAGGTGAAAATCTCAACGTTTTGAAACAAATTTTACATGGATTAAATTCTTATCATAGTTGAGTTTTTTAGAATCATCTACTGTACTACGTTTGTGCCATTGGAGAAACCGAAGCATAGAAAGAACAATTTTTGTTAGGAGAAAGTATTTCATAAAAAGAAAATTTTCCATCTTAGACCTGGTACGACATCTGAACTTGCCAGAAAAGAACTGAGTATATGTTGCACGCCATTTTTTCCAAGTATTGTCTTGGCACCACATAAATTTTTTCCAAAAACCTTGAAAGGTTTTATCGTGGGCTCCACCAAAGACACAAAGCATAAATTTTTACATGCGAGTAAAATCATTTGATAGCATATTACCATGCGTGTAATTTTTAATCTTCTTTCAAAAGTCAGGGTTATCTAGATTATTTTGCCTTTTTTGTTACATAAATTCATGAAAGGCAAGTTGGATAGGTAATTTTTACAAGACATTTGCTAAAAGAGAGATCAAAGGTTCAACCCTTAAAAGTGTCAAAAGAAAAAAATCTTTTGCAAAGGGGTTATTTGAATTAACTGTGAAAACGAAGAAAATCTGCACCTACCATGACCTTTTTTGCCATATCTTCAACACACTATCATGTTATTTTGCCAAAGTTACCTTTTTGAAAACTAGACTCGGATAGCTTTTCTATGAGTATAAACAAGGAGGGGTCCATGTCTTGCTCTAATATTTTAATCCCATAAACTAGTCAAATTTTTTGAATTAGCATTGAGGGGGGGTTTGCCTACCCTGACAGAGGTGCAAAATTTCAAACTATCATATTTTTTGCATACGGTGGCCAAATTCTTCATATGACCACTCGTTTTTCATGAAAATAAATTTCTAAGAGCATCATCGTGAGCAATTTTTCATTTTGTCATGCGTAAATATGTTTTTTTAACATATTTTGAATAAATTATGCATTGTAATGAAATCGGGTGCATTTTCGATGGAATCCGACACCTCAAGTTTTTCTCAAACGGTAAAAATATGTTGTATACATCAAACAAAGATTCTAACGACGTGTCCCATCGCTTGTGTTGTCGGTGATGAGGGTGTTACATTTTGGTGTTTACAAGTATCTGAGAATCTGACCGACTAAATAGAGTCAACTGGAGGTTGATGTAGACACCTAAATTTGGCCATCAATAACTTCCAATCAGGGTTTTGACCAATTTTCACTTAAAGCACACAATTTGGCTTAAAAACATTAAAACACGCTAACATATGTGAAACTGACATATTCAAGTGCCGATTTTGGCTAGAGTATTATTAAATGGGGTAGTGCAATTTATGGGCCAGCTAACTTTGATTAGTTCATTTCGAGTCAAAATACTAATTTTTCACCTAGGTGTTTTGGATTGCTCTTTTCTATCAAATCTCTTGCACGAGACACGTGCTTTTGTTATTTGGTGTTGGTAACAACCTAAATGAGATAATGGATCTAACACATCTGACATCGCATTCTAATTGCAATCCAGTTAAATTTTGGACCAATAACAAAGTATTCTGATCAATATGAGTAATTTGTGCACAAAATGCTTAAACATGCTTAAGAGCTAATTAAACCAAATTAGAGCCTAATCAAGAATTCTTTGGAAACTTGTTGAATAATTTGTTTTGGAAATGACTATTGAATATCTGCATCAGGTGACCTCATTTTTTGGGAAGACATCCGTAGGCCATAAATGTCACAAATATTAGGATTATGGGTCTCCCATGCCTCTTTTTTCGATGTTATGATGAGGATAATTATAAAACTTAATTCCAAAAAATTGAATTAATCTTCAACCACACATCTTCATCTCAGGATAGACAGTTCAGGTTGATTCTGATCAATTTCAAAAATCTATAAATAGAGAGGCCATGAACATCATTTCTAAGCTTATTTTGTACAAAGTTATAATGCATGATTGATTCTAAAAACTTCAAGCAACTAGTGTTATCATGCCAAATTGATTTCAAGCCAAGACAAGCCACAAGCCAAAGGTGCCAAGGAGAGATGGAGGTAGCCAAGCTTCCATTGTCAAGGACTTCATGAGCACAAAACCGAGCAAGCCACTACTACAAAGGCATTTGGAGCATCCAAGGAAGGTAATGGAATTTTTGTTGTTTTTCCATACTTTTTAGTTGTGTTTGTTATTTGTTTTTGTTACTAAGCTCACCCTAATAACTAGGCATGAAGATGTTAGCTTAGTGTGTTTTTGATTTGGTTGCATTCACTAACACCCTACTAATATCCTCTTCTTAGTCAAATTTGTAGTTCACAGTTGGAGCATCCACGGAAGTTGGAGGATAATTTTTCTTCTTCAGTTCGCTATTCGTTCGGAGTATGGGTTCACTATTGGGATAGCAATTTTTGGTTTGTGTACATTGTTTTCAGTTTTGATTTTCTTTTAGTATGTTGATACGATTTTTGAGGAACAGACAGAGTAGTTTGAATTTGTTTTTATGCTGGATAGCTTCTCACCTCTCGCTTGATGGGGGGGAAGATATTGCATAGTGGCTTTCGATTAGTCGTCGGTGGTTGTACGAGTTAGCATTAGATTTGCTAGTATTTTGAGTGTTGAGCAAAGGGATGCATGTGATGTTGGCGATGGTTGGGCATCTGAAAGATGTGTTATACAAAGTACTGGAGGATCACTTGGACGGGTTCCTGTGTGGGACTTTATGTGGGTCGATGTAGTTGAACAATATTTGATCAGGTTCTACTATAGTATAGTACGATGATCAAAAGGGATGAGCAGGCCTTGATCGTGTTCATTAACTTTTTATGCCACAACTCACAGGGCGGGTTTTCGTATGGAGTGGCATTAGTTTTGATCAGTACCAAGATGTACAGTGTGCTAACTTGCAAATGTAGCAGAGATTGATTGATGACGTCATAGTCATAGCCCCAGATCTTCATCATCTTTACCCCTTTGGATCAAAGGGGTTTGTTGGAGTGTTGAGTAAAGGCATGCATGCAATGTTGGTGATTGTTGGGCATTTGAAAGATGTGCCATACAGAGTATTGGAGGATCACTTGGACGGGTTCTTGTGTGGGACCTTATGTGGGTCGATGTAGTTGGACAAGCTTTGATCGGGTTCTATTACAGTACGGTACGATGATCAAAGGGGATGTGCAAGCCTTGATCGTGTTCATCAGCGTTTTATGCCATAATTCGCAGAATGGGCTTCTTTATGGAGCGACATCGATTTTGATCAATACCACGATGTACAGTGTGCTAGCTTGCAGATGTAGCAGAGATTCATTGATGATGTCATAGTCATAGCTCCAGATCTTCATCATCTATACGCCTTTGGATGAAGGGGTTTGTTGGATATTTGATTCAAATGTGTTTATTTATTATGTTGCTTAGATTAAAATAATAAATGATGGGTTAGTGTATGGGTGGTTCAACCCGTTGGGTAGTTACTCTTGTTAACTTACCCGAATGCCTTTTAAAAGGCATTCATTGTACAAAAATAAATAAGTTAGAATCTCAAATGAATACGATAGTATATTTTGTGAGAAGTACAATATTCATGATGTAGTTTTCTGTTATGTCTCCATTTATTCGGGCGAACATGATCCCAGGGACAAATAACTAAACACCATACTAATTCAGAAAACTTTGAATATCAAAATGGTGCCCATCCAACTTACCATATAATGAAAAGGTATAGATGCCTTCTAAAGCCAAGTATTTGGCTACCCCTGTTACTTGTCCTTTACGAAATGAACTTTTCATCCTCTTCGCTGTGACAATTGTAGGGGCCCCATTTACAATACCTTGGAACACTATCTCTTTTCAACTGAATTGAATTTTAGCTACATAGTTTGATAATTCTGTGTGAATTCCTTAAGGGAATGTAATCATTGCACCCCTAAAACCATATTTATTCCCTATGGCCACAACATGGAAGTCATCACACACCCTATGTCTACCAAGTGTAATCTCTAACAATTGAATTCTCTTAGTTCAAGAAATAGGAAAACCATCAGCTACAATAACATTGAACCCATCAAAGTCCTCTTATTTCAAACCTCTTTTGACTACTAGCCCCTCATGTATGAAGTTGTGGGTTGTCCCACTATCAATCAACATTGTGAATTTATGACTATGCAAAACTCTATGAACTCTGAAAGGGTGATATTTGGGTGCACCAGAAAGTGCGGCAATGGTGCCTCCTGAAATAAATTTAGCAAGAGTGCCTCGTGAACTATCTCCTTCCCTTCTTTTAGGTTTTGGTTCTCACTTTAATTTCTGGTTCGGGTTCATCTGCTTCTGACTCATCATCTGACATCACCTTTATGTAACGTGCCTAACCTTGCCCAAGAAATCTATGACCAGGCTTCAATGGATTCTTGCAAGAGAATCACAATTTCTTTCTTCCAAGTTCGTTTCTAGTCTTTACATCTCTACTTGATCTTGGTGGCAACTGTTTATGTTGAGAAACTCCTTGCTGAAATGGGTTTTTTTGCTGCCCAATAGGTGGTGTTTCTTGCTGCTCAATAGGTGGTGTTTTTGAAGAGAACTTGTTCTTGGGTGCTGAAGATTCCAAGTTTAAAGCCCTCTTAGTAGCTTCTTGCATAGACAAAGGATCAAAGGCTTTTACCAAACCCTTGAATGGTTTAGTTAGTCCTTCTACAAATAGAACAATAAGATTCCTTTCTGTCACAACATGAACCATAATTGATAATATCTGGAATTCTATAATATAGATGTCCACAATTCCATACTGCTTAAGGTGAGCTAGTTCCCTAAAGTGGTTCTTAGAATCTTTTCTATCAATCTCTGGCTGAATTCTTACAATGTGGAAATAGATCCATGCCCTTGGGTGATCATACCATGATACTACCACTCATGTGTCACTCCTCCCAAGTGGAGGTTAACAAATTTGATTACCTCTTCATACATCAGATTCAGTGAGAGATAGGTGTCCAGCTTCTGTAACCAAGACCTGACAGAACATTTATTGGATCCATGATCAGTTGGAATGGTAATATTACCCAAACGTTGTCGGATATCTCTACGGGGCTGATTCGGGAGCTGATCCTGTTGATTTCTTCTTCCTCTCCCAGAATTGTTCTTTATTATTAAATCACAACTCTCTAAAAGTCGATGCACCCTGTACTGCATGGCTGAGTTTTTCATATTCCTCATGATATGTTGCAGCGTCATTACCTATGCGAGGTTGTTGAAGCTCTAGTTCTTCTGGCTGCTCTTCTTCTCTTTGCATAAATTTTGCTTTGGAAGTTTTGGGAAGAGGGTGGATTGAGAAGCGTTCATTGGTCGAGGAGCTTCCTTCTCTTTGATTTGCATTATTCAGGTTTTTACCCTATATAGCTTGGGCTAGCTCTGACATGGATTCTTTCAAAGTATTTTGGATTGTCTTTTCCAAATCCTTTTGACCTTGGCTAATTGTGTCATGTAAATAATTGATTTCATATGAAGAAATCCTCTTTTCTTTGTCACCCATGTCTTCTTCTATCTCAAGTAGCTGAACTTTTCTTTTTCTCTCAGATAGTATCTTAATTCTCTTCCACTAATACCACTGGCATGCATGTGATATTAGTATATGATTGCATACAGGGGTTAACTTTCCTAACAGGTTATCAAGAGCAAGGTTCTAAGACCACTGTAATCATCTCATTTTTAGGTAAATTTATGAATTAGGGAATTTACTATGATTCCCTTGCCAAAGCTGGATATAACTCAAATATTAAAATAGGACATGCAACTTCTAATACTGAAAACCCAATTGCATTCTTTATTTCAATCAATTGATTACACATAATAATACTAAAGACAATGTCAATTGATTAATAATTGCAAACAACAAACTCTTACTTGAAAGATGAGTTCCAAATGCTGATGTACGACATAAGTATATCCAAACAGTGAATATCCACTTCATGGCAGCGCCAACAAGTCCTCAATAGGCTAATAACCAACGGCGTTAAGAGTTGTTAGGTGGAATGCCAACTGGGAGATGGTCCACGACCACTTCCAATGCTGGGGAATACCAAAAACTATGCTCATTTGTTCCCCAATGGTCAACATTGAGAACTATATGTAGAACAGTTGCTTTAAAGAATCAACATAATTGCTTAGAGAGGTTACGACAGTCCCAACTATCACCAATCAGCACTGGAAACTGTACAAGTGAATAGAAAAAACATAAGGGTGTTGTGGGGTGTGGTGCCAGCCAGCTAGTCCAATTGATATTTCTGATGGTAGGACAACCCAACAATAGCCACAATAAACCTCTATAAATTTCTCTATAATCCCTTTTAAATTTTGAAACTAATAATAATCCACAACCAACCTAAAATTGGCACTTAATCTCGATATGTTAGCGTAATTGTAATCCTTAAATGGAATCACCATGAATGAAAGGAGGGGTTTCTTCTTCAGATCCTATACACCTAGAAGGTTTTCATTCTCAAATGAAGAAGTTGAACCAAAAGCTCAAGCTTTGGAATAAGGTTTTTGGTTTCAATAATGAGTGAATAATGAATAATGACTCTTCTGAGCCCAACTCCTTTAATAGATCTAGTTTTTATTTGAACAAAGTTTATATAGGCTAAACAGAAAATAATCAGAGAAATGTTCAAACAGTGAATACAGAGAATAATAATATTTTGTTCATTTCACCATCATACGGGATATTACAAAGCACTTATATAGGAAGTGCATGAGCTAAATATGGGAATCTCGAGATCTCTATAAACCCTCAAACAACCAACTATATTAAACTCCTCGTATAATATTGTTATTATGCATAATAATAATATATCACACAAACAACTATTAATGTAATATAGTTTAACTAACAATATTTATGTTATTAAATACTTAATAATGTGAACACACCTTAACATTCACCTCCTTGCGAACATTATTAACTCCTAGTCTACATCCTTTTAATGTGAACATGGGGAAAACATTTATTTCATATCTGCCCCTGTACTCATGATTCAGTGATTTTTAGAGGACAATCACAAACCTTACTGATGGTTTTACATATGGCTTACCAACAACCAAAATGGGATGGTTTTCAAGTGGATAACCAACAACCACAAACAAATGGTTTTACAAGTGGTTTACCACAAATCACATCACGATGTGCAATACAGTTACTAGCTCTCTTCACTGTCATATATTCAGAGAAGTTATAGAGGTATTTTTAGTTCACTTATTACAAACGTGAACATGTATACATCATCTGTTCTTAATCACACAAAACTGAAAAGCAAATGCACCACTAAAGCAGAAGTGGCTCCGTTGCTAGTCGCTAACGAGATGCATATAAAGCCTCCTACCTCTGTTGCCTCCGATCTCCAATCAGTGAAACTACTTACTCATATAATATGTCGACGAAGCTTGGATGCATGAGGAGAAATTTCTCCCATAATTTGGACATCGCATACAAGCGATAATGCGTCCGTAAGGTAATTGTTTTTACAATTTTGACTCTTTTAAAACAAAAATATGACTCTCGACTCACGACTCAAAAATACCAAAACTCTATTTAGACAAAATGCTGAAATTGACACTTTTGACATTTTTATATTTTATTGATGAAAAAATGACTTTTTGACTATTGTAATGCCTAAAAAATGACTCTTATGACAATTTGAGGACATTAATAACTATAAACCCTATAATTTGATATTGACCAAAAAGACTCTATTAACATAAAGCAACATCTACCTAATCACTAAAAAACTACGATCTAAAAAATCTTAATAAAAAATGATAATCTAAACCTTAACTATTGACTTGTCTTAATGCTAACTACAAAATCACTTTAGAACCTAAAGCGAAAAAACTCATTTCCGAATGTTTATAAATTTTACTAAAATCATATTTAAAAAACAAACTTTGACCAAAAAGCTAAAAAACTAACCGACACACGAGCCCTTTGCATGCAAGCATGTAAAAATTTGCAAACTTAGATCCGGCAAGATATGATAGATCTTGATTGCCTCTTAGGTCCTTGATTTGATTCGCCAAATAGCAAAAAGAGATTGATTTGCATGTAGGACAAAATTGGGACGCAAGTGCACAAAGATATTGCAAAAATGTTCGCAGATTGTGATCCAAATTTTAAGCTAAGACCAAACTGTAGGATGTGCCTCTTTTTAGGGATTGCAATGTTTGACAGGTCAACATGTTAGAAATTGCAGACAATGCGCTACAATAACAGTGTCTATTTAACCCTTCTTGAGAGTCTGATAGATCTTTAGAGAGCTAGGAATGCTCACAAGAGTTCCTTTGATCACTTATGCAAATTGCAATATCAAATCTGCAATTTTCAATCCATTGGATAAGCGATTCGAATGTATGGGCGATGAGTAAAGACAAGGAATACAAGCCGTGATAGAAGCTGTTCACCACAAGATTTGCAAATGCAAGTTGAATGTAAATGGCTCAATTGCGCTAACTTTTACATCAGGCAAAATTTAGACTAAATGGAATTAATCTAAAAATCTCACATAAAATCATCTCTAATCCGGGGCAACCATAACTTGCAGCGGATCTGCCCCTTCACATATTTAACAAACCATTTGCCCACTTTGATACCATATAATAGATTTGGTTTTTATTTGAACAAAGTTTATATAGGCTAAACAAAAAATAATCAGAGAAATACTCAGACAATGAATACAAAGAATAATAATATTCTATTACTTCAATTCACCATCATACAGGGTATTACAAAGCATTTGTATAAGAAGTGCATGAGTTAAATATGGGGATCCCGAGATCTCTATAAACCCTCATTCAAATAACCAACTATATCAAACTCCTTATATAATATTGTTATTATTCATAACAATAATATACCACACAAACACCTATTAATGTAATATTGTTTAACTAACAATACTTACGTTATTAAATACTTAATAATGTGAACACACCTTAACATCTTTTTATAACTTTCTCTTCTCCAATTAACCTTAAAATTATTTAAAAAAATACTATTAAATAAATATTACTAATATTACTTTTGGCCTGTATGATAATAATAATAAATGTCCCTTTACCATGTTATGAAATAAAGTAAATTAGAACAACTTAAAATATTATTATTAATTATTTTCATAATTAAATATTTTGAAAAGGGGATATGTTAATATTTGGGTCCCTATAGATGTAGATGTTGTTGGTATTCTGAGACTGGTTCACTCCTCCAGTCTATTAGCATCTCCATGGATAGGTTACCTCCTTTTAGATACTCTTTGAATGCCCCTCATTGGCTTTTTTTGTTGAAGGAAGTCAACATTAGAGTTGTCAGAGAAGATATCTATAGGCATTACATCTAGGTCACTTGGACCTCTCCTCAACGCCAAGCTTGCATTTTTCGCTGAGCATTTCTTGCAGGGGTGGATGGTGTCATTTGTTGCCCTGGCTATCTCCAATGTCATTTGTCTCATGGCTTGAGGTTTCCCCTTGGCCACTTAAGGGTGTGCTCACACCAGTTGTCGGTTAAGATTGATGATCATATTCCATGAGGGGATTGTATATGTTGTCTTTGCCCCCTCCAGGGGGTGGAGGTTGAGCACTTCATCTTCAGATGCCCTATTTATCATGAGATTTGGGGGAGATGCCACTATCTATATAGAGCATTTGACAACTCTCTATCCACTTTCTTTTGTTATTTGGACCAAAGATACCTGATCCTTCATTTATGGGAGGTTTTCACCATAGTTACCATGTTTGAAAAATTCGGTTTGTTCAGAAGGGGGAAAAAGTTCGGAAGTTCGGAATTTTGAAAAAAGTTCGGTTCGGTAAGTTCGGTTAGGATTTTTTATTAGATTATAAAAAATAAATATATCATACATATTTGGAAAACATAAACATAAATAAGTTGATAAGTATCTGTATAAACACAATACTTATTAATATTTAACAGCGTATTTAATATTTAACAATATATTTAATATTTAATAGTATATTTAATATTAATATTATTTAACTTATACTTAATAATATTTTATTATTTTAAAATTTAAAAGATTAATATTAATGATAAACTAATAGTATATTTAATATTAATACATCTAATTTAAATTACTTATAAACTATAGTTACACAGTAGGACAAACAATTTTACGCATGAATATTTAATATTATTAGTTACACAGTAGGACTTACAATTTTACGCATTTATATTAACAAAATTACTAAATCCAGTAAATAGTAAATAATAAAATATTAAATAGTAAAGTGTAAACCGTAAATTGGGTTAAAGACTAAAGTTTAGCATGATATAAATATTAGAAATACAAAACTATATCTGTTAAAAATTAAAGTGATTAGTCGAAGACAACGCCGCTCTGGTCAATGGCGATTAATATGCAAAGAGTCAAAGATTCAAGACAGACAAATATGCGGTGAATCTTGATGAGCGAAGTTGCAAACTCTGTGAATCTCAATGATGCAAACCCTGCGAATCCCGACAAGCAAACTCTGCGAATCCAGGCGATGGCCAAGGAAGATAGACTATAGCAGATGGCGATGTTCGAGTCTTGCGTTTGCATCACGCGATAGCAAATGAAAAAAATAAAAAAGTTCTTAGTTCCGCCGTTCTCAGTAACTTCTCGCTGCTCACTGCTCATTACTCAGTTCCGCCGTTCGTTGATGAAAAAAATAAAAAAATGGAATAGCGTTTGCCTTTCTGCGGAATAGGGTTTCAAGTTTTTAACATTTCGCTTTGCTTTTGCATCACAGTTACCAAGTTCGGAAATCCGAATGCGTTCGGGAGACGGAAAAAATGCGGAATGCAGAATTTTTGAAAAAATCCGGTTCAAAAAATAAAATTATATATATATATATATATATATATATATATGCAAAATATTTTCAATCTACTAAGGAATGAACATTAATTTAACACTTGCAAAAATGAGAAATGCATAAGAATTTCAAACTTGAATTACATTAAAAGATAGCAAAATATTCATAGTTTAGAGCCTAAGCTCAAAATTGATATAGAACTTAAGTTTCAAACATTTGCAACATCAAACCCAGCTTCAAAATCAAAACTAGCACTAGCACTAGCACCATCATTCATTCATTCATTCATTACTTCAAATACAATTTGTACATTCAAATCTAGAATAAATCATCTCGATTGCCCACAAAATCATGAATGCCACTCCCATTATTTTTCAACTTTATCAGTTATTGACACTTTCTCTCACAAGGGCTCATCGGTGCATTGAATCTCACAAAGTGCATGCCTTAAGGGGTGCATTGGGAATGGGGTGGGATCGGCTTGTGGCACCTTGCGAGAGATATTTTCATACTATTCTATTCGCATACATCCCTTCATGCAGCCTTCATACCTCCTATGATGTCTCCTTGAAATCTTGAAACCCAGAAATATGGCTAAGTTTGAAACCCTGAAACCTAGAATCTGACTAACTCTGAAATATGATAGGATCCTCCAAAACCTAGAATTTGCATTATAGCTTCTAGCGGTCGGAAACCCCTCTCAAACATCCTGAAAGTATATAAATAAAATATAACTTAAAGTATAAGTGACAATGTAAACTTATACTTAAAATGTTTATTTTATTTATATACTGTTGGGTTCGGACTAGACATTTTGGGTTTTTTAATTTTTTTTTAATTAAAAAATAAAAAAGTTATTTGGTCCAACTTGACCGCACAAGTCCAGTCCATGGCTCATGTTCGGTTCGAACTGAACATGAGCCATGTGCGGTCGAACATGGTAACTATGGTTTTCACCCTTCAACGTTGATCACCTCTTTCTTTTAGCCCATCACGGAGGTCGGCGACAATAAGCGCCCTTTAGATATTGTTGCTTCACACATTGATTGGGCTAGGTCAGTGAGGCGATACTCATCTCTGCTCAACACTACTACTAGGTACCCCAACACACTAGCTCTAAGCAACGGGGATTTACCTCTGCTCAACATCATGGATTTGCTTCTTGGCATCGTGGATCTACTCCTTAGCAACCGTTACTCGGGCCGTGGAGACAAACTCACATTACAAGTTTCTTCGGTGCCATGGGAGTTTTTTCGGACTTGGATGTTAGAAGGGATTGTAGGGGAAGTGCTATACTTCCTCCCAGGATTACCGAACTTGGCCCCCTCAACGCTAGATACTCCCCGATGACAATTATTAGATGAAGATCCTACATTACCCCTTTCATAGTGATAAACAATTGCACAAATGATTCCTTTGTCCCGAGCATGGTCAGATATGTTTGATGGGACTACCATCCTGTGTTTCTGACTTTCATCAACCGATATCCTTTTGGGGTCCTTGCTCTCCCCACGTAGCTCTATTTGTATTGGTACCCTTATGGCGTGGGTTGGGGGCTTTCTTGCATTGGATTTATCACTTGTTTATTTGTAGTGTTGTTATTTTAGTTAGTTAGTTGTTAATCCTAGGGTCCTTTTACCCTAGCACTTTCTATTATAATTGGATGTATTCTCTAGTCCATTGATCTAATTTTGGTTATTTGTGGGCATTAATATAATTTCTTTATTTCTTCTTTATATCACTAGTGTATTACCTTGCTAGGGTTATAACTCCTTTACAAAAGCTCAAAGTTGGAAACCATAATATGCGTTGGAAAGCTTATGAAGGGAAATAGATTCGATGCCCTAAATAAATGCCTTCGGAAACTATTTTGGGCATCTAACTAAAATTTCAGGGCCCAAAAACGCTTTGAAGGGCCTAAAAAATGCTCAAGATGCAAAAATGTAGAAACTACCTAAAAATAGTAAAATTGTATTTTTGTGAGTTTCGTGTCATGGCAAAACCTCTCAACTTCTTGGGGGAATGCTTGTCATGTGATTCTTCACATTCAAAGTTGAATCATGTCATTTTTTTTTCGAATGTCCATCTCACATCTCTTCTTAGAAATTGCCGTACATGTCACATATCAATCATGCAGTAAATGTTTTTATTTAGATTTCTTTTCTATGTGGATATTTTATTTTTATAATTCATGGTTCATTTTGTCACAGTTCTGCAATATTATTTTATGCTACAATTGTTGTAATTAAATCGCTTTTGCCTAAAACACTAAGTTTTGTTCAATTTAGTGTGTTGTCCACTAGGTTCCCAATGCAATCCAGATCAAATGCGTTTCTTCCTCATTTCTCATGGAGTGAATTTGTTTGCTTTCTTGGAGTCCACTCTTCCAACTTACAACTTGGCTAAATCAAATTGTTTTTGGGGGTTTTTGGGCCATCCATGGAGTCAAAATTATTGCCAAATGCCTTGCTTGCACTCTTTGGTGTCTCCAAATTTCTCATGGCTCTCTCTTTGCACTCTTATGCAGGTGCATCCAAGGTGTACGAGCAATCTTGCATCACCTAAAAATATTTTAAGAATTTTTGCGATTTTTCAATAAGTTGCCTCGGGTCACATTCTGTTTTTTTTTTTTTTTAAGAGTTCATATTAATAACATTTGGGAGTCATGAGGTCATAGGTCACATTGGTCACATTTTGGGTTTGCAACTATAAGTTGCAATGTAACAGGGGCCTCACAAATGGTTGGATGTGCATTTGGAGGCTAAAAGGAGATTAGAGGAAAGCGGCATAAAACGAGTTAGTTGATCAAAGAAAAAGAAAACATAATTTTGAAGTTGGGGACTTGGTTTTGGTCCATTTGCGTAAGAGAGATTTATGAAAGGTGAGTATGACAAGTCCAAGTGGAAAAAAATCAGTCTTGCAAAATTCTCATAAAGTTCTCAGTTAATGCATATGAAATTGAATTCCCAGATGGAGTGGATATCTCTTCAATTTTTAATGTATTAGATTTGTATATGTATGTGGCAGAGCACACAAGTGAGGAATAGTCAATCATGGATTCTTTAAATGTTTGAGTGGAAAGGGGAACAACCAGCCAAGAAAAAAGAAGAAATAGAGGTGATTTTGGACCCATTGGTAAAAAGATGAGAGGCACTGAGTACTAAGAGTACTTAGTGAAGTGGAAAAACAGAGCAGCCAAAACTGCAACTTGGATGAGTTCATCTGAGATTGCCAAGCATGGCAGATTATTGAAGAACTTGCAGGTTCATGAGTAGGAGCTCATGGACAATTTTATTTACCCTAGGTGTACATGCAATTTTGCATCACCTAAAAAGATTTTAGGATTTTTTGCGATTTTTCAATAAGTAGCCTCCTGTCACATTTTGATTTTTCTTCTCATAATTGACATTAGTCACATTTGGGGGTCATGAGATCACGTCACATTGGCTGCATTTTTTGTTCGCAACTCTTAAGTTGCAATGTAATTGGGGCCTTGCACACAGGGCTTCTCCTATGTCTCCAAGTCTAATGGCAGCCACCTCAAATTCTCAAGGCTTGGTGGAGGTCACATGCTTGAAGTCTATGTGATCACAACTTCACAACAATTGCCTTATATTTCCTTAAGTATCAAGCGATCATTTGCTAATTCTTTGGCCAATGGAGACCATCGGAACCGACAAGATTCCAAATTGTACCGTAAAATCCAATGGGTCTATGGCTGGTCACAAGGCTAACACAGTTCACAGTGGCCAAAAATGTAATCGCGTGAGTCCGGTATTGTGACAAGTGTCACAATCATGGCCTACTTGTAGGTTGCAAGTCAAATGGTTTGGTCACAATTTTGGATGGATGCATGGCCAAGGTATTAAATGGTTCTAATTAGTTCACGAGGCCCACGACCTCAACTTTCTCCCACATGAACTTTGGCAATCACGAAAAAATCAGGGAGTCCGTGACTCCATGGAAGATGACAAGTGGCAACGTCACATACTTGTGTGGGGATCATAGGTTTAACATAGGCAAGGGACCACTTTGCAAATGCATTGAAGTTTACATATTGAGATTGATATTTCCCACGGGTCCACGAGGAAATATAAAGGTCATAGTTTCAAACTTGGAGTCCGTGATATAAAGATCTCAGGATCATATCCGGTGGCAATCGACAGTCATAGTTCAACTTTAGTCACAGTTGAGCGACACAAAGATCTTCAAATAGTCTCAACTTTTGTATGGCAGCACCAATTTAGACGTTTAGGATCTCATTGGAAAGCTCTTGAAGAGAGCTTTAAGTTGGTTGTGGTCTCAAAGCTGATAACTCACGCGTGTGTTTGCTGATTGGCAAAAAGCATGGGCAGTTAGAGAAAAATGCAAGAATGCTGAAAAGTAGGGAAAAATCAGGATGAGGGATCTTATGCAAAGCATTAAGGGGACTCTCACAGCAGGATAAAAGGGGAGCAAAGATCAAGCAAGGGTCAATATTGGAGAATCAAGTAGTTGGTAGAATCAAGAAACAAGAGAGACCTTGGGGAAGAAGTAGAGCTTTAAGCTTGCAAATGTACTTATAGACTTGAATCGCAAATTCTCAATTGTGAATGTAATGTGTCTTTGAATCAATAAAGAAGTGTTGTCTCTGTTTTGTGTTTGTGTTTTTCTGTTGAGAGTTGAGAGAGATCATTGTTGGGGAGTGAGGTAGCTATTAATTTGGCCCCCTATACCTCCCAACTGCACCACACTCTTGGTGACTTGGCTTTGCTATTGCACTATTTTGGTTCCTTTTCTTGTTCTTGCACCCTTGGTGCCTTTGTTGATAGAGATCTCTTTTTGGCTTATCCTCTTAACCCTTTCTTGCAACACACATAGTTATAGTTTAGAGTGATGCTTTTCCTTTGAAGATGCTTCCTTCAACATCTTCCTTGCTATCAACATGCTTAGACCAAGTGATGAAACATACATAGTTATGCGAATGGTTGAAGTCAAAATCTCTTCTACAAAGCTGCCCCTATCTTGGGTCTTACAATTCAAACTTTGCGTCAACAACAAATGCAAACGTACACCCATGAAATACGCATTTTTGTTGTGGAGTGTTACTCACCATGAGTGTTCTTGTCACCTTTCTACCAATTAGCAACATCTTACACCATGGAAGTCCATCAATGTGCTTTATAACTGCTGTCATACAAAACTCAGTTTAGAAAAACTTGTTGCAACCATGTTTTATATACATGCAACAAATGACATTGCTTGCTACAATCTTGCGATAAATACCACAGCTTCTTATGTGCATACTGAAATCAGCAACTCACATGGGTTTGCTACATACATATCGAAAACAATATTCAGTATCAATTTGATGCCAAAAATGAAAGTTACCAAGGTGCACCAAGTGTGAACCAATTGGGAGACCTTGGTGGAGAATACACCACAAGAAGTGTGCTTGTTTTGGCTCAATGATAGCCTTCCACACACGATCAAACCTTCTTATTCAAACTTTTTATGTGGAATTAACTTTCCATTTGGAATTGAGAGTTTCAACTTGAAGAGACTGGAGAGAGGAGTTGATAACCTAACCGGGCTTTATGCTAGTGGGAGGGGGTCTTAACAGGGCATTTTCAGTCAATCCACCATCTGGAGGGAGTTTGCACGCCAATATTGTGGAGATGGATATCAAGTATGGCATTTTGAATTTTTGTGATAGGTTCTTGATCACCGACTTGTAACTGATATTGGTGGCGTAAAATATGCCAAGGCACCTAATCTCTAGTTTGCTTACAAAAGGTTAGAGATCATTTTGAATCTCTTTCTATAGAGCCAAAGACTTTAGAAACTCCCAAGCCTTCTAGATACTCTTAGCCACAAAGGTTCCCACAATGGTGATAGGGCCCTGAGTGAGCCAGTTCCTAGTTCATTCTTTCTTGCTTGATTGTAAAGTGGTGCTAGTTCATTACATTCGTACATTTATAAATGGAACCATATAGTAATTTTGGATGCATCTCAATATGAGTGCAACCTGAATAAATAGAAATCAGCATCTTTGTGATACTCTATCCAAGAATCCAATAATGATTTCATACCATTACCCACTTGCAATGGTAACGAGGACTCCTATGGGCTGCTCCATCTTGATGGCTTCTTCCTTGCATAGCTCTTCTTCTTCATTTGCTGCCTCTTGGTTTGTAGGCGCATGAACAACTCCTTCCCTCTTAATTTGGGATGTGTCTTCCTTCTTGGATTCTTGTGTGGAGTTGTGGATGAAATTTCCAACATTTATTATGCCAACACCAATTCAGTCGCAATCAACGTAATAGTTATTTCCCATGTCCTTGGACAACATCTTCTTTCCTTTATTTTTATGCTGACTTGAAGAGTGGTATTCACAACTTGCATCTTTTTTGCTTCTTACACATTGTTCTTCTCTTTGGCTTGGAGAGTGGTGTGAGTTACTGTTGTCAACCTGGAGCTGCGCCCTGAATTGAAGAAGTGCATGAAATGGCCAATCCTCTATCCAGCTGAAACAATGGGATCTTCTCACGAGGGTGGGTGCCTCAACGGTGAGAAGAACCTCCAGAGAAGGCTGGTTCCTGTATGATGTATCAATGAGAATCTCTACTCTATGTTGCGGACTACCATGGAAAAGGGAGAAGGAAACTTTAAGGGGAAATCCTACCCAATGACGGTGATACACCAAATGATTGATTCACTCAACTTAGAACCTTGAACACTGAACAAACAAGGGAAAAGGAAGACTTTCGATTTCAATCAATCACTTATGCATAAATATTTCATGAAGAGGTTCGACCCAATGACCAAAACATGAGGGAAAACGATGGAGAGAGGTCTGATACAAGACACTTTGCAGCCACGCAACATCCACTTACAGCGTTAGCAAAAAGACGTAAAGGACACTGAACATGACCTGCATAAGAATAATCTAGCAACTAGGTATGAATCAGAATTTGGGAAGGGAGAGAAATCTACCACTTATGCAAATCGCTGAAGAAATATACACTATGCTAGCACTTGAAATTTGAAAGTACAGTCCTATTAATTGAAAAGGTTACACAACTCACCAATGGCAGACTCTGGTCTAACCAAGATAGGGATTGGGTTATTTTTAATCAAGGCTGAAAGCCATTATATAGAGAATTACAAAAGCCCAAAGATTGGCGTTGAAAATTTGAAGAGAAAGATTAACTTAGATTAACTCAAGGTTGACTTGGCCTTTCAATAAAATATATTTTATTTTTTGTCTTTGTATGAAGCTTCTTGTGCTTGAGGAAGTGAACTTGTCTTTGTTATGAACCACCCACCTCTCTTTGCATGGAAATCCACGCCAATGCCAATTTTAGAACTCTACGTGAGCTTGCTTGATGCCGAGTTGGAATGTTTGAAAGCTGAGTTAACCGTTTGGTAAGCTGAGTTGGACAAAGAGATCATTCTCCCCCGCAGGGAAAGCTCCTAGTGGATGCGGCGTTTAACCATTAGTCAACTTTAAATCTCGAACAATCAGCTCGACATTCAAATTTGGAACTTTGGTTGACGCTGAGTTGGACCTTCGGATGCGTGGAGTTGATCAGGAGATGAGTGGGACTTCAATAACCAGTCAATTGAAGCTTTGACTGGTGTTCGAAAATAGCCAATGTTTGCATGTATTTTACCTTGTTCTGGTTTGTCTGTTAATGTCTATTTTTGGCGGGACTCTGTATTTGGATTATCAGTCTATATTTCCTCCGTTTGGCCTTGTTTCAACTTTCCCATCGCTTTGGATTTCCTTCATAATTTATGTTTTTGGTTTCATTTTGCCTCAGGTTTATTTCTTCGGGCTTTTTGTGCGGCCATTTCTCCGAATTTTTTCGGACTTTTTGTTCGAAAGAATTCCTTTGGACAAAAAGTCCGAAGGAATTAACCCTTCACTTTTGCCTTCGCTCTTTGGCTTTTCCTGTTAAGTTAGTTTCCCGCAGACAAAATGTCCAAGAATTATCTTGGTCTCTTCCTTTGGCCTTCGGAATTCTTCTTCGGACTTTAAGCTTATCTTTCTGAGTCGTTTTTGTCCATTTCCTTTAGATAAATCTCCCGAAAGAATTCTTTCAGACTTCTGTCTTGACCCTTAATTTCTTCTGGCATTCGTCTTTGGACAAAAAGGCCGAAGCTTGACCACTTTGTTCTCTCCTTTCTTTCAGGGAAAATACCCGAAAGAATTGCTTCGGCCTTTTGCTTGAACCATTCCTTCGGACTTTGTTGTCTCTGTGATTTTTCCGAATTTCTTTGGACTTTTTGTCCGAAGGAATTCCTTCGGGCAAAAAGCCCGAAGATTTCCTTTGTTCTTCCTTTACGTTTACCTTCGAAATGCTCCCTTTGGGAAAGTCACAGTGGTCCTGTCACCAACCAAGTGCCCTCCGCAAGGGCTCGTTGCTCTCCCTCTGTGCCCTTTGGAAAAATTGCAATGGTCCTATCGCCGACCAAGTGCCCTCCGCAAGGGCTCCTGTCCCTCGTCTGTGCCCTTTGGAAAAATTGCAAGGCTCCCGGGCTTTTTGCAAAGGTTTTGAATTTGCTCCTGTACCTTCCCAAAGGGTAGGTGCCCTTCGGGAATGTTTAAAATGACCCTTCCGAAGGGTACCCTGCCCTTCGGGTTTCTTGTAATGGACTCTTTCTTTCGGCCTCTTACCTCTTGTCATTTTCCCCTCGGATTTTTTGCAAATGGTCTCTTGGCCGATAAAATGACGCTTCGGCAAATGAATGAACCCTTCAGCGTCTTTGGTAGTTTTGACCCTTCGGATGTTTTTTACTAAGGTCCTCTTCTAGTGATCCTTAGGGTTTTAAACAAGTGCCATTTCCTTTGGACAAAACGTCCAAAGCCATTGAATCTTCAGCTAGTGACCCTTCGGACAAAAAGTCCGAAGGATTCAAACCCTTTAGAACTTCGAAATGATCTTTGCCCCTTTGTAAAACCACAAAACCTCTGTTCTCTTTTAGAATTTGCTCCTTCAACTGCTTGAATAAATCTGTTCTTTCCTTTGGGGTAAAATTGTCAACAGTTACTTTTATTTTTCTTGAAGTACTTCGAATGCTTAGTGATGGATTTATCTTTGCAACACATGGCCACACTATGGGTACACATTCCACAAAATGAACATGGATAACTGTACCAGCATTCATGTGCTGTATGGCCCTTTTTCCTACAATTGACTTAAACGTTGTAATATTTCCTTTGCATACATTCATGGGCTGCCCTTATACTTACTTGCATAACTTCAATAGAGTGGTGATGCTCTACCTTCTCCCTTGGGCTGTTTTCCCTTCTTTGAAGACTCTTTCAACTCTTCCTTGATGCTTTTGCCCTTATTGAAAGGCTGTACACTTCTTGGGATGCAAAGCTTATGCTTACTTAAATAACTTAAATGGAGTGGTAATGCTCTACCTTCTCCCTTGGGCTCTTTTCCCTTCTTTGAAGACTCTTTCAACTCTTCCTTGATGCTTTTACCCTTATTGAAAGGCTGTCCACTTCTTGGGCTTACCTTGCATCCATTCTTATAGTCATGGATTGGAGATGTGCTACCTCATCCTCCATCTAGCTGCTGCTGCTTTTTTTGGAGGCTCTACTTTGGCCTTTGAGCTGCTGCTGCCTTTTTTGGAGGCTCTACTTTGGCCTTTGAGCTGCTGCAGTGCTTACCTTCCTCTTCATTAGAAACCTGTTATTTCAATGAAGACTTCAATTTTTCTTTAGATTTCACACAATGAATGATGCCATTACGTTTTTAGGCTGATATTGGTGAAGTAGTGGTTTGGGCTCTGTCTTTGCAAAGTAGCCTTGCTTTATCTGTTTTCAAGCATTCTCTAACTTCGTTTTTGTCACTAACATATCCCAAACTGGCATTTTGATGCCTTTCTTCAACCTCTATGGGGTTTGTGATCTCTTGACCATTCGTGTCAATACCACCTCCATCATAACCCATCTTGAACAACTACTTAAAATCCAGTTCCCTTAGTATGCTTCTCAAAACCATCAAAGTACTTATTCAATGCTTTATTGGAAAAAAAAGCATATGGTGGAGTACTTACTATGCATACCTCAATCATGGTTTGTGCATTTGTAATGTCCCCTTTTAACTTGCAACAGAGTAAGTGCTTTGTCTGTAGTTAGAATAAAAGATTGAGTCTTTCAATCAGAATAAAGCAGCTTAGTTTGTCTACAGTTAGAATAAATTTAGTCGGGAGATTACTCCATAAAATAAAGCAGAGTGAAACTGTTATTCCCAGTCATTTGGCATCACAATTAGAGGAGGTTGTTGTTCAGTTAGCTGCCTAAGTTTGAGGAAGTCAATTATCAATTAGCTGCCTACGTTTGAGGAAGTTAATTATCAGTTAGCTGCCTACATTTGGGGAAAGTAATTATCAGTTAGCTGCCACCCTTTATGGACTGACTTCCTATGATTTATGATCGCTAGAAGCTGGGCTATAAAGCAACGCATAAGGTAGAAATAATATATGTATTTGATTGTATGCCTGAAGGCATTATATGGAATCACTGAATTACATCGAATGTCAGCATCTCTACCCATATTTCAGAAATAAACATATAGCAGATTTACAATGCTGAGTCAGCATACATCTAAATCAATGAGCTCCTTTGGCTAAGTAGCCATGAGTAAGGGGCATTAGCTTTGTCAAAATCATCCAGGGCACGATCTTGGTCTTAATCACTTGACTCTCCATGTCAGGTATCTAGAGGGATTTGTACCTTGGTGGGTGGATATAAGCAACCATTATCCTCACTAGTTGGACTAAACCTTTTTGATGAAAAATATTCTCTTGAATATTAAGAAAACCCAACTTCAGCTATAGGAAGGCGATGCTGCTACAGTGGCTTGTTTGGTGTTTGAGGACGAAACCCTTCAGGATGGCAATCCTCAGTAGAATATGTGGTGCGGGACATTCTAGATTTGCACAGAGACTCAAGGATCAACAAAACGAACAATTGCATGGTTGCATGTGTGTTAAGGACATTTCAGAGTTAAAAACTGTATGCTGGGCATTTTCCCAATGATTTGTATTAGTTTAGTTGCTCTCTAGTAGCATATATGTGTTTCATGAAAATAATTAAAAATCTTTGTTGTTGAGACTTTCTAAGGCTGATTATTTGTATACATTTAGTTTAAGACATTTCAGCATCCTTGATAGAGTTTGATCTCCTTTGCATGATAGACTTCTCTTTATCTTGGAAATTTGCCAACATCTCTTCCTTTGCTTGTAAGTTGTAACTCTTGTCGTAACTCCTCCATGATACCCATCAGGGAATATCCATGGCTTGTCAATCTAACTTGAAACTCTTGATTCTCATCCTCCAAGTGCTGCAACATCATTCTCAATTCTTTTTTTTCCCTTTGGAGTTCTGAGTTATTTCTTACAAGCTCATGAAGCCTTTCCCATGGTTGGCTTTTCCACCCAATTTTCTACACTTCCTTGTTAATGATCAAATATGGAAGCAAATACACATACTGAAATGTATTAACCATAGTTACCGGATTCGGCCACATCTGGCCGAAATCCGGAACGTTCTGCATTTTTGCGGGCTTTCGGATTAAAAAATTCAGTTCACCGTATTTTTTGGACATTAAAACTGTACGGACATGGAGAAACAATGGAAGTCAACAAAAAAATTTAGAAAATGTAAATCTAGTCTGAACCCAACAGTATAGAAATAAAATAAACATTTAAGTATAAGTTTACATTTACTTATACTTTAAGTTATATTTTATTTATATACTTTCAGGGTGTTTGAGAGGGGTTTCAGACCGCTAGGAGCTATAATGCAAATTCTAGGTTTTGGAGGATCCTATTATATTTCAGAGTTAATCAGATTCCAGGGTTTCAAACTTAGCCATATTTCAGGGTTTCAAGATTTCAGAGTGGCTCCCATTTTGCTTGCCCGCTAGTGGTCTCAACACTGTGGGAGAGTGACCGAGTGGTTTAAAGTGGCACAAGAAGACATTGTTAGCATGGATCCCCATTTATGGTGGCAGATGTATGGTTCTTCTACCCCAGAGTTACAAAATCTTGTCGTGCGTGTCCACAGTCAATGTGCTAGTGCTTCTGCATGCGAAAGAAATTGGAGTACGCATGATTTGATCCATACTAATAAGAGAAATCGACTAGGAGCCAAAAAGCTGTCAGATCTTGTGTTTGTTCATAGCAATTGAAGATTGCCTAAGCACAATCTTGCAAAAGAAGATGACAATATTCACCTTGGAGAACCATCCTTTGAAGGAGTTGAGGAAAATATTGATAGTGTTGATGACGCTGGATGGAGGATTCACTGATGGTGCTAGTGCTAGTGCTAGTTTTGATTTTGATGCTGGGTTTGATGTTGCAAATGTTTGAAACTTAAGGTCTATATCAATTTTGAGCTTAGGCTCTAAACTATGAATATTTTGCTATCTTTTAATGTAATTCAAGTTTGAAATTCTTATGCATTTCTCATTTTTGCAAGTGTTAAATTAATGTTCATTCCTTAGTAGATTGAAATATTTTGCATATATATATATATATATATATTTTTTATTTTTTTTTAATTTTTTTTTTTGAACCGGATTTTATCGGATTTTTTTCCAAATTTTTTCAAAAATTTCACATTCGGCATTTTTTCCACCTCCCGAATGCATTTGGATTTCCGAACCTGGTAACTATGGTATTAACAGACTCCTTTCAAAAGCACAAGGAAAACCTGCTCCGATACCATTTGATCTGTAATTGGCGTAGATATTGTATAGCATGATTCATCAATCACGGATATGGTGGCTTCCCTAGGAAGGCAGGTTAGCCAAGGTCTTAGAAGAGTTGATAGTTCTTCCTTGATTCACTCTGTCATACCACCATTTGATCATGGTACAAGAGCTAGCTAGACTAATAATCTTAGTTTAATGGATTCTATGGGGAAAGGAATCTTGGGGTGCCTCCCAAACATTTGAAGAGTTTGAGAACGCTGAATGTATAGGCATGAGGAAATGTCAAACTCAATAGGAGATGATGGGTCAAAAGCTTGGGTATGAGGAAGAATTGAAATGGGGACTAGATGTGAAAAATCCAAATAAGCATGGGTAGAAAGTGGGAATCTGTCCAACACACGAGAGTTGTGAATGTAAGGAGTACGTGATATGCTAGATAAAGCATGATCAACTATAGTCGACCCAACGTCATGAGGGAAAGATGCATATTTGTCAAAACAAAAAAAGGTTGAATATCCCATTCAAAAGAAACAATTCATAGACTCTGTAATGTCCCCAAATGGGATGAATTAGGAAAAAAGGTGTTTTCCCTAAATTCCTTTAAATCTGATTTGAAAATTAGTAAACCCTAGCTTGAGTATTAATTTCTCCAAAACCATTATTTAATGCAAGAAACTTTAGATGCCAAAAGTGAGGGGTTCCATAGGGAATTTTTTGCGAATAAAATAATTTGAAAATAAATAATAAATTTCAGATTTAAATCCCTTATATAAATCCCTTTCTCTCTCCTTATGCCACAAAATGATGAAGGAAAAATCAGTTTTAATCACCAATTTTCTGTTGTTCGGAGGATAAAAAGTCTTCACCAATTTTAGATCTATCACTTTCAGCCACTCAAAAATTATGAAAATATTACTATAGATGCACAAAAATATGGAGAAAAAGAATATCCAATTGTTTTTCTGAAATTCTGAAAATTGCGATTTTTATGCCCAAAATACAGCAGAAACTTCATAAACCCATAACTCTGAAAATACTTGGAATTTTTAATCAAGTGATAGCTCCAGACAAAGCTAAAAATATAAGCTTTTCAATGAAACATAAATCAGAGTTTTCCTTCCATGGGAAGGTTACCGAAAATTGTTCCGAAGTTCTAAAAACCCTAGTTTTCTGTAGAATAATTAAATAATAATTATGAAAATTATTATTTAATTTTCTTCTTCAAACCCTTCACAAATCCATCCAAAATTTTACATCAATAATCAAAAATTTAGCAAACAAAATCAGAATATTTAATTTTTAATTTTTAGGTCAAATGAGACATTTAATCCCTAGATTCAAGCTCTCCAAGTAGTTCAAAGCACTTGCAAAAATAATATAAATAATCAGCAAGCTTAACATGCAAGAAAAGACCATGAAACCCTTACAAACTTCCACAAAAATCCTTCCAAAGAAAATCGTACCACTCCTTGGGGCATAAACAAATTTTCCTTAGCAAAGGTGGCGTCAAGAGACACCTTTTTGTTGTATAATCAGCAGCAAATCGTGGGTTACAGGGCCCACTCTTATTAAACACGCAAGTTCAACAAAATCTTCAAGCATGAAGAATTTCAATTATTAAAATTAGCATATCTTCAAATGAACCCTCATCCTCTTTAAATAGCCTCCTCCAAGTGTAGCTCCCAATTTGGAGGGAAGAGTTAATCTAGAAATATTGAAAATAACTACTTATAATTTCACTTTAGGCCTTACGTGCCCATAACCCTTAAAAGGCCCCAACTTAAATGAATTTTATAATATAAAGTGTTTTCTCTATTAATTGCCTTTATTTTTAAGTATTTAAAAATACTTTTTATTTTAGCAATAATATTACTTTAACTTCCAAAAAGGGGACATTACAGACTCATCCATCCACCTTCAATTGATGTCTCCCATTGGTTGTAATGGGGTCCCAGGCTACATTTCTTAAGGTGGAAAATTCTCAACATCATGTTCTCAGAGATTGGTAAATAGCAATGTATCAATGGTTGTGACTGGGAAGATTTTATCATTGCTTCTGAAGAAAATTAATTGCTTTTATCTTTATACTATTTTTTAATCTGGTAATCGCTCTTGTTGCCTAGTAGTTAGATTGCTTTTGCAACATTTTGAATATTTCTGACATAACTTGAATGGATTCTCACATTTTTTAGTCGCAATGTAACAGGGGCATCTTGCCAGCGATTGATATCTTTCAGCACCATGTTTTAGCTGGGGTAAGCATTTTGTGTTTTATTTTGTGTCTGATTATGTAACTATAAACCATGCTAGTTAATTGCATTTAAGCTTTCTAATATAATATTTGTAATTTTGCATTTCACAGATATTTTACCTTGTTGGTTTTGGCTTATTTTGTTTAGAAACGTTACTAAGTATATGGGTCCTTCAGGTAAGATCAAGATTTCTTTCTTGGTGCATTATTTAGTCTTTCATGCTGTGGGAAACTGTCATAAACTGTAGTGCAATATTTTTGAATGCAAATGCAATATGTAAATTATGGAAATTTGGATTTCTTAAAATGTATGTGTTTTAGTCCTTTACATTTGTGTTAAGTGCCTTGTCCACAATGAGCATTCATATGTATCTGTTCCTGCTTTATATAATTTCTGTCCACCGTTATAAAAAGTTAAGTTGTTAATGGCAAGATTTAATTTACAAATGAGATGAACTATCATGCTTACATTATTGCCTTTATTTCACAATTCTATTTGTTAACACTTGTTTCGTTTGTTGTTCAGCAAGTCTATACATACTTTAGAGGATCAGGACAAGCAGCAGAGATGAAGCGTGATGCTGCAAGAAGTGCTATGAGGGCTACTCTCTAAATGTTGGTCATTAGTAATACCCACACCCTTTCTTACGATTTCTTGACCCTCTTTGTTCAGATGAGGAGTTCTTGATGGTGGTTGATCAATCATTTTTAACTATTATCACCCAAAAATATTGATGCAAAATATCATTCAGATGTAGATGAAAGTAGGTGGTTTAAAATTCAGTGTCATTTTCTTAATGCAGTATAGGATATCCTTCTTGATATTTAGCAATAGTTCTCCCTATTGGTGTTAAGGCTGTGCATTGTGTTGTTCAAGGTAGTTTTATGTCGGGTCCAGACTCTGATAATTGTGTTCTACCTATTACACACGTTTTTGAGCTGTCCGATTCTTGAGTGCTTCAATTTTGTTCAGTTTATATCTCCATTTCACTTATTTCAGGGATTGAGTCAATTGACAAGGGAAGGTCCCATTTATGATCTTCTTAGAAATGGATAACTTTGATTGAATTGATGCAGGGAGCTTTTGTACATCTTCTACCTAGGAGAGAAGATACGTTTCGAGATTTTTAAATGGCCAAGAGTTTTTGTGTGTGCATGTACAGGGAGGGTGGGAGCTTTTTCCTGCAAGATTGTAGGGGCTTTTGTATGAAATTGAATGGCTTTTGGAAATACTAGAATATATATATGGAAGTAAATAAATGATACACAAATAGAGGCAATTATTTTATATTTAATTTAGTTAATGTAAAATCTCCATAATTAACTGGTGTACTCATAGTTGGCTGATATTTGTCATATGGAACGCCTTGAAATAATGGTATTAAAATAGAATGAAGTAGGTCCCATAAACTAGGAGTGATTTTATTTTGAATGTATTGGTCCAAAATTCTATAAAAGACATTTGAGTGAATGAATCAAGCTATTGCGTATATGGCATTTTCCTCGAGAAATCAATCTTTGGCTATGCATAGATGGTTGAATATAATGTATTGCACCTGAGTATACCATTGCATCCAAATTTAGCATTTCACCCAATTCCACTTTGGTATCCATTAATTCTTATACTCCATATGTTTTTGAATGTATCATTGCACCTACTTGGATACATGTTTGCACATGCATTGGATTTTTAGTGTCACATCATGTGATAGTTTAATATCTTCAAAGCAAGCTTCTGTGTGCAGGCAGGTTTAACTAGTGCTCCTCTTCCTGCAAACTCTTATGCTCCGTGAAACAGAACAACGTTCTCCTAAAGTCCTTGATATTCACTAGAAATGGTCTTTTGTTTTTTGAGTTTATGTCGTAGATCCTGTTGCTATTTGAGGAGATGACAATGGGTTTCGGTTGTGCACATAGTAAAAAATGTTGAAGAAAAAAAAAGCCAAACCTTCAGCACAACTTGAACTTGTGATGTGGCATACATATCATGTCATTGATGGGACAAGGCAAAAAACCTCAAGAACTTCAATATAGATAGGTTGCTAGTTATTTTGAGGACGGGCATATGGAATTTGGAGGGGGGGTGCTTGTAGAGGCAGTAGAGCGGAGGGGTAGGACTTAGCGGGGATTCTTTCAAATTTGTCTATTGATGAATGTTCTTTTGTTTATAGTTTACACTGCCCTTTGCCATCCCCTTTTCTGAGAAGATAAGTTATGTGCAGTCATCCCCATTGACCTACCCAAAAGGGAAATATGGTGGAAACATGAGATTTAAACGAGCATTGAGTATGGATGTTTTGGCATATACATTTTTAAGAGCATGTTTGTGTTTGTGGCTATCACATTTCTCATGCAATTTAAACCTAAGAACCATTCAATGGAATGGAGAGTACAAGTCAAAATATATGACTTTACATTAACATCTAACATTACAGCTAAGTACTTTGTACCCATCATGGTTTTATTAATGCGATCAGAGCTTCATTTTATATGGGCAAAAGTTTGACCAAAATTTGATTGTCAAAATCTACATTACAAGCAATGTGACAAATGGGATGAAATTTTGAAAAAAACGAATCTTTCCTATCATTTTCTTTTCTGTAGTCTTTTGAGACCTAAGGATTCATATTGATCTTGAAGGAATGTTTCCTTTTATAAAACAAAATTGATGGCCACCCTTATAAGTAATATACAAAATGTATATGATTTCAATGCCAAATACAAATTTATGGATTATTAGAACTATAGGTAAAAATTTGTAATTTAAAAATTATATATGAAATTTGTGTAATTTCAAAACAACACTAAAATTGGAAGGTCATAAGTATGCACATGCTACATGTAATTCCAATTAAAATATGTTTAGAAAAAACTTATGATGCTTTTGGTAAACATGTAATGATATATTCTCTAAATGTAGAGAAAAGAGGCTTTGCACATTGATGTTGCTTTCAGCTTCAAAGTCCTAATTGAAAAAATGTTAAAAAAAAATATTGAAGTGAAAAAAGGTTTGGGAAGAAGCGTCTAAAGAAGGGTTAAATGCATTTGATAAAAATACTATTAATTTAGTTATGATATTTGAATATGAAAAAAAAAAAGAATTGAATGGTTGGTTTTAGAAGAGGCTTGCAATGAATGGTATAAAGACAGCTTTTAGCTGTATGAAAATAATTATTTTCAGCTTGTCTTTGTTGAATTTACTCTTCTTTGTGATGAATCTTCCAGTAAGGAAAATGTATTTGTTGACAATGAACAAGAAATCATTGAACAAAATCATGAGTTGGTAGGACAAATGAGTTTTAGAGTTGACAAGGAACAAAGTTTGGATATATATACTTTCAAGCAACATCTTCCTCAAAGATTGCATATGGATGATTGACAACATCATGTTTAAAAGAAATCATTGATCAAAATCATGGGTTGGTAGGACAAATGAGTTTCAGAGTTGATAAGGAACAAAGTTTGGATATAGATACTATCAAGCAACATCTTCTTCAAAGATTGCATATGGATGATTGACAACATCAAATTTGTATTAACGTGCAACAATATTACTATTTGGCTTTTGCGCATGTTCTAAGGTCAAAACATGTTGAAGAGAAGGGATTGTCATGTATCTAAAGTAGTATGCTACATAGAGATTATATGGATCATTGATTATTAATGGGATTATATGTGTACATGTGATTATGTGAGATTATAGAAGTCATTGATGTATTAAAAGAATTATATGTGCACATATGGTTAAGTTAAACAAATTATATCTACACATATGGTTAAGTAATAATGTACTTATACTTTGATGTATTATATTATACATTTAATGAGTGATACTTTGATGTATTATATTATACATTTAATGAGTGAGGCATGTTTTGAAGATATACTTTTAAATGGTAGGTGGCTTATTTTGGAAGTTAAGTATCTAGTTGTAATGGTAGGTGGCCTATTATAGAAGCTAAGTATCTATGGGCGGCTTATTTTAGAAGCTAAATATCTAGTCTTAATGGTAGGTGAGAGCATCATTGTAAGTTGATTGGTCATGTATTTGTATAAACATGTCTCCTAAATATGTGAGGGAAGACAAGAATATTGTATGTAAAGTAGTTACTTCCAATAAGGAGCATTGTATGGTGTTACCCTACCTTAAGGGTTTGATCTAATATATTGGGTTATTATATTTCTAGGTCATCAAAATCTAAATGTGTTTTTACAAATAAATCTCTCAAAAACTTTTTCAAATGATAGAGGAGGTTTTGAGCAAATTTGTTTATTTAAAACCAAAATGTGAATCAAAGGTTTCCAAGTTTCTTCATGCACTATCCCTGTTGGTCTCTTGGTGCATTGATGTGTTGGTGGAAAACTACACAAAACATTTGAATGAAAAACAAAAATATAATATCTCGATGCATCGGATTTTCAGTGCGATGAGAAGTTTTAAATGCATAGGGGCTTTGATGCATATTGAGATTCTGAAGTGAAGCCTAACAAAAACTAAAACTATAATGGAAACATGACACAATGTAAAATAAATGAAACTCTTAGATGAATTTAAGATTTTTGTAATATCGTCTCAAACTCTAGAGAGGGATGCAGATTGAAAATAAAAATCTCTTGTATTTTTGGTTTTTGTTTATGATTAATCTAAACAACGTAGACATTTGGGATTATCGTCATTTAACAACCAACATAGCCATCATTGGGCAGACTGAAACAGTTAATATTATTATAACAATTGTTATATTGAAGACTACGTCCCACTTTGCCTTTCTGTAACGAAGATCAAGATAACAAAGATTGATGAGACGATTACGTTTATCTAAATAAAGATCTAAAAATTTAGGTAATTGTAATTTGATTTCTTTCTTGGTGGCTTTTGTAATCTTGAAGCCTTTGTTTTTTTTCTGAAAGAACAAATTGCACTTAAATAACCTACTAAATAGTGTGAAATGAATCTTTCTCATTAACACCATCACAGCAATTCTCATGTTTAATTGTTCGACGGTGTGCCGATATCAATGCACCATTTTCACACATGACACACCACTCTTCTACGAAGCGGATATTTTTTAATTTTTATTCTACATTGGTGCATCTGTAAGATGATCGATGCACAGAGAGACCTGTCAATTAAGATTCTTGTAAGGTTAACACCCCTGAGAGTGAGAGGGAGGGTGTGAGCATGGCAGCAAGAGACGTCCTATTGCCCGACGAGCATTGTTCTGGTGTGCATGCTAAGGGAGACCAGTTTCGAAGACCTACCCGCAGTTTTGTTTAGAGCTTCACCGGCTAAGGGGAGAGGAGCTCAGTGTTTTGGCAGTGACATGCAAAGTGGATGGGCGTGTTTCAGGTTGTGTGGTAGGGCCTAGGGTGGAGATCTCTCATTTGACGGAAGAAATCCAAGGCTGTAAGAAAAGGAAGACAAATTAGGTTTTTTCTTTAATCTCTGATTATGGCAGTGTGGAGCTGATCCTCCCAGGGGGATGAAGCTCAAGACTCTTTGAAAAGTACCCCAAGTGAGATTGTCCGAGCTTTGACAGGATCCTGGAAGAGAAAAAAGGAGATGGTTTTATAAATAAGGAGGATTGAATTCGGAAGGTCCATTTTGGAGAGCAAAACATCATCCAGACCATGATGATCTCTCATAATGTGGATTGATATGTAATTCCTCCAACCTCTGGCCTTCCTTAAAAGGCATCCAATCATGGTGACAATCTTTATAAAAGGGTCTTGGTTCATGCCTCGGAGTGGCTTGATCCTGAAGTATGGGCATGCTAACTTTGATCCAATGGAAGAAATACCAAGTCTATTGATTCCTATTTAGGTGAAACACCCCTTTTTTCTATTCAATTTTGGAGATTCTTTTACAAAATTCATCCAAGCTGTTGAAATAGACTCTTTAAAAAATTATCCAAGTTGTTGAAATGACCTTTCAATGTAAACTCGTCAATTTTGTTCGAATGTGGGGAGATTAATGTTATAAAAAGTCTACCAAAACATATTAAAATAAAGCTCCGAAACCATTTGTGAAGAGAAGAACTTGATTATGAGCAAATTTCCTCAAGTGCACCCATCGTCACAAGTAGACATATTTTATCTGCGACTATCCTATCAAAACGCAATCTAGTGCTAAGGAAAACCCTAAGGTTTATGATAATGGGGGTTTGTTATTGTGGCTAAAAAGAAACAAAACAAGGAAAATTGGGGAGGTGACAGATAGTGAGTTGTCTACTTAAAATCAATTTTCTATTCTAAAAGATAAAAATGAAAACAATGAGAAATTGGCATCCAAACTTAGGGTGGACGTTGCCATAGGGATTTTAGATATAAATATCAATGGAGAGGAAGTTCATGAGGTGTTAAGGGGACATAGGAAAATTTAAAAAAAATAGTAGGAAAAGGGGGATGCTTGAGGAGGTAGTAAGTGGGACAAATGAGGATATAATAATGAAGAATGTTGAGTTGGAGAGTGAGAATGGAATAACCCCTGGGGTGGGATGTCTTCGAGTTAAATGCGATTTCATATTGATTGTGGTACTTCTAATAAAAAAAAGATAGGTTGACCTATGAGATTGTACTCATTGTAAAACTATTCTAGAAAGGTAGTTGAGGAAGGTTTTAAAAAATAAAATTATTTAGATAATTACATAGAAGAGGCAATTCAACAACGAAAAGTGCAGACTCCTTTGGAAACTCAAGGAGGTAAGGCTAAGAAGGTTGCCCTTAGTATCCTTAGAAAACGATTATTTGTTCTTGGAATATAAGCGGCTTGGGTTCAGCCTCGGTTAGAAGAACCCTTCAAGGTAAGATCTAAGATCTTCAGCGTAATATAATTACTTTGCAAGAAACTAAATTTTCAAAGAATGAACTCTTAGATATCCAAGATATTTGGAACAATAACAAGTTTGGGGTCGAGTGCATCACTGCTAAGGGGCAATCTAGGGGTATTGCCATGAGTTGGGACAACACAAAAATGGAAACTTGTTAATGTAGTCAAGGATGTGCCCTGGTTGAGATTCTCCTTGGAGTGCCACGCTTCCAATAGAACTTTTCATTTAACAAATGTTAATGGACCCCACCCTCATTCCTCAAGAAAAAAGTGTTGTCAAAGCATTTGGTAGGATGACTCTTCAAATGGGTTTAAAAACTAGGTCATTGGTGTAGATTTTAATTTGATTTTGAAATTAGAGAAAAAATGGGGAGTAGCATCTCTGGATCATAACTCTCAATTTGCCTTGGATTTTAGGGAAGAAAGAAATATTGTTGATATAGTTCCTAAAGATGGTGGTTTTACATGGTTGAATAGAAGGAAAGGACACTCTTTAATCATGGGGAGATTATATAGAGTTATTGTTGATGAATCCTTGTTGGGATCGAATGTTGAGGTCGAATCTTTCATTTTGCCCAAGTTAGACCATGCCCAAATTCTCTTAAAACTTTAGGGCTATGAATGACCAAAAAGCCCAAATTGTAGTCAACTTCCTTGAAAGCTTGTTTTCTCTCATTTTTTGAGATGCATATATCACCTAATTGACCTAAAACATATCAAATAGTTTGTTTTCCATAATATTATTTTAGGGTAGGTTATTTTTCATTATTGGTTTTGTTGGTTGACATCACTCAATGTCAAACTCAATCCTCCAATGGATGGTTTAGGTAGTAGCCTCACTTCCACATACACAATAATTAGACTTGTTTATGTTTTGATTAGTTAACATGGTTTATGCTTTCTCGTTAATCTACATTTGAATCTCATTTTTTGTTCACAGGTCTTGAGGATGTCTCAGTTAGCTTCGTTGCACCGTAGAGGTAAGTATGGTAAGTTTCCTAACTCTTATTTTCCTTTCGATGCACTACGACTCAGGGAAACACCCTTGTTGCTTCATGATGAGGCGTCTCTTTGAGGGGGTAATACACACCAAAATTTTACATGATGCAACATTTCATGACAAATCCAATGATGATGCAAGGGTCTCTACTAATATAATGTTTAACCTAATTTTGATTCATTTTGATTGATTTTATCCCTTTCTATGTCTTTATGATTTTCAAATTCTCCCTTTTCTGAGTGTTTCGCTTTAAAAAAAAATTAAAAAAATTGACTTGTTGATGAAACTGCCACGGCAAAATTGTAACTGCCATGGAATTTCTGTAAATTATTGTTGCTGAAACGTAACCACCCTGACTGTTTTATCTTTTTCCATGATGGTTTTAGAAGACAAAGTGGTATTTTTTAAACCAAAACAACGGTTCCATTTCCACCACCTGCATGCACTAGCAGTTTCGTCATAGTATGCACATTTTTTAAATTAGCATCCGAGACTTCAGTTTTCACGTGTTTTGCATGCTTCTAGTTACATTTTTAGTTGCTTTACTTATTGTTCACCTTCAAGATTTCAAAGTTCACACCTATCCCTTTTTATCAATCCTCATCAAGTTAACTTGACCAAGCTCACAAACAAGTTTCAGTTACATCCCACATGAAACCTCCTCTCCTTCTTTACAAGTATCTTAGTTTTCAAAGGTTTTCATATCCAAAAATTATACCATAGATTGAAGCTTTCAAGTTTTACAAATCCATATCCTACCTGATTTCGTTTTGGATAAGCTTTGCCTCGATTTACCATCATCTTTGTGTCACTCTACACAAGTTTGGAGAATGAAATTCATCGAATTTACAACCAGTTCTTTTGTTGTTTGTAAATCAATCCAACCACAGTACAACTATTATCTTTTTAAAAATTATGTATTTCATGTTTCTATTCTTTTGTCACCTTTTTGTTGGAGAGTTCCCAAGGCTGATATTGAACAAAAGGAGCTAATTACATAAGGATCATATACACAAAACAACTATCTCTCCACCTTTGCTTAGTCTTACCATTGATCATGTTAGATGATTTTGTTTTCACTTTTGTTTTATTTATTAGAATAGATTAAATCATTTTTATTGTTTAGTAAATAGATTCCTATTCATAAAATCATAAAATAAAAGAGAAAAATCTTCTTTCTCTCTCTGCTTTTACATAAAAACATAGTTTTGATTTCTTTACTTTGTAATTGCATGTCAAAGCTTCAAAGAACGTAGTTTTGCATTCAATATAGTGTAGATTAAGTGAAATTTATCATTACGTATAGCCACACAAAGTTATTATATTTTAAATTTTATTTCAACACATATTCATCAAACAAACAAATACACACATCTACACACACCCAAAAGTTAGGAAAATCAAAACTTGCATGCTAGATCTAGTTTCTTTCTTTTACATATTAAATAAATTTGTATAGATAAAAAAAATTCAAAACATCAAAACTCTCATTTATACAATCATATAAAAATGTATAATCTCATATAGTCATGAAAAGGCTCAAAAACTTTCAATCTAGCTTGCATGTTAAACTAGATCACAAGAAAAACTAGAAATTGCATAGCATAAAACAAACCCTAGTTTTATATTAACCTAGATTGCATAGTATATTCCACCTATTTTCATTTAAAAAATTAATAAAAATAACATTTCGTTTAGTGCATGTAGGTAAAACTTTGCAATCAAACTAGTAAAAACCAAAATCAATATTTGCATCATTTATCTAGAATTCAGTTTTTAACACTTGCATTTATAAAAATATTGAAAAGAACAAAAATAAAATAATTTTCCTTTACTTTAATTTCAGCTATTGATTTATTTATTACAAATAATTTATTTTCATCAAGTAGTATAGTTTACTTTTCTTTGCAAAACGTTACCAAAAATACCAAAACCAAATTCAAACAAAGCCTTGTCAAAGCATGTACAAGCCTAAAAGATTGCTTCCAAACATTCATAATAGAAAGTACACTTTAACCATTCAAAAGAAAATTGTATTTTCCCTCGGATGACTCTTCTAGAGCAACCATATCTCCACAGAGTAGGCATCTTTCCTAAAGTTAGATCTCCCGTTTATGCCAATAAAATTGAAGTGATATTAATGTTGAGCTCAAAATTGATTTTTTTTATTCTACTCCTATTCCACATCTTATCAGTACCCAACTTAAATATCTTGATGAGAAATACCATGTATAAGTACGACCAATAGTTATTCCATCTCATATGTTAGCCTGTCAGTTTAGTCATCTCCAAGTCTAGACCTTCTACTCTTCCGTTTCTTCCTCCTTGGGACTAGCCTCATCATATTTTCATTCACTTTGCATATGAAATTGACTTGACATAGTCAATCCAAAATATTTAACCAGTTCCCTAGCTTTATCCAACATAATTACTTCTAATTCTCCATACCTAGTATTGACCATCTAATCCATATTCACAACGAAGGTTTGTGGAATTCCATATCCTCTCAAATTGACACTCTCAACAATCAATGTGATGCAAGATAAATATTTTGGTATCACCATGAGCACCCTTTACCACTTGTTATCTAAAATCTAAAACCTCGTCCTTGCCCCTGAACCTAATCAACCAAACCCATAGACCCATCATCCTCTCATATTTTCATTGATTGCCTTGGCCAGACCTCAAGAAGTTGAGTGCATGAAGTTTATCATGTCACTTCCTCATGTGCATAATATATTAAGGTGAACACAATTTTAGATTAAGAACAAAACAATCTAGGTATGCAAGCCATGTTCTCAACATTTGTAGCATCGAGATCATAAGCTATAAGAGGAAAATGGATTGTTTCATATGACCCTGAGGTAATTCTCGAGGAGCCATTAGAAAGAAAACATAACAACAAGAAGATAGTAGGATAGATCAATCTAGTTAGTGATGAAGAGCATGGAGAGACCAAGGTAAGCCCATTTCAACTATTGGAAAATAATCCTCACACACCACGTTCAATAAATCCACATGATGATGTTAGATGTTCAAAGGATATTTTTTTAGCCCACCTTGTAGGTCCCCAATAGTAAGAAGTAAAGGCATCCTTAAGACAAGCTCACATGTAGATAAGGGAGCACTAGAAGAAAATGATTATCCCTCCAGTTGTATGAGCCAAGTCTGACATATAAAAATAACAAACTTTAGCTTCAAAATAGTCAACTCCACCACACCCCCCATCCTTCATTCCTACATGAACCCACAAAAGATTAATACACATTTTCCATTCTCATCTCAAATTTTTTGACCCTGCCCCACCCCTGAATATGTAGTGTACTCCTCCCAGAGCCTCATTCATCCTAAAAGTAGTATTTGTGCAGCAAAGTGAATGACTAGTCACTGGATAATTTCTATATGACACTCCCTTAAAATTAGAATAACTCCCATTACAAATGATTTTGGACTAGCATTTATAAAAGATCATAATAGAAGATAAACTAGTTACGAAGGTTGCACAATCCCACACAAAGTTGGCTGAAGAAGTTGAGGAAAAGGATATGAAAGATAAAGAAGATATAAGTTGTATAGGAGGAGTTAAATACGCAAGTAAAATTACAATCAAGAAAGAATAAAGAAGCCTTTCAGGTGAAGGAAAACCATAAAAAAGATGAATCCAAAAAGAAGGCCAAAGAAGATAAGCAAGCATACAATCAAGCGAAAAAGGATCTCAAGGCCAAGAATATGGAGGATTCGCACAATCATAAGGAAACTCACAAAAATGTTGAGGAATACAGTGGTACAAAGAATACGTTATCCAAAGTAAAATCCACAAGGGAAGAAGCTGTGAGATCCAAGGTTGAGCAAGAAAAGAAGAAGGGGGAGAACTAACTGAAGGAAAATAATACTTGCAAGAAGAAATAGAGGAAGAGGTAATAAGAACACAAAAATAAATAAGAATATGACAAGGTGTAGTAACAATGAACACAAGTTGAAATAGCATAGGAACTCCAACATCAAGTTGTTCAAGGGGCCATTGGGAAAAATCAGACTATTTTAGACCAAGATGCTAGAAAAATGTAATAACAAAATCAAGGCTCTCGACCAAATGATAAAGGCTCCTACATGAAAAAACCAGAGGCAACAAACTCACAAGTAAAACCAAAGGGAATATTAGAGGGTTCAAGTTCTAGTAAAGGTGATATCGTAAGATGAAGGTTCAAAATGGGGAGGTGACATGTTTTAATCATGATAAATGGATATTCAAGATCCGAATACAAGGTGCACTATATTTCTCATGCCTACATGGTTGTGCCAATCAAAATCATCCAAATCACGTCATGGTATGCAACTTATAATGGATAATGTTATAGAGCAAGTCACATTGGATGATACACAACTCCCTTTGGAGAAACAGATTAAGGGTGCAACCACCTTTCATTTTTCAATCATCTTAACCAAAGCACAATTGATGCAAAAGAATAGTGCTTTGAAGGTGCACATTGTGAAACCTTGAAAAAAATGGATGAGACCTGTCCAACCTTAGTTCAATAAGTTTTAGGGGGGAAGATAATGTCAAAGACATTAAAATTCAAGGCCTTTATCACCAATATTGCACAAGAATTTAAATCCATACAGTTTTTTGATGAAAATAAAGCACAAGTGAGAAGACAAAATATTGATGCCAAGGGCCTTTTTGAATTGCTAGAGGAGTACACGAAGGTCATCAAGTTGGCAACAATTCAATCATGACAGATATCAATAAAACTTCTATATTGGAAGTCACAATTTAAATAAGCAATGAAGGATACTAGCAAAAGCATGACTAATGTGGACAAGGCCCAATCTATGATTTTATGAATTGTAATGGAAGCTAAGATGGACATTGTATTGCATGAGTCTCTTTAGTATAAAGACAATGTAACAGAAATGCACATTTATGAATTGGAAATGCTATAGAGCACCTTTTTAGGCATTCAAGTATATAAAAATGTGGAGCATTTTGGCCTTTACTCAAAATATCACACTACATAGGCCATTAATCAAAACTATATGTGAAGACAATGTGCAGGGTATCATGTATAGTTTGGAATAATTATGCACACTTTTAACCATGGTTAAAAATGGTTAGGTGACTAGGGTAATTTCAAATCCAACCTTGTGGACATTTTGGGTTTAGTAAATGATATGCTTGATGAGCCTTAGTACATAATCGCATCTGAGTTACTCAAGATTATGTGAGCATAAAAAGCACTGTAAATTCAACAAACAATGGCCATGCAATAAATATCACAATTATCCATTGGGAAAGTAAAAAATAACATGAGTATACTCTTACATCACCTTCATTATCACAACAAAGTTCAAGGAATTTATGCAATCGATGCCAATAAAAGCAACACACCCACCACCACCTCTTTCTTAGTAAAGTATAATGGCCTCTCTAAATTTTGGAAAAGTTTGGGCTATATGAATTGTTTAGAAAAAACAAAATTCACAAAGTATTTGTGAGTGAGGATAGCAAGGTTGAAAACCCATAAAGGGTGGCCTATTGGATATGCCAACTTGTTGAAAACCTATAAAGGTAGTATATTGGTATGTGTTTAATTGAAAACTTGAAATGGAAGTTAAGTAGTGAGTAAGAATTGAAAACTAGTAAATGGAACTTCTTGTGAAACTTTGAACAAAGTTTCCAGACTAAGAAGATGTGAGTAAATGCAATAACAACCAACTATTGGTTATAAATAGCTTGCAAATCATTGCACTTTAATAAATACTTTTATCTCAGGATGAGACAACTAGATAATTCCAAGAAAGTGTTAGTAGGGGATTATGAATACTAAATCGTAAGAATTTTTTCTAAGTTGTACATGAAAAAATTGTATATTTTTTATTTCTCACATGCTTATATAAATAGAAAATACAAATGGAATGTTGAACAGTTCCCTGGGACTAAATAGGAAAGTAAAATGAAAAGACTAGAAGCTTAAGAGTCATGTGGACTCTATAAGTACATGGAACTCATAATCAAAAAGAGATGTTCATTCATTAGTTTAGTTCATTGGTATAATTTTTAAATCACTCTCTCATGGTTGAATGTGTACCTAGCCATTGTACTTTGGTGTAGTCTAACTACATGAATGATAATTTACAAATTTATGTTTTATGCATGTTGATTTTATAAAATATACTTCTGTTTAAAAAATTCTTAAATGATTATAAAATATAAGGTAGCTTAATATAATGAATAGGCTTCAAAGTGCATTTTATAATCGTATGACTATGGTTGTTTTAGTCCCTACCTTATGAGTCCAATAACAACCTATCATAATTTAACACTAGCATGTTCTAACAAGGTATTCCATTGACCACTACTAGCATGGATAATTTTTTTTAGGCCTATTACCCCTCCATCCAAATTATCCAATGCTTATTAAATAATCATTGTGATAGACTATTTCACAAATTGGGTGGAAGCAGTTGTGACTCGAAACTACAAGCAAAAGATGTTACAAAATTTTTGTATGGGAAAAGTATTAAAAGGTTTAGGTGTTGTTTAACCCTAAAATATAGATATGGGGAATCTAGGGGTAAAGTGGTATATATAGCATAGGGCACAAGGATGGTAGATTATCTCTAGAGTAGGTCAATTGTTTGTAAAACTAAGATAAAACATATACTGAATTTATTATGTTGAGATGCTAAAGATAGAAAGTAAAAATATGCTAGATGTTGCAATGATAATGAAAACAAGATACTTGGTTTTGATGCTAATACATATCTGAATTTGGAATAGACAGAAAGTAGACTAGATCTAAATTCTATATAAGTCACCTGAATTTGAAAATTGTAACTTTGTAGTCATGGACACTTGCATCGACCTGGGATAGTTGTGTTGATGCTATTGTCTGAATTGGACATAGGTGTCCAGTATGAAATATTTTCTAAACTTGGATGCAACCACCTGGATGCTCCTAGGTTCTGTGTCACTTTCACTATGGTGCATTCAAATTTGAGTCATAGATTATCGTTCCTTATCAAATGATAAAACCCTAGTTCTTCATCTTCATAGTGGTTGTGGGAAAAATGAGTTAGTGAGCATATGGTGTCGATCTACCCCAAATAACCCTTTGTCAGTGAGCACTACTTACATAGCCAATACTCTGAATAGGTCCTCATACTTATGTAGTTCTCCTCTACGTGTTGGCTTATGTGTGTATCATGCAATGTGTGATAAATAAGTACAACACTAACCTAACATATAACTTGGAAAATATGGCAATTGAGATGCTCCTTCAGTACTTCAGACCTATGAATATATTGTCCTGATGACTTATATGGAAATAGGAGAAAATAGGGAAGCTTTTCTCACGTGAGTGTTTTATTGAGTGATTTTGATACATAGCCTTGGTCCTATCTAGGTCTGTCTAGGTTAAAAATGGATGATTATTGATCTTATATTTAAACCAATCCATTTGGAGAATATCTCCCATTAAAAAACTTGGGCTGACCTTTAGTATATATTTCATTTATAAATTGGATGAAGTTAGGGCATTAGACACTTGCATTGGGATAGGACACTTGCGTCAACATAGGTGTCTGATTAGGACATAAGTGTCCGGGTAACTATAAAATAGGTGTAGGTCTATAACTTTTAGAGATGGAAGATAAGCATTTTTATAACATTCAAGGTAAGATAGAAGCCCTGGGTCATCAAAATAATATTGGTTTAACTAAGAGATAAGCAATTAGGCATAGAGGGATAGTGTATGCAAGCCTTTTGTTAGCAGGAAATGTCTAGAAGCTAAAGGTACATCCATGATATGTATTTACCAAGTGTATGAGGCTGAGGTGTTAAATAATTTAAAAATAGTGTCTATAGGTGCCTTCAAAATCTTATCAGCGATTGGGTCACACATTTCCTCAACAAGACCATTAAGACACTCATGGAGGAATTCATGATTTCTCAACAAAAAATTATCACATACCATTAGTAAGCTAATGACCAAGTTGTTATGACCAATATTCTCCATTTTATTTTCAAAAAATGTGTTGATGGATCATTCGACACACCAACTCTAGGCACAGATAATCGCCTATCCAACCTCTCCTAAAATGAGGCTTGTAGCATCTCCCCAATGTTTGTTATTATCGAGTCATGGTGTACTGGGTGACCCAATTGGTCGATGCATAACTGATCCAATAAAAGGGGCCTTTACTAGTTCTAAAAGTTTTAATGTTATTTTATTCTTTTAAAAAATCAGAAGGGGATGCAAGGGGTGTTGATCACCAATAAAATTCTCAACAATCTTTCATTAATCATGATATTCATGTTAGTATCAAAATAGATTTGATTATAATCGATTGAATCAAAAATCATCAGCATAACGATAGGGTAACAATTTTGGGGGAGAGATTACACTATATAAGTAGTAAATTGCATGAAATGAAAGATTGATTGGCTTTATGGTCTCTTTTGGAGAATAAAATTGAACCCTTGATAAACCAAAACACTAACAATATATAAATATTTCCACCACCATGGAGAAGAATTTTCCCTCCAAAAAACACTTGGATGCCATTAATGCCTTCACCAATAGCTTTCCCTCCAAAACACACTTGGATGCCATAATGCCTTCACCAACAACTTTCCCTCTAAAATCTATGTCCCACTTCTTCATTTAACACTCTTTTTTAAACAACAAAAGATGAAAAAGAATTAGAATATTGTAATTAAAAGCTCACTAGAAAAATATAAAAAGAGAATGCGAACAAATTTTAACATACTCAAAATTTCCCAAAATTGATGATACCATTACGACCGGGCCAAAGGTGATCCCAACACCGTAGACAACACTCAAAACTGACAAATGAGGAAAACATTATGCACAAAAAACCAAAAATGGTCTCAAAAAGGCCTCCCATACCTAATCAAGCCTAGGAGGGAAACATACACTTTAAAATTTTCACTTTTGAAATTTACAATCCTCTAGTGTTAATCAAGATTTCAACCCCCAATTAGCACTAAAGAGTGATTTGATAGGCCTAAAGACCTAATCGACATCCAAATGCCTGATTTTCACTAAGTTTCATTAAATTTTGAATTTTGGGGGCCCCAATACCTAATCGAGCTTGGGACCCCCAATTACATCTTGTTCTATAGCCCACAAGCCTCTACATTATAACCAAGATTTAAAGTTTGCATAGCATTGAGGGGGAGAGAGGAGGGGCGTGAGTAGTTCTAGTTAGGGATTAAACCCCACATAGAACTGTAATGCTTAGAAGGCAAGGGCATAAACCTAATTGGGTTCTAGTCCCTGGTTAACATAGTGAGGAGAAGTCTAGAGCTCTATAGACCTAATTAGGTTTGAGGGCCCAATTACAAAAATGATGAGGCAGTCTTAAACCCTAAGGGCCTATGTAGGAAAAGAATATCTAATAAACACTATGATGACTTGTTTGATGCTAGTAAGACCTACTCTGAGTTTCAAAGCCTGACTATAACTATGAGGCATCCTCCAACCCATCAAGACCTAATAAGAAAAAACCACCTTATTAACACTACTAAGCAAAAATGATCATCTCTAGACCTAATCAAGTTTTGAAACTTGATTAGGTCTATAGGGCTTTGAATTTTCTTGCAAGATCAAATCGGTCAAGGAAGGCTTGATTACAATTAAAAAATGTAAATTTTGGCCCTGAGGACCTAATTAGTGGTTGAAACCCTGATTAAGTCTACAAACTTTGGAATTTTTTTGATGAGCTAAGTAGACCTAACCAAGGAATAAGGTAAGTTTTCTCAAATTCTTCTAACGGAAATAAATGTGAAAAGAAGTCATTTTGAAACCAACTGCAAAATATGAAACTTTCTCACATGAGCTTGGTCATCTCAATGGGATAGTTCTCAGAGGTTGAATTGGCATCCAAATAAAAAATACCACATAAAGAAGCTCAAGAGAGCTAAGCAAGTGATATGTTCAAATCCAGACTAAGAACTCAAAGCTTCACTTTCATGTTAAGTGTCTTATATGAAATTTTCTCACATGGATGTGGGACTATCCAACGAATGTAGTTTCAGGGTATGGTTTGACACATAAAGTGAGATGGATCACCAATGCAACTTGGAAGTGTTGAGACTAACTACCCACAACTATAAGAAGGAGAAAATCAAGAGGCAAAAAAAGGGGTTCCTTGATTCTAAAGGAATTAGAGCATGTTGTACAAGCAACAACAAATGGTGATTCTATTAGAAAATACTCATGAGTATTTTAAAACTAAAGAAACATGTCTATGAACCCATAATCTATAGCCAAGACAATGCATGGAACATGAACTAATCTGAGAGAGGAAAATAAGGGAATGATTACATGACCAAATTTGATACTCATTGACCTAGAATGTGCAAATACATTAATTATTGCTTTGTGAAATCTATAAGGACTAGCTACTATAATTTCAACCATCGAGACAGTGAATTCTACCTTGAGAATAGTTTCTCGAACAGTTCTCTGTTGTCAAGCAGACATCCATAGCCCTAATAGAGTTATCTTTGATCCCATTCAAGACCTTGATTTGCTATCGGTCAAGCATCTAAAGCCCTAGTAGAGTTTCCTTGAATCACCAAGATGTGAGTTTTTCAGGAATTGATTTTTATTTTTCTTTTCTTTCTTTATTTTTACTATCTCAAATCCAATTTGGGGACCACCATGGAAAATGAAATGTAAAACTATAGATTTTCCACCCTAGATATTAACCACAATAGTTTAACCAAGCAAACCCAAAAACCATTAAAATATGATTATTTAGTGTGTGGTTTTGAGATAATATCTTCAGAGGCCTTAAACTCACCCAAACATGAATAAATACAGAACATACATGACAACCAAAGCTTTAAAAATTGACTCAGAAACATATCTTAATCCACAAACTACTCAGAGTAATTATACACTAGAAAATCACTCAAGGTACCTGTGTACAAACCATTATTCCTCACTCTTCAAATAATGAGGAACCCACAAGGGAAAATAGACAGTTCAGACCAAAAATAAACAAACAATGAGGCTAGACCGATGATGAAAGCAAGAAAAACAAATGAAAACAAGAAATAAAATCAAGAAAACAAAAGTAAGAAAACAAAGAGAAATTATTTATAGGAACATGTCATGTCAATTCAGGCCTAAAATTAGTGTCTAAGGGACTTCCCATTGATAGATATTAAGATTTCATTGTTATTTAACACCTTAGACATAATGCATTCTCACCCAAGATTTTATAAATTTGATAGGGACCCAGCCATAAGGCATCAAACTTGACATATTATCCCCTTTTCTCGTGAGCCTTGTCCTAAAGAAGGACTAAATTATAAATATGAAAGACTCTCACTTTGGATCATTTTTTAAACCAACACTTGATGACTCCTTAGTGTTTGTTAAAGTGCAATAGGGTTAGATCATATTTTTCTTTTAGTTTTATCAAATTTAGGAGATGAGCCTCTATCTTGTCATCAATTTCTAGGTAGTCTCTCATGAAATGCAAGGTGGGGATTATTAGGTTCACAAGGAAGATAAGGTCTTAGACATAAACCAAATGATACAGAGACATGCCTAGGGATGCTTTAACTCTAGTCCTATTAGACCACACTATGAAATTTAAAATATTATTTCATTCCCTAGGGTTCTTTTCCAATACTTATTAATTACATATAACAAATTTTTGCTCATTGATTCAACTACCCCATTACCTTACAGGTAATAATGAGACAAGAATTTAAGAACTACTTGGTTGTTGTATGCCTAGTCAATAAACTAGAGAGAGGAGAAATCAAGGTCATTATCACATACCATAGTGGATGACATGCCAAACTTGGTGATGATATGCTCTTCAAAAAAATTGATCACCATGACATTTGTTCAATTCTTGAACAATTTAGCTTCTATCTAATGGGTGAAATAGTCAGTTGTCATCAGAATAAACTAATGTCCCACAAATGAATTAGCATCGATGGATCCCATAAAGTCTAATCCCCATTTTGCAAATGGGCAAATCTTAATAATCAACTATAATTGCATAGTGTGGGTGTGTTTTCTATGTGCAATAACTTGGTAAGTATGGAAACTTATGACATGGGCATGAGAATATTTGAAGACATGTCTGCTCATATTATCTGATGGGTTGTAGTAGTCCATGAATTATTTTCAGTTCCATATTTCCCATGGAAATATCTCAGTAACTCAATCACTTCTTCTTTGTTTAGGCATCTCAGATAAATGCCTTCATGGTTTTTTTGTATAGTGTTCCTAATTTAATCATAAAATTGTTTCTCTTCAATTGAAACACTCTTCTTTTAATGGAATTCAAGTGGCTTGGGCACTCATTGTTCAATAGCTAGTGGACTATGTCCTAATACCAATCATCCTTAGTGATGGATTGTATTATATAGTGATAGAAAACCATTTGTTGATCCACATCAACCATCACCTTATTTAATCCTTGTCCTATCATTATTCATTGGTTGGATTTCCAAATAAAACTCTCTTAGGATAGTGATCCACTTACCATAGTGTTTGCCTAATTCATTTTGCATTAGCATAGATAGTGGTATCAAGTACAACATCAAATATCTTTCTTAAAGGATGTAATTTCTAAACATATTAACTACTTTGACTAAAGTAAAAGCTTGTTTATCAATTATTGAATATCTAAGTTTAACATTCCTCAGTGGAGAGATCACAAAAGACATAGGTCTCTCGCATCCAACCTATTTTATCTAAGTCAGTATAATAACACTTGAGTGCTCTGAAGCGAATGAATAAATGTATAAGGGTTGCGTATAGTTAAGACTGATAAGCACTACAGGATTTATAATTAATTTTTTTATTTGAGCAAAATTTGTTTGTGCCTCTGTGGTCCATTCAATCTTATCATCATTATTTAGCATATTGTTCAGGGGTCAAAAAATATTTGTAAAACCTGAGATGAATTTTTACATGGTCTTGATCTTGACGAAGAATGGCTTCAACATTTTTTTTCTACTAGGCAATGAAATTTTTATAATTATCTCCACTCTCTCTTGGTCTATATAAATGCTTCTTTTGGAGATGATGTGACCCAATAGTTTTCCCTCAATAATCCTAAATAGACACTTCTTTGGATTTAGGGAGATGTCATGTTCTCTACACCTATGCAATACCATTCTCAAATATATGACATGGCTTATCATTTCTTGGAAAATATAGTTAAATCATCCATGTAGATGATAATGCATTTTCCAATTAGATATTTGAGCACAATGTCCATGGTAGACTCAAAGGTGTTACCCACATCGATAAGATTGAATGACATCCTTTTGTATGTAAATGTTCCCCGCTTTATTTTAAATGATGTCTTTGTTCAGTATTCATAATTTATCATTACCTGATTGTAGCCTGAATACCCATCTAAAAATGACATCATTTGAGAGTCATTCAATTTGTGTAACACTTCATCTAGTGAGGGTAATGGGAAATTATCCCTCTCTAAAGCTATGTTCATATTATGAAAGCCCACACAAAGTTGTATCTCTTCATTGTTCTTTTAAACTAGAACAATATTCACCACCCATGTGGAGTACCTGACTAAAATTATGACCCTAGCAAAAATCAACTTCTACACTTCTTTAAAAATTAAAGGCTCTAGCAATGGATTCGCAAGCCATTGCCTCTAAAAAAATGGCTTCACCCCTGGATTGAGAAGGATGGTATGAGTAAGGATGGAAGTATTGAATACCTATAGATCCTTGTAACACCGGGAAATGACATCTCTAAATTCCTTTAGGGCTTGTGAAATCCATGTTTTTCATCTTGAGTGCAAGTTATGCCTAAAAGCACATTTTTTGAGTCATCAACATTGCCCAAATCATAATGCTTGTGTAGCATACCTTTGGCAGGGGTTGTTTTTATTTTTTGCCTTGATAATATATATCAAATAGCCTCTCAAATGAGATCATACCCTTCGATATACTATGAATTTTCAAATTTATCACTCCATCTAGTTTGAAATCGCCTTTGTCATCTTCATATATGACCTATGATTCAAATACATCAATTTTTTTATGAAGTCGATGATATCTTGATCATCACTGAATACCTAGAATTTCTTGACATTATCAAGAATGGAAGAAGTATAGACTAAATCCATTGAGAATCTCTTCAATTTGGAGTCAGTAATTGGCTCCAAGGTGTTTCTAGTTATTGCCAATGCATGTGTCATATGATTTATTCTAAGAGGTACTATTTGAATGTTGAATTCATTGAAATCCTCTATTAAATTCCATACCTGGTTGAAATACCTAGATAAATGATGCATAGGAAAGACAATCGAATCTCACACTTTGCCTTTGTTGTTGATTCACTTCTTTGACAAGAGATCATGGATTCAATGTGCATTTAATGGTTCTTGAGTTCATGGAATTAGTTTATGGTTATTATCACCTTAATCATGTTCTCTATAGTCCTATTGGACTCCTCAGTCAACTCATAACCTTCTCAAAGCTTCAACTAGCTTCATTCACAACTCTGTCTGCTTAACACACAGTCCCTAATAGCTTTTTTTTGGAGAATTTCACTTTGTATGGATATGTATGGATGAAATTTGGGAAAAAATAATTTATTAAGATACCCTTTATCTATCTTGAATTATTAGTGAAATTTCAATACCAAACTCACCTTATAAAGCCTTCTTTTAACCCTTCTTAGCTCTTTGTTAGGCCTAATTAGGTCGGTCACTACCCCTGTTTCAAACAATGTCCTTTATCAGTACAGAACCCTACTCAAACATATTAAAACCACACAAATATATTGAAGGATCCTCAAAGATATCAAACTAAAATTTTTTAGAGAGATTCATGGGTGGAATCTCCTCAAAACCGCTTTTCCTTGTAAAACCCTAGTTTAGGGTTAATGGCTTTTATATGCACCCGAGAGCCATTCTTTTGAATATTAATGACCTAGATTGGATTTCAAAAAGTATTGAGAATATTTTTAGACCTGTATTACCATAATAAAACTTTACTAATCAATAGTATCTCTTGTTTTCTCTTTTGTTCCACTTTTAAGTTCAATTCTTGGTTCTACTATGTATATAAACACAGTCTACAGGTTCTTTAGAGCACTATTTTGAGGTTTAAGACTTTTCCAATGGATTCCAACCTTGTTTGAGACTCACTTTAGGTCTATGGGACTTTTAAGAACCTTTTCCAACCTATAGGTTTCCTCCAACACTCCTTGGTTTAACTCTTTGACCAGGTTCTTGATTTTCCTATGTGCACAAACTTAGACTGCTATAGGTTTCAACACTTATCACTTGAAGTACACATCCACAATGAATTTTAACCTTAAATAAGTTCTTAAAACATTGAAACATAGTCTGATTAACATGTAAAGTCTATTCAATAAGTATTCTTTTGAACTTCCTTATCACACTATGTTTTTAATCCTATACAACATAGAGAACAGGGTTTATTTCTTTGGTTTGTAGTTTTGAATCAATCAACTAAAATCTTTGAAGTTTCAAAATCCAAAGATTGAAACATAACTAAAAATTAATGCATCAGCTTACCAATACCACACCAAATATCAAAATTAAGTCTTTATTCAATCCTTCTCCCAAAAGCATTTAAAACACAGTCTCTCTCTATTTGTAAACATAGGAAAAATAGGGTAATATCATTCAACCAAAGCTTTAGATTCTTATTTTATTATTATATATTGAGACTAGATACCCTCCTTCTAACACATCATGTAAAAACTAAATCCAAACCAAAATTTACATGATTTATCTCAAAAATAACCTTCCTAACCAACTCTTGACCTTTCAACGGTCACAACAAGAATGTTTTCACCTTGCATAAGGAAAAAGGTTGATTTTTCCATACAATGTGACTCATGACCAATGGTATGGTCCATAGTGTCTTGACTATTGTTTCCTATTCACTAACACTTTCAAAAAATCTTGACTACTCTCTTACAACACTTATTCTAGACCAAATTATTCAAAAATTCAAACTAGGCAAAATGGCAGGAAAATCTAAATTTGAAAATCTAGACTATCCAGGCACATCTAAACACTTGGAAAGAACTCCAAGGTGCATGTTTATACCCCTAACACCTATCTAATCATCTTAAACATTCTTATTGACTACAAAATAGTAATCATTCTAAAGTTTCTTAAACAAACATCAAAATGAGTCATCCATATAGGATGTTCCTACATCAATAAACATTTGTCATTACAAGCATATTGGCCTTGTAACCTATTTGAGCACTAGTTATAAGTCACCAAGCACCTTAAGGTTCCCATATTTCTTCATAAGAGTAAACTAGAGGCCATGAACTAATGCCTCATATTCTACCACATAGTTTGTTCCCATAAATTTTAGTCAGAAGGTGGCTAAATATGATTTTCCTCATGGGTTAATGAGTTCAACCCTGGCACCACACCTGCTTTTAGACTTAAATCCATCAAATTTCAGGGTCCACAAGTGATCTTGAACTATGTGTAGTGGACTCTGAGAGGTAAGTGTTGTTGAAATTTGGATCTTTTTGTTTTTTTCCTCAACCTCTATCATGCATATACTTTGTTCTTCAGTTGATAATGACATTATGGTTGGGTCCTTAGTGGCAGAAGTAGGCATTGGGTTGTTATGAATGAAAGCATTTGCATTAGAAAAGCTTATAAATTCTTTATTTTGATTGGATCATCATGCTCAAACTTTTTATTTCTACCTCAGCCAAGCCTAATTTTGACAACCATTTTATACATTTAGATCAGCCTATTTCACATTTTCATATGCAGGGGAAACACTCTGCAATAAAGGTATTTTTGTAGCTTAGAATTGCACCTTTGTGAGAGATTTATTCAAGCTCTCTCACTTCCAGCTACAAGCATGGGGACAACCTCAGGATGTGGGTATCTTATGGTGAGGTTGAGCCTCTAGGATTTTTTAAGAGTCTAGTTCCTCTTGGTGGATCACCTAAAACTAATGTTGAAATGAAACTTCATGGGGAAAAGGGTTAGAAGGAAGATAAGGGCTCCTAAGAGGGATAACTAGGCAATGCACCAAAAATAAATGGAAACTCATCTACGCTTGAACCCACACTATATCAATCATGAGGCGACTTGGGCTTACATGATCTCAGGTTCAAACAAACACACACTGGAAGAGGTTTAGTCAGAACACTAATTTGGACCCGCAAAACATGAAAATACTTCAAAGAGGCAAGTAGCAGACTAATGGACTAGGAATAAATGCATTCACAAACCCACCAAGCAACAAGCATACTAAAGCACTAATTAAAGATAGGAAATAGGCAAGGAAATCGAGTCTCATTACATTCAAGAGGTAGTTCTTACAATACTTTGACAAGGTTTAGCCTGGTCGAAGGAGCATGATTTTGTAAACGTCTCAATGGGCTTCCGTCTCCTAGCAAGATAACAAGATTCTAAAGAATTGGGGACCTTTTTAAATGGCTTGAAAGCTCATATGTGTATATATATATATATATATATATATATATATAGAGAGAGAGAGAGAGAGAGGTCTACTTGGAAAGAGAAGAAGTCATTGATTGTTGCTTTTATCATCCTTTCCATGAAAATGCACCGTTCACGATCTTCCCAAGCCCTCCCTATGCATTAAAGTCTCCCTTTGGTGCATTTGAAGGAGCCATGTCATGAGCAGTTGGATGTCACTTTTGGCATGACTAAAATGATCTTTTCATTAAAAATAGCATGGTGATCCTCCTCTTTTGTGTGTCCTATTGAAAAGGATGTGGGTCTCCATGTGTGGAAACTCAAGCTGACCCATGTTGCATTCAAGTCGAATGGTTGTTTGTCGAAGATGATGACCATTACTTTCACCTACCAAATCCTACTTATGCCTGGACTAGAACTTTATTATAGATTTAAAAAAACCAATTTAAAGACATTGGTTTTCTCGTATCCATTTAACTCAGGTCTATTTGAGCTTTACTTCTATGAACCATTGATTCTCTACCAGCTAGAAATGTTCTTAGATCATCCTCCATCTAGAAGTCTTCCAACTTCTTGAGCTTGAAGTCTTTGGACTTCTAAAATCTAGTTACTTCAAACTTTTGGAGGCCAGCTACTTTAGACTCTTCTCACTCCAAGTCTTTGGACTTCTTTGTCGAGCCTCCTTCTTTCTACAGGCTTTGCTCGAATAATTTTCCTGAAGGAATTCCTTTAGAGGAATTCTTTTAGGTTTCTTTTTTTCATTCTTTGTCCTTCAAGATTATTTTCCCAAAGGAATTTCCCTTTGCTTATTTCCTTATTTCTTCAGCCCTTTTCTTTCACCATTTTTGGCAGGTAAAATGTTTGTAGGAATTCCCTTTAACTTTTTTGAAAGTGCCCTTCGACAAATTATCAGGTGGTCCTCCTGAAGGGAAAGATACCCTTCAAGATCTTTGAAATGGTCCTCCCACTGATAAAAGTGCCCTTCAGTGTTTGAAAATAATCCTTTAGAATTTTTTAAAAGGTCCTTCCCGAAGGGAACAAGACCCTTTGACAAACTTGAAATGGTTCTCTCGAAGCTTGAAAAGGTCCTCTCAGAATTTTTGAAAGTGCCCTTTAGAACCTCTCTTTCAAATAATTTGTCTGAAAGAATTTCTTTCAAATAAATTATCTGAAAGAAATTTATCACTTGGACTCAAAAAAAACCCGAAAAATACTTGGTCAAAAGAAAAGAACCTAAGGGAAAGAAATACTTGCTCCTACAAGGCCTGAAACATGATCAATGACTTAGCCCAAAAAAAGGAAGCCGAATAAAAGAACTTTGCACAAGGCTTAGTCCTTTGGCTTGCTTTAAAACATCTTTGTTGCCCCCCTAAAAAATTTTCTCAAGCTTTATATGTGGGCCAAAAAATTGGCCAACATCATTGGAAACTCATAGGGAAGCATGCCTATTATTCTTGCAGGACCCAACTCACTTGCCTTGCCTAGTCCATTGGGCATGGAGTTACTACTTTCTTTGACAAGGCTGGATGAAACTGGATACAAGGCTGACCCTTATTGGAACTCCCTCTTGAAGTAAAAAGGATAGCACAAAACAAAACAAAACAAAATAGAATAGAAAGGAAATGTGCACAAGACACTTTGAGGAAAGCATAAAATCTATCCTACTATGTACAAGGTTAAACTTTACAAGTACTCCCTCCTAGATCAAATGGGAAAGCATGAGTATCATTCAGTTGTAAAAAATCAAGATGAAAGATACCTTGCTTTATAGGTACCATAATTGGTGAACCAGACAACTTTATGTTCAAACCTTTTTGTGTGCCCTCTAATGGAGGAAATGGAACAAACATGTTCCCAATGTAGACATACTAGTTCATGTCCTTCAAACTTGGTTCACATTGGACTGTGGGGGCTCTTGCAATCTCCTCATTTGATGGCTCAATGTTTGTATATGAATTAAGCGCAACATGTGACGGCTCTTTTGAGTTGGTGCTTGGCTTGTTGTCTAGGTCTAAGCAAAACAACTCTAAGTCATCCCAAAAGGCAGCTTCCTCTTGGTCATCTGAGACAATGCCAACTTCAAATTCATATGTGTTCAGCTTGTGTTAAAAGGATTAATATAGTAGTTCATCAATCCATCTAAGGCCTAGCATGTCATATCCTTGTGGCTCTAGATCTGACCATTCCCCTTCATTCTTGAAGACATTGGTACTACCTTCAATAGACAACTCATATTGGGATTGGTCAGCTTCCTCAATCTCATCTGAAACATCATCCTCAGACTCTGAAAGAGGCATAGGCTGGTTTAGAACTTCTACCTAGTCCATGAAGTCATGGTATAATTATTTCCATACCTCATCTTGATCCTCTTGCTCATTTGTGCCCTCTCCAACACGGTCAACAACTGATTGACTACGTCAATCTCTGCACGTTGATCATCTTCATCCGTAGCCATGCCAAATGGAAGATCTTGGGACCAAACAAAACCCTCTTTGCTCTCAGCGACATTTTGAATACATTCCTTCTTACGAATGAAGGAATTAGTACTGCCTTCAGGCTCTAATTCATTAAAGTCAAAGCCATGCCACAACTGGTCCAAACCTGATTTCTCCTCCCTTGATGGCTCAAACTTGATAGAAAGCTTCTCCTCTATTCCTTGCAAAATTAGTTCTTCCTCCAAGAGGGAGATGGTGGGAGGGTTCACCTTACTTGCAACTTGAGAGAGTGCTTTTCTAGCTAGGGAATAACTTCTTTGGTGGCTCTTAAGGGAGGGAGAAAGAGTCTTGGAACTCTTGTAGGGCAAGATCATTGAGCTGAGCTAACCTCTCTTTGTTACTTTCTTCAACCACTAACTCCTCCTCTTGACTTGGCTCTTGGATCACCACATCCGACATCTATTCTTTAAACTTCGCTTCTTGAATGGCTCTCCATGAAGGAAAGGCTCTAAGTGGAGGATGCAAGGCTCCTTGTTTGACTTCAAGAATCACCACCTCCTTCTTCGACCCATTACTCTAAATGTATTTCCAAGGTGGAAAAGATAGAGGCTCTTGAGGAGGGAGGGATGGAGGTTGAATGACCTTGGATTTACCTGGCCAAGTAACTTGGCTCCCTGATGGGAAAGGTAGTGGTTTTTCTTTCATCTTATGACTCTACCTTTCCTCTTCCTTCCTTGCCTTCAGCTCCAACTCTCTGATATGCTTTGGTATGTTCTCTTGAAATATCTCCTCCTTAAGGTGGTTAGGAATAGAAGAAGGATCTTGGAAAGGGATGAAGTCTTGGACCCAAACAACAAGTTGTTCCACAATAAGCACTTCATTTTTTTGATAGCCCCCTTGGATAGATTTCCAAGAAGGAAAGGACTACAAAACATATGAGGAACTTGGAAGATTTGAAGGAGAACTTGAAATGATCACTTGAGGAGGAATAGGTGACACATAAGAAGGCTAAGGTGGTGTATACGTAGGCACCAAAGGTTGGTGGGGTTGGCCTTGTTGTTCTGCAAGTTCTCCCAGCTTATCCTCAATGCTCTGAATGTAACTGCATATATCCATCATGCCATCAGTGAGTTTGTTTCAATTTTCTCTATCAACAAGGGCCCATTCTAATTTTATTTGCTACAATGAATCCCTCACATAATAAATCTAGTGAGTAGGGACATTTTGACCATAACACTTTTGTGAGTGCAAGTCTAGTACATGCTTGTCAACGCTCACTAAAGTTTGCCTAAGTGTTGGTATATATGGCTCATGATAGGGCTAATAGGTCAATTGAGGGCCACTTGGGGGGAACACATAAACATTATTAGCTTGATAAGTGTGTTGTTGAGGTAGGGAATATGCATGTTGGTCAAAAGATGGTTGATTATACATATCAAATATGTTGATTAGGCACTTGGACTACTCAAACCAGCTGATAAATACTCAAAGTCACCATTGATGTTTATAAAATGCCTCAAAAGGTTGATAAGTAGAAGTACAACATCAAAAATCCATCCATTGCTTTGGACCTTAGTTCCACTGGGTGTGCCAAAACTGTTGTAGCTTGGAATTGCACCTTTGTGAGAGAGTTTTTCTGGCTCTCCCACTTCCAGCCACAAGTGTGGGAGCAACCTTAGGATGTGGGTATCCTATGGTGATATTGAGCCTCTAATATTTTTAAATAGGCTATTTCTTCTTGGTCATCACCTAAAACTACTACTAAACTAATGTTTCATGGGGAAAACGGGTAGAAGGGAGAAAAGGGGCTCTTAAAAAGGCTAACTAGGCGATGCACCAAATTTAAATGACTACTCATCTATGCTTGAACCCACACTAGATTAGTCATGAGGTGACTTGGGATTGCACGATCTTAGGGTCAAGCTAACACACACTGGAAGAGGTTCAATCAAGAGACCTACAAAACTTGAAAATACTTCAAAGAGGTAAGCAATAGGCTAATGGACTAGGAATAAATACATTCACAAACCCACCAAGAAACAAGCATACGAAAGCACTAATTGAAGACATAAAATAGGCAAGGAAATTGAGTCTCGTTACATTCAAGAGGTAGTTCTTACAATACTTCGATAGGGTTTAGCCTGGTCAAAAGAGCATGCTTTTATAAATGTCTCAATGGGCATCCATCTCCTAGCAAGATGACAAGATTCTAAAAAATTGGGGACCTTTGTAAATGGCTTGAAATCTCATATATATAGATAAGGGAAGAGAGAGAGAGAGAGAGAGACTTTTGCATGGAAAGAGAAGAAGTCATTGATTGCTACTTTCATCCTCCTTTCCATGAAAATGCATCATTCAAGATCTTCTCGAGCCCTGCTCATGCATGCATTAAAGTCTCCCTTTGGTGCATTTGAAGGAAGCATGTCATGAGTAGCTGGATGTTGCTTCTGGCATGGCTAAAATTATATCTTCATTAAAAATAGCATGGAAATCCTCCCCTTTTACATGTCTTGTTGAAAATGATGCAGGTCTCCATGTGTGGAAACTCAAGCTGACCCATGTTGCATTCAAGTCAGATGGTTATTTGTCAGAGATGATGGCCATTAATTTCACCTATCAGCTCCTACTTATGCTTAGACCAGACCCCTTTTTATAGATGACAAACCTATCTAAAGACATTGGTTTTCTCGTATCCATTTAACTCAAGTCTATTTGAGATTTACTTCCACGAATCATCGATTCTCTGCTAGCTGGAAATGTTCTTGGATCATCCTCCATCTAGAAGTATTTGGACTTATTGAGCTTGAAGTCTTCAAGCTTATAAAATCCAGTTACTTCAAAATTTTGGAGGCTAGCTACTTCAGACTCTTCTCACTCCAAGTCTTTGAACTTCTTTGTCGGGCCTCCTTTCTGTGGGCTTTCCTCAGACAATTTTCTTGAAGGAATTCTTTCAGGTTTCTTTTTTGCATTCTTTGTCATTCAAGTTTATTTTTTTGAAGGAGTTTCCCTTTGCTTATTTCCTTATTTCTTCGGCCCTTTTCTTTCACCATTTCCCATGTGCAAAATGTCTGTGGGAATTCCCTTTAACTTTTTCAAAAGTGATCTTCAGCAAATTGTCAAGTGGTCCTCCCGAAGGGAAAGATACCCTTCAAGAACTTTGAAATGGTCCTCCCACTGAGAAAAGTGCCCTTTGGCACCTTAAAATGGTCCTTCAAATTTTTTGAAAAGGTCCTTCCCGAAGGGCAAGCAACCCTTTGGCAAACTTGAAATGGTCCTCCTGAAGCTTGAAAAGGTCCTCTCAGAGTTTTTGAAAGTGCCCCTTAAAACCTTTCTTTCAGATAATTTGTCCAAAATAATTACTTTTGGATAAATTGTCTGAAATAAATTTATCACTTGGAGGCAGAAAAAACCTGAAAAAGACTTGGCCGAAAGAAAAAAACCTAAGGGAAAGAAATAATTGCTCCTACAAAGCTCAAAAGATGATCAATGACTTAGCCCAAAAAAGGGAAGTCGAATAAAATAACATTACACAAGGCTTAGTCTTTTGGCTTGCTTTAAAACATCTTTGTTGGCCCCCTGAAGAATTTTCTCAAGCTTTATATGTGGGCCAAAAAATTGGCCAACAGGTATTTCAGGTGCATAGAGGAAATACTCCTCGTCCAACTGATCTAACTCTTTGAACTTTGATTTTTTTTACATGGATAAAATATTAATAGATAAACTATCATGAGCTTTTGTTTCATTTTCAAATGTGTAGATCCAAATTATGATTCTTCATACATGATCTCATTCATCTTGTCAAACTTGGTGATCATATGAGTCATTTTCAACTATTGCTCAATCCTGAGTTGATTGGGTATGTCATGACATAGGAGCCACATGTGGGATAAATCAATCACCATGTATCTATTTAATGTTCTAAACCAATCTATGTCAAGAAGCATACCATATGCATTTGGTATATCTACCACCGAATTGTTTATAAAATATTTCACACTTGGATCAAAATATAACTACATATGAATGCAATTCAACCCACAAACCACCTTAACATTTGAATTGTTAAATTGAACAAACTTTATGTTTGATTTTACAGGAGTCAATCCCAATTTTTGCCAAACTAATTAAGGCATTGCATTGCTAGAGGCACCTGAATCCACCAAAAAATTGTGTAAGTTCTTACCAAAATTTTGAATTTTTAGGAAGAAAGGAGGAGTTTCAATTTTTTTTCTTATAGATCGTAACATGAGTGTCATTTATCCTATTACCCTCTTTACCTCGAGGAGAAGTTAAAGCTTTTAATATTAAATCTTTATGGTTAGAGATCTGGAGCAAATCAAACATTATTCTATTAGCCTTAGTTTTATTCATGTCTTCTACAATGTTATATCCAAGTTTGTTATATCCCAATAGTTTTTTAGTTTATGGTGGTGTAGCATTGTTATTTGGTTGATAAGACGTGCTAGGTCCTTTAGGCAAAAATGGGTTATTGCTCAAGTTTTTGTCAGGTAAACTTGAGTGTTGTTCAGAGGAGTAGATGTAGTTAAATGATTTTTAAATTTTCTCCTCAATGTGACTATTTCCTCATTTAAAATTGTTTAAAAGTATCGACTTCATCTAATTTGTCTTTAGGCTCATTGTCACTCTCATATGGGAAATCATAAATTTCTAAAACCATAGCAATGCTTGGAATACCTCCACTTTTGTTTGAGTTGTTATTAGGTTTAGGTATAATTTCAAGGTTTTCCATCATCCTCTAAAAGATGTTTGAATCCAATATAAAATGAACACAGTCAGTTTCAACATGGTTCATTGTGATGTGTAACCTACACTAGGTGGGCAATGCCAAATCAACCAAGTTCATAGAGTTTGAAGCACTATTATTACTCTGATTGGTGTTGTCAAGAATATTGGGCACGTTTCTATTGTTAGGCCTAGTGTTTCATTGAAGATTGGTTCTCTGAAAGTTGAAATTTTTATTTTGAGATGATTTATTTGTGTTTTGATTTTGATTTTGAGATACTTGCCTCTGCAAGTTAACCATGTCATTTTTCAATCATTGAACCATCTACTACAAATTCATTACTTCTGGGTTCACATTAGTATTATGTTGATTTCTCATTTGTTGTAGTGGGTTAACCATAGGGGCCATAACATTTAGAAATGTGAGGACAATAGGATGTAGCAAGTTTTGGACATTAATAATAGGTATTTGATTGTTTAAAAATGATGGGAAATTTGTTGATTGTTATTAGGTGTAACATAACCTATTATGTTAGGCATGACAACAGAGTTTTTTGAGGCCATAGGGATGATTGTTGGTTATTTTCCTGAGGTAACACATGATTGCTATGAGCAATTGATTTTTGGGAATGTAGTTCAGTGGCATTGGGTTATAAACTGAATTTAGGCTTAAATACATAGCACAAGGATTGGATTCATCAGTCATGTATTGTGCATGAGAGCTTGATTTATCATTGGTATTTGATTATATGCTCTTGGCTACCCTAATGAAGGTAGCAGACCAACTCCATAGATTTATGGCATCCTCTATAGCACAATCATGATCACTTTGTTATATGCCAAAGACAAGGTTGTAAATGTTTCAGGAGTTCTCTAGATGAACATGGAGGTCATGGGGCCTAAGGCCCTCGGGTAATTCTATATGGAAGCCACCTACGTTTATGTATAAGGATATTTCAATCATTTGTACAAATTATGGAAATGGGCATTGAACATGTTCATTGATTTGTTTGGTTCATGTTGGGTTGTGAAAAATTATTGATAGAGGACAATAGGGTCTATGGGCACTCGGAAGTGATTGATAAAGACAATTTCTAAGTCATTCTAAGAGGTGGTAGACCCATGTGGCAATCCAAGATACCAATCATAGGCCATTTCATCCAAGGTGTAAGGGAATAGGTGATAAAACACATCCTCATGTTGCATTTGAGTTCTGATGATAACATATTTAATTGTAGAATATGCCCTTTGGCAGTACAGATTACACCATGCACCTACCTAGGGAAAAAAATATTAGGTTCCTTCGATAAGTCATGGGCTACCCTTATGATGCTCACATGGCAGTTACCTCCACCAAGCCAAGCGGGATTAATTACCATTAATGGGTTTTAAGGGACAACAAATAGATTAACAAAAGGAGTGGCAGCATTAGGCGAGCTATTGGCTGAGTGGATTTACCTTCTTTTTCTTTTTTTTTTTTTTTTCTTTTGTTCATTCTAGGTTTCTAGAGTTTAGTGAGTTAAAATAGCTCAAATTTGGCTCTGACAAATTTTGATCTAGTGGGTATTTGTCTAAGTTCTAGCTTAATTTTTAAAATGCCTGAGAATGGGAAATGCTTATAAAATGTTCAAGTTTTTAATTTTTTGCTAAGAATTTCAGTTTGGCATTCCTTTTAGTGCCAATTTGTTGATGGGTCATTCGACACACCAAATTTAAGCACAAATGAGCACCCATCCAACCTCTCCTAAAAGGAGGCATGTAGGGTCTCCCCAAGGTCTATTATTATCAAGTCACCATGTATTGGATGACCCAATTGATCTATGTGGAATTGTTCCAATACAAGGGGCCTATGTTAGTTCTAAAGGTTTTAACGTTATTCTAGTCCTTTAACAAATTAGAGAGGGATGTAAATTTGTTTATTCTGTTGATGAAGGTTTTGATCATGTTTCAGAGATTGATAATGAGAATGCATCCCAAATTTTGTGTGGATGATAAAAATTAGTATTTTGGGTGTTGTTTACATGATTTTGCAGTTGATTTTAGATAGTTTATTACATGCAGTAAACATCTAGAAATGATAATAAATGACATTCATTCCATTGCATTAAAACATTCAACAGTGAATTTATGAGAATGAGATAGATCTTGCAATCAAAATATAACATTAATAGTGGATTGAATTCAAACCCTAGACTAACCAGGTTGATAAAAAAAGGATAAAAGAGGGAGAAAGAGAATAAAAACCTACTATAAAAAAATATGAATCTAAATTTTTTGATTGAACATAATACTAGAAATCAATCCCTCATTTGATTAGCCAATCCACAACCACCATGTGGAGAATGTGAGCACCTGAGGAGAATAAAACTATGGAAGAAATACGGATGACCATCATTCAAATGCACATATCATCAATAAAACTCCCACAACCTTGCATTAATTAGGATATTCGTGTTGATAGAGAAATAGAGTTTATTACAATTGATCAAATTTAAAAATCACCATCATAATGGTAGGGTAATAAGTTTGGGGGAGAGATTACAATATATAAGTAGTAAATTTCATGAAATGAAAGATTGATTTCTATGGTCTCTTGTGGAAAATAAAAGCCAACCCTTGCTAAGCCAAATCACCCACAATATATATAAAATGTTGCCTCCATGGGGAATAATTTTGCCTCAAAAAAATACTTAAGTGTCATTAATGCCTTCACCCACTATCTTTCCCTCCAAAAGTTATGTCTTGCCTCTGCATTTAGTACTTTTTTTAAACTACAAAAGACAAAAAGAATTAGAATATAAAAATTAAAAGCTCACTATAAAAGAACAAAAAGAGAATGCGAACAACTTTTAACATACTAAAAATTTCCCAAAATTAATAGTATTATTGCAATAAGGAAGAATTCACCTTCCTGACATCATAGATGGCACTCAAAATTCAAAAATGAGGTAAAAGTTATGAAAAAAAACCAAAAAAGGCCTCCCAGACCTAATCGGGTTTGAGAGGGAAACAAACAATTTTATGTTTTTCACTTTTTTAAACTTACAATCCTCCAATGCTAATCAGGCTTTCAACCCCTAATTAGCATTAGGGAGAAATTTGATAGGTCTAAAGACCTAATCAACATCCAAATGCTTGATTTATACTAAGTTCCATTGAATTTTGAATTTTGGGGGACCCAAGACCTAATCGAGCTTCAAAACCTAGATTACATCTTGTTCTACAACCCATAGGCCTCCACATTATAACCAGGACTTAAAGTCTACATAACACTGAGGGGGAACAAGGAAGGGATAAAATAGTTATAATCAGGGACTAGCCCCTTGTTAGCATAGTGAGGATAAGCCCATGGATCCATAGACCCAATTACAATAGTGACAAGGGGGCCTTAAAGCCTAAGGGCCTATGTGGGAAAAAATTATTGACAAACATTGCAATGCCTTGGCCGATGCTAGCAAGACCTAGTCGGTCTTTCAAAGCCTAAATACAACTATGGGGCATCCCCTAACCCAATCAAGACCTTATAAAAAAATCCAACTTATTAACACTACTAACCAAAAATGGCCCTCCTTAGACTTAATCACGTTTTTAAACCCGATTACATCTACAGGACTTGAAATTTTCTTACAAGACCAAATCGATCAAGGAAAGCTTGATTGTAACTAAAAAGTGCAAATTTTTGCCTTGAGGACCTAATCAGGAGTTGCAATATTATAAGGTTTACATACTTAGGAAATTTTTGGATGAGCTATAGTAAACCTAACCTAGAAATTAGGGAAGTTTTCATGAAATCTTCTAACGGTAATAAATGCGATAAGAAGTCATTTTGAGACAAAGTGAAAAATATGAAACTTTCTTGCATGAGCTTGGTAGTCTCTATGGGATAGGTTTCGAAGGATGAATCAACATGAAAATTAAAAATACCCCTAGAACAGCTTGAGAGAGCCAAGCAAGCCATATTTTCAAAGCCAAACTAGGAAGTCAAAACTCATCTTTCACACTAAGTGTATTATATAAAGTTTTCTCACATAGACATTGGCTCTCCAATGGAGATGGTTGCACGACCATTTCAACATGCAAACTGAGATGGGCCCCTAAGGAAACTTGAGAATGTTGAGATCAACTAGCCATGAGCATAATCAAGGGAAGAGCAAAAGGCTAAAAAATGGGTTCCCTGATTCTTAAGGAATTAGGGCATGTTGTGTAAGTAATAATAAAATAAAGACTCAGTTTGTTTGAAAATCATATAAAATTTTTATAAGGCCAATTAGAGACTCAATTTTAATTTATCTCTTCATGATTTTTCTAGAAAACTTGTATTTATTGACAAACTTGAGATTATTTTATAGGTACCCTTATGTTTCTCTTTTAGTTGATTAATAATTGTCTTAAGTGTTAATTTCTCTAAGTTTTATGTGATTCATGATTTATAAAACCTTAGTAAATGGTGGTTTTACAAACTCCCTAACTTTCATGCACCTGTGGAGTTGTTCTCAATTTTGGGTCTTCAGAATTTAAGCTCTAAGAACTCTGTGATGACAAAGAACCATGTGTCTTCTTACATTTTTATCACTTCAACTTATGATTTACAATTATTATTTTTTCTAATGATGTTTTCGTGAGTTTTTCCAAGTGTGTTGAAGAGATGGCACATATGTGATCTATATACATATCTATTTAACAAGTATTATGGACTTCTACAATATCATGGAAATTGATTAATTTAGGACACCTTTGAGACTTCATAACTTTATGGATACTCAACGAATGTCACGTGTCTTTTGTGACTGATTTTAAATCTTTAATTATTATTCTATTTTCATAGAATGACCATTTTATATAAGTGTTTTATGTTTTGGTGATTGTGCATAGGATGTTTCATGCACTCACACAGTCATATAATTCGCAATAGGGATTATTGAACTCCATGAATTATTTTTTATCCAAGAGTCTAATTAAATTAGGGCATGCCAATTGTCATGTTTTGATTGATCACACAGAACTACTAGATCATAGAAAATTCAAGAAATTCATGAATTTTGTACACTCCCTGAGTTCAATCTAATCCTAGGAATACACATGGCTAACTCCTATGGGTCACAAAAAATGTGAGGATATAGAAAGGGTCATGGTCTAGTAAGGACAAATCATCAACTTATGTTAGGTGGTATACAAATGTCTAGATATCAATCACATAAACCTCAATTCAAATGATAAAGCAATGAATGAAGTCATGCATTCATGCAATACACAATGAATGAGGAAGCTAAATGGTATTTTGTGAGCTTTAGGACTCCAAGATCATAATATTGTGACATGTGGATGGTCAATACCATTTTTAGAGATAAATTCATAAACAATGTTAGAATCAAAATTATAACAGTAAGGATAATTAATAGAGATGCAAGACGCCATATTTTAAAATTTATTCACAAGTAATGGCATGATAAGGCCATCCCTAACATTTAAAACTAAAGGTTTTCAAATTAATATAGAAGTTGGTTTCACAAGTGATCACCATAGCATTTCACAAATAAAAACTGAGAAATTTTAAGTGACTAAAGACCATTGAAAACTAATTTCCATAAGTGTATAAGTCATTTTTCTTTATTATAGGTGTCATATTCATTAGTTTAAATCATAAAACGATTAAAATGGATTTATATTCTTCTTATGAAGGCCCTACTTAATAATATAGGGATACCATTTTCACATTTAGAGTTGTGGATTTCAAATACTACAGTTCCATATTTCATATAGTGGATGAGGATCAAGTAATACTAGACAATGAGGATGCCCCAAAAAATGTGATAAATTATCATGTGGACATGGTCTCCATATAAACTCTTAGACTAGATAAGTCAATAGAGAAGCCTAATTTACTTCCTTATATTAAAAAATTTCTATAATTTTTTCACTAGGTTTACTTGCAAGGATGATATAATTTATTTTCCAAATCACAAGAATAAAATAGCTTTGATGTTTGGGGTAGTATTTTAAAAGTAATAGAATTTACCAGAACCTAAAATTGTATACAACCAAGCAGTAGCCCAAGAATGGCTTGATATCCATGACCTCAGTTAAGGACCTAGATACTAGGTAAAATAATTTGAACATTGAGTCAATATGGTAGATATAGACACCTTCCCCATCAATATATTCATACTAGGAATTAGATTAGGGATGTTTCTCATGAAAAATTGGTATGGGGCATATAATATAGTGCATGTGAACAACTTATTGGTTTTTTTGTTAGCATTGATTATTGATGACAAATAAAATCTAGCCTTGGGATAAATCATTTCTTATAAACTCAAACAACAGCTAAAGGGTCATAGTTTGTATATGATGTCTTACTTAGTTGATGCATGTTGTGAAACATTGAACTTTCCACATACATATTTCCCCAAATGGTCACCTTATTCTTCTTCTTTTATTTATTGGAAGTGTTTTTAAAGTTGTATGGGTATAAATATTTACAAAACAATAAGGATATTTGTAGCTTCTTCAATCCTGTAGTCTATCTATCCATCAATGAGGCAAAAATGCCTAGAATATTTGAATTAAAAATGAGGAAAAAAATAATGGATATATGCACATATTGGTATCAATATGATTTCATTGTGATCATAATTGAGGGTATTATGGTGGCTCCCCTCAAACTTCCATATTATGTGCGAGATAAACAGGAAGAGAAGGAGATTTCTTATCATTTTGATGAAGGAGTGGGTGATCATTTCAAGATAAGAAAACATAAGCCATGTCCAAATATATTTGTCAATATAATGAGAAATTATCATAATAGTTGGCCTTCTATTCGACCTCTATATACACATAAGGATTCATTTAATCTAAATGATCATGATTCGAGGCAATGGGATCCATAAGGAAAAGTAAAGAGACATGTGCGTGTATTGAGTGTCAAATCTCAATTTGGTATCCAAGCACAACCCTCAGCCTAATGATAATTATTATTTTAATCTTGAGAATGATGATGAAGTGATAGAAAAATTTAGAAAATTAGGGTTATTGAAGCCTCAAGTTTATATTGCATAATCTCAACATGGAGTGGAAGAAAGACCTAATGTATAATTACCTCTTGATTTGTAACCAATGATAGATATTGATATCAATAAGAATGTGTTTTAGGGTTTTCCTCCCACATCATAATCAATTTCACCCAAGGAAACAAGAACCTCACAAGTAATGGAATATCCTTCTTCACTTCTTTTTTTCTAAGGTGTCTATTAGTCCAATTGTCACTTTTCTAATTTCATCTCCTACTTATGTTTTATATGTTATATTAGTTTGTATTGATTTTGTTTCATCTCCTATTATAAGAATGAACTCCCATTTAGTTACATCTATTCTAAATAAAACAAATCCATTGAATCCTATTATTTATTATTCTAATGTATCTAGTGCCCTGAGATTCAATCATGTCTATAATAGTTATGCTGCTATGACACAAACTAACCCTAGTGCTAAAGCTAGGAGTACAGTTTCTAAACTACTTGAGAAAATAACTAGGATCCTTGATTTGATTAATTTCACTCATCCTATGTCAAGTGATACAATGACCCTACCTCTTTCAGGTGATGCAATGAATTCTCCCTCTCCACTTATTTCGATACCCTTCATGGTTGGTCTCAGCATTCAACCAACATCCACATTGATTGTGATACCAAAAAATCCTATAATCATTGGGGCATCCATTTATATGTCTAAGAAATATTTTTCATTCCTTTCACCCCCTACTATTACTTCACCACTGGATATTTCTATGAAAGATCCAATCTCATCACCACTATTAGCTCCCACTCCCACCATGTCACATGCCTCATGTTCAAATTCTCCAACACAAATAACAAAAGGGAAAGGTGAATATAAAAATTACTATATTGATAACCTAAAAATGGCCAAAACTTAAAGACCTAAATTGATTATTTATAATGACCCAGAGATCAAATTTAATTTTAAAAATATAGTTGGGAAACTTAAATGGATAACCACAAAGAAAATTACACAAGATGGTATTCTTATTTTTTATGAAACTGAAGAATACTTAATTGCTCTAAACATAAAAATAAAAAGGAGTAGAGGATTGGATAAAAATTTGGGCTATTCGAGTAGGGAAGAGGAAATTTCTGAAAATACAAAGTTTGTGGTTACATCTTCATATTAGGTTGAAAATAAGGATATGAAGGGCATGAAACAACCCAAACTAAATCCTATGTTCCTATGAACATTTTTAAAAATGTTGAGGATGATTTAAAAGCTCGTATACCTTCAATGTTCATACTAGGAAATAGACTTATTCCTGCTCCACAGTTCTCATAACATCTTGAGACATTTATGAAAATATTTGGGGAAAGATTCATCAGATAAAACAAGGGTGATAGTCAGGAAATGATTTATTTAATCACATATGCCATGGATTAAATTGAGAGAGCTTCTGTAGTTCAAAAATATACTCCCTTGTCCAACCATGCAACATTGGTAACCTGAATAGAGCATTTGTTTAGAGTTCCCATCATTAATATTTCACAGATTGACCAAGATAATCATATATGCACCCAAGAATTCTAGATTTAGCAAGTGTTCACTCCAAATAAATCAAAAACAATCACTCTAGATAAGTCAATTGGAGATAAGTCTAAGACACTTGAGATCAAAATCTACTTTTACCTACCTTCTCTTTAGGAGTAGAGTATTATTTTACATGCCTTAGTTTTAGTTCAATTTTATAAATAACAATTTTCATCTTTAATGTAAAATGTTGATTTTCAAGATGAGGTGGTGCCGATATTTTTTATAAATACATTTATTTTAAAATATTTTAGGGATGAATATTTTTAGACTCGACATGCTTTGGAAATCTCTTGGGATGTTTTTAGAGTTTTTTAAGTTTATGCTTTCTCAACATCTAGAATAACATTATAGTTTTTTTAGTTTGTGCAATCATTTCATGAGATCCAATTGCTTATTGTGAATATATTAGATTTAGTGATTAACTAATATGGACATATTGATAGTTAGATTTGATCAAAATTAATTACTATGGATGGATGTGTTGTCTAGAAATTCACTTTAGTAGTTTATATTATGAATGTGATGTTATTGAGATTTTCACAAATAAATATTCCTTAGACTCTTTGCTATGTTTTTGAAAGTTTGTGTGATTACTAAAGTTAATGAACATTAGCTTACATGTAGTAAAGCTCATAAAATGATTGCTTTACAAAAATTAACAAAAGTGTGAAATACAAAAAATATTTCTTTTATGTTCTACCCTCCTTTCTTAGTTGATGTTTTTATATTTGAATCATTTCATGTAACATAGCATTATTCTAAATATCCATGTTATCATAGTTTTTACTATCATTAGGGAGGTGAATGATTTGCCCACAAGAATATTTCTCAAGAATGTAATAATCATATTGCTTTGACCATGCTATTTCCACCACTTGGTTATTCAAAAAACCACATATTGATAACTCATTCTCTAAGTTACCTTTGTTGATCCTCAAGCAAGAGAGCGAAATACCATCAGCTTATCGGAATGGGTCATAAACTTGCATCAACAAGCTATCTAACACTAGTAGGAGGTCTCAAACCCAGTAATAAATTTTGATAAAGTATACCTAATTTATCTAGAACAATTTAGATTTCCTACCATGATTAACTAGATCTGCATCAAATTCTAGCCTAATTTTAATTTAATCTTTAGAGGTACATAGAAATTCCAAGTTTGAAAATGGAAGATGAAGAGTCTCAAGGACCCAACTAAGTTTACCAATTGATCCAAATTTTAGACCATTTGTACCTTGGTTGCTTGGCTAGATGGAACAATAATCAATGTTCAAGAAGATGTTGATTCAAAAACAAAAATACACGGTTTAACCAGAAAAGTATTCTTCAGTTCAAGGATATGTTCATGAATTTCCAAGGAAACATGGAATGTATATCCCACATTAGTTCCCAAACTTAAGGAAATTAATAGAAGAGAATGTCACATATTTTAAATTTTCCCTTATTATTTTGAATGTAGAACATGAACATGTCATATGTAGACTTTCCCATTTTCATTTCAAAACACTGCACATAGTTGTTTTCTTAATCCTTCAAAGAATTTTATCAATAGCTAGAATAAATTTGAAACCATTTTATTAGCCTAATTTGGACAAATAATATACCCTAGTGTCCTATAAAACCAATTTTTATAGTATGATGAAAGAACCCAATGAATCCGTCAGATCTTTAAACACAAAAATTCAAAAGACGGACACTCAGATTATTCCCTTATATGGGTCTGATGTTCCATCATTATTAGATTTTAAGTGAAACTACAAGTCATACATCATCATTTATAATAGCCATATAAATACAATAGCAAATGATTCTAACAACTAATCTAATTAAACCATGTAACAATATGTTGCATTATTACAAACTATAATAAACTATTTTAATACCCTCTCTTAATGACTAAACCAAAATCTTTAGTCATTATTACAATAAAAGGATTAAGTTATTATATGAACTTAACTAAAGTGTAGTTTTTCTACCATTGCAACAATATATGCAATTTTTCTTATTATTTTCAATCCATCTTACTAGACTACATGGGTAATGAGCTAGTGTAACCACTAAGTAGAGTAGGAAATGGTGTTGACTATGGGGTTCATTGGATTATGTTGTTTCTTGGATTTTTGTCATGTCTTTTATGTGACATGATTCACCTATTTGTTAGAGTGATCAGTTCCAATAAAAACTTTAGAATATAAATCAAGATTAAACAACATAGCATATCCCTTAAGGGATATTTCTACATCAAGTTGTTAAAAACCCAACACATACTACTTTCCATTGTTGAATAATTTTGGGACATTTATTGTTCACAGCACTCTTGAGATTTTTATGTATGCCCCCTCCTCTTTCACCAACCTTCATGAAAAACTTTCATTTTTGTTTGCATTTGGTTTTTAATCTTGTGCTTACTTTCAATAAGAGTGTAACAGTAGTAAGAACAAAATTTACCTGCTCTTCACCTTTCACATTTTGATTTGTTGACCTTGTAGATTTTCCTTCTAACAAGAAATGTAAATCATGCTTCCTTACATCTTTCATTGTGGTATGGTACCATGTAGTCCTTTTGTGTTGGTCTTTTTTATTTGATTATGAAGAGTGAGAAATGCTCTTTTCACCACTACAACTTGACTCTTATGGTTCCTTCATTTTTGAACCTTGTTCAAATTTAGTACCAGTTTTTGTTCTGAAAACATCAACATGTATAAATACATTACAATTAGTATGATTTACCATTATCAAAAAATAATAGTACTCTTTCATCTACAACAACATCTTTACTCACCAGAAAAATTTATGTAGAGACATCAAGTAATCTATATGCATCTCTTTTCTCACAATATGCAACAAACATGTATAATTTACCTAATATAGAAGTAATGGATCCAAAAACATGAAAATTACTTACATCATGTGTTTTTCCAAATCATAATCCTTCTGGTGTTACATTCCACAAGGCTTGTGTGGGACTTACATTGAGAGTGTACACAATTGTATTCACAGCTTCTGCTCAATATTGATGTGGTACATTATGGCTACCCACCATACACTATGCCATCTCCATGGTTGTTATGTTATGCCTTATCATGAATTCATTTTTTTGTGTATAATATTGCTTGTGTATACCTTCTTTCTTGTATAACTCCATTTAATCTATTAGAGACAAAATCATCCCCATTAACTAATCTAAGATAATTTACTTACTTCCCTCACTATTTCTCTACCATAACTTTCTAAACAACAAAGTTACAGAAACATTCTGAATTTATATGAAGAAAATAAACCCATATTTTCCTAGAAACATTATATATAATCAACAAGTAATACAAAGCTCTGGATATTGAAGATGTCTGCATTGGACCATGCAAAGCCACAAGTACCAAATTTAATGCATTATCAGCTATATGTTCCTTACCAATATCAAATGAGTGTGAAAATTGCTTATTTACTTGATATCCTTAACATACATTCTGACTCTTCTTAATAGAAAACATTCTATTCACCATGTCAGTTTGACTTAATGTATGTAAATTCACATAACCAAGGTGACCATACCTCTTATTCCATAGCTCACTAGTGCTTTCAACCACTTATAGTGCATGCTCTTTTTCTATTTTAGGATCGACCAACTTATGCAATCCCTTGTTACCAACACCTACAATAATGACTTTTTATTTATGAAGATTACTAACCATGCATTTATTTCATTTAAAATCCACACAAATGTTAGTATTCATAGTAATTTCACTTATGGAAAGAATATTTTTGTTCATGTCAAGGAAAAATTGAACATTCTGAAAAGTGTAAGTAAAATAATTCAATGGCATACGAACATCTCCATATCTTTTCACATAGAGAACTCAACTATCACCTAAGGAAACTGATTCGTTGCAACTATCATCTTCTATAAAGTTTACATACTAGTATTTGTGATATGTGTAGTTCATTGATGTATTTGAGTCAAAATACCACATTCTTGACTCCGTTGACTAACATTGCGCTACCACAAATGCAAACTCACCCACTAAACTTTGTTTATCTTCTTCAACCACATTTACATATTGTGACTTATTTCTTTTATTTTCCAAATCATATTGTCTCTTACAACAATATTTATTCACATGACCATGTTCCTTACAATAAAAACATTTCTATTTAGATGTCTTAAAAGTAATTACATTGGTTTTAGAGGATTCTTTTGAATAACTACTAGCACTCCACAATTTACCCTTGCTCTTTGATTGTGCCATGAATGCATTTTCTATAGAAATTAAAGTTGAAGTAATATAATGTTCATGTCTTATTTCCTTTTGCATGAGAAGTGTTCTCAAATATTCAAAAATCTAGTGTTTGCATCATTGCAATCATATGCAATGACTCCACAAAGGAATCATATGATGGTAGCAAATTTTGCATGACAAGAACAATTAAGTCTTGTTCATTTAAATGTTTTTCCACTAACTTTAACTGGTCGCTAATATCTTTCAAATGCAATAAAAATTCATAAATGGACTCAAATTTTTCTATTTTAGTTAAAAATAACAAATTATTCAAATATAAGACCCTTCTAGCTTCAAAATCCTGGTATATTATTGTAAGATGTTTCCATAACTTTGATACAATTGTCACATTTCTAACTTCTTGTATCAAGTTATCAGCTATTAAATATTTTAACAATATTAAGGATTTTTGATGATGTTTAACATAGTCATCAAGTTGAATGGCTACTATATCCTCTTTAACAAGTATAGTTTGAGCAAGATTCATAAACTCACATATGGTAAGTATACTATGACCCCATAAACTAAAAAAAATCCTAATAAATTTTGAGAATTTAGTACCAACAAGTATTGTAAACTAGCCATTTGACCTAGTTTTTCACTAAAATAATTAAATGGGAAAAAACATAAAGGATTTTACAAAAATTCCTTTTACACCCATATTCTACTCTAAAACTAGATAATGTTGTTAGTTTTCAGCAAACAATCCGTTATAGTTTATGAGAAATTTAATTAACTAGATTCAGTAAAATTGTCTAAAAAGACATAATTAAATCTCAAATTTTACACACTCTTTTGCAAAAAATCATTTTTCATGCAGTGTTGTTGAATTATCCAGACAATGTGACAAGTTTTCAAGAGTTTGTGATTTTTCTTTCACCATATACAAAATTATCCTGAGTTTTACTTAGTACTTTAGGCAATAATTTTTAATTTTTATAAAAAATTATATTCAATAAACTTTTCAAATAAATTATTCTTGTCCTAAATATTTATAAAACTCGAAACTTGAGTTAAAATTATATAAAATTTATCTAATTAAAAAAAGAAACGTGTCTTGATTGCACATGTTTCTTCCTCCAACACACCTCTAAAATGGCTTTCAACTTAGTTTTCAATGCCACTCATATCAAAATATTAGTTTTATTTGATTTGTTTCCTATCAATGCACCTTCCTTTTGTAGAGCATACCAAAAAACTTGGTTGTAACGTCCTTCTAAGGACATCAAAAATAATAAAACAAGTTGATAATGACACCCAACTTTAAAACTATACCTAGCTTTTTGGGCATGCCTTCATGGCCACTCTACCTTAATGGCCATTTTCCACATGCACTTCAACTTCACACATTACCACACACACTTCACTACCACACATGTCATCCTTGTGTGGCCTCTTCTTGCCACTTAAGATAAATAAAAACACAAAAAAAGAATTAAATTACTAGATATAAATGCATCCCAGTTATAGTGGCGCCTACTCCTCTTCCCAAATATTTTTTGATGTACGTATATTCCTTAGGGTATGTGTTTCATTACATGCTTCCTCACTCTCTCTAAAATATTGCTTTCCACACATGTTTCAACTTCAAGCTCTTGCAACCATGAGCTCTAAATACCATATTAGATTTTACATGAAATTGCAATCCATACATTCATCATTGATAATAGCCATATACATAGTGTATTACAAATTACAATCTAGGGATGTTGGTTAAACAACATTTGAATAGAAAGATAAAATAAGCTTCATCCATATTTACAATAATAAAAATAGTTTCAACATCCAACCTAAGTAAACCATGTAATTATATGTTACATTATTACAAACTATAATAAATTATTATAATAATTATCCCTTGAGATGTATTAAAAATAATTGGACCCAATGACAACTATATTCCTTAGATGTGATACACAAATTAATGTCTATCCAGGAGTGTATGCCAAGCCTATCAACATTGACATACAATTGAATCCTCAAGGATCTATCAATCAAAACATATCAATGTTGAATCCAATTACAAATGTTAATCAAAATGCTCCCATCTTCAATTTAGTTCCAATCACTAACGTGTTACCTTTGAGACATGCTACCCCTAACCAACACCTTAGCTTATTGACTGACCATTATATACAAAACATAACACAAAATTGAAATCAAGATTTAATTCTAGTTGTCAATATTGTCCAAATAGTATAACAAAATTTAAAAAAAAAATCAAGCTAGATGCCATTTAATGCATGGTATAAAAACTCAATACTGACTTTATTAACATTGAAAAACAAGTTGGAAATGTTGGTGCGGAATATAAAACTAAAACTTCACATATCAAATATACAATTTCCCATTAATATCTCAAAAAATAATCATGATCCACCACTAAACAAACTACCTAAAATTAACATTTAAAAACTAGTAGTGCCTAAATGACATAAAGTTCACAATGTGGCCCAAAATAGAGAACTAGATTGTATTGAGTTCTACAATGTCTTTTAAATATTAAAAAAGGATATCAAAGGGTATAAGGTGGTTCCAAACCACCAAAATACATCTAACATATCTAGAATGCTTAACACATCTAATTCTCATACCACTACCCTGATGCTTGAAACCTTCAACTTTCCCAACCAAGTAGGTAATGAATTAGAGGAGAGCATTTAAGAGGTTCATGATTTTTATAAATGCCAAAGAAATAAATATGCATTAATAATTAGAATGAAGTAAAAAATCCTTACTAGTTCCACCTAATGGTAATGCATATATTTTTTATTGAAAAAGCTATCATCAACGTCCTTCAACAAATTCTTACAATACACCTAACAAAGTCATGTAAAACATAGTTGAGGACATGAAAATAATTAAGATAAAAATTATATTGTGTGATATTTCACAAAACACAAAACAACAAGATTTAATTCTAACATCATTGATTGAGAAACCAGTCTCAAATAAGAAAAATATTTTCAAGTGAATGTGATGATTCACAAGAGTAAGACTAAGGTTCTCTTTTTGTGTTGACAATAAGTTTTTTGAGAAAAAAAATATAGAATTTCTTAGTATATTCTAGATCCTACACTAACATCATGCATGTAAGTGTTTTTGAAAAGTTTGTACTCAATCCTCTAAAATCTAATTGAATAGTTGTTCAATTAGACAAATTATAAATCTGAGTGGTAAGGGAACTATTATGTTTTCACATGTAGTTAGCCTCTAAATCCAGAGTCCAAAAATTCATAGAATTTCAGATTATATACATTTGTAAATCATATGGCATTCTTCTTAACTGTGACTGTTCCAAAATAATGAATGGTTACAAGGAACCTGATTGTTTTCACATGTGGCTACCTTTGAGAGGTATGGAAAATCAAATTTTTATTGATAGGGAACCCAAGATGAAACATATGATCGCATAATGCAATACCAATAATGTAAGAGTGAACATTATTTCCTTTGACATAGGTGTTTACACCCACAACTAGGTATGTTGGTAAGAATAAGTTAAATGAGGAGACTAGACATCCTAGTAATTGGTCACTATACTTTGATGGAGCTTGCCCCACACAAGGATAAGGTGCTATAATTTCACTGATTGATCCACATGGGAAATAGTTTCTTGGTCCATATCATTTATAGTTCCCTTTCACTAATTAACTTTCTAAATATGAGGCTTTGGTTGATGCCTACAATTTTATTTGAGTCACATGGTGCGAGAGTTACATATGTTTGAAGACTCTGATTTAGTGATCAATAAAGTCAGAATTAAATTTAGCCTAAATTTTCATATTTAAATAAATAAAAAATAAATGATGGGACTTAAATGAATCATTCAAGACCTTTAATATCATATTGTTTTCTAGAGATAACAATCACACTATGGATTCTCTTCCAACATTAGTTGCAAATCGTTTTCCCTTGGATGATTCAAAAATACAAAATTTATCTATAGAACTAATTCCATGTCCCTTTATCCCAAACAATGTGGAAAATTTAAAATTATTTAATGATGACTAGCACATTATTGAATTCAAGAATGATTCTGGTATTTTTACATAGATGAAAATGATAGAGGTTATATCAAAAAAAATGATTTAAATTATGATGAAATCATGAAATCATAGGAAAATAAAATTCCAAAGAGAATGGTTTCACTTGAGAGATTTTTTGACCTTGACATGTTAGCTGAGTGACTTATGGGTCATCATTGTTTCCTCATGAATTGAGGATTGCCCGAGGAATCCCAAAATGGGAATGTTGACCTTGATTGTATTAAATCAAAAAAATAAGAACTAAGACAACTTCTCATGCAATATAAGGACATGATCACATAAACATATGAATACCTTAACATCTTTGACCCATGTGTCATAACACATACTATTCAGCTTAAGGAAGGCCATAAACCATTTAGGTAAAGACAATTTCCAAACAACCCCATTATTGATCCCCTTATTTATTGAAAGAATTCATGTATAGATACATGAAGCAATACACATAAGTAGAATCTAGAGTGACATGAATAAGCAAAACATACAAATAATAAGTAGATCAATTAGACACATGACATGGAATTTAGGTAAGAGAACCTCCAATGGAGGTTAAAAACCCACAGTAGTTGATATTCAATAATCGAGAAACTATAACACCCCAATACAAATTATCTTCATGTTCTCACTTCCAAGACAAGTTTCACAAAGTTCTTACAAATATTTTCCTCACGTAAATATACATTTCCAATATTTTATCTTTCACAATAGGGGTAAAACCCTATTTATATTAAAATGTGAAAGAAGATAACCATTGTAACCTGTTGGGTGAATATTTTGTCAACCAGCTAACTGGTGGGCAAAATAGGTCTTATCATCCACAGCAAAGGAGATTGGTTGGGGACAAATCTCTCCTCTCATCAAGGGGAGGTTCCCTATAAGTATGAGGCGCTATATATATATAAGCAGAAAATAATACTTAGGGGTAGGATTTGCCATCCATCTCTCTTATTTTAGAGATGATGCTCACAAACAGAGGAAAAAATCTTCGTGAAGACACTGAAGGCACTTCTCTTTTTTCAGAAGTGGTCTTGCAGCAAATAGCTGGAGTTCTATCTGGTAGGTAACAAATAACTGGTAACAGGGGGCGTGGTAACCAGCAGACTGAGATGTAGCACAAATTCTCCACTTCGACTGTCCAAGAGTGAAATACGAAGGATAATGGGGGCACAAAGTCATCCCAAGGTCCTTTACACAGAAACAGAATATGAAAAACACACTGAAGACAACTATGACAGCACAAAGTCTAAAAGTAACTGGCTTCAGGACATCTTCCTGATTATTTCCACTAGTTCTACTTGTCAAATTAAATAAATAAGAATGCTCTTAGGAAACAGACATAAGAACAATTACCTAAGATAACACAAGCTATCACAGCACAAAGTCTGAAAGTATCTTGCTTTCTCATTCAGATAAAGTAAATGATCAACAATCTGAACTCAAAGTCTCAGTAATCACCTTTCAATTTGGGTAGAGTTTTGCTTCTATATTCAGAAAGATCTCCTTAAAACAATGAGAGAGATTACAATATATAGTAGCCAAGAAAGACTTGGCACTTTTTCCTAGGGGACGGCCCACGCTACATTCAATGCCTTGAATGCATTTTTAATTTAGTCTAGGGGGCCATGCTGGGAACAGTGCATTGCCTTAACTATGATGTGCCCATTCATCTTATATGTCTCCTCCTTAGCATGAGTTGTTTGGTCCTTTTCCTGATGTCTGCGCAGCTATCCATTTTGCCTTTACTTCATGGAAGAAAAATAAGCCACGTCTTTGACTGCTCACACTCTCTGATGTCCACCTAGTGGACTATTTCACCTACTGGAATAACTTCTACAAATATATTTTTGGTCTTTCCCTCTTCCCTTGCCATGTATTTTTGTATTTTGTCCTTTTTTCATGATCTGAGCTCTCAGGCTCTCTTCCCTTTCTACTGGCTCTTTCGGCTCTTTCTTCAACTATTCACTGAGTTTTATTCTCAGGTCCATGCCACATTTGAAAATAAATAGGCATTTTATTACCTTTAATTTGACATCTGCAGGGATGTCACTCCTTGGTTCAATCGCTTCCTTGGTTCAATCACTTCTTTGGTTCATCGGTTGAACCATCTCTTCGAACTTATCTCTGGAAAAGGCTCAAAGTTTCCTTTCAAACTTTGAAATTCCTTAAACCTTTGAACCTTTGAAATTTGAACCATTTTGGTTCAAAGTTCAACGGTTCATTCTCTTTCTCAGAATCCTTTGGTCCTTCGAAGTTTTCTTTAGTTCAAGTTTTTTTTTATCTCTTCGAACCAAATGCATTGAACCAACCACTTGTTGAACCTTTGAACTGTTGAACCTATTAAACCTTTGAACCAAAATGGTTCAAGGTTCAATGGTTCAATGGTTCAAGCCTTCTTCTTTTCACTAAGTGTTTTGAAGCCATTGAACCTTTAAGCGGTTGAACTTGTTAAACTTTTGTCGAAGCGCTTAACTATTTAAGCTTGCTGATGTCGTTGAACCTTTGAACATTTAGAAGCGGGGTTTAATGGTTCAATGGTTCAATCCTACCTTTGAAGTTTGCCGATGAACATTTTTTTATTGAACCAAATCGTTGAACCAACCCTGAAATTGCCTAAATGTTGGAAATTTGTTCTTTTGTGAGAATTCACCAATTGAAGCCATTAAACCTATAGAGTCCGTAGTTTTCTCTAAGTCTCTCGAGCTTTGAAAGAGTCCATAAAAATGAGTTCGTAGTTTCAAGCCTGCAGAGTCTGTAGAAATAAGCCTGTAGAGTCTGTAAAAATAAGCCTGTAGAGTCCGTAGAAATCAGCTTACAAAGTCCATAGTTTCAAGCCTGCAGAGTTTGTAGAAATCTAGAAAAGCTTGAATAATGGAGAATTTGAATACTCAAAATAATTTTTGAGAAGGGAAGAAAGAATTTGCCATGTTGAACCAAAATAGTTCATATGTTGTCCCAAAATTAGTGACAAATTTTGGTAACAACATAACCAATGGGTCCAACCATCCCAAAAAACATTTAAATCATTGGTAAGTATTAAACAAATATAACTTTATTATTTATTTTCACAAGGTTTTCACTTCATGTTAATAAATAATATATTATCATTATTTAATTAATTACCAAGGTAAGTTGAGGGTCAATTAAGCCTACTTTGACATGAAATTCTTTGACACTCCCCCTTTATGCTTAGTAAAGATAAAATTTATACTCACCTTTAAAAAATAAATTATACTATGTATATAATTGAAGTATTTAAAAACCTTTATCATTTAAAACATCACTTTTTTAAACAAAATAAATTATAATCCATAAACTACTCGAAAGTAAGTTTAGACTAGCATAATTATGAGATTGCATCTCATAGTTTCTCATGAAAAATCAACTAAGTGTATTTGGAGCCTTTTATAACATAAGGATATATATTACAAAGTATGATTTAAAGTATTAGGGTACAAAAGTAAAATTTTCATATAAAGTTTACTTAAATTAGATAACTTTCACATGAACTTTACAATTCTTTACAATGAGAAGAATAAGAACACATGGCTGTTAGGAAGTAGCATTGTCATGCACAATCCAACTCAATGGAAACTCTAAGAGGCTTAGCAATATACAAAATTAATAGAACTTGGTAACACTGAGTGGTTTTGTGAATATATTTACCACTTATTCATTTGTAGGATACAATTACAAATCAATATCACTATTGAGAACTTTTTCTTAGATGAAATGCACATGAACTTCAATATGTTTAGTTTGTTGGTGTTACACTAAATTTTTTCTTAGAACTGTACAACTTTAGTTATCACAATGAAGGATGGTACTATGAGTTACATCCAAATGAAGTTCTCCCAACAACCTTCACAGCCACATGGTTTTTTTAGCAGCTTATATAGCACTTTTATTTGCTACTTCTGTAGAAAAGATAGAAAGAATATGTTATTTTTTATTGTTCTAAGTGATAGCACCTACACCAAACTTAAACACATATCTATAACTAGATTTATGATATATAGTATCACCAGCATGGTCAACATCATAATATCCATATAAATTAACATTATCAATGGAAGAATAAATAAACTAAAATTAATAATTTCTTTGATATAACAAAGTCTACATTTAACTAATTTTCAATGATCTAATCATGCATAAATATAGAAGTAACACTAACAACATATGAAATATTTATCCTTGTAATGGTTAGATAAATCAAACTTACAATAAGTTGTCTATAAAAAGTAGGGCTAGCATTTAATATGTAGGATTTGGATCAAGTTTTACACCAACATCAATAGGAGTAGATGTAGATTTACAATCAAGCATATTAAATTTAATAAGAATATTATGTGCATATTAAGATTATAATACAATAATAAAATGTTTATCCTGAAATATAACCATTTCTAAAAAATGATGTAGAATGCCTAAATCGGTCATTTCAAATATTTGACTTAGTTTATTCTTATATTTATGAATTAAACTAGTTAGATCATCGGTAATTAAAAGATCATCAACATATAAAATAATTAAAATAACATGACAATTTTCAATTTTAACAAATAGATCATTATCAAAATAGCAGTTAGAAAAACCTAGTTCTTTGAGAAAAAATGTAATTTTAGAATAGCAAGCTCTAGGAGCTTGTTTTAAACCATACACGTATTTCTCTAAATTACACACAAAATGTTCTATATTAGGATGAGTGAAACCTTTAGGTTGAGTCGTGTATATTTCTTATTCTAAATCACCATTTAGAAAAGCATGCTTGACATCCATTTGGTGGATAACCTAGCCATTTTAGTTGCAAGAGCAATAAGTAATCTAATAATACTCATTTTCGTTACAAGAAAAAAGGTTTCAACATAGTCAATTTTGACTTTCTAAATAAAAAAACGAGTTACTAATCTTATTTTAAACTTATCAATTTTACCAATTGAATTATACTTGATTTTATAAAGCCACCTACAACCAATAATATATCTTTTAGACAAAAGTGGGACAAGATCCCAAATCTAATTTTTAATTAAGGATTTTACTCAACTTGCATAAAAATATTTCATCTATCATCTTGAATGGATTCTTCAAAATATTGAGGTTCACATTCATACATAGTCATTAAGGCATGATAATAATGTTGACTCCTAGTTAATTTTGTAACATTATCAATAGTAGAAGATTGAATTAAGTATTCTACTCATTTAGGTATTTTAAATTAAACATGAAATTCAAGGGGTTCCTCAAACTCTAAGTTATCCAAAGATGGATCAACTTCCTCTAGGCATATGTTTCTTCATAAGAAGAAATATGAGAGCTAGATTTATCAAAAGAAGAACATTCAGGAGGTTCCCTAAAGGGCTCACAATAATATTTTTCAAGAATAAAGACATTTTTATTCTCAATGATCTATCTTTTAGACAGATCATATACTCTTAGATCTTTAGTCTTACCTCTATAACCTACAAAATTACAAGAATAGGAGGCAGTATCAACATATTTCTTTTAATTTTAGGAATAAAAATGGAAGTAGGGCTACCAAAGATCCCAAGATGAGCCACATTGGGTTTCTTTTTAGAACACATTTTTAAAGGAGTAGAAAGATGCAAGGCTTTCGTAACATCCTTATTCAAAATATACATAATAGTATTCATGGTTTCGATCTATAAAAACTTAGGAACATTTGAATAATGCAACATTGTTCTAGTCATTTCTATAATGATGTTTTTCCTTTCAACAATACCATTTTGTTGAGAGAAATATAGAGTTGTTAGTTCCCTTTGAATACTACAACTAATTCAAAAAGAATTAAACTCTTTACTAATATATTCACTACCATTATCATATATTAATCTTTTAATAAAAAAATTAAAAATATTTTCAACAATAGCTTTAAATTCATTGAATTTAGACAACACTTCAGATTTCTTTTAAGTAAATATGACAAGATCATTCTTGTATAATCATCTATAAAAATAACAAAATAAAAAGAACCATTAATAGATACAAATTCAAGAGGTCCTACAACAACACTATGATTTAATTCTAAAGGTTGAGAGGAATTCATGTCATGATTCTTGTGAAAGGGATTAGTATGTTTCTTCTCATGTAAACAATCTTCACAAGTTTCATGATGGGAAGAGATAGAAGGTAAACCAACAATAAGATTATGAGAATACATATCATGCAAACTTAAAAAATTAATATTTTCTAATCTTTCATGTCATAATTGAGATTCATTTTTACTATGTGATGAAAGTAAACATGCAGAAGTAGTAAAAATGTATAAAACATTTTTTTGAACATCTTAAACAGTCAGAGAACCAAATTGATTTCTAATGAACTAGTTATATTTAAGTAATGTTACAATGAAATTATCATTCGTAATTTAAGGAAAAGAGAGTAAATTTTTTTTAAGCTTGGATACATACAAAACATCATTAATAACAACATTTGTAAATTTTGTCTTTTCTTGCTTAGTTGCTTCTAAAAATGAATTATCTCTTAAATATATAGTTTCAAAGATATCTCTAGAATCATATAAAATATTAGATAAAAAAATTCATATGGTGTGATGCACCATTATTTTAAATCCATTCATTCTTATTTAAAGTAAATAAAGCAGCATATAAAATAATAAGATTTGAATTCTGATCTTGATTGTTATTCTGATTAGTTTTGGTTCTTCTATTTATTTTGATTATATTTCTTCCCTTTGTTATTTTTTATAAGTTTTATTATTAACTTTATCTTTATTTTTATAACATATTTTCCTTGATGACCAAATTTATCACACAGATTGTAATTCTCATTAAACTTAGGTTTATGATTCTTATTACCAAATCTATTTTTCTTATTTTTACCTTTAGTAGAATTAGGGTTAGGTTTTTAACTTCTATTATTCTTAGAAACAAGGTTGAGAACAAGAAGTGTCTGAGTGACATTCTTTTTAGAATCAAAATTAGACATGACTTTCTCTTCTTGAATCAAAAGATCTAACATGGTAGTGAGGTTTGAGATATCTTGCTCTATTTGGTATTTTAAATTTAGAATTGAGATAAAATTATGAATATTTAACTTAATAATAAAATATAAAAACTTATCATAAATAAGATTATAGTCACATCCATCTAACTGAGATTTAATATTTTTAATTGTATCAAAAAAAATAACCTTTTCATCACCTTTCATAGGTGTAATTAACAATTCAAAAAATATTTAATAATTTTAGAGAGATGAGTGCCCTCATGCATAGACTCAAGGAGTTTCAAGTATCATTAGGAGACTCATAATTACTGATATGGATTAGTAAATCATCTTAACACTCTACAAGATAACTGCCATGGTTTCTTATGATTTCTATTGAAATGTATTTAAAAACTTAGGTGTCACATTATTAAGCACAATCTTATTTTGAGAGAGGGGGGTGAATTAGTATAAGATATTTTTTCACTTTTGACTATTAATCTTAAAACTAAAACCTCAAATTACTCTATAATTAATATATTCAAAGCAATCAAAGAATACAATGTAAAACCACACAATGCAAATAGACACAGATTTGTGTGGAAACCTTTTCAAGAGAAAACTATAGATAAATTATCTTAATATAAATATTCATAGGCACCAACCTACTAGAGCACCTAGCCCAAAAACATTTTTTTAGGCACCAACCTACAGGAGCACCAACCCCTTTCACCAAGCACCTACTCAGCAAGAAACACCAATCTCTTCAAAATGAAGGCACCAACCTTCTCAAAAAAATCACTCTTCTATCTCAAATTTTTTTTCAAAATAATGAATGATAGAACACTTGCTTTATCTCCTTTCGATTCGATCTACACTTGAGTGTTTTTGTTGCTATACTCTTCTTTATACTTGTTGGTTTTTTCTTTTTAATATTCTCATAAAAAATTTGCATTTAAAAATTATGCTCTTCTTTTATATCCTCCACTTTCAAATCTATGCTTTTGCCATTCGTTATGCACTTATTTATAACCCATGAAAAAGCCACAAATTAAGGTCATGCTTCTTCAAGTGAAAAGTTCCATTCAAACGGTCACAACTCCTCCCAATAGGTTGACCAAGGTCAACAATTATGTTCACTTTCATCGATATTTTCGTTCACTTTTGGCAATAATTCTATTCACTTTCATCAACATTTCCGTTCACTTTTGGAAACAATTTCATTCACTTCCATCAACATTTCCGTTCACTTTCAGCAATAATTCCGTTCACTTCCAGCAACACTTCCGTTCACTTTCAGTAATAATTCTGTTCACTTTCAGCAATAATTTTGTTTGATATTTCCATTCATATCCATTACAATTCCTTTGACATCAATGACAATTATTCTAACAATCTCCTCCTTTATCATTGATGGCAACCTTCCAAAATGATCTTCTTTTCTGTAACTCCCCATCTTCTTTTCCGCAACTCTCCCTTGTTGTAACTCCCTGTACTTCCATTTTCCCCCTTTGACATCAATGGCAAAGGGTCATTCAAGGAGCTAAAAAAATAAATTTAGCTCCCACTTAACCAAGGCTTCTCTTGATTTTTAATGATTAGAAGCAAATGATATTACTCCCAACTTCTGTCGTAGGTACTCAAATGTTTCCTTTGAAAGTGGCTTAGTGAAGATATCTATCATATGTTCGGATGTGGAAATATATTCCAATTTTACTTATTGTTTTTTCACCTATTCTCTCAAGAAATGATACTGTATAGGGATATGCTTAGTTTTGGAATGCATAATTGGATTCTTCAAAATACTTATCGCACTAGTATTATTGCAAAATATGGAGATTGGATGATCATACTCTACTTTGATATCTTTCAAGGTTTGTTTCATCCATAGAACTTGTGTACAACATAGCATTGCCACTATGTACTCTACTTCTATTGTGGATAGAGATATAAAATTATGCTTCTTAATCAATTATGATACTAAGTTATCTCCAAGAAAGAATGCTCTTCCACTTGTACTTTTTCTATCATCTACACAACTTCCCCAATCTGAATCTGTGTATGCTACCAATGTGAAGTCTTTACCTCTTGGGTACCACAACCCATAATCCAAGGTTCTCTTTAAATATTTGAATATATGTTTCACAGATTGCACATGTGTTTCTTTTGGAGCTGCTTGAAATCATGCAACCATACTGCTTACATGATATCTAGCCTAGATGTCATCACATATAGTAAACTCCCAATCATTGATCTATAAAGAGTGTGATCAGTATTTAGATATTCATCATCTTTGCTCAACTTCCTACTTGTAGCCATAGGTGTGCTAATAGGGGCACACTCCTCCATATGAAATTTATTCAACATCTCCTTCACATACTATCTTTGGGATATGAATATTCTTTTGTTGGATTGAGAGATTTGTAAACCAAAGAAAAATGACAACTCACCGAACATGGACATCCCAAATTCCTTTTGCATATATTTGACAAATCTCTTAGACATTTTCTCGTTGTCTTCTCCAAAGATTATATCATCTACATACACCACAATAATTAACTGGTGATTTCCTTTAGTTTTGATGTAAATATTACTATCAGCATATCCTCTCTTGAATCCTTGGTCTTGTAGGTATTTATCAAGCCTAGCATACCATGCTCTAGGAGCTTGTTTCAATCCATACAAAGCCTTCTTCAAATTACACACATAATCCTTGTTTTTTGATAAGAGGAATCATTCTGGTTGTTCTATGTAAACTTCCTCTTCTAGATTTCCATTTAGAAATGTTGATTTAACATCCATTTGATAGACTTTGAAATTTTTAAATACTAAAAATGCAATAAATATTTGAATTGCTTCTAATCTAGCAACAGAAGCAAAAGTCTCTTCAAAATCTACACCTTCTACTTGAGCATACCCCTTACATACCAACCTTGCTTTGTTTCAAGTGACTTGGCCATTTTTATTCAATTTGTTTCAAAAAACCCATTTAGTGCCAATCACATTCTGATCCATTGGCCTGGGCACAAGTTCCCAAGTCTCATTCTTCTCAATTTAATCTAACTCTTCTTCCATTGCTTTTACCCAATGTTTATCATGACTAGCTTCAGAAAAATTCTTAGGCTCTACCTTGGATAACAAAGAGAAATTTACATGCTTGAGTATATTTACAATTTTTCTTCTGGTTTGCACCCCAGCATCAATGTTGCCAATGATCTAACTTTTAGCATAATTCTTGTGAACAAAATGAGATGGTGCTTTGGTGACCTGCCTTTCAGATTCACTCAATTTTTCTACATGTTCTTCCTCCCCTTCTTCTACAAGATTGGGTATTTTTAGAGGCTCTTCTGAAGGTTCTTTTGTCTTTTGATTTATGATCTCATCTATTCTAACTCTAGCACTTTCTATGATAGTTTGTAGCCTATGTTATAACATCTATAGGCTTTCATTTTGATGGAGTAGCCAAGAAAAATTCCTTTATCAGCTCTTGAATCAAATTTGCCCAAGTTTTCTTCCTTTTTGTTAATAAAACATTTACTTCCAAACACTTTGAAATGTTTGACCGAAAATGGTCTTCTTTTTCATAATTCATAAGGAGTTTTGTCATTATTAACTCTAATTTGCCCTATATTCATGATATATAATTTTGTGTTAACTACTTCTCTCCAGAATCTATTTGATAGATTAGATTCATTTAACATAGTTCTATCCATCTCTTGAACAATTTGATTTTCCCTTTCCACCACTCCATTTTGTTTTGGAGTCCTTGCAGTTGAGTATTGTCTCTTAATTCCATGATCTTCATAAAACTCAATGAATTCATTTTAAATAAACTCACCTCCTCAATCTGACCTTAGGCATTGTATTTTCAAATCTTTTTCATTTTCTACTAATGCCTTGAAAGATTTAAAATTTTCAAATGCTTCTAATTTTTATTTTAGAAAGGCTACCCACGTCATTCTAGTATAATCACCAATGAGAAAAATAAAGTAGCTCTCACCTTGCATGCTTTCAGTTCTGGTAGGACCACAAAGATCCTTATGAATCGGCTCTAGTGTTTTGTTGGTCAAATATTCCTTCATTCTGAACCTTGCTCTAGTTTGCTTCTTGTATTGGCATTGCTTGCATAGAGTGCTTGAAGGTTTTGTTATTTTGGGCATATCTTGCATAGCCTATTTGTTGCTAATTTTCACAAGATTATAAAAATTTATGTGTCCTAAACTTCTATGCCATAACCAACTCTCTTCAACTTGACTCAGACAACATTTATTGCCTCTCATTTCTCCAAGCATGTATAGGTTATTTGTGGTTTTATGAGCATTTGCAATTAGTTCTCCCGTGTCTCTTTTTTTGATCCCACAACCTTCAAAAAAGAACTTGAGTGTGTTTCCTTGATAACACATTTGGATAACACTTAGAATATTATGCTTTAACCCTTCCACATATAACACATTTTCTATTTTAGTTTTTCCATTATCGAGACTAAGTGTACCTTTTCCTATTATTCTGGTTGTAGTGTTGTCTCCAAAATTCACCGTGCCTTCATTGACCCTTTTTAATGAGATGAATTTGATTTTATCTCTAGTGTTATGTCTCTAACATCCACTATCAATGAACCATTATTGTCCTTCATCTCTAGCATGGAATGTTATTAGAACGATCATGGATTCTTCTTGCTTCTTCTTCCAAGTCTTTGATGGTTCTCTTTTCTTTATCACTGGAGCCTTGAACTTTTGATCTTGTCTTACAAATTCAAAAACACTTCTACAATAGTGTGTTATATGTCCATAGTTGTTGCACTTGTAATAAAATATAGCTTCATCAAAGTTTGATAAGGGATCAAACGAATTGTAGTTTATGTTCGAAGCTCTAAATGTTTCTTTGTTTTTGCTCCTAACTTCAATATCATTGGATTTCTTTCTACAATATAATTTCTTATGACCAAAATTATTGCAATAATAACAATATCCATCAAAATAATTACCAAACTTGGTTTTTTTTTCATATCTTGGAGCAAATGGTCTTCTAAAGTTTTGTTCTCCTTTGCTTTCTTTATTGATAGAGCTAGTTTTTGTATTCTAGGCTTCTTCCTTCTTGGTCTCCTTTTTCACTGGTTCCTTAAGAGTTTCAACATAGCTCTTAGCTTTCTCTTTTTCCTTCTCATACCTAATGTTTGACTTGTTAGATGGTGATCTTTGACTCTCTAGAATCTTATTCAAAACTTAAGTGTTTTTCTTAGATTTCAAGTCACTTGCTATTTTAGAATTTGCCTTTTCTAGATCCCTTTTTAAAGTAGCTATCTTAGATTCATACCTTTCACAATCTTCTCCTTTCTATTTTAGTTGATCCGTTAGATCTTCTTCAATTTTCTTTGCTTCTTTGATTTGGACTTTTAGATCAGCAATTACCTTGTTTGATTCCTCAAAGACTTGTGATGTCTTCACTTTGAAGTCTCGATTCTCTTCTTCATATTTTCAGAGTTGTAACTTCAATTTTTTATTTTTCTTCTTAAATTATTTCATTTATTCCAATGCGCAAATAAGTTCTTCTTCAAGGTTCACTTCACCTTCTTCTTCCATGTCTTCATCTTCCTCCAAATTATTTGTGTTGGTGGCGGCATTTTATTCTATAGCCATGAACAAAATCTCTTCATTATCACTCTCAACATCACTTTTTTGTTTTCTTTGGATGAGCTGCTATACCTCTTGGAGTATAGGTTTTTCTTTTGTTTCTCAAATCTTTGCTTGTCTTTTCTCGGCTTGAATCCCTTTTTTACTTTGGTTTATTTCCCTCATCATCGCTATTTCCTTTATTTGAACATTTCGCTGCAAAATGACCAATTTTACCACAATTAAAGCATTTAAATGTTAACTTTCCTTTATATTTTCCCAATCCTTTCTTTAGCTTCTGAATGAATAGAGCTTCATTTTCATCTTCTTCACTACTTGAATTTTCACTTGATTTTGTTTCTTTGATCTTCTCTTTCTTCGAGACCTTGAATGATGCTTCCTTCTTCAACTATCTCTTAGATTAGGTTCTCATTTCATAGGCTGTAAGAATTCAATGGAGCTCATCCATTTTCATCATGTCTAAATCCTTCATTTCTTCAATGGCAGAGACCTTCCAATCAAATCTCAATGGTATGGACCTTAGGAATTTCTGAATGATCACAGATTCTTCAATTTTCTCTCTGAGTCCTCGAATGACATTAACAATCTCACTAACATGAAGAAGATACCCAGTAATGTTTTAATCATTCTTCATTTTTAAACTTTCAAACTACCTCCAATGGGTTTGGAGTTTTGATTTTCTAACCTTACTATCACTTTCATAAATAGTGTTGAGTTTATCCCAAATCTCTTTTACAGATTCATAATGCATAACCTTAACAAACTCATTTTTTGAAAGCCTGCATAATATTTCATTCATAGCTTTCACATTATTCTCACTGGCCCTTTTTTCGGTGGCATCCATTGGTGAAATTTGTGGCATTGTGTATCATATTACCACTGCTTGCCAAATATCAAAACCTAGGGCCATCAAGTAAGTCTTGATTCTTATGCTCCAAAATGCATAATTTTTTCCATCGAACAAAGGAACCTTGTTAGTGGAGAAACCATCCAGCACTTGAGATCCTGCCATAAGTGCTTTCCAAGATCTACCTTCTAGTAGTTGTGCTAACACCAAAGGAATCAGCTCTGATACCAATTGTTAAACATAAGCTTATACTGAGAGGGGGTGAATTAGTATAAGATATTTTTTCACTTTCGACTATTAATCTTAAATCGAAAACCTCAAATTACTTCATAATTTATATATTCAAAGCAATCAAAGAATATAATGCAAAACCACACAATGCAAATAAACATAGATTTGTGTGGAAACCCTTTTGGGAGAAAACATGAAGAAATTCTCTTAATATAAATATCTGTTGGCACCACCCTACTGAAGCACCTACCCCAATAAAAAATTTGTAGGCGCCAACCTACAGGAGCACCAACCCCTTTCACTGAGCACCAACTCAATAAGAGACACCAATCTCTTCAAAATGAAGGCACCAACTTTCTCATAAAAAATCACTCTTCTATCTCAAATTTGTTGTCAAAACAATAGATGATATAACACTTGCTTTATCTCCTTTCGATTAGATATACACTTGAGTGTTTTTGTTTCTATACTCTTCTTTATACTTGCTGGCTTTTTCCTTTTAATATTCTCACAAAAAATTGCCTTTAAAAATTTTGCTCTTCTTTTACATCTTACACTTTCGAATCTACACTTTTGCCATTCATTATGCACTTATTTATAACCCATGAAAAGCCACAAATTAAGGTCATGCCTCTTCAAGTGAAAAGGTCCACTCAAACGATCACAACTCCTCCCAATAGGTCGGCCAAGGTCGATAATTATGTTCTCTTTCGTTGACATTTCTGTTCACTTATGGCAATAATTTCATTTACTTTCGTCAACATTTACATTCTCTTCTGGCAACAATTATGTTCATTTTCGGCAACAATTTTGTTCACTTCCATTCACTTTCAATAATAATTCCATTCACTTCTGGTAACAATTCCATTTGACATTTCCATTCATATTTGTTACAATTCCTTTGACATCAATGACAATTATTCCAACACACATGTAATCCTGACGGGACTTTTTCTAGTCATGATGACAATGTTCCATAGATTTTGGGTTATAAATTTTAATTTCACGTGAATTTTCTATATGTTATAGTTTAAACCATTAAACATTTGAGATTTATCTAGTACAAAGTTAGGAGAAGACATTGTTTTCCTTTAAAATTGACACTACAACACTAGATAATACTTAAAATTAAACCCTTTTTAAATGTGAATTTATACACTATTTGAAAATAAAATAAATTGTAAGAAGATGATGAATATGGAATGATGGAGGTGAGAATGCAAGGTAAGAGAGAGGCTAGGTTTTGATCATATGGTAGGTGAATATCTATGGTTTATCGGTGCACAGGTAGAGATTATTTGATAAACTATAAGTTTTAATTATTTTCTATAGGGGGAATCCCCCCAACCCCATAAATATACTTTAAAGAATATGGTGGTTAGACATCCATCAGTGAATTTGGATAGATAAATTGATGCTCTGATGAATGCGGTCAGAAAGAGGAAGCTCCAAAACCCTGGGGATGGAACCAGAAAAGCATGCATGCAAGCATTAGAGGCAATTCTAATTACCATGCTTGATCCATCAAAAATAAGAAGGAATATTGTGGGGCTCTATGGGCATAGCCTAATATATAAGTTCATAGGCACTCAGCTATCAATGGAATAATTGCATGCATGGACCTGAAGAACCTGGAAAATGAATGAAGAATTTGAAATCAAGTTTTGTGCAAAAGGATATTTCATAAGAGTATTTGCCAATGAATCTAACAGAGATAAAGTTTTTAGGGGAGGCCCCTACTTCTTCAATAATGTGGGTCTCTTCATGAAATATTGGCATATAAATTTTAAGTCAACTGAAGAACACCCTAACACGATCCCACTCTGGATTTAAATGTATGTACTACCACAAGAATTTTGGTCCATGTATGTCTTTGAAATTGTTGATAACACTTTAGGTCATCCTATAGACATTTCTAAACCCCCTCATGGCAGAGTTATGTCAAGTTATGTGAAGATATATGTTGAGCTAGATCTATCTTAGTCATTGACAAAAAGCATCACCCTATAAGCTAATGAGTTGGAATGGACCCAAGACCTAGATTACGAAATCATCCCCTTCATGTGTAAAAATTTCCATAAGCATGATCATATATATAAAGAATTACCATATTTATAAAAGAATAATCAAGAAGGTAAGGATTTGAAAAAAAATGAAAAAGATGCAAAAGGGTTTATGAAGCCAAAGAAGAAATCCATAACCAAAGAAAAAGGTAGGGTGGTCAAAAAATGCATCCCAAAAGAACTACAAAGAAAAGATTTTGAAAGGGTGATTGAGATGCAACAATAGATGGAAAAAGATAATGTGTAATCAAAGGATATAGCAACAAAGCATGGTTTCAAAGAGGACTTAGAGAATCTACTAAAAGAACCTAAAATAGGCAACTAGCCCAAGATAACTAAGAAAGGAACACAAAAGAAACAAGAAAAGGATATTGATATGACATATAGGAATATGAGGAAATAAAATTAGACAAGCATGGAGGGTTTAGAGAATATTATTGGGGTCTCATAGAAAACATGGAAGATAGTATTGGGGTCTCATAGACCCCCAATCTAAACAGAATAGGTAATTTTGGAAAAAGGAGAAGAGGGAGAGCTAGTAGAAACAAGAAAACACAAGAAAAGCCATAGAATCCATAGGGGTGGGCACTCAAAACTAGTTGGATTCAATCTTGGTGAGCACCAACATCCCCCTACATCCTGATGCAGATATTATCCTATAATATAAGGAGATTGAATGCCCCCATTAAAATAAGGTTTCTAAAAAATATTATTAAAAAGCATAATGCACAAGAGATAATTCTTAAAGAAACCAAGATAATCTAGAATCTTTTGCTAAAGTTTTTTTCTAAGTCTTTGGGTAGAACTATTAGCTACAAAAATGCATTAGGCATGGCAGGGGGAATGGATTTTCTCTAGAACAATAATGAAGTGTAACTACAGATAGTTTATCAACAGGAACAATTCATTATTGCTAAAGTGGAAAGTATAAAGAACAATTTACATTTCTTCTTAGTCAACTTTTATGGATCCCAAGACAAAGAGGAAAGAGAACAAGCATGGAAGCAGTTAGAGACTGAAATCAATAATGACAAGGAAAGCTTATGGATAATTGGGGGAGATTTCAATGACAAATTAAGCCTTTCAAAAAATGAAGGGGGAAAAGGAAAAGAAAAGGATAATGGAGCATTCTATAAATTCTTGGATGATGAAGAGTTATGTGACATGAAAACCAAGAAAGGATGGTTCACTTGGAGCAATAAGAGGAAAGGAAAGGATTTGATATTGGAATGGTTGGATAGATTTATAATCAATAGAAACAACATGGAACACAACATCATCCTTGAAGCAAAATTTTTAAGAGAGTCTGGGTCAGATCACTGGCATGCTTCATTGCTCATAAATAATGAGGAACATCCAACTAGGGTGCCTTTTCGATTCAAAAAAATGTGGTTGGATCATACTTACTTGGAAGAGTTTGTAGTAGAACAATGGAACAAACCTAGTTCTATTTATGGCATGAAAATGTATAAATTTCATAAAAAATTAAAAGATATTAAGTTAGATCTTAATTACTGGAACAAACACATGTTTAAGAATATATTTTAGCAAAGTGAGATCTAGAGAGAAGAAGTGAAGAAGTTCAAGACAAGAGAATGGAAGGAAACACGAAGAGGGCCCTTCAGTTGGAAGAAGAAATAGATAGAGCTCTAGAGGATATCTAAAAGAAGGAAGAAATTTATTGGAAACATAAATCAAGAATAAAATGGCTAAAAGAAGGGGATAGGAACACAAGGTTTTTTCACCTCTCTTATAAACTAGGAGACAAAAGAATTACATCAGGAAGTTGTAAACTAGGGAGGGAGTCATTATTGATGAACCAGAGGTGATCAAAGAACATTTGGTTAACTTCTGGAAAAAGATGCTTAGTCGAGACAATGAGGGATGATTTCTTGAACTAGATCCTACCCATAGTCACTGATCTTGACAATGAAACGCTAATGAGAAAGATAGATTTGGATGACGTCAAAAAGGTGATTTTTGAAATGGAAGGAGACAACACACCAAGACTTGACAGTTCCCCCACATTCTTCTTTTAACATTTCTGGGACTTCTGGGGGGTGGATATATGAGAAGTGGTGCAAGAATCCATGGAATCACAAAGCATGTTAAAAGCTTTAAACACCACCTTTATTACACCCATACCCAAAAAAGCTGACAATAGATCCCCTGAAGATTTTAGGCCTATTTATTTATGCAATTATATTTACAAGTTTATTTAGAAAATTGTTACTTCAAGACTATAGGGCATCCTCCTTAATTGATTTTAGAACAGCAAGCCAGCGTTGTACAGGGTAGACAAATTTTAGATTGCATTATAATTGCACATGAGGTCATTCGTTCCATAATGGCTAGTAAAAGGTAAGGGATGTTGGTCAAGCTAGACATCTCCAAATCCTTTGATAGGGTTAATTGGTCTTTCATGGGGAAGGCTTTAGAGAGATTTGGCTTTAGTCCACTATGGAAAAAATGGATTAGAATTTGTTATTCAATGCCAGTGTTCTCAGTCATGGTGAATGGCTCTCCAGAAGGATTATTTTCTTCCTTCTGGGACTAAGACAAGGGGATTCGTTATCTCCTTACCAATTTATATTGATGGTCGAATCCCTGAGAAGGAGATTGTAATTCCTAAATAATAGTAATAAATTGCAAGGCTTTCAAGATACCATAGATTTTGTTAAGCATACACACCTTCAATTTGTAGATGACACCCTCCTATTTGTTAATGCATAAATGCAAGACATTAGGACTATTAGAGATGTCTTATCCAAGTATAAAAAATCTTCAGGTTAAATCATCAACAAGGATAAATCAAAATTATTTTACCTTAACATGTCCCCAAGTTTGTAGTCATTCCTAAATAGGATTTTGGGATTCGAAATTGCCCCCTCCTAGATAAAAATTAGGTTTTCCTCTCTTACATGGCAAAGGAAGTAATAAATTATGAGGAAAATCATTGAAATTTTGAAAATAAAACTTGGTGGTTGGAAAGGGAAATATTTATCCCTAGCAGGAAGGATAACTCTTATCAAATCCATTTTATAGGCTACAATAGTATATTGGTTTTCTATGTTGAAGGCCCCTATAGAAGTGCTTAACCAAATGAAAAAAAAAATCTTTTGAAATTTTCTCTAGCAAGGTATGGGGGACAAATAAATTTCCCCTCCTGGTATGGGAGAAGGTGATAAATTGAGATATGGATAAACTAAATAGAGATTTAGTAGCCAAAATCATATGGAGGTTGGGGAAGAGCCCAGGAACAAGCTGGAGCAAGATTCTAACAAAAAAATATTTGGATAGTAGAGATCAGGCTAGAATCTTCACTTTAAAGAACCTTCCACCTGGATCTACGATATGGAATAGTTTTAGAGAACCCTGAAACATTATGTAAAATACATGTTTTTTAATGTTAGGAATGGAGAAGAACCAAACTTCTAGAAAGATTGTTCAATCTCCTCAAAACCCTTAAGAATGGAGTCAAACTACAAGGACTTATAAGAATCCAACATAAGATAGTAAGGATGTAAAGTAAAAGATTATTGGATAGAAGACTCAGAATATGGGTTCAAAACTCTTCTTTGGAAAACCTTCGAGAAGAGGGCAAGTAGTCAAAATGAAACCTGTGAGGATCCTTCATGAAAAAATTAGCATATAATTACAAATACATGAAATAAATTATGAAAAATCAGCAATATATTGAATGAAACAAATATAACTAAATTACAATAGCAGAATTATAGAATCACTAGCCTCTTCAAGGGGCAACCTCCCTTGATCAAGCTCAATTCAATACAATTTGTGGATGCCTTCATACTAGACTAAGATTCTATTTAATTTAATCTATCACTAAATAACTACTACTCCTCACGAATGTGGGATTAATAACTACAATTACACTATTACATTCTACTATTATAATAAGCTTGAGGGATGACTTACAAAACATATGCATCCATAGCCTTTTATTAAATAAACAAACTACAAATAGATGGTTAGGATGAAGGGTCCTAACATGCCCTCCCCCCTTAAAAGTTTTGACCTCAAATCTTAAAGTGAGGAAACTATTATTGAATGGAGAGAAGAGGTTCCCAAATCGCATCTTCTAGTTGCATCCCTTGCCACTGGATGAGAACTTCAATGATGACCTAATTGCAGAGGGAGCAAGAGTGCTTGTTGATGATAGACTCAGGTTATAAAATGAGAGACCCTTCTGCATCAATTTTGAGAAGCACTGTCTGAGTGTGGACATTGCATCCAAATACATTATTTAAGAGACATGAAAAATAGGGTGCACACATGATACAGGTGGAAGTTCCAACTTATAGGCAATAATTCCAATTTGTTGGATAATTTTATAAAGCACATAAAATTTTGAAGCTAATTTTTGACAGCCTTTGAGCTTCAAAAAGGATTGCTTGTACGGTTGCAAATGGATAAAAACCATATCTCCAGTTTGAAAGGCTCACTTAGAGTGGTGTTGGTCTGCTTGTAACTTCATGCAATTTTGTGCCATGTGAAGATTATCCTTGAAGAAGAGAAGGATATTGTCACATGTACAGAGGGTAGAAACAACAACTTGGATAGTGGAGCTTCCTAGTAAATATGAAATAAGAGAAGGCAGCTTTTGACCATATACAACCTCATATGGGATAAGTTTGGTAGTTGTGTGGTAGGAAGTGTTGTACCACCATTATACATGAGGTAACCATTTTATCCATTGATGTTGTTGCTTAGTGAAAAAATAATGAAGATAGGTTTCCAAACACTTATTAACAATCTCAGTCTAGCCATCAATCTGTGGATGATATCCTGAGCTCATTTTCAATTTTGTACCTAGATGTTTGAAGAGTTCTTACCATAAATGGATTTTGAAGGTAGGATCTCAATCTAACACAATAGAGGTAGAAACACCATGGAGTCTAAATATTCTATCAATAAATAGCTAAGTAATAGTGGAAGCAATGTAGGGATGGGCCAGAGCACAAAAATGAGCATATTTGGAAAGGCAATCAACTACAATAGGAATCACTGATTTGCCTCTAGATTCTGGGGGACCATCAATAAAATCTAAGGAAATTTCTATCCAAATATGTCTTGTAATCAAAAGTGGTTGGAGTAGACTAGGTGGAGCGACTATCTCACCTTTATTACATTGGCAAATATCACATTTGGTAATAAATGTTTTGATATCTTGATTAATGCCAACCCAAAAAAATTATGGTGAACCCACTCATATGTTTTTAGAAACCCTAAGTGTTTGATCGAAGGGGAAGCATGAAATTATTGTAAAATGGCATGTTTGAACTTGGATCTAGCTGTCAACAAAAGGTTACCTTTATATTACAATGTTTGGACATCCCAAGTATAGGGAGGTTTAGCAAATGAATCAACAGATAGTTGAAGAATGAGCTGGCGAGTTGGGATGTCAGTATGCCATTCTTTTGAATATCATGGAGCCATGTGAAAATGGAAACAAAGACGACACATAGGTGAAATGGGTCTTCAAACTGGAGAGAGAGAGCATCAACCACCACATTTTCCTTACCTTTTTTATAACTAATCTCATAATCATATCCCATGAGTTTAGATACCCATTTTTTTTCAACTAGGGAAGATACTCATTGTTATAAAAAGTATTTGAGACTCTGATGGTCTATTTTGATACAAAAATGTTAGCCAGTTAAGTATGGACACCATTTGTTAACTACATGGAGAATAGTTATCGTCTCCTTATCATATGTGGAGAATGCCAAATTATGCCCAGTGAGTGCCTTGCTAGTGAAGGCAATGGGATGATGTTGTTGCATGAGTACCGTACCAAGACCTGTGCTACGTGCATCGTACTCAATAATGAATGGCTATGAGAAATCAAGCATGGCCAAGATGGGGGTGGTGCACATTGCTTGTTTGAGGTTATTGAATGTTGTAAAAGATGTAGGTGACCATACAAAAGAGTTTTTCTTGAGCATAACCATCAGTGGTGCTAAAAAATTTCCATAATCCTTGACAAATTTATTGTAGTACCCTGTGAGACTAAAAAATCTTTGTAGACTTTTGAGTGTGAAAGGTGTCAGCCAGATTGTCATAGCTTCAATTTTGGTGGGGTTAACACGAATACCATCATAAGAAATAATATGTCCCAAGTACTCGACTTCTAATTTCCCAAAATAACATTTGGAATGTTTATCACATAAGTGGTTCACACCTAGATTGCCCAAAGCTATATCTAAGTGGTGGAGATGATCCTCTCATGTGTAGTTGTAGATGAGTATGTCATCAAAGAAGACCAAGATAAAATTTTGTAAGAATTTTCAAAATACTTGGTTCATTAAGCTTTGGAATGTGGAGGGGGAATTGGTAAGCCTAAATGGCATGACCAAGAACTCATAATGACCATCATATGTGGAAAATGTTGTTTTGGGAATGTCTACATCATGAACATGAATTTGATGATAGCCAGAGTGGAGGTCCAATTTGGAGAAAAATCATGCACCATGTAGTTTATTGAGAAGCTCATCGATGATTAGAATGGGGAATTTATCTTTGATTGTTAGCTTTTTCAAGTCCAGATAGTCAATGTAGAGTTGCCAGGAACCATATTTCTTATGAATGAGAAAGACTGGTGAAGAATAGGGACTATTGTTGGGTCAAATGACACCTGCTTAGAGAAGTTCATGAACAATTTTTTAATCTCGGCCTTGTGATGAAATGGGTAGTAGTAGGGTCAAATGTTGGGGGGTGTACTAATAGGGATAAGATGAATATGATGGTCTTCAAGGCATTGAGGTGGTAATCATATTGGTTCCATAAAGACAGGTGCATGCTTGACCAAAATGTCTTACAAATCTAAAGGTTGGCTGGAATGTAATAGAGGAGTAGTGTGCAAAGAGAAGAAGTGGGCAATGATGCCATGAGACCTGTGTTTAATAATTTTCTCCATGTGATGAGGCTGATAACACTATTAGAGCCAGGAAGAAGGCCTTACAGAGTGTATTGATGACCATTCTCAATGAACTGCATCCATAGTTTAAAAAAATCCCTAATAATGGGACCAAGAGTGTGTAACCATTGGGCACCGAATACAACATCACATCCACCTAAGGACAAACCAAACATATAATCCTTGAGATTATAGTCACCTATAAAAATTTAAACTTTACGGCACTTGCCTTTATAGGGTAGGGTTCCCCCATTGGCAATCATTACTTCAAAGCTGGAACAAGGTTGGATAAAATAGTCTACTTGTTTAGCCAATCGAGGGTCAATGAAGTTGTGAGTGCTGCTAAAATCAATGAGAATGGTGAGTGGTTTTTTCTTAAAAAACCCTTTGACATGCATTGTTTGGGGAGTGGTGACTCTTGCCAAAGCATGCATGGAGATCTTAGGAATGGAATTTGAGTGCCGAGAATCATCAGCTATCGGTGTGATTTCCTTGATGGCATCCTCATAATCTTTTGTATCTAGTGGAGAATCAACATCTAATAGATATAATTTTTGCTCTATGCATTTGTGCCCGAGAACCCATTTATCATCACAATTATAACAAAGACCTTTTTCATGACATGCATGCATTTTAACTCTTGCGAGATGTTTGATGGGGGTTATCCTTGTGTGGGGCTATTGGAAAGAGGGCTTGGAGGGTGCCCAATTATAAGTGTGATGTTGGGAAGTGATTTTTTCTTCAGCAAGCTTAGTGAGACCCAAGGCTACCATCATGGTCTAAGGTTGGAACATCTTGACCTCAGAGAAGATGGGCTTTTTGAGGCCACTAATAAAATAACTCTTGAATAAGTCATCTAATAACCCTTTAGTGTGATTAGCCAGGTTCTCAAATTCAATTTGATAATCACGAATGGTGCCTATCTGATGAAGTTTGGTGAGGGATCCTATAAAATCCTTGAATGTTGAGGGACCAAACCTATCCAAAATTAGTGATGCAAAGGTTGTCCAATCAGGTTCAATATTATATTTGAGATACCAACGGTACCATTAGAGTGCCTTTAGTTTGAAATGGAAGGAAGCAATTGGGACTTAGTCGATGTGATAAGTATTATGAAGGTTGATGTATTGCTCAGCATGATAGATCCAACCTGTCAAGTCTGTACCATTGAACTTGGGAAATTCTAGTTTGGGCCCATGTGGTGGGTGGGTGGACAAAAAAGTATTCTCAGAAGAAGACTCCTTATGTAATTTATTGAGCAAAAGGGCATGGGTGTCATTCACACCACGCACCATATCAGCTAAGTCAGTGACCCAGGTCATCAAAGCTATAATTTATTCCTCCATGATCTTGGTGCCTATATGTCTGACTACCATAACCTGTGATTTTTTTATTTTTATTTTATTTTTTGCAATGGGTGGGAAATGAAAGTTAAAACACGTTTAGTAAGGGAATTTTGTTATTTGGACGAAATCAGGAGGGGTAAAGGTACTTTTACTAATTTTTTTGCATAGTAGGACTATGATTAACAAAGACAAGGCTAATTTTAGAAGGTAAAATGGAAAAAATGAAAAATTTATCAAATAGGGATGAAGAAGTAGAAAAGGGAGATGAACATTATGTAAAATTTTGGAGGTAAATAGACAGAAAATGAAGTTATGAGAATACCCAAAAAAGGGAAAACTAAGATTTACAAAAATTCAAGGTAGAATCAAAAAAGGGAGCTCAAGGAAAAAAATGTGGAGAATTGAATTTTAGGTGTCTTGGTAACTTTTGAGAAGCCACAAGGCTACAGACGGGGAGATATTACAAAAAAATGAAAATTTCCAACCTTTTTTTTGGTTTTTTGTTGCTCTGCTAAGGTTTCTAGTTTCAAAGGTGATATATTGCAAAAATATGGGCTTGGTATGCTCGTGTAGTTAAACATATGAGCTTTTTGGGGCCTTTCTCTATGTTCTCATCATCTACAGTGTAGCCTTCCTCAAGCTTTTTGCAAATTTGTTGTGCCTGGCACTTCACGTCAAACAAGAAATATTTGAGGATTCCTTGGCATACTAATTCATCTAATTTAAGATTCCCAATGTTCTGGAAGGCATCTTGGAGAGCATAATAAATTTTGGTGCAATTCATCTAGTCGGCTCACTCCTTGCCGATTGCTTCTACACCACACGCTAGTTTTTTGCTTTGTCTAGTAGAAATGGACCCCAAGTTTGAGCAACTACCTAAGGGTTTTTTTTTTTTGTAGAAATATATCTAGAAACCAATGACATCTAGGCAAGTACCACTCTCCAAAAAAAAATTGGCCACAGATTTACCTCTTAGCAATAGCTCTTAGTTTTCCTCACGGGTGGGAACTACTCAATTGAGAAGGGGTCGTTGCTCGTTTCATTGGCAAGTCCTCTCAATGGGATAACTACTTTGGGGTTCTTATGGTACTCCTCATAATGATTTTTAGGGCTTTCACCCAAACACTTCCCATAGTTATGCAGATAGATTTCACCCTAATCCATATTGGATGATAAAATTTGATGCCAAATAAAATTAAAATGTGATAGAGCAGAAAATCATGATCTTTGATGATCACATGTTTCCAAAATGAAACTGTGGATCTAAATTTTCACATGGAATGGATGGTAATGGATATGTTACCACTTTATGAACACCAGGGTCCAATTATGGCAAGGTGAGAGCATACGGTGGGTAGCAGATAGAAAAAAAACCTCCTTGAAAAGCGCTCTGATACTATATGTGAGGATCCTTCCTGAACAAATTAGCATATCATTACAAATACATGAAATAAATTATGAAAAATCAAAAATATATTGAATGAAACAAATAGAACTGAATTACAATAGCATAATTATATAATCATTGGCATCTTCGAGGGGGCAACCCTCACTTGAGCAAGCTCAATTCAATACAATTTGTGGATGCCTTCATACTAGACTAAGCTCCTATTTAATGTAAGCTATCACTAAATAACTACTACTCCTCATGAATGTGGGATTAATAACTACTATTACACTATTACATTCTACTATTAAAATGAGCTTGAGGGATTACTTAACAAGTATATGTGTCCATAGCCTTTTATTAAATAAACAAACTATAAATAGATGGTTAGGATGAAGGGTCCTAACAAAGCCCATAAAAAATTAATGCTTTGTTACAAGAATTTAGAATCCCTTGGAGCCTAGAAAAAGATGTCATTAGGTGGAATAATCAAGGGTCAGGAGAGTATTCAGTCAAGGAAGTCTATAACAGACAACTGGGTCCTTAGCCTAATTCTTCAGACAAGCAAATTTGGAGTGGAATTTGGAGCTTCAAAGCCTGGCCAAAATCCAAGTCCTTTTTATGGCTAGCAACACAGGGAAAAATACTTATAGGGGAGAATTTAAGGAAAAAAAGATTCCATGGCCCATCCAGGTGTGTATTATGCTATCAAGATGAAGAAAGTGTGGATCATTTACTGCTACAATGTCATTATATAGCTACAACTTAGAATTATTTCCTAAATAGTTTTAATGTAAAATGAAGTTTAAATCAAAATTAAAAAATTCATCTCAAAACTTGGAAATCTAGTAATCAATTAAATATAATCAGAGATATATGGGATATGGGCCCGAACATGATAGCTTATAAAATATGGCTGGAAAGAAATGCTAGAATATTTGACAATAATGTGAAATGCAAACCTCCTGAGAGAGTATGGTTAGAAATACGAAACAACATCAAATAGATAGTAGGACTATCCCGACAAAAGAAAACTAAGGAAGCTAGCCCAGAAGAGCTAAATATATTTTAAAATTGGGAAGGTATCAAAATAGTATACGAGACATTAATGCCCATTGAAAAGCAAAGGAAAAAAAGCTTTAAAGAAAGAAGTGAAATGGCTCCCACTTGAGCAAGGATGGATTAGACTAAACTTTGATGGGGTATCTAAAGGCAACCCATGGCACTCAAGAATTAGAGCGATCATTAGAGATCATACAGGGCAGTTGATCACTCATGAGGCCCGCTATATGGGAATGAACTCGAGTAATATAGTGGAGGTGGAAGGCCTAGTTATGGGTCTCAAACTGGCAATCAAAGTAAAAATCAAAAATTTAATAGTTGAATGGGATTCATTGTTAATTATTTGAGCATGGGAGAAAGGAGAGCTGATAAATTGGAGAATCAAAAACATTCTAGAAGAAGCAAAAAGGCTAAGTGCATTTTTCAAAATATTTAGGTACATCACATCTTTAGAAAAAGCAACATGGCAAATGATTGGTTGGATAGCTGGTGCACGGAAAAGGGACAATCAAGAATATTGAAAAGGGTGGGAGAATATGCCAAAGATAAAAAAATTCATAATGGGTTTCCATTATAAAGAAAGAATGTATACTACCAAAAGGAGAGGGACCCAAATGGATGAAATGAAAGGTAGTGAAAACATCCAAGTTAGAGAAATCTCTCTTAGGGCATGGACTAGAAAGGAAAAAGCAGAAGAGGTGCTAAATGGTAAATTTTAGTGTAGGTATAAGATGTGGGATAGAAGTCAGGAAAAATTTAAGAAAGTTGACACCCACATTACAGCGAAACATAGGTAGTTTTTAGGTTTTTATTATCAACAGTGATGGATTTGGTCTTAAATCTACTTTAGCAAACATGCATGTGACTATTGGCCTCTATCAATAGCATATCTAACCATTTTAGAAATCTTTCATTTCAGTTGGAATTTTGCATTCAGATAGAGGAAAGGTAAAACCATTACATGGGAACATCCTAAAAATATAGTTGTATTTATAATTCTTCATTTTAGGGCCAAAGCTATCATCAGATAATCTTTCCTTAATTTGGTGATAATAAGGTGCAGGAAAATAGTATCCATTGATATGCTCAAGGAAAGTTTCCATCCTAGGTACAAGTGGCATGATCAAATTATAGATTCAAATAGTAAGAGGATGTGTATAAAGTATGTCGATTTAGGCAAAGTTTAACTGTAGTTTTCTAGGAGTGATAGTTTGGGCAATATGGAAAGAATAGAAGGTTGACATAGGCAAAAAGCATTCCAAATGATTTTATAATATTTCCTTCTCAAGTGACTTTTCAACAATAGAAAATAAAAAGGAAATTGCTTTGCATGAGTACCCTTTATAATGTTAGTTACGTTGTAGGTTTTTCATGATAGATCTAAAGCTATCGACAGTTTTTCATCTCTTGAATTTGTGCCAATGGGGTCTTGGAATTTGAGAAAAGAGATTATGTCACTCTTCAAAATTATTCACTATGCCCTTTCAATTTTCATAATAGTGTTAGAAATTATCAAATATTTAACAGATATTGATAACAAAGAGCATGCAAATAGAGGAGAAAGTAGAAGCAAGGTCCACCCACACAATTTATGGTAGGTGGCGTTGGCCAGGGTGACAACAAAGAGTAGAAGATATGAGTTAATTCCAATGTAAGTCGTAAAGATAAAGAGTAATCCATTTCTCCAAGGGATAAAAAAAGCTCAGTAAGGAAGCTCGACAAACTCTCCCCATACTCACTTGAAATAAGAGCACAAGAATAGGATGTTCCACACCATTTATCAGGGGAGAGAAAATGGATTAGGTAAGGAAACGAAGAAGGCAGATCGATGGAGAAACAAAAAGGGATTGTCATATCTGAGAATAATGCAAGGTCAAAATCTATGAACATAAAATCCATGCGGGAAGATGTTAGCCCATTAAAAAAATCATCTCATAAAGAGGAGGATGGCACAATGAATCTCGGCATAGGATAAAGTAGTTCAGCTCCTCAAGAAAGCAGCTCAACAAGAGGTAAATAAGAGATCTTGCAGGAGAAAATTCTTGAGATGGAAAAAATAAATTATACCTTAATTGGTATGAATAATAAATGGCCACAAAGCATTTTAGGGAGTTTTTTTATCACGCATTATAATATGATAGAAGCATTTAATGACAACCCGTTACACATGAAGAACTTTATGGAGTGCATCTTAAAGGAATCAAAACTCCAAACATAGGTATTGTTGATGATTTGTATTAACATGGATGAAATAGAATCTATTTAGAGTCACATTGAAAAATTGGTTGAAGACACCAAAAGCATTAAAATTCACCAGCACTACTGGCATTGCATCAAAGGGCACAAGGGTCAGGCAGTTCAACTAGAATAATTCATTGAAGTCATCGAATAAGTGCATGACTAACTACAGTAATCATGTTTTACAAATGCCATCTAGTCATAGGCTCTCTCGAATATAGTATAAAGGTTATAGGGGATAGGCATACTTGCCATATGATAATGTACTACTTCATTAAAAACTAAATGAACTCTTTTTACTTAAAATAAAATAAAATAAATAAATTTCAATTGTAAACAAATAATAATTTTTTAAATTAATGCTAGACAAAATAAGAAAAGTATGAAAGATTGTAACAACAGAAGGCGTTGTAAGTGTTGCAATAATACACTAATATAAGAACAATTATTAAAAAGGAACTTTTTTAATGTGAATTTTCACTTTATTCGTTAGTTAATCAAATTATAAGCATAAACAATTAATAATTGTTCAAGTATATGCTAAATTATGAAAAATTTTGAAGCAAAAAACACTAATTTAAGTGTTACAAGAGTCGCACATAAAATAACTATCTAAACACTATGATTAAAATAGGTGTAAACACTATAATATAAGGTTTTAAGATGAAAATTGAACCACACCAATGTGTCTAAAATATGCTAAAACTTAAGAATCGATTGGTCACATAACTATCTTCGATAAAATATTCACTACATCAAATTTTGCAACAGGTTGACAGGTCTAGGGTTTTGCACGTGAGAAAAGTTGGCATGCAAACCAAAAAATAAAATTTAAAATTAATTAAATCTGTAAAAAAGCTTGACTAAAAAGGAAAGAGTTTTAGGGTTTTGAACACTTGACCTCTTCCTTGTAAATTAAACAATAAATCAAATTTACTTTTTTTAACTCTTTGGATAAAAAAACTTTTGGTCAAGGAAGGTGGGGCCCACAAAATCCAAGTGGAAATTAAAGATTTAAAACAGTTAAAAACTTTTTTGTAACTATATGAAATAAATCTCATACATGTAGCACGCTCCATGAAGAATGACACTTAGGGAGAAGCTTGGGCTTGCACATGATTTTGTATAGACCACTAGAAGGCTTAGAACTTTGTCAATCCTCCCTAAATCTCTCCTCAAAGCAGAATACAATCTCAAAATGAATTTTTTGATATAAAATGCATTTTTTTTCACTCACTCAGGCCAACTATGGTGCACTAGAAAGCTTGAAAAAGATACCAAACCTTTTAAAAAGCCTTCCTAGGTTTATAAATGCTTCTAAGAGGCTTTAAATACTAATATCTAACTTTTTTTTATCAACAATAGAATAAAAAATGATTGTATAAAAATATATGAGATTCCTTTAGGCATGAACACTGTAAGATAGCCAAAAATTGTGTTCCACCCTGAATTTACTTGAAAAAATGATTTGGTTGTTTCTTGGATTTAGTTCTGAGTGCTTGAGAGAAGGTTGTAGACTCTAAAATGATGACCAAGCCTCCCACACCAGGAAACAAAAATTTATTCAACCTTCCTCTACCATACCAAGCCAAACCAAGCTTGAAAATAATTAAAAAATAATTTGAAATTAAATATTATATCAATTGATGTGTGTGTGTGTGTGTGTGTGTGTGTGTGTGTGTGTGTGTGTGTGTGTGTGTGTGGCTTGCTTAATCACATACACACCACATAGGCTCTACTACCATGAAATAATTCATGTATAGATATATGAAGCAATACACACAGGTAGAATCTAAAGTGACATGAATAAGTAAAACATATAAATAATAAGTGGATCAATTGTACACATGACACATAATTTAGTTGGGAAAACCTCCAATGGAGGTAAAACTCCACAGTAGTTGATATTCAATAATCGATAAACTATAACACCACAATACAAATTATCTTTCTCTTCTCATTTCTCAGACAAGCTTCACAAAGTCCTTACAAATATTTGCCACATGCAAATATGAATTTCTAATTTGCTATCTTTCATAATAGGGGTAAAACCCTATTTATAATGAAATGTGAAGGGAGGTGACTGCTGCAACCAATGGGTCCAACCATTCCAAAATACATTTAAATCATTGATAACTATTAAATAAATATAACTTTATTATTTATTTTCACGAGGTTTTCATCTTGTGTTAATAATTAATATATTATTATTATTATTATTTAATTATTACTAAGGTAAGCTAAGGGTCAATTAACCCTACTTAAACATTAAATGCTTTAACATTTATAACAAAGCTAAAAAACAACTCTCAGCTAAGATCATTTTTCTAGTCTACCATTCCATATGGGGGGTCAATCTAGTGACTATTCACAAAAAAAAATAAGAAATTAGACTCTGTGTTCACTCAAGAAGCTCAATAAGGGTTCAAAAAATAATAACTATCCTCTGTTATCTCTTGATGAAGTTGTCCAAGTAGTTAGTGATTTTGAGATGATGTCCTTCTCAAATGTATTTTCAAGATACAATTAGGTACTAGTTGGTAAAGAAGATATAATCAAAATGTATTTTACAAAATAATGGGAGAAATATTCATATCAAAGAATACCTTTTGGTTTGATTAACATTGGGGGAAATTTTAAGTGAGTAATGGATTTTGATTTTCAAGGTTTAATTGGGGAACGTATTAGTATGTACATGAATGATATAACTATATTTTTTGTATAATTATCATTTATATAGTGTTCAAAAAATATAGAAGGTATGGTATTTCCTTGAACCCAAAAAAAAGTGACTTTATTGTTACTTAAGGTAAGTTATTAGGCCATATCATCACCAAATAAGGTATTTATATTGCCCTTAAAAGATCTAATGTTATATCAAAAAAATTGCTTCCTAATGATAAGAATGAATTGAAATATTTATTTGGTAATAAATATGAAATATTTATTTGGTAATAAATATTGTAAGTGTTAGAGTAGGGTTTTTTTTCCCATATTTATTTAATATGAGTTTTTTTTCTCACTTAGAATTTTCCTACTTTTGTGGATAAGCTTGCTTAGGTGTACTTAGAGTTACATTTTGACCAGATGAATAAGATGTAACTCTCTTGACCAGATATTTTGCGTATAGGAGTTACTCTTCTATTATTGGTTGTCTTACCACCTTTCTTGAGGGAGTTACACATGAACTCTTATTTGTACATCTCTCTTAGAGATTTATTATTATATGGAAGATTGGTTTTGGCTCTTATCTTTTTTTTGTAATATTCTCATGTATGTGATTTTATTTTATTACAACTATTATGTTGTGTACATGCTTGACTCGTGCTTATCACAAACATGTGCATTCATTTGATCTAGAGATCTTGGAATCCACTCTGATATGGTATCAGAGCCAATCTGATATTAGATTGTTTGTTTTTTTATTATTGTTAATTTCATTTGAAATCATGATATTTATTATTTACAATAAAATCTAGTTTTCACAATCTATTTGTAGGAGTTTTTGTATTTGATGGAGTAATTATTTTTGCATAATTGGTTCATTAGTATTCATTACCACAATTTATGCGGTTTCTTTATGGTTGTCTGTTATGTGTGCCTTGGTGTATTTTTTTACAAAAATTGTGTGCCTCTATATGGCCTCGTGGTTAGTCTCCTATGTTTGGTACCGGCCTGTATTCAACCTCAGTTGGTTCTACGTGTTCGACCCTAGTTTTGAATTTATTGTAGATGAGCCTCAGCTACAAAATTTTCACTTGTTGAGACTACCCTCATTGCTGATCAGTCAGAACTACCATTCCATGCAGCCTCTATGCCAAAATAGTCAATAAGTGGCACAAAAGACTCCTACAGTTTCAAAGGCTTGAATGTTTCTTCCAAAATAATATAAGTCTATTCAATTTCTCCCTAATATTTTTAGCATATTAAATTCTTTTTTTTAATAGCTTGATTTAAAAGAAGGTCAAATAGGCTACGTTTCTTTTAATGCATAAGAGGATTGGTCCGGTTTAGCATTGTTAGTGGAAATTTTTTATTATTTTTTATAAAATAATATTTTATGGGCAATATTTAAAAGGAAAGTGTTATTCATTTTTTTACTTGCTCACATTGTACTTGCTTCCTTAGATGCATTATTGACTGAGTTTGATGTCCTCTTTTGTTTATAAAATATCATCTTTTGACTCATTACATTGATTGTTTAAGACACACTATCAGTTGATTCTGACATATTTTGAACATGTATTTGTAACATTTAGGAGGGATTCACCATTTAATAGTGAAGGGGGGGTGTATAGTGCAAGTCACTTATTCATTTATGCTTGCACTTTCAATTCTATAACAACTACAACTTACACTACTACAACTACAACTCATTTGTGTACTAATGGATTCAATTTCAATCAACCCACTAACTCCCTTTAACTATCATATATGGAAAATCAAGATGACAATCATTCTAAGGAGTAAGTGCATGTATAGGATAACCATGGTGATAAAACTAAACCTAGCACAGATGTAGAGATAGTTAAGTGGTACAACTATAGTGATGAAGCCTATGGTCTATTACGTCTTTCTATATTGTTGGGTGAATATTTTGTCGTCAACTAACTGATGACAAAATAGGTATATCAACCACAGCATAGGGATATTTACACCACGAATAGTATGGGTTTACCAGATCTAGACGAAGTAAATCTCTCCTCTCATCAAGGGGAGGTTCCCTATAAATACTTATGTGCTGGATATATGTATATAATTAAGCAAAAAATAATACAGGGGTGGTATAACAGCATCTACCTCTCTTTTTCAGAGGTAATGTACAAAGAACAAAAGAGGGAAAATCCTGGCCTTAAGCTAACAACACTCCTCTTCTTTCAGGAATGATATGAAACAGAGAGCAAGAAATCACCTGAAGTAACAAAGTCCACGTAGCTTCTTTCATCGATTCGGAACAAGTACAACCGTAGAGTAAAGTGAAGCACAAAGTCTTCACCTAAAACTACAAAAGATAACTGAATCTCAAAGGTAAAAGCAGCACAAAGTCTATCTTCTACCCTCTAGAAGCGCCCTTAGATAATATAAACACACCCACTTTGCTTATTAAATCAGATGAATAAGATATTACCAAGAAAAGGACATAAGAACTATTTCCTAAATAACACAGACAATCTCAACACAAAGTCTGAAATAACCTGCTTCTCATTCATTCAACAAAATATGATTTACAAATTTGAGCACAAAGTCTCAAAAGTTGCTTCAATTTCAGCAGAGTGTTTGCTATTAATTTTTCCAAAATTATTTACAAATGAGGTCTCCACTATATATAGGGAGAAAATCCTCAAAAATAGAAAATAATAAAATATACAAAATATCTTAGTCAAAGATGACTCATCTTTGACTTTCAGATATTTTTTTAAACTTTTTACATGTAATTACATATTTCAAAATTGCATGCACTTTGTACGGAACAGAAGTGCGTAAGGAGAGAAGAAGAAAGAAGGAGAAAGAGCCTCAATTCTTGCTGCCAGACTTCTTCAGATGAGCATCGACTTCTTCAGAAAAACTTCAGTGACCTAAAATAACTTAAGTTGAAAGGACGCCGATGAAGAGGGATCCTTTAGAGAAACTACAGCATGAATCATGATTATGCAATCAGGAGAAGAAAGTAGTGATCTGAGAGAACTGCACATTTGTTGGTCATGATCAGGGAAATGCGCTTGAAAGGGATGAGATGTGAGCAGGTCCAAAAGCAAAAAAAAATGGGAGCGGGCATGGAAAATAAATTTTTTCCAAAAATAGCAAAAATGAGGGAAAGGTATGCAGTGGTGGCAAAATTTGCCACCTTTGCAAAAAATATGTAATGGTGGTAAAATTTGCCACCTTTGCATAAAAATATGCAATGGTGGTAAAATTTGTCACCTTTGCATAAAAATATGCAATGGTGGTAGAATTTGCCACCTTTGCATTAAAATATGCAATGGTGGTAAAATTTGCCACCTTTGCATAAAAATATGCAATGGTGGTAAAATTTGCCACCTTTGCATAAAAATATGCAATGGTGGTAAAATTTTCCACCTTTGCATAAAAATATGCAATGGTGGCAAAATTTGCCACATTTGCATAGTTGCTATAAAAAAAATGCTAACTCATTGAAATTAATCAAAAATTTGGGTATTCAGATCACATTAAAAATACAATGAATTTCACATTTGCTGAGAAATATAACTAAGAAAGGTCGTAAACTTTTCAAAGATATCAGTTGACAAAACTTGAGATCAAGAGAAACTTGTTTCGAAAGATGAACCTAGAGAGAAAACATGAAACAGACAAGTTTCGTAAGGGTTGTTCTAAAAATAAGCGCAGCTAATTTTGGAAACAACAGCTGGCTGCTGTTGGGGAACTGCCTTCTATTGCAAAAAGTAATTGAAGGGAGTCGAATCCAGAATCTCCAGTGCCTTAGAAGCGTGCCATTGGGCCACGGAGTCAAGCTACTCAAAAAAAAAGGCTCCAAAAATGAAAACAAAACAAAGCAAAAGACTATACAAATATACAGGTGAATTTATTTGGTACTTCAAAAATTGAAGTACTTCAAATGCTGCCCCTCAAGAGGCAGTGACAATGGTGTTCTGTCTTGATAAACCATCAAGAGGCCATTTTCTTCCCAGAATTGATGATGTGTGAATGGAAACCTCCACCAGAAGACCAACTTCCTGTGCCTTCCCTTTGGTTTTCTCCTCTTGCTCCACAGCAAGATCTGTCTTTTGACCCGAAAACCATGAATCTTTGTTTTCTTGGTGAAGAGTTTTTTTTCTGATCATGACGCGCAACAGCATGGTTAGCTACCATAATTGGTTGCTCTTCTGGTTCTATCCAGCACCTGATTTGATTGTCCTCATTTGACACCTGCCACTGATTGGCACTATCAGGCCCACTTGTCGTTATTTTAGTTGAACCAATTTTTTGGTTGGCATTCTCAAGGGCTTTAACAGGCTCTTCACGAACCTCTTCTGTGGTCAAGAAATAATTACCCTTGCCTGAGGACTCAAACAGAATCTGAGCTGCAGGAGATGACGTTTGGGTGACCACATACTTTGCCTCTCTCTCAGGAAGCAACCTTTGCATCATGCCTTTCACAGGGATTCTTGCCTGGGATAAGTCCATGCTCAATTCTCTTCCAACATCCTTGCAAAAGTTTCATCCAAGCAGAATGCCATATGAAGCTGGGACATCAGCTACCAGAACTGTCATCTTGATCCTCTTGTCAGGGAACGCTGCAAATGCAAATTCGGCATCTTTGATTTGCCCCAATAGTGGTACTTATTTTTTCTCCATGGAGAAACATCTCCCAAAAGTTTTAGTCAATGTGAGACCAAGAGATTTTGCCACTTTAGCAGGCATGATGTTGTCAGATGCACCAGAATCGATGATGCAGTTGCTCAGCTTGCAACCGTTTATTAACAGGGAAACATAGAAAGGTTCTATTTTCTTGGGAGCAACTGGAGGAGTCACGACAAGATTATTCTAGGTAGATATATTCTTTGGGGGATCATGAGTTACCCTCAAAAAAAATTGTCTTACAGGGATGGTTGTACCTTTCACACATTTCGCCAACCTGTCTAACTGTTCAGGATGGGCTTGTAGAAATTCAAATTTAGACATTTGAATTTTAGTCTTTTTGGCATGCTCAATTATGTCAAATGTCTGAATTGGACTAGGGACAGAGGATGGGAGTTCACTCTTTTGGTTTTTGAGATGGGGAGGGCTGGTTTGCGAAGTTGAAGTAGAGGGTGCAGGGATGCTTGGGGTACGTACCTTTTCAACAGCCACCGGGTCCTTTGGTTGGAAGGGCAGAGTGGTTCCCCGCTTGGCAATTGAAATTGATGGCTGAGGTTGCTCCTCTATTTTTTCTTTATCAGCTTGTCGGGCTGACTATTTCTAGGACCGAGTGAATATGGCATATGATCCCTCAGCCGCACTCCCCTCACTTTTGGGTTTATCCTGATAATTCAGGTAACCAATGACGGAGTCACCAGCTAATTCTTCTTTTTGCTCTTCAAAGAGATTAGCATCATATTGTTGGTCCAACTCAGGTTGGAAAGGGAAAGCGTGTTCTGTTTCTAGATATCCAACCGCTGAGTTGGTTGGAGGGGCTTCAAGGGCGAGGTTTCTCTGTGGGGGAGGAAGACGATTTGGCTGCCCTTGATTCCTAGCAGCATTGCCTTGGTACGCTTGATTCTGAAATGTCTTCCTTGGCATATCCTGATTAGGAGAAGCAGACATAACTTGGGCCATCTGTCTTCTGAGAGCTAGAATTTCATTTGCTAACTTTTGTACCATAGGATCTGTAGTAGCTGTAAAAGAGCTTTCAGCAGATGAAGAAAATCTATTTTTACTTGGGTCTTTTTTGATCTTACCTGCCAGGATAAGATCATCTTCAATCTCAGTAGCCAAACTTTGAGCCAACGCTAAATCCATAGGGCCAGCTCACCTTAACAGGAAACTTACTTCGAAAAGCTGTGAGTTGATGAAAAAGCACTTGAGATTTTTCGGTGTGGGTTGAGCAATAGCTGGAATCCGGTTCTTCAACTTATCGAATTTGGCTACGAAATCCCTCATGGGTTCCTGAGATTCTTTTTTCATTTGGGTTAGCTGGGCTAACAAAGCATGTGCATCCTCAGTAGGTTTAAACCTAGCTTCGAATTTGGCTTTAAGAGTATTCCAATCAGTTACTGACCCGGCCTGCAAGTGATAGAACCAATTTGTAGCAGCACCTTGTAAAGTCTCCACAAAAATTCTTACTGCCACATCCTCAAATTCTACACCAATTACACCACATGCTATGGAGAAAGCAACAATATGCTCATCGGGATGAATCTTTCCATCTCCAAAAAACTTAGAATTTTTTTTTCTAAAACTACGAGGTAGTTCATGCAAGGGTGTAGTCAAGTTAAGGGGACCAAAGGAATTGCCCCACGGGCCTTGAGCCATTATGATAAGAGGATTAAATGGTAGGATAACAAACCTTGGTGGAGTGTTTATAGACAGGTGGCGATTAACAGCGGGAAAAGAAGTTCTACCTTGTGTTGGTGACCTGACAAGGTTAGAAGGAAAACTCCTAGACCGTTGAAGAGAAGCTGGTGGAGGAAATAGATCAAAATTGCTCTGCTGCACCAACTCAAACACGGGGTCAAAAACACCCTTAGATCTCTGGCTTTTTGTGTAGCATGGAGTTGCCAGATTTTAAAATGAAAAAGGGACCGAAACTACTTCAAGTTGAAGCTTGAGGCTTCAAAATGCACGTTCTTCCCAGCGGCTCTAGTTTTGCAGACTAGATAATGTAACGGAGGTAGATGGTAAGGCTATAATGATAATGGGTAAGACATGAAACGGAGTCACCAGACTAAGTAATGGATAAGGGTAGGGACTGCTTCAATTTGAAACTTGAGGTTTCAGACTGCACATCCTTTTCCCCAGCAGAGTCGCCAAAAACCGTTGAGTGAATATTTTGTCGTCAACTAACTGATGACAAAATGGGTATATCAACCACAGCATAGGGAGATTTACACCACGAATAGTATGGGTTTACCAGATCTGGATGAAGTAAATCTCTCCTCTCATCAAGGGGAGGTTCCCTATAAATACTTATGTGCTGGATATATGTATATAATTAAGCAAAAAATAACACAGGGGGTGGTATAACATCATCTACCTCTCTTTTTTTAGAGGTAATGTACAAAGAACAAAAGAGGGAAAATCTTGGCCTTAAGCTAACAACACTCCTCTTCTTTTAGGAATGATATTAAACAGAGAGCAAGAAATCACCTGAAGTAACAAAGTCCACAAGAACGCTCACGCAAGCACAAAGTCTTCCGTAGCTTCTTTCACCGATTCAGAACAAGTATAACCATAGAGTAAAGTGAAGCACAAAGTCTTCACCTAAAACTACAAAAGATAACTGAATCTCAAAGGTAAAAGCAGCACAAAGTCTATCTTCTACCCTCTAGAAGCGCCCTTAGATAATATAAACACACCCACTTTGCTTATTAAATCAGATGAATAAGATATTACCAAGAAAAAGGACATAAGAACTATTTCCTAAATACCACAGACAATCTCAACACAAAGTCTAAAATAACCTGCTTCTCATTCATTCAACAAAATATGATTTACAAATTTGAGCACAAAGTCTCAAAAGTTGCTTCAATTTCAGCAGAGTGTTTGCTATTAATTTTTCCAAGATTATTTACAAATGAGCTCTCCACTATATATAGGGAGAAAATCTTCAAAAATAGAAAATAATAAAATATACAAAATATCTTAGTCAAAGATGACTCATCTTTGACTTTCAGATATTTTTTCACACTTTTTACATGTAATTACATATTTCAAAATTGCATGCACTTTGTACAGAACAGAAGTGCATAAGGAGAAAAGAAGAAAGAAGGAGAAAGAGCCTCGATTCTTGCCGCCAGACTTCTTCAGATGAGCATCGACTTCTTCAGAAAAACTTCAGTGACCTGAAATAACTTATGTTGAAAGGACGTCGATGAAAAGGGATCCTTTAGAGAAACTGCAGCATGAATCATGATTGTGCAATCAAGGGAAGAAAGTAGCGATCTGGGAGAACTGCACATTTGTTGGTCATGATCAGGGAAATGCGATTGAAAGGGATGAGACGTGAGCAGGTCCAAAAGTGAAAAAAAAGGGGAGCGGGCATGGAAAATAATTTTTTTCCAAAGATAGCAAAAATGAGGGAAATGTATGCAGTGGTGGCAAAATTTGCCACCTTTGCAGAAAAATATGCAATGGTGGTAAAATTTGCCACATTGGCATAAAAATATGCAATGGTGGTAAAATTTGCCACCTTTGCATAAAAATATGCAATGGTGGTAAAATTTTCCACCTTTGCATAAAATATGCAATGGTGGTAAAATTTGCCACCTTTGCATAAAAATATGCAATGGTGGTAAAATTTGCCACCTTTGCATAAAAATATGCAATGGTGGCAAAATTTGCCACCTTTGCATATTTGCTAAAAAAAATGCTAACTCGTTGAAATTAATCAAAAATTTGGGTATTCAGATCACATTAAAAACATAATGAATTTCACATTTGTTGAGAAATATAACTAAGAAAGGTCGCAAACTTTTCAAAGATATCAGTTGACAAAACCTGAGATCAAGAGAAACTTGCTTCGAAAGATGAACCTAGAGAGAAAACATGAAACAGACAAGTTTCATAGGGGTTGTTCTAAAAATAAGCACAGCTAATTTTGGGAACAACATATATCACCTAACCTCTAATTTCATTTAGATCCTACCATATCACCTCATGATGTATGAACCATTAGGTAAACTAGTTAAGGGGAAAGATGTAATGAGATGTCACAAGCTTGAGATGAACTCATTAGACTAAGTCCTTAAAAGTTTGACACCCTTCAAGATTTATTCACTAAGTTCAAGTCCTTGAAATCACAATTGAAAAAATGTGGGATAAATAAATAAGATGACCAACTTGGACGATTCAATCTTTCTCTACTTTCCATGTTGCTAAAAGTGTTTTGGGCACTGCTTGGAAAATGTCCTCTTTAGGTACTTTCATTACTAATTTAACTAGGGAACAAGACCAGTAGATCTAAATGGGCATATTGAATTTCACAAAACCTCATGCCCTAATTACCAGGAAAGGGAAAGAAAAAATTTCAAACAAAGAGAAGAAGAAGAATATTAAGGATCAAGAGAAGAAGAAAGAATCAACTTCTACCAAAACTAACACTGAAGCCTCCTCTACCAATGACAAACATAATAAAGAGAAGGTTAAGTGTGCCTATTGTAATAAAAATGGGCATGATGAACACAAGTGCATGAAGAATTAAATAGATCATCTAACTCATCTCATAGAGAAGAACAACATAGGTGTTCCTGAGTCTGTCAAACAGAATTCATCAAATCAATATTCCACTAAGGCAAAAGGTAAGGGGAAAGAGTAAAAAAAAGGTCAAGGCTCTAGTAGCAGTTACATATTCAATATCTTCATGGGTTATTAAATCGAGTACTTCTCACCACGTGGACTCTTCACTAGTTGAATTTTATTCCTTAGAGCCTTGTAGCATGTCTTATATCAGTTTGGATGATGACACTTATATACTAGTTATAGGGAGAGGGTCTATTAAAATAGAAGGAGGAACATTCAATAATGTTCTAAGTGTCCCTTCCCTTTCAACCAATCTCTTATTAGTTTATCAAATCACTCATTTCAACAAAGGTATGAGGGTTGAGTTTTTAACAGACTTAGTTATCATCAAAGAGTTTCATTGTGATTCTATAATGGCAATGGGCAGGGCAGATCACCAACCCATGTTATACACCTATAGATGTTATTTTTATATGCCCTTGTGTATTAATATGGTGCATCATCACATTATCATGTTATTTCTAACATAATGGCCCCCATTCGTAATTATTTAAAATAATTACATTCACCCCACCCATTTACCTTTACCACTTAGGTTAATTAAACTTAATTACTATATTTAAATAGTAATTAACCCCATTTTTTACTAGTTCTAACCATAAAATCCTAAAAAACAATTAAAAAATATATTTAATCTCCTAACAACCCTTCTAACAACTTACCCTCCTGAAAAACCCGTGCAAACAACGTAGTGTTACATTCACTTAGTTTGACACATAGTTTGAAACAACTCAAACCAACTTTTGACCAAGTTGCGCTAGTCAACGTTGATCCTTCATGATCAACATTGATTCCCCTAGATCGACATCAATCTATATACATAGCAAACCTCCATGGATTGGGAGAGATGGTGACTGTGCTTTTGGACTTTGAAACTCTGTCAAAATCTCATTGTAACCTAAATACGGATGTTGTCAACATCTTGTTATCTTGTGGAACCTTTGTTTGAGAGATTATCAAAGGATTTTGAAGGTTCTTTAACTCATTTTGTCAAGTTTATTGTCAGCCATAAAGGTTAGTATTGCACTTCCATTCATTCACATTTTAAAATTACACTCTTCTACGTCTGTCTGTCACCATTTTACATTTAGTTTTTATTATTTTATTAATAATATAAGTCATTATTATAGTTTATTTTTAAATTTTAGCATTTTACACTAAATTGACGTCGATCCATCTGAATCAATGTTGATCCTATAGGATCATCATCAACTGCTAAACTTTCAAAACATTCTTGTGATATGTTTTCATAACATTCTCAGTCTTAAAAACCTATCAAAACTTGCATTCTATTTTCTAAAAACTTATCTTGTACATGTACATGACTCTGCCTGGATTAGCACATGATATTGTTAGCATATTTTATCTTCTTATTTTTCAACATCCATTTTTCATTGATTAAAGTGACATTGCATTTAAATTACATCTGTGTACTATGGTTTTCACACCTAATCAAGAAAGCATTAATGAACAATTGGCTATAATTTAAGAAGATGTTGATATTACTACTAAATTCTAAGATAATTAATTTTATCATATTAATATTGTTATAGTTTAGATATATTTGGCATTGTCTATTTATATCTTATCCATATATATCTTTGTAATTTCATGTTTATTTATAAACTTGAATGTTAAACATGGGCTGACATCCATCTAAGGAAGCGTATCACTTCTTAGGATTGGTTTCTTACAAGGTACCCCACTCATTTTTCTATTAATCTATTTTTTTGTGATTTAGTGTGATTTACAGGTCATTCCTCCCCAGCCAAAGAGAAGTTCCCACAAAGCTTGATCAATGGTGCGCAACTAGCCTTCATTTCCAAGGAATCTTAAAAACCTTACTTTTACTTTGTTTTTAGTAGCTAATTAGATCACATTGAAAAAGTAAAAAAAATACTAAAACATTCTGGCACGCCCAATGGGACATTGGTCTCATCTTTTGTTTTAAAATTCAAAATTCTTGAATTTACTCTCTATCCCTTTCTTTGTGTGAATTCATCCAAAGAACATTAAATTTGCATTTTTCCTTTTTGAGGTTAAAATACATTGCATCCATCTTTCCTGCTTAGGTTATTTCACATAGAATAATCAAAGCAACAATCTATCATAGTCATCACTTTATCCACACACAAGCCAAATCATTGTCATAAATTAACACATCTAAACACTTGACATAAAGAAATCGATGGGGATTTCATCACCTCGTGGCAACCTTTTTCCTAGTAATCCCATTTGGATTTCACCACCAAGGGGAGGACCAACTCAATTCTCTGGTTGAGTATAATCTCTAGACCATGGGTATATATTGGCTAAGCACCCGCACTGACTGTGGGATTGTGATGTGAGGGGAGTAATCCCCAAATATCAATCCACCTACCAATACCAATACAAATTTCCTTTGAGCACCAAAAAAAATACCTAAAACCATCTTTAGATTACCATTTCTTAGGACCCTCGTTATCCTTTTTCTTTATTGTTTTTCACATCTTAAAATTAAAAAGAGATAAAAACTTTTTAGAACGACTTTAGTTTGTGTATTTGTCATCCACAATTAAAAGTGAGATAATTCAAAAAGAAATTGCTCTATTTTTTTTCTTTTCTTTTTTGTGTCATGGTTTTGACTAGGCAACAATCAAAGAAAGAATCTGAGGAGGGTGTCACATCCTCTCATATTAAACATACACCTAGTCTCTCTTTTACCCCTGGGTCCTTTGAGAAACCTGTGTCCCCACACTTTTATTCTTAAGGAGATCCTTCTTTTACAAAAATATTGGATAATAACCCCATTGCTCTCAATTACTATCTTAATCGTTGAGCAATACATATTTATCCTTCCCCCCATGACCAAGATTCTTGATATAAATACAGGATGCCTTTCGAGGGAACTAAGAAAACCAAAGAATTTACCATAGCCATGGTAGCCTTTTCAAAAAGAAATTGCTCGATTTTTATTTTTATTTTTCTTTTTTGTGTCATGGTTTTGACTAGGCAACAATCAAAGAAAGAATTTGAGGAGGGTGTCACATCCTCTCATATAGAACATACACCTAGTCTCTCTTTTACCCCTGAGTCCTTTGAGAATCCTGTGTTCCCACACTTTTATTCTTAAGGAGATCCTTCCTTTATGAAAATATTGGATAATAACCCCAGTGCTCTCAATTACTATCTTAATAGTTGAGCAATACATATTTATCCTTCCCCCCATGACCAAGATTCTTGATATAAATACAAGATGCCTTTCGAGGGAACTAAGAAAACCAAAGAATTTACCACAGCCATGGTAGCCTTTTCCATCGAATCTCTTCCATCTAGTTTTAATACTCAAATGATGCAACCTTTAGAAAACTAACCACCCATAGTATCTACCAATTCTCCAACCTTTGTTACTCATATTCAAAATACCTATGCCACTCAGCCTATATCCATTATTCCTCCTCAAATGTTAGTAGTATCAATTTATACAGTCTCCCACCCATTAAAACGACTCTATCATAAAGTTCTCAAGCTCTGCCACACATGCAACAAATCCCTCACACACAACAAAACCCTCTAACACAACCTCCCTAATAGTATGTCTCCTCGGCTACCCAATACATGGCTTCATCACAACCATCAGTAACCACTTACTTCTAATCTTCTATGCAGTAGAATATTCCACTATAAATCCCATAATAGATGGCAGCATCCCAACCCATTATGTCCACTGCAGTTGGATACTCTTCTTAAAGACTTTCGACAAAGCTTTTACTATGGCACAAAAACTCAAATTCATGGCATTAAAGAGGGAAAAGTTAAGTTATGCAATAAAAACTTCAAACCTGACTCATCAAAAAGCAATAACAATAATCCTAAACCAAACGGGATAGCAAATGTTATTTTAAAAAAGTCTACCCCTCCAACACCCAATCAATCAGGGCCATCCACTTCACAAACACAACCACCTAAGGGCCTTACTCATTTTCCCCCTAAGAAATACCCCTTTCAGAGAAACTTACACTTATATATTGGATAAACTCCTATAATTGAATGTTATTGAGCTTCCTTTGATTAAACTAGTTGATGATACACATCATAAACCCACTTGGTATAAAGAGGATGAATTTTGTGCCTATCACAGGGTAATAGGACACAACATAGAATGATGCCAATCCTTTAAAAGGTTGGTACAAAACCTCATTGACAAGGGGGACCTCCATTGGGACAATCCAAATGCTCCTCCTAATCAATCTTTAGATATTTTCATATAGCCATTTCCAAACCATCCATCCACATCAAACACAGTCCAAGCTAGACCTAGAGAAACACAAAATTAGGGTACACATATGATTAATACAATCTATGACCAATAATTGCCTGAAGAAACTCTAGAGCAATTACCAGTCTTGGATCTCCTCATAGGAAATGATTTTGATATAAGTCAATCTGAAATTATCAAAATAACTCCCAAAACCTTTATAGAGTTCCCTGACCTCATTACATGGGATTTTTCATGTGAACCATCACCTTCATCTTCTCACACTTAATATCCTAAAGTGTAAAATGAAACTACTCATCGGGATGTCACAGATAAATATCTTAATACTTACAGAGTTGAACATTCCACCCCTATAGTCCCTGGCTAACTTCTTCTTGGTATGCACCTAAATCACAATATAATGGGATCTTATCATTTTGCCTAAAACCAAGACCCTTAGAAATCATCCTCTATCACAACACTTCCTTACCCCGAAAATACTAAGGGAAAGGGTAAATCTCCTATTATTGATAGCTAGGACAATTGTCTTAGTATTCCACCAAAGAAATCCCTAGCTCATCCTCAAGTTAAAGTCAATCTTTTTCAAACATTAAAAGACAAAAAACCTTAGCATAATACCCCCTCTTTTCTCAACACACAAAAGAACAAAGGGCCTATCCCTTTTGTATCATCTCCATATCTATTTTAGGTCCCCATCCGTCTTATGTCCCTGTCATAGGTTCTTCTATTTAAACACGTGAGAAAATGCAAAATCTCCCCCCATTATTAGCCACACCTCCATCACAATATCCACCATCTTTTTCTAAAAGCCCATTTGAAGAAAAGGTGTCTAAAGTCATCTTTACTGTAAAAGCTAAATGTCAAAACCAAATAATTAATACTTTGCCAAAAGAGATTGCACAGCCTATTGTAAACCACAACACAACCCTTTGAAAGGATCTTATGTTGTAATATTAAAACAAATGTTGGATATATCCCTAATTACGCTACCACCTATATGGTCTATTAACCTTCACCCCCAAAGACCTGCCTAGTATAGAAATCAGGAAATATGTGCATATCATAGATTACTTGGAGATGATATAGAAAATTGTAAAGCCCTTAAGGCCATAATCCAATAGTTAGTCCAAGATGATGATCTAGTAATAATGATCTAAATAATACCACTCCTAAGCAAAAGGTCACTATTCCATTCATTCCACCTACCCATAATCCTGCTAGTCCTATAAGCGATAAAGAGTCAGTGGCTTCTTCGGACCCTCCATTATTACACATCGATGTTGTCCATGTAGGACTCACTCTTAAAATTAGAATCCTAACAAATCCAAAGTTTCAATTACAAGTGCCTCTACCCATAATACTCCTAAACCATCTAGACAAAATCCTAAAGTCTCTATTACAGGAACTACCCTGGCTAAAGCCAAGGAGTTGGTACAAATCTCCATATTAAAACAACTCCAAATTCCTATAAAAATGTCATTGTATGAACTTATCAAAAACTCTCCACACCATCAACAAGCAATGATAGAAGCTCTCTAGGCTATTGAGGTCCAGCCAGACGAGCCTCAACCATTATCAACATTTATAGGGGCCCTTCAAATGGTGTCCACTATTAGTTTCATTGATTCTTACATCACTCCTTTATCACCTGAAGATCAAGATCCCCCACTTTTCATCAAATCTCAAATAAATCAAGCTCAAATTAAAAGATTTATGATTGATAATGGGGACAATATCAATATTATTTCTTCACATGCTTTCCAACAGTTACACCTACCAAAAACCATTGTTTCCCAATACTCAGTAATTCTCCACGTGTTCAATGGCATGGTACCACCCACACTAAGAAATCCCATTTGTACAGGTTCTCACACCCTCCATGAACTCTTTTATGTAATAGAGGGGACTTTCCAATATAATATGTTATTAAGATGTCCATGGATTCATGTTTTGTGATGTGTTCCCTCCACAGTCCATCGATGCCTTAAGTATGAACATGAAGGCCATGTACACATCATCCCTACCAATCCTCATCCCTTCAAATCTTACAAATTCATTTTTTGACCAGGCGATGTCATAATACCCTTGCCTGATACAATCCCATCTTCATCTTCTAAAAAAGCCTTGACTAGAACAACTATTCCTACTTCAAAACTACCAGCTCAAGAATCCATTGATTCCATGATGCAACATCTTTCAATGGGGAAATACTAGTTATTACACCTTAACACATTATCACTCTTAGGGAATATGGTCATCCTGACAAACAACCCATGTATCCACCCAGCCTAGGTGAGCTCATCCCATTTGGGCCACTTTTCTTATGTACTCACTTAATATATGGTGGAATCAATCAACAGGGCTTGACAATGGTACCCATACTAAACCCTTCACATCCAATTTCACATTTATCAATAAACCCAGTTCACACAAACCTACCTTTATCATTGTGCTTGGAAAGGATTCGGCATGTGTAGCTATGAGCAGGGTCCTCACGATGTCACATTAGGAGATTTCAAAAAATCACATGAAAAGCATGGCTTAGGCTTTGAAAAAAATTCTAATTCTTCTCTCGAACCCATTCTTTTACCATTCTTGGAAGAAGAAGCACAATCTTCATCATCTGATACCTCTTCCTTGACCAACGACACTATATCCATCCCTCCTAACTTTATTTTTAGTCAATTCAAACTCCATAGAACCCCTCATATTTCACCATGGTGGCAAGACCTGAACTATCCCTTTAGCATATCCTATCTTAATAGGACCTAATATGCCAACTATCCTTGTTCTTCAGTGTCAAGATGATGAGTCAATCTTGACTCATCTAAGTGCTAAAAACTCTTATTTACGTATTTTTCTTCTATCTAAAACATCTAGCTTATTAAATGAATCCATTGTTGATAGTAATATTGGGTCTCAGGAGACCTCAAGAATTATTAAAATTAGTAAAGCGTTAACTCCTCAAGAAAACCAGGATTTTACTACTTTTTTATCAGACCATAGCAAGGCCTTTACCTGGTCTTATAGTGATATGCCTGGTATTGACCCCGTAATCATTATCCATAATATTGTCACTTTTCTTGATGCTAAGCCGATAAAATAAAAACTCCATAAAATGCATCCTCGCATCGCACTCCTAGTAAAATAAGAACAACAATGCCTTTTATCTGCTAACTCTATTCAACCCATTGAATATCCTCAATGGATGTCCAACATCATTCTAGTCACCAAGCCTACAAGGGGACTTTGTATTTGTACTAACTTTCATGATTTAAATCTTGCTTGTCTAAAAATTGATTTCCCTTTCCCTAACATCAACCAATTAGTGGACCTAAGAGCTGGCCATGAAATGTTATCCCTTTGGATGGTTTTTTTGGTTACAATCAAATACTTGTTACACTAGGAGATCAACATAAGACTACATTCATTACTCCTTGGGGGACCTTTTATTATTGTGTTATGCCCTTCAGCCTAAAGAACGTAAGATCCACCTATCAATGGGCCATGACTTAAATATTTCATGACATAATCCACAAAATCATTGAAGACTATGTTTATAACCTCCTTTGGAAGTCAAAATTCTGTAAGGACCACCTATCCGTACTTAAGGTTATTTTCGATCGTCTACTCTGGTATCATATGCATCTAAATCCAAAAAAGTGCATTTTTGGTGTCTCGATGGGTAAACTCCTAGGTTTTATTGTTTTTATTCATGGAATAGAAGTTGGTCTTGCTAAAATCAAGGTTATTTTCGAAATGCCTCCTCCATCTAACCTTAAGTAGCTACATATTTTATAGGTCACGCTCCAATCTGTCCATCATTTTATCTCCCAACTTTTCGATTGATGTCAACCTTTCCACCATCTATTAAAGAAGGATAGTCATTTTGTGTGGGGTCTTAATTATCAGTAGGCCCTTAACACACTAAAAAACTATCTTCTATCACCTATAGTCCTCACTCTACTTAAGGAGGGGCAACCTTTCTTCCTTTATATCTCAGCTTCTGACCATGCTCTAAGTGTTATGCTTGCTCATAGAGATGAGCATCACAAATCATAAGTTGTTTATTATATAAGTCGTACCCTCATAGAATATGAAACATGTTATCCATATACTGAAAAACTATGCCTAGCATTAGTCCTTGTAGCCTCTAAGCTTCGTCACTAACTGCTTAACCACAAGACATACGTAATTATGACTACTGACCCCCTTAAGTTCATGCATTCTAAACCTTACCAAAATCAACAAATGACCAAATGGATCATGCTTCTAGTTGAGTTTGATCTAAAATTTCTCCATAAAAAATCTATTAAAGGTCAAATTATTATTGATCAACTAGCCAAAGTACCTCTTAGCGACAATCGACTAATCAATTGTGAATTTTCCAATGGATCTATTGCATCCACTTCCCAATTAGTCATGGAATATCAAATGAATCTATTCTTTGATGGGTCTAAATGTGAATGGGGAGGCGGTGTAGGAATTATATTAATCCCTCCTCAAGGCATTCTTATGCCTTTATATTTTAAATTAGACTTTGATTGCACCAATAACGTGGTTGACTATGAATAATTGATCATAGGCCTCCAAACTGCCCTTGCATTAGGAGTTATATCCCTTAATATCTATGGCAATTCTCAATCGATGGTCAATTAAATTATTAGTGTATATCAATGCAATAATGATATCCTTCAAAGATATAAGACCTTGGTTGATAAGCTCTTATCCACTTTTGAATGTTATTCCATCCAAACTACTCTTAGATCAACTAATAACTTCATTGATATTATGGCATCTCTTGCCTCTTTTATCCCATCTTCATACTAGGAGTCCAAGTTATTTGTCCTTGTCCATCAAGTTAACCAACCTTCTTCCACAAGAATTGATCTTCCATCTATCAATAATATTGAGGAAAACCCAAAAGAGCCATGGTACACACAAATATTTACTTATTCGTCTACAAAACTATCTCTTCCCCATCTATCCAAAGGTTCAAGGGGTGTCTTTCAACAAAAAGCTGCTCGTTATAATATACTGGGGGGTGTTCTCTATAAGCATGGTTTTGATGGCATTCTTCTTCATTGTCTCCAAAATCATGAAGCTACCTTAGTTATCCAAGAAGTATATAATAGGTCATGCGATGGACACTTTAGTGGCCATGCAATCACTAAAAAAATCTTACGTCTAGGCTATTATTGGCCCACTCTAAAGATTTTTGCGCATACATTAAGAGGTGTGTAAAATGTCAGCAACATGCTAACTTATCCTATGTCCCTAGTAAATCCTTGTAAGCAAATCAACCCCAAGTCCTCTCAGCATCATAGTTTCATCATTACCACTACATAATACTTCACCAAGTGGGTAGAAGTTGTGCCACTTGTCTAAACCAAGGCAGAAAATATTATGAAGTTTATCCACCATCACATTATCTATCATTTTGGAATTCCATATAAAATAATAACAGATAATGGAAAATATTTCAAGAATAAGATAGTCCAAGCACTATGTGACTCATTTAAAATCAAATTAAGTTTTTCCTCGCCTTACTATCCCTAGGCCAATGGTCAAGCAAAAGCATATAATAAAACCCTAGTTAAACTCCTAACCAAAGTCATCAATGAAGCCGGGAAATATTGGCATCTTTGCATCCCTTTCACCTTAAGGGCATATCAAACTGGTATTTGAACTCCTATAGGTGATACTCCTTTTTCCTTAGTCTATGGTATAGAAGTTGTACTTCCTTTGGAAGTCCAAATTCCCATTCTTCACATCTCTCTTCAAGACATAATTTTTTATGAGAATTTTCATCAAGAGCATTTATCCCAACTTGAACTCTTAGATGAGCATCGTACGACAACCCTTGATCACCTTCATATATATAAAGAATGACTAAAATGAGCATATAAGAGAATGAGAATTTAATATTGGAGACCTTGTACCTAAATAAAATCAACATGTCACTAATATGGAACAAAGTAAAAGGGGTAAATTTTATCCTAATTGGCTTCGACCATACATCATAACCCATAAATATGAATCAAGGACATATCCGTTGGCCTCTTTTAATAGTAAACTAGAACGAGAACCTCTTAATGCATTACATCTATGCCCTTTCTATAGTTAATATATCTTGGCTCATTTTGGATTATTTTATCTCAAATACTATCATATCCCTTTTTCCCAAAATACTAAATAATGATATGAGAGTTATGTGGTTATTTGGTAGTCACTATAACCTCAACCTTGAATATGTATAGCCCAGCTCTATACATAGCATTATCTCATGGATAAGTTTCACCTGTGATGGGAGAAACCCCAAATCATTATTTACCTTATTTTTTAAAGACCTTTAATGTCCCATATTTCTTAAAGACCATTAATTTCCTAAGATAACACAATCATCTCATGTCTTGAATTTATGGAAACTATCCTAAGGTATCTTTTTATGCCAAACTTTGCATTATTGGGATCCAAAATCAAGTAAGCATTGAAAATCAAAAGTGTCAAAATGGGTTAAATAAAAAGGTTGATCCCTTGAAAGATAGATATTATCAAATATAATGGCAAATAATAGAATGATCCCTTAAAGGATAGCTATGCAAAAATGTCAAAATTTAGACCACTCCCTTGAAGGATGGCTACCAAGTAGAAAACTTTCCGCATTGATCAGTTTTCAAATTATGTCACTTAAAAGACCTAAAAAATCAATAAAAGCAATAAAATAGATTGTCAAAAAAAATATCCCAAGAAAGCTTCCCACATTGATCAACTTTCTAATTGTAGGCTTCCTGTATTGGTCAGTCTACCCATTGGCATCAAAGTGATTTTTGAAAGATAAATCCTGATTTTAAAATATGAGGTGAAGAAAGTTATCTCTAAGGCAATCCATCCCCCATCCTACCAAAAGCATATCATCCTTGCCTAAAGTTAAATCTCTAGCTAACCAAGGTTGAGTCAATATCTTTTATCACTTAGCTAAGGATACATACACCATGCATATGAGAGGTTCTCTTTTGGTTATGGTCCAAGTTAATAACGTGCAAATCCATAATCTATAAACATCAAAATCCATAAATCCATCACAATAAAGCATTAAAAGCTATCTATAATCCATAATCATCATTAGGCATAAATCCAAAATCCATAATTTATTTACATTCAATCATATACAAACCATAAACATCTATAAGGTTAATAATGATCTATATCTAAAACTAGCATAATCCATAATCATAATCCATTAGTAAAAACTCATCTCACGATATAACATGTCAAATATATAATCCATCCATAGCATACATGACAACAATTATCAAAATTAAAAACATAACATTCAATCTATAATTTGTCACCTCACATCATCAATAAAAGCATAACATATCCATAACCATCAATAAATTCATGAACAAACACACATGATCCACCCATAAACATAGGCAATGTTTGTATATATATATATATATATATATATATATATATATATATATATATATATATATATATAATGTTTGTAAAAATTTCATAATACAAATAAAATGGGGCTCTTGGCCCATACAGCATAATATACTCAGTAAAATCAATCCTGTTGAAGTGAATGTTATCACCTCCCTCATCATCTCCACCTCGACTCACTATACCCCCTCTACTAGTAAACTCCCCAATATTCCTCCATAATCTATTGTGGTTAGCCACGTATGAAGCAAATTGTGCCACATCTGGTAGCCATCTCTATACTATCCTCTCATAATATGACATCTCAGCAAGTAAATTCCTATATCTCTAGAGTGGTGTACCATATCTAGAGGCACAGCACTAGATCCTGCAATGTTTGGAACAGGTCTCTCTACCAAAGTAGACCTCATTTACTCTATCTCTACACTGTATCTATCTTGCTCCAGTATGACTTGGTCACACTAACCTCTCATACTATCTAGATCACTCTATAATGTGGAAATCTACCCCTGTAAAGTAATATGGGTTGCCCGTGCCTCCTGTAGTTCAACCCTCAGACTATCCCTCTCAGTGATAACTGAAGCCATATCCATAGGATTATCTATAGGGGCATCCTGTAATAGTGCCTCCTCCATGTTTATATCTGGGGCCTCTTGCTCTGCCTCTCCTCATCCTCCTCCCTCACCTCCTCCACAACTACCTCATGTCATGGTCTCACTGCTCTCTCCTGCCTCCTTGCCATCTCAACTGTAAACCAAATTGCATAATCATCTGTATACTTGATGTCATCCAAGTCACTCACTATGGACTCTTCCTATGTCCCCATTAAAACAACTATAGTGTCAAGAGCAGGCCAATCCAGCTCTATATCCTCCCACCTATACAAGTACAGGGCTAAGGGAACATCCTGTAATAATCTAAACTATCAACAGACCTTGTCAAAATAAAATAACTTGAGGTGCTCCCACTATCGTCCATGTACCCATATCTCTCAAACAACATCACCTATCTCCATTACCAAACCAGGCCATACTAGGAAGTGTATATAAGGCCTTCAAATAACATCTCTTATATGTAAGCTATTGAACACCTGTCTATAGTGTGCTAGATCCCACACTACCTTATCTGCTTATAGAATGACTATGTCTTCCTTCCATCGAAGGAAGCCTAAATTGTATATCATCTCCCCAAATCCAACCATAGGGTCCTTATGAGGCCAATCACATGGATGTGATCATATGCCCAACAATGTAATATAAATGTGATGTCAAGCCATGAGCGGTGCCCAATATGCCAGCTCCACAACTCCCTGTATATCTACCCCAATAGTGTGGGTAGCCAAGCAAAAATAGTTCAAAACTCCACCATATCTACTATAATACTAGTAAAACTCCATGGTATTCATCCTCCCCCATAACCAAGTTGCACATAGTAGGTTAATATCATCATCATCGAAACTAGTCTCTTCACAAGATCATAGTCATATAATGGCTAGAATGAGAACCCCCTAACAAAGAATCTGATGTCTATTACATTCTCATTGTATAATCACACCAGTGCCACCACTCGCCCAACCTCATCCATAGTATATATAGGAGTGCCAAGGATAGGCACTCACAAAATATGATGGATGTTCCTTGTGGCGATGGTCATATCACTAGTCAATAACCAAAAAGTGTTGGTCGTATAATCCTACTGCTCTAGCAATGCCACTATCATACTGATATTTTGATGGAAATGGTGATAATGGTGAATCCCTCTAAATCTAATTGCCTCTAAATAATCCCTACTTCGTCACCCATAAAATCCCATAACTGCTCCAACAATGGAGGGACCCTATCCCTCACTGTTAGTAGCTCTTATGCCTATCAAAAACATCTTTCTAGTTAATCAAAAACCTAAGTTTTATGCTTTCTATCGATCCTTTATAGATCGATACCAATTTGACCCCAATCAACAATGATCCTTATGGATCATGGTTGATCCATTTGAATTACATCAATCCTAATGGATCGACGTCGATTCCCTCAACCCAAAAAAATTCCCCCTAGGCCATACATTCCTAAAATAAGAAAAACTTGCCTACCTACCCTCCCTCTCCCCCACAAATTTCCTAAAAAACCAATTTTATTATGCAAAACCAAAAAAATAAACAAAATAATAAATTTATCCAAAAATAAATAACACCTACCTCATACTATAGTCATCATCATCATCATCATCGTTCGCTCCCACTCACCTCCATTATCTGTCACATCCACTTGCAAGGTTGACACACGTCAAATTTTGCTCTCAGATTCTTGTTCATATCGATAGCTAAATGATCATTATGCCACATCAGATGCCTATATATAGACTTTCTCATGATTGATGTCGATCACCCCAATCAATGTTGATCCCCTAAATCGACATCGATTCCTTGCAAATCGATGTCGATTGTCTTGGCTTCTTGAAATTTTTACACTTATGGACCCTTTCACATGCTCTCAGTTTAGCTCTCAAGCCCCATCTTGTTGCCTTTGCTTCAGCTATCCTATTTTTGTCTCCTATTACACTTTAGATTTGAGGATTTTGACCCCTTGTCAATTCCCTAATCTCCTTAAAGGCATACCCCTTTTTTTTGGTATCTTCCCATTGTAAGATTTTGAGGGTCTATTTGTCTCGAGAACATTCATCTATAGGTAACACATACACCATATGCACACCAAATGCTATGGTTTGCCATTCATATCTTTTGTTCTCTTGCTAGCCTTTACTTACACCCACCTATTTTAGTTGTGGCATTTGTTACTCGATTCAGTCTTTGGGGTATTACTATTTGCGTTACTTTTTATCCCATTAAGTACAATTTTGGAGCTTCCTTGCACTATCTATACTTTTTATTATCTTTTGCTATCACCCATTTGTCTATTTCCACTCACCCCATTGTGTTTTTACCTTTCATCTTTTCCAAACCCATCATCCATTTCATCTCACTTCTCTGCACCCAATTTGAGGAGGAATACATTCTCATAATAAACTTGGGGCATTAGACACCTTATAGTTTTTGTCTAGTGGCCTGCTATTGCATACCACTCCACAAAAAGGGGGAAATGTAGACATTAGTTTTATACACCCTTGTGTATTAGCGTGGTGCATCATCACATTATCATGTTATTTCTAACATAATGCCCCCCATTCATAATTATTTAAAATAATTACATTCACCCCACCTATTTACCTTTACCACATAGGTTAATTAAACTTAATTACTATAGTTAAATAGTAATCAACCCCATTTTTTACTATTTCTAACCATAAAATCCTAAAAACAAATTAAAAAAAACCTATTCAATCTCCCAACAACTTACCCTCATCAAAAACCCATGAAAACAACTTAGTTTCCATTCATTTAGTTTGGCAAGCGGTTTGAAATAATTCAAGCCAACTTTTGACCAAATTGGGCTAATCAACGTCGATCCTCTGCAATCAATGCCAATTCCCTAAAATCGACATTGATCCATATATACACAACAAACCTCCATGGCTCAAGAGGGATGGTGACTGTGCTTTTGGATTTGAAACTCTATCAAAATCTCATTACAACCTATGTACAGATGTTGTCAACATCTTGGTATCTTGTGGAACCTCTGCTTGAGAGATTATCAAAGGATTTTAAAGGTTATTTAACTTATCTTGTCAAGTTTATTGTCATCCATATAGGTTAGTATTGCACTTCAATTCATTCACATTGTAAAATTACAATCTTCTACATCTTTCTGTCACTATTTTACATTCAATTTTTATTATTTTATTAATAATATAAGTCATTATTATAGTCTTTTTTTAAAGTTTAGCATTTTACACTGAATCGACTTCGATCCATCTGAATCGATGTCGATCTTACAAGATCATCATCGATCCCTGCTAAACTTTTAAAACATTCTTGCAATCTATTTTCATAACATTCTCAGTCTTAAAAACCTATCAAAACCTGTATTTTATTTTCTAAAAACTTATCTTTTACATGTAGATGACTCTGCCTGGATCAACGCATGATATTCTTAGCATATTTGATCTTCCCACTGTTCAACAACCATTTTTCATTGATCAAAGTGACATTGCATTCGAATTAGGTCTTTGTATTGCGGTTTTCACACCTAATTAGGAAAGCATTAATGAATAATTGGCTATAAATCAAGAAGATGTTGATATTGCTATTGAATTCTATGATAATTACTTTGATCATATTAATCTTGTTATAGATTAGATATCTTTGGCATTGTCTATTTATATCTTATCCATATATATCTTTGTAATTTTATGTTTGTTTATAAACTTGAATGTTAAGTGTGGGTTGACATCCATCTAAGAAAGTGTATCACTTCTTGGGACTGGTTTCTTACCAGGCATCCCACTCATTTTTCTATTAATCCATTTTTTTTGTAAGTTAGTGTGATTTGTAGGTCATGCCTCCCTGGACAAAGAGGAGTTCCCACAAAGTTTGATCAATAGTGTGCAACCAACCTTCATCTCCAGGTAATCTTAAAAACCTTGCTTTTACTTTGTTTTTAGTAGCTAATTAGATCACATTGAAAAAGTGAAAAAAAAACACTAAAACAACACCTTCTCACATTTTTCACCTAATTCTTCTCTAATTTCATTGTTGACTCATTCAGATGGAGTTAGCAAATTATGGTATGAGTGGCTTGGCCACCTTAACTACCACTACCTTGAAGAACTTAGCAAAAATGACATGGTCATAGGCTTCCCTCGAGTCCAATTCTCTAAAAGACATTGTGAGGGTTTCTCTCTTGGAAATCATCCTAAAGCAAAATTTGACAAACATAAAGCTTAGAGGGCTTCACAAGCATTGGAGTTAGTACACTATGATGTATTTGGACCTTTTCCCAATCTATCTTTTACAACGGATAAGTACATTATAACTTTCATTGATGACTTCTTGAGATATACATGGGTCTACTTTCTTTAAGCAAAAGTCTAAAGTGTTTGAAGATTCTCAAGACTTCAAGGCACTTGTCGAGAAATATTCTAGAAATCCATCAAGGTTTTTCAAACTAACTATGGAGGTGAATATGTTAGCAAGAGATTTGAGTAGTTTTTCACCATAGAGGGGATTGATTTGCAGTAGATTGTTACTTATATTCTTTCACATAATAGAGTTATATAACGCAATAATAGATCCTTGAAAGAGATGGCTAGATGTATGATTCATTATAAGCCCTTAGCACCTCAATATTGGGTTGAAGCCATTAATTATGCTTGTTATATTAAGAATAGGTTTCCTCACAAAGATTTGAAAGGCATAACACCCTTTGAATCTTGGTATGGAAAGAAACCTGATGTTGAGCACCTTAGAGTTTTCATATCTCTATGGCATGTATACTGAAGAAAATACGCAAAGATATAGAACCTTAATCCAAGCCTTGCATCTTTTAGGTTATCTAAAAGGTGTCAAGGGGTACCACCTTATACATCTAACCACATGATTTTTTCATAGAGATAAGTGTCCACTTTCAAGAGAGTCCTAAAGACTCAACACTTGACACTTATTCTCTTTTATCGAATTCCCTTAGACTTGATGATTCTTCTTCCGACGCGGATCATCTAGAGTAGGGTTCTAATCTAAGGTCTTCTTATTATTCTTCTAATTTTGATAGTGAGAGCAATGATGGGGAGTCTTCTACATACACCTTTAGTCATGTTTTATATGATGGGGAATCAGCACTTGAATCACCCACATTTTGGCCCTTTTGGGCTAGGTAGACACTTTAGGGTATAGACACTTAGGTAGGGGATCTAATAGATGAAATATGTACCCAGTCATATTATCATAGTGGTCCACATGATTTTTTTTATTTAGTTTCAAATCCACAGACATTACAAGAGGCTTTAAACATACCTGAATGGGATAGTGCTATGCAGGATGAATAGTCTTCCTTGATCAAAAATCACACTTGGGATTTGACTTCACTTTTGAAGGGAAGGAATATGGTTTAATGTAGGTGGATATATCATACTAAGTTTATAGCATATGGGTTGATCAATAAGTATAAGGCATGATTAGTCACCAATGGTTTTTCACAAGTAGTCAACATTAACTAATCAGAGATCTTTGCACCTATTACAAAGATGACTTCGATCTGACTCACACTAGCTATAAGCTACAACACATGGTTGGGATGTGCACTAGATGGATATGAAGAGTGCCTTTATTCACAGAGACCTTGAGAAGGAGATCTACATGGAGTATCCTCTTGGTTTTGTTCAAGATTCATCCTTAGTTTGCAGACTTAGATGGCCTCCAATAAGTCCCTCAAGCTTGGGGTATCATTCAGAATCCACTATATACTTTCTGAAATAGGATGACTCTTTACGGATACTAGGCCTTTAAGTTGATGATCTTTGGATCACCAATAATTCCTCATCATCTATAAAAATAGTGAAGATAGCTATATAAGATAGATTTGACATGATAGACTTGAGTATTCTACCTTACTTCGTTGGCATTGAGATTTCAAAATCCAATTTAGGGATTTCAGTTCCACAGCCCAAGTATGCTCTCAATCTTTTGGCTTGGTTTCACATGGCTGATTGTAAACCATAACTGAATCCATTTTTATCAAGAGTCAAAGTTGAGGTTGACTATTAGACACCTTTGGTTGATGCCCCTCAGTATCGATAGCTTGTTGGCAGCCTCATTATCTGACTCGTACTAGGCTTGATATTTCATATGCATTAGACATTATTTCATGATTCATATAGGATACCCATCACTTGCATTGAAAATCAACCAAGAAAATAATCCACTACATTTAAGGCTCTTATAAATTTAGGATTCAATACAGATTTGGCATAGAGGTTGACTTGGTTGGTTTTACATATTTAGATTAGGCTTATGATACTCAGAATTGCAATTCCACTTTAGGTTATAGATTTTATTTAGGTTCTAGTCTTATCAGTTGGTCTAGAAAGAATCAAAATTCTATTGTTATATCATCCACAAAGGCAGAGTATAGGGGAGCTATTAACTCAACTACTGAGTCTATTTGGCTTCAGAAGATTCTATCTAAGTTTGGCATTCCTTTCAAGTAGCCCAATATCATCTATTATGATAACCAAAGTACCTTTCATATATGCATGCATCTAGTTCAACACCATCAGACCAAACACATTGAGATTCACATGCATTTTATTCGATAACTTATTCATGGTTAGGACATCAACTTTAGATTTTACTAGTCTTCAGAGCAAGTTACAAATATCTTTACCAAACCCTTCACTAAGAGCAAATTCATTAATCTATGAGCTCTTCTTGGGGTATGATCTACATCAGCAACATCATCATCTTTGGGTGGATTTTAGCCTCTTCACTTCTTCTATATCTCTCTTTTGGGGGGAGTTTTCCCATGGGTTTTCTCCCTTTCTCTACTTTATGGGAGATTATTTTTTATTGGGTACCTGATCAAGCCTAGTTATCGAGACCATTTTTTCACACTACCCACCTAAGTTATGCTTATGGGGGATGTTAGAGTATGGGTTTTATTTTTTCCCATATTTATTTATTATGGGATTTTTTTCCTCACTTGGATTTTTCCTACTTTTGTGGATAAGCTTGCTTAAGTGTACTTAGAGTTACATTTTGATCGGATGAATAGGAAGTAACTCCCTTGATCGGCTATTTCGAGTATGGGAGATACTCTTCTATTATTGGCTCTCTGGCTACCTTTCTTAGGGGAGTAACTCATGCACTCCTATTTGTACGTCTCTCTTGGTGAGTTATTGTTCTATGGAAGATTGGTTTTGGATCTTATCTTGTTTATGTAATATTCTCATGTATGTGATTTCATTTTTTGCAACTATTATGTTGTGTATATTCTTGACTCATTCCTATCATAAACATGTGCATTCACTTGATCAAGATATTTTAGCATCCACTCCAATAGTAAGTTCATTTCTAGTTTTGAAGATATTGTTAGAACCTCTAACACCATGCTCAAACAAGATGTGAACATAAATTGGACACCTTAATCTAAACTAGAATTTTAGGATATTAAGAATGATATTATGCAAGGTTTGGTTTTGATCATTCTAGACTTTACAAAGGATTTTTATATCTACTCCTTCACCTTATATTAAACTTCACTTATACATTAACACATAATATTGATGAAAAGGGCACCTTATTAGATTCATGAACATAATTCTGAAATATTCAAAAATAAAATATTATGTCTTAGACAAATAGGCAGATGCTTTAGTAAAAATAATGAATAAATTTAGATATTATATCCTCCACAAAAAGTTTCATGCTATCATACTAACTTTACTATTAAACTCATGTTAGGATAGAATGAGCTTGGAGAATGCATAGAAAAATGGATGGAAAAGTTACAATAATAGTATATTGAGATAAAACTAGCCAAAATGGTGAGAGGTTAAGGCCTCATACAGTTGATAATAGAGGTCAATCCCAATATCAAAATAATGCAAATGGATCAAACATATAATATACCTAAATAATGGTATGACCATACTAATCATTACTTAATATATGGAACTTATCCTGTAAAAATGAATAGATAACAAAGAAGGTCTTGAGGGTAAAAGTAACACATTACATGTTGAACAAAGGGGTGTTATACCAAAAAAACTATGAGAGTATTTACCTCAGGTGTGTGAATAAAGTGGAAGCTAATGAAAAAATGATTAATTCTCATGGAAAAATAGGAAGTGGTCATCCTTCTAAAAACTCAAAAACACACAAGGTCTTAAGATGAATTTATTACTAGCCCACTGTCTTCAAAGATGTACATAATCAGGTCAGGACTTCCCATGAATGCCAAATGTTTTCAAAAAATTAAAAACATGCAACCCTACTTTGGAAACCAATAATTGAAAGTAGACCATTTACCAAATGCGGTCTAGAATTTGTTGGTGCTATTCATTCTAATTCCATAAAAGATCTTAAATTTTTGTTAATAGACACAAACTAGTATAATTGGTGGACCGAAGTAGTTACCACAAAAATATCACCTCCAAGTAAGTCATAAAATTCCTTTAGGATAATATCATTACAAGGTTCATTAATAATTTTTCTCTAGTTTATGATAATGGACCTACATTACTGTTTACAGAGTTCATTGAATGGGTTGATGACATTAAGTTCTAACTATTACCCACAAACCAAAATATTATTGATGTTATCAAGAAGTTTGATTTAAAAAATATAATAAATTAGCATTCCTTGTTAAAATATGCACTATCGATTGATAGGACCAGACATCAGATAACTTTGAAGTCTTCTTTGATCCTGCTCATATATGAGCGAGAACTAACATTTCCTATCACATGGAAGTTGCCTACATATCAATTCATGTAGGAATACATCTAGGGTGAAGGAAGAATATAATAAATATTTATAAACATCATTCAAATGGAAGATGAACATGATGAATCTCTCCAAAATTTTAGAAATCATTAAGACATTGAGAAAATATTGTTTGATAAAAAAAGTGAAGGAAAAAGCTTTAGAATTTAAGACTTGGTTTTTATTTTGGAAAAATCACATGATAAGAAAGGTCAACGTGTGAAATTGGACCCTCACTAGATTGGTCCATCATATTTTAAATATCTTTGGAAATAATTCCTTTATACTAAATAACTTGCAATGAAATGATGTATCACTCTTGGTGAAAGGATAATACCTGAAAATGACAGTACCTGAAGCACTATTTATTGGTTGTTTCATCTCCATAATTCTATAGCTAACTATGAGTTTTAATTTAGAAGAAACGTAGGATTTATAGTATAATTAGATTAATTTTATTTCAATTCATTTTCCTTTTTAGTTATTATAGTTAGTAATTTCTTAGATTTAGTTTGATCTGAGTAGTTTTTTGTAATTCAATAAGTCTTATTGTAGACAAAAGAAGAGAAACCAAAAATACCCTTTCACTTACCCATACCTTGTTGAGTTTCATAAGAACCACATTTCTTGGATTATTTGTAGATAATCCTAGTCACATTTAGATTGATGACATAGTGTATATATTTCAGAAGAAATAGTTTCAATCTTGATTAAATATTGATTGATCTTGTTTGATTGAGATATGTTTTCACTAAATACCTAGATATTTATTTAGATTATCAACTAGGTTAAGAAAAATCTTACATTAGAAAAGAGTAAAAATTTCACATCAATAATGTTACCTTAAGGGACATAAAAGGCAAAGGAAGATTAATTATATCAAGATTTTAACCATACTTATACCTTGGATACATTGGTTCCCAACCTTTTGAGAAATTAAATGCAAGACTAAAATAAATAAAAGACAAGAATGTGAAAGCTTCGAAATAAAATCATAAGTTTCCCCCTAAAAGTGTGATTTGGGCAACCTCTATCAGGGCTATAGATGCTCAACTAAAAACAAAGTAAGGCCTAAAGTGGAGCTAGATGTACCTTTATTGGGGATATATATGTTGAGAAGGGATTAGATCAATTTAAAATCCTTCCCTCTTAACGTATGTATCCTTTCAAGAGTTTTTTTCAAGTTATTATTCCCAAGCTATATCATAAGCCCTTAAGGTAAGCAAAATAAATCACTTCACACACATAAACACTTTGATTCTTTGAAGGTGCCAAGACCTATTATGTCATGTGATGAGACTATATTTCATGTTTGGAGATTTTTTAAAAATATATAATTTTTATGTATGCTTATTTGATTTTACTCATAAAGAAAACCAATATTTATGGGTTCTAAAAATCTCATGATGTTTTCCCCACAAAGTCACCATTTCTCATGACCAACACACCCCCATTTATTTTTAGGAAATGGAGACCTAAGTTTTTTGAAAATCAAATAATTTTGTTAAGGCTAATTAGAGACAAATTTTGAATTTTTCTCTTCATTTTTTTTCCACGAAAACTTGGATTTCTTACCAAACTTGAGATTATTTTATACGAACCCTTATGTTTCTCTTTTAGTTGATTAATAATTGTCTTGGGTGTTTATTTTATCTAAGATTTGTGTGTATCATTATATTTTAAACCTTAGAGATTGGTGGTTTCACAGACTCCCTAAATTTCACACACCCAAGGAATTGTCCTTATTTTTGTGTCTTTGCATTTTAAGCTCTAGGAACTCTGTCTCACATAAATTGATTGATTCATGACACTTTTGGGACTTCATGACTCCATGGATGTGTCTTTTGTGATCACTTTTAAATATCTAATTACTATTTTATTTTTATAAAATAACCATTTTATATAAGTGACTTATATTTTATTAATTGTGTGAAGGATGGTTCATGCACTCACACAATCATGAACTTTACAGTATGGATTGATGAAATTCGTGAATTATTTATGCTCTATGAGTATGAGTGAATTAGGGCCTGCCACTTATCATGTTTTGATTGATCATGTAGAATTACTGGATCACATGAAATTCAATAAATTCGTAAATTTTATACACTTTATGAGTCTGATCCAATCCTAGGAATCTTCACGATAACTCCTATGGGTCATGAAAAATAAAAGGATAAGCAAAGGGTCATGGTTTACCAAGGACACATCATCAAGTTATGTAAGGTGGATAACAAACACCAAAATAGAAATCACATGGACCTAAATTTAAATGGTATATAAATGGATGAAGTGATGCATTCATAGAGTATACAATGAATGAGGAAGCTAAATGGGATTCCATGAGTTTTATGAGCTCTAAGATTTTGAGACCATAAGATTATGACATGTGGATGGTCAAGATCTTCTTTAGAGATAATTTTGTAAATAGAGATAAAATTAGAATTATAATGGTACTAATAATTAAAAGAGCTACAAAAGTCCACCTTTTCAAAATTAATTCACACATAGTGATGTGATGAGGTAATCCCTAAAATTTTAAACTAAAGGATTTTGACGTAATATAACAATTCATTTCACAAATGATTACCATGGAATTATATAGAAAGGAGTCAAGAAATTTTAAGATAAAAAATACCATTACAAACTGGTTTTCACAAGCATGCATAAGTCATTGTTTATTTCTCAGATGTGTTGTATTCATTAGTTGCAGACACAAAATGATCACCATGGTTATGCATTCTTCTTCTGTAGACCTTATTCAAGAATAGAAGGATACCATTTTCACACCTAAACCTATGTATTCCAAATAATACAATGTTATATTTTGTGTGGTAGATGAGGCTCAAGTAATATAAAATAATGAGGATGCCCCACAGAATGTGATAAAATATCATGAGGACATGGTCATCAGTAAAGTTCGAGGTATTTCCCTGTATAGACCTTTTTATATACTTTTTTCACTATGTCTATTGGCAAGGACAATATAATTTATTCACCCAATTACAAGAACAAAATAGATTTAATATTAGGGATAGCCTTTGAAAAGTATTATAGTTCCCTAGACCATACACTTGTATATAACCAATTAGTATCCCAAGAATGGCTTCATAGCCATGACCTCATGGAAGTATTTAGAGACTAGGTAGAATATTATGAACTTTGGATCAATAGGGAAAACATAGACGTCTACCCCATTAAACTATTAAAGATAGGAGTCAAAGTATAGATTCTTCTCATGAACAAAATGTATGGGGAATATAATAAAGTGAATGTGAATAATATATGGATCCCTTTGTTGGAAATGATTATTAATGAAAAACAACAACCTGCCTTTGAAGAAGTATTTTATTATAATCTCAAATAACAGATCATATAATGTCATAGTTTTTAATGATGTCTTACTTGGTTGATGTGTGTTGTGAAACTCTTAAATTTTTACATTTATATTTCCTCAAATTTTCACATTCATCTTCTTCTTTGATTCATCTATAGCATTGCAGGTTGTATGGGCATAATTATTTGAAAAATATTAAGGATATTTATAACCCCTATTATCCTTCAGTTTATTTGGCCATAAATTAGGTAAGGATTCCCATATTCTCTAAATAAATGAGGAAATAAATCATGTATATACATGTATATTGGTATTACTATGATTTGACTATGATCAAAATTAAGGGTATTTTGGTGGCTCCCCTCAAAATAGCCTATCAAGTGCCAAATAAACTAGTAAAGAAATATTATTTTTATTAGTTTATTGAAAGATGGGAGGCAATTGAAAGAGAAGACAATATAAGTCATATCCCAATATATATTTAAATATAGGGATAATTTGAAACATTAATAGGCCTTCAATTCAAGCTCTTTCTACACATAGGGCTTCATTTAACCTCAATGATCATGAATTTAGGACATGGGATCCACATAGAAAAGTTAATTTAAATTTGCATGTATTGAGGTCAAATTTAAATGTTTTACATAATAATAAACCTCACACTAATGATAATTATTATTTGAATCTTGAAAGTGATGAGGATGTGATAGAAAAATTGAAAGTTGTAGGGTTACTGAGGCCTCAAGGTTAGAATGCACAATCTCAACATGTTGAGTATGATGCCAATATGGGCACATGATATCTATTTTTAGACTTAATATATTTTGGTTTTTTAGGTGTTTTGGAAGATTATTTAATTCATTTATGACCTTAATTAGTTATTTAGTCACTTTTGGACACTTTTCAATGATTTCCTAAAAAATAACTAGAACTACCAATTCATTGTCAGCGTATTAGAATGAGTTCCCAAGTGGTGGGATATACTTTTAATGTTAGCTGAGTGAAACTAGAATATATTTAAGTCAAATATTATTTTATAGAGACTATGGGACATGACTTTTATCTAATTATAGCTTTTGGTCGTCAACTGATAGTGGCTTCTTACATGATGACCAAAAAACTATCAATTAGTGTTAGTGGTACTCTTAATTGTATCTTGAATTTATCTCGTGTTCCTTTAAGTTGTCTTAGAGTCTACTTTTCTAAGTATAATTATAGATTACTTAGTTGTTAATTAAAATTATTTACTTATATTTTATTTTATTGTTTTCTTCAAATAAATTATCATGCAAGTTAACTTTAAAAATGCTTGTTTTAAGCCTTATTTATTTAATAAAGTTGCACACAATAGAAGTGTAGTGCAATAATTAAAATTGAGGAGCTTCTTGTATGTTTTATCTCTGATATTATTACAAGTATATAGTAATTTATACCATCAAGCATATATTTTCAAGTTTAAAACTATTCAAGGCACTTTTTTATCAATAATTTCACTCACAACAAATCTAGTTTGTGTTTTATGGTTTTTGGGGATTTTTATAGAAAACACACAAACCAATAAATTGTTTGAAAGGAATGACAAAACTCAAATTTATATAAAATTACAATCAATAATGTATATTTTTCTAATTTAGCATGTGTAATAAATACAACAAGTACAAATTGAAAAAGGGATAAAAGAGAGCATATCTTATTTGATGTTTTCTTTTGGAAGATGAAAATGATCAAAAATCATCATAGGACTATAATAAAAATTTGGGTTCTATTCACTCTAAATTATGACTGTGTTTAACCACTTGACACTTGCATCCATGTTGGACACCTACATCAATGATATTGTCTTTATGTTGATGCTAGTGTCCATACCAAAATATAGCTCCATTTTTGAATTTATTAGTTGGGTTTTTCTAGGTTTTTCTTGCCTTCCACCTAATGTCTTTAAATATTGTGCACAATATATCACTCTTAGCTAATTAATCAAAACCTTAGGTTCACTTATCTTTGCCCATGAATTATGCCTTGGGAAAAATAAGTTAGTGGACACATGGTGTCGATCTACCCAAAGACCCCACTATCATTAGGTGTTGCCTATATAGCCAATACTCTGAAGAGAGAATCAGACATGTAGTTCTCTCTTACGTGTTGGCTTGTGTGTGAATCATACAATATTTTTAAATCAAGTACAATAATGACCTAGCTTGTAACTTAGAAAATCAGGTTCTTAGGTTACTCCTTCACTATTTCAAACTTATAGATGTGTTCTCCTTATTAATGATATGTAAATATGATATAATAGGGAAGCTTTATTCAATTAAATGCTCTTTGGTATGAATATTAGGTATTTTCCTATGTATGTTAGGTGAGGAATGAGTGAGAGTTGATATTATATTTATATCAATCCCATTGGAGTAATAACCTACATTAAAACACTTAGGCTAACCATTAAGATATGTTTCATTTTTAAATTGGATGACAATAGCTCACTAGACATTTGCATCGAGCAGGGTACTAGCATCGACACTATGTCTGTCCCAAATGCTAGTGTCTAGGGATCAATAAAGTAGGTACAAGCTCAAAACTTGCAGACATGGAAGATAAGTACATTTTAAGCATTATGAGCAAGATAGAAGTCTTGGGTCATCAACATAAAACTAGTCAGACTAAGAGATAAACCAAGGGGTACAAGATAGAGTAGATATGAGACTTACAGAAGAGAGAAAGGTCTAGAACTAAGAGGAACAACCAAGTTTTTAGTTTTTCTAAGTGTACAAGACTGACATATTATATAATCCATAAATATTGTCTATATTTCCCACCTTTAATATAGTAATGAAATTGCTAAATTAAAGCAAAGGAAAGCATACCTAGGTGTGTATAACACACCTTTTCTTTACCTATGCCAAACTTGAGTGTTTTATTGGTGACTGACTTGCAACCAATATCATGTTACAATATATAATTAATGCATATAATCTAGAATTTAAATTACTTAAAAATATTAAAATTGAAAGAGCAAGGTTTAAGAGTACACATTTGTGTCGATGTAACTGCCTTACCTATTAGCAAGTTGATTTGAAAAAGATGTATCATTATAAAACTCTAAAATTAATATTAGGACAAATATAGATAAATCTTGAAAGTGTATATATATAAGGAGAGAGAGAGAGAGAGAGAGAGAGAGAGAGAGAGAGAGAGAGAGAGAGAGAGAGAGAGAGAGAGAGAGAGGCACATTCCCCCAACCTTGGAGTAAATGTGAGTTTCCCCTTGACAGTTGAGATTAGCTCAGTTGTGCAACCCAATCATACTTACAACTTGATGAGTTTAGATGATACAATCAATTTCAACCTAAAAACTTGACAATATTGAGTGATTTAATCACCTCAACCATACCAAAAAGGCAAACTAGCAACTATAGTATATTGGCTCAATAGAGTCCATAAAAGTCCATCTGGGGTATCAATACGTAAACGTTTATGATGTGATAATAGTCCATAAAAAAATTTGGAATATAAAACTGATTTAGGTTTTGCAATATTAGGCACAAATTGCATAGCATATGCACTTTAGATATATCTCATGCTGAAACTATATATAACAATGGTACCATTATATAGAATTTTGCCACAACTATACATCTGAATCATATAATTATGTGATTTGGCCAATTTAGAAACTATGTAAGTGTGGAGAACATGCTTCCATAACATGCCCCCACTATATGTATGTATAAATCAAAAAACTAAAATGAGTATCAATGTGGAGAACATGTTTCCACAACATGTTCCCATTGTAATCTAGAGATGTTGAATCCTGAATAAGTGTGAAGAACATGCTTCCAAAACATACTCTCACTAAATTTGAAAAATGTGAATGTGTGGAATCCATGCCTATATGACATTCCCCCATTGAATCTAAAAATTAATATAAGTGCCAAATATTGAATAAATGTGGAGAACATGATTCCAAAGCATGCCTCCATTGTATATGAAAATTATGTCAAATATGAAGAGCATGCATTTATGACATGCCCCCATTGATATGCCCCCCCCTTTGAGGTGAGGGAAGAATATAAATTGGTAGTTACCTTATCTCAAAAGGATAAGCCTATTATATAATCTATGAATAGGACCATGTAGCATATAGGAGGAACATGTCTAATTAAATGTATCATTGAAGTGCGTAGAATAATGTGATCACATGAAGGCTTAAGATGCATGATAAATATTATGGCAATGTCTAGATAGTAATAATACAATCTCAACAAGTAAATTAATCAAACACATAAGAGAACTCAAAAGCAAGTAAAAAGGCAATAATCCAAGGAGACCCCAAATGTTCAAATGTAGTACAATTTAAGGGAGATGACTTAGTCAAATGTCCATAAAAATAAGGATGACACATTCAAATGTCCATAAAATTAACAATGACATATTTAAATGTTAAAGAAAGCATACATAGGCATGGTAGGCAAAAACAAAGGATCATATGTAAATGTTCAACCAAGCAAGAAAAATAGCAAGGCAAGACATTCAAGGAATTGCAGAAAGGAAATCATAAGCAACCAACATAAATATATCATAGTAACCCATAGATCAAATTTATTAGAAAAAAATTTTGACTGCATAATATATCAAGTACCCTAAAAGCATGTGTAATAAGTACATATATGAGCTCAAAACATGATAATGTAAAATGACCATAGAATGATATAACCTAGATGTATCATGATCAAATAAGTTAGATGCCACCAACATCCTAGTGACGTGAGTAGAGGGAATGCCCAACATCTAAAAGTGTATGTATCACACTCAAAAGATGAATGAAACACATTTATATATGTATAACTAATATGTATGCTATCCATCAACATAGAACTAACACATAGATGTCAAGGAGCCAATAGAACATGTAGGTGCCGATTTTTTTTTTTTTTAGTTTTATGATTTTTTGGGTATTTTGGGAATATTAAAAGGAAAGAATATCTTATGATCCCATCTAAAGGGTGATCATAGATATCTCCCCACTTTGAAACTAGTGTAATAATTTGGTGGTACTTTCAATAAACATGTATAGGTGCCATATATGTCATTGTATAATTTATCATGCTCTATGGTTATTTTTTAGTAGTAATAATATAACATGTTTAGGTGTGTTTGATATCTTCATATGGTGCATAGTAGAATTAGGAAGTTGTATCGTGGTCCTTTATTAGGTTAGTATCTAGGATTCTTACGTTACATGAAAGTGTAATTTTAGTTCTTTATTCATTGTGTATATATTACTTGCATTTGTTTTTGTAATGTATGTTTTGATATGGTAAATTGCACAATGGTATGAGATATTTCAATTTAATGAAATTTTTATTTTTTCAATGATGATGTTTCTCTCAATTTTTGCTTATTTATTAATTTGGGAGTAAGTAAGAAATTAGTAAAAGGGGTATGTAAAGGAATACCTGATAAAAGTCCACACGTGATCCAGATGATGATGGGAACTCCTCTTTGAATTGGAAGGAATAACCTATAGATAAGGACACTAGAAAAGGGTTTTTATCAATATAGTTGAGTGGACTACCTAGCGTGAGCTAGATCCAAGAAGCGTATGCTTGTTGGGAGGCTATCAATCCACTGTTGATAACAATTAAGTTGATATAGATGAAAAGAAAGAATAATTGCATTCAATAACATGAATGTAAATGCATGCAAGAAGAAGGTAATTGATTATTTAAATAAAATGACTAAATATATCAAAAGTGGGTCAATACTCATGCTAAAATAGTTGAGGTCAAGTCCAGAAAGTCAGAGAAGTCTCTGTGAACAAGCAAGAACATAGAAAGCAGGGTTTGGTTGAGATAGAGGGACTAAAAATAACTTATTATTTTTGCCACAGTGACCATCAATGATTGGGTGAACCATCAGCAGTTGGCCTGACTATCGATGGTTGGTAACCATCGACGGTTGAGGTGACCATTGATAATTGGGCTAACCATCGGTGGTTGCTTGTGTGTTTCTAGAAATGATCAAAAAAAGAATTGTAGATTGGATAAATGGTTAGGTAGGGATTTTAATATTGGTTTGGTCAGATGTGGGAAGCTGGGAGATAATTCTGATCAGGTCAAGATGGTTAGAAATGAAATCAAAACAAAGAAACAAGTACCAAGTTACCTGTAACTTGCTAGATTGTTGATGGTGGAAGTCTGAAGCAATTTGGCTAGAGTGATAGTACTTGGGCCTCAAGAACAACACAAAAAAAGGTTTGGATCTTTGTTGCTACTAATTTATTATTGAAGGAAGGTTAGATATCTGTGTGCAAGAAGATTTGATAGCTTGGACATGGATCCCTTTTCACCTCTTACTCTTCTTCTTTTATAGGATGAAGTTGTTAATTAGATAGGAGAAGTTTTTAATTAGATAGGAGGATAAAGTTTCCATTTATGATGTTTTAAAGCTCATTGGCAATGCATAAGGGAAGTTGATAATTTACACCATGCTTATCTCGTACATAGCTAAAAGTGGCTTTAAAATGGGTTGATGACCTGACCATCGATGGTCAAGCTAACTATTGACGGTTAGGCTAATAGTCAATGGTCGAGTGTCTAAAAGAATTTGCTCAAGAAAGGGGTGTTTTAAAAGTTTAAGTTAAAGGTTTTTAGTTAGTGTTTTGATAGGTTTAAGTTATCAAATGATTTTGGTTAACTAGGTGGTCAACTAGACTCAAGGTTGGATGAGGGTCAAGGCACTTTGACATTTAAAATTGTCATGTGTAGTTTTCAAGTGTCTACAATTGAGGCAATCATCATATTCAATAAAAACTAGATGGAAATAATAAATCTTGAATATAATGATCATGTGGTAATGGGACTATTGGTTTTGCTTTTGTAGCTAACTCTAAAGTATCTATAGAAATATCATGTGAATCTATATGTATTTATTTAGGTACCCATATCTGCAATGCAGATTCACCTTCTCCCTATGTCTCTTTATGAAGGACCTGATCAATCAATGGTTCCATAGTAGGATCAATGTGGGAGAGATTAGTCTTGGGAGAGAGTACACTAGGAGAAGGACTTCTACTAGTGGTTGTCTTTTGTGAATATCTATGGACCAAGTGTTCCTCACAAGCAGCAACATGGGATGGCTTGGCCCTCTTAGATGAACCTCTATAAGAAGTATGTGGAATTGGTCTAGATGTGCCTTTTTGATATGCAATGATTCCCTGATTGACTAACTGTATAATATTTTTCTCAAGAGTAAGAGACTCACTATCTTGATGTCCATTAATAGCATGATAAGTGCAAAAATTTTGTCTTATTGCATTCTCAAATCAGTGTAGTGGATAATGTGAATTAAGAGGGAGTGTTATCATTCATTTGTCCAAAAAAGTTCATATTATGTCATGTGGTCTATCTTGGTACCAATCAAACTAAAGAGGTTATCATTTGGTAGAGGTATATGGTTTAACTGTGGGAGATACTTTGTAAGCATGTTCCTTTCCTTTGTTCAACATCTTTATCATTTGGATTTTTACATATTTTATTGGTTATGTATAAGGTGTTTGAATTGGTTTATGATATTTTGGGACTTTTTTATTTGTCTTGAAAACATCATCTTATTATGTGCTATTTTTGGTGAAGAGATTGGCAACTTGGTTTAAGTATCCATTAGAGTACATGCATATTTGTGCACATCCCAATATAAGGTCTCAAATGAAGCAAAGGGCTTATGCATTGCTCTTTCTCTTAGTGGAGAAAGAATACCTATACTAAATATAAACTTTACTTCCAAATTTGAGGGTGTATAAGTTAAAGAATATAGAACATCCTTAAATCGAATAGCATAATCCTTTATAGATATATTTTCTATTTGCGTCGATATTTGCAAATGTTTTAATGGTAATTTAGGTAAGGTATAATGATCAAAATGTAATAAAAACACATATTCATGTTTTGAAAGTTGATAATGAACCATTTGGAATGCTATAAAACTAATTAAGAGCCCCTTGGGTTAAGCTACAATAAAAAGCCTTTAAGAGCAAGCTTCCATTTTGGGTCCAATGTTCAAAGGAATGTATATATCATTGTAAATGAATAGTGGGGTCCCCTTGACCATTGAAGGAAGAGAACTTAGGCAAAATAAATTTCAAAGAATGAGGATGCTCAAATACATGCCTAGCAATGGTTGCTCTATTAATACATTCTCCTCAAGAATAGCTTCATGAGAAGAAATTTACAGTTTAGGAGTGTTACCTTGTTGTTGAAAATCTCCCATGGTAGTCATGATAAATAACATATCACAAGAAGAGGTTGAAGTTTTTTCTAGTGGTTATAAATTACCATGCACATGGAACATAGGAATAATGGAATTGTTTCCATTATCAAGGGGTGAATGATCACATGTTTTTATTTCATGTTACAGAGGGGTATCTATGGTTAAAGAAGAGATTATATCATGTTGGATTGCATGGAGGTTGGTACTATTGTCATTAAAAATATCTTGACATTGAATAGGAGTGGGGTAAAAATTCACTTGTAATCATTTGCTCTTTTGTATCAAAAAGTTCAAAGGAGGGAAGGGAAAAAAAATATATAATTCATTTACAACATCATGAGAGGGAAGAATGCAATGTTCACTTTCAGTTTTACTTTCTAAAGCAGGGAGAGAAGATGTAATGCTAGATTTGATTCTCCTTGTCTTATTTGAATTGATCTTTGTAAGTAATACATGAAATATGCTTGGGAGCTTATTTATGTCCTCAAACAATGCATGTTTTGAAAGTAATATTTTATGTTATATGCACTCTCATTTTTTTCCTCAAGAAAGACAATGGGAGACATAGGACATGCTTTTTGCTCATCAAAAACTAGAGGGGAAGAATAAATTTGGCTATTTGCATTTAAATCATCCAAACAGGGAAAAAAATCAATGTTAATATTACTTGGAGGAGAAGGCACACACTTTATTTGATCAATGTTTTCATAATGAGAGATAGGGGAGCAACATTCAACTTCATCAACATTTGCATTATTTGAAGGGGAGGAAACACACTCACTTTTTGAAGAAGTAAAGAAGGCATGCATGCAATATTTGGATTTTCAACATTATGAATGCTACCATTTTGCATACATGTTAAGTCTTCATCATCATAAAATAAATGAATAGGATCAGTTTCATATCCAAGAGGGATGTCATCTTAGTCATACCCAAAAGTAGAAAGATCATAATCACTACCTTGGTCATTTACATTTGTATTTGCATCATTGGTTTTTTCATTATCATAGTTGTAAGCAAATGAGGTTTTATCTTATTTTTGGTGTTCTTATAGGTCTTCATATGCAATACATTGATCATCAAGTGGATTAAATCAATGATCACAATGGAGCTTCCATGCATAAAATTCTACTAATGATGCCAAGTGTTGTAATGTTCAAGACAAATGTGAAACACACAACCACTAAGGCCAAAGCAATAATGTAAATAAGTATTCATAAGCTATGCCCATATAAGTAAAAGGGAAATTGGATCGAAAAATAATATATAAAAAATTTAAATGAACTTTTGAAGAAGGTAAAAACCCTAATATACAAACTAGGGTTGTGGTTCAATAAACAAAGGATGGATTTACCAAATATTTTATAGTTTTTAGATATTTTCATAGAAAACATACAAACCAATTAACTACTTGAAAGGAATTATAATATTTAGATTTACATAAAAGTACAATCAATAATGTATATTTTCTTAATTTAGCATGTGCATTAAATACAACAATTACAAAGTAGCTAAGGGATAAATGAGAACATATATGTTTGATGTATTTCTCTAGAAGATGATAATGATCAAGAATCATCACATGACTATAACATAGATATGGGTTCCATTCACTTTGAATTCTGGTTGTGTTTAAGCATTAGACACTTGCGTCCAAGTTGGACACCTACAATGACTATAGTGTCCTTATGTTGACAATAGTGTCCAGACCACAATATAGCTATGTTTTCAAATCCATCAATTGGGTTTTTATAGGTTTTTTTTCACCTTCCTCTCGATGTCTTTAGATCTTGCACATAGGATTTTGATCTCAGTTTATTGATCAAAAACCTAGGTTCACTTCTCTTTGCCCTTAAATGATGCCTTAGGAAAAATGGTTTAGTGGGCACATGATGTCAATCTGCTCCAAAGACTTCATTGTCAATAGGTGTTGCCTCTATGGCCCATACTCTAAAGAGGGCCTCAGACTTATGTAATTCTCCCTTATGTTGTGTCTTATGTGTGAATCATGCAATATGTGAAAAGCAATCACAATATTGACCTAGATTGTAACTTGGTAAATCGGGCTCTTGGGTTACTCCTTCAATACTTCAGACCTGCAGATGTGTTGTCCTTATGATTCATATGAAAATAGGATAAAATATGGAAGTTTTGTTTAATTGAATGTTCTTTGGTATGAATACTAGGTATTTTATCATGTATGTTAGGTAAGAAATGAGTGAGGGTTGATCTTCTATTTATATCAATCCCTTTGGAGTAATAACTCACATTAAAAGACTTAGGTCGACCATTATGACACGTTTCATTTATTAATTGAATAACTTTAAGGTAATAGACAATTGTGTCAGGTTAGGACACTAGTGTCGATGCCCGTGTCTAATGTCCAAGGAACAAGAAAGTAGGTACATGCTCTAAACTTGCATAGATGGAAGATAAGTACATTTTAAGCATTATGGGTAAGATAGAAGGTTTGGGTCATCAACATAAGACTGATCATACTAAGAGATAGGCCAAGGGGTGAAAGATAGATCAAATGCGAGACTTTCAAAAGTGAGAAAGGTCCATAGCTGAGAGTAACATCCAAAGTCTAAGATGTTTCAAGTGTACAAGATTGAGGTGCTATATAATCTAGAAATATCATCTATAATTTAACAACTAATAATTATGGGATAATTAAATTTTTTATACATAGCTTCAATTTTAGAGAGAAACAAAGTTGATTTACACTTAATCCAATCATTTAAAACCTTCATTTTGTATGAGAGCCATGTTTAAACAAGGTTTAGAAGGTTTTTTAGGTCATTTTGAGAAGATATAATGGCTTCAATGAATTATGCTTCCATGAATATTTGTGTTTTCAAAGGTGACAACTTTGAGTATTGGAGAGACCAATTGAAGAGAATTCTTATGTGGAAAGGAGTTTGGAAGAATGTTATCCATGGGTACACACCACATCAAGATTGGGACACCTTAACACAAGATTAGAAAAAAACAAAAAAGGATGAAGAAAAGGGAGATGCACAAGCTTTCTTCTATATTCAGAGTGCCATAGACCTAAGCATTTATCCAAGAATTGTAGGATGTAAGAATGCCCATGAGGCATGTAATACCTTAAAGACTTCATATCAAGGCTCTATTAAGGTAAGAAAATCAAAAATCCAAACCCTTAAAATAAATTCAGAGAATTTGAGAATGTCGGATTCTGAAGGAGTTGGAGATTATTGCACAAGGGTAAATGATTTAGTACATAGAATGAGGGTTTATGGAAAAACTATATAAGATAGTGTTACAATAAAACATATTTTGAGATATTTAAGCTAAATATGGTTGCATATTGTGATCACTCTTGAAGAGTGCAAGGACATGAACACTATATGTGTTGATGAGTTAGTGGGTTCTCTCTGGTCCAAATAAACAATACTAAATTAATAAAACCAACAAAGAAAAGACTTCATATTAATAAAATAAGAAATTTTAATTCACAGATGATGCCAAGATCATTCCAAAGGAAAAATCCTATACCAAACAAAAAATACCAACAAGGAAAAAAAATATAATAGAACCAGAGACCAAGCATAAACCACTGCTTGCTCGAAAAACTAAAACAAAATGTCATGAAACATTGGGGCACATATCCCCAGTCATCCATTGGCCAAAACTTGAAAAAAAACCCAAAGTGTTGAACAACATCCCATCCACCATCTAAGAAACCCCATAAAATATATATCAAAATAAATACCATCATCACATTCATTGTGTCTACGAGAAGAAAACCCTAATAAACTGCCCAAGTTCCCATTAGAATGAAAGCAATGCAATCATGATAATAAATAATAAATTACAAAGATACAAAATATTCAATTAATTCAAGACCCATAGGGTTGTGTGAAAATAAATCCCAATATCTTGGATGAGATTAACCCCCCATCACAAAAGATTTTATTTATATCACACATTCCCCTTCCTTGTATTCATTTATGCATCCACTCCTTAGATAAAACTTTTGCTATCATATTTAACTCCCTATAAACATGCATTAAAAATGTATCAATGAAAGAGTGAAATTTTTTATTTATCTAGATGACAAGTGGTTGAAGGCCTAGAATTTACATTTTATAAAACTCCTTTATTCAGTTGATGACAATCTCAGAGTCCCCAAACACTTGTAATTTTTAAAACTTCTATTCATTTCCAAAATAACAAGAATCATCAAAGCCACAAGCTCTGTAAAAGTATTTGTACCCCTTCCTAGACCTACCCTGAAATGAATGCAGTAGTTGGGATTTATAAAGAGAATTCCATCAGCACCACATACAACAAGGGTGCCTTGACAACACTGTTAAAGTAACCCCATGCCCCAGATTAGTCAATGGGAGGATGTATCGTCAATCGTGGCCTCTTTATCTTAGGGATAAATTTTAAGTGCCCAAAAAATAGATCTAATTTTAGAAAGGCATTGAAAATTAAGGATATTTTTACTTTTGAAAAATGTTAGCATTCCTAGCAACCAAATACCCCATGACACAACTAGAGGTAATGCCTTGAATATTTTCAGTTCTAGCTTCTTATACCACCCTTCAAAACAATCTTCCATAGTAACTCCTTGCCATATAATTCTCACCCCTATCAATACCTTCAAAATTTCCCATACCTTAATTTTATAAGGAAATGTGATGGGAAGATGGTTCATTGTCTCTAAATCCTGAAAGCACAAATTACAACTTGGTCTATGCTAGCTTCTTTTTTGCAATACCTCCTAAGTGAGACATTTATTTTTTATTTCCAGCCACATAAATATTTTAGTATTTAATATGGGTTTAAACTTCCATAGTTGTTACCACAACCTAGATTCCTTTCTAATAACCACATTTGTGAAATTAGTCTTACATCCAAGCCTCATAGTGTATTCACTTGAAGATGGGTTCTTGAACCAAACCAACTTGTCCATCTCTTCACTTAATCTAGCATGGATCCATTTCAATATCTTCACATATTCATCCCACCTAAATCCATCCTTTTCAACCAACACAATAATATTTTCACTTTAACACCCTTAGCACCAAATATTTGTGGAGTTTTGATTCACCACCTATGCCAAATTTGAAATACCTAAACCCACTAAAATATTAATCAATCCCTCAGTCAATCTAAAAACTCCACCACATCCAACCATGGGTTAGTCTCCACTATTTTTGAACCATTCCCCACCATCTAGATAAGTTAATTACCAATAAGTGGAAAGGATTGAACTGTGGCTTTCCACATAATTGAAGCATTGTGGCTCTATTTAACTGGGCTTCTAATCCACTCTTCAATGCTACGAGCTTTAATATATTTTTGGGTAAAAGTTTGATAACATAACCTTACCTTCAAGATAAGCCTATAAAGGCTTTTTATAGCCAAAGACTCATCAAATAGATGGATATTATTAAGGCCCCATCATCCATCCTCCTTCGGCATAGTGAGGGATTGTCGTTTGACCTATGTAAAACCTTCCTTTTCCTTCCTACCAGTCAATAAAAATATAAAACATTGTTTACGTATCTTCTCTAAGACACCTTTTAGAATGTGTGTTAATGATATCCTATAGACATGAATACCATCTAGGAATGATTCCTAAGAGTAAGTCTACCCCTAAAAGAGAGCCATCTATTACACCAAAAATTTATTTTCTTTTCTAACTTTTCAATCAACCAGTTCTAATCATTTTCTCCATAATCATTTAGCTTTAAAAGGAACCCTAGATAATTAAGACCAAATTTTAAGTCAATTTTTTAAAATTCAAAGACCCCTAGAACCCAACTAATCTATTGCACCTTAGAACAATTCAGTGATATGTAAGACATCTATAAATTTAATTTCATCCCCATAACCACACTAAAGATATTGAGTGACTCCTTTGAAGATGTGATGTCCCTATGAGAGCCATAACAAAATAGTATCACATCGTCCACAAAAACTAAATGAGTAAGAAAATTAGTCTTGCCTACCTTAACACCCTTGATAGTAAGAAAAGTAGTCTTGGCCTATAGGATGGTTATGTTGATCCCCTCAACAATTAATAAGAAGAGCAAAGGAGAAAGTGGATAGCCCTAAATCAGACCACATGTGGGTCTAAAAATCATTGATGTTAAGCAATTAATTAATGAGTCAGATGATACAGAGGTTGGGAAACCCATAATCCCATTCACCAATTTCAAATGGAACCCAATATAGATTAGCAGTAATTTCAAATAAGGCCACTTTACTCTATCGTAGGCCTTGGATAAATCCAACTTCATAAAAATCGTTGGTAACTTCCTGGTTTTAATGGAGTTTAGTCCCTTACAGGCCACCCCTATGGCATCATATATTTTTAACTCATGTGGAAATCCAAATTGCTCATTATAAATAGTCTCAGAAAAAAGCCTCTTAACCCTAATAACATTAATTTTTGTTATGATCTCATAGATGCAATTGCATAAAGAGATGGGCCTAAAATCATCAAAAGAGGCCAAGATGTCCTTCTTGGTAATGAAGGAAATGAAAGTGGAGTTTAAGTCCCCCATAATCTTCCCCAACCAGCTTAAGTCTTCCGCGACCCTTAATAGGTCCTTAGCAACCAAATAAATAAACCCACTATATAATTCTATGGTCCAACCTTCAAGACCAAGACTTTTGTCCTTTTGGAAGGTATCCAAGATGGACCAAAACTCTTCCTTAGATCTTCCTCAAAAAGCCTCCCATTTTATTCTTCATCAATAAAGCTTGGGAAGAAAACAATAATTTTTATAATCTTCACTGTGTTAACTATATTTGGTTCCCTGTACAAACTCTCAAAGTGTGATACTCCTAGACCAACAATCTCCTTGGTTGACCACATTATGCAACCATGCTCATTTTTCATTTCCCATATAGTGTTTTTATTTTTATGGTGATTAGCAAAATTATGAAAATATTGGGTGTTTTCATCACCATTTTCGAACCACATAGCTCTACTTTTCAATCTCCATTGAGCTTCAATATTTGCCAATAGTTTAATCTTCTTAAGGTCCAATTCACTAATCATTTTTTATTAGCCTCATTGAAAACCATTTCAAAATCATGGCCATAGAAATCATCGATCAATTATTCCACTATATTTTACTCTTGTTTAGCTTCCTTACACTCGTTGTTAGCCCATTTCTCCACTGCTTTCTTTAATCTTTTCAATTTTGCTACAAATTGAAGACAAGCCAACTCCTTGGAAATGGCATCAAAGATTACCACTCATCATTAACCAACTTAATGAAGTTATCCTACTTCAACCAAAATGATATTTCTCATTTTCCTCAAAGTGGGAACCTGCTTAATAGGTCCCATATCCACCAACCTAGCATCCTCAAATTTGTGTAAAAAATATTCAGCCAATGGATTTATTCTTGCAACACCCCCACAGGGTTTAGTTCTTCTAGTGGGTAAAGTTAAATCTCCCCTAATAATGGTATTAATAGCTCTAAAAATGTCTTAAGAAAATATGGTCTCTCAATAATCCACCCTCTTCTCATAAGGCCCATAAATATTTGCCACTACGAAAAATATCCCCAACTACGAGAATTGAAATTCTAAACCAATGCTAGAAACAAAAAAATCAAATCTGACTAGCCACATAGTTGTTTTCCTCCAACCTGGGACCAATCTCCAAGAGCTCCCAATTGAATCCACAACCAAAAAATCCCAATATTTCAAAATTTTGGATAAATCCCCAATAATCTTTGTCCCTTACCCCTTTATCTTTATGAACAGTCTTTTTTGAAGGATTACCCATCCTTATAATATTAAAGGACATAATGATCATGGGTTACACCTCCTAGGAACTTGCCCCACTTTAAGGGCCCCTAAAAGTGTTTTTTGTTTCCCTTGTAGAATTACCCTTATAGCTCTGCTCTGTGTTGGAGAAAAATGAGAGATCTGACCTTTGCCTGAATGTGAGCTCTCTACCATCAACACTTTGCATGTGCCTGCTTTTATGCTACCGTATTCCACCACTATTGTCCTTTGTCAAGAACATAAGGGATATCTAAGTTGATATGAAGCAACTAAAGATTCAACTAATTCCATATCTGATAAGCTCACATGTGACCTAACCAATCTTTCTAGAACAACCGTTATTCCAACCTCTCCATATTCAACCAATATGGCCTCCATATCTTCTTGAGATCTCACTTGCTTTCCAATATTATTTCCATTATCTCTTTTATTTTTTTGGGTCTTTCTCCCCAAAACTTCCTTGTAGACTTCCCTCTTTAGACTCTACTCAGAATAATATGAAATAAGACCAACCTCCCCCATTACTAGCATTTTTGTAAAGGTTATTCTCTTATCCATTAGATGAGGGTGTTGAGTGATATTAGGATCCAACAACATCACATCCTAGATGTATGCATTTAGAGAGTACTTCATATCTTCTACTAGCAAATATAAGGAAGACTACAACATATTGTCTTCCTTCCGCACTATGTTTTATTGTTGAATCCCACCATTTGTCATCTTATTTTCCATGAAATTTGAAACCACCCTTTTCACCGAGCTTGAATACCTGTTGTCCACCTCCACCTAATAAACAACATGCTCTTCACTATTTATCTTGTTTCCTCATCCCCGCCTCCCCCCGCCCGCGCCCCCCCCCCCCCCCCCCCCAAAGTATAATATTTGAAAATGACTTCCTCCTCCAATCTTTGTGTTTGAAGTGAAGAGTGCAATCATTTGTTAAGTGTCTATAAGCATGACATCTAGCACACCTAAATGGAATCCCACATAGTTTAAGGATTGTTTATGCTTCCAAATACCATATTCCGTATTTATTTCCTCTTCTAACCCTTCCTTCAGATCGAATTCAACTAGAATTCTATATGTTGTCCTAGAAGACATCTTCAAATAGCTAACATCCACTTTGAGAAAATGCTCTATCTTATCCCCTATGGCCATAAATACCTCCACATTCAATAATTCCAATGGAAACCCAAAATATTAACCCAAATAAGTTGTGTCAATGACATCTCCACTAGAGGACCAAAATGCGATGACTACTTCTTTAATGTTAAGGGAGCAGATTCCCAAAACCATTTGGTTGTTAGGATTAGTCTTCACATGGGTTCTTAAGACTTAGGTGCTTCACATTTTAATATTAGTGTGTGTGTGTGTGTAAATAATAAGTGAAACAAATAATGCTAGTGATTATTATGTGAGTAATAATCACATTAGATAGGATTTTGTAGGATTGTTGAGAGATATTAGGAGAGAAATTGTAGAAGATAAGATTGTGAGAGATTTAGGGGATAGGTTGATATATTTAAGGAGATTTATTAGAGATTAGGATGAGAAAGGTTCCCTTATTTGTGGGAGATATCTTCAAATATATGTAATAGTTGTGGTGATGAATAATGTCAAATTTGAATTGATTAATGTGTTTATGCATTGGGGCTTCACCTCTCTCCAAGTTTGGGGTAAAACTTACATCTAGTATCGGAGTAGGTTCCCTAAGGGACCTCTCTAAAATAAGGAGGCAGACAACAAGGATGCCATGAATACCATGTGCAAACCTTGTTGAGCATCAATCCTCCATTTTTGTCTATGTCTTTGTCAATGGGTTAGTAATAACAAACCGCGTGCAACCCCATTGTCAATGGTTTGTTCATTTGTTTTAACATTAGTTTGTTTGTGTGCACCTGTTTGAGTCAACTTTATCTTGTAGAATTTTGGATCAAATGAGACTTCAAACTTGAGTCTGGAACATCAAAAAATGCTAAGATTGATTGTAAATAATGTATACTTCTATTTCAGTCAAATCTGATCTATTTTGGAGTTTTGCAAGTTTTCTAGTTACATTGGATCTACATGAGATTTAGAGGTTTTTTAAAAAAAACATCAAAGAAAATTCATATTTGGAACCAAACCACATGATCTACCTAGGCACAACCCTTGTTTGAAGGTATTAAGATCTAAATTAAGGGTTTTACAAATAAAAAATATTACATTTTGTGACCCTGTAGGGGACATATTCAAAAGCTTCCACTTCAGTGTTGACAAGAACACGCTCCTCTACCTTTCCTCGACTTAGCTCAATGTTAAAGACCCCTATTTGGCTCCACTACGGATATACCATTGACACGACATGAATTTTTTTGACATCCTTTGGAATGACATTTAGATTTGGATTTTCTCCTACATACATTCACTCAGCAACAAGACCAACGTTGCATCGAGCAAAAGTGAGAAGAGACACTGTTGGATGGTATTGGAGCTCGATCGAAACGAGTTAAATACCAAGCTAAATGGGATAAAGGATCCACTACTTAATCAAAAGGCTTTGAATCAAATAGATTCAATAAGATATCTCAATAAAGCCCTCAAACCCTAATCTAATTGGATAAACCTCTATATTTTTAATTAACATTGTCGAGTTTTTAAAAGATAAATAGTAAAATTTGCATTTGCTAACTTAATTGGATAACAAGTTTTGTGGAGGCACTAAGGTAGAAGGTGGACAAAGGGTCAACTCACCTCGACACCAAAAATCATACTATTTTGCCTAAAATTCTTTTTAAACAATTTAGTTTTGAGCGATGTAAAATATTATAGTGGGATAAATAATTTTAAAGTGGGCATATTTTGAGGTGTGGTATTTATTAAAAAAGAAGGGGATGATTTTTTCTGAAAAACGGAATATATTTTTGAAAAATGGTATATATGCAACAATTTCGATAATAAATAATGTTAAATTTGAATTGATTAATGCATTTGTGCATTGGGGCTTCAGATCTCTCCAAATATAAGGTAAAACTTACATTGGTACTTAATTTTTTTAATGTCTTCTACAGTTTTTAAAACGAATGTGATCCATCTCCTTCCTAATAAATAAAAGACTGAGGTGTATCTTAACAGTGGCCGCAAGTATTAAGCCAACCATTGTTCTAATTTCTTACCCGAAATTCTTCTCCAAAAAACACAACCCATCAATGCAATGTTCACCAAATCCAATTATACTTCATCCATCTTGACATCCTCCCCCATATCAAGTTTAATTGATTTCCCTCCCCCCCAAGTTTCACACGCCTTTTGCCTTTCCTCCTCTGAGTTATCGTGGCCAAAATCAATATCTTCTCATCCGTATTTGGGAAGATCTTCCTTATCTGTAATCAAATGCAATATCTGCCCTAGTAGGCCTCCTTTAGTACCCCAGTTTGGCCCAAAACCTTAGGAAGATCCCATTCTACTCTTTTCCCTGGGCATTATTCTCATCCTAAACTAAAAAATTTCCTAAGAGTTTTATTTATGCGTTCATCTGAGGCCACCATGGGTCCATTTGACTGCAGACCCTTCTTTATGCGAGTTGTTTAATATGTATATCTGCAGTTCATTGTGTATTTTTCATACAGTTGTCCACTTGTATGTTGAATCAACGACAAACTCATCCATCTCTGTCAGACTGTCACTCATGCAACAGCCATACAAATCGCCATTGATGCACCTACCATTTGCACTTTTCATCCTTTCATTTTCCATCTTCCATCATGATCTTTTATACTGCAACGATTCTCGAGCTCACCACCAGATCGAACATCAATTCTTGGTAGGTTCGTACATAACCACGTTAATTATATGAAGATTCGAGCAGTTTTTTGATGTCCAAACAGTCTTTTATAGAGATTCATTATCAAAATCTAATAAGTAGTATTTGAATTCAATAGGATACGATTTTCTGATATGGTTTGTTAATTATCTATCCTTGTGTCTATGTTTTAGGGAAAAACTTTGGTTTTTGAAGAGTATTTTAGTCATAGTTGAGTTAATTAGAAAGCCAACTTTTCAACGTAATGTCATGGTCATTGAGTATTTATTATCATTAGTATAATCATGGTATGTTAGAGGAGTTGTCAATTTTAAGAGTCATGATATAGATATAGATGTGTGTGTGTGCGCGTGTATATATGGGAAAAAATATATTTCAATTTCATAGTGGATGCATTATCAGCGAATCTGATGTTCATATTGAGGGGGGGAGTATTTTCTATTATGGAACACTGATTTTCAAGTCTTATCTTGCTGAGTAAGTACCCAAAACAAGAATATGGAGGCAATGGAAGTTGGAGGACTTTCAACATTTTCTCGTCAGTCACTAGCATCAGGGTCGCCTTGTGATGTAGTGACATTTATTTTTAGTTTGTTTTTAATTAACTGTATTTATTTTTCGTTGTGCAATAATTTTAGTGTCCATGTTTTGCATTGTTGAGTTCAATAAAACATCACAATGAATTTTGGGAAATAGATGCATATTCAAAGAATCTGACGCTTAGGGGGCAAGAGAAGACTTCAAGATAACTCAAAGTGGATTGTTGTCCAACTAGTTTGGGATCTCTAGGAATCTGCAAGATTTGGAATTTGGGAGTTCGAAGAAAGGGATCCAAGAATTGTCCTACAAAATTTAGCTCGTAGTTACACCTTCATGACATTAAAGAAACAATCTGATGGATATTTACCTGGTTTAAGTAGTGTTTCCAAGGGACATCATTTGCAAGGTATATTTCTCTTCATCCACATTCATATTAAGGAGGAAATGTTAATAAATTATTATTCATAGTTGTAATTAATTATTAGTGTATGTGCGCTAAATAAATAATTATAAATGAGTTGTAATTAACAACTCATTTATTTGTGAGGATAACTTGACGTAGTTAAAAATAAATAAAAGGGTTGAATATATTGTATGATCTTGATAAGTGTTGACTCTTTCATTAAAGGAGAATAACTTATTTATATGTCTCTCATATTGTATTTGTTATCCCAAATAAACACAATAAAAGTACTTTTATTATGAGTGTATGAACTTCTTCTGTAGTTTTATTATTTTGTGGTAACCTTTGATAATTTGTACTAAAAATATCACCATCTTTGATCCCTATTCAATCCTTCCACTACTTCTAATGTCAAACCCAACATCCGATTGTTGGAAGGGGATTCCCTTGTAATGTGTGATGCCCTCCAAAACTCCGGAAAGAGGAAGACCAGATACAACTTTGTTTTGATTATTTTCCCAAAACATCAATAAATAAAAAAATCGTGCCTTCATGTAGAGAATTTGAATAATCCCCATGTTCTTCTTCCCTCTAAAGAGTCTCTGGTTCTTTAAACCTATGACCTTTGTACTCTTATTCATCCATCTAATCCCAAGCTCTACTCACAACCACAAACAAGGATGGAAACAATGAGAAGCTTGACAACCTTGGAGCACCTCAAGGCCAAAAGCAATTTCTAAAAGAAAGAAAAGAGATGATATTTTTATTTGTAATCTGAAGAAAGACAAAGACCAAACCCAAGCAGACTTTGTGAAAGCTGATGGATTTACAATATTTACTATGGTGGATAAAACATCCTTCGGGACGTGGCCCTGGTGGTGACCTTCTCAGTGTTTGTTAATGTTAAAGAGTTAAAACCGTAAATGACAAAAATATAGTGTTTGAATCCTGCAAAAATATCATAAAGTGAAAGAATGGGAACAAACTTTTAACGCCCAAAAAATGAATAAATAAAATAATTAGTTGTGTATATTATCTAAAAATATTTATAAATTAAGTTGCTCAAATAAATCAAGAACTCGTTACAATCAAAACAAACACGACGATTATGGAATCAACAATCTAAAAAGAAGAATAGCTCTCATTCATTGTGATTTGTGAAGGCAAGCTGAGAGGAATACTTGTGACACGTGGAAAAACACATTGATAAGTGTATCAAAATGAAGTAGCAATGTGCAACATCCATGCAAATTCATTGAATATGTAAGTATATACGAATACAGAGGAATGAATGAATGAATGAAGGATTTTAATAACGTCCACAAGACCGCAGCAGTCTATGGGACCCATCAGTCATGTACATCCACATCAGAGGGGACCTCGGTGACAAAAATGCTCCCTAAGTTGCCTAAATTTCCTTTTTGAGATCTTCCCTTCTACTGTGAAGTTTGATCACGAGGTTCGTTCTATTACCCAGCCTTGTCGCTTCTATATATGTAACTTATGTTTACATAAATATAAATATTATTCTTTAAATTAAGTCGGAAGTTTAATTATGAGGCTCTCTTTTACACATATTTTCCTCCCCTAACTCGTATATTCAGCATACCCTACATATTTTTACAAGCACATATTTATTACCCAAATAAGACTCACAAAACATAGCATTGTACTACACATGGGATTTGACTGATTATTTCCCATCAAAGCTTGCTTACAAATAGTAATATTATTATGATAAAAAAATAATATATATAATATTTTAATATTATAATAATAATAATTTTATTATATATCTTAATAATATATATTATGTTATATAATTAATTAAAATATATTATTAATATTTGTTTATATATTACAATAATATTTTATAATAATTATACTTATAAATACATAAAATAATTATCTATATAATATATTAAATATTTATAATTAATATATGTAAATATAGATTTTGAGACTCCAATGTCTTGTCTTTCACGTCGGTATTATTGCATAAGACGTGCAGTCTTGCTACAATCAAATCAATTTTCAGAAAATGATCAATCAAAGACATAAATTCCCTATATGTTGTGTACCACTCTGTGATGGGTGCAGGTCATGTAAATCCACAAAAGAATCTAGGTCTGGGATGATATTATCTCTAATACACTATCATTGCTCCTCACCATCACCACTCAACTCACCTTAAAATATTTCACCATTTGCATGTTATGTATTGCTTTGCCCTTCCCCACTACTTCGTCATTGCTCAAGCTCATCGTGAGACAAAATGTTTCCTCCATACATAACACATTACCACATCATACAAAGAAACATACAACCTCATTTTCCACAGTCGCCTCCACTAGAAATATAAAATTATTGTTTAAAAAAACTTAGATGTGGTTAGCAGTCATATCAATTTACATTCTCTTGCTTTACAAAACATCACTTTACAAAATATTACATCCCTTCTGTTGATTTTATTGTGACATGAATCCATGTCTAATGTCTGGTTTGAATCAAAGTTGCATTACCTCTTATGCGAGAACAAGACATTGACATCCCAAAGTCTATCATGTAGCTTCCATTCATTGATGTTGCCAACATATTAACACTTATAACAATTACACTAGGATTGAGAATATATGGAAATGTCATACTCACACCCCTAGAAGAAAGGGAAAGGTTGTACAGAACATGCAAACAGTGAAATATTTCAAGAGGAGGGGTGTGATGATAGTGAGGGGCAATGATAAGGTATTTTAGGTAATATCGTACACTAGGGAGTGTATAAAAATATATTATATTATATAATATAATATTGGCTTTGACAAACATGTTACCATTTGGAATGTAAGCATATTTCTCTATGATGACATATGGATAACACTTATCCCATATACATTATACCTACATATGTGACTATGTTAAAATTTAAATTGGCATGTCAATGTAATAGTGGTGTTGAATGATAAGTGTCAGTTATATCAAATTAGGGCAACGTCATATTGATGAAACTGTCCTTACACTGCTCTGTAACCATCAAATTGTGAGCTAACTTCTTATATAGGCCTATTTAGTTAAATCATTCCTTGTAGCCCTGTTTTCTCTATTTTTTGGCCATAACTATTTACAAGTTAACTCAATCATTAAAGTAAAACCATTTATGGATACCCATTAAGCCCTTATATAACATACTGAAAAATATCCTAAGGTTACTTTGTACAGAATTGTACTTTCTTCTTTAGGCCCTGTTTCAATTAGCCCTCTTTTTATGCAAAATGTCTTGTCCAGAGTAAAGTACGGACTTTCTAGTCAAACAAAGCATCATACCAGATACCCATTACCTTCTTACAGGTGAATCAACCATTTTTTAGTACACTTCTTTGGAGAAATCCACTTTTCCTATATTGGCCTATTATCTCCCCTTCACATGCACCTAGGATCCACTTGACAATTGACTTTTTCTGTATTTTTCCGTACTATGACACCTTGAAACCACTTCCAACAGTTTTCTAACATCTTCATGGGTCAGATTGTAAGTTTTCAAGAGTTTTAAAGTATTTAAACTCATTTTGAGGGCTAGAACCTAATTCAGGATTTTCTAAAGCCTGTCACAGGCCGAGAGCATATAAATTTTGGCTGGGAGTGTTTTACCCTATTTCAAGGGTTCAAATCAATTGCCTAGGGTCTTTTTTAACACCCTACACCTTCTCCAATCACCACCTTGGTCATATCAACCTCCTATACCTTCCAAGCAAGACATCACAGTCGGCTTTGACTGTATTTGTATGACAGTCAGCAGGGTTCGTTAGTTTCTTCTCTATTTCAATGGTTAATAGACTTTCAAGAGGATATACAAACATGTTACTATCTTAAATGACTTCCCCAATCCATACTCATATCAAAAATGACCTTATCAATCCATTTACCTTGCAAAACATACAAATGTCCTAACTTTTCCTGTACACTGTCATACACAGGCCGAGAGCATATAGTTGGAGATTTTGGATATCAAGGAGGTTTCTAAAACCTGTTTCTTCTTCATTTAGGTTTATTCCTACCTTATAGACTTATCTCCATGCATTATAAACTTTATGCAAACATTTATACGTGGATTAACTTTGGACAATGGGCTGTAGTTTTAGATGCCTGGATACTTTGTTTAGGCCTGTTTAGGCTTTTTTTCTAGCATTCAAAACTCTTAAGATCTCTTGGTCACATCATATTGGTTTTTAACTTGTTCCCAACACATAAAATAACCAGTCTACATGTAGCTTTCTCAATGTTCTATAACAAACCATCATCCACACACACCTTCACATATATATAGAGGCCTGTCACCAGAATTCATAAAGAAACCATATATGAAACAAATACATTCATTCTTTTCTCAGATCAAATGGAATACTTACAATTCAATATCAATGTTCCATGGCTTCCAAAGCCTTGTCTGCTCCTTCACACACTCTTTGCTCCTTCTCTTTAACTCTAAAATCTCTTGAGTGAGGTCCTCCCTCACTATTTCTCCTCTCTTTTCTTCATTCTATCTTCTCTTCCTTGAATGAGAGGACCTTTTCCTCTCTGTCCTTCTTCTCTTCTATGCCCCTCTCATCCCCTCTCCTTCTTGAATTCTCTCTTTTTCTCTCTTTTCAATAATCTCCCCTCTAACTTCTACGCCCAATTTGGGCTTAAGGCAAAACAAAATATTGTATGTAAGTTTTAACAATATACTAAGGTTGAAAATAGTTTCAACCATTTCCCCCTTATTTCCTCAACAACCTAACCATCATTTTTTTACCTTTCACTTTTCACTTTTGATAATTACATTTTACTTTCAAGATAAAATTTTGCAATCTAACCCAATTTGGAGGGAAAACCAGAATTTGAATTTTCACACTAGAATTTGAACTATTGTAGATGCTCCTACATCATACTCTCCCTCTAGAAAATATTTGAACCTTAGTTCAAATGCGATGCTTCCTCCATGCTTTAGCCTTCATTCTATGCCTGGATCCCAAGGTCTTGTTACCAATACCAATGCTTGTCTTTGTTTGAAATGGTCTTTGTCCTTCATCTTGATGCTCTTCCTCTTCTGGTATGTTCTTCTCCTCATCTCTTTCTCAGCTGCCATCTCCCACTTCCATGCTTCTTCATCTTCATATATGTCTTCTAGATCTTTTGGTTGTTCTTCTTGTTTCACAAATTTGTCCATGAGCTTGTCCAATGACTCATGTATGTCATTCACTTTAGCAATCTTCATACCTGCATACAAAACATTCAAAGCTACCTTAGAATCAAAATCTTTAGGCCATGAAGCCTCTTGGCTGTCTCCATGCTCTTGTTCCTTGATCAAAACTGCCTTGACCTCTTTGCTTTGCTCTTGTCTTGTTTCACTCTTCCCAATGCTGCCTTCACCATGGTTTGTACCTGTATGTAGCTCTCTTGAATTACCAAACAGCTCCTCTAACATCTTCAACTCTTCCTTTAGTGAGCTCTCATCTATCTCACCATTCTCTTCATCAAACTTGGGCTGATCATTCACAAGGATTACTTGCCCTTTACCTCTTATCTCTTCTTTTCTTAGCTTGTATTCACATAAATCAACTTCTTCATCAACATCAATATACTTATCAACTACAATTGCAGTATCCTTACCTTCTGTCTCTTTGCTTTCTTCAATCTTTGCTTGAAGCCATCTTGTTTGTTCTTTGGTTTCCATGAGGCATTGCCTTGCTTTATACTCTTCCCTTTCTTCATCATCCATCCATTTGGAATTCTTTCCTTGCTGCATATTAGTCCATACAGCCACTTTCCATCTTTCATTTCTCATGAAAATATCATTGAAGGATTCAAAAACATCATCACAAACAATTTGTTTACCTTTCATCTTTGCATCCTCATGCTCTACCTCATTATTCTTTGAGAAGTTTTCTTTCTCATCTTCATTCTCTTGGCTGTTTGAATCACCTTCAATCCTCTCTTTTCTCTTTGCCTTCTTAGGCACCCACATTTGATTCTTCTTCTTATCATTTGACTTCACAAGCCATTTAGGCATCCTGTAACCATGCTCTTGTATCAGCACTTCCTTTTGCTTAGGAGTTTGCTTTTTCCACCATTTAGGCATCACATATCCATGCTTAAATTCTCTTTTGAGGGCTCTATCATCTTCCTTAACTCTTGCACCTATACATTAGCAGCTTCATGCTCACAATAACAATCAAAATCAGGTCTTAACACTTCATTTACCTCTTGGATAGCTTGATCCATGGAGCAATCTTTCTTTTCCTTTGTGCTTGGCTGTTCTCTTGCCTCTTCCTCTTGGAATTCAATGGCATTATGGAATTTAACTTCATCTTCTACCTCTTCTCTTACTTGTATGGGTTCTTCAACACCTCCTTTATGCATTAATCAATGCATCTCTTCTTCTTCCTTATCAACAACAGCAAACTTTTTCTTTTCTCTTACACATTCCCTTGTGTACTTGGTGTCTTCTCTTGCACCAATCTCTTCACTCTCCAAGGCCCTTCTCTTGACCTTCATAAGGCTACTCATACCTGCAATTACCCATGCAAAGACAATATTAGAAATAAAAACAAGAGACCACAAGGTCCCTATGAGTGCTCTCTTCATCAACACTCTCATCTTCTCAAGTGCTCTTCCTGGCACTTCATCTTTTCTTTCTTTTCTTCTCTTGTTCTCCTCAATGAGAACCTTCTTCACAACTTCTTCCTCCTTCTGCTCACTTGGCAATCTTCTTATCTTCTTCAAGCCTCTATGGGCTTCTCTCTTCATGGCAATTTTCTTTTGCCTTCTTCTCCTTTTCACTAGGAGTTCTATTGGCCACTTCATCCTCTTCCTCATTGGCCATACCCATGCTTGCTTATCCATTTGCATCCAAGACTCATACTCATATTTAACCTTAGCTAATTCTCTCTTCAAACTAGCAATTTCTTTATCAATTACAAAATTGTTCATACCTTTCTTCTTGTGAATACTTGCCTTCTTCTTGTTACTCTCCTGTACCTTGCTGCTCTGTAGTGCCTTCATCAGTACTTCCATCTCTGAGATCTTCACCCAAGTCTTTTCCACCTTGGTCTCTTGATCCCTTATCTCACCCAAGCCTTTCTCCTTGACTGGTCTTTTGACAATCTCCTTGATCTCACCTAGGCCTTTTGCATCATAGTCTTTTGATCCTTTTCTCAATCGTGCAGTAACTCTTATACAACACTTCATCTAATACAAATCACAAATCCAAGCTTACCTTGCTATGGATCTTCCTCTTGAGCATTCACTATGCTCTCTTACTTTTGAGCTTTCCAAGCTTCTCTTCTCAATTCGTCAAACTTCATCCTTTACCTCACCTAAGTCTATTTCACCTTAGTCTTTTGGCAAACTATCCAAGCTTCTTCTTGGATCTTCACTAAGCCTTCCTTGGCTTCTTCTCCTCTTAAGCCTTAATGGCTTGGCTGCTTTGAACCTGCAACTTCTTCACTTGATTGTTTCTCAACACAATAAACTTAACTCAAATAGCAAAGATTACTCATACCTTTTCTCCCCAGGGTCTTCTAGTGCTTGTCCTGTTGATCTGCTTACCAAAATCATGTAACAACTCATTAGAAATCACAACCAAAAACAAGTTACCAATTACCAAGAGCTTCAAGCTCTAATACCAAATGATGAAACTGTCCTTACACTGCTCTTTAACCATCAAATTGTGAGCTAACTTCTTATACAGGCCTATTTAGTTCAATCATTCCTTGTAACCCTGTTTTCTCTGTTTATTGGCCATAACTCTTTACAGGTTAACTCAATTATGAAATTAAAACCATTTTTGGATACCCATTAAGCCCTTATATAACATACTAAAAATCTCCTAAAGTTACTTTGTACATAATTGTACTTTTTTCTTTAGGCCCTGTTTCAATTAGCCCTCCTTTTATGCAAAACATCTTGTCCAGAGTAAAGTACGGACTTTCTAGTCAAACCAAGCATCATATCAGATACCCATTACCTTCTTACAGGTGAATCAACCATTTTTTAGTACACTTCTTTGGAGAAATCCACTTTTCCTATATTGGCCTATTATCTCCCCTTCACATGCACCTAGGATCCACTTGACAATTGACTTTTTCTATATTTTTTCGTACTATGATGCCTTGAAACCACTTCCAAAAGTTTTCTAACATCTTCATGGGTTAGATTGAAATTTTTCAAGAGTTTTCAAGTATTTAAACTCATTTTGAGGGCTAGAACCTAATTCAGGATTTTCTAAAGCCAGTCACAAGCCGAGAGCATATAAATTTTGGCTGGGAGTGTTTTACCCTATTTCAAGGGTTCAAATCAATTTCCTAGGGTATGTTTTAACACCCTACACCTTCTCCAATCACCACCTTGGTCATATCAACCTCCTATACCTTCCAAGCAAGACATCACAGTCGGCTTTGACTGTATTTGTATGACAGTCAACAGGGTTCATTAGTTTCTTCTCTATTTCAATGGTTAATAGACTTTCAAGAGGATATACAAACATTCCACTATCTTACATGACTTCCCCATTCCATACTCATATCAAAAATGACCTTATCAATCCATTTACCTTGCAAAACATACAAATGTCCTAACTTTTCCTGTACACTATCATACACAGGCCGAGAGCATACAATTGGAGATTTTGGATATCAAGGAGGTTTCTAAAACCTATTTCTTCTTCATTTAGGTTTATTCCTACCTTATAGACTTATCTCCATGCATTATAAACTTTATGCAAACATTTATACGTGGATTAACTTTGGACAATGGGCTGTAGTTTTAGATGCCTGGATACTTTGTTTAGGCCTGTTTAGGCTTTTTTTCTAGCATTCAAAACTCTTAAGATCTCTTGGTCACATCATATTGGTTTTTAACTTGTTCCCAACACATAAAATAACCAGTCTACATGTAGCTTTCTCAATGTTCTATAACAAACCATCATCCACACACACATTCACATACATATACAGGCCTGTCACCAGAATTCATAAAGAAACCATATATGAAACAAATACATTCATTCTTTTCTCAGATCAAATGGAAGACTTAAAATTCAATATCAATGTTCCATGGCTTCCAAAGCCTTGTCTGCTCCTTCACACACTCTTTGCTCCTTCTCTTTAACTCTAACATCTCTTGAGTGAGGTCCTCCCTCACTATTTCTCCTCTCTTTTCTTCATTCTATCTTCTCTTCCTTGAATGAGAGGACCTTTTCCTCTCTGTCCTTATTCTCTTCTACGCCCCTCTCATCCCCTCTTCTTCCTGAATTCTCTCTTTTTCTCTCTTTTCAAGAATCTCCCCTCTAACTTCTACGCCCAATTTGGGCTTAAGGCAAAATAAAATACTGTTTGTAAGTTTTAACAATATACTAAGGTTGAAAATAGTTTCAACCATTTCCCCCTTATTTCCTCAATAGCCTAACCATCATTTTTTTACCTTTCACTTTTCACTTTTGATAATTACATTTTACTTTCAAGATAAAATTTTGCAATCTAACCCAATTTGGAGGGAAAACCAGAATTTGAATTTTCACACTAGAATTTGAACTATTGTAGATGCTCCTACATCACATATTTTATTGGATTTTTTCTATTTTCAAGGATAGATGAGGACATCATGAGAGTTGATTTTATTGTGGTAGAGCTCTATAACTCATGTGCAACTCGAATCAAGGATGCAATATCATGGATGCTGAGATAAGACAATGAGGTCTCAGAGTCTATCTTGTAGCTTCCATTCATCCATGATGCTAATATATTGACTCATAGAGCAATACTTCAAGGTGAGTAGGGTTGTGATGGTAAGGGCTAGTAATAGGGTGTTTTAAGTTATATCATACCCTCTAGGGTCTATATCATGCAACAAAACTAGATTCAAGGCTGATCTTGGATTTATATGCCCTACACCCATTATAAACACATATTCAGCTTGCATGGTGGTGGCATCCTTGCTTGGCAATTTTTTATTATCAAGTGTGAATGAGGACATCATGAGATATAATTTGATTACAACAAGGATCCACATCAAGTAGTGTGATGTACAATTACCAATTTACACTCTTTTTCTTTATAAAACCCTACTTTACCAAAATAGAAAATTATATCCCTTCCGACGTCACTTACACTCTTCAGTATGACAGTTTCAGCCTTCACATAGGAAGCTATAAAAAAATCATAGTTATGAATTTCAGACTTATCAAATTGCCATTTAGCATCCAGATATGATGTTTGAATAATAAATTATTATTTTTGTTGAGAGAGTCAATATTTTGAATCAATCACGACAAATTTATTACACGATATTCGCTTTCCCCCATTTTTCCCTCTACTTAAAATCTCATTGCAACTACCTGTAATCAAATCAATAAATTAATTTAATTGAATTTTAAATAGGGACGAAAGAAAGGATGCCACGAAGGCATAGTTATGTTTTTTATTGAATAGCTCACTTTCATTAATAAAATGAGATATATTACATAGCTAATCATACAAAAAAAGATGGGTGGAAAAGTCACACCCCAAAATAACAACCACACCAAGCTAAAATAAGCCTCATGAAGAGAGCATAGTCCACAAAAGGCCATCTCAAGGCCAGAAATACCAAGGTTAAACTAACTCAAGTGCATATCAACCAAAAAAGGATAAACAAAAGCATAAATAACAAGGAACCCACTAAGCAACAACAACGAACATGGTGGTAGGTGGAGGTAGAGGAAGTAAAGGATCTTGAGAATTCCCTCTCCACCCCCTTGAGCAGGGTGGTCCTCATCAACCGGTAAGGGATCCCAACCATCAGTCTGCTAGTTATTTTTAGTATCATCTTGCTACTTAATTATAAAATCTTATCTTGAAGGTGAATTGGCAAGAGCCAACCAAGGGAACTAGTCATGCAGAAGAGGATCCCAACCCCTCTTCCACCACTATATTTTTTAACCTTGACATATCCATGGTGTGAAGATGGCCAATGAGAGAGAGGAGATGAGCTCTTCTAGCTTTGAGACTGACGACTACGAGAGTGTTGATGCCTAACCCCATGCCCATCCCCCAAGGGAGATTGGTAGCAGGGGGATCTAGAGGTTCTCGACTGATCACAGAAGGAGCACTCCCCTAATGGTTCATGAGATTTTATACATGGTGAAGCTCAAGCTAGACTTTATCTATTAAAATTTGGATCTAGAGTGTAACATTAGATATCACAACAACTTTGTTAGTAATATAAAAGCTTTTTCCCATATCTTCGTGATCAAAACATGCTTTATTTCTAGTTTTCCAAATATAAAAAAGAATGTCAGTATGGAAAATATGCTAGAATCTATTGTATCTTATAGGAAGTAAGGTGGAATCCCCTAGCAGAGCCATCTTCTAAGCGAACATTTTAGGCCTAAAGGGCTTGAACAGGGTATGGATCCATCTACATGAAAACTAAGCATTAGGGAAAAATCAAAAGAGTTGTTTAAGGGATTATGGGTGGTGACAATAGGGCATATTGGATTTGAGACCCCCATGTGCTTGAGTCGGTCACCCACAAGTAGACCTTGGTCAATAATACACCAATAGAAATGGGGTTTTTTAGGTTCAATGAAATCCATCTAGATATTATCAAACCTTTTATCCCAAACATGATGAAGGGATATAAGATTTCATTGATGATTAAGGGTTTCAATGTCAATATGCCAAAGGGTCAACAAGCTATACCCCAGTTGAGGAGAATAGTGACAAAATGGCATAGATGTAGACTAGGACTAGTCTTTATACCCTTGCATAAGAGAATAACACCAATTTTGTGTAAATATTCCTCATGTATGCAACTCTGCAACTCAGAAATGGATTCTGCATCTTCATTATTAAGCTTGAACTTAGCCTTAAGATTTTATGGAAGCCAATCCTAAATGGTTTTATAGAATAGATCACCAATCATGTGAATACATTTTTTTAAATAGACTCGATCTTTTGATCCACAACATCATGGAAAAATGGAAATTCAACATGGGAGACCACCATAGAGGGTGAACATTAAGATACATATCACTTCTAAACCCTTCCCTTACCCATATGAGGTGAGTTTTGAGCTTCTTCCATGCCTTCCATATGATTTGAGCAACACAAGTGCCCCCAATCTTAATAGGAACAAGGGTGATGAGAATGTTGTGAAAACTAATCCCTTGCCAATCCTTTTTTCCAAGAGGATAGCCTTGAGAAATTTAATGCCTCGATAATATTTTTAAGGTTTCATCCCCTTTTAGGCTTCTAATAATCCATTTGATGATGAGATCAAGACCTTGGAGCTTAATTTCAATGAGTCCAAGTGTACCAGCTTCTTTAGGTCCATAATAAATGACCCAAGAGACTCTTTGAAAAACATGATGACCCTCAGAATTAACCCATATAAAGTCTCTTAAGAGTTTACCAATCTTACGATAAGAGGCATTGGAAGGGGACCAAAAGGACGAGTAGTAAACATGAACTCGTAGCATTCAGCACCTTAGAATAAATCTAAAACTTTCCAGCTAGAGTCAAGGATTTGGTAATCTGGAAGGAATTTATTTTCTCAACCTTTTGAATCACATAAGAGAATAACTCAATGATCAAGGCTCTAAAAGCAAAGGAAATGCCTAAGAAGGAGAGTCCACTACCATTGGTATCATTCCAACCAAGGAGGTTTGTGAGAGAGAGACTGGCGATAACATTAAGTCTTTCGCCATTGGATGGAAGACCCAAAAGCAAGGCAAAAAGTGTCCAGGCAATCCATAACATGTTTAACAAAGTCCTCTTTTTCTTAAAGAGTGAGAAATGAGTCATTGGTAAAGTTACCATTAATCAACAGATGGTCTAAATTAGGGAGAGAAATACCCTTCACCAAACACCTAGAAGCATAATTAGCCAATAGATAACTGAATCCTTTAATAGCTAGAACATAAAGAGAAGGCACTAAAGGGTGCCCCTGTCTAATAGATCGGTGAAGATCAAAGCATTGATATTGATAACAATTGATAGTAATACAAACTCCAACATCCTAAAAAAGCATATTAATAATTTACACAAACTTGGGACCGAAACCAAGAGCCTAAAGCATAGTTGTAATGAAAGGCCATTCAATTTGACCACATGTTTTCTCAAAATCAATCTTGATGAATAAAGCCTCATGGTTAGATATCTTGGCCCATTCCCTACCTTCCCAGACACCAATGACGTTGTCCAAAATGTATTTATGTTTGAATAAACTTGGTTTGCTCACTTAGATCACCATCTTTATCAATTATATGATTATATAACATGCTTCCCAAAGGCCTCACTTTAGGATTGATGATGTCAACTTTCTCTCTATGATCACCTTATATATTATAATATTATTATTACACATATTAATTTTTTTTCTTAGGGTGAATAAAGAGTTTTGACAGGGACCCAAAACCTATAAAAATCATTTAAGATACATTGTGATGGCAGTAAGAAATTAATATTGAAACCGAACTACTTAGTAGTAGTCCAACTAAAACATAACAAACTATCAACTAAAAGTTAGCAAAACAACCTCCATCCATCAGCTAAAAACCAGAAGATAAACCAGACTATCTCTTCATTTTTTTATCTTTTATTTTCCTCCCTCTCAGTCCTCCATACATGTTTTTCTTGAACTCCTTAGCCTTTCATTACTTCTCAAGGCTTCCTTTCCTTCTCTGACTAAGAACAAAAATCATTTTTCAAAACTTGAAGAGATCCTACCCACCTCTAATATTTTATTGGTACCATTTTCCACTTCTTTGGAAGTTTATTTAATTTTAACTTCTCTCAAATTAGGTATACCTACTTTTTTATCCATCCCTATATAAACTTTCTTATTGTAACTTCGAATGCTTCTATAATTGAATTTTTATCCTGCACTAGGAGATTTTGATTGTTGCCTCAGTGGCATGCATGGGACCTTTTCTTTCTCAAAAAATTATCCCTCCTTTGAGATAACTTCTCCTTATCCCTCCTTTCCTCCCCTATAGTATTTTCTCCCTTATGAACCAACTTATTCCATGTTGGGTCTTTTTTGATTGCTCCCACATGTAAGCTTACCACTACATGTCTACATTGGATTAGTTTTCCTTCTAGATTATTCACTTGGTTTGAATGGGTTGGTGAAACAACCTCAGCCTCTCCCTCATTTTGACCTTCATTGACTTCTTTCCCTAAATCATCCCTTAGCTCTTGATTGCACTCAATATTTTCCTTTCCATTATGTTCCTTTTTCACTAGCTTCTAGATTAGTCATATTTAAATCCTCACTTTCTTATCTATTTCTTTGGCCTCTTTGATAGTTTTATGAAGTTCCACTCCCTATTTTATTCTATAAACTTGATTTTGTTTCTTTACTTTTAGGTAGTTTTTTATTTCATGACCCAACATGTTACACTTAGAAAAAATCTTCATTGTTCTCTTGTATTCGATCTCCTAAGACAAGTTCCATAATTAGATTTCAGTTTTATAGATGTCGAGTAGATTTTATCATAAGGGACACTGACACAAAATCTAGAAAAAATCAATATTTTATTTGACTTAGTTATTATGTCAAAGGCTAGAATATTCCCTATAGCTCTAGCTATACCTAATATGATTTCATCTTCCTAAAACTCCATGAGGAGACCAAGTAATGTGACCCACGAGGGGGGCCATTTTGAAGGATACCTTTAGCAGATCAAGTAAGGTTTCCACTTCTTGAGAATCAAATTGGCCTTCCCCAAAAATGAGGGTCCTCCCTCCTTAATATTGGAATAATCCTCTTGGTTTGTAAGGATAATAAGGAAAAATCCATTTAACCATGGCTAAAATTTCTAATTGACCCTTGGTTCTCCATTTTCTCTTAACCCACTCTCTAAGTACATCAATATTAGGTCTGATTCTCATAAATTTACCAACAAACATATTTTCCATCTTCAAACTGGCTCAATCCAATTTTATTTGGAATGCCAAGATAGATCCCCTCATCTTCGATGGTAGAATTGTGAAACAAAGGCTCATGGAATAAGGGATTAGAGTGAGAATATCTTATTAACTTGTCAGTCATAAATATGTTGTCTTGCCTCCCCTTACCCTCTAACACATGTGGTTTCTTCAAATGGTTCTAATCATATAACCTTTTTTTGCTCTTGTTTTCCTCTGATTTGTCCAAACTATTGTGGCATTCCTTAGATCTGACATGAAGATTCAACTCTCCATCGTCCTAGTCCACTCCAGGGTCATCCCACCTCGAAGTAGTTTTGAAATTTTGAATCTCTACTCCTCCACTCCATTTTAGGTTTAACCTCTCGATTAAAGTGCTAGACTTATACATATTTAAGATTTTAGATGGAATATTTTGAAGGAATAATCAAAAATATTTTTAGATATCTTAATTATATGAGTAACCAGGAATATTATTACATATTATAATGTGTGTGTGTGTAAGTATATTAGCATAATGTTATAATACTACTTAAAATATATATTAGAAATAATAATATTTAATAATATTAGAATATTTTTATTTATTTTTTCCCCTAGAAAAAATTCATTACTTCATATTAAGAAAATAACAAATTAGAATTCATAAATGTTGTGAAGAGCATTCCAAATGAAAGACATTATACCAAATAAAAAATACCAACAAGGAAAAATCAAAATATAATAGAACCAGAGACCAAGCATAACCACTACTTGCTCAAAAAACTAAAGCAAACCACCATGAAACATTGGGGCACATATCCCTAGTCATCCATTGGCCAAAACTTGAAAAAACACCTAAAGTGTTAAACAACAACCCATTCATCATCCAAGAAACCCCACAAAATATATATCAAAAGAAATACCATCATCACATTCTTTGTTATTATGAGAAAAAAACATTGATAAACTGCCCAAGTTCCCACTAAAATGAAAGTAATGCGATCATAATAATAAACAATACATTGTAAAGATAAAAATTATTCAATTTCTTCAAGACCTATAGGGTTGTGTGAACACACCTCGTAATATCCTAGACTGCATTAATCCCCCATCATAAAAGATTTTATTTCTATCACACATTTCCCTTCTTTGTATTCATTTATGCATCTGATCTTTGGAAAACAAATTTTCCACCATATTTAATTCCCTGTAAACATGCATTAAACACATACCAAAAAAAGAGTGCAACATTTTATTTATCTAGATGAAAAATGGCTGAAGGGCTAGACTTTATTTTTTATAAAACTCCTTTATCCAGTTAATGATAATCTTAGAGTCCACAAACACCTGCAATTTTGTACCCTTCTATTCATATCCAAAATAATAAGAAACTTCAAGTCTATAAGCTCTAAAAAAATATTTTTACCCCTTCTCAAATCTACCCTAAAACAAATGTAATAATTAGGATTTATAAAGAGAATTCCATCGGTGCCACATACATCAAGGGTGCCTTAACAAGCACTGTAAAAGTAAACCCATGCTCCAAATTGGTCAATGGGAGGATGTAACATCAGTCATGGAATCTTTATCTTAAGGATACATTTTAAGTTCCCCAAAAATAGATCTAATTTAGGAAAGGCATTAAAAAGGAGGGATATTTTTACCTTAGAAAATGTTAGCATTCCTAGCAATCCGAATACCCCATGACACAAGGAGAGATAATGCCGTAAAAATTTTCAACTCTAGCTTCTTATACCACCCCTCAAATCAATCTTCCATGATAACTCCTTACCATATGCTTCTCACCCATATCAATCCCTCCAAATTTTCCCATACCTTGACTATATAAGGACATGTGATGAGAAGGTGGTTCATTGTCTCTAAATCTTGAAATCACAAATTACAATGACTTGGTTCATGCCAACTTCTTTTTTGAAATACCTCCCAAGTGAGAGCTTTTTATATTATTTCCAACCAAATAAATATTTTAGTCTTTAACAGGGCTTTAAACACCAACTTCCTTTTTGCAATACCTCCCAGGTGGGAGCTTCATTTCTTATTACCAATCACATAAATATTTTAGCCTTTAACATGGATTTAAACTTCCAAAGTTTTTGCCATGACCTAGATTCCTCTTCAATAACCACATTTGTGAAATTAGTCTTATAGCCAAGCCTCATAGTGTATTCACCTAAAAATGGGTTTTTTAACCAAACCAGCTTGTCCATCTCTTCACTTAATCTTATATGGCTCCATTTAAATATCTTCACATATTCATCCCACCTCAATCAATCCTCTTCAACCAAACCAATCATATTTACACTTTTACACCTTTGGCACCAAATAGTTGTGGAGTTTTGATTCACTCCCTTTAATAAATTTGAAATGCCGAAGCCTACTAGAGTATTAATTAATCCCTCAGTCAATCTAAAATCTCCACCAAATACAACCCATGGGTTGGTCCCTACTATTTTTGAACCATTCCCAACCTTCCAATTCTGTTAGTTACCAATAAGTGGAAAGGATTGAATTGTGGCTTTCCACATAATTGAATCATTGTGGCTCTGTTTAACAGGACTTTTGATCTACTCTTCAACATTAAGAGGTTCAATATAATTTTGGGTAAAAGTTTGATTCCATAACCTTACCTTAGAGATAAGCCTCTAAAGGCTTTTTGTAGCCAAAGCCTCACCAAATAGATGGATATTCTTAAGGCCCAATCCTCCATCCTCCTTGGGCATAACGAGGGACTATTGTTTGATCAATGTAAAACCCTCACTTTCCTTCCTACTAGTCCACAAAAATCTTAAACTTTTTTTACGCATATTCTCAAAGACACCTTTTAGAATGTGTGATAATGATAGCTAATAGACATGAATAGCCTCCAGGATCAACATCATAAGAGCAAGTATACCCTCGAGAGAGCCATTTATTACACAAATAATTTATTCTCTTTTATAACTTTTTAATCATCCAGTTACAATCATTTTTTCCATTATCATTTGGCTTTAAAAATAACCCTAGATAATTGAAACCAACTTGTAGGTCAATTCAGAGAAAGGTAAGAACCCCTAGAACCTAACTAATATGTTGCACCTCAAAAAAATTGAATGAGATGTAAGACTTATATACATTTAATTCCATCCCCATAACCACACTAAAGATATCAAATGACTTCTTTCAATATGTGATGTCCTTTTGAGAGCCATCACAAAAAAATAGCACATCTTCCAATAAAATTAAATGAGTGAGAAAAGTAGTCTTTCCTACCTTAACACCCTGATAATACTAAACCTCTTGGCCTACGGGATGGTCTGACTGAGCCCCTCAACAATCAATAAGAAGAGCAAAGGAGAAAGTGGACAACCCGGCCTCATACCATGCATGAGTCTTAAAAACTTCAATGTTGAGCCATTAATTAATAGGGCAAATGATACAGAGGTTGGGAAAACCATAACCCCATTCACCATTTACAAACATAACCTAATATGGATAAAAAAATAATTTCAAATAAATCCAGTTTGCTCTATCGTAGACCTTAGATAAATCTAACTTCATGGCAACTACTAGTAACTTCCCAGTTTTAATGGAGTGTAGTCTCTTCTAGGCCACTCCTATGGCATCACAGATTTGTCTCTTATGCAAAAGCCAAACTAATCATTATAAGTAATCTTTGAAAAAAGCATCTTAACCCTAATGGAAATAATTTTTGCTATGATCTTTTAAATGCAATTGCATAAACAGATGGACCTAAAATCATAAAAAGAGGACAAGATGTCCTCCATGGGAATGAGGGCAATGAAATTGGAGTTCAAATCCCCGTAATATTCCCCAACCACCTTGAGTCTTCCACCACCCTTAATAGGTCCCTAATAATGAAATCAAAAATCCACTATAGAATTTTGTGGTCCAACCATTGGGATTAGGACTTCTGTCTTTTTGGAAGGTATATATGATAGACCAAAACTCTTCTTTAGAGCCTTCCCCGACAAGTCTCCCATTTTATTCCTCATTAACAAATCTTGGGAAGAAAAAAAACATTTTTACATTCTTCCCTATATTAGATGTGTTTGGTTCTTTGTACAAACTCTCAAAGTGTGATACTCGTAAACTGAAAATCTCCTTGACTGACCGCACTATGGAACCATCCTCCTTTTCCATTTCTAAAACAATGTTTTTATTTTTATGTTGATTAGAAAATTTATGAAAATATTTGGTGTTTTGATCACCATTTTACAACCACAACGATCTACTTTTCAATCTCCATGGAGCTTTGATATCTACCAATAGTTTCCTCTTCTTAATTTCCAATTCATTAATCCTTTTTTTAGTAGCCTCATCAAAATTAATTTCAAAACTAGGGTCGTAGAAATCAGCGATCAACTATTCCACTATAGTTAACTCTTGTTTAGCTTCCTTGTGCTTGTTGTTAACCCATTTCACCATTGCTTTCTTTATTCTTTTCAAATTTGCTACAAATCATAGGCTAGTTGACTCCTTGGAAATGGCATCAAATGCTGCCACTTGTCATTAACCAACTCAATAAAGTCATCCTCATTCAACCATAATGAATTGAAATTAAATGGGTTCATGGGCTTATAATTCCCCATCTCAATCTATAGCATAATTGAAAAATGATCCAAATATCCACTCATTCATACCTAGGATCTAATCGTCTCAGAGCTATTTAATAAATAATCATTGATTAAAAACCTATCCAAACATTTAGCCACTCTATCAGTACCAAATCTCATATTAATCCAAGTGGGAACCAGCTTAATAAGTTCCATATCCACCAACCTAACATCCTCAAATTTGTGTAAAAAATATTCAACCAATGGATCTATTCTAGCACCCCCCCCCCCATAGTTTAATTCTTTTAGTGGTTAATATAAATCTCCCTTAATAATGGTAATAATAGATCCAAAAATGTTTTGAGCAAATAGGGTATCTCAATAATGCACCCTCTCCTCGTGAGGACCATAAATATTTGCCATTGCAAATTTTTTTTCCCAACTCTAAGTAATGAAGTTCTAAACCAATACTAGAAACATAAAAATCAGATATGACCAACCTCATAATAATGTTTTTCTCAATTTATGTTTATTTTCTAGTTAAAGAAGAAATAAGAGACTAAATGTGGGTATGGTAGAAGAACTTGTTTATTTATTCACACGTGATCCAAGTGATTATGAATAGATCCTCTTTATCTTGGTAAGAATGACCTGTAGATAAGAAAACACTAATGCAAAGGGGTTATTAGATGGGTAACAAGGTGGATTGCCTAACATAAGCTAAATTCGAGAAGCGTGAGCATACTAGGAGGTTGTCAATCCACTCTTAAAATAGTTAAGTTGAAAGAAATAAAGGTGAAATACTTGCATCAAATGATAGAAAATATTGAAAGAAAATACAAGAATAAATAAATTCTTGATTAAAAAAATAGACTAATTATAGCAAATAGCAGGTCAATACTAATGCTAAATAGGTCATATTGGGTTTATAAAATAGGTGAGGTCTCTATGAACAAGAAGTGACACAAAAAGTGGAATTTAGTTGGGGGTAGGTAGGTGGAAATAACTTGTTATTCCTTACCACAGTGACTGTCAGTGGTTAGGGTGACCATCGACAGTTAAGCTAACCATCAACAGTTGGGTGACCATTGGTGGTTGAAGGTGACCATCGACATTCAAGGTGACCATCTGTGGTTGTTGTGGGTTCTGAAAGTGTTCAAAAAAGTGTATGGTTTAGGTTACAAAAAGAGGTTCAATAAGTGTTTTAGGGATTTGGTTAAGGTTAGGGGGTCATAAAATATGATTTTGAGGGTTTGGGCTAGAAACCAAATAAACAAAGCTTGAAAACCAGAGATATACTCAGTTGGTTGCTTTATGGTTAGTAGCTGATCCTAGAGTGATTTTGGTAGAGTAATGATACTTTGCCTAAAGAATAATTGTGGTAGAGATTCGGGTCTCTATCATGGAAACTGACTTGCTAAAGGGATAACTTGCAAAGAAGTTTGATAGCTCCTGATGACTGTTGGTTGATAGCTTAATTGCTAAAATGGATGAATATTTAGATGAGTGGATCCTTTTCTCACCTCTTGCTCCTCTTTTTTACAGGCAAAAGAGATGGAGGTGAAAGGTTTCATAGGAGGTTTGGTTGGTTGTTGTGATGTGTTAGCTTACTGTCTATATTAAATGTTGATATGTTAGCTTACAGATAGTGTGAGTTGTTTTTGTTTAGATAGGTAAGACCTAACCGTTGATAGTCAATGTGATCATTAGCGATAAAGGTGATAGTCAATGATTAAGGGTTGAAGGTTAAGTGGGGTAAAAGGGGTGGTTCGTGAGTTGGATTTAGCTAGTTAGCTAAACTAACTTAGGGTCTCATGGTTGGAAGCTGGGTAATGGTTTGATCAGGGGTGTTTCAACATCTAGAACCATTCTGTGCAGTTTTCTAGTGTTTACATTGTCCCCCTTTTTGTTATGTAGATTGTGTTAGCAATCTGTAAAACAAAAAATGGATTGTAGGTCAAAGGTTTGGTTATCTCAAGTATGGGAAGAGGTGTTCCCTCCTTAAACTGGGAGTTGATGAGGTGAAAATGAATCAGATGTGGGTTTAATAAGTGGTTATGGTGAGTCATGAGGTTGGTGACAATGGTGGTTGGGCATTTGAAGCATAAACATGTGTACAAAATGTGACTAAGAGTGATAGTCAATATTGCGCATAGACTAAGTTGCCATTATTAATAAAAGTAAGGTCAGTTCTAGAAGGATTGGTGACAGGGTAACCAGGCCTTAGTGTTAGGCATAGTTGATCGGGGTAGGCCTATCAAGTCTCTTAGATAGGGTTGATGTTTATGCAGGTATCCAAGGTAGGAAGTTCTCCCAGGAAAAACACAAATGTGCAAGTGTGCATTAGGCGGTGTAAATTCAAATGACTAACATGGCAAGGTTGGTCAGTGTCGTCAAAAAGGACCAAGGCAAGGTCGTCATAAAATATGTGATAGTTAGGGCCAAAATGGCCAACATTGAGGTGGACGTGGTTAGGTGGTTGGTTGGTTGGAGAGAGTGTTCTCCAATGGTTTATGGTTAGTTTTACAAAGAATAAATGCTCTTCAAAGGTTGGTTTTGGTTTGGTGGAGAAGGGTAATCTCCAAAAAGGTGGCACTAAGGTATTGGTGCCAAAATGTTGAAAAGGGGAGATCCTGACTATCGATGGTCAGGGGTCTCCAAATCGACCATCGGTAGTCACCCTGACTGTCGACAGTTAAGGTGAAACCCTAAAACCATGGAGGATAAAATGTGAAAAAGACAAGTTTATTTTCACTTTGTGCCTTTGAATCTCTTGATTCCCTTGTATACTGGCATCCTTAAAATTTTGTGCAAAAGTGTTGGTGAGGTGGGGTTGATTGTTGATTGGTTGACTGGGTACGTGTGTTGAGTTAGTGTGGGACTGAGGATGCAGGGCAGACAGGGACATGGTCAAGTGATAGGAGCTAGGATTTCTCATTGATTACAATCGAGGAATGAGGTAGGTGATACCTTAATTTGATAGGTTAGGTTGATTTTGGTTATTTTTTAGTTAAATTTTATTAGTTTGATTTTGATTTGGGGAGGGTTTGGGGGTTTGCCCTAGGTTTTTAGGTTTTGTTATTATTTGTTAAAATTAGCAAGTGAAAATGAATTTTGGGAAGGTATGTAGGTTGGGAGTAGGGTAGAGGAGAAAATTAAGGTAAGTAGGTACTGGAAAGGGGTGGTTTGGGTAGGTGTTTTTGGGTATATATGGTTGGAGTTTGTCGCTAGTGGTCACACATAGTGATCGTCGGTGGTCATACCCAACTGCCAATGGTCAATTAAAGGGTTAGGTTATTTTGGACAAAAGGTTAAGGAAAAAGGTTAAGGGTAAGATGTTTTTTATTAAAAAATGAAGGTTTATATTTTATATGACCCAGTGGGAATTCTAAAGGTAGTATTTGAAAAGAATGTGTTGATATAGTTTAGCTTGGGTGTGAGGTTTTTTTTAAAATATGTTGATATAGTGTATATAAGAAAAAGTAGGTGTCATTAGACAGGATGATTGAGATGAAAAGGAGGTTGTCTATGGGTAAAGTAGTTAAATATAAAACTAAGTGTGTTCTCTAACTTGAACTTTGCAGGCATGAGACCAAATTCAGATGTAGGATTGAGTTCCTTGTATCTTTGTAGAGATCCACTGAGGCATGATGAATGATGACTAGGCACACATGGAGGTGGTCAGCCTCAGAGCTATGATGCACTACCAGCATGTACCATAATATGCATCGATGATCATGGCCCTTATCAAGCGATGAGATATAGCCATGAACACCTTTATCCTACCAAATAGCAAGATGATGATCTTACTAGAGGATGTACATAAGATCACATGACTGTCAATTTTAGGGGAGTCAATATATCATATTAAGAAGGAGGAGAGAGATGATCACATGGAACTCTTATATGGTGAGAATCAAGCCTTCACCAGGTGACATGCCAGAGGCTTCAATTACAAACCTTATTCTTAGAGGGTCAGAGATGATAGGAGGTTGATGATGATGATGGTAATCTCATGTTTTGCATTGCTAGATTTAATCAGTGGGTGGTTTCCTTATCTATTGTTAGGAGTTCTGGTGGAGATGCTACTGGGTCAGATAGTTTTTTGGTGGGCACCTATTTTGTTGGAACAGATATACAGGGAGTTATGGGGGTTTAGAGCTCACCAAAGATATGGCATCAGTGTGGGGTTTGTGTTGCATTGTAAGGCCTATGAGCACATTCAAGTGTTAAGGCTGATGGGTCTACCATGAGAGGGATACACCAAGATGGACTTTAAATTGGGCTTCATGTGGTGGAGGAGTGACTATGCACTCACATGACCTAGAGGAGGTGTTTGAGACATTGATTAGTTTCAAGGGGCATTGGAAGACTTGGTGGTCAGGGATGTGGTGTGGAGATCATATGTCAGCTTTCTAAGGTGAGCCCACTATACTCAGCATATTTTGTCGATGTAGAGCTACAAGTATATTTCTAGGAGGAAAGAGGGTGAGATTGAACTCATCCTTTTTAACAAGGTTTATAGGTAGTTTGTCTTAGTATAGGGCACTATGGCTTCATTCTCAAGGTATAGGTTGTTGGGGATCAACCAACAATGGATTACACTTGTGAAAGCAATAAACGCGGAAATAAATCAGATAGATAAGTAACTAGAATGATAAATAACACAGAACAAGAGATACAAGAAACCACCCTAAAAACTTGTATTAAAACTCTTTACAATAGGAATACAATTGAAGAAACTTCATTTTTCCACACCTCTCTCAAATGCACACAAGATCTCTCACTAGATCTCTATTCCTCAAGAGCTCTCTCTCAAGTACACTCAAATCCAACAACCTGGATTGATGCAACTCAGTACTGTCCTTCAAACATTCACAATGTTCTACTCATACTCACACATTCAACATACTAAGCTAAGAAGATCTTTCCTACATATAGAATTAGGAAACTTGAGCATGCTCTTACAACAAACAGTTAAGCCTCTTGAACAAGGGCTCTAAAAATAATATTGCTAATAATAGAGATGCGAGCTTGAGACTACAACTCAAAATCATCATGCAAACACTCGCTTCTGTCCTCGGAAATCGCTTTCTAGACACACAGGTAACCGACGTCGGTTCCTGCCTGTTCGCCTGTGACCGTCGTCGGCCGACCTACTGCCGACGTCGGCTCCTCTGCAACTGAAACTGACCGATGCCGGTGTTTGTGTAGACCCAAAACTGTTTAAGTCTACTCCTTAGTGAAGCTTTTAGCTCCACACACCCTAACAATCTCCCACTTGGAGATAAACAGCTGCACCAGTACCTGTATAGCAACATCTTCTAGCTCCTCCATCTTCAACTCAATCATGAAGACCAACAGAAGTTGAATGAAGATTCAAATTCTCCTTAGTAACCGGCTTGGTTAGCATATCAGCAGGATTCTTGTTTGTATGGATCTTCTCCAGCTTCAACTCACCATCTTCCAATACCTGCCGTATGAAATGGTACCTTAGCTGTATGTGCTTGGTTCTTGAGTGAAAAGTTGAGTTCTTAGCCAAATGGATTGCACTCTGACTGTCACTATACAATCTGCAACTCCCATGCTCCCTTCAAAGCTCTTCCATGAACCGTGTCATCCATATCATCTCTTTGCTAGCTTCTGTGGTTGCAATATACTCTGCTTCTGTAGTTGACAAGGCAACAACCTTCTGCAACTTAGATATCCAGCTAACCGCCATTCCACCTACAATAAAAACATAACCTGTGGTGCTCCTCCTGCCATCCAAATCTCCTGCCATATCTGAATCTACATAACCATGTAGAGAAGTATCTGAACCTCCATAGCACAAGTGCCTACTGCTGGTTCCTCTCATATATCTAAGGATCCATTGAACTGCTTTCCAATGTTCCTTTCCTGGATTGGCCATATACTTGCTTACTACTCCCACTGCTTGGGCAATATCCGGTCTAGTACACACCATTGCATACATCAAACTCCCTACTGCGGAAGAATATGGAACCTTACTCATGTACTCTACCTCATCATGTGAATTAGGACATTGTTCTTTACTCAACTTAAAATGTCTAGCCAAAGTTGTGCTTATCGGTTTAGCATCCTGCATATTGAACCGTTTCAACACCTTGTCCACATAATCCTCCTGAGACAATATCAACCTGTGATTTTCCCTGTCTCTCTTAATGCTCATGCCAAGGATTTTCTTTGCTGCTCCCAAATCCTTCATAGCAAACGTTTGAGCTAATTTCACCTTAAGCTCAGAGATATCCTGCATGTGAGATCCTGCAACCAGCATATCATCTACATACAACAATAGAATAATATATCTACCGTTATCAAATCTCTTAAAATATACACAATGGTTGGATTGACACCTACTGTAGCCATGCTCAGTCATAAACCTGTCAAATTTCAAATACCATTGCCTAGGAGCTTGCTTGAGGCCATACAAGCTGTTCTTCAACCTGCACACTAACTTCTCCTTACCCTTGACCTCAAATCCTTCTGGCTATTCCATGTATATTTCCTCATCTAAATCTCCATGAAGAAACGCTGTCTTAACATCTAGCTGCTCAAGATGCAAATCCTCAAAAGCAACCAAAGACAATACAACCCTTATAGAAGTCATCTTAACAACAGGAGAAAAAATCTCACCAAAGTCAATACCTGGTTTTTGTGCAAATCCTTTCACTACCAATCTAGCCTTATATCTCATCTGTCCATCCTCACCTTCCTTCAACCTGTAGGTCCATTTGTTCTTCAGTGTTCTCTTACCAGCTGGCAATTCAACCAAATCCCATGTTTGGTTCTCTCTTAAGGACTCCATCTCCTCAACCATGCCACGCTCCCACTTACTCCTGGACTCCACCTGTAATGCTTCTTCAAAACTCTCTGGTTCTCCACCATCGGTTAGCAATAAATAATATAAGGAAGGAGAATATCTAATTGGAGGCTTACTTACCCTTTCAGACCTCCTAATGGGTGTCTTGGACTCGCTCTCAACATGCTGTCCACCCAAATTTTCTGACAGTGACCGACCTCAGCCACCTGTAGACCTGTTACTGGCTGACGTCGGTTCTTCCTGGCCGACGTCGGTGCCTGCTCTGCCGACGTCGATCTCTGTATGATCGACATCAGTTTCTGTACTGCCGACGCTGGTTCCTAACCTGCCGATGTCGGTCTCTATGTTTTCCTGTAAGTGATTATTTCTTTTTCCCGCGAGCTCATTTTGGACCATAACTTCGTCCAATTCACCATTGCTCTGCCCAGATTGATCCAGCTTCCTTATCTGATCACTTTACATCACTCTTTCATTGAAAACAACATCACAGCTCCTAATTACCTTGTTAGTTCCTAGATTCCAAAATCTGAAACCAAAATCATCTGAGCCATAGCCAATAAACGTGCACCTCATAGACTTAGCATCAAGCTTCTTTCTATTTTCCTTATCTACGTGCACAAAGGCTTCACAACCAAAAACTTTGAGATATGAGAGATCTACCTTTTTACCTGTCCATGCCTCTTCTGGAATTCCACCATCCAGAGCTGTAGAGGGTCCTCTGTTAATCATGTACACTGCGGTGTCAACTGCTTCTGCCCAAAACTCTAAGGGCAACCCTGCATGCAATCTCATACATCTTGCACGCTCCATGATAGTTCTGTTCATCCTTTTAGCAATACCATTCTGCTGAGGTGTCCTTGGAACCGTCCTTTGCCTACGGATTCCATGTGTATAACAATACAATTTAAACTTAAGGCTGCAGAACTCACCGCCATTATCAGATCTCAAGCACTTCAATCTTCTGCCTGTTTCATTGTCAACCATAGCTTTCCAAATCTTAAAAGTCTCAAAAACATCAGATTTCTTTTTAATACAGTAGATCCATACCTTCCTTGTAGCATCATCTATGAATGTAACATAGTACCGTGATCCGCCAATAGAGGCTACCTGAGCCGGTCCCCACACGTCTGTGTGAACAAGCTGCAACTTCTGCCTTTTCTTAGTAGACCTAGTCTTGAGAAAACTAACCCTTTTCTGTTTTCCAAATACACAATGCTCACAAAATTCTAGATCCATACTTTTCAAATCTGAAAGCATACCTTTAGACTTAAGAATTGACATCCCCTTCTCACTCATGTGGCCAAGCCTTGAGTGCCACAATTTAGCATCCACATCTAAAGTAGATAAAACGGAAGGAGATTTGTTAGTAACACAATTACACAAATAGAGAGTACCTTCTCTCTTACCTCTGGCCATAACAAGTGCACCCTTGGTCACTTTCCAAGAATCTGCTGTGAGAGTTACTGTACAACCCTCATCACCTAGCTTACCTGCAGAAATCAAATTTCTCTTCAAACTAGGAACATGCATCACATCTCTCAACACCCATGTGTTGCCATTATGCATCTTTAGTTGCACTTTACCTTTGCCAATAATCTTACAAGGCTCGTCATCCCCTAAGTACACTATTCCAAAATCTCCATGGATATAGTCACTGAAATATTCTCTGTTAGGGGTAGCATGGAAAGATGCACCAGAATCTAATACCCAAGACTCTATATTATTATGCAAAGAGAAAATAAGAGCATCCTGTGCAATACCTGCAACCTTTGCCTCTTCCTTTCCTTCATGTTGATTCTCCTCCTTAGGCTTTGACCAGCAATCTCTGCTTATGTGCCCCAACTTTCCACAGTTCCAGCATTGTGGCCTGCCATTTCTGGATTTGGATCTGCCTCTTCCCTTAGACTTAGATCTTGATTTCCTCTTGCTCCTTTCTTTTTGCCTTCCCCTGCTCTCAAGATTTAAAGCGTTCCCAGATGTCTCTTCTGTGCTTTTCCTGCAAATTTCTTCATTCAAAATAACACTAACCACATCCTCTACTTTTAAAATATTTGAAGCAGAAGCAGTATTAGAAACTACCATTACCAAGCCATGCCAGCTTTCAGGCAAAGAACATAATATTAAAAGAGCTTTTATTTCATCTTCAAATACAATATTGACTGAACTTAATTGGTTAACAATACCATGGAAATCATTCAGGTGATTAGAAACAGATCCACCTTCTTGCATATGCAAATTAAATAACTGCTTCATAAGATATACCTTATTAGAAGCGGAGGGTTTTTCATACAAATTTGCTAACGTAGTCATTAACTCTACCGTAGTTTTAGCCTATGACAAATTGGATATCACAGTGGATGCAAGACTCAGTCTTATAGACCCCAAAGCCTTTCTGTCAAGAACTTCCCATTCTTCATCCTCCATGTCCTTGGGCTTCTTCGCAATCCCACCTAACGGTAAGTAAAGATCTTTCTGATACAGATAGTCCTCTATCTGCATTCTCCAGTGTTGATAGTTCTTGCCATTAAACTTTTCCATTCTCAACTTACTTTCTTCTGCCATTGCTTCTCCCACTCAAACAGAAATCCCTGCAGAAACCCCTGTGAGCAACCTGTAATCCAAACACACTACACAGATCTGAACCACCTGTTAGTGAACCTGAGCTCTGATACCACTTGTTGGGGATCAACCAACAATGGATTACACTTGTGAAAGCAATAAACACAGAAATAAATCAGATAGATAAGTAACTAGAATGATAAATAGCACAGAACAAGAGATACAAGAAACCACCCTGAAAACTTGTATTAAAACTCTTTACAATAGGAATACAATTGAAAAAACTCCGTTCTTCCACACCTCTCTCAGATGCACACAAGATCTCTCACTAGATCTCTATTCCTCAAGAGCTCTCTCTCAAGTACACTCAAATCCAACAACCTGGATTGATGCAACTCAGTACTGTCCTTCAAACATTCACAATGTTCTACTCATACTCACACATTCAACATACTAAGCTAAGAAGATCTTTCCTACATATAGAATTAGGAAACTTGAGCATGCTCTTACAACAAACAGTTAAGCCTCTTGAACAAGGGCTCTAAAAATAATATTGCTAATAATAGAGACGCGAGCTTGAGACTACAACTCAAACTCATCATGCAAACACTCGCTTCTGTCCTCGGAAGTCGCTTTTTGGACACACAGGTAACCGACGTCGGTTCCTGCCTGTTCGCCTGTGACCGTCGCCGACCGACCTACTGCTGACGTTGGCTCCTCTGCAACTAAAACTGACCGACGTCGGTCACACCTGACCGACGCCGGTGTCTGTGTAGACCCGAAACTGTTTAAGTCTGCTCCTTGGTGAAGCTTTTAGCTCCACACACCCTAACATAGGTGGGAGGATGTTGAGTTTTTGCTTCTAGAGCCATAGCTAGTGGTAATGGTTCTTGATCACGAGGAGCTACCTATTAGAGAAGAGATTGATGACACCAATTTTGTTGATGGCTAAGTTGCATGGTATTAGTCCCTTTATGTAGTAGTAGATTTTGGATGGGATGATAGGGGCAATCAACCTATGGATGTGGATCTAGTTGGTGGGGGTCCACATGTACAGGTATAGGGAGGTGGCCCCAATGGATAGGCAAGAGCAGTAGGATAGGTAGGCACCTAAGGAGGGAAAACACCAGGTGACAGTGGTGCCCCATAGGCATATTTTTATGATATGATATGTATAGGTGTATATAATTTTGATACTGGCCTGAGAGTCGATGCAACGAGATGTATATGTTTGAGAGAGAGAGATGCACGTGATTTTATTTACTATTTCATTTTGATGAGATATGATGTGATGATGATATATAGATGTGATTTTATGTTTCATGATTCATGGTTTAAATGTTCATAGTTGATTATGATTATGTTTATGAGATGTAGACTCACTAGCTTAGGCATGTGATGATTATGGGTGATGTTTATGATGAATGGTTTATACATGATTATGATGATGTGATGCTTTGTTTTATATATGGTTATGACGTTTAGTTATGGATATGTGATGCTTTGTTTTACATATGGCTATGATGTTTATTGTCTATATTTATGGATGTTGTGATTATGTGATGTGGTGTATGACATTATTTAATATCTTGGATTTGTGATGTTGTTTACGAGTATGAATATGGGGTGCTTGGTTCTATATATGGTCACGATGTTTTGATTATGGTTATGATGTTATGATTTATAGTTATTTTGTTGATGATAACACATAAAGTAGTTTAGATAATAAAACTATACGTGGGAAAAGAGATGAGAATCATGAGACATACATCGAAGTGAATACATGAACTAATTATGAGAGGACAAAGAGGAGGCATGATGCTTATTCATTGGCAAAAGACAAAACAAAACCTGAAGTTAGATTGGCTTGAGGAACATAAGCCTTTCAAATGCTTTGCATTAGCATGCGTTAGGTGATAAAAGGTGTCTTGATCACATTGTGTCAAGTAAGCTTTGAATCCCTTGATTTGCATATGGTACAAAGGGGAGATAGGTGATAGGTGGTGTGAAAGGTAGTGTAACCTCTTAAGGGTCAGTTTGCCCCTTTTATAGGTGACCTAAAAACCTTAATAGATAAATCCATGTTTTAATGCAAGGTGTAGACTAATCAATGCAGGAAGTCGACTGATGTTATATTTATGAAAGCTAATTGTAGCTTTTTGGGGATAGTTGGTTTTAATTTTGATATGGGGTCTTTTACTATTTGGTTTTGATAATTTTTTGAAGCTGATCAATGTGAAAAGCTTCAAATGATTATTTTGACAAATTTGACTTAGCCATCCTTCTAGGGAGTGGTCTAAATTTGGGTTTGTTCATTTTGGTAGCTATCCTTAAAGGGAGCAGTCTATCCTTTTAAACAATTTAAATTTTGGGCAACTATCCTTAAATGGAATAGTTTGGGTGCTAGAGATATTTAACCCAAGTGATATTTAGGTATCCCAAATTATTTTGAAGTTAGCTTAGACATGGACAAGTCTATATAAGCTTGAAGTTTACCTTTACAAGGGCAAAACCTAGAGCACAAGAAGGTTAATGATAGATGGAAGGGGTGGTTTTAAGAGACAATGACCATGGGATTTCATCCGATTAGGGACAAAAAAAATTCATGAGAACCATGCCATGGGTAGAGCTGTAGTACCCATATTTAGGATTAGGCTATGACTGTAATGGTTAATCACATGGTTCTATGTTGTAATTGATTGTCCTCAAAGGGATGAGATGGAGGTGAAAATCTCCTAAATCAAGGGACAAGCTTAAGTTAGACAAAAAGGTGAGTTTGATCCTCGTTTAATAAAATAAAAGATGTAGGTGCAAAACATTAAGAGGCTCAAGTTCTGGTTTGCCTTATAGGGAGGACAAACAATAAAATCATGATCCATACTTGTGAGTTATGATGTAGGGTCCAAGCCAAATGAAAGCAAACTTGCCTTGCTTACTTCTCTCTATATTGGTCACATGTTGATTTTCCCTTATGATGAAGTCTCCAATGTTGAATTCTCACTCTTATAGGTGCTTGTTATAGGTGCGCTTGACTCACTTTTGGTAGACATGAAGATGATTAAGCACAACTAGGCAACATTTGTCAAGTAGCTCAAGTCATGCTAGACGTTCTTAATGATAGTCACTCTCAAAAATTATGTTTTGTAAGGATATGCAAATAGAGGGAATCTAGACTTCAAGAGGCAAGACTGCCTCTACTTTGAAGACCAAAGAGAAATGGGTAGCACCCTTAGAGGTTTAAATGCTAGTGTGATAGGTCCATAAAGTGAAAGGGATGTGCAAGTACCAATCTTGACCAGTAGCACTAACCATTTTGGTTAACATTTTGTTGAGGATTTTGTTAGAGGCTTCCACCTATCCATTTATTTATGGATGATAAGGGGAGTAAAAGCTTAACATGATGTCAAATGCATCACAAAGACCTTGGACTTTTTTGGTTTTTGAAAGATTTACCATTATCAGTGATGATATTATGGGGAACACTGAAACAATAGATGATATGATGATTGATGAAATTGACTATCTTCTCAGCTTTAGTCGAGATGAGAGGAATAGCCTCCACCCACTTGGTGAAATACTCGATGACGGTGATGATGGAGTGGTTTCGATGTGAACAATGAGGATTGATTCCCCAATGAGATCTAGTCCCCATTGTGAGAAGGTCCAAAATTCCTCGGATACTTAGAGGCCATGGGCTGATGCGTGATGTAAAATGACATGTTTTTGACATTTAACACACTTTTTTTCATAATCACAATAGTCTTGGTTGAGGGTGGACGAATACTAGCCAAGGTGAAGGATACGTTTAGTGAAAAATAGACCACTAACGTGTCCCCCATAGATTCCATCATGCATTTCCTTTATAGCATGGGAAGATTCATGACTATGAAGGCAACAGAGAAAGAGGCCATCGAAACCATGTTTGTAAAGGATTCCTCCTATTATGGTATAATGGGAGGTACTCAAAACAAAGGCTCCTCGAGCATTCCTTGAGACGTTGGGAGGAATTATGTTGAGGTTGAGGTAATCAAATGTTTGCTCGTACCAATTACCTGATAGAAATTCCTCCACACTAAAAATGGTAGGGAGGTCAGATTGGATATAAGAGGGTGTGATAAAATGATGAATGGTGACATAGAGATTTGAATTGGCAGGTTGAGATGGTATCTGGGAAGCAAGGAAAACTATTGTATCCATAAAATTGTTGGTAGATCACATAACAGATTGGATAAGGTAATGATCAAATGGTGCTAAGAGTACATCTACTAGTTGTTTGTATTATTGCAAGACATCATTCTTTAATTGTTAAGATCCATTGATTTGGTTAACCACAAGTTAAAAATCACCAAAGATACTGATCGTCTTAACTCCCAAGGCTATAGTAGTTTGGAGACCTATTTCTAGGGCTTCATACTCAGTCATGTTGTTGGTACACTCAAAATTAAGTTTAAAATAAAGAAGAAGAGGTTAGCCATTGAGAGGAATGATAATAATTTTGGCACCCCCACTGCGTTGGCACTTCGAGTCATTGAAGAACATGGTCATTTGGTAGGTGATGATCTCTTGAGAGAGAGTTGTGATGGACTCGTCTAGAAATACAAGAGGAAGTGGTTGGTTATTTGGCAAAGGAGCTTTAACCAATTGATCAACAATGACTTGCACTTTAATTGACTTATGTTGAAGGAACTCAAGGTCAAACTTAGCTAGGAGCATGAGCCACTTAGTCATACACTAGTTTTGGTATGGTTTAGAGTGCATGTACTTGAGTGGCTCGGTGTTGGTGATAATAAAGGTTTTGTGATTGAGGAGGTAATGATGAAATTTGGTAGCCACAAAGACTGAAATGAGGTAAAACTTCTTGATATGGGTGTACCAAGTCTCGTACTCTATAAGTGTTCAACTTATATAGGAGATAACTTGCTCTTTATTTTGTTCATCATAATGAGCAAGCATCACCCCTAAGGAATGATCAATGGTAGAGATATAAAAGTAGAAAGGTTGATATTATTTAGGAGGGCTAAGAATAGGTAAAGAAAGAAGGTATTATTTGAGTGAATCAAAGGCTTTTTGAGATTCCTTAGTCCACTTAAAAGATGTATCTTTCATGAGAAGATGGTAAAAGGGTTGATATCTATCTGATAATTGAGAGATGAAGCGACAGATGGATTGGAGCTTCTCCTTCCAGATATGGAGTTGCTTAAGGTGGGTTGGAGGTGGCATGTCAAAGATTGCTCTAACCTTGGTTGGGTCTACTTTGATTCCTTGAAGAGAGATGATAAATCCAAGAAGCTTTCCAGATAGGACCTCAAAAACACATTTTTTGGGGTTGAATCAGACATAGAAGTGGATTAGGTGCTTGTAGATAATTTTGAGAACTTCAAGATGATATTTGTAATATATGGATTTCCCAAGGAGATCATATACGTATGTCTCTATGATTTTTTGGATGAGATCATGGAAGATGTAGGTCATCACACATTGGTAGGTTATTCCAGCATTCTTCAGACCAAATGACATGACCTGATAGCAGAAGGTTCCTCAAGGGGTGATAAAAGAAGTCTTATGCTGATCTTTGAGGGCAATCAAGATCTGATTATATCCTGAGAAACCATCCATGAGGAATAACATCTCGTGGCTAGTTATAAGATCAATAAGTTGGTTGATGCTAATTAAAGGGAACTCATCTTTTGGACAAGTAAGATTGAGGTCACAAAAGTCAATACAAAGGCAAAGTCCCCCTATGGGCTTGGTAATGGGAATGATGTTGGAAACCCATTGAGGATAGTCAATGGGTTGGATGAAATTGGCATATAAGAGGCATTAAAGCTTTGCTTTGACTAGAAGGGCGTTACAAGGGTGTATCATGTGAAGCTTTTGCCTAATAGGCTTAGCATCAGGATGGATGATGATGTTGAGGACAGCAATGGAAGGGTTGATCCTGGGCATATTTTGATAGGACCAATCAAATGCTATGCTAAAATCATGAAGGAAGGAAGAGTAATCATGTTGCTTTGATAAATCTAAGGATTGAACAATCTTTACAATGCAGGGGTTATCTTGAGTACCTAAGTTGACATCGATAGTGGATTCGTTCAACATGGTTTGGTTTTTAGGAGGAAGGGATTTGTGGATAGAAAACTCCCCCACATCAAGGTAAGTGAGAATGGAATCATCGTCTTGATGTTAGATGGTTTGGATGGTAGGAGAATCATTTTCTACCATTTTAGGATGAATCAGAGGAAAGGTTTTAGTTTGGCTACCCTTTTGATAGGTCAAGAGGCCCAAGCTAATGGTATTGACTAAAAAAAAGTTAGAAGGGATGGTTTCAAAATCCTTAATTTTGAAGGAGATGGTGTTGGTGAGGATGGGACATCCTCATTGATGGTGGTGATGGGTTTGGGTGAATTGGTAGGTTCTTTCAGTGGTATGAACACAAGGCCAAACAACTCACATGGTTTTTGGATTTTGATCAAGGGTAACTCATGAGGTCTGTGTTGATAATGGTCGAAGCCAAAACCCTTTCAGGCACACCTGTGAAGGTATAAGTTGTCAAATTTCAATTTGTATAAATAGGCAAAATTGAAAGTAAATGGTCGGATAGAAGAGGTGGTGAGGAAACTAGAAGTGGTTGATCAAGTCCCCCATAGATGAAATTAGTTTAGTGGTTAGGAAACCCAAAAAGAATGAAGGTTTCAATATTGGGATCATAATCAAGATCATGGTTAAGGTTTCCAAACTCTTGAGGAGTAGGGAAAGTGTCTAAGGCCAAAAGATGATACTCTCCTAGTGAGAGATGTTAGAACATAGGTTTTAGGGGGTCCTCTATGGGGATCTGAAAAGAAGGGATAGATGAGCTAGTTAAAGTTTCATCGATGGCTAGGTTAAAGTTGTTATTGGTTGGTGGTGAGGTGGATGAACAAGGAATAATAACATCATTGGGTTGATATGTCATGTTGTAAGATACAAAAGGACTAGGTTCTACTTGTATGGTGATGACTTGACCCTCATGTTTGAACTTGAGACATCAATGCAAGGTGGATGGGACACAACTCATGGCATGGATCTAAGGGAATCCAAGTAAGACATTATAGTAGAACTTGCCTTCTATGATGTAGAAGACCTATAGAAGCATGCAAGGACCCAAAAAAATGTGGAAGATGATTATATCCAAGGTTGTGGGCATAGTATCATTAAAGGAATAGAGGAATATTGAGGTTTTTGACATGATATTCTTTGGTAGTTGGAGCTGGTCATAAGCATGAGAAGAGATAATGTTAATACTATCTCCTCCATCAATCATCACACTTTTGATGTGGGTTTGATTGATGCATAAAGTGATGAAAAGGGGAGGATCAAGATCTTTAAGATGAACAAAAGGTGTTTTTGAATGCTTAAATGTGACAAGGGTAGAAAGCTGAAGAGCTCCGACAAAGGCTACAAGAGGTTGAGGGTCTTTAGGTCAGACCTCTATAGATTGCAAGGCCTTTATCAATGCTTATTAGTGATGGGGTGAGGTGTTGAACAGTTCATATAGGCTCATCTTCACCAGTGTCTGGTGAAGTTATTTCAAAACTACTTGTTGGATAGATTTAGAAGGGTTGGAAGGAGAGGCACCCAAAATGGATATTTTGGGTTTTAGTGAAGGTGAAGGTGAAGGTGAAGGTGCTTGAGTTTGGATGAAATATTGAGAGGTGGAAGGATATGTCCATGGAATAAACACTTTGGCCTTTCCTTTATCCTTTTGTTAGACCCGAGATTGGGTGACCATATGGATAGTGTAGATGAGGGGAGGTATTGGGCTAGAAAGTTGCTTCGGTTCCTCCTCACTCTTGGGTGAGAGTGGATGAGTATCAAGTAGGTTTGTTTGGTGGTTGGGTTGGTAACAGGATCAAGAGAGGTTAATCTAATAATACATCATCCTCGTCCCATAAGTTATGGATAACTGATTGGAGAGCTTTGCAGTTCTTTGTGTCATCTCCAGGTGTCTTATGGTATGAGAAGATTAAATTATCATTGAACCAAGATGGTTTAGGACTCTAAGGGTCAAAGAGTTTGATAGGTGGTAGGATTAATAAATAATTTTCTAACAACCATTGTGTTGATGCTTCCAATTGCTCTACAAAGCTCCTTAGTGTTATTGAACACTTCTCATTTTAGGATTACAAGAATCTAGGGCATGAGTTGCAGTTTGTGACAAATAGTATGTTTGTGGTGGAATAGTCGATAAAGTATGAGAATTGTCCACCAAATTTGTTTGATGTGGTGCTTGGGAGTCACCAAGGTCTAAATTCTTTGCAATTTTTTAATCTTCCTAATCAAGGTTTTTAACTCTAAGCCAATATAAGTGAATATTTACAATGATTTTAATATAAAGTGAGTATTGATAAAAAGAAGCAAAAGGTAGGGTAAGGCAGAAAAGAAAAGTTATTAAAAACATTAATCTCAAACATAATGATAGAGTCCTATTCAATTTGAGTATATATTTAACCAATTAGTGATGCAACATAGCATAAGCCCAAACTTCATAAAAAATCGTGCAAGATTCAAAGAAAATAGACGAATCATGAGTAAAATTCAAGATTACTTAAAGAGTTTGTTATGTTAATTAGAATTTCATAAAAACATTCAAATATAGAGTAAATAAAATGAAGTAAACTTAGAATCCTTTAACTAGTCTGGCAAATCACAAACTACAAACCTCATGAACATGAGATATGACTCATCTATCCAAGAACTATTCAAATCTAAGACATCCACTTGTAATTGAGAGAGCATAAACAATATAACACAACCTAAAAAATCTTTTCAGAATTCAAATTGTATTAATTGCTCAAAATCCTCTCCCTTTACAAATGGTAACACCCGCCTACTTATAAAGGGTATAGGCAATGCACCGGTCATCCTTCCTTCCAACCTTTATAAGAGGTCAGGATAGTTGTCCTTTTACAAATAACTCTATAGTACATATGGCCTTCAAGTGCCTACTAGATCAAAAGATTAATATATGCTAACAAACTAGCATATGCAATTTACAAAAGAATAATCCTGACTTTTGTCTTGGGTTAGTGGGCCACCCCCCCTTTTGATCACTCAGGCTGAAGAAAGTCTTTCACCCTGGTGTATTGTTCTCTGATTAGCTTGAAATCCATTGTGGGCTTCATTAGACTCTCTTCTTGTTGTTCAACCAATATATGATATTCTTTGTCACTTTTGATAGTGACCTCTTGCAAGCACCTTGCCTCTGTAATCTGCTCCCCTATCCTAAGGATGATATTAAGGACTTTTGAACTATCTGTATTGGATTGGCCCTAGTTTTTATCCTTGATTTCTTGGATGAAGGCTTGGAGTCTATGTTAGAATTATATATCATGCATTATGCCAGTGGTAGTAGGTTGAGAAGGGGTTATCAACAGGACTCATATCAACTTCTCAATTCTGCACACCAAGTCCTTATCTTCCTCCATAAAGTCTTTGGTCTTGTTGTACCATGATATTAATTCTTGTATTTGATCCACTAGGTCCCTTAAATGGCATCCAATTTCCTTTTTTTAATGATTTTGAAATCCAGGGGCTGCTAAATGATGTTCACTTTGATCAACTATATTACCTGGTCTTTAGTTTCTTGCCACTATTGTATCAATGTTTGTGCCCTCTTGGCTTGATGTTACAAGGTATTTAGATTGAGTTTGATAGCCTTTAATTGCTCAAAGGTATCTAGGAGGTACTTATTTAAAATACTCAGTAGGTCTTCTAGAATCGATAATGAGACTTGTGCCTCCAAGTCCTTCTCCTTCTCCAATTTCAAGACCCTTTGCTTCATTCCCTGAATTCCCACCACAACCATTGTTGACTAGGATTTCACCATGCTTGCAATATATTCTTTATGAATGGGGTACTCTCCTGCTGCCTGACCTTATATTGGAGTGTGTCCTATAAATGGTTCCACTCTTTGGAGAGTTATTTCTTTAGTTTTAATGGTTTCCTTCTTTGTGGTAACCCTCTCAAGTGTAATTGTATCAGGGTTGAATTGCACCTTGGGATCTACTTCAAAAAGCCTTGATACCTCTGCTATTTCAAGACTAGCCCTTGCTAATTGCCCTGGTTCTTCCATTCTCTTATTGTTTTCCCTATCAACCTCAATCATTTCCCTCTCTTCCTGCTCCTTCATAAGCTCTAAGATCTAGGGTTGGATCTCATCATTGACTTCAAAATTGGTAGTGTTGGTCAAAGACCATGAATGTGTTTGAGAGGGTATCTTTTGGAACTTCCCATAGATGAACTAGTCAGGGATGACGGGTCCATGTATGGGAAATCATCACTAAACAAGTTCACCTCACTTGTTGGTTGAATCCACTTGGGCTTCTTGGAGGTTCTAGGCACCAAAGGCATATCTGTCTCCCTTTTTCTTTTGGTCACATGGAGCAAATCTAAGGCAACCTCCTTGCCTTTGTCTATTTCTTCAACCTGAGGACCCTCAAATAGTGCCACTCAGTTATGGATATTTCATCATTATCTTCCTTGTCTGACCCATATGTATCTGCAAGCTCCTTAAAGAACTCATCCACTATTTCATAAGGCTCCAAGGCAACCATGTCAATGTATTCCACAAGGGAAGGGGGTATTTGAGGTAAAGTTGAGGTAGAGGGTCCCTCTCCTAACCTATGTCCTATCCTTTGTTCACTAAGTCCCTCACTTTCAGGCACTTGTTACTAAGGTGGACCTTGAGACGTTTGTGGTGGACTTGAAGTGGAAGGTAAGATATGGTATGGTAAGGGATTCATTTACCACATTTCTCCTCATGGTTTTTATTCCCTCTGCAATCTGTTCTCTAATTTGAATCTATGCCCTTTAAATCTAGACAACACTTCCTCAAAATTGGTTGCCTTTATGTATAAGTGGTCATACGGACCCAATTGGTGTTCATAAGGGATATTATGAAACTATTTGGATTGTAGATGGGAGAGCACATTGCCTTTTGTATCCCATGTTTTGGGGTCATCCAATTGGAAGCAAAATATCTCTCTATTCCTTGCTAAGATCTCTAATTGCTTCCATCCATGAATCATTTTCCTCCCAATTAGCTATGGGAAGAGACGTATGATGCCTTTCTTCTTTTCCTTTCACACATTGTATATACCAAGAGGGATTTGATGAGTAATCTCACTCTTGGCTAGTTTGATTGGGACATGCACTGGTAATCTGAAGGGCTGGGTTTGGATTCCTTCAATCCTAATGATCGTACAATCAGGATAGAGCCATATGTCACCGATGGGCTCTACAAATTGCTTAATGAGAGGGGAACCCTGGGCATTGGGCTTCCTGTAATTATCCCAAATAGAGTGGGATATATGCAATCATAAATGAATTACATGTGGTCCCTATATTTGAATACGTGCAGTTTGGAATAATGGTGAGAAATGGTGATCTTGTTGTGAGGGGACCAGTTCCTGATAGTAGGAAATAAAGTAGAAACCATGAAGGCATCTAACAAGTAAGACATCATAGTGAAAAGTTGACTTGTTTTCATTTTAATCCTATTAAACTACCTTCCCAAATGGATACTTATCATTTCTGCAATAGGTGGAGTCAGTTTATCTTCCACCATAAAATAGATATAGGAGACACACTTGGGGTTAACATAGGATGTGATTGTTTCTCCCAAATATCTATTCAACAAAGTCATGATGATCCTAATCCCCTCCCTGAAGTGCACAATTGGGATCCTACCATTATGATTTCTCATTACATGAGTCCCTCTATTCAGCCACGATCTTAAGATATCATCTAAGTCATTATTATTGGTCCATTCCTTGATTGCAGGGAAGTCTATGTGAGCCTTGAGAAGCTTAAAGTAGCCTTCAAAAGCTACTAGAGCTATATAGGCAACCTTCTTTGATGTACCCTCCCTAATCATCCAGTCTCCATCTATTCAATAATCAATAAACATAGGAGCTAGGATATCAACACAATGGAGTACCTCTAGTTTGGCAGCTGCGAGGTGAAGTCTAGACATCTATATTGACATGATATCTTCATGCTTCCTTTGAACTATAACAATTAATTGGTCGTTGGGAGCTAATGGTTGTAGCAGATCGACCACAAAGAAGATTTCAGACCAATTTTTTAAACCATTGTTCAAATCTTCCACATCCAATTTTATATCCTTGTAACATCTTCCTTCACTATCTATTGATAAGTAAGCTTCTACCTCATCTCAACATCATTTTCTTGCTACAGCCATAATTCCTCAACTAGCTTGATTGTTTTTCAACTGTATGATTTTTATAAGTCTTTTAGCTCTTCTCGAGGTGATTTTCAGCTTTTTCGAATGCAATAATGGCTCAATTGAACAAGGAATGGGGTTTTACATTGGTGAGCCAGGGATTTTCCTATTTTAATGATGAAGGTGGTGAATTCATAAATTCATTCGTGTTACTCCTACAAAGTCTTTTCAGAAGCTAGTCATTAGTTCTTTAAAATATCATCTATTTTACATCATTAGATTAGATCCACGAACAAGCGTGGCCCATTGATCTTGATCTATGAAGTCTTTTCTAGTTGGTTACATTCAATATGTTCTATCCTCGTTGAAAAGTCTTCGTCCATGTTGCACCATCAGATCAAATCCTACGATGAAGTGTGGACCGCTAGATCTGTGAAGATGCACATGAAGTAAGTCCCAAGCCTTGATCAAAAGTTAGGTTAAATACACTATACTAAGCTCTTATGTTGAAAAAAAATGTGAAAGGGTCCTTTTTGAGGGTCAAGAGATACATCCCATTGCTAGGTCTAAAATTTTAGACTATCTTAAATTTGACATCCTTTTGAACATCAAAAAAGTCCTCACAGACGATAAATGATGGGCACGAGGCCGTCAATTTTAAGCTCATCGAAGGTATTCAGACTATCTTAAATTTAATGTCTTCACAAACATCAAAAATGTCCTCACAAATGTCAAATGATGCGCATGAGGCTGTCAAATTTAAGATCATCCAAGGTACTCAGAGTATCTTAAATTTGACATCTTCAAAAATGTCAAAAGCATCTTTATAGACATCAAACGATGGGCATAAGGCTGTCAAATTTAAGATCATCTAAGGTATTCAGAGTATCTTAAATTTGACGTCCTCATAGACATCAAATGACGAGTGTGAGGTTGTTAAATTTAAGATCATCCAAGTTACTTAGAGGGCCTAAGCTTAGGCCTTGTGATCATGTTGTGTTGAAAAACACATTATTATTTAAACCAAAAATACATTTTTCAAGCCATGTGACCAAATTTTGGGCTATGGGGTCCTTTGAATCCCTTTCAATTGGCCGCTAACACTTTGATTAAGATGAAATCCATTGGCTATTTTGCATCATAAGATCAAATCTTATGATGAAGCACAGATCCTTGGATCTGTAGAGATGCACGTGAGATAAGTCTCATCAACTATGGGCTGCTTTTTCGAAAGGTTACTTTATGCCAAAGTGTCCTAAGATAATTTGTTTTGAAGGGATACCTCAAGAAACCCCAAAGGTCCATTTCCTCATTAAGCTTTTCACCAACTTTTGAATTCAAATGTTAGGGCTTTCTATAAAGGAAACTTAGTCTCTTTCATGCAACCTGCAATTCAATCCTCAAAGACAAAAAACATTACCAGAGTTAGTTCAAAAAACATATAATTATCATTAAGCCTGTATAGAGCGTATCCCTTTCAAGTGGATGATCTTCAAATTCTAGACAATAAATACTTCGAGCAAGCTTTCAAGGTTCATATGTTATTAAACATTCATAAGGGTCCCCTATTTGCAAAAGTAAGAAAATGGGGGTATGTTGATCCAACACTTTGTAAAACAGTCAAATAAGACTCAAGCAAAGGTGTTAAGGGTGATGGGATTTTGGATTTTAGTGTGGGAGCCTTCTTAGAAGTAGGCTTCACTGTAGAAGTTGTGGGTGGTATAATGGTTTTTATAAGTGGGTTTGATTGGGGTTGTTTGGTGTTGGGTGGATTTGAGGTGGAAGCTTTAAAGGTGAAATATTTGGAAGTGGATGATTGAGATGATGAAGGTTTGGAGACAAGTGGGAAGGTGGAGGTAGATAGTTTGGTTAAAAATGATGGGGAGGTTGATGTTTTAGAAGGGGTACGTAATGGTAGAATGAAAGGAGGAAGTTTAGTTTGGGTAGTTTTGGGAGGGTTCACCTTCTTTATAGGAGGATGAGTCCCTAGGATAGAATAGGGATGAGGTCCCAAGATAGAAGGTAAGAGGGAATGAGGTGGTATGGTTCTAGTTTTAGGTGGGAGTTTAGGTGGCTCCACCTTCTTGGTTGGTTTGGTTAAGGTTTTCTTTGGTGGACTAGATGGGTTTAAATCCAACTTCAAAGATGGGTGGATAAGGCTAGTAGTAGGGAGTATCCCTAAGTTCTTGATGGGTTTGGTTAAAGAGGTGTAAGGTGATTTGATAATTTGGGATGAAGATGGTTTGGATGGTTCTTCCATGGTTTTGAAGGGAGAGGTGTTTGATGAAGGGATTGAGGTGATGATGAGTTTAATGGTGGATAAAAGTGAGGTTGAAGGTTCATGTTTATTTTTATAGGGGAGCCCGAGATGGTGCAAAAATGTGGCTCGATCCATATTGGGTTGAGAAGAGAATTTTATGCTTTGGACTAGTCTAGAGAAGGGTTTGTAAATTGGTTTGGTTCCTTGGGCATTGTACTCAAAAATTAGGCCCATTGGTGGAGGCAAGGGAATGGTTTCTTCTCCCTTGTCCTGGATAAAAGTTTATAATATTTCAAACGATGTTTCCTCTGTGGAAGGAGTAGATAAGGTGATCTCTACTTGTGGAATGGTTTCCAAAGAGAGAGCGAGTGATTCCATGATGGGGGAGAAAGGTGTGATGGCAATGGTTGCCTCCTTGGGTATTTTTATCAAAAGAGAGGTAGTTAAGTCTGTTATCTCATCAAGTGAAGTAAAGGAGGTAGTTGCTTCCTCTGTATGGGTATCCAAAGGAATGGAGGGTGATTCTACCATTTCAATAAGTGGAGTAGAAGAGGAAGTAGTTGAGGCAATAGTTTCCCCAATGATAGGTTCATTGATAATCACATTGACCATATGGACCTCACAAACATGAGATAATTATAGTTTGTTGTCATCATGGTTGGTAGAAGTTGTATGACTAGGACAATGTTGCTGAAAGATGTCGAGTGACTAATTCAAGGGCACATTGGGATTATCTAATGCAAGTTCTCCTTTATCAATAAAGTTTTGGACAATGGTTTTGAAGGTTTTACACCTACTAATGTCATGTCCAATGACATGGTGGAACTCACAAAGATCGTTATCATTGTACTAAGCAGACACAGGGTGAGAAACATCAAATTATAGAAGCAATTTGATGGGGGGAAGTTGTATGATGCTGCCTTTTAGCAACTTTTTCAAAATTGAAGCATATGACTCCCTTATCAGAGTGTATTATTTTGGGGTAGCCCAATTTTGATTTTGAATTTGTTGATTAGAGGAGTTGGTTTGGTTAGATTGATTGACAACCAAAGGTGGAGCAATTTTAAGAACAACCATGTTTGCAGTCGCCTTTGGTTTGGTGTTAGGGTAGTTAGATTGGTTGTTGGTTTTAGATGGGGAAGGGTCATTAGATTTGAAGCCAGAGTTTTTGTTTATTAATTTCAACTTTCCCTCATCAATGGCTCTAATTTTTAGTTTGTATGCCATGGTGAAAGCCTCCTCAAAAGTTTTGAAGGTTTGAACCTATAGAGTGGGTGTAATGTGTTTGGCACAAGCCCAATATAAAATTTTAATTAAATTGGGTTGGGGAAAAGAGAAAGAAAGTTGTTTGATAAAACCTCTCCATCGAGCTATGAAATTGACAATTGATTTGTCATCAAATTGCCTGAAGGAGTAGAGGTCGGTGATGGAGACTTTCTTAGACATATTGATTGAAAAGTGGTCTAAAAAAGTTTGGGCAAGTTGGGAAATGGAAAAGATGGAGTGCTTAGAGAGAGCATTATACCACTCTAATGCCAGTACATATAAATACATAGGAAAGGTGCGAAGGAGAAGATCATCATCATAGGTAATCAAGTAGCAAGAATGTCAAAACACTCTTAGGTGTTGTTGGGGGTCCTCCTTGCTTTGAAACTTAAAAAAATTGGGTAGTTCCCATTGAGGAGGGTAAGGTTGGATAGGAACAGATGGGTGAATATGTTCATTCTAGGTTTGGTCTTAAGATAAAAGGTTGTGAGCCCCATAGATAGATGACTCTAGGTTGGTCATTTTGTCCATTAACATTTTGACCAAATCTATTTGGGGTTGGAGAGTGTTGTTCCCAAAATGTGTCACTCATTTTTGGGGACAACATATGAACTATTTTGGTCCTGCAGACCAAAATTCTCTCTTCCCTTCTCAAAAAATGTTCTGAGTATTCAAATTATTCATTGTTTAAGCTTTTTTAGCTAAGGGACTCGTAGGTTCAACAACTTCAATAGGTGTGCTCTCACGAAAGAACAAGTTTCCAACACTTTGGCAATTTCAAGTTTGGTTCAACATTGAGGTTCAACCAAAAGACTCATCGGCGGGCTTCAAACAAAGGATTGTACTATTGAACCATTGAATCTCACTTCAAAGGTTTCAACGGGTTCAAAGGTTCAATGACGTCGGCAGACTTAAAGAATTAAGTGCTTTGGCAAGTTCAAAGTTCAACTGCTTCGACAAGTTCAATGGCTTCGACAGACTTAGAAGAAAAGAAGGCTTCAAAGAGTAAAGAATGAACCATTGAACCTTGAACCAAAATGGTTCAATGAGTTCAAAGGTTTAACAAGTTCAATAATATCAAAAGACTTAAATGAAAGAAGGCTTCAAACAAAAGATTGAACCATTGAACCATAAGTTGGTTCAATTGGTCAGTTCAATCAGAAGGTTCAAAGGAAGGTGTCCCAAAGCCCGAAGGACAAGTGCCCTTGCGGAGGGCAAAAGGAACAAAAGATATCTTTCAGAGGGATTTTTCGAGGCAAAATTTTATAAGTGAAATCCTTCAAACAAAATGTTTGAACAAATTCCTTCGGACATTTTGTCCGAAGGAATGATCAAAGGCCCGACAGAAAGCGGCTAAGGCAAAGGAAATATTTCCTTCAGACATTTTGTTTGAAGGATTTGAAGAAGAAGGCCACTCGAAGGACCCGAAGGGCAGGTACCCTTATGGGGGGCTCTCGGTGACTAGGAAATGGACCTTTCATAAGGCCCGAAGGGACACCTTCCCTTCAGGGGGTTCCAAAGACATAAAGCCAAAGGAATTTCAAATCTTGAGAGACTTAGAAAAACAAAGGATTCTGAGAAAGAGAATGAACCGTTGAACCTTGAACCAAAAAGGTTCAAAGGTTCAAAAGTTCAAAGGTTCAACGGTTCAAAGAAAGCTCTGAGCAAAGGAAAGAAGTGGAAGATTCCAAAGACCAATTCAAAGAGATGGTTCAACCAAAGAGTAAGGAAAATGAATGAACAAGGAAAGTGATGGAACCAAGGAGCTGATAAGACCGCTCGAATCATTGAACCATTAAACCAATGAACTTTCCAAGGTTCAAAGGTTGATGGTTCAAAATGATTCAAGCGACCAGTGACCAATTACGTCCCCACAGACATCAAATTCAAGGTAATAAAATATTTGTTGATTTTTAAATGTGGCACGAAACCTAAAAACAAACTCAGTGATCAGCTGAAGAGGGAGCTGAAAGAGCCATCAAAAAGAGAAAAGATAGCTTGAGAGCTCAAATTGCAACAAGAAAGAGGGAAAGACCAAAAATATTGCATAGGAGTTATTTCTAGTAGGTGAAACAGTCGACCAAGTAGACATCTGAGCTCACAAATATAAAAAAGTGAGGCCTATTTTTCTCCCTTTGAATAAAAGTGAGGGGATAATCACGTACATATTTGGAGAAAGACCAAACGACCCATGCTAAAGAGAATATATTTGAGATGAATTGACATGCCACAATTAAGGCAGATGCTTTGTTCTAACATGACCCCTTGACAAAAATGAAAATGTATTCAAGGCATTGAATGCAGCATGGGCCATTTCATGAAACAAAGCGCCAAGTCTTTCTTGAATGCTATATATTGTAATCTCTTATTTTATGCAAAGGGGGATCTTTTTGTTATAGAAGTAAAACTCTACCAAAATTGAAAGACGATTACTGAGACTTTAAGCTCAGATTGTTAATCATATTTATTTATTTGAATGAGAAAGTAGGTTACTTTTAGACTTTGTGTTGTTATAGCTTGTGTCATTTAGGAGATTGTTCTTATGTCTATTTCCTAAATGTGTTCTTGTCCATTTTAATGAAATAAGCAAAACTAGTGGAAGTAATCAGGAAGGTGTCCTGAAGTCAACTGTGGAGAGACTTTGTGTTGCCACAATTGTCTTTAGTGTGTGTGTGTGTGTGTGTGTTTAGTTTCTTTATGTGTAAAAGATCTTGGGATGACTTTGTGCCCCCATTGTCCTTCATATTTCACTCTTTGGCAGTTGAGGTGGAGACTTTGTGCTACATCTCAGTTTGCTGGTTATTGCACCCTATTCTAGTTACCTTTACTACCAGACAGGATTCATGCTGTGTGCTGAAGAATACTTTTGAAAGAAGAGAAGTGCCTCCAGTAATTTCACTAGGATTTCTCCCTTGATCTGTGAACATCATCTCTAAAAAAAGAGAGATGGATGGTGTTGTCCTACCCTTGAGTGTTATTTTTTACATATATATAGTATATAGCTCCTCATATTTATAGGGAACCTCCCCTTGATGAGAGGAGAGATTTGTCCCCTTTTGATGTGGTAAACCTGCACACATGACTGACCAATTTCCTTATGTTGTGGTTGAAGCGGCCTATTTTTTCCATCAGTTAGCTAGTGACAAAATTTTCACCCAACAGTTTTTTGGTGACTCTGCTGGGGAAGAACGCACAGTTTGAAGCCTCAAGCTTCAAGCTGAAGTAGGGCCAATTTTTTTCTATTTTTATTCTATAATCTGGCAACTCCATGATATACTAGAAGCTAGAGAGCCCAAGGTGTTGTTGACCCTATTTTTGAGTTGGTGTAGCAGGGCAATTTTGATTTGTTTCCTCCATAACTTCAAGTTCAACTAACTAAGAGCCTTTCTCGTATCAACACCAGGTCACCAATACAAAACATAGCTTATTTTTTTACTATTAGCAGAGCTTTACCTATACATACTCCACTTAGATTTGTTATCCCCCCTTTCCATAATCAAATCATGGCAGTTCAAGGCCCCTGGAGTAACTCTTTTGGCCCACTCAATTTAACTCCACCTCTACATAAGCTACCACGTAATTCAAGGAAGAATTTACCCAAATTCTTTAGTAATGGGAGGGTTCATCCTGATGAACATATTGCAGCCTTCAGCATAGCCTATGGTGTGATAGGCATGGAGTATGAGGACGTGGCAGTCAGGCTGTTTGTGGAGACATTACAAGGTGCTACTGTAGATTGATTTTATCATCTGCAAGCACAAACTATGACTGACTAGAACACCCTCAAAGCTAAGTTCAAAGCAAGGCTCAAGCCTGTAGAAGATGCACATGCTCTACTATCCCAGCTCACACAAATGAAGAAAGAGCTTCATGAACCTATGAGGGAATTCATTGCTAAGTTCGACAAGTTGAGGAATAGGATTCCTACAATTGCTTAGCTAACACCTGAGAACCTTAAATGTTTTTTCATCAACTCTCAGCTACTTGAAGTGAGTTTTTTGCTGAGGTGTGCTGGCCACATAGACCTTGCTGCTGCTTAGGATTTGGCCACTGAGGTGGAGGATGATCTTATCTTGGTAGGAAAGATAAAGAGAGATCTAATAAAGGTAAATCTTCTTCATCCTCTGAATGTCCATCTACAGGCACCACTGATCCAATGGTGCAAAAGCTGGCAAATGAGTTGTTAGCTCTCAAAAAGCAAATGGCACAAGGGATGTCTTCGGCTCCTTCGTACATAGATATACCAAGGAGGACATTCCCTAATCAGTCATACCAAGGCAATGCTACCAAAAATCAAGGGCAACCAAATCGCCTTCCTCCCCCATAGGGGAAACTTGCTATTGAAGGACCTCCAACCAATTCAGCAGTTGGATATCTTGAAGCAGAATAAGATTTCTCCTTCCAACCTAAATTAGACCAAAAAGATGACGCTAATCTCTTCACAGAGGGAGAATAAAAATTAGCTGGTGACTCTAACATTGGTTTTCTAAATTACCAGAATGAACTTAGAAGTGAAGGTAAAGCAGTTGATGGATCATACACTATTTTCACCCAATCTAAGAACTAGTCAGCCCAACAAGCTGATAAGAACAAAATAGGAGAAGGATCTTAGCCTACAATTTCAATTGATAAGTGGGGAACCACTCTGCCTTTTCAAGCAAAGGACCCGGTGATCACAAAAATGTAAGTACATCAAGCACTCCATCTTCAACTTCAAATTCACACCAGTATCATTCCTCCTTAAAACCAGAAGGATGAACAGCCTTCCCATGTTCATAATTTATTTCAGACATTTGACATAGTCGACCATGTCAAGAAAACTAAAATTCAAATATCTAAATTTGAATTTCTACAATCCAACCCTGAGCAGTTGGATAAGAGATCCAGGCGATAATTCAGGTGGTATAACAAGTGCCAAGATGCGACGGTACAATGGACCGTAGCTGTCAAAGTGATTATTGTAAGGCCCCAGAGCGGGCAGCTGGTAGATCAGGTAGGGTTGTGTGTAGCTCTATATTGTTTTAAATCTTGGATTCTGAATTGTCGAGTGATAGTTAATTCCTCAAATCCTGTATTGCTTTAAATCCTCACCCGTTATGTCCTCGAGCTCTGTATTGTTTTAAATTTTAGAAGTCAAATTATCGGTGACAGTTATTTCCTTAAATGCTATATTATCTTAAGTCTTCACCCATTAATTCCTTGAGCCACTCAATCTTTCACAAGATAATATGTATAAATGAAGAACTTCTTGAAATGGGGAGGTAGACATCACTTCCTAGAGATAAGCATATATTTATATCTGTAATTTTTGATTCAACAAAAAATATCTTTTTAGAGATAGCATTGTTTGAATTGGATTGTTCTCATTTCTGAATTATCTTTCGACCAAAGCTTTTGAGTTTTGGATCAGTGGTATCAGAGCGGTTTGTCTTAAGAGTGTATGATCCTGAAGACGAGGTCAAGATACATGAAACTTGGGTGGGAAGCAACAGAGCTTCCAAACTTTCCACCTATTCACTCCAAACAACCTCAAATGGTGGACAACACTAAGACATCGGATCCTTATAAGGAAATGGTGAATGAAGCCCTCTAACGGCAACAAGCGCAGATGTTGTAATAATTTGCTCAAATTTTTAAAACACTTCCGATAGGAAATTCTGGCTCTGTGGCTACACGTCCTAGCTCCTCATCGAGGGAACATCCTTTTAGTGCCCCAACATCCTTCAAGGTTCATGTAAATTTTGATATTCCCACATTTGAAGGCAAAATCAATGCTGATGTAGTAGAAAATTGGTTGGATCAACTGTCTTCCTACTTCTCTGTAAATAAGTTCATCGATGGAGAAAAGATCACTTTTGCTCTTTTGAAATCATCATTGCCTGTGAAAAACTAGTGGGAAGTGTACAAAAAGAGGTTTAGTACAGATATCATTGGCTTTGGGGTAGAACATACCTGGGATGATTTTATGGAAGCAGTGAAAGAAGAATACTATCCCATCAGAGCATATGATGATCTGTACATAGAGTGGCAGCAACTTCGCCAAGGTGAGGAATAATCTATTCAAGATTACACTGACATTTTTCATTCTCTAGCTGCGAGACTGGGCATCCAAGAAAGTGAGAAACATAAGGTTCTCAAATATCGTGGCAGACTACAATGGTACATATGGGGAGAAATGGAACTCTTCAATTTGGAAACAATTGCTGAGGCATACAAGTTCACAGTAAAGATTGAGCAGAAGCATGGAAGAATGGATGTAAAGAATCAGTCTTCAAAATGGAAAAGTGATAAAGAAGGTCAAACATGAGGCCAAAATTGGAAGCAAAAGGAAGGAAAGACTGGGAAGTGGTGTGGTTATCACAAATCTAGAACTCACTCCAAAGAAGAATGTTGAGCTATCAATCATTGTTTTCTGAGTCACCATCCTCAACATCTACTGCTCTACCTCATATAGACCCTGTAGTCGAAGAGGTTGAAGAAGAAATTATAGATGCTGATCTTGAAGCCATTGTAGCTTTATCATAGACACATGATGAGATGTTATATGACAAGGAAAGGTTGTTTCACTCTAAGTTATGGGTGAAAGGTAAGCCTCTGCATTTCATTCTTGATAGTGGAAGTCAAAAGAATTTAATCTCTACTAATGTTGTGAAAAGCCTAAATCTGTCCATGAAGCCTCCTAAAACCATACAGTATTGGATGGTTGAGTCTAGGGAGAAACCTTCGTGTCACCCACCAATGTCTTCTCTCATATGCAATACAACCTTTCCAAGATGAGGTCTTATGTGATGTGGTTAATCTAGATGTTTGTGATGTACTCTTTGGTTAGCCATTCATGTATGATTGACATGGTATATATGAATTAAGAACTAGAAGGATCACTTTCACTCTTGGAACATGGCACTACAGGGTACCAGAAGTACCACCTTCTACATCTGTCTCTCTACTTAGTGCCAAGAAATTTGTTCTCATAAAATCCAAAAGGGTCGATGTTACAGCCCTGACTACACCTAAAGAGAGGCCTTTACCTAGGGATACTACGGGTGGGCCACAATAAAGGTGGCCACAAAGAGCTGGCCACCAAAGTTGGCCCTTTAAGACTAGGTACAGGTCTTAGCTGCCAGCGTTGTACCCTAGTCTGCAAAATAATCACCTGGCTAGCCTCGCCGCTGTCGTCGTCGCTATCAGGGTCCCGACTACCTATGCCTCATGGCTGCCAATGTTGTATCCTAATTACCCTACCCTACCCTACCCGACCACCACCCAGCTACCCTACCCAACCACCCTAACCGCTACGCCTGGCTACTGAAGCTACCAAACTTTTGATGAGGGGCGGCTTGGCATGGGGTACTCGGCTAGCCGGTACCCGGTAGCCTCACCCTCACCCTCACCCTCACCCTTGATTTGTCTATCATGGATAGCCGATACCCGACTAGCTAATAGCCTTGATTTGTCTATCACCCTTGATTTGTCTATCACGAATAGCTGGTACCCGGTAGCCTCACCCGGCTACTCGGCTACCCGACCACCCTTCGCCCTTTGTTTAACCTACCTGGCTTACCAACCCATTGCCTTTATCCGGCTACCTTTCGCCTTTTGTCTATCACGGATCTGGTACCCCAGCTACCCGGCCACCCTTCGCCCTTTGTCTAACCTGCCCATTGCCTTTATCCAGCTACCTTTCGCCTTTCGTCATAAATGACTTAGAAATTATAATATTTTTCTAAAAAATAGATACCAGGCTAAAAATTTTCATGACCTTCCATCCACAAACTGATGGTCAGATAGGAATGGTGTATAATTCAGCCCTACACAGTTCCATAAACCACAGTCCCTTCCAAGTGTGCATTGAGAATCAAGTCAAGACACAATTACCACGCCTGATGGGGAACATTGACGCAATGAGGACCATTATTTTTCAAGGAGGGAGGAATGATTCAGGCAAAAATTTGGGTGGTATAACGAGTGCCAAGATGCAGTGGTACAATGGACTACAGTTACTGAAGCAGTTGTTGTAAGGCCCCAAAGCGGGTAGCTGGTAGATCGGGTAGGGCTACGTGTAGCTCTATATTGTTTTAAATCTTGGACACCAAATTGTCGAGCGATAGTTAATTCCTTGAATCTTGTATTGCTTTAAATCCTCACCTGTTATGTCCTCAAGCTCTTTATTGTTTTAAATTTTGGAAGTCAAATTGTCGGCGACAATTATTTTCTCGAATGTTGTATTGTCTTAAGTCTTCACCCGTTAATTCCTCAAGCCACTTAATCTTTCACAAGATAATATGTATAAATGAAGAACTTCTCAAAATGGGTAGGCATACATCTCTTCCCAGAGATAAGCATATATTTGTATCTGCAATTTTTGATTCAACAAAACATCTCTTTTCAGAGATAGCATTATTTCAATTGGATTGTTCTCATTTCTGAATTATCTTTCAACCAAAGCTTTCGAGTTTTGGATCAATAAGTTAGTTCAATATGTGAAGAACCAAACCATCCCTGTAGCACAAGATGTTAGTGTTAGGGGGTGGAGGAAATCCAAGAACAAACACACCTGTTCTAATTCCACCTGTTAGGATCTTGCTCCTCAGAAAGAGCACAGTATGATTACCAAATATAAGCAATTGAATATGCAGAAATAACCAGAAACACAAGTAACTAGAATTCACCAATAGCACAGAATATGAGAGACAATACACTATCTTGTATTAACACTATACAGAAAAGAATACAACAAAGAGCCGCCACACTCTTTCACCTTACAGAGGTTCGCCACACCTCAAGTGTACAGTAATTCTTCTCACACACACTCTCCTACACAAGAAACGGTCCCAACAACCAACTCACACACAAAATTGGTGTTCATCTCACCAACCAGTCAGTAATAACCCTGTCGATACACTAAGCACTCTATAACACTTCAAGCTGATCTCTCATGAACCTGCAATCTGCAATTCAAAGACCAAACTTACATGTAGATCTCTTATGAGCTTGCAACAACCTGCAACTCACTGATCTTACAACTAGAAGGAACTCTTCCTTTCTATCTCATACTTAAACAATACATGCCAATGTGTCTATAAATAGATCCCTAACTTAAACAATAACTTAGACTCTTAATTTAGATAATTATCCTCGCAGCCCAAGACTCTGGCTGGTCTTAACATGCAAACTCTTCGTTCACTTAACTAACTGTCCGTGAAACGAGCAGTTTTGGAACACACAGGCGATCGACGTCGGTCCCTGCTTGTCTGGTTCTGCCGACGTCGACCGACTTCCTGCCGTCGCCGATGGCCTTCTGCATTGGTCTCTATCGATGTCGGTACTGCTGTCGACGCCGGTGCTCCTGGATCTCAGCAACCATTGTTCCTTCAGTTTGCAAAGGGTTGAAGCTTTTAGCTCCACAACCTAACAATCTCCCACTTGGAGATAAACAGCTGCAACCTGTACCTGTACCTGTACACCGTCTAGTTTGTTCCCTTGGCTTTGTATCCCTCCTCAAGATCACTCTTGAAGACCAACCACCACAAATCCTGTAGTGCAAAACCTGTCATCCAAATTACCTGCCACATCCGCATCTACAACCATGTAGAAAAAGAACTTGACCCTGCATAGCATGTGCACCTGTTGCTGGTCCCACTGAACTGCCCTTCAGTATTACTTTCCTGGATTGACTCCAAACTTGTGACAACTCCCACTGCTTGGGAAAACTCAAGTTTAGTACATACCATGCACTCAACCTCATTATGTGAATCAAGACACCTGTTCTGTGAACTGTCTAACCATCGACGTGCTAACTGACCTCACACAATCATCTTGAAACAAAGTCAACAAGACCTCCATGTCTCTAGAACACACTCATGCCAAAGAATCTTGCTGCTCCCAGATTCTCCATGACACACACCTGAACTAGCTTTACCTTTAGTTCAGTAATACCTGTATATGTAACCCCGCAACAAGCACATCATACAGAAATAGGATAATGTAGCTAATATTATCCAACCTGGTAAAGAGAAACACAATGATCAAACCTCCATTGCCCTACAACTAATACAAGACCAAATACCCTGATCTTCCGTCTCACGTATCCATTTCCGCTCTTCTTCATCCTGAACATCCATTTGTCTCTCAGTGCTTACTTCTAGCTGGCAACTCTACCCAAAACACCTGTTTGGTTCTGTTCCAAGGAATCACATCCTCATCCATGCCAAGCTCCCACTGTTTCTTGGATCTACCTGTTCTGCTTCTTTAACAACTTCTTGGTTCTATACCATAAGTGAGCAACAAGTAGTGTAAAGAAGGGAAATGACGAATTTAAGAACTTACTTACACCTTCAGTCCTCCATATGGGCGCTTGAGACTCCATGACAACTAGCTGTCCACCAAAAATTCGTCTCAGTGACCGATGTCGGTCACATCTCAGTCTACAGCCGACCGATGTCGGTTCCCTGCGACTGCCACCTTGCCGACGTCGGTTTCCTCTGGCTGACATCGGTCGTCCTCTGCCCTGAGTCACCGACGTCAGGCTGCACATAGCTGACATCGGTCCCTGTCTGGACACCGACGCCAATTTTCCTGCTGACGTCGGTCTCTGTGTTTTTCTTGTGAGACCTGACTTTTTCCCGCGAGCTCTTTTTGGATCAAACCCTTGTCCAAATCACCCTTGCTCTACTCAGAATTCCTCTGCACCTTGTGCTGAACTCTGTCCGTCACTTTCTCCTTGAAAACCAAGGCTTTCATGTTCTTGTCACTAACATCGGATTCCTCAAGAAACGTCACCTTCTTCTTCTGCATACAAAAACCATGATCCATGCCTTCCAAATCCGAAAGCATACTCTTTGACTCAAGAACCAGCATCTCTTTCTTATCTATGTGACCAAGCCTATTAAGCCACATCTCCGAATCTACAACTGAAGTAGATAACCCAGAAAGAGAATCAGTAAAACAAGTAGATAGATAAAGCGTACCTACTTTCTTACCTCTAGCTACAACAAGTGTACCCTTGGTAACCTTCCAAGAGTCCGCTGTGAGAGTTACTGTGCAACCCTCATCACCCAAACTTCTAACAGAAATTAAATTCCGCTTCAGAACTGGGACATGCATAACCTCCTTTAACACCCATGTGTCACTTGTCTGCAATTTTAGCTTCACTTTACCTTTGCCAATAATCTGACAAGGCTTACCATCCCCTACACAAATTTCTCCAAAGTCTCCCTGGACATACTCATGAAAAAATTCCCTATGTGGGGATGCATGAAAAGAGGCACCAGAATCTAAGACCCAAGATTCTACTTTATCCAAAGAACATACCAGAGCATCTTGTGCAACGTAATCTGCAACATCTGCTTCTTCTCCATGTCCTTCATGCTGATCTTCACCCGATCTGCAATCTCTCTTTAAGTGCCCTTGCTTTCCACATTTCCAGCAGGTTATTCTGCCATACCTGGACTTGGATCTTCTACTTGTCTTCGACCTTGATCTCCCACGCTCTATCTTCTCTCTTGGTCTACCTCTTCCTTCAACACTCAAAGCATCTCCAGATGATTCACCTGTGCTTTTCCTGCGTATCTCTTCATTCAAGATCACACTCACAACATCATCCACTTTTAAGACTTTTGAAGGAGACACAGTATTAGAAACTGCCATTACCAAACCTTCCCAACTTTCAGGTAATGAACACAAGATTAAGAGAGCTCTAATTTCATCATCAAATACAATATTGACGAAACTTAACTGGTTTACCAAACCATGGAAATCACTAAGATGGCTATGAACAGATCCACCTTCCAACATTTGCAAATTAAATAAACGCTTCATAAGAAATACCTTGTTAGAAGCTGAGGGTTTTTCATACAAATTTGCCAAAGATTTCATCAACTCCACCGTTGTCTTACACTGTGATAAGCTGGAAATCACAGATGATTCAAGACTCAATCTAATAGATCCCAGAGCCTTCCGATCAAGAACCTCCCATTCTTCATCTTTCATATCCGAGGGTTTGCTAGCAACCCCACCCAACGGTAAGTACAAATCTTTGTGATACAGATAGTCCTCAATCTGCATCCTCCATAATTGGTAGTTCTTGCCATTAAACTTTTCCATTCGTAGTTGACTATTTTCTGCCATTGCTCAACTCCCACTCAAACAGAAACCCTGTGAGTAACCTATAATCAAAACACACTACCCAGATCTACACCAATCTGTTAGTATCCCAACCAAAAGCTCTGATACCACTTGTTAGGGGGTGGAGGAAATCCAAGAACAAACACACCTGTTCTAATTCCACCTGTTAGGAGCCTGCTCCTCAGAAAGAGCACAGTATGATTACCAAATATAAGCAATTGAATATGTAGAAATAACCAGAAACACAAGTAACTAGAATTCACCAATAGCACAGAATATGAGAGACAATAAACTATCTTGTATTAACACTATATAGAAAAGAATACAACAAAGAGCCGCCACACTCTTTCACCTTACAGAAGTTTGCCACACCTCAAGTGTACAGTAATTCTTCTCACACACACTCTCCTACACAAAAAACGGTCCCAACAACCAACTCACACACAGAATTGGTGTTCACCTCACCAACCAGTCAGTAATAACCCTGCCGGTACACCAAGCACTCTATAGCACTTCAAGCTGATCTCTCATGAACCTGCGACCTGCAATTCAAAGACTAAACTTACATGTAGATCTCCTATGAGCTTGCAACAACCTGCAACTCACTGATCTTACAACTAGAAGGAACTCTTCCTTTCTATCTCATACTTAAACAATACATGCCAATGGGTCTATAAATAGATCCCTAACTTAAACAATAACTTAGACTCTTAATTTAGACAATTATCCTCGTAGCCCAAGACTCTGGTTGGTCTTAACATGCAAACTCTTCGTTCACTTAACTAACTGTCTGTGAAACGAGCAGTTCTAGAACACACAGGCGACCGACGTCGATCCCTGCTTGTCTGGTTCTGCCGACGTCGGCCGACTTCCTGCCGTCGTCGATGGCCTTCTGCACTGGTCTCTACCGACGTCGGTACTGTTGTCGACGCCGGTGCTCCTGGATCTCAGCAACCATTGTTCCTTCAGTTTGCAAAGGGTTGAAGCTTTTAGCTCCACAACCTAATAGTTAGAAAGATAACTCATGATCCCCCAAGGAACATGTCCACCCCAAACAATCTTGTCATTACTCCTCCTGCAGCTCTTGGGAAGATAGAACTATTTTATGTCTCCTTGTTGATAAATAGAAACCATCTGAATAATTGTATCATAGACTCAGGTGCATCTGACAATGTCATGCCTACCAAAGTGGTAGAATCTCTTGGACTCACACTGACTAAGACATTTGAAAGATGTTTTTCCATGGAGAATAAATAAGTGCCACTGCTGGGATAAATCAAGGATGCCCAATTTGCATTTATGACATTCTCAAATAAGAGAATCAAGATGACAGTCTTGGTGGCCGACGTCCCAACCTCATATGGCATCCTTCTTGGGCAAAATTTTTGCAAGGATGTTGGTGGCAAGTCGAGCATGGACCTGTCTGAAGTAAGGATCCCAGTCAAGGGCGTCATGTAGAAATTGCTCTCTAAGAAGGAGGCAAAATATGTTGTCATTAAAACATCAACGCCTAAAGCTCAAATTCTATTTGAGTCTTCAGACATGGGTAATTACTTCCTATCCATGGAGGAGATTCATGTGGTGACTGATGAAAGTTTTGAAAATGACAATCTAAAAGTTGGTTCAGACGGAACAACAGAAGGATTGGTTGAATGTAGTATAAGTGTAGAAGAATCCTCCCCTCCAAACGAAGAAGAATCTAAGGTAAAAACAGTTCTTGATAATGTATGGATACTAGAATTTGATGGCAATTGTTCCTCTACCTGTTCGAGAGCTGGGATTGTGTTGATATCTCCTCAAGGAGATATTTTTTTCTTCATACAAGTTGTAGTTCAAGAACACCAATAATACTACTAAATATGAATCACTACTGCTTGAATTGAAGGTCGCTCAAGACAAGGGCGTCAAGCTCCTACATGCCAAAGGAGATGCTGAGTTGGTGGTTTATCAGGTGAGGAACCTGTACCAAACCAAAATGAGAGATTGCACCACTACCGCAATCTGGTTTGGGATCAAATTGAAAGCTTTGATGCTTTCAATATCTCTGCAGTGCCCAAGGAATTCAATGACTACGCTGATGCATTAGCTATTTTTATAACTCTTTTGGTTCCTCACCTAAATTTTAAGAGAAATAGGTACACTATCAAACTGGTCCTTTGACCAAGTGTGCCTGACAATGCCAATCATTGGCAACTGTTCAATAGTGACAACCAAATCATTACCTTCCTGGAATAAAAAGGCAGCTTCGAATAGCTTCAATTCGAAGGCAGTGAACCAGCCCCTGAAACAAGTTCAGATGTAGGTGAAGAATTCCTGCAACTTAAAGGGAATAAAATCCCAAAAGGCCTAATTTTTTTTGAGAAGTTGTTTGATAAGCACAACAAGTTCATCAAACAGCAACAAATGGATTCAAGCTCCTCCCAGGAGTTTGATCAAATAGATTTAGGTACCAAGGAAAACTCCAAGATGGTGAACATTGGGAAGCGCTACACTCAAGAAGAGTTCAAGTTCACTGCTCTGCTCTGCCAGTACATAGATGTTTTGGCATACTCCTATGATGATCTGAAGTCACTCAAGCCTAAAAAAATTTGTCATAAAATTCCTCTCAAGAGTGATTTGGTGCCTTACAAGCAAAAATATAGGTAGTACAATCCAAAGATACTAGGTAATATTCTATCTAAAATACATAAAATGTTGAATGCTAGGATAATTTTCTCAATCCATCATTCCACATGGATTGCAAACATAGTCCCTGTGAGGAAGAAGAATGGCAAAATTCACCTCTGCGGGATTTCAAAAATTTGAATCAATCATCCTTAAAGGATAATTACCCTCTACTCATCATGGATTAAGTCCTTCAGACAGTGACTAGTTCAGAGATGTTATCAATGCTGGATAGTTTTTTAGAGTACAACCAAGTAGAAGTTGGCAAAGCAGACCAACATAAGACTGCCTTCACCACGCCTTGGGGCACCTTTGCATATCAAAGAATGCCATTTGGCCTGATGAATGCTGGTGCCACTTTTTAGAGAGCAATGAACCTTGCTTTTAGAGATGAAATGGGTAAGTTCATTATGGTGTACCTTGATAATTTAACAGTCTTTTCTAAGCATCATCCTGATCATATGCGTTATTTATAATAAGTGTTGGAACAATGTCGCCAGAATGGCATTTCTCTAAATCCCAAGAAGTCTATTGTTTGGGTAACACAAGGGAAACTTCTCAGACACATTGTATCCTGAGAAGGCATAAAGATTAACTCAGAAAGAGTCAAATCCATTCAAGAGCTTACTCTGCCCACAAGTAAGACTGCAGTTTACTCTTTCTTCAGAAAAGTGAATTTTTTACGAAGATTCATCTCTGAGTTCGTAGAGAAGACTCGCCATATTGTAAACATGATGAAGGGAAAGGCCACTTTTAGCTGGACTAAAGAAGGCAAATTGGCATTTCAATACATCAAGACAACTATTGTCCACATCCTAATTCTAGTTTATCCAGATTATACCAAGGATTTCACAGTGTATGTTATGCTTCTGAGCACACACTTTCAGCAATTCTGGTTCAATAGAACAAAAAATGTGTGGAATCTCCCATTTCCTTCATGAGTTGTCCTCTCAAAGCTTATGAGCTGAAGTATTCAAACATAGAGAAGCATGTTTATGCAGTGGTAAAGGCAGTAAAGCACTTCTATTTTTACATCCTCAATTCACACACTACTACCTTGGTTCCTGATACCACAGTCAAATCCATATTAACTCAGCAAGAGTTTAGAACCAAAAGGGGTAATTAGATTGCTAAAATCTAGGAGTTTGATCTAGTTATCAAACCAACAAAGCTTGTGTGGGGAAGGGGTCTCTGCCAATTGATTGCTGTTAACAGACCAGAAGGAGCAAAAATTGAAGACACACCAACAGTCCTCTTTGTCTCCACCACGAATGAGTGGTATTCAAGTATTGTTCATTTCCTTACTTATGGTGAGTGTCTTGCTCACTTGTCTCGTAAAGAAAGGAGGACTGTCAAGTTAAAAGTTGCCAATTTTGTCTTGTGGGACAATGGCCTATATAAGAGGAACCTCGATGGAGTGTTCTTTCGCTGCGTGGATAAAGAGCAACATAACCAACTTTTGAAGTCCTTCCATAATCTGGCCTGTGGAGAATATTTTTTTGTGCCTGTAACTACCCACAAGAATCTGTGAGCTAGGTATTACTAGCCTAATCTATTTCAAGATGCATACAAATGGGTATGAAGATGTCAACTATGCCAACAATTCGTTGGAAGACCCAAGTTAGCTGCTTTGCCTCTTAAGCCAGTGGTGATAGAAGAGCCATTTCAATAGTGGGAAATTGATTTCATTGGTGCTATAAACCCATCTCCATGTACTGGACATGATTATGTCCTCACAACCATAGATACTTCACCAAATAGGTGGAAGCAATTCCAACCAAGCATGCTACTTCAAAAGTGGTGTGTGATTTCCTCAAGAAAAACACCATTTCCAAGTTTGGGGTCCCAACCAAGATTATGACAGACAATGCAGCCTATTTCTCTTCCCATGAGATTACTCAATTCTATTTTTATTATGGGATTACCTTTTCCCACTCCTTTGATTATTTTTCACAAGGGAATGGCCAAGCAGAATCAAGTAACAAGAACCTGGTGACCATCATCAAGAAGCTGGTTGATGACAATCAAAGAACTTAGCATAAAGCATTGGTTGATGCTTTATGGGCAGACAGAATTACACTTAAAAGGGCAATAGGAATGTCACCTTTCCAACTTCTGTATAGTTTTAATGCGGAGATACCAATCACCTTGAAATTGCAAGCACTAAAATTGGCAAAGGCGATCGAAGATCAGACATATGAAAGCTCCATCGATAAGAGGATTATGTGCTTAACTGAGCTGGATGAGCAACAAACTATGGTGGTGGACTGAATTGTTGCACATCAAAGTCTGGTGAAGAAGCTCTTCAACCAAAAAGCAAGAACACATGATTTCTAGATTGGAGATCAAGTCCTGTTATGGGACAAGAGAAGAGAACCAAAGGGAATGCATGAGAAATTCGATTCCCTATGAAGAGGCCCATTTACTATCCATCAGCTCAATGGTGAAAATAGTTTTCTATTGAAGTATCAAGATGACACGCCCATTTTTCTCCCTTACAATGGGCACCATCTAAAGACTTCAATCCTTGAAGTATCAGGTGACATCAGTTGTACATATGTATATTTGTATAGTCTTTAGTTCTATTTTGTGCTTTCATTTTCATTTTTGACACCTTTCTTTTTTTTGGGTAGCATGAATCCATAGCCCAATGGCATACTTGAAGGCACTAGAGATTTTGGTTTCTACTCCCTTCAATTGTTTTTACAATCAATGGAAGTTCCCCAACTGGAGCCAGCTGTTGTTTCCAAAATGTGTCACTCATTTTTTAGGACAACATATGAACTATTTTGGTTCTGCATACCAAAATTCTCTCTTCCCTTCTCAAAAAATGTTTTGAGTATTCAAATTCTTCATTGTTTAAGCTTTTTCAGCTAAGGGACTCACAGGTTCAATAAGTTCAACAACTTCAATAGGCGTGCTCTCACGAAGGAACAAGTTTCTAACACTCAAGTAATTTTAAGTTTAGTACAACATCGAGGTTCAACCAAAAGACTCGTCGGTGGGCTTCAAACAAAGGATTGAACCATTGAACCATTGAACCCCACTTCCAAAGGTTCAACGGGTTCAAAGGTTCAATGATGTCAGTAGACTTAAAGAATTAAGTGCTTTGGCAAGTTCAAAGTTAAACCGCTTTGGCAAGTTCAACGGCTTCGAAAGACTTAGAAGAAAAGAAGGCTTCAAAGATTAAATAATGAACCATTGAACGTTGAACCAAAATGGTTCAATGGGTTCAAAAGTTCAACGAGTTCAATAAGATCAAAAGACTTAAATGAAATAAGGCTTCAAACAAAAGATTGAACCGTTGAACTGTTGAACCATAAGTTGGTTCAATCGATCGGTTTAATCAGAAGGTTCAAAGGAAGGTGTCCCAAAGCCCGAAGGACAAGTGCCCTTGCAGAGGGCAAAAGGAAAAAAATATATCTTTCAGAGGGATTTTCCACGGTGGAATTTTACAAGTGAAATCCTTCAGACAAAATGTTCGAAGGAATTCCTTCAGACATTTTGTCTGAAGGAATGATCAAAGGCCTGATAGAAAGCGGCTAAGGCAAAGGAAAGATTTCCTTCAGACAAAATGTCCTAAGGAATTCATTCAGACATTTGTCTGAAGGATTTGAAGAAGAAGGCCGCCCAAAGGACCCTGAAGGGCTGGTACCCTTGCAGGGGGCTCTCGGCGACCAGGAAATGGACCTTTCTCAAGGCCTGAAGGGACACCTTCCCTTTGGGGGGTTCCAAAGACATAAATCTGAAGGAATTTCAAAGCTCGAAAGACTTAGAAAAATAAAGGATTTTGAGAAAGAGAATGAATCGATGAACCTTGAACCAAAAAGGTTCAAAGATTCAAAGGTTCAATGGTTCAAAGAAAGCTCCAAGCAAAGGAAAGAAGTAGAAGATTCCAGAGACCAGTTCAAAGAGATGGTTCAACCGAAGAGCAAGGAATGTGAATGAACAAGAAAAGTGATGGAACCAAGGAGCTGATAAGATCACTTGAACCGTTGAATCATTGAACCAATGAACTTTTCAAGGTTTAAAGGTTCATGGTTCAAAATGATTCAAGCGACTAGCGACCAATGATGTCCCTACGAACGTCAAATTCAAGGTAATGAAATATCTATTGATTTTCAAATGTGGCATGGAACTTGAAAACAAACTCAGCGACCAACTGAAGAGGGAGTCAAAAGAGCCAATAGAAAGGGAAAAGATAGCCCTAGAGCTCAAATTGCAACAGGAAAGAGGGAAAGACTAGAAATATCTGCGTAGGAGTTATTTCCAATAGGTGGAACAGTCCACCAAGTAGACATCTGAGCTCGCCAACATTAAAAGGTGCACCCTATTTTTCTCCCTTTAAATAAAAGTGAGGCGACAGTCGCATACATATTTGGAGAAAGACTAGATGACCCATGCTAAAGAGAAGATATTTGAGATGAATTGACATGCCACATTTAAGGCAGACGCCCTTTTCCAGCATGGCCCCTTGACAAAACTGAAAATGCATTCAAGGCATTGAATCCAGCATGAGCCATTCCATGAAACAAAGCACCAAGTCTTTTTGGGATGCTATATATTGTAATCTTTTATTTTATGCAAAGGGGGATCTTTTTGTTATAAAAGCAAAACTCTGCCAAAATTGAAAGGTGATTACTGAGACTTTGAGTTCAGATTGTTAATCATATTTATTTATTTAAATGAAAAAGCATGTTACTTTCAGACTTTGTGTTGTTATAGCTTGTGTTATTTAGGAGATTATTCTTATGTCTATTTCTTGAATGCGTTCTTGTCCATTTTAATGAAATAAGCAGAACTAGTGGAAGTAATCAGGAAGGTGTCCTGAAGTCAACTATGGAGAGACTTTGTGTTGCCACAATTGTCTTTAGTGTGTGTGTGTGTTTTTAGTTTCTTTCTATGTAAAGGATCTTGGGATGACTTTGTGCCCCCATTGTCCTTCGTATTTCAGTCTTTGGCAATTGAGGTGGAGAATTTGTGCTACATCTCAGTCTGCTAGTTATTGCACCTTGTTTTAGTTACCTTTACTACCAGACAAGATTCCTGCTGTTTGCTGAAGAACACTTCTGAAAGAAGAGAAGTGCCTCCAGTAATTTCACCAAGATTTCTCCCTTGATCTGTGAAGATGATCTCTAAAAAAAGAGAGATGGATGGTGTTGTCCTACCCCTGAGTGTTGTTATATATATATATATATATATATATATATATATATATATATATATATATATATATATATATATATATATGGAACTTCCCCTTGATGAGAGGAAAGATTTGTCCCCTTTTGATGTGGTAAACCTACACACTTGGCCAACCAATTTTCTTATGTTGTGGTTGAAGCAACCTATTTTGCCCATCAGTTAGCTGGTGACAAAATATTCACCCAACAAAGAGTTTTATAAGTGCATGGTAAGTTTTGATGAGGTTGGGTGGATGGAATGTATGGATAATTGGTAGAAGGTTAATAACATGACGTATGTTGGTATGTGGTAATTTAAGGTTGTGATGATGCCACATAATGGTTAATGGGCCCAAGAGGTTGGGTAGAAGGTGGAACTATGTATCCTTATGGATTAAGAACATAGTGTGAGTAGGGTGTCATAGGTATTTGTTGGGGAGTTGATGTGGGTTGGTTTGGAGGTATGATCAGATTGGTAGATTGGGGAATTGATATGGGTTGGGTTGAAGGTGTGAATGGGTTATTTGGTTGGGGGTGCGTTGTAACTCTAGTACTGATAGGTGGAAGGGTAGAAGGTATAAAAAGCACCACATTTTGAAGTGGGGTGGAGATTGGTGGGTTGGTAGTGATAAGGGGAATAGTGGTGATATGGGTAGAAGATATCCCCATAGTGGGTGGAGTATGGGTAACAAGAGGTGGGGTTGTCCCTATGTGGGAGGTGTTGTTGGTTGGTGTAGGGGGTGTTTGGTTATTAGTTGGGTTGTTTGCTTGAGTTTAGGTGGAGGTAGTAAATGGATTATTGGTGGAGGAAGATTTTTGAGTGATCATGAGTTGGGTAGAGGTAATGGCAACCATAATATGGGGAGGCATCCCATAAAGTGGATCACTAGGAGGAACTGAAGCAACAGGGGTGAAGTGAGACAGGGTGTTGAGGTAATGTTGTAGGGCCATGGGGTTGTTAGCAAGGAAGGTGGTAAAATCCACATCACCTTGGGCAACTATCTGAGGCATGGTAGAGGGGGTAGAAGGATGGGGAGAACCCTCAACATCTGAGGTATACTCCATGGAGGGAGAAGAAGAGGAAGGTGGCTCTTGGTGAGTTTGGTTCATTCACTGTTGTCTAGTAAAAGCCATATGAGAAACATAGAGGAATAGAGGAAATATCACAACTCAAACAAAAAGCAAACAAAAGAAAAGATCTCAAGACAATCAAAATAGACACTAGAGTGCATTTAGAATCTTAGGGTACCTTTTATCTTGCTATTGGCTTATGCCTTAGTTGGAAAGTGTGAATAAGAACTTGGTTTATAGAACAAGTACTAGAAAGGAAGTCTATGGTTGGTTTCAAGTGTTTAAGGATCTCAAAAGGATTTGTATGTAAATCAATATGTGAGTTGGTATTGGGGCCTACCCTCTCACTTAACACACCATAATGATAAGGGTGTTAGGTGCTTAGCCAATATATACAGATTTATAGAGTTTAGACTCAACTAGAAAGCTGAGTTTTGGTTCTTTTCTTAGTAATGACCTCCAAATAAGATAGACAAAAGGTGAAGGTGATTCACTAGGATATGAAAACCTAGTCAGTCCTTATCTCAATTGTTTTTATGTTTAATTGATTTAAGTGGTTTGGTATGGTGTGTGATAAAGAAGTGAAACTACAATTGATTACTTTACCTTTAATTTAACTAAATGAGCTAAACATACAAGCGATCAATATATGCAAGGTTTATTTTATACCCAAAATGAATTTTGATTTCTTTATATGAGCATAGAATACAGAAGAAAAGGGCACGTAGATGCTACTAGTTCCCATCGGGCATGCCAAAATGTTTCTCTCAATTATTGTATTATTTTCTAGTTAAAGAAGAAATAAGAAACTAAATACAGGTATGGTAGAAGAACCTATTTGTTTATGCACGTGATCCAGATGATTGTGAAGAGATCATCTTTGTCTTGAGAAGTATGACTTGTAGATAAGAAATCACTAATGCAAAGGGGTTGTTAGATGGGTAACAAAGTGGATTGCCTAGCGTAAGCTAGATCTGAGAAGCGTGAGCTTACTAGGAGGCTCTCAATCCACTCTTATAATAGTTAAGTTGAAAGAAATAAAGGTGAAATACTTGCATCAAATGACAAAAAAGACTGAAAGAGAATACAAGAAGAAATAATGCTTGATAAAGAAAATAGATTAATTATAGCAAATAGTGGGTTTATACTAATGCTAAATAGGTCAGATTGGGTTCAAAAAATAGGTGAGGTCTTTGTGAATAGGTAGGGACACATAAAGTGGAATTTGGTTGGGGGTAGGTAGGAGAAAATAACTTGTTATTTCTTGCCATAGTGATTATTGGTGGTTAAGTTGACTGTCAATGGTTAAAGGTGATCGTCGGTAGTCAAGGTGACCATCGATGGTTGTTGTGGGTTCTGAAAGTGTTTAGAAAAGGGTTTGGTTAAGGTTGCAAAAAGGGGGTCAATAAGTGTTTTGAGGATCTGGTTATCGTTAGGGGGTCAAAAAATATGGTGTTAAGGGTCTAGGCCAAAAACCAAATAAACAAAGCTTAAAAACTAGAGATATACTTAGCTAGTTGCTTGATGTTTGGTAATTGATCCTGGAGTGATTTTGATAGAGTACCGATACTTTGCCTAAAGAATAATTTTGTAGAGGTTTGGGTCTTTGTTGTGGTTGCTAAATTATTGAAAGGAGAACCTACAAAGAAGTTTGATATCTCCTGATGACTGCTAGTTGAAAGCTTGATTGCTAAAACAGATGAATGCTTGGATGAGTGGATCCTTTTCTCACCTCCTGCTCCTATCTTTTATAGGCAAAAGAGATGGATGCGGAAGGTTCCATACGAGGTTTGGTTAGTTGTTTTGATGCATTAGCTTGCCATCTATATTAAATTTTAACGTGTTAACTTACACATAACTTGAGTTGTTTTTGTTCAGATGGGGAAGACCTGACCATCGATGGTTGAGGGTTGAGGGTTAAGTGGGGTAAAAGGGGTGGTTAGTGGGTTAGGTTTAGATAGTTAGCTAAACTGACTCAGGGTCATGGTTGGAAGTTGGGTAATGGTCCAATCAGGGGTGTTTCGACATCTAGAACCATCATGTGTGATTTTTTAGTGTCTAAAAATAGATTTCTTCAAATTTTAGACCAATCCCCTAGAGCTCGTAGCTGAATCCATGGCCAAAATATCTCAATATTTCAAAAGTTTGGATAAATCCCCAGTAATCTTTGTCCCTTACCCCTTTGTATTTTGAATCAAAACCATGTTTGGCTTATGAAGATCAACCAATCTCATAAGAATAGTGTTTTTTTAAGGATTACCCATCCCTATAATATTAAGGGACATAATGATCATGGGTTATACCTCTCAAGGGATTGCCCCACTCTAAGGGCCCCTAAAAGTGTTTTTTATTTCCCTTCTAGCTCTGGACTAGATAAAAATGAGAGATCCAAACTTTGCTAGAATGTGAGCTCTCTATCATCAACACTCTACATATGCCTCCTTAGATGTTACCATCTTCCACCACTACCTCCCCGTGTAAAGAACATAAGGTATATCTCAGTTGATATTAAGCAACTAAAGATTCAATTGATTACATATATGATAAACTCACTTGTGACCTAACCAATATATCTAGAACATTCATTATTTTGACCTCTCTATAATCAACCAATATGGTCTCCATATATTCTTGAGATCTTACTTGATTTTCAATAGTATTTCCATCATCTATTTTATTTTTTTGGGTTTTCTCCCCAAAACTTCCTTTTGGAATTCCCTCTCTGGACTACACTCAAATTAATTTGAAATAAGACCAGCCTCCCCCATCATTGGCCTTTTTGTAGAGGTTGTTCTCTTATCCATTGGATGAGGATGTTGAGTGATATTAGGATCCACCAACATCACATCATAGACATATGCATTTAGAGAGTACTTCATATCTTCTATTGGAGAGTACAAGGTAGACTACAACATATCGTCTTTTACCCCTATTGTGTTTTGTTGTTGAAGTCTACCATTTGTCATCTTATTTTCCATGAAATTTGAAACCACCCTTTTCATCGAGATTGAATACATGTTGTCCACATCCACCTGATAAAAAACATGCACTTCACTATTTACCTTGTTCTCTCCTAACCCAATAATAATATCTGAAAATGACTTCCTCGTCCATTCTTTGTGTGTGAAGTGAAAAGTGTAATCATTTGCTAAATGTCTATAAACATGACATCTAACACACCTAAAATTAATGCCCACATATTTTAAGGATCGTGTATGCTTCCAAATACCATATTACATATATATTTCCTCTTTTAACCCTTCGTATCTAATTCAACTGGAATTTTGGCTATCATCCTAGAAGACATCTTCAAATAGCTAGCATCCATCTTGAGAAAATGACCTATGTTGTACTTTATGTCCTTAAAGACATTCGCATTTGATAACTCCAATGGAAAACCCAAAATATTAACCCAAACAAGTTGTGTCAATGACCTCTCCACCAGAGGATCAAAACTTGACAACTGCTTCGTTAATGTTAAAGGAGCAAATCCCTAAAACCATTTGGTTGTTAGGATTAGTTCTCACATGGGTGCTTAAGATTTAGGTGCTTCACATTTTAATATTAGTGTGTGTGTGTGTGTGTGTATGTGTGTAAATAATAATTTAAACATATAATGTAAGTGATTATTACTTGAGTAATAATCACATTAGAATAGGAGTTTGTAGGATTGTTGAGAGATACTAGGAGAGAGATTGTAGACGATAAAATTGTGAGAGATTTAGGGGATATGTTGAGATATTTAGGGAGAATTCTTTGAGATTAAGATGAGGAAGATCCCCTTATTTTTAGGAGATATATTCATAATATGCATAGCATTTGTAGTGATGAATAATGTCAAATTTGAATTGATTAATGTGTTTATGCATTAGGCTTTGACTCTCTCCAGATAAGGGGTAAAACTTACATCTGGTATTAGAGTAGGTTTTTTGAAAGATCTCTTTGAAACATGAGGCAAACAATAAGTATGTAATGTAGACCATGTGAAAACCATGTTGAGCGTCAATCCTTCATTTTTATATGTATCATTGTCAATGGGTTAGTATTGTAGACCACATGCAACCCCATTATCAATCATTTATTTGTTTGTTTTAGCATTAATCTATTTGTGTGCACCTATTACAGTCAAATTTCTCATACAGTATTTTGAAGCAAATAAGACTTCAAACTTGAGTTTGGAATGTCTAAAAATGCTAGGATTGACTGTAAATAATGTATGCTTCTATTTCAGTCAAATTTGGTCTATTTTGGAGTTTTGTTGGTTTCCAGGGTACATTAGATCTGCACGAGATTTAAAGGGATTTTTTAAGAAAAAATAGCAAAGAAAATTCATATTTGGAGTGCAACCACATGACATACCTGAGTGTAACTCCTCATTTGAAGGTATTAAGATCTACATAAAGCATTTTGCAGATAAAAAATATTACATTTTGTGATCCTACATTGGTGGATTCAAAAGCTTCCACTTTGGCATTAACAATGACATGTTCCTCTGCCTTTCCTTGACTCAGCTGAATGTTAAAGACCCATATTTGGATCCACTAAGGATATACCATTGACACGACATGAATTTGTTTTGATGTCCTTTGGAACAACATTCAGATCTGGCTTTTCTCCCACATACATTCATTCAGCTATAAGACTAAAGTTGCATTGAGCAGAGGTGAGAAGAGACATCGCTAGATGGTGTTGGAGTTCGGTCAAAACTAGTTAAATACCAAAATGAAGGGAATCGAGGATTCATGACTTACATCAGAAGGCTTTTAATCAAATGGCTTTAACAATATTTCTTAACAAAACCCTTGAACCCTAATCTAATCAGATAAATCTTTATTTTTTTAAATTAACATTGCCAAAAAATTTAAAGTTAAATAAAAAAATTTACATGTTGATTGAATTGCTAGCCTAATTAGATAACAAGCTTCGTGAAGGCACTGTGATAGAGGTGGACTAAGGGTTGACTCACCTCATCACCAAAAATCATACTATTTTGACTAAAATTTTGTTAAAAGAATTTAGTTTTGAAGAATGTAAAATATTATAGAGGGATAAATAATTTTGAAGTGGATATATTTTGAGATGGGGTATTTTTCAAAAACAAAATGGGGTGTTTCTTTTTGAAAAAATTATTGTAACAAGGTGGGAAATTATTTTTGGACAACTTTGTAATTGGGTGCATTTTAGGTTAAATCTAACACCCATTTTAATTTGTGTGGGGGTTTCAATTTTTATGAAAATATTGCTACTGTGGTGAAGTTTCAAAAACTGTGGAAGAATAAAAATGTGCACTGCCCTAGGACCTTGTAAGGGGCACTGTCCCTTGACCCTAGTGGGGGTTGTCGCCCACAAACACCTGCTTTGGAATTTTAGAGCCAAATAAAAAATGATGGGAAAGCCACAATGATAAAAGGGGGAAATACAAAAAAAGTGAATCTCAAGCATTAGCAACAACTTGAAAGAGAAAAACAACATAAGATCACATTGTAGTTTTAGAATGTGGTTCCTCTCCTCGTGCTCACATTAAGGAGGGGGAATGTTAGGATTAGTCCTCACATGGGTGCTTAGGACTTAGGTGCTTCATATTTTAATATTAGTGTGTGTGTGTGTAAATAATAAGTGAAGTAAATAATGTAAGTGGTTATTCCTTGAGTAATAATCACATTAGAATACGAGTTTGTAGGATTGTTGAGAGATATTAGGAGAGAGATTATAAAAGACAAGATTGTGAGAGATTTAGGGAGTTTTATTAGATATTATAATGAGGAAGATCTCCTTGTTTGTAGGAGATATATTCATTATATATATAGCAATTGTGGTGATGAATAATGTTGAATTTGAATTGATTAATGTTTTTATGCATTGGGGCTTAAGCTTTCTCCAGATATGGTGTAAAACTCACATTAGTACCTAATTTTTTAAAAATGTATTCTATATATTTTTAAATGAATGCAATCCATTTCCTTACCAATATATGGAATACTACAGTGTATCCTAGTACTGGTCACCAATATTGAGCTAACCAATGTTCTAAATTCTTACTCACGATTCTTCTCTAAAAAACACAACTCATCAACACAGTGTTCACCAACTCCAATACTTTATCCATCTTGACATCCTCCCCCATTACAAGTTTAATTGCTTTCCCCCAAAGGTTTACGCAAAGTCTACCAAAGTCAATATGTTCTCATCCGTATTTGGGGAAAACTTTCTTATCTACAATTAAATGCAGTATCTGCCCCAGTAGGCTTCCTTTAATACCCGTAATTTGGCCTAAAACCTTAGGAAAATCTCATTTTGCTCTTTTCCATGGGCATCATTCTCATCCTGAACTAAAAAGTTTCTCGAGAGTTTTATGCTTTCATTTGAAGCCACCACAAGCCCATTTGACCATGGATCCTCATAAACCCTACTTCAAGACACACAAAGAATATTTTTCTATTTTGTCTGAGCCTTGTCCCCAACCATTCCAAATTTTGTAGAAGCATCATTTTGTCAAGAAATTACTATTCATAGTTGCAATTTATTATTAGTGTGTATGTGTACTAAATAAATAAATGTGAATGAGTTGTAACTAATAACTCATAGTTAGTAGTTAGTTGTGAGGATAACTCACCTAGCTAAGAATAAGCAAAAGGGTTGAACATATTATGAAATCTTGATGACTGTTGACTCCATCAAAGCATAACAAATTCTTATTGTTGTTCTTATTTATGTCTCTTATATTATATTTGTTGTCTTAAATAATCACAATAGAAATACTTATAATATATTATAAGTGTATGCATTTCTTGTACAGTCTTATTATTTTGTGGTAACCTTTGATAATCTATACCAAAAATATCATCTAGTATTAAAACAATCTGATCAGTACTTTAATGGAGCTATGAGATGTTGTATGAGGTAGAGTCACTATGGTGGTTGGCTGAACTGACTAATTTAGAGGAATTTTGTGCAAGAGAATTAGTTTGTAGTGAATATTTAAGAATAACTAGTATTATGCTCTTCTATCTCGTGGAGTAGGAAAAAAACGCTTTCCATTCCATTGGATAGTCATTCATGTTGTGCACATAATAAGATATAGTATTTTGAACTCAGTTATTTCTGGTGATTTGAGGGTTCTTGCTATGTTTTCGTTCAAAGTTCTTATTGGTAGCCAACGACATTGTTGTTTCAACCGACACTTATCACATCCATTTCTGACAGATCTCTATTATGGTGTTCAATTCCTCGGTGTTGTGCATCAATATTTAGCGTGCAACCTGTGAGTAGATGTAGATTTAGTAAATAATTGGGATTCATAAGCAAGAATAATTTTTCTATCAAGCCACGCTACTTCATCTCTAACATGTTTGGTGGTTATGCTTGGATAGTAGCACGTCGAATTACTCATTGGTAAATGTTTAACTTGTTGTTTATCATCCGGATTTGGGAGTTCTATCGTCCTCCTTTATGCAAGTTGTTTAACAGGTATATTTACAGTGCATTACTTATTCTTCGTACGATTGTCCACTTGTATGTTGAATTGATGACAAACTCATCCATCTCCATCAGACCATCACTCATGCAATAGCCATGCGAATCGCCATTCTTGCACCTACCATTTGCATTGTTCATCATGTCCATTTGTCATCTTCCATCATGATCTTCCATACTTCAACGACTATCGAGCTTGTCACCAGATTGAAACATCAATTCTTGTCAAGTTCGTACATAACCGCACCAATTATGTGAAGATTCAAGCAGGTTTTTTTTGAAGGCAAAACAATTTTTTATAGAGATTTTATCAAAATCTAAATAGGACACAGTTTTATGATATGTTTTGTTAATTATCTATCCTTGTGTCTATGTTTTAGGAAAGTGGCTTTTGAAGAGTATTTTAGTCATAGTTGAGTTAATTAGAAACCCAACTTTCAATGGAATGTCATGGTCATTGAATATTCATTGTCCTTGGTATCGTGTTATGTTAGAGTTGCTGTCAATTAACAAACAGAACACGACTATACCAATATTCTATCATAGAGTAGTTGTTATGTATAGTCGTGTTATGTTAGAGTTGAGTTAATATTCAAGAACCCTAATAATAGCAGAAAGAGTGAATTAATTTTGTCTCAAATTCAAACTGGACGTATTATCGGTGTAAGGGGGATATTTTTTATCACGAAACATTAATTGTCAAGTCTTATCTTATTAACTAGCTAAAAGTTGAGGATGAAGGTAATGGAGGTTGGAGGAATTTTAACATTTTCTTATTAGTCATTAGCGATAGGGCCATCTTGTGATGTAGTGATATTTGTTTTTAATTTACTTTAGTTTAATGTGTTTGCTTTCCATTATGTATCGATTTCAATTCCCTTTTTTGCATTATTGAGTTCAATAAAATCTCTATAGTGAATTTTGGGAAAGAGATGCATGTTAAATGAATCAAACTTGACGGGGGCGAGGGGGGAGGAAGAGGGGACGGGCAAGGCACGGGAGGGGAGGCAACGACGTAGGGGGCGACAAGAGAAGATTTCGAGGTAACTTAAAATGAATTGTTGTCTAGCTAATTCAAGAGCTTTAAGAATTTGCAAGATTCAAAATTTGGGAGTTCGGGGAAAGAGTTTGTAAACTGTCCCATAGAATTCAACTCGTAGCGATGCCTTCATAAGGGTAAAGAGACAACTTGATGGAGTTTTACATGGTCTAAATAATGTCTTCAGGGAGCATCATTTGTAAGATACATTTCTCTTCACCAACATTCACAGTAAAGGAAGGTAATGTTAATAAATTATTATTCATAATTATAATTTCTTATTAATGTGTGTGTGTGTGTGTGTGTGTGTGTGTGTGTGTGTGTGTGTGTGTGTGTGTGTGTGTGTGTGTGTGTGTGTGTGTGTGCGCGCGCGCGCATGCTAAATAGATAATTGTAAATGAGTTGTAATTAACAACTCATAGTTAATAGTTGTGAGAATAACTGGCTAAGAAAAAGTAAAAAGGTTGAGTATATTGTGGGATCTTGATAAATGTTGACTCCTCAATCAAAGGAGAACAACTTCTTATTTACATGTCTCTCATATTGTATTTGTTATCCCAAATAAACACAATAGAAGTAATTTTATTATGAGTGTATGAATTTATCGAGTAGTGTTATTATTTTGTGGTAACCCTTGATTCTTCGATCTGCATTCAATCCTTCCGCTACCTCTAATGTCAAACCCATCATTCGACTGCTGGAAGGGGATTCCTTGTAAATGTGTGATGCCCTCCAATACTCCAAAAAGAGGAAGATCATATATAATTCTATTTTGGTTATTTGCCCAACCATCAACTAAAAAAATCGTTGTGCCTTCATATGAAGCATCTGAATAATCCCCTTGTTCTTCTTCCCTCTCAAGGGTCTCTAGTTCTTTAACCATGCGACCTTTGTACACTTCTTCATCCACATGATCCCAAACTCTGCTGATAACCCACAAATAAGGATGGAAACAATGACATCCTTGGATCACCTCAGGGTCAAAAATAAGTTCTAAAAGAAAGAAAAGAGATGACGTTTTTATTTATAATTTGAAGAAAGACAAAGACCAAACCCAATCGGGCTTTGTGAAAATCGATGAACTTACAATATTTACTATGGTAGATAAAACGTCCTTCGAGACATAGGCCTTATCACATCTATAATTCCAAGGAGAATTGTGTTTTAGTTTTTGTGAACTTTATTGAGATTGTCGACATAAGAAGCCCGACCAAGATATATTGGTTAGGCTATTTTGCCTGATGAACAATCGAGTCGTAGTATGATTACTTTATACAAACCAAATCAGATCAAAACCTCGATCAACATTGCAATTTTTTTTTTAATATATTTGAATATTATAGATTCTAACATCCGACAAACAGAGGGAATTGCTATAAATATAAAAATGAAAAGTTCATAATGTATTGGAGGAAAGAAGCCCATCCATGACTACCAAACATTATATAGAATTAGAAACGTTTAAAACCAAAAACCTTGGAAGGCACGCCTGTGTAATTGCTAATACCACATGCTTTGAATGTAAAACCACATGCCAGTGGTAAACGATGGACTCAAGGTAGTTTTGATGGGATGAGAGGGTTTGGACTATGAACCACATTCACCCCCAAAATGACTCCAAAATTTAAAGCTCAAAACTTTTCATTACACATGGTTACAAAATTAATTTCTTCACTGACTAGGTTTTTAAGGGTTTTTCAGCGAGGAGTGACTAACACACCAACATTTATTTAAAGGAGAGTTCACAATTTACTCCCTTTCAAATCCAAGCATTGAGGAAACACGATGAATTCCACATTTAAAATTGGTAAGAAATAAGTTGTTTCAACAAGATCTTTCAACCTAAAATAAGTACATATCTTAAATTAAGAAAACAAGTAACCTCTTTCAGACTTGGAAGTAACATTATACATAGTGGATACTCTAAACTCTTCCTATATTAATTAGAGAATAATTTGAACCAAACAATATAAGAAATAATCTCTTACAAGTTGAGAGAGATCCAATAGACAAATTTTCTATCTATGACTCATATGACCTCTGAAGGAGTTCAATTATTAATGGTCGTCTATGCATCACCTACACCCTACCATTTGTCAAGCTTAAAAATGAAAAAGAAAACACTACTACACAATCAATATTGTTTAGGTTTCAAACTTTGAACCTATTGGATCCCCCTTTATTAAGCTAAGCACAATCACGTGAATAATGTTAGCAAGACTAGAACAATAAAATTAACCACAAATAACAAATATTATTGAATAAAAAGAGCTCATTTTCACAAGCTCACGCATATTTAATATTCCCTATGAAAACAAGAGGAATCAAGACTTAGTGCAATTAAAGATTATAACATTATCTAATTGCAATACTTAATAGGCAAGGAATTCATCTTCACCTATAGATTGACTCATTCATTCATTCAAGCAGGGAGTCGATCTTGAGAACCGTTTGATTGAAGGACAAAATCTAATCAAGACATTGAGTTTTTGTAACACCGTCTTCTTACTCTTGGTGTTTTTAATCCCGAACATATCTTTTGCCTTTCCTTTTTTACTAGCAACTGACATAATCATTTCATTCTCGATATTCTTGTGATTGGAAAAAGTCCATACTACATTTTTTGTTTGCCTCCATTAAAAATGAACTCAAAATCTCATTGAGTTTAAGGAAATGCTTTGATAACGAAAACCCATTGAGAGTGAAGAGGAGATAAAATTGTATAAGATAATATACAATTATTCATTTGGCATTAATATATAATTGCTTAATAAATATGATATATTATTGAATTAATATTATATAATAATAATATATTATAAAATTATAATTTATTAAATATAAAAGTTTAGTTTATATACACATATATAATTTATTTAATTTCTTATATCATCATGATGTTTGGAGAGAGTTTACAAAACTTGGTGAGGATTTCAACTTAGTCCACCAAACAATTGAAAATTGGTAGTGTTTGTACTCTGAGGGATAGTTTTGCATCTCCTTTATTCAATGAATAAAGAAAAATAAGCACGACTATTATGAATACAATTGATATTGTGTTGTTGAGAAAAATAATGGAAAAAAGCTTGAAAATATTTGTATCGATACCTATTTGTATATGACATACTGCATCACTCAATTATATTATATAAGAGGCATTTTTTGTTGATGAACCATTTTCATTTTTAGTTTAATTGGTTTTAAAGTCGTCTAATTTAGTTTCATATAGTTAAAACAAATATATGTGACATGTCAATGAACTTTGCACATGTATCTGCTCAAGCTTCTTCAAGTCCATCACCTAAAATACCCTATCCTTGCCCCTCACCATCACTCTCTAGCTTATCTTGAAAAAATTCACTGCTTTCATGTTTTGTATGGCATTGCCCTTGCTTACCATTTCATTATTGCTTAAGCTCACCATAAAATGTGATGTCTCATCCATATGCAACTCATTGTCACGTCATATGAAATAATATACCACCTCTTTTTCCACTATCACCTCCATCAAATAAAATCATATTATTATTATTTAACACTTTATATACAAAAATGAAACAAATTTAATAATCATTTATTTTATATACAATATTTTTATTAATTTACACTCTTTTACTTCCAAAACCCCACTTTACACATAACTTACATCTTTAAAACAATTAAAGCAAATTTTATGCGTTGACGTAGCAAAATATGCGCACTTACATATATAAAACAATTAAAGCAAATTTTATGAGTTGACGTAGCAAAATATGCGCTTGCTTAATGGCATGAAAAGGAACGTCGTATATTAAACGAACATAGAAATGTCGATAAGGTTTTAGGCGACTTATACTTTAATTGTCTACAAAATATTTACCTTTTTTTATTTATTAATATATAACATGCAAGGGATCGCGTATGAATCAGGCAATTCAAAATGAGATTAAAATAAGAAGGCTTTAACAACACCCCTGATCTTAACCTCTGAAAATCCAGCAGATTGAGTTTCAGCGCAGGCATGGCTATAATCGATAATAATAATCGTGACGAACTCATAGCTATAATCGATAATAATAACAATGGTGAAGCCTCTATTTTAGAAGATGGGTTTTCAGCTTCCAAGCTTTTCACACAGGGATACTCTTATACCTACGACGATCTCATTTTTCTCCCGGGCTACATTGATTTTGCTACTGAATCAGTGGATTTATCTACACGCCTTACCAAAAACATAGTTTTAAGAACACCATGCGTGTCTTCTCCCATGGACACGGTCACAGAAGCTTCAATGGCAGTAGCCATGGCCGCACTGGGAGGAATGGGCTTCATTCATTACAACAATCTTCCAGAAGAACAGGCCGAGCTTGTAAAAAAGGCAAAAAAACAACGACCAGGGTTTGTTGCTGACCCTCCCTGCTTTAAACCCTCGGATAGCGTTGTAAAACTCGATGAGTTGAGAGAAAAGCAAGGGTTTCTATGTGGACTAGTTACCGAAACAGGGGTCATGGGGTCCAAGCTTTTGGGAATTGTTACGGAGGATTTTGACGTGGAAAATTTTACTACAGTTGGGGAAGTTATGAGCAGTACAAATGTTGTTACAGCACCTGCGAGGATCAGCTTTGAAGAGGCTGCAAATGTTTTGATGAAAAATAATGTGAAGCATCTCCCTCTTGTTGATGAGAATGGGGATGTTCTGGAACTTTTGTTAAGGAATGATGTGGATAGAGTTAGGCAGAATCCTGCTTTGGGGAGCCCTTCTGTTGGAGCTGATGGGAAGATACTTGTTGGGGCAGCAATCGGGACTAGGGACTCTGATAAGGAGAGGCTTAGGCTTCTCGTGGATGCTGGTGTTAATGCAATCATTTTGGATAGCTCACAGGTAGGTGAAGTCTTGAAATTTGGAATATATATATATATATATATATATATATATATATATGGTAAATTTTTTATTTTTATTTTCATAGAAGGACAATTACATTAAAAATAAAAAGACAAATTTCTTCAATCCCTTTTAGAAAGCTTGTAGCTATATCTTAGAAGGAACAAGACAGCTGCTGAGACTATTTACAATGCAGGAGCAAGCAGCTCAAAAAGAGTGCCATTAGAAAACGGTCACATACTATTGAAACAAAGGAACTATGCATCACTCTTAGAAGGAACACGTTAGAGAAAATTCTGTCTAATTCTTAGGACGAGCCAGCTATGTCTCACATAGACAGACTCCAAACAGCAGATATATATATTATTACAAAATTTGCTCAATATTCTGTTCATTTTGAGTAGCTGGGCTAGTTTGTTGGACAAACAACAGTTATTTCTTTGCACCTCCCTTGGGACCATGGAGGGTAGAAGTAGCTCCACTGCTTGCCTTTGGTTATTTGTCTAAGTCCTCGCTTCCATACTCTTGTGAGAACCATTGGGGAACTGCTGTCCTGGGCTAGGGCTTGAATGGTATGTATTTCATTCTCCTCCTCTACCAATAGCTTTGACATTGTTTGCAGCTTGCTTGTTGGGTGGCCTGGCGCTTAGCATTCGCTTGCTGAAATGTTCTCATGCTTTACTTCAACGAGCCTTCTTTTTAATTTTTTATTTGTTAGAATTTGTTCAATTATCTCGGTCCTACTTTGGAGGTCCTACTTTCAGTTTACTTTTGGAGACATTCATGCAGCACTTGAATGTATTTTTTTTGCGGTTGGATGCAGTTCACAAGCATTCCAATGCAATTCTGAAACAAAGAGATATCAACCACTTCTTCCTCAATTTTTCCCCACCCCATTGATGTTATCTTTTATCATTGAAGCCAAGTATAAATTGGAGCCTTCCTTTCTTTTTCCACTAGTATTTTGGTCGTTCTTATTTGCTTCTGCTTGTCCTTGAGCAATCGATATTAGTGGTTGGAGAAGGGGGAAGGATTGGTATTCACCAGAGTTGCATGGATATGGATATGGTATCGGGTATGGATACGACTGATTTTTAAGATCCCCTGATATGGATACGGTTGGATATGGCAAATATATATACATTATATCTAAATTATCATACATTATATGACTTTATTTTCTTCCATTCACAGCCACATAAAATGCATGCGAACTACACATTTCTAGCCCACTGGAAAGGTAGGAAGTTGGGTATTCCATGGATAAAACCAAATTGCAGGTTGCTTCAGCCAAAGGAAAATACATGAAATGAAAGAAAAGAAGTAGAGTAGGCCAAATAAACAAATCAAATGAAGTCATAGCAGGTTGAGCAGAGCCAATGTGCAATTTTGATGGAAATTTGAAAAGATCAAATCAACACTCATTCAACATCACGTCCTTAATTACTGCTGATAAAATTCATTTTAGAAGGTTGTCTGCAGTTTTTAATTATCTTTTTATTATTTTGAAGGGTTTTTTTAAAGTAAAATTTTGTAAACTTTTAAATCAGATATGGCAATGGATGTCCTGCATAACATATCTGATACAGCCCAATTATGGGCTCGTATCTGGATACGGATGGGTGTGGTTTTTGAGGCGTATCTGAGGCTGTACCCATATCCGTATTCGACATGCAGATAGGCACACCCTATCAGTAGGGGTGGTGTATCCAGCAACCCTGCCCCTAGGCATAGACAAAAAGGAGTTCAAGCATGGAAATTGGGAGTGTTCATGACTTGGAGATGGGAATGAGTTGACACAATTGGATAATTAGCACGGACTACTTTGTACAAATCAGGGGTAGACCAGACCCTAACCGGTTGTGGAAAGTTGGGGATGTGGAGGAGGTAGATCAGCTCTTGGATTAGTGAAAACAGATGTGGGAAGAGAAGTACCTTTATGAAGAGGCATAGCCCTAACCTGGGAGAGCTTGGAGAGTGAATGTACAGGTTCTGCATTCCTCTAGGGACGAGAGGGCTGAAAACATGTGCCTCATCAATTCTGATTGGCTGGATATCTTTTACAGAAGGGGCACTATTAGACTCTCATTTTTTCATTGAAACTTTCTATCTCTCTTCTTTTTGTCAGCTTTCTGCTTTCTCCTCCTCCTGCGTTAAACTTTCAGTGGTTTGTTAGCAGGGTATAGACATTTGCATTTGCAAGAGGATTCCCCTTTTATATATTTTTAAAGATTTCTAGAGCTCCTTCTGGCATGCACTGAAGAGACAGTAGACGTCCCTAACCTCGGCAAATATGGTTGAAAATACCTTTTGAAAAGATTACAACTTGCACAAATATTTTGAGATGATCTTGGCCCCAAGCACGCTTTTAGAAAATCATTCAAATACACTTCATTTTCCTTCTGGGAATTAATGAAACTAGGTGCCTTTGCCCTAATTGGAGTGATTTGGAGTGGTTCTCTTGCATCCTTGTGAGCTTTCTGTTCAGCATGGACTGTATAAATGTACTACTCATCTGAGTCTTTATCTACTGGCTTCCAATCAGTCTTCAATGCATCTTATTTGAATTTACTTCCCATTATTTGCAACTTGCAAATCCTTCTGAACATACACCCTATTCTGCCCCTGGTATGTGGGTATCCCTTGTGACAGTAAATCTGCATATCCCTTCTAGGTACGCTGGAATAAATGGAAACAGATATTTTACGGCGCTTTTGGGATGCCATTTAACCTTTATTGCATAAGCTTGAAGCATGTGTTGATTGAGGGACGGTTGGGTAGACTGTGGTCTATTGTCTTTGCATAAGATGAAGCCAAAATGAAAAAGAGCCCCATTGGGATCATGGAGATGTTTTTGGGCATGTGAGTTAAAGTGATTTAAGCCTAGGGGAAAACGAAACTAGCAAGTTGTTGTCTTTTCCTATCAAAGTCAATGAAAATATTTTTAAAGTTTTGAGCGATGGATAAAGAGGCGCTAATAAAGGTGAAATTAAAAAGGTACACGGACCCCAACTTCCAATAAACAAATTGTTTGTGGCGGGTGCTAAAAAGACATGAGAAATATTGCAAGTGATTAATTCACTTAAGGGGGGAAAAAGACAAAGGACATTGTATTGATGCATAGTGGTTTTTAGAAGAGAAAGGGTAAAAGTGCGTGAGAAAAGAATAAAAGGGGCAAAGTTGACAATTATGATGGGGTCAAAGCGATCTACAAAGGAAAAAAGAGGGGTGTCTAAAGATTTGGAAAAAATCGCCAAAGAGGGAATAATAACGTGTTAAAACAATAAAAGAACTGTGGGGTCCTAGCTCATTGTCACCCATTTGATCTTTACAATGGCATATCCCTGCTAGCATATCATTGGTGCTGGGGTCACTTCCTCTCAAGATTCTTTTCTTGATTTTTGGTATCAATGATAATACTGTCCCTTACCGGTTGTACATCCATCCAAGACTAGTTTTTGTAATATTGCCTTTGGTATTCCCACAAGGTGCTGAATTATCAACAAAAGTCTCTCATTCTGCTGTACTATGGCAGATTTATCTGGTAGATCTGCCACTACGTTATGTTCTCTTCTGCTTTGCTGTAATTTGGGCAATCTTTGGCTTAGTTGCCACGACAAACTTGTAGATGCTGGTGTGAGTGCCATCATTTTGAATAGCTCACAGGTAAGGGACATCTTTAAATTCAAAAGAATTATACATTTTGTTTTTTAGTTTGGTAAATTTCCCTTACAGTGTAGCAACCTCTGGTTTAGTTTCCATGACTTAGGAGTATCTCTTGTGTCAAATTCACCCAGAACTTGCATCTGGCTTTGTCAATTGGGGTGCACCACATCCAAGCATTTTACCCAATTTCAATGCTTTATCACGTTTCCTGGGGATTTGAACTTGGAGCTTCATTTTGGAAGCCCCATACTTAAGCTCATCCCAGTTGACAAAAAAATATACATTTTCAGAAGTTTAGAATTTGTGGTGATTCTTCTTTGTCCTTTTTATTTTGGGAACATCTTATTTTTAAAGGTATTCTTAAGCTCCATTTTTAACATTTGTGAACTTGGGTCACCCTCAAATTTATCCTGCAATCATTATACTCCAAGCTTGCCACATATGCACTGTAGGGTGTGGGCTGCTTTCTATCGTGAGGAGGATTTGAACTTGTTTCATACCAATGCCCCCATTAACATTTCCCACAGCCCCTTGGATAGTTTTGGGGAATCATTTGCCTTACCATTTCACCACATCCCCTTGGACAATTTTGGTGTATCTTTTGAATTAAAATTGAATTCTCAAATTTGGTCACAGGTTTGACAACAATGTAAAAGCATTTTATAATTTCTTTTAGGTTCTATGTAAAATTTAGTGAATTTCTAAATGAAAGATGAAGCTTCATTTTTGAATGGTTATACCAAACAGATATACCAATTGGTTAGCCACTAAATTCTTTTCCTACTCACAGGGGGATTCCATATACCAGAGAGAAATGTTGGCTTATGTAAAGAAGGCTTATCCTGGTTTAGATGTTATTGCTGGAAATGTGGTCACTGCCTACCAGGCCAAGAATTTGATAGATGCAGGTGCAGATGCGCTCAGAGTTGGGATGGGATCAGGCTCAATATGCACGACACAAGAAGTCTGTGCTGTTGGAAGAGGACAGGTAAAATATTTCTAATCCATTTTAGGATATCAATAGTCACATCTACATTCATTTTTTGTGTGTAAAGCTGTTAGTTCAACAAGATTTCCCTATTTAGCTTTTATAAATTGGTGCAGGCAACAGCAGTCTACAAGGTTGCATCTATTGCGGTGGAGAGAGGTGTTCCTGTCATCGCTGATGGAGGGATTTCAAATTCAGGGCACATTGTGAAGGCCTTGGCATTGGGGGCATCGACTGTTATGATGGGTAGCTTTCTTGCAGGTACAGAGGAGGCTCCAGGCATTTATATTAATCAGGTAATTGTTGATTTGCATTCAGGTATTGCTGACAAATCAGTTTGTAGATGATATTCTGTATCTACTTTAGAAAGGGCTTCAGTTTATCTGTACTCTACCTTCAACTAATCGTGCTCAAGGGAAACATTACATGAAAGCACAACATTTATGGGTATGATAGAAGTCAGTTAACATATTTAAATGGCAGCATGGTGGGCTTAATATGCGCTTACATCTTGTGAATAGTAATGGAAGGGAACGATTTTAACACAACAAGAATTCTTAAATTCTTTTGATAATACTCCGTTTTCTGCTTGAACATTTTTGCATTTTGTGAACATTTTAATAATTCAAATATTACACGTGGAGAAGACTACTTGGATGATATTGAAACAAATATGATGGCAGACTACCTATGTGATTTGTACTTTCCAAATTAGGAACATTACATTCTTTACCACTGATTGTTTGGTACCAACCTTTTGGAATTGACATACTAGCATGGTTATACGAATACAAATATCCTTGTTATGCCAGTAGGCATTCTACAATGGCATCCTGGGGTGGGGGGATGGGTTGTTGTTGGTGGTGAACAGTGATGTCTGAGATGTTAACAAATAGTGGCCGACCTTAAATTTGACGTCCATTTGACCACCATAGGGTGGTTTCAACCTTAAATTTGATGTACACTTGACCGTCATATGGAAGTTTTTCCTTTTTACATGGAGAAGTCGATTGAAAAATTATAATATCTTGGGCATACAATGGAGTTTGGAGCCCTTTTTTTCCCTGAAAAAGTTTCTTGAGCCCGACACAGGGGTGCAGCTAGATTGAGTCCATCTATCACCAGTCATCGGGAATTTTACAGAGAAGATAATTTAGTCATTAATCAATGTGGTATGTGATATAAATCCAAGATAGGCGCCTCAAGATTGATGTATGTTGGCATTTTTTCAGATAGATGTATTTAAGATATCTGTACCAGTATAATTAAAGTGACAAGTTTGGGCTTACCACCCTACATGTTATTTTATTTAATCTTGTGTGCCAAGAGGCACATTTTACAACCCACATCAACTTGCATTTTTGGTGTGTGTATGTGTGGGGAACATTGATGGCCGACATATTCATAGATATGTTTCTCCTAATAATAATAAAAAGGAAATAAATATAATCAATGCTCATGACATTATAAATCGGACATTTCCAAGAAGATAGCACATTCAAGACTCAAAAAGGAAGGCAACTGCAAGTCAATGCAAGCCAATTGTCTCTACAGAGTATGGCAATGAAGGAGCTAGGAAAAGTCTATACTAGTACAGATACATCTTAACATGGACGCGATGTGTGTTGAGAGGCATCCAAATGACTCAAGGTGACAATCCCTCTACAACATGTGTAAGAACACATGGATTGACACCCTGAGTCTTTTGGATTCCTCTTGACACGTATCAGATTCATGTTAAGATGGATCTGTGCTAGTATTAGTAGGAGTCTTGGAAATCAGTTTTGCCATGTGTTGTTTATGATTTTACTATTACAAAGGTGTTCTTGTGTTGGCATCCGTTAACATTAATTCCATTTGCAAGATCAAGAATATCAACTTAAAGTGACCTATAATGTTCATGATTTAGGTAAAATATCCCTCAACTGTAATAGGTATGGCACATTTACTTCAATATTCATCAATCTCGACTTTATCTCGTTGTGGACTACTTCAAGTTGTACATGAGCAATCTTGGAGGTCTTAAGGCTTCTTGGTTTAATTCTGAAACACTACCAGGTTATTGGTAACTTTGGTGGTATTTCCATATGTGATTTTTGGGGCAAACACAACTTATTTCCAGCTCTTTTTAGCATTGAATTACTTACCATGTAAATTATCCTTTGCAAAAGGAATGTAGCATTATGCAAGAAAATGCAAAAGAACATTATGGTCAGACAGCAGATATGCCTTGAAGTGCTAGGGAATTTCATCATTTGTCTTAAGTTCTTTAAGCTTCAGATACAATTGGACAAGAATGATTTGCATAGGAACCATCTCGTATTGCAATATGATTCGTTTCCGAGTGGCATCTCAAGACACATTCACGTAATCTAAAAACCGTTGCCATTTGTTTTTGCTATGATTACAAGGGTATGTCCCTAGAGCAAAAAATATATGAAAAACACCCCGGGGGAATACCCCGCTGGCTTAGATCGATTCAGAGCCCTCCAGAAGGATAGTGAGATGCTCTCCTTTGAAGAGGGATCGAAACACACCCACCCACCAATGTACCAAAAACAAACTGCTTATTTTATAAAAAATAGAGTACATACAACGCCCCATAAGGAATGTAACTTTATACCAAAAAGATTAACACTGTATACCTATTCGACATAAGCATTTCTTACATATGGACTCGTAGCCTGCATACTAGATCAGTTAATACAAATAACCTCCACCCCTTCTGGAATAACTTTTTCGACCCTGGATTTCCCGTCTGCTTTCACACCTACTCCACTTTCCAGTGCCGGTTCTACCTCCCCAATCTCGACGTCCTCTACGTCACATCAACCTAGGGGAACGAAGATACAATCCTTTGGGAGGTTCGTTCCCAATCTCTTTGCCATGAATGCCATACTACTTCGCAGTTTCACTATCCCATCCATAATTGCATGACTATGCTCAGCCTCTTCCAACCCTAGAGTGTGCACTATTGCCTCAATGTCCAGGTGCTCCTTATGCAGAGAGGACCTTGTTGTGTTTGAGAGCAGATTAACCTTACTAATAGTTTGAGCAATGTCAAAATCGTTTAGTCACTCGAGCGGCTGCTTAGGGTCAAGCATGAAGGCCTTCATAAGCTTAGCTATATCATTGTCTTCCACCTCTTCCATTACTGGGGCCGCTTCCCACATCTTCTTCAGCCAAATTCTCATGATTGGATTCTTAATCTCCTTGTCAACGTTCTCGGTGAAGTGAGAAATTGCTCCCTCCCCTGTTAGCCAATCTGCTGAAGCCACTTTCTTGATTTCTTCCTACTCTCATAGCCTTTCTCTTGTCACAACCTCTTTCCTCTGTCCATGCCTTCTATTCACAAATGTTAGCCCTTCGATGTTCCAACTGAAATGATCTCTCCCCACTCTCAATGAACTCTAATCATGACTCCCGCATGTGTCTTCCTTTCACACATCCTTATGATTGCTGGTTAATGACTGCCGTCTCTCCTAGAGGTTTAATTGGATAACCCCTACTTGGTTTAATTGTTATTAAACCACTTGGGCATATCATTCATATGATCAATTATCAAGGGGGCCAAGCTAAGCTCCAAATACGGGAATGACCCCACTATGAGCCTATAGTTCTTACCTGATCACTTAACTCCCACACTTGACATCTCCTTCCCTACCTAATTTTACTCCATTTTTTGTTTTAGATAGCTTTTCAAATATCCATTTATCCAAGTGTGAGCCTCATTCAGAAAATTATTTAACCACTCCTTATTTTCGACTCTCTCCTTCTCCTTGAGCTGTACTATTTCATTCGCTGTCCAATCTGCTACTGCATTACCTTCTCTCTTAAAATGCTTAAACCTTACCGACCCTATCTTATTTGTCATTGTTCAAATATCTTCAATGATAGTCCTAATTCTCCATGCCTTAACTCTCCCTGAAATGATAGCATTAATCACTACTTGCAAATCACCTTCAACACTGAGCTCCTTCCATCCATACTTTTCCGCTATTTGCACACCTAAATGAATTGCTCTTGCTTTTGCCACGTTATTTGACTCAATACCTATTTGTAATATCCCTAACGGGATCAAAATACTTAAATTTGGATTTTGCCTTAATCCTATTTACTGGAAACTATATCATTGATATTTTCACCAATTTTTTATGAACTTATAAAAATAAATCAAACATAACAAATTTCTGATTTCAAACACTAAATTCTTGATTTCTGTCTTAGATAAATATTCCGAATAAGAATAGTCAAATATTCAAGGTGAAGCACAAGTGTAACTCCTGAATGAGGTTACCCACTAGGCTTCAAAGGTTTTCGTCCTTGGGTCTAATTGTAAATGAGGGTTTTCGTCCTCAAGTCCATTTTTAGAGCCACTGCTCAACTTGGTGTATTTATTGAATAAAATCTTATTTTTTCAATCGGCCCTTCCTCCACGATCTTTCTTTCATAAATACCCTTCTAATGTCTTTTTCCAAGCGAGGCAATGTCCCAAAAGGGTGGCGTCCCTTGGTGTTTAGGTGGGTTGGCCTGCCTATGTAAGTTTTATTTTTTATTAAATGTGGCGCTCCCTTCAAGAGGGGCGATTCTAATTGCTGTGCCCTTGTCTTATGCTTGGAAAGGGATATTACAATCCTCTCTTTCCAAAATTGCTTGTCCTTCAAGCAATTGTAAGACCTCATGCCCATGTACCATGTCCAAGAGATAAAACATGTATGTAGTGCTCCCACAGCCTTGATCCAGTCCCCATCAAATGAGAGATCTCTTGCCAACACAAGCTCAGGGTTCTGATTGACTTCGGCTGATCCAAAGTTTCTGCATCTATCTTCATGTAATGGACTTTCAAGTGTCCACTCTTGCTGTCCCAATCATTTGTATTACTGTACTTTTGTATTTCCTTCTTGACTTTATCTCTCTGATGCATGTACATAACCCTTTCATAATCTACTTGCTTCATATAGTTGGCTATTCTGAAATTTTCATCAAATTGAACATCAGTAAAATCATTTGGAAATTTGGCTTGCACCACCAAATTCTCATCACAATCTTGCACTTCAGATTTTTCTTCATTGTTTGGTTTATTCTCCATGATTTCTTTTTCTTTCTTTGGAGATTCTACTGCATCTAATACTTTTCGTGATTCTTCATCTAGCAACATATCTTTGTGCCCCTCAATTGTCACAAATAGTTTCAGTTTCTCTGAACATTGAACAATAATTTTAGCTAGTGTATGTGCCACTGGTGATGATACCTGTTCAATACCAGCCATTAGTATGGATAACAAATATTGTGAAATATCATCACTCTTGTTCAGGACCAAAGTCATAATGGATTGCATTGACTCTATTACATTTTCTGTATGATTTTTATGGATAGTAGCAAAGAAATATTCAAACATGTGAAGAATCAGATCATCACATCCTAGATCTAACATTAGCACACAAGATCTGATTTTTGGCCATAATGTCAAGGATTGTGACCCTCTTAGCAAAATAAGAACTTGTGATGTCATCTAGACCCTCAAAACATTCTACCATTAGTTGACATATTTCCTTCATGGTGTTGTCATTGTATGGCGATTCCGGTGTTGTTATCCTTGTAATTTCACTAATACAAGTGATAACCACAAGTCTCACATCTGGGTCTGGATATCTCAACTATTTGGACTCAGCCAGTTGAGCTACCAAAAGATTCATTGCCCAAAACATAGACTTAAAATCTGATTGCCTTATCGAGGACAAACAGTTAGCCACTTCCTCCAAAATGTTGAGCAAACCATTTTTTGAATGATGTGGATGCTCAAGTTCCTTTCCCAATCTGTAAAGCTTTGTTTTCAAATCATATTTTCTTATTAACTCCATGATTCATAGACTATGCATCAAATCCAAAATCCATTTTCACAGGCTGGCAGGGACAATTGCTTTGATACCACTATAATATCCTTAATGGGATCAAAATACTTAAATTTAGATTTTGCCTTAATCCTATTTACTGGAAACTATATTATTGATATTTTCACCATTTTTTTATGAACTTATAAAAATAATTCAAATATAACAAATTTCTGATTTCTAATATTGATTTCTGTCTTAGGTAAATATTTCGAATAAGAATAGTCAAATGTTCAAAGTGAAGCACAAATGTAACACCTGAATGAAGTTACCAACTAGGCCTCAAGGGTTTTCATCCTTGGGTTTAATTGTAAACGAGGGTTTTCGTCCTTAAGTCCATTTTTAGAGCTGCTACTCAACTTGGTTTATTTATTGAATAAAATTTTATTTTTTCAATCTACCCTTCCTCCACCATCTTTCCTTCATAAATACCTTTGTAATGTCTTTTCCCAAGGGAGGCGATGTCCCAAAAGGGTGGCGTCCCTTGGTGTTTAGGTGGGTCAGCCTGCCTATGTAAGTTTTATTTTTTATTAAATGTGGTGCTCCCTTCAAGAGGGGCGATTCTAATTACTGCGCCCTTCTTAATGGCTGTGCCCTTGTCTTATGCTTGGAAAGGGATATTACACTATTGCTTGAGCAAATATTAGCAGGGGTTGTGTTGGCATGAAAATTTGTCGAGTAGGCAAATGGACATTTCTCATCAACAATTAGGGGACAAAGTCTCTTTCCTATTAATAGATAGAGCTACCTTTATTGAAAGTCAAGAGGCTGCAGTAAAGTATTTATAGTAAAAATGAGTTTTATCAGGGTAGTACTTTTAACCAGAAAGTACGAAAACGCTGAAGAAAGAAAAATGGGATGGAGAGATGTAAAGAAGAGAAATATGTTTTTGAAAGATAAAAGAGATAACATAACTAACAAGCCAAAATCGGAAACCTATTAGAAATGTCAAGAAAATTTGGATATGATTTCTAACGGGAAACCTCTATCATTCAATGGATAGGAATAACATACATACATTTATAGAAACATACAACTTACACCAAAGTAATCACGTAACTGATAACAAAAAGTAATGATCACTTTGTATTTTCTCGCCTAAAAGTAAAGAATTACTTTCTGAATCCACCGAGATTCCACCAAAACGAAAATTGCAATTATAGATTCGAGAAGAAATACTATAATGAAATTTTTCCAATTTCTAACTAGTTTATAACATAGTTACCATGTTCAGAATGTTCAAAAAGTTTGGAAGTGGAAAAAAGTTCGGAATATTGAAAAAAGTTCGGTTTGGTAAGTTCGGTAGTTTGGTTAGGAAACTTTTACAAATCATAAAAAAATAAATATATCATACATGTTTGTAAAACATTAACACAAATAAGTTGATCAATGACAACACATGTTTAATAGTGTTAAACTTTAATGTTCATTATTCAACATCATACATATAAAATATAACGAGGATTGTGAAATATCATTTGTTTAACATTAAAGTTGTCAGCATTAACTAAAAATGTTAATGAAATTTAAACATCTATAACATCAAACCCTTCAACTACACCAAAGTCATCACTAGCAACATCATTTAATCCTACACTAGTAGGCTCATCAACTACAACAATATTTTCTTCATCTTCAAAGCACGGTTCACCAAGGCGAGAGTTGTCATCTTCATTTGCAAGAGAGTGAGTAAGCAATCGTAATTTGCTATGAACAAACACAAGATCAGAGAGTTTTTGAGCTCCCAGTTGATTCCTCTTGTTAGTGTGAATTAAGTCATGTGTACTCCAGTTTTTTTCACATGCAGAAGCATTGGAACATTGGCTGAAGATTCGCACGGCAAGCCTCTGCAACTGTGGAGTAGAAGCCCCATAACTCTGCCACCATTTAGATGGTTCCCACTTCACCCTGCTTGCCTTTGCTTCCTTAATACCAAACATTTTCAATTGGTTCTTTAAAACACTAAGTTGCTGTCTCACTACTTTCTCTTCTTCATCAATAAACACCCTGTCTATTGTTGCAAAACCCCCTTTCATTATCTTTTCATCCGCCTCATGATTTACCTCTTACTAATTTGGGATCTAAATAGCAAGTTGCCGCGTGTAAAGGACAATGTAGCATCAACCATCGCTTGTCCACAATTTCTCAAATGCGTTTGACTTCTTCAACATAATTCGCAAGTAACTTTTGAATTTATTCCTTTGCTCTATCCATTCCCTCGTATACAAAGCCCATGCAAAGTTGAATGCCATCAACTATTCTCAAAATTCTAACGAGAGGCTCAAACACCATTATGATCTTCTTGGCCCCCTTCCGTAATGCGCCCTCTAAGATAATTCTTTCAATATCTTTTGAATGGGCTTCCTTGGAAAGTTTTGACTCTGTCCATTTGTCAGAAGAGGACAATGTAGCATCAACCATCGCTTGTCCACAATTTCTCAAATGCGTTTGACTTCTTCAACATTATCTGCAAGTAACTTTTGAATTTATTCTTTTGCTCTATCCATTCCCTCATACACAAAGCCCATGCAAGGTTGAATGCCATCAACCATTTTCAAAATTCTAACAAGAGGCTCAAACATCATTATGATCTTCTTGGCCCCCTCCCAAAATCTGCTCCCTAAGATAATTCTTTCAGTATCTTTTGAATGGGCTTCTTTGGAAAGCTTTGACTCTGTCAATTCGTCAGAAACCATCACTTTTCTCAATGCTGCCCTCTCTTCTACCTCTTTTTGCAAAGTAATAAAGTTGGTGGTAAATCTTGTTTCAACAGGGGATAGAAGCTCGCGCTTTGAAAATGAACGATACGAGTTCAATCTCAAGTGGTGATTGAGGATAAACTTAGAAACTTGTTTTCTTTCAATCACAATATTACTTATCCACTCCAATTTTGATAGATCTTCAAACAAAAGATCCAACACGTGCAGTGCATGGTGTTCAAAACAGACGAGAAAATCTATCCATGAGTATATCCCCTTCCCCTTTACAATTAGCTGCATTATCTGTAATGATTTGAACAACAGTCTCGTCTCCTATCTCCAAAATAGTTGATTCGATGCATTGAAAAATGAAAAGAGAAGTTTTTTGTTCTTTATTTGTATCAATTGATTTTATAAACATAGCACCATTAGGGGGTATTGCCATATTTAGAAGAGGTCTTCTTTTTGAATCAGACCATCCATCACTTACTATTGTGCACCCTGTTTTTTTCCAATTTCTTAAAATTCCATCTAGCTCAATAGGTATTGCTGCCACTTCCTCATCAAGAAGAGTAGTTCGTACTCTTTCATAGCTAGGCAATTTGTAACCCTTCTCAAAATCAATAGCTGCATCTAGGAATGTTTGGAAATGTGGAGAACGGATAACATTGAAAGGAATGGCCTCTGCATAAAACAATCTAGTTGCCAAGTTGTCCACATCATGCTTTTGTTGTCCTCCACATTGTCTTCATTGAAGCCTGTGATTTTTGAATACCACTTCCACTTCCTTGGGCAAATGGTGATGGAGAACAACTTGAACTATTGAAGGAGCCCATTTGTGAGATTGAATGTTGCATTTTAGCCTTCTTTGATTCTGAAGCTAATGTCCAACGCGACTCACATTAAATCTAGCTTTCACTCGATTTGTGAATTCTACATATTATGGTTCTGTTGAATTTTCATTTTTTTCCCCACAAACTTTCACATCTGAAGATTCTCCAAGGTAATGGTAGTGAACTTTGGTTATACTCTCTGTGATATTCCCATTGCATAAGGTGCATCTCATTTTTTTTTTTATCTTTATCATCTCTTTGGGCAATGTACTTCATCTCTAATGGGCGGCTTGACATGTTGAAGTTTTTAGATGGATTGAAAATTTGCTTTTCACTGTACAACTCAAATATATTAAAACTGTTTCTCCCTTGCTCGATACCCACTACTATTCCTACCCTGCTCAATACCCACTAACACTGCTCAACCTGGGATAGGCTAACACTCCTCTACTCTGTAATTTAATGATTCCCTGAAGAAGCTTTGAACTTGCAAGTACAAAATACAATAAAATAATTATTAATTATAAAAAAATATATTTTATAAAATATAAATTAATAATATAAAATTCAGTCCAAATTAATTATAAATTTGTAATTTGTTGAAAATTAAATAATACATATTGATATTATAAATTTAGTAATTTACAAAATAAACTTAAAATTAACCAAAAGAAAAAAAACTAACTTATTAAATAATAAATATAAAAACCACTGAAAAATTAAATAATATAATAATGAAAATTAAATAACACATATTGATATTATAAATTTTGTAATTTACAAAATAAACTTAAAATTAACATTTAAAAAAACAAACTTATTAAATAATAAATATAAAAAACATTGAAAAAATTAAATAATATAATAATATTAATATTTACTAATTTACTATTGGGGCGGGGGTGTAGCTCATTTGGTTAGGTATTTCCGTCGTGCTCTGCCGGTCACGTGTTCAAGACCCCTCGTCCCCTGTGGTACCGACGGTGCGTCCCCACCTCGTTTCCGCCGGTCACGTTAAAAAGATTTACCCGGGTGGGGGTGTGCTGCACACAAGTAGCATATTTACTAATTTACTATTACTAAAAGAGAGTTAATAATAATAAATATAAAATAATTAATAATAAATATATTAATAATATTAATAATAAATAATTATACATTAAAAATCAAATCATAAAAGTTTGAATCATTTAATAAATCAAAACCTTAAAAAACTCCATACATTATTAAATCGTAACCCAAAAGAAACCTAAATGGTAAACATTAAAATTCAAACTAAACTAAACTAACCTCTTCAACTCTTCCTTCACCTGACGGCGGATGCTTTGGATTTGCAATGCCTTCTATTGCGCTGTGTTTGGAGTCTTCTCCCAACAGAGTTCCTGCTCGCTGGTTTCTACCTGTTCGTTGGTTTTGAGCTGCTCAAACCCTTCGCCATTGCTTAAAGCCTCAAACCCTTCGTCGCTACTCAAACCCTTCGCCTTGCTCAAAGCCTCAAACCCATCGCTACTCAAACCCTTCGCCGTTGCTCATAAACTTCGCTAAATTATTAAATGAATCAATGATCTTATAATGGGTTAGGGTTTTCGATTTATTGTTACATCATGCCAAATTCAACGGCCGTGGGATCCATGCACCGTTTCAAGATGCGTTTCTATTTTTTATTTTCGTTTTTTAGTTCCAAATGTTATATTATTTATTTTTTCAATAAATTATATATATATTTGAAATACGTACGAATTTTACCGAATAAATGCGAGTTGCGAAAAAAATTCGGATCGAACAGTTTTTCCACCATATTCGTACGAATATGGTAACTATGGTTTATAACAACTGTGACAACTTTCTGAAAACAAAGATTTGAATACGTGCAAATAGTAAATACATACATTATCTGCATAGAAATTCTGAATGCAAAGTTTGCGAAATATCCTTGTATTGATCTTTGATGGATTGCAAGTACAATTTCCACTTTCAAAAGTTCTCTCAAAAGTTTCTAACTGTCTAGCTCTCAACAAATGAGCCCCTAACTCATATTTATAGCTTGAAATGGGTGGTTACGAAACATAACCACCTTTTTTGCATATTTAGGGACTTGTAAAAATACGTTAGTGAATTTGCACAACTTGAAAAATGTAAAAACAGATTGAGTAGTTTGCACAACTTGCAAAATTGCTTCGGTGTTTTTACAACTTGTAAAAATATGTTAGCAAATTTACATGACTTGAAAAAGTACAATGGCAAATTTGCACGACTCAAAATTTGCAAAAAGAACTCAATACAATTGCACGAAGTACATTGTGCAAATCACTAACACATTATGTGACTTGAAAATCTTAGGTTAGAAACTTGATAAAATATTTTTGACGAATCAACCTGTGTCTTCTTCATTGAGAACAATAGGAGTTTTCTCTTTTTGTTGTTGTAGTTTCTTCTTCTCATTTTGATATTTGTCAAATTTCTGCAGGATCTCAAGAACCTTTTCCTCCTTAGGGCTATTTGAGTATGTGAAAGCTATCTCTGCATCACAATGTAGCTCTGTCATTTTGTCAATTATTCCATAATGTCTTTTCACTATTGCGTCAAGATTATCTAGTCTGAGTTGATATTTGATCAATCTTTCAATTGATCTATAATTGAATGCAGATTTAGGAGTTAGAATCTCCTCAATGTTCTTCTTGAATTGATTGATGACAATTTTGGAGAAACTACCTTACTATCATCATTAGTAATTGTGCAATGCAATTTCTGAAGTCCTATTATCTCAAGAATAGCCTCTCCTCCCATAGATTTAGAATCATATAAATTTTTGGAATCTTCCTTGATGATGTGAATTCTGAACTTTGTAGCTCCGTGAAGTTTAGTAAGGTATCCAACTTCTTCTGTCTTTATGATTCTTGCTTGAACAAGATCATTTGAGCTGACATTAGAAAATTCTTTTAACTCAGGAAATTCGTCCCATTTCTGCATTTCCTTAATATATTTGTCTTCTGCTTTTGTTGCATCATCATATTTTGATTGGATCTTAAAACATAGATCCATTGCAGTCTGAATAGAACTGGGTTTGTGTTGCATAATTTCTTTGGACCATTCTTTTGTTACTTTGCCCATATGTCCACTTTCCTCTGCAACGTTCAGTGGTTCAGCGTCCGGAATTTGATGAACAATTGAAGAAGAAAATTGAATTAGCTTTATCAATTTCTGAACTATTTTTGTCAATTGCTCAACTTTTTCTTTGAGCTGATCCTTAGTTACTTTATTATGATCCATTTTTTCAAACAAAGTGCCAATAGCAGTTTGAACATCTCTTCTTTCATTCCTTCCCTTGTAGTTTTTCTCAAGTGTATTTTTGATATTTGATAGTCTGAAGCAGTGACACTATCTTTATCCTTTTCTGCAAGGGGCACAATTACTTCTGCATATCTATCTCCCTTTTTGTCTATGATTATCCTTGTTACAGTGTTGGGCTTTTTGATTATCCGTGAAGGAAGAGAAGCGATTGTATTGAAATCAATCTCTTGGGGTTCCACAATTTCTTTTTTTTCTTTACCACTTCACCAAGCCAATCGGGAATTTCAACATTAGCAAAAGATTGTTGCATCTGAACAGAATCAGATTTTGCAATGTTACCGGTTCGTTTTTGGTTGTGGTGCGGGTTTGAAGAACCCGGTTCACCGGTACGGTGATTGTTTTTTCCTTGGGTTCGTTATTGGGTTTGTTCGTACAAAAAATATATAAAAAAATTAAAAAATATAGAAATTATAGCCTATTACATATGAAATTAGTGACATCGTCATTAACCATATAGTATGCATATTGATATGATAAAGAAATTATGAAAATAATCACAAAATACTGAAAATACTAAATACTAACCAAATGCCAAATGTCATGATAATCATTAAACATAAATGATAAATATTAAACATCAATAATTCTGATATTATCCTGTGGCTGTAATTAAATACATCAAACTTAAAAGTCTTAAAACTTAAATGTTAACTTAAAGTCACTACTAATGACCCATAATTTTTAGTGACTTAGCGATGAACCCTTAGAAGGTATAGGGGCTAGGTGTTTGTATAATTGTTTGAACTTTATGATTTATACATTACTAATCCACATGTAATCCCTAGCGTGCCCAGTTAAATCAAAGTAATTTAAGTTGACAGATTAGCTTTGAAATGCCACATCTTATATATGAAGAGTCAAGACAATGAAAGCTGTCAACATCTAGCTTATGATTTCCTGATTGAATGCCATTGATGGATGTGGATTGCATTATGTATTCCATTGCAAATTGGCCATTTGTTTTGAACATCAATTGACTGGCCCTGGCCAGTGTCTTCCAAATCCTCAATTAACGCTTCAAGTTAAGTTATTTTCTTTCTTCTTTCAAATATTTCCTTGTAAGGGTTCATAGCCAAGCCACTAAAAATGGAAAAAAAAATGAAAAAATGTGTTTTTGACAGCTGGTTCTCTATCTCGATGCCTAGGGTTCGTCCCAGAAGAACCCGAGCCGCCCTTGGGTGCCCAAGAACGAACCCTGAGAGTTGGGGCAGCGAACCGAACGCCGAACCAGAATGCGGTTCGAACCTGGATGCCCAATGCAGCCCAAAAGCCAAGAACCGGTAACGTTGAGATTTTGTGGATAATCCAAGAAAATGGAGAGTAGTTTTTGAAGGTTGGACTTCCTCTGATAGTATTTCATCTTTCTCTTTCTCAACCAAATGACTTGGAGTTTTGGGTGAAGGCTTGGGGAGCAATTCAAAATTTTGTGGGGATAAAGACAAAATTATCGAGTAGATCCGAGGGTGATGGTAACAATGAAGAATCGGATGCAAGAAACTGTTGAGTAGTGTTTGTTACCAACATTTGTGATTGAACAAAATTGTCAATAGGAACATCTTCAGAAATAGAGACAATGAGAGAACAAGAAGACTTTTTTCCAAATCTTTTGATTTTGAGTTTGAGAGGCCTAGAGCTCGAAGTAGTTGTTGAGATAGTCTGTTTTTCAGCCTCTCCCTTTGTTTCAAGAATGTCTTCACTTTCATTGGTTACTTGAGATGTTCCAACATTTGCTTGTTGTTTGTGAATGCTTCCTAGTTCAACCTCTGTTGTTGGTGGTGGAAACCCTGCTTGGTCAACATTGACTCCTCTGTCTTTCAACGATTGTAATGTTCTTTCAAGTACACCTTGAGTTTTGCTCACAAGAGGTTGATTTTTTCTTGCTCCAATCAATCTTGGGAATTGGTTCAGATCCAAGTTTTTCCTTTTGAAAACTGGGATCCAATGTATCCTCATCATCCAATATTTTCTTAGGGACTTTTGTAATCCCAAATGCATTAACCTATTTTACTATGAATTGTGAGCAATCTGTAATTCTCACATCTTTTTCATCACTACAATCCAGCGGATAGTCTTCAAAATGAGATACGTGTTGATATGAAGAACCAAGGACATGTGACACAAAACCTCTTATATCAAATGAAGCTCTACTTTCAAATGGCCTTATAGTGACACGTGTCATCTCTTCTTCATCTGACTTTGCTTTAGCCAATGATGAGCATGTATACCTGCCTATGGAGACATGAAACTTTACTCTGGCTTTATGTTTACTGGCTAAGAATTGGCGAGTTTCAACCAATTGTCTTATCAGTTCCATTAAAGCCCACTTGTTATCAACATACTTAACAAGCATATATGGTGATAACTCACATCCATAGACTCTCAGATAAGAAAAAATAGGAAATTGAATGAACTAGGCTCCCCACTAACAATCTCTATCGTTGCTTCCATAGATATTCTCATGTTGTAGGGTTCTCTTTCAAACATTTGAATGACATACTGAAGGAATGCATCATTTACCCTTCGAAAATGATGAGCACTTTCTTTTAGGGTGAGTTGAGGGTAGACATCATATATTTTTAGTTTTGATATTTTCTACTTGATTCAATCCACCATAAAATCTCTTGGCAATTGCATAAATCAGATATGAAGTCATGTATAATCTGGAAGTTGTTTTGACTTCAATTAACTGCTTATGGATCGAGTCATTAATCAACTGCCCCGATTGATGTATTGCTTGTTTTGATGAATGATCCATATGTATCTATACATCCAAGTCTGGAAGTTCCTTTCAGTCGGGCTTCCAACTACCTCGTTTACTAGTGTGATCATGTCATTTACTTCATTCATGAATTTGAACTTGGAAAGATTCTTTGGAAGCCTTGTTGCTATATGTTTAGGCTTTGTCAGCCATTGTTTATTCACCCATTTTGCACGAGAATTGATGTTATCATCCCAGAATTGCTGAGCTGAAGCAGGAGACAAGTTAACATATGATTCTCATTCTGGCAACTGCAATAGTTTATCAATATGTTCTGGGGCTAAACATATAACAAATTCTCCTTTGGGATTTAACCCGTCTTTTCTCGGGGTCAAGACTAATTTTGGGCATTGCATTGAAGTTGGAAAAGCAGCGGCATTTGCTAATCTGCTATCATGTATACTTTGACCATAATCCATTTTATGCACCCTGTTGATTCTGTTCAAAAAGTCTTCCATGTTGACGTGCCCCAGATCAATATCAATTATGTTTTCAACATTTGAATCCAAGTTTGATGGGGGAACAACACCTTGAAACAAGTATTTCATCTCCGATTCTTCTTCCTGCAGGTCCTTCTTTGGAGGAGTTTTCTTCGGAGTAACTATGGTGGGGGTCTTGGATGTTGACATCTAAAAAGAGCACACCTCTTGAATGACAAGCTTTGCATTGTACTACACCTGGCAAGAAAGATCTGTTGAGAAATTAGTTAGAACCTTGTTTTTCAGAAAAGTTGCTCATGGGGGGAGTGGAGTCCGATGAGGCTATAGGCAATAACATCGGGTTCCGGGGGTAGTGTAGACACTATCATTGGATTTTGAGGGTTGTGATAGCACACTTGTCAAGACCCGACGGTCATGTTAGCACCCCTCTCAGGGCCCGATGGGGTTGCAAGCAGGTGCCTCAAGACCCGTCGAAGATGTAGGCAAGGAGGTCGGAATCCAATGAAGGTGCGAACAAGAATAGGGATCCAACAGAGGGAAATGCACAATTTGGGAGAAGAGAAAAATGCAAAATACTAGGGTTTTGAGATTTTTCAAGGGAACATTTGCAATTCACTTCAAGACGCAAAAAAAAAAGAAACAGAGTAATTTGCAAATAGTAACAACCAAGGAAAAGTTTGAGAAATCATGAATTTGATTTGCAAAATGGAACGGGGAGATGAAGAAGCTTACCTTTATTCAGAGCTCAAAACCCTCTTGATCGATTGCGGAAACTTGTGAATGGTTTATGATTGCAGGCGAACAAATGGAGTATGCAACAGAGGCAAACAAGATTCACGAGGGGTCAAAAGTTCCGCAATGAAGATATGATCAACAATGAAACCAAATGCTCGAGATTTGAATATATATGTTTTCACACGTGCAAAGGATGAACACCATTAATGGCTTAAAAACAAGGGTCTTTCTACAAGAAAGGCAAAGTTTTTAAATTTTGCGTGCATATGTGTTGGAGTTCGGGAAAGTCGTTTGTAGGGGTATTGGACCCCGTTGGCTGTGCTGGCATGCCTATTGGGATTTGATAGGGTTGTCAGCATAGCTCTCGGGTTTCGATGGAAGTGATTGCACTCCTGTCGGGACCCAACGGATGTGCTTAAAAAACTCTCGATATCCACCGATGATGTCTGCAAGGCTCTCGGGATTCGAGGGGTCTCTTTGCAATTTTTCAAATTTTAGCATTACAGATGTAAGCTTAGGAAAATTTCAAACCCTTTTTGCACAATTTGACTTAGTTAGAACCAAATTTCCTCGAACAATGAAAATTATACCTTTTATCAACTTTGACTTTTACTAATTTTGACTTTTTGACCATTGTTCAACAACCAGGACAACAGGTTGTCATCCACTATCTTAGAATACCCCACCTATTCCTGCTGGACCTGGATTACCTTTTGAGGCCCCATCAAAATTCATTTTTATTATACCTTTTTTGGGTGGTCTCCAGCTCTGCAACTTAGCCTTCTTTCCCTTTGACATCTCACGTCCATTATCAGGCCTAAAACTGTTGCCATTTTTCACCTGTTAATTTTAAAACAATTAATGCTGGGAAACCTTTGCTCATGTCTTTATGGTGCGTATCCTTACGCATGGCTGCATACTTTTTTATCAGGCCCTCTCAACAATGGAATCGAATCTCCTGTAGCAGGTACCAATTGTGTCTAAACTCTAAAGCTTCCTTTCCCAAAAAATGAAGGTAAGGTCAGGCAGCTTTACTAAAAAAAAAGTGGATGTGAGAATAATGCTTACTGGGTCAAATTTAGGAAACAATGGCTGCATGGATAGTCCTCAGTTGCCTCAAAGCCAAGGTGTCTCTCTCTCAAAATCTTCATTCTGTTTCCCACGTTTGAAAACTATATCATAAGGTAGCCTTTGGAAAGCAGATGTAAATGAAACTTACTCAAATGACTCCAGGAAGAGTCCATTGCCCAACGTTCTAGATTGGAGAAGATGGCCAAAAGCCATTAAAATTCCATCTTAGAGTGAAATTAGAAGAGAAACAAGGTTGCTATCTCATCTTTGTCTAGTAGTTTTAAAGAAACAGATTTTGCCTTCTTTATGTGGGCCACTTGGATAGTTCAACGCTTATAGGATTGACTTCCTTGAGTTTGGTAAATAACAACTTCCACATGTCTCTAGAAACAGCAGAAAACACTATAATTGAGCTAGACAAGTAGCTTCAGGCAGGAATCGGTGCCAAGGGAGAATAATTTTGTGATTGGGATGATGGAGCTCCAACAGGAGTAGAAACTGGTTTTATTTAGATAGAAATCGATCCCAAGGTACTGGAAGACCAAAATTGTTGGGTGATACTGGACAATCTGTTAATGGCTCTAGCAGGTCGCTCATATCTGCTAGTTTGCTGCAGAACACCTTTTGAAATACCTCTTGCCGTGCTTCTTTGACTTCCTGTGTCAACCAATTTAAACCTTGCTTGCTCTTGTAAAATCCCATATTTCATGAAGCCAAAAACATCGTACTGAATATCTACAGTGAAACTTTAACTTATGTACTATGTTTGAAATAAAATAGAGGCTAACACTGTTTCATGGTCGAACTAGTTTTTAGTCCTATACTTTTTGTTTTTCCTTTTTGATTTGTTAAATTCACTTAGTGTGGTGACCTTAATCTTAGATTCCACAACCGAGTGATATCTCTTCCATCAAATTCACCCGGCACTTGCACTTGGCCTTGTCCGTTGGGGCATGCCACACACCCAATGAGTTGGATGTAGTATTTGACCCAATCTCAACACTTTTATCATGTTTCCGAGGAGTTCCAATCTGGGGCTCCTTTTTTCTGAAAATCCTATGCTTTTACCGTTTGAGTTTATCCTATTTGACTTTTAGCTATATGCATTATTAGCTTAGACCAAACTGACAATATATGCAACTATCAGCTATTAATTCGTTAAATTAGACAGAACACAGTTGTTGATAACTAAGCGAATGCTTGTTATATAGAACTATTGGCCAAGAGTCTATTCTATAGTTTAGTATTTGTCTTGTCCTAAATGGCTAATGTACACCTTTAAGTACAGCCCTATGTGAGACAAGGTGACAGTTTTTTGTAGAAAGAGCTGGTTTGCATTTTGGGGTAAAAGTCAAGACATGATCTAACCATGCTCGATAACTTGTGTCTAGACTCTATAATATATGTGTCGACTCTTCCTGTTTGACTCTCTGAGGAAATGAGATTATGCTTTCTCTTAATTTACTTGTTTTTTGGGGCATCTGATTTGGTTTGTTTTACTATAATAATAATTCATTTGTACTTCCTTTTTTTGCTCATTTGAGTGGGCATTGTTTCTGTATTTCTCAGGGTGGACGAAGTTTCAAAAAGTATAGAGGCATGGGTTCTCTTGAGGCCATGGCAAAAGGGAGTGATACTCGATATCTTGGGGATAAGTCTAAGCTGAAAATTGCTCAGGGTGTCTCAGGGCTAGTGCCTGATAAAGGCTCCATTTTGAAGTTGATTCCTTATACAATGCATGCGGTGAAGCAAGGTTTCCAAGATCTTGGAGCACCATCTCTACAGGCCGCTCACAAGAACTGCAGATCGGGAGTTTTGAGATTAGAGGTATTCCCTTGTACCCCAAAAAGCAAAGATTTGGCAAAGAAGTATTAACATTTGATTGTTGTACCACGAATTTGTACCATGGATTAGTTTGGCCTCTGCCTTGCAATTCTGATTGTATGCATGCCCATTTTTCTATCATTAGTGAGGTTTATCTAATTCTGATTGCATATTGGATTTTCTTGATTTAATTATGTATTGCTTGCAAGAAATATGCATAGTTCTATTGTTCCAGTACTCTTTATTTGATTTCAATCTAGTAAAAGACAGAATAAATGTTGTATTCAGGGCATTTTTGGTCTAGATTTTTTTGACTTGTTATGGTTTAGAATTCTGAAGTCTGTAATATTTTTGTAGGCACATTCTTCTTCAACCTAATTGTAGTCTTTAAATACAAGTATTTTTTTAGATTATATTATCAAGATTGTTTAAGAGGGATATTGTTCTCTTGTCAAAGGTGCCATGCTTCCCAAAAGTTTTAAATGTTGTGAAGAAATTTAACAAGTTAATTTGTTTCTGAAAGATTTCAACGGTGATGTTGTAAATTTCTCAAAATATGTTATCATTATATTTCAACTAAGTTCATTTGTTTCTGAGAGATTTCAATGGTTATGAAAAAATATGTTGTAAATTTCTCAAAATATATTATCATTGTATTTCAACTGTATTACCTGAAGCATTTAGAATAAATAATGTTAATATGTTCCTGAAAGTTTTTGAATGTTATTTAGGAATAAGGTAATTTGTTTTTTGAATGGCTTAAGTGGTTGGGAAGAATTATGGTTTTTAGTTCTTGAAGCAATTTATCATTATGTAATGTCCCTTTTAGGACCAAATTAGACAATTTTGGAATTTGCAGCAAACCCTTAAAATGAAAATACAAAATTCTGAGTTTTATTGAAACTTTAACTAAAAAATTACAGAATTTTGAAGGGGCTAATTAAGAATAAAATGAATTCCAAGCCCCTTGGAAACCCTGATGAAAATCAAGGAACTTCGATATATTTATTTGACACAACAAACCTGATTTTTGATTGAATTGCAGTCTTGAAAATTGTAAAAATATTACTGAATATATGAGGAAAGAAATTGAATTTTTCACCTACCAAACAATACCCAAAATGAATGACAGCCCCTTTAGGCAAGTCACCACACTCCAAGTGGCCTATAACTGCTGCGTTCACCCTCCAAATGCTGCCCTACTGCTGCACCCAGCCTTCCAAGGCTTCCAAACTGATTCGCTCAACACCCAAGGCTGTCAAAACTGATTTGCCAACCTTCAAAGCTGCCCGAATTGATTTGCCACTGTCACAAGTGACCTTTGTGCCTGAAAAGATAAATTTATGTCCAAACATGACTATTGAATGAAGTCACCAGCTGAGTATTGAGAGTTTTCATCTTCAAATACTAAATGCCAATCAGGGTTTTTGTCCCTAATAGCTGAATGTACAAGCAAACATGCTTAACATCAAAGAAATCAATACATAGATGATCATAGATGTCCAAAAAGGAAGCTCTCCATTTCCTTTTATACATTTTTCCCAATTCAAACTCCAAGTTTTCTTTACTTTAAAATTAAACATGAGCGGCCAACAATAATTTACTTTTTGGCTAACTTAGTTATATTATTATTTTAAGTATTTAAAAATACTTTTTATTTTAATAATAATAATATTATTAAGTTGTCCAAAGATTAGAAATGACCGGGCCCAACTTAAATAATATTATTAATTATCTTAATCTAGAAAAGGGGACATTTTACATTATGTTTTGATTTCATCACTTGATGCATGTGTCATATAGTTTTTTGTTTGTCTCACTCATTGTCAATTTAAAGATGCATCCATAGAAGAGGAAGTGCCTATTATAGTGAAATGGAAGGATACACAAGCAAGGTGATGGTTACGAAATCAAATGATTTAATCAAGAACAACTGAGTGTCCAATGGGTCTGTAGAAAAGATAATAGTGTCATTCATTACTTTTACCTAATGGTTCTTCACTCACAAGCTAGCAGAGGATTGTATGGTTCCTTTCCTCTATTATACTTGCGTCTTCCTACAACAGAAAATGTGGTTTCTTGAATCTAAGACACCTGCAATGCCCATTTTTGTTCAATATGCATGGAGTGCTATAGAAACTTCATATGGCTTTTATATTACTTTTTATTCCATACTTACTGGATTGCCAACAATGGGTTATGGTACAAGTGCCATCTCCTCAAATGTGTTATTTTCTCTTGGTGTGCTTTGAAGACTTCTGCATCTATGGGTTGGTAAGAATAGCTTGTTTTTAATGAAATTAGGTGTACATGTTTCCTCATCTTTGCTTATTCAGTATGGCTCTATGTCCCACTGAGATATGCTTGTATTAACTCCTGCAGGAATAAGTAATATTGGCTCTTTGTGTTTGCGACCTATGCATGTCCTTGTTTTAAATGTTGTTCTTTAGTTTGAATAATATGTGGATGCAGTTTCTATCTATGAATTTTTCATCACCAAGTAGACATGTAAATTGTAATGTTATGAGCCCAACTTTAAGCCTACTGTAACTGCTGTAACCTCTATGGCAAAACAGGTTCACAGATATTTTTGTATAGTTTGTGATTGAAAGGTCCATTGTTATATTAAAATCTGAGCCACATATCAATATGCCTAGAAGATTACCATTTGCTTTCAAGGCCGTGAAATTTCAGGACTCTGCTGGTAGAGCAAAGAAACTCATCCAGACTTTTGCCGCTCAGGGCAAGTCTTCATCAGATTGAAACTTTTGTCAAATGCTCCATGAACAGTCTCGATCACTTCATGAACCAAGGGCCTCCTTGGATTGTTGTTTCTTTATCTTCCGTTGAAGCACCTAAAACTGTGAAGTATCCTCTTGGTCCTGTCAATAATTCCATTTGATCTTTTGACCATATACCAGTTTTCCCTAATCCAGTCTCATAGCCTCTTCGGTGAGGTATATAATCCCGTGAATCTACAGGGCAGCCGTCTTTCCTTGAATGCAGACATATGCTTCTGCACTCCGTCTTTCATTGGTATGCCAATGATTGACAGTTCCTGAGACAATGGCAACATCCATTCTGATTCTTTGTTCTCCTTCCTTCAATGACTGGTTTGTCTAGTATTTTGCAGCAAGCCTCCAGCTCTTTGGAGGAAGAACAATTAACCCTACGAGTACCTTATTTTTTGATGAGTGTGGATGCTGGGAGGAGGTTGATGCCTTCCCAGCCTCGATCATGGTTTTATAATTTCTATACTTGTAAAGATTTCAGAGTCTGATTACTTTAATGACTTGCAGATTACATGTTTTGTGAGTTGAATTTGTAGGTCCATAAATTTCAAACACGCAGTATGCATTTTGAATGATCAATTAAACATCGTAAAATATGTAAATCAAATGATTCTCAAGATGAGCATGGACTAACAATTGTTCAAACTTCAAACCATAGAAGGGCCTTACATCAGTGTCACCGCATTCACCGCATCCCAAGGATTTAGTTCAGAATTTGCCGAACTTGAAGAAAATCCAAAAAAATTGCTGAAATTCGTCTAGAATTTTGCGACCAATTTCTATGACAAATTTAATAAAAAAAAACTTGAAAATCATTAAAATTCGCATGAAATTCGTATTTTTAGGGTTGTCTTTCAAAAACTCGCGATTTTTGTCATTGTTATCATTTCGTTATTTCCTTCCAGCACTCGAAAATCCTCCACGGCGATTCCATGATGTTCCATGATTTGCTGTAGCCTGCATGAGGGTTCATGGCAACACCAAACTGCAACTCTGCACTCTGAGCTGCGACTCTACAGTTGCCAACACCAACTCCAGTCTCCAAGTGCCAACAGCAGCTGCAACAGCCCAAGGGTATGTACATTGCAAACAGTAAGACAAATATACAATCTAGACTCTGCATAGTATTTATTTCATTTTTTTGTGGTGCCTAGTGCCCACTGCCAACTCCAAGTTTGGACCACGATTTGGCGAGGTTCTAACTTCTAACTTTACAGTCTAGACTCTGCACTTGCAGAGAATTTAGCGCATAGTTTTTTTTCAGTTTACCTTTTTTTTACCCTTTAAAAGACAAATACTGTATACTTACTATTATAATTTATAGTCTTTGTGTAGTAACTGCAGGGTGCCATACTGTAGTGATGCCTTCTATAAGTGTAAGTTTTCATTCTACATTGTAGTCTGTAATATCAAATATGTATGTAGTGTAATTGTAGACTATAGTCTATAAGTATATAGTTTTAATTTTCAATGTAATTTTTTTTTGGTAAATATATAATAAATTTGATAATAATTATTAAAGTTGAATGTTTGTAATTTGTTCGTATTTTTGAGTTATAATTTAGTATTGAGTTTTGTTGACAATCACATTGCAACTTGCAGTCTACGAACAACAAACAACGACTGCAAACATAGACTGCCCTAAAAGCTACCTCGGTCTTCAGTTTGGCACCCCCCAAAATCATCAACGGAAGAATGGAAATATATGAACCATGAGAGTCAATCGAACAAGGTCACTTGCAAGTTATGTTAACACTCTTTTACAACAATATTAACAAGGGTGATGGACCATCTTATTGGCATATCAAGGGGTATAAGAGGTGGTGTTGAAGCATGTGCAAATGTGACACTTGAAATAAAAGCAACATTGGAGAAAGACTATAATAGTTCACTAGTAGCATCTCAGGAAATGACACAAAAAAGTAGCGAATCCAAAAGGACCTTTTTAGGTCCAAATATCACATATGTTACTCCTCCAGCATGTCCACAACCTCAACAATGCTAAAAAAAAGTAGTGGGTCGGCAACATTGAAAATTTTATGAAAACTTGTAGAAAAAGAGCAGGTTGTTGATGGATGGGCTAATTTATTTTACGAATCAATGATTCCATTTAATTTTGTTAGGAGCCCTTATTTCAAAAATGTTGTTCAACAATCAATAATATTTGGCAAAGAGTATGCAACACCAAGTTCAGAAGCTTTGAGGACAATGCTTTTGAAGAGATCAAAAGATAGGGTCACTGATAAATTGGCAAGCATTAAAGACTCTTGGAAGTCAATAGGTTGCACCATTCTGAGTGATGGTTGGTCTGAGATACATCAAAGGTCATTGATCAATGTGTTGGTCTATTTCCCTAAAGGTGTTGTATTTCTTAAGGTGATTGATGCCATGAAACATATAAAAACTTCTGAGTACATCTTCAACATTCTAGATGAAACAATTCTTGAAGTTGGTGTAGAAAACGTGGTTCAGGTTGTTATCAATAGTGCCAACAATTGTGTGGGGGTAGAAAAGTTGTTAGAAGAAAAATACTCACATATTTAGTTGAAGCCATTGTGCAGCGCATTGTATAGATTTACTACTCCATGACTTGGCCAAATTTCCTTGGGTACACAAGGTAGTGCAAAGAAGAACTGTGAATTTCATAAAAAATCATTTCCTCACATTGATCATATATAAGAGGCATGCAAGCAAGGAGTTGTTGAATCCATGTGACACAAGATTTGCATATTTCTTTATCACTTTGAAAAGAGTGGTTGAGCAGAAAAGAGCTCTTTGGTCTGTGGTTTGTAGCAAAAATTGGGAAGATTTTGTTCTTGCAAAAGGTTCCAAAGGTAAACATGTAGAGCAAATCATCCTAAGCCATGACTTTTGGGAAAATGCGAACAAGGTTGTAAACATGTGTGCACTCATAGTTCGCATGGTTGATGCTGACATTCCTTGTATTTGCATGGTTTATGAGGGTATGGACCGTTGCAAAGAAACCATTCAAAAGGCTTTCAATAATGTAGAAGTTGAATATAATGAAATATGAGATATTTGTGATGGGGGTGGAAAATGATGCATACTCATTTTGATGCAACATGTTATTTGGAGCCCACACTATATCACATTAAGAGAGAGTGATCATGAAGTCATGGGTGGCATTTATGCAATGATTGAAAAACTTTTTCTTGGTCAAGACATTGCGAATATAATAAGAGAGCAACTCAGGGCGTACCAGAGAGGAGATGGGGTTTTTAATCTAATCAACGATGAATGATAGAGAGGACATGGATGGAGATGAATGGTGGCGATTCTATGGAGTAGACACTCCTGAGCTACAACATTTTGCAATTTGAGTTTTGAGTCAAGGAGTAAGTGCATCATCGTGTGAGAGGAACTGGAGTAGCTTTGACCATGTTCAATAAAAAAAAGGAATAAGTTATTAAGAACATTAGAGGATCTTGTTTATGTTAAGCAACAATTTGCAATTGACTATGAAAAAAGTGACAAGAGATGCATCCTTTAAGAAGAAGAAGCTTCAAAATTTTCTACAAGACTCTTTTGATGAGGATGAGGCTGATTTTCTTGGTGCTGAAGAAGAAGATGAAGCTAATGAAGTTGATAATGATGAAGCATCTGATGATGATATTGAGCCCAACACTCTAGATGATCTAGAGCTTTTTGATGTAACGAGTGGGCCTTAGCCCATAGAGAAGTATAATACTCTGATGATGATCTATAAGATTTTAAAAACATTTTAAATCAGGGTATTACTATTCTGTATTCAGCGTGTTTTTCATATTTTTTTTATTTCGATCAATCTATGATAAATTTTGGAGTCTGAAATTTTGGACAGATTCTGTTCTATTTGACAACAAGAAGAGAACACAAATTGATATGAATCTAAATTAAATTGTATGCTCTGATTTTCTATGGTAATATATCTCCATTAAATTATGTTTTGATTTTAAATTAAGTTGTTATTTTATGTTAATCTCATAGCAGGAGAACACAAATTGATATGAATCTAAATTAGTTATCATAGTTACTAGGTTCAGAAATCCGGATCCGTTCGGGAGGGCAAAAAACTCTGAAATCCGGAATTCTTGAAAAAGTTCGGAAAAATCCTATCCGGAATATGTGAGCATAGTTTTAAATAATGCAAAACTGACAAATACAATGAAAAATATTAATAAAATAATATAAAATGTTAATATTATATCATGTTTATGGTTTTTGGGCATTTTTTTGTGCGAAAAACTTAAAAAAATGAAAAAATAATTTTTGAAAAAAAAATGCCCGACCCGGATGAACTTATCCAGGCCGGCCAAAAAATTTGGATCTAGCTAGATTTTGCCCAGATCCAGCCGGATTTGGTAACGATGGTTATCATTAAAGCAAAGTTATTTTGACATGTTTGTTTATATGAAATGTGATGTTTTTTGAATGGTGGGTTGGTATATTTTAAGAAATAAGTATATTTCTATTAGCCGAATTTAATCATGAATTTAATCTCCAATTTTTAATTTCCAATTTTTTTTTGATTTTTTTCCTTAGCAAATTCAAACACTTATTCAAATGTGGTGACTATGCCTTACATACGAATAGGAAAGCATAAGATACAAAGCAAATACATAAGACACATTGACTATTTCTGAACATAACATTTCTTATGGAAATAAAAATGAGGTTGAAATATTTTAACTTTCATTATCTATTGTGGAAAATAAGGTAGGGCTTTTATGAGGAGGTTGTAGGAGACTAGCCTCATAATCAAACATAGATTTAGTAGTATATGAGATGGAGATGAGATGACTTGTAATGTCCTTTAGGCAAAAGCAGTTTGTAGTACCTATCAAAAGTGTGTTCACACGTGTTTATAAGTTTGTTTCTACGACTCTTTATTTTTAGATGTAATTCCCCAAGCCTTGTTTGGTTGTCTCAGTTTAAGATTTTGTGAACTAGGTTATGATTGCAAATATCTTTGAAGTTGTGTGTAATATCATTACATAGTGGGCAAGTTAGAAGAAAATGCATTTTGTCTTCTACTTCATTCAAGAGACACACCTTACATATTTGTTGTCCCCAACGTGTCTTTTGGAGGGTCCATCTACTAGTTTTGCTACGTTGTTCGTGTGAGTTTGTTAGCTTTGCAATCATGATTATCTTTTTGAGACTGTTAATCTTGTGTGGGTAGGTGTGATAGGTTTGGGTTTGATTATCTTTTCATAATACCAAAGTTTTCTCTCGTATTTGATGTTTTTGTTGTTCCAAAGATTATTAGTGATCTTAGTTTGAATGTATGGTTTAAAGTTGTCCAAGCCTATCAATGGTAAGTCATCTCAAATGTATTAGTGCTTCAACCATTTATTTGAGTCCTTTTGCCAACCTTTTTTGTCATAAGGGTTAAACACTATTGTTGGGTGATGATTGAAAGTCTATCTTGACCAAGTTTAGTGGGCTTGCGTTTTATAGCACATAGCACTTTAAGGCTTCACTTTATGAAGTTTAGTTGGAAATCACACCTGCTTCAAGGAGGGGACTATTAATGAAAAATTGTTTATGAATTCACTAAATTTAGTTCCATGTTTCTTGAGATATGCTTCAGCCCCATACCTTGCAACCATTTAGGATGGCTTGTGTAACTAGGCTATATAATTTTTCTTTCTTGTTATCCCAATTTCATAGTTAAACATCTTTGTAGCTTTTTTCTAACTATAATAGACTTTCCAGCTATATTCCATGGGGACGCATTTTGATCCTTTGGTCTCTATCCTGGTCTCCATTCCATTGTTGTTGTTGTTGTGCTTTTTTCTAATTCAAATTTTGTTTCTAGGACTTTTAGGGTACTTTTAGGCATCCCCATTCGTGTTCCCCATTTTCCTGTATCTCCAAAAGGGGAATTGGTGGAACATAGCTTTCCAACTTGCATAAAATCGTTTTCCAATACAAAGGTTCCCATTCAATTTATAGTTAAGAACAAGTTGTAGGTATTTGTAGGAATAAACAAGCTTAACTAGGTGGTTGTTGAAGGAAAGTTAGGGAAAGTTGTTTTGTTAGATTTGACATTCATGATTTTGGTTTTATCAAAGTTTACCGTTAGACATGTCACATGACTTATTGCAAAATGGTTGGAGGACCCTTAATTGTTTTTACTAGCAAGGTGTTCAGCAAGTAGGACAATATCATCAACATATAGTAAAAGTCGTCCATTTGCTAAGATTGATCCCATTGCATCTCATGCCTTGTCGGTATTTTTTTAATTTTGTTAGTATTCCTAGACGGTATTACGAAAACCAAACATAAAAAGAAACCAAACAAGTACACAAGAGAGAACTTGAAAAAGAGATATTTCTTGGATGATTTATTAAAATTGCAGCTGTCACTTTATAGGAAAGCAACAATATAAACCCTAATAGAGGTCACAAACCCTAACCCTAAAATGACTCAAGTGAAAATTTAGTCAAGTTTACATTAATTGATAAAACCAAACAAAGTCATAAAGTGACTTTATTAATAAGCCAATCACTAAGACTAATATGACCATTATAACTCTAACAAAGGGTGGGGGATAAGTACAACCTTGCTTAACTCCAATATTGTAGCTAATTTCTTCTGACCAACCTTGTTTGGTTTTGAGGTAGGCAATGGATTGTTCATATAATCTATATATTGTTATTCTAAGATTGGAAGGAATTCCTATTCCTTCCATACATTTTCAAAGTCCTCTTGGGACAATGGCAAAAGCTTTTCTAAAATCAATGAAGTAAAGTGATCTTCGTTATCGTCACACTACTCTTTGGTGATAATCCTAAGCGTGAGAATAAGATTAAAAGTAAAATGATTTCTTTTGGTGCCAGCTTGCCCTTTACCTTTTACTTTGTTGTAATCAAACTACTTGGTCAAGTCCTTTTATAAAATGGTTCCAAAATGTTTGGCAAGTAAATGAGAAAATATTATGGTTCTGTGATTAGAGGGGTTGTCTTTATCCCCAGCGCTTTAGATGAGCATGAGTGAATTTTTTGCCTATTGTTTGGGAAATCCTTGTTTGGGTGCAGTGTTAAATAGGATTTGGATATGTGGGTTGAGGACAATGTGTCCCATTTTAAACATTTCATCTTGATAAGCTTCAATATCTTTTGCCTTCTCTTTTGCAAGTTTTTTTAATCCCATTTTTAATGTCATCAATTGAGAGAAGTTCAGCTTGAGTGTGTGAAGAAGTAATTTTTTTTGATGTAATCTTTGCCTATAGAGATGACATATAACTGTTTAAGGTGACAAGTCCAATCGTTGAGATCAATCTAAGGGGGTGCTAGAACTTTCCTAGGCAAGATGTGTTTCCAAAACTGGTTTGGGTTATATTTGGAAAGATTTAAGATTTTTGTTGTTGTTTCTTTAGAAGTAGTTGTTTCTTGTATACTATCTGTGGCATATATATAATTTTTTGAAGAAGGTATGAATGATCACAAGGATTAACCAAGGGGTCTATATTCGACTAGTAAACACCACATAAAAGTCACCACAAACCACAAAACCGAGATAACAACTGTTTGTTGATGATAAATTCTAAAACAAAGCTAACAGAAACAGTCATATCATGATTACCAACATGCCAATAGTCCCTGGAGGCATACCCCCTCCTCCAAATCCAAAATAAAAAACTATGCATGACAAAAAACATTGATCAATGAAGGAAACAGGAGGCCTCGTAGGCTCCTTGCCACCATCATACTCAATCACAATTTCAATGGTGGGCTGGCCATCCGCCTTGGGAGCAAGACAAGGCCCCTCATCACAAACTAAATCCTCCAGAAGTGGGTTTTTATAAATCCTTAGCTTTAGATTCTAGAGTGTCTCCATAGCTTGTGGGACATGACGAAAAACATCATAGAAGTCCCTGTAGATTTGAGCCACAAACATTCCCACATCCTCTCCCAGGTTCCCAACAACCATATCTTGAGCCACAATGGGAGAAGCCTTTCACCCAACAGAGTTATATGGAGAAAATTGGCCAATACAGAATGTTTAGTAATGAGAGAATTCATATTCATATTCTAATGTTTGACCGTAGCTAAATCCCTCTAGTTTGAAACATCCTTATGCATTTTTCCTATCTAGCAATAGTTATAGTTTGGTCATCATCCATAAAAGGCACCATGGCAATGGAGGAAGGTTCAGAAGGGCTAGGGTCCTTGGAAGTGGTAGCAACAAGGATGAGATGGGCTTTTTGATACGAGGATATTTGTCTCAATGGGCTTCGGTTCGTCCTTAATTGCCTCTCTGGTTTTGAGCAAATTTGACCTCGAACCAAAATAATTCAAGCCTTATTAAAGTCATTAACTACAATTGCATTGTTAAGAACGGAGTGGCAGGCTTAGTCTGTTTAGGATTAGCAGGGAAAGAGGTCTCCATCAATGGGAATTTAGCAATAATTGGTTTTTTGGTCTTAGAGGAGCAAACCAACTGCTCTACCCGTTTCAGAAAATTTGAGCACACGTCAGTAAGAGAGTCCAGAGAATGTTCATGCCACTTGATGTTTTTAGTGCTGTCATATCTAGGCTGTTTGGGAAATTTTGAAGTAGAGGCAAGGGTGTTTTTCTTAGCCATTTCAAAGAAAGGAAAATGCAATGGCCTCTTCTTGAAATTAAAATAATATTCTAATTAAAATAAAAAGTATTTTTAAATACTTAAAAGTAAAATTAATAATATTACTAAGTGGCCAAAAATGTCGGCAACTTATGTTTTATTATTAAAAAAATAAAATGGGGTTTGAGTGGGAAGGATATAAAAGAAGATGGAGGAGCTCATTTGGGGTTATGCATGATTTTGATAATTGAAATTGTAAGCTTAAGCAGAAAAACTGTTAACATATCCATTGAGGACGAAACCCTTCAATGGTAGTTGGAGTAAGGATGAAAACCCTTACATTCAACTAGGGCATCTTCATTCAGGGGTTGTATTGAGCTTTATTGGTCTGATTTTTACAAAATCTTCTTCATATTTTGGGCAGTAACTTCATCTCCATTTTTGGGGCTGGCAACTAGGGTTTGGAGCCTAGAAATTAGGGCAGCGACCAGAAAAGCAGGGCAGTGACTGGTTTGGAGGGACAACACAGGGTTTTGAGGTTTTTGGATTGCTTTTAGAGGGCTGTACTTGGTGCCTAAGATAGTTGGGTGATCTCTTTTGGGTTCAAATTTGAGGGTTTCAAGGGTTGTTTCAAGCCAAAACTGTAGTTTTGAATATTTAATCATTTTCTTCTATTTTTATTGGTATTTTCCAACTATTATTCATAGGAAAATTCAGAAATCAAAGTATTTATTTTGGTAATAATATTCAGAATTTATTGGTGAATATTCAAGGGTTAATTATTGCTTTGCACTTAGAAAATTGCATTTCCAGCATTCCGTAATTTCTATCTAGGGTTTAAAGTGGAAAAATCATAATTGTTGATTAGGGTTTGGTATTTGAATTAAAATTTGTACATGTGGTGTTAGGGGTTGTGTTGTTATTAGGGTTTGTTGGAAAACGCCTTTTTCTTGATTTGTCTCAAGTTGGGGGCATTACAGAAAAACCTTAGAGAAAATAGGAATCTAACAAAGACCGAGCAAACATCAGTTCGAATTCTTTTACCACAATTCAAATTAAATCCAAACTTAGAGAGGCCATAAGACAAACTCGATACCACTGAATTCCCCACAAGATGAAGGTAGATAGGGTGAACATTGAGGAGGAAAATGTTAGCTACCATCATCAAAGGCCCAAACTCTACCTCTTTACATGATACTCGCCATTGTCGTCTTCATAAATTCCATTCACAAAATTGAGAAATTATAGAGATTTTCCACTAATGGTAGGAACACAATGAAGGGAGGGAAAAGAAATTTAAACTTGAAAAGAGGAAATAATGCAGGGAAGAGGGGAGATTGCCTTGCCAAAGGTGCTAGCTTTGACATGAAATTTCCATTGTAGGGAATGATTGATTCCGCTGTGTGATACACGGTGCCCACACAAATCAAATTGGTATTAGAGATGGCAAGGGGATAAAAATTGAATGAAATCAGACCACTGAGAATTATCATGGGATTTATATGTCAATCACCCACAAGCTTTTTTATTACAAGTTTGTCAGAGAGGGAAGTGTGACTTATAAAGGAGTAGTTTTGGAGCAAGGGGTGGCTTCCTTAGTTCTTGCAGTCCAATTACATTGCTTGTCGTTTCTCATTAACAATCATCAAAAGGTCTACTCTAAGCCTATTGCATGGGTATGTCATTAAGTACCCTCCTTATTCAACATTATGGTCCATGGATGTCGCTTTTTTAGTCAAGCGATCCATATCCCTATTGATCTTCCGCGGGAAATAGCTGATATAAACTTCTTCAAATTTAGAGAAAAGGCAACCACTATCCTTAATGATCCTCCACAAATGCCAAAAGCCCATGTTTCAATCATAATTCAAACTTGAAGCAAGAATATGAGGGTCAGTCTCAGCCATGATTAACAACTCACACTTGTCTGTAGCGTGGACAAAGCCTCTCCAAATAGTAAGAGCCTTTGCTTGATTGTGGTCATGACTCCAAGACCCCAAAAGTAGCAAAAGATCATGTCCTTGGCAAAATCTTGACAAATACCCCACCACCACTAGCCCACAAATTGCTTGGAGAGGTGCTATCCGAGTTGGTTTGACCCAAGTTTGGTTGGGAGGTCTCCATATCTTATCCTAAAACTTATTTTTAGTAACCCCTTCATTTGCGGTCTGTAGGAAATAATTTGTTTAATGTGTTTTGTGTACATTTTTTTGCTTATTTTTATCATTTAAGTTTTAATGTTCTTAGTAGGCTGTAAATAGGTGGTTCTACAAGTGTTAGGGTTTTTGAGCTACATTGCATGAACCAACAATGGTAATTGCATGAATCATTGACTGCGAATAGGGAGACCTTGCAACAATGGGTGGGATGTTAGAATAGCATTAAAAAATGGTATTTGGCGATCACCTTTTGAACAAGAATGCCACAACACAAGTGGCATCAAAAGCTTCATTAACTGATTAGCTAAAAAGTACAAAGGAGGTACATTATATAGTGAGAGATTAAGTCAAAAAATGTAACAACTCAACTCACAATTAGAAAACATGTTAATTGTATTTTCCCTAACGATCTTAACAACCCTTAGCAAGTGGACTAACAATCGTGTAGGTAAAATCGCAAGTGGGAAAAAACATACACTAACACTCCCTAAAGCATAGCTTAGGTGCGTAGAAGAATTGGGTCTTGACAATGAGCCCTGATGAGGTACCCAATCACAATGCAACTCCCATAAAGCGGAGAAAAGGAGAAACCCTATAGGACAAAAGAGAGCAAAGCAAGAAATAGTGCATGCTCTACGGATGTTGGGCGAAACTGAGAATGCATCCACAAGTGAGAGCACACAAGGCACATAGAGAGAGAACAACTAAGATGACCCCATAGAAGATGCTGAAGTTGCCTACAGTAGAGCTTGTAGAATGACGGATTTTGCCGACGAGATCCTCTGCCTAAAGATTGAAGAAGCTTCTGTTGTCAACCTGGAGTTGCACTTTGATCAAAGATGTGCTGAAATGGGTAATCCTCGTTCCTGTTGAAACAATGGGATCTTCTCACGAAGGTGGGTGCCTCAATGATGAGAAGAACCTCCAAAGAACGCTGGTTCTTTTAAGATGTATCAATGAAGATCTCAACTTCTACGCTACAAACTGCCTGGGGAAAAGGGGAGAAAGAACTTGAAAGAAAATCTTAACTAAAGTGGTGATACACCTAGTTTGCTTGATCCACTTAAATCAAACTTCTAAGAACACTGATTCAGACAAGGAAGAGGCAGAACTTCAACTCCAATTAATCAATACACATAAGTATTTCACGAAAAGGTTCTGTCTAATGATCTAAGCTTGAGGGAAATGGAATAATAGCCCTGATGAAAGGCACTAAACAACCACTAATATCCATTATAAACTTAGCAAAAGATATTCAAACACAGAATGTGACCTTCATAAATGACCAGCTAGTAACTAGGTACGAATCTGGATTCAACAAGGAAGAAAGAAAATCTATCACTTAGGTTAATCAATAACAAAAGTACACTATACCAATTGTCGAAAATTGAAAAAACACAGTCCTCTTCTTATTGATTCTGAAAAAGGTTACATCACAACCTTTGGCAGAAGATTGTCTTGCTAAAAAGAGGGATCATAATCTAAGGCTGAAAAGCCAACTTATATAGAAAATTAAAAAAGCAAAGAGATTGGCGTTGAAAAATAGAAAAGGAAGATCAACTTAGATTACCCCAAGACCAACTTTGCCTTCCAATAAAATATATTTTTTCTTTGTTTTTGCATGAAGCTCTTTGGCGTTTGAGAAATGGATGGTAGGTCTGTTGAAAGTCAACTTCTTTGCATGGAAGATTACGCCAAATTTCAAAAATAGACTCCTCTTGAGCTGCTGGATCGAGAAAACAATCATTTTTGCATGAAAACGGCACCAAACTTAGATTGAGAAACTCGACTTGAAGCTGAGTGGACTTTCGGATGCATGAGAATGACTAGTCAAACCATGAACAAAACAAATAGTCAATTGAAACTTAGCAATCCGCCAAAAATAGCCCTTGCTTGCATGAGAGACATTTAGATTGAATTGTTCGCCGACTTTCCGTTCTCGGTTTCTTTATTTCCATGCATGCATTTCTCTTACCTGTTCGTGGTTTTTCTATTTTTATTTGCCTTGGCTTGTCTTTCCACGGACTTTGTTCTTATTTCCTTCGACATTTCTCCTCGGGTTCTTTGTGTTCAACTTCCTGTGGACAAAAGTTTGCGGGAATTGTCCCTTGGCCTAAAAAACAGTGCTTTGGCAACCCTGTCATGGTCTTTTCCCGAAGGGCAGGCGCCCTTTGGGCTTTTTGTAAAGCCCTTAAACTCGCCAGATGGACCTTCTCGAAGGGCAGGTGCCCTTTGGGTTTCTTCCAACATCCCTTCCAATCTGGAAATGAACCTTCTTGAAGGGTACCTACCCTTTGGGTTTTTTGTCAACGACCCTTTCGAAGGGTACCTGCCCCTTGGACTTTTCAAATAGCCTCTTGGACTTTTCAAACAGCGCCTTCCGAAGCAAATAACCCTTAAAAAAAGACACCCGGGTTTTTTGAAGGGCACCTAGGTTTTTTGGAAATGTCCCTTTCGAAGGGTATATTGCCCTTCGGATTTTATGATTTGTCTTTTTTTGCGTTTCGGATTTTATGGAAGTGTCCTTCGAATATTTTGACTTGTCTTTTGAACTTTTTCGAAGGAATTCCTTCGGACAAATTGTCTGAATGAATTTCTTCGGGCTTTTTGTTCGAGTCTATTTGCTTGTTCCTCAATGTCCGCAACTTCGGATTCTTCCCTGGCACCTACTTTGGATTCTTCATTGCTTGTTACTTATAAAAAAAAGATAAGTCATTCACCCTGAGAAATCCGAAATGCATTGTTTAGAGTAATTCGGATTTGTGAAACCTTCTTACTTCTACTGATAAAACTTTCATAAGCAAAGCACTTCCCAAAACCCGATTTGCACTGTTTAGAGTAATTCAAGGTTTCCAACCCGGATTACTTCTGTTGAGGGGTTTCAACTGCTAATTACTCATAAAGTGAAATAAGTTGTGCCTCTTGTAAAACCCGAAGTCTTGCTTGAATGTTCACCAACTCACACTTGGGCAAAATTTTGGTATGTAGGCCAAAAAATGGCCAACAACGCCATCTGCATCGAACAATGTTTCTTCCCTTTGCCAAAGGAAGAACACGAATGGTGTACTGTAGGAAGGCTGCCCATTCCACATTCGAAGATGGAGGCAATAGTACAAAGATCTCTGAGTAGGGTCCAAAACAAAAGTGTGGCACAGGTCTGAGAAGATCGTGCACAAGCACTGAATGTAATGCCACTGAAATGAATCTACTAGAAGTAGGTGTAGTGAAAGAGTAGATCACCTTGGAATGATGAATGTGTCCACCAAGTGCTTGATGGATCTCCAACCAAGGTGTGATTCCTATACAAAGAACTATGCTCTTCATGCATAGTAAGAGGGCCAACTCTTCTATGCCGAGATGGTGCAACAGAAGCAGACATTGAAATGGACCGTGGAATGTCTTGTACCTGTGGAATACATTGCTCAATGTTCGATGTACCTTGAATCCATATACTTGCACCTTGTAATGTCAAAAGTGGACTAGAGGTAGGTGGATTAGGAACCAGCTCCTCAATATCTGGATTGTGACAAGGAGATGGTGGAGGTGTGTCCTCATCACTATAATAGTCATTTGTGTTATAAGAAGAGTCATCAATCTCAAAGATGTGCTCAGGCTTAGAAGTGTCATCAAGTATAGGTGACTCAAATGAAGAATTTGTCCATATAGGAATGGAATACGATTCTTTACCTTTTTCGTGAACAAGTGTTCCATGTAAGCACGCCACGAAGCATAGTTCCTCTTTCCAAAAAGAACCACTGGTGTAGAATCAACTTTCTCCTATGAGTATCTTTCAAGTGAAGTCAACATGACTGAGAGAAGACACAAAAGAAGTGTGCAACTACAATGAGCCCCTCGTTACAAGAACAATGCATGCTTATGAAGAGGACATTGGGCACAATCGAGAATGCATCCAAATGAGTAGTAAGTGTAGGAATCAACACAATGCATAAAATGAGAATATGTAGAAGAGACACCGAAGAATGCACAACACTACACAATACCCCGGTAGAATTGTCAACAGTGACCTCTCCTTAAAGTTGCAAATACAAGCATGCTCGTATAGACGACGGGCATAGCCAAGAATGTGTCTTGAACAATTAGTGCATAATTACAAAGAATTGGAGGGACGTCAAGCTCAACCAATAATGTGTTCAAGAGGTACAATTTGTGAAGTATAGGTGGTTGTAGAGGGCCCAAAAAGGTCACCAATGCATAGAGCACGAAAAAACAAGCACTTTTGAAGAAGACATTCAAATACGAGTTACCAATCAAAAGTTATAGCTGTTTGAAAATCTAAGCTCACATGAAAAATTTGGACGGAAATAGTGGTGGAAAATATTTAATCAACTTCCCCAAAAAAAAACTTGAGGTCTCTTGGAGCAAAAGCTTGAATTTTTTTTGAATCAATTTTCTCACAAAAAAACTTAAGGTCCTTTGGAGCAAAAGTTAAGCACTTTTGGGTTGGAAGCAACTGAGGGCTTAACTCCCATATGACTAGGGGCTAAGGGCTAAGATGGGTGCTCTCCCCCCTCTCCTTTTTGATTGATGGGTGAGTGACATCATTCAAAAAATGCACAACTTTTTCAAATGAATAGTGTCACAGTTCACGCCTTTAAATTTGATGTCTTCCCAACTGTCGTCGGAATTTTGGAGGTCCCTTGCAGTGTCGGGATTTTGCATTGGGGTTGCAATGACTTTTTGTAGTTGTCAGGGCTTTTAACAGTTCCGACAAAGGAACTTTGGAGGGTGGAAGCAAGAGGTCCCTCTGCAGTTGCTGGAGAAACCCAGAATTCCGATAGTGTCCGTCTTATGGACTATGATTGCAGTCGAAAGTCTCGACCCGTCGGGGTTTTGGACTGTGGGAGAAATCAAAAGTCTCGACACGTCGGGGTTTTAGACTATGAGAGCAATCAAAAGTCTCGACGTCGGGGTTTTGGGCTGCACAAGCAGTCGGAAGCCCCGAGGTCAAGGTTATGGGCTACATGTGCAATCTGAAGTCTTGATATTGGGGGTTTTGATTGCAGATACAACTCCGAACTCTGATATTAGGGGTTTTGACTGCGGATGCAGCTAGAAACTCCGATGTTGGGGGTTTTGATTGTGGATGCAACTAGGACTTTTGACAAGTGCAAGCAAGGGTTGAATTCCCACCAAGTTCAGAATCTTCAGATCTGGAACACCTATGGAAAATCCACCAAAGACCTACCAAGGATTTTAAAAAACCCCAAAAAATGCATAAAATGATTTTTCTTTGGAGACCTTGATTGTACGAATTTGTATGAAATCATCGAAAAAGCCTTGAAACCTTAAAAAATGGCTAAAATCAACTCTCACGAAACTATGTCGTGTTTACAGCTGATCCTAGTGTTTTGGCACTTTTTGAATCTGATGGCGCTGTTTGTTTTGTGATTTGAGACTCTGGTTGTATAGTTTGCACGGATTTTCTCGAAATCTCATCAAAGCTATAAAAAACCGAAAAATCAAGAAAGCTTTTAAGATACATGCAAGAAAGATCTCACCAAAGATTTTCAAAAATGACAAAACAACCGTCAGATTAGAGTTTTGATACCATATCGGATTACTCCAAGATCTCTGGACGTCATAGATTGCATGAAAACCCTAGTATTAAGTGAGAGCAAGTTTGCCACAACACAAGTTGTATCAAATGAATAAAAAACTTCATTAACTGATTAGCCAAAAAGTACAAAAGAGGTACAATATAAAGTGAGATATTAGGTCATCAAAAAGATAACTCAATTCACAATTAGAAAACACATTAAGCGTATTTCCCCTAATGACTTTAACAACCCTAAGCAAGCTAGCTAACAACCGTGTAGGTAAAATCGAAAGCGGGAAAAATCTTACACTAACATATCCCCACCACCACCAGCCCACAAATTGCTTTTAGAGGTGCTATCTGAGTTAGTTTGACCCAAGTTTGGTTGGGAGGTCTCCATATCTTATCTTAAAACTTATTTTTAGTAAACCCTTCATTTGGGGTCTATAGGATATAATTTGTTTAATGTGTTCTGTGTACATTTTTTGCTTATTTTTATCATTTATGTTTTAATGTTCTTAGTAGGCTGTAAATAGGTGGTTCTACAAGTGTTAAGGTTTTTGACCAACATTTGCATGAACCAACAATGGTAATTGCATCAACCATTGATTGCCAATAGGGAGACCTCACAACGATGGATGGGATGTTGGAATGGTATCAAAGATTGGTATTTGGCGATCGCCTTTTGAGCTTGTGATGTATATGTTTTTTCCAACCAGTACTTTTGAAGGTTGTTTGAGCTCTAGTTGTGTTTTGAGGTGCAAAAAAGGTATAGGCATTTCCCCCATCAGCATTAGGTTTTTTGGAAGAAGCTGGTGTGTGAGTATTTAAATTGGGAGACAATTGTGGGATGTTCTTCCTACTTCTCTAGAGGTTCAGTTGCACGGGAGGACCTTGTGCTAGGACTATGGCATACTATTTTGGGATTAACTTGTTGATTTTTACATAAAATTCATACAGTTTAGACTAAAAAAATTAATATTCAGAAAAAACTAGATTGTAGGACCTAGGATTAGCAAAAAATATGCCTACAGGCTCTAGGGTTTATGTAAAATAAATTAGAATACAAGGGTTAGGTTTAAGTCCTAGGGTTTAAACTGTGTAGTTAAAACCCTAACCCGAGCCCTTGTATTCTAATATCTTTACATAAAACCTGGTTACGTCTTAAAATTTAAAAGTTAGAAGAAACTAAAAAATTACAATCATTACTTCTTTTGGGATGGTTGAGTGTGAAAGAGCGAGCTAGTTGTCAACTCTCAATGTTGTCCACCCGGAAACTGCATGCTTTAATGAAGATGGTTATGCCCTTAATCTTTTACTTTTTTCTTTTTTTCGATTGGATAATTTTGGGTAAGTGCCCAAGCCAGAGTATATCAAAGTGGGGGAAAACCACATCTCAGAACAAACAGATAAAAAATAGTATGGCATTAGAAGCACCCGATAGTCCCAACTAGACAAAAAGAAAACCAAGACCACGAAACACAGGGCACCAGCGAAAAAAGATGTCACCGGATGGAACGTCCAAAAAACGGCATGAAACCCGATCCTGCAGCAGCGACCATGAAGAAAACCAACCACTTTTCATCATAGTTTTCATCAAAGTCCGAAAGCACAGCCTCGAACACAATATAAGTCTCCAGCAGATGATAAATCTGGAAGCCTAACCAAAGAATTTTGCTTCCTTGAAACCGTTAATTCAACCCAGAAACATTTCAAATTCTCAGTTTTCAGATTTTTGAAACCAGCCTGAACCAGTTGCTTTAAAGTAATCCACTTAAACAATGGACAACCCAGAGATTTATAAGTTCTTACAATTGCTGGGTAATTAACATCTTTCATAAATTCAGGAAAGAGGTCATAGATTTCATCAATGCACAATTTAGGAACACGGTTGTTCAGGATGAATCTAATCATAAAGATTGTCAAAGGGTTGCACATAATCTCATCCGCTCCAAGATGACAAGGGATTAGTAAAGGCTTATTAACAGAAAATTTCCCCAACATACCAGTTTCCAAACAACTGAATTTCTCTTCAAAGCGACCACATTTAAAAGAAAGAGAACTTACCATTCCCAATAATTCATTCTTCAGGTTATTCTTCCTTCGATTCCTGATATTTTGCTTCACAATGTCCTTCAAAATCACGTCCTAGATTTTCTCCTCCAGACTAAGACTGCACTGCACCATCAACTCTTCGTCAGACCAGCACCCATCAACTTCATCCATGATAGCACTACCTAGAAAAGATTTGATCAACTCCAGTGCCCCCTTAGACGATGGGTCAAAAATGGATAAATATCTCCATCTGAGATAGGGCCCAGGGGTGTTATACGCATTCTTCCCAGCTGTTTTAGACAACGATGCCATCCTTCTCAGACAGATGTAGGGGAAACAGAGCTCGCAATATTCTAAAAACACTTCAGAATTCCGACATTTTACATGCCTTGAACCAAATTCCAATTGTTTAAAGCAAGAAACAGTACACCTACCTCAATAACTGCTTGTTACAACAAAGCTACGAAATCACACCTTGCACGAGTCAAAAGGTTCGCATGGCTGAGGAAATAAAGGTAGAATATTTACTTTAAAAACCAAATGTCCCATCGGGATAAAACAAAAATTTAATTTATTATTTTATATTTCTAAAATAAAATGGTTATATAAATAAAAATATTAATTAAAATACAATAAAATTCTGGCAGAAAGAAATGAGGAGCCAGGAGAGAGGAACAAGAAGAGAAGAGATCAATCTGTCATATCATACTGGAGAAGAGTATCTAAACCTGTCCATCTCGACTTGTTGTCTGAGCAAACCCAATTACTAGTCTCCTTGTGCTCTGCATGTTAAAATGGCTGAAAATAGCTGAAAAAAGGGGCATGGGATTTAATAAATCGGGCAATTAAACAATTGCGTTGCAAGTTTTTGAAAAGCACCTGTTTTTTGGGAAAACTAGAGGTGGCGCAGAATGGCACAGGAGTCACCTGGTCTGCGACTAATCATTTTTATTGGCATGTTTTTCATTTTTCTACATCTATATGCTCCATAGACCAATTATTTGTATACTTGCCTACAGTTTTGGAATAATGAAATATATATATACAGCATACAGTCTTCTCTACATATTTACTTGAAAAGGCTAGATTTGAAGGACTATTTTTGTATTTCCTCCCTAATGTGGCAAAGTTCATCAGAAATTCTTATTTTTACCATTGAGAAATTTCTGCATTAGGCTTCTTTTTTCTCAGCTTAATTTTTGTTGCGGAAAATGGTCCAGCTAAAAGCTTCAATATTTCTTTAAGGCTAAGAGCTTTAATATTTCTTTAAGGCTAATAGCCTTAATTTTTCTCAGAGCTAAGAGCATTATTTATTTGCTAGAGCTAAAAACTAAATTTAAATATGTGGCTCCCCCAACTATTTTAAATAAAAGCTTAAGTATTATAAAATGAAAAGCTAGCTAAAAGGGAAAAGAGCTACGGGCATATTATATAGTTAAAAGCTACTTTCATCTAAAAGAAGAGCACATGAGCTAGCCAAAGTTTCAGTAAAAGCTTTTCATCAAAGTAGGAGCAGCGACGATTGGTTAAAAGGGAGCCCACAAAGCTTTTTAAATATTTAAAAAGAGCAAAAGTGAGCCAAAAGCCAAGCTGAAGCAAGTACAACAGTAGGTAAGGAAGTATGGGCATCATGAAAATCTGAAAAGAACCAAGCAAAACACACACAAAATAACTCCACAAAAAGCTGAAAATTATTCGGAAAACAATGTACTTGTTTTGGATCGAAATAAATTGGTGAAGTAGTTGAAAATACCCCTTCCAATAATCTAATTTATACATGAAGGTACAGCTGCATTTTTCAATCACCAAACACCACAAAAGCCTCCACAGGTGGGTCACCACAATTTAGAAAAATAGGGGAAATAATTATGAATATTATTTCTTGGAATTTGGCCCTCAATTCACCTCCTGGATCTCTCCAAGCAAGTCACCAAAGTGCCAAAAATATATAATAAATTCCAGAATATTTTGAGGGTTTAAATTGACGTTCCACACATGCAAATCGACCAAAAACAAGTCACCAATAGCTGCAATAAATTACGAAAATTACCTTGACCCTAGAAGAGGGTTCCAAAGACCAATTTTGCCTTCTTGAGAGGGGTTGTCACCCTCTCAAAGCGAGTTGCCACTCTTGAGATGGCCTCCAAACTTGTTTCAAGCTCCTCCACCAAGATCGCTCATCCCTTAACTTGCAATTTGAATGTTTTCAACTCTCCGAAGGATTGTACTAATTCCTTGTTGAAGGTGGTGTCCAAAGACACCTTTGTAAATCTACTTGCATACAATTATGCAAACTTAAGGCGCAATTACAGATCTTAAATAGAGCTACCCTGGTAGAAGAATAAAAGTTTTTGTCCCAAACTCTTTAGTGCCCTGGAAAGTTTTCATCCTCAAATCACTTGTTCAAGCTTGACATACTTGCACAAGAATTTCAATATCAAAAGTGCATAACCTTTTCAAATGAGCCTTCCCTTCCTTTTATATTCCTTCTCCAAATGTGGCGCCCAAAATAGAGAGGGAGAGTTTAATTTTTCCCAACGTTACCAGATATGCCTATACGCCCCACCTGGTATGGGTATAGTACGTTTGGATACAGGTACGGGGGGCGGTACATCAATGTTACGTCCAGGGTACGTCCTAGCCCTTGCGAGTATGGTTGGGTATGTCTGAGGACGTACTCGGGTGTACCCGTAGGGGTTGGGACGTACCTTGGGCGTAGGGATAGCATACCCCCTATAGAAAAAAACGTATTTTTTAATTTTTTCCTCCTTATTTTGCCGGTCAAAGTCAAATATGGACCTCAAAAAACATTCAAAAACATTTGAAAGTGCATTTGCAACCCTAAAAGCATGAATCACACATTTGATCAAAAGATAACAACACATTTACCTTTCATTGCATTTTTACCTCCCATTGCATATTTGTTCACTCTAGCTGTTTCAGTGGCTGGTTGTGTTTTCAAAACATGAGCCTCAGTTGACTCATCTATATCTTCTTTATTAGGGCTGTATATAACGGCTATGAAGGTTGCCAGAGCAAGTCAGCAAGTCTTCCAATTATTTGATCGTGTTTCAGCCTTGCCAAAATAAAGGGAATAAATGTCTGTAACATGATCAAGATGAGGGAGAGGTTGAAATTTTTTTGCTTATCCTCTATGTCCCAAAAATATGGTTCTCCAGGACTCTTTTTGTGTATTACATACAATAAGATCATTTGCACAGGGATAATACGAAAGCTCAACTTGTGAATAAGCTCAAAGAAGAGAACAGGGCATGGTCTTAAGTTGATTTAACACCAGGGCATCTCATTGTAATCTTCACCAAACTGCAGAGAGTGCATTTTCTTTTGTCGTTTTTTTGTCCATACATTGTAACATTTGCACTATGTACTTGTAATAAGACTAATCTACGTTCGACAATTGAATATTATGATATTTAGCATCGAATTATTAGTATTTTTTGTGGTTATTTAACTTATTATGTTTCCTCTATGCATATTATGTGGTTAATTTTGCTTACATGGCTATATTTTTAGTTATATATATATATTTTTGTACAACTATACCCAATCGTACCCAAACCCCCCCAAAAAAATCTCCCATATCCACGTACTCGATACTTGTACTCGTACACGTACTCGTATCGGCCACTTAGATTTTTTCTTTTTAAAAAAGATATATTACAAGATTCCTTATAAAAACACTTTTATGACTTAAATGCCCATGACCCTCAAAAGGTCCCAATTTAAATGAAAATTAAATAAAAAGCACTTTTTGCATAACTCAACTGAAAATTAGAATACTTAAGTACTTCTCACCATTTTGCTCTTTGAATAGCCCCTTCATAGTTCCCTTATCTTTTTTTTCCTTAGTCTTGTGGGAATAAAACCAAGCTAAGGGTCTATAATCAAGTTATGCTAAAAAAGGGGGACATTACAGTCCTTTCCACCCAAAATTGCTTGTCCTCAAGCAATTGCAAAAGCCATGGGGATGTCCCCACATTCATCATTATGCACTTACCAACTGAGATGGCTTCCTACTAAATTGAAGCTGCAACTTGAACTCCCCACTTGCTAAACGTGTATCTTAGAGGCTGCCCCTATGGGCTCAAGGTGTCACGACCATCCTCCAAGAACTCATAACCCAAAAGAGATAATACATGCCATACGGGTTTGCCTTTGATGTAGCCTCTCGTAGAGATCAATGTGTTCTCAAAAGATGTTTTCAAAATTTGGAAATAAGTAGCAACAATCTCATTATGAAATTTACCTTGAGTGACCATAGCATATAGTTGTAATCTCTCTTGAGTGTATCCCAATACATGTGCATGCTATCCCTCCTTGACTTTCTTTTATCATCTCCCTTATGCATAGGAAGAAATTTAGATTGGTCAAATAGAAGCCTCAATCAACACACAACATAGGATTGTGCTCCCCATGCTTTATCAAGCTAAAAGCACGCTTCAACATGAACATTATCAGAATACACCATTGGCTGGACTTCACCAAAAAAATCAGATTTTTGACCTTCTATGTACTGCTGTACCTGCCCTTTAAATTCAGAATGTTTTGCGTGGTATATTTCATAATGTACCTTGGTATGTGTCTTCTCCATCATGCGCTGTATCGTGTCATTAAAGTTTTGAATTTTTGTTCTTTTATGTGGCTGGACTTGTTTTGTTGACTTAGAAAACTTTAAACCAATAAATTCAGATTTTAAACATCTTTGAGCAGCGCTTTCCCTTAGCTGCCATATGCAAAATAAATTGCTTTTGATGCCTAAAAGAATCCATAGGTAAGCCCAGCTGTGTTTAACATTCTTTGTAAGCAAAAAGACCAATTTTTCTTGCCATTCGAACTTTGTGAACAGCTGCTTGTAATTTTAACCCATTCAAAATCCAAGAGTGGTCTCATTTTCCTTAAAACACCTCCATTTCTGCTCTTGCAGGAAGGAATGGGATGCTGCCCAAAGCAAATTTTGGGTTGCCCTTGGAAATCAATTCTCATCTCATCCCTCCCAATACAAGCATGACAAAAATTAGAATTTCCTACACTTACCAATTGCCTTGTAGAGGGTTCCAATTTGGAATGAAGGGGCTGCATTTGATGTCTAGTGGCAGCCTTCTTTTCAATCTTCCTCATGCTTTTGAAACATCCTTCTAACATGCTATTTGAAGAAGAAGAAGGGGCTTCTCTATCACTCAAACCATGTAAAACAACCTCATTACATGTCACTTTGAATTTTAACTCCATGGATTGATAGTTTTGAGTGTACTTACCAAGTGAGAGCAACCACTAAACACCACAGACCATATTGGTCTCCCCTATTCCAACCACATAAAAATCAACCTCCACAACCTGCCCTTGTTTGGAAATTACTGCATTTATTGTATTGCTTTTAGCCTTGGTAAGTGTTCTCACTAATGAACCCTCACATGAAGAAAACATGTTAGAAAAAACGTTAAATGTTTAACGACACTTTTACAATTATGCCATCATGTTTTATCTTAACTTGTCGGTAGTGTGCCCTTTCTCTCTCCCAATCTCTCTTTCTTGTAGTGAGAAAACCACTATTATATGTTTGGACCATCCCATAGTGTTGGAAAGTGACAAGCTCACCTTCTTAGTGCCCATCCTTATCAAAGTGACTAATAACAGCAAGGAAGACAAACTGAAAATATCAAAAACAGCAGCTACCTTGATCCATGTTTCATGATATTCCTTGTCTACTTCCTTCCTCATGTTGGCCCTATACATGATGGCAACATTATGTTGATAGAGCTCACGTGGATCCCATAGCCATGAGGGGTATTTGTCATGTCCTTTCCTTGAACTTATTTGGAAGACTTCTTTTCCTTGAGTGTCCCTTACCTCTACTTCAATGATAGCACAAGCTTTGCAACCAAGATAATAAGAGAATCAATCATAAAGAGAAAACATTGAATGCTTACCAAGTTGACAACTCAATTTTTTGCCTGTCAAGAAATCCAATTCTCCTAACTTTATATGCAAGGTGCATCCTCCTTTCCTTCTTGGCATCACTCCTTCAATGGACCTCTTTGCTATGTCCCCTTTGGTTGGGACATGTGCTTCCTTAGCAAGACATACATTAGACTTTGTATCATGCAGAAATAACTCGGCCGCCCGAGTAATCTGTCCTTTATTGAAAGCTTGTTCCATCCTTTTTGAGGTAATCAACACGGGTGTCCCATTGCTTAGACTAGGAAGAACAGTTCCTTGTTGGCTGCCATAAATTTCAGTTCTGATTTTTGCAAATTATGAGTGTATTCGCCAATGAATTGAAACCATTGGGCTCCAAGCACAACATCTATCTTCCCATGGTCTATCACATTGAACTCTCATTTAAAGGTATAATTGCCCATGGTTAGTTTTAATTCCAAGGTGCTGGAAATGCTTGGTATGGAGGAGCCATCCCCCACGGTTACCTTAAGTCTACCATTTTCCTTGGTGGACAGCTCATGTCTTGCAACCATTTTAGCATCTATAAAATTGTGAGTATTATCCATTGACACAATTACCCTTTTGCCTCTAACGGTTCCTTTCCCATGGAAAGCATGGTGTCTAGTGGCACTAGATAGCATAACAATCATCTCTTTGTTTGTCACCTGCTGGCTGTCCTCTTTTTCTTGGTGTATTTGCCCTTCAATTTCAGTTTGGTTTACCTTCACATGTTCATTTCTTTGCTCCCAATTTTCTGATTGTTATTCTTTTGGTGGCTGCCTTTTTATTCCTATTTCACATGCATTTAATTCCTCTGAATTTTCTGCCTTCAATCTCAGCTGATTGTCCATCACCATGGGTCCACAATTGACTAATTTTTGATGCCCAAACCTCAAATGTTCTTCATTTGGTGGCTGCCTTTCAAATTCAGCCTTACATGCCATTGATTTCTTGGAGTTTTCTGAGTTAATTTCCAGTTGCTCACCCTTCACAAAGGGCTTGTGTTTGATTGAATTTTGGTCATTGACAAACTTGTGGAGTGGCTGCTCCTACAATTGAAAATTAGGCTCTATTATTTGTTTTAAGGGCTGCCTTTCATCCAATTGGGATTCCTTGCTATGTGCCCTTATTGATTTTCGTGTAGGTTGCTCCATCTTCTTACCAAAATTATGAACTATCTTTTTCAACAATTCTTCATGTCCCCCAATAGTGCTATGTCCTTGTGTTTCCCATCCATGATGCCACCATTCATGGGTAGCCCCATCCAAATGTTGGATGACAAAAATTAATGCTTTCTTTCTACCTCTAGGCCCCAAATCAAGGTACTCACTTACCTTGTCAAGCCAAGCTCTTACCGGAATACTTGGATCACCATCAAAAGTTGGAAGAACTATCTTCTCCAAGTCATCCTATGTAGCTATGTGTCTGTTGACAATTTTGCCCCCCACAGGGCAAATTGTCATCCCTACTATTCGGAACTTTGCTATGGTGCCGAGTTTGTCTCGTGAATCAGTTTTGGGGTCCTTAAATGAGCATTTACAACCACCCAAGTGGCCATCTACAGCCAGGTGAATTTTAGTCATTCAGAGGTTTCCATGGAGCTTGCTTGATTATAGCGAAATGTGCAAATACAGCCAAGACATACAAACTGTAAGTTTATTTATTGTCTTCCCAAGGAATTTTTCGGGCTATAAGAGGTGGACTATTTCGTCGGACATTTTGTCCGAGAGAAAGAGCTCTCAAAGGACTGTGTTAAAGTCCAAAAAAATGACTACGTGGCAGTCTTTCAAAATTTATTTTCTTCGAACTTTTTGTCTGAAAGAAAAAGGGAAAAACACAGTTGAGAAGACCCGAAGGGCACCTACCCTACAATTGGTTCACTTTATGGTTTTCAAGTCAAGACAATTCATCCGAAAGACAATTTCAAAAAGCTCGAAGGGCAACCGCCCTTGGGGGGGACACTTATGTAGTGAGGTGGCCTTTACAATTCTTTTGAAAGGTATGTTTTAAAGAGAAGTGCCCTTGCGGAGGGCATCTGGGTGTTGTGTAGGGACGTTTACAATTTTCGTGAAGGGTATGTGCCCTTGTGGGGGACACTTCAAGCACGAAGAAGACCTTGGAAAAGGTTCCGAAGGACAAAATCAATTTTTTCGAAGAAGTGCCCTTGCGGAGGGCACTTGGTCAATGGCAAGACCCTTTCAAAAGTTCCGAAAGGCACTTTTGAGAACGAATAGCCCTTGCGGAGGACACTTTGCAGTGAAGTGGACTTTTACAATTCTTTCGAAGGACACTCCTGGAAGAACATACCCTTGTGGGGGGCACCAAAGCCAAAGACATGACCAAATCAAAAACCTCGAAGGGCATTTTTAGGAAGCAAAAGCCCTTGCGGAGGGCACCTTCATAAAGCTAAGGACAAAAACAAAGTTCTTGCCCTTCAGGGAAAGATAGCCAAAGGAGACGAATTCCTCTGGACTTTTTGTCCAAAGGAATTCGGGAGGATAAAAACCCAAAGAAAATAAAAACAAAGGCAAAGAAGGAAATGAGAAAATTTAAGGAAATACTTCGGAATAATTGTCAAATAGGAAATCCGTGGGAATATGCAGTGTCCAAAAAGTCCGAAGAAAACCAAAGGGCATGACATAAGAGCCTAAAAGAATAAATTCGGGAAAGTTGGCAAGGAAAAAGTCCGAGGAAAAATACAGCCAACAATATGTCTGAAAGAAATTAAAAGGTAGAGATAGCAAAAAGTCTGCAGGGCACAACATAAAATCCGAAGAAGACCAAGGAAAACTTAGCCAAGAGAATTCCGAAAGAATTGTGCAAAAAGGACAAAAAATAGATAATCCACGGAAAGTTAGAACAAGATAAGCCCGAGACTAAATATAGATAAGAGAATCTAAATATAGAATCCCGCCAAAAATAAACAAGACTGAAGCAGAACTGAACATGGACATAAGCATGAACAATGAGTAAGACAAATGCAGAATAAAGACAAAGGCATGAACAGTGAGTAAGACAAATGCATAATAAAGACAAAGGCATGATGAACAAAGATCATGCATAGACTAACGTGAGTAACTCCAACGAAGTGAATACATTTAAGAAAACAAGCATGCTTCAGTTCTGAAAATAGAGTTGTTTTGCATGATGAATGGGCAAAGTGTTGAACGTTTCAAACAGCCAGAAATTCCATGCACGCACTCTTGTTTGTTTCACAGCGTGAAATGTTCCGGTGGTTCGAGTGGATTTGACTACTCTTATTTTGGAGTTGACTGGTCTTCAAGTTAAGACATCTATGCATTGATTTCATGCATCCAAAGCTTGCCTTTTTTTTCTTCTTTTTCAACGCAAATTTTTTTCATGCAAGACAATATTTTTTTTAAACGCTGAGTTATTTTGAGTTTACTCTCTCTCTTATTTTCAACGTTAATCTTTTAACTTTTTGTAATTTTCTATATTAATGGCTTTTCAGCGTTGTAAAATCATCTCTCTTGGTAAAACCAGAGTCTGTCATTGGTGAGTTGTGTAACTTCTTTAATCAATAGGACTGTACTTTCAGATTTCAAGTGCTGGCATAGTGTACATTTGTTTAGCAATTTGCATACGTGGTAGATTTCTTTTCCTTCTCAAATTCTGATTCGTACCTAGTTGCTAGCTTATCATATTATGCAGGTTATGTTCAGTGTTTTATATGTCTTTTGCTGAAGCTATAAGTGGATGTTAGGTGGCTGCAAAGTGTCTTGTATCAGACCTCTCTCCATCATTTTCTTTCACATTTTTGTCATTGGATCGAACCTTCTCATGAAATAATTATGCATAGTGATCAATTAAAATCGAAGGTCTTCCTTTTCCCTTGTTTGATTCAGTGTTCAATGTTTCAAGTAGAGTGGATCAACACTCTGATGTATCATCGTTATTAGGTAGGATTTTTTCTTCAAGTTTCTTTCTCCCTTTTCCATGGTAGCCCGCAACGCGGAGTAGAGATCCTCATTGATACATCTTACAGGGATTACCCTTTTCTGGAGGTTCTTTTCACCATTGAGGCACTCACTCTTGTGAGAATATCTCATTGTTTCAACTGGAGAGAGGATTAGCGATTTCAGCACGTCTTCGATTCAGGGTGCAACTCCAGGTTGACAACAGTGTCTATGGTGCCTCTTGCCATATCATAAACTAAGCCAATCTTTGAAGCTCCTTCTCTTTCAATACTTAGGTGCAAGAGTCTAGTACTCATCATAATCCTCCATTAGAACCCAACGAACCAAACGCTGGTCTTCCATTCTGAAGCGTTGATACTCATGATCTTGGACTTTCAATCCTTTCCTCGTCCATATTACTATTTTATATAAATTCTGAATCCTACCTACAACGAAGATATGGCTCTGATACCACTGTGATGATCCCAAATGAGACAATTTAGACCTAGTTGGGATTTACCCAACAAGCCCTTGAATAAATTTCCAAACCATTGAAAATTTGCTCCACAAATCAGCTAGCCCTAGCTGAAAAAATTATAGAATATACAATCAAAACACACCCAAAACAACTCTTCAAATAGCTGAAAATTAATTGAAAAACATTGTACCCTTTTTGGACCAAAATAAGTTGGCGAAGTAGTTGAAAATACTCCTACCAATAATCTAATTTTTACATGAAGGTATAGCTGCGTTTTTCAATCACCAAACACACAAAAACCTCCACAAGTGGGTTGCCACACTTTAAAAAACATAGGGAAAATTCTGAATATTATTTCTTGGAAATTGCCCCTTAATTCACCTCTTGGATTTCTCCAAGCAAATTGTCCAAGTGTCAAAAATATATGATAAATTTTATAATATTATTAGGGTCTAGATTGACCTTCCACATGCAAATTGATCCAAAACAAATTACCAACAATTGTAATAAATTACGAAAATTATTTTGACTTTAGAAGAGGGTTCCAAAGACCAATTTGTCATCTTGAGAGGGGTTGCCACCCTCCCAAAGCAAGTCGTCACCCTTTGATGGCCTCCAAACTTGTTTCAAGCTCCTCCACCAAGATCACCCACCCCTTGACCTGCAATTTAAATGTTTCCAACTCTCCAAAGGATTGTACTAATTCTTTGTTGAAGGTGGTGTCTAAAGACACCTTTGTAGATTCACTTGCATACAATTATGCAAAATTAAGGTGCAATTACAACCCTTGAATAGAGTTGCCTTGGTAGAAGAATGGAGGTTTTCGTCTCTAAACTCCTTGGTGCACTTGAAGGTTTTCGTTCTCAAGTCACTTGTTCAAGCTTGACATACTTGCACAAGAATTTCAATATAAAAAATGCATAACCTTTTCAATGAGCCTTCCATTTCTTTTTATATCTCTCCTTCAAATGTGGCGCCTAGAATAGAGGGAAAGTTTATTTATTTATTTATTTATTTTTTAAAGATATATTACAAGCTTCCTTATAAGAACACTTTTAGGATTTAAGTGCCCATGACTTTCAAAAGGTCCCAACTTAAGCGAAAATTAGATAAAAAATATTTTTTGTATAACTCAACTGAAAATTAGAATACTTAAGTACTTTTCATATTTTTGCTCTTTGAATAGCTCTCTCATAGTTCACTTCTTTTTCTTTCCCTTAATCTTGTGGGAACAAAACCAAGCTAAGGGTCTATAAGCAAGTTATGCTAAAAAGGGGGACATTACAACTGGACAAAAAATGGATTTATTGTAAGCTTTTCTATGTAATTATCCTTTGCTTTTGTACATTGGCATCTCAATATTGATTTCTTCTTCCTCTTCTCTTGCTATAAATGTAATGAACTCTTTGGGGCAAAGGGTTGATTTCATTAGCTTTGTTGAATCCTTGCATTCTCAAAATCCATATCTAAAGCGTCTGCTGTTTTTTTGTAAGATTTTCTTTGAGCCTTCTAATGCAATCAAATGCAACTTGTATGAATCTTTCTGCAATTGATAAAAGCTCATGTGTTTGTTATTTGTGTACCTTTTGGCTTCCTTTGTGCTGTTTTGATTCCATTCCCATATTCGGAGATCTCACCTCTTTGGTTTTATTGCAAAACATCGTGCTGACTTTCCTTCTTGCATATTTAGATGGGGAATCAATCAATTTCCTTTTTGGTGATCACCACATTTTATTTCATGTTTCTTTCTTCCCTTTTCCCTTGGAAGTTTTGTTTCATGCATTAGTTTAGGTTGCAAAACCAGATGTCTTTGGAGGTGGTTTTACAAGAGCAATCCCACATTGGGAAGACTTCCCATGTTATGACTGTTGTGCAGGGGCTGTTCAATTAGACACATCAGACCTTCAATACTAACACAAACAAATTAATAATACAAGATAGGATTGAACTCATTGGTTACACTGTCACATAGTTGATGTTGGCATGCCTCAGTTTGTTTGGAAATCTGAATTGTTGGAGCTCTTTTCTTGACAACTCTCTAAATTGCTGAAATTGAGACATTTTATAAGTGGAAACCACTCATAAAACAAGCCTTTGCTTCAAAACATGTGGGGTACTTGATAGTTGGATTATCCTCTGAATTTTTATTGGCCGAGTAATCGGCTATTGTACTGCGAAAAGTTTAGTAGGTAATTACTCGCAGTTTTTAGTGATTAATTACCTGTGGTTACTCGCCAAAAATCGTGAGTAATTGCCTACAACTTGGGTATGTTTTTGATAAAATAAGGTGACAAAACAAGGGGCCGAACCCTTACAAGCAGCAGAAAAGCCACAGAGGCAACCAGCACAAAAGGTGCCTTAAAACAGAAACATCACAGTCAGAGACCCAAAAGACACAACAAATCGAAACTATAAGCTAAGATAGTTATAACAGAGAAGCAAAGATGACATTCATCTCATGCTTAAACATAATTTCACGGTGATCTCCATAATGATGGAGCAGTCCGTTCACCTTATCAAAGAGGCCTAATAAATCGGAAATGACAATAAAAAAAGTACAAAAGGACCCATACTCCAAGATACACGTCGGCACCCTTCGAAGGGACTGACGAAGTGTGCTGTCTTTCCAATATATCTGACTCATCCTTAACACGTCACTTCTTTTTGAATGAGACCCCTAATATTTAAAGGGATATGATCAATTTGGCGCCATCGCCAATTTGAATATTGTTGGCCATGAGCGGCATAGGTATCGGCAACACCATTGCCCTCACGATAAATATGTGAAATGTCTACCCTGATAAACTTCTGCAGGAGAATTTGTATATCTGTAATAATATCTTTCAGCTTAATACCAACAATCAATACCTTGTTAACCGCATCAATAACCATTTTAGAGTTCCCTTGGATACTCAAATTCTTGATATCAAGGGATATAACCAATTTAATCCCCCATAGGAGAGCAGTTGCTTCAGCATAATTATTGCTCTGACAACGCATTCTACCAGCATAGACAACAATCATCCACCCTTTGTCATCTCTTATAATCCCTCCCCCACTAACTTTACCATCAGCCTTAGAGGCTCTATCAAAGTTAAGTTTCAACCAGTTAGGCTTTGGGGGATTCCATTTAGTATCGAGTCTCTGTAATATTTTGGAATTATTATGAGCAGGAATAAGATTTAGGATCTTCCAATTAGCCGCAATTTGTTCCTCTTCATGAGTTAGAGGTTTTTTCGCAGTGCGAATGTGAGCATTAGTGACACTTTTCAATAGAGTCTTACCAAAAAGTATGAAAACCCTGAGAGACATCTCTAACAATATCCCTAAAAATTATATGGTTGCGCTCTTTCCATAAAGTCCAGCGCAAACAGGGCAGAGTTTGTTTCCATAACTCAAGGAGCCAGGGATGAGGAAAGGTAGGGTACCAACTGTTAATGACTTCTTTAAGGTTAGAGTTACAAACCCACTGAATGCCAAAATTATTCAGGGTTATGTCCCAAAGTTCTTGGGCAAAATCACAGTGTATGAAAAGATGAGAAACAGTTTCCTCTTTTAAGTAGCATAAATAGCATCTATTGATTAGGGTAAACCCTCTCTTCTGTAAATTGTCTTTGGTTAAAATTTTGTTATGAGCAACAGCGCACCAAAACATGTTGATTTTTGGTAAAAATTTATGATTTCAAACTTTTTTCCATATCTCCTTTCTATGAACCTCAGGGACCATCAAATGATAAGCAGACTTGACCGAGAACCAACCATTCTTATCTGGCCACCAATACTGTTCATTCTCTCGCGGGAAGAGAGGGATTCTGACCCCCTGAATCAACTGTTGAACATCTCGAATTCTAGGGGAGAGATCAGGTCGGTGAGCACAACTATTCAATAAATTTTTTCAACTCCTATTGCCATTATTATTAACCATGTGATCGCAGACTTTATCTCCAAAAAACTGAGTAGCAATGCTAGCAATTTCTCTGTAATCTTCCTATGTAATAAGAACCTTATCTTTTATCCAAATGTCATTCCAAAATTTAATAGACATGCCATTTCCCAATTTCTATCTAATCCCTTGCTTAATCAGCTTTTGGATTTCAACGTTGTATTCCATATCACAGATCTCTGGGGTAACCCTTCTTGTTGTAGAAAGTTGGAACCGTCAGTATTATGCAGATATTTGGCATGCATGATTTCACTCCAATCATTATGTTTATGAATCAGATTTCAGTTGATTTAGGAGAGAAGGGCTTTGTTCATGCTTCAGATGGATCTAATGTTGAGGCCACCATGTGATTTAGGAACACACTTTTTTCCAATTGACCAATGACATTCTCTGTTTATCTTTCAGTTCCGTCCATAAATTTTTTTTTGAATCTGTTCCAATTTGTCAGCAAAATATTTAGGAATTTTAAAGAGAGACAGGAAATAAGTAGGTATCCCTTGTAGAGAGGCCCAAAGACGCTGCAATTTGCCTGCACTGCTGAGTAATTTCCCTTTCTAGCCAATCAGTTTCCTCTGAGTTCTTTCCAATATTCCATTCCAGAAACTTGGAGACACCTCTTTGACCGTAAAAGGGAGGCCCAAATAGGTCACAGGAAGATCAGCGTCAACACAGTCCAGGTTGTCAATGATTTTTTGCCGGAGGTCATTAGAAGTATTAAAGTACACATTGCTCTTTCGAAGATTTATTTTTTGCCTAGAATCTATGGCATAATTATTTAAAATATTCTTTCATCTCCGAGCTTCAATCGCCGAAGAGATGCTAAAAAGAAAGGTATTATCAACAAACTGCTGCACAGCTACCGGGGGAGGAAGCATGTTTAATGCCCACTAGATGTTTAGAGGCTATATTAGCTTGAATGTATCTCGCAAGGGCCTCCATCATTATGATGAACAAGGGGAAAGAGGATCTCCCTGACGGATTCCTCTTGAAGAAGAGAAGAAACCTCTAGGGACCCCATTAATCATGATTGAAAATTTAGCAGAAGAAACAGTGTTCCAAACGAGGCGAGACATTTTATCATTAAACTCAAACTTTCTGATGACTTGAAACAGAAAGGTCCATGAGACCCTATCATAGGCTTTAGAAATATCTAACTTAAGAGCCATACTGGAAATTCTACTCTTATCCATGGAATGAATAGTTTCATGAGTAGAGATTACAACATCAAGAATTTGACGACCCGGGACAAAGCCTTTTTGAATAGGGGAAATAATTGTCTAAGAAAGGTTGGATTCTCATGACAAGAACTTTAGTGCAAAGCTTATAAATTGTATTACACAGACTAATAGGTCTGAATTTCGAAAGGTGTGTGGGCTTCAACATTTTAGGAACTAGGACAATAAAGGTATTATCTATCTATTTTAAAAGTTTACCAATTCTGAAGAAATCTCGAACAACAGCAGTAAGGTCAGTTCCCATGATATCCCAATATTCTTGGAAGAAAATAGGAGGGAAGCCATCAAGTCTTGGATCTTTGAAGGAACCCATAGAGAATAAAACAACACGGACCTCCTCATCAGATATAGGCCTTAACATTTCCAGGTTGTCTTTCTCAGTTATCAGACAAGGGATTTTGTCAATGAATTGATTCATAGTTTCGATATTTTCATCATCATTAGTTTGTTCGGTCAACAAATTCTGGAAGAATATCACAACTTGTTCCCCAATCTCGTTATTCTCAGTTATAATATTACCATTTTCCAAACATAATTTTGTTATGGAGTTAGCCTTCCTGTGTTTCATGACTGAAAGATGAAAGAAGGCCGTGTTCCTATCTCCCTCTTTAAGCCACTGAATTCTAGATTTCTGTTTTCAAAATACCTTTTCTCTGTCCATAAGATTATTCCAGTCAGAAATCAGAACGTGTTCTTCTTTAGAAGTGTTTTCTGAATCATCTCCTTGAGCAATCCGCTGCTGGATATCTACAAGTTTTTCAGCTATGTTTTTCTTCTGACAGAAAACATGACCAAAGCTATATCTATTCCATCCATGTACTTCCTGTTTGATGTGCAAATTTTTTTAAACTAATCTGAACATAGGAGTAACCTGGATAAGAATTTGCCACCATTGAGCCACCAGTTGTCTGAAGTCTTTATGCTTAATCCACATGGCTTCAAATCGGAAAGGGAAATGACCATGTTGGCTCTGATCTTTTCAACTGAGGAAGATAGGGCAATGATCAGACATAGTTCTAGGAAAACCCTGTAGATGCATATTATGATGATTATCCCAGTTACTAGAAATAAGAAACCTTTCTAATTTAACTTAGATCATTTGGTCTCCCCTTCTTCTGTTTGACAAGGAAAAATTTTGATTTTACAATTCCACATCCAACAATCCCCAATCATTTATAAATTCCGCAAAGTCAAACATGCTGTCAGAGTAAAGAATCCCACCATATTTCTCAGAAGGATATAAGGGAGTGTTAAAGTCCCCAGCGAGCATCCATCTCGTGCGCGGGGTATTGGTCCTGATGCTACTCAAATCAGTCCACAAATTTTGCCTTAGATCTCAGTTATTTGGGCCATAGATATTGATCAAAGACCAGTTTAAGGAAGACAAAGAAGTTAATAACCAAAAAATGCTTGTTAGAAGCAATAAGGGAGCCCTGAAATTTAGCACTGTTCCACATAGTAACAATCCCCCTGAAGCCCCTACAGCGAGATTGACGAGAAAGCAGCCTTAGGCCATATGTAGTCAGCTATCTTCTTAAATCTCTCCTCATTCATCTTGACCTCTTGGAGTAATAAAATATCTAGTTTATTATCTAAAATACAGTTTTTAACCTCAAACTGTTTGGAGGGGTTGTTAAAGCCCCTCAAATTCCAGGATAAATTCTCATTTAGAAGATTTGAGGGAATGGGCCTCTAGTGTTTTTTGCTTACCACTGGCAATCTCCCTTTGTCTTGTTTCCTTTAGGGTTGGTCTCCCTTGTTTGGAGTCAGTGCCAACATCAGCATATTTTTTTACCTCTACGGTTTTTTTTCTTAGGGGTAATCCACTCCTCTTGCTCATTCCCATTGCGATTTTGCCCTATTTCACCTATCAATGAAGAATTGATTGATTGGTCCCGTGTTCCCAGAGCATAAGGAGTATCTTGGTTTGAATATAAAACTGTTTCTCCCTCAGTATCTGCTATTTCTGGAGGTAGAACAAACCGATCATCTCTCAAAACTTTGCCTTCATCATCCCCATCTATCGGTTGGGCACGTATTTCACCCTCCTCAATCATATTGGTCTGTTGATCCAAATAGTTATCTGTTTCTATTGCAGCATTCTGACAATCTTTATCCATAACCTTCTTATTCTAATCTAGGAAAGCTTTTTCCTCATTACCCGAGACCACATCCTGACCATCTTTTTCCATAACTTTCTCAGTGTTATCGTTTGGATCAACATTTTTCCGCATTACCCCCCATTCCCTGACTGCCAGGGTTACTAGTTTTGTGAGAATTATCCTCACCTTCAATATGAGGATTTTCTTTCTTTCCCATTTGCTTTGTCTTACATTGGGTCAATATATGTCCCTTTTTCTTGTATATTTGACAGAAGGTGGTAGCATTTTCATATAAGATCAGTTGAGTCCAAATCCCATATTTAGAGATTAACTCTATGGACATGGGAAGGGTTTGATTGATCTCCACATTGACACAAAACCGGGCATAAACACACTTAGATTGAGTTCGGGTAGTATGGTCTATAGTAACATACTAGCCAAAGGAGTTGCCAATAGCCATAAATATTTTTTCATCTCAGAATTCCAATGGGAACTTTGGCAATCTTACCCAAACAGGAGTAGACTTGCTAAGGTCTGAGTTAGGGTCAAACCTCGGTTTCCACGGGCACAAGTCAAGCGAATGTGGACCATAAAGCCAGGGTCCTCCAGCAAGAATAACTATCATATACTCCCTATTCGTAAATTTAAATAGGAACAAACCTCTTGCCATAGCAATGATCGAAACACTACCTTTGATTCTCCACTGAGAAATCACCCATTTCCTAACCATCTCAATATTAGGATGGAAGGAGAAAAACTTACCTACCAGCGCAAGATCCATGGTCGCCATGATTTCCTCAACCAGATCATCCGGGATAGTCAGGGCCATACCCTCTGCGGAATCTTTTTTGACAGGAAGGCTTGACATGTTTTTAGTAGAACACGTCTTTTCCCCAGTTAACGCTTTCTTCCATCCGTTGGAAGGAGCGCCCTCTATCAAATTCGAGTCTCTAGAGGCACTGCCAAACGCAGTAGCCTCCATTGGAACAGAAAGCACTCAGAAAGCACTCATAAGCGGTATTGTTGATTCCTGCCACTCAGAATTCCCAATGTATTGCAACTTGGGTATGTTGATTTTATGACCTCCAACACAAAAAAGTCATTTTGCTCATTTCATTGTGATTTTTAGTGTTTTTTCTTTGATTTCGCGATTTGTTGTTGCTTGTATTTTGAATCAGAGGGTTTGCATGAATCAGTGGATCTGCCAAGGACTTTGAATCTGACGGTTCAAAACTTCAGTCACTTCATTGCCACAACCTAGGGTCCACATATTTGCCAACAATCGTGGGATTTAGAACAACTTTAGCTTGCATTTGTGCCATTGTGCCTAGGTTTTAGAAAAAAATTACCCTGCATTTGAGTTTGCTTCTTCAAGAATAAAAAAGGGAGCTGCGAGTCAACCTTTGTAGTTGGCTCACTTTTATTATTGATAATAGATATTGAAAATGAAAGGGCACATTTTCTTGAATCTTAGTTTATATGCTACCTAATTCAATTGATTATTATTGGCTTCAAAGGATTTTCGTGTGGATTTGAGAGGTGAGAATTCTAGTTAGTCCCTAGGGATTTTTTTTTTTGTTTTCCCATTTTATTTTATTCTATTTCTTCCAGGTTTTAAACTATTTTTTTAATTTGTTTTATAGGTTTCAACTTCAAGAATGACATCCAGTTCAAGTAGCAGTGTCATAGGGCTAGGAATTCTGAGACCTTGCATGGAAGCATTGTGAAGATGGTCCAGTGTACAACTTTGTTATGTGTAATTATTGTCGGTTTGAGATGAGTACATGCGTTAATCGCCTCAAATATCACCTCGCACGAATTCTAGGTAATGATGTGCGACTGTACGACAAAGTGCTACTTGAAGCTTAAAGAGAAATCGCTATTGTCTTAGCTCTCTATAATGAGAAAAAAATGAAAAAGAGAGGATGGTTGGAGCACTTGCATTTGTGATGAATAGGGGGCAGCAAGAGTTGATTATGATGACTTAGGAGCCTTTGCCCCATGGGTTAGGGGATGGGGCTCATCCACTGGAAATAGTTTGGGTTCATCTAGACAAGGTTTTTTGGTTCCTTGGAATACTTGTGGGGCACAATCTTTACTCAAAAGTAGTGCTTGGAACTGAGAATTGCAAAATAAAGCAAGTGTAGATACGACAATTTTTTGGTATTACAATAACATTCCATTCAATGTGGTGAAAATCCTATACTGGGAGAATTTGGTATCTACATTGACCGTTGTCGGAAAGAGGTTCAAGGAACTTAATCTCCATGATATGAGTGATCCATTGTTGGAGGATGCCGTAAAAAATATGCAAGTTATTGTAGATGAGAAAAAAAAATACAGTGCAAAAAGGGCTGCATCATTTTGTTTGTGGATGGATGGATAGAAGGAACCACACCTTGATTAACTTTCTAGTGGTTTCAAGTGGGCACTAAGTGTTTTTGAAGTCAATTGTTGCCTCTTACCAAGTGAAAAATGCAAACAGTTTGTGTGATATGCTGGATGAGGTGGTCATAGAAGTCGGTGTGGAGAATGTTTTCTAAGTTTTGACAAATAATGCAACATATGTAGTAGCAGAAAGAATTTTTGAGGAGAGGCACCTTACAAATTTTTTGGAGCCCTTGCATAGCCCATTGCATTGATCTCCTACATCAGGACGTAGGAAAACTTGCATGGATGAAGTGTTGTTAAAGTAGCGAGAAATATCACAAAATACGGGCAGTAGGTGTTTTTGAAGTCAATTGTTGTTTCTCACCAAGTGAAAAATACAAACACTCTGTGATATGTTGGATGAGGTGGTCATGGAAGTCGGTGTGGAGAATGTTGTCTAAGTTTTGACAGACAATGCAACAACATATGTAGTTGCAGAAATAATTCTTGAGGAGAGGCACCTTACACTTTTTTTGGAGCCTTTGCGTAGCCCATTGCATTGATCTTCTACATCAGGATGTAGGAAAACTTGCATGGATGAAAAGTGTTGTTAAAGCAGCAAGAAATATCACGAAATACATTTACAATCATCCTTGGTGCTAAGCTTTATGAGAGAACACATCAACATAAATGAGCTTGAGTGAGTGGAAGTCACATTTGTCCACAAACTTCATCACATTGCAACCTCACAAACACCGCTTAAACATGTGTTTGTGAGTACATGGTGGTTGGAGTCTCTATAGTAGGAAGGCCGAATGAGAAAGGGTCGTGAAAACTACTTTTGATGATGTGTTTGCGAAAAACACAGATCCTCATGATGACTTTAAATTTAACTATTTTTTGGCTTAGATTTCTTTTAATTTTAATTTTGAAATTGCATGTTATTTTGTTTTAGGTGCCTTTGGTTAGAGTTATACGCTCGGTGGTGGGGGGAAAAACCTAATAAGTTATTTGTATGAAGCCAGCGATAGGGCCAAGGCCATAACAAATAATTATGGACAAAATAAAAGAAAATATGAACCCATTTGACGTATAATTGATCAAAGATGGAATAGGCAGCTACACAAACATATACATACGACTTACTATTTGAGCCCTAAGTCTTTCTTCTCTTATTCATGTAAGACTGATGAAGAGGTTATGGATGGCCTCAACACATGCATAGAGAGGATGGTATCTGATGAAGCCTCTAGAGGCATAAATCTTGATGAGCTGTAGATTTACAAGACTGCAGAGAGGAGGTTCTTTTTTTTGCTTCTATGCATTGAAAGAAGAGTGACCCAATAGCTAGGTAAAACCAAATGGACTTATTTGATTTAGGCTCTTAACTTGTAGATACTAGACTTCTTTGATAAATGTAAGCCTAGTTGACTTACAAAGTTATAAATGTTCTATTTTCAGATTTGTGGAGGGGAAATTATGGTGCAAAAACACCAAAATCTTTTGAGGCTAGCCATTTACATTTTGTGCTAGCCATGTAATGCTTTTGAGTGTGAACACATTTGGAGCATGTTTGAGACCACTCAAACAAAGAAGTGCAACAAGTTGAAAACACGCCTCAATGACCTTGTTTTTGTGTGATGCAATCTTCGTCTTTGTGTGAGACGTGTGGAGGGACAAGATAGTCACAAAGCAATTGACTTGGAATATCTCGATCCATATACAAATTGGATTGTTGAGCTTGAGGATGTGGATGGGCAGTAGCAACCCATGTTTATTGAGAAGGAGCTTACAAATTTGGAGAGGTGCGCAGAGGAAGTGATAGCGGTAGGGGAAGTCGAGGCATCAGGGGGTGTTGGTGAGGATTTGGATGACATGTTCATGAATGATGTTTTAGAAGAGGAATTTTTACCTTATATTTCTAGGGTGCAACAGAGAATGAGCTGAAGATGATTTTATGGCGCATTTATGACTATAGTCTATGAGCATTGCATTATTTTATGGCTGAAAACTAATATAAAATATACTTGTGTTCTCTACATTCATTTTTCATGCTTTTTAACAAATTTTTACATGATATTTCAGCCTATCTTGATATTTTTTAAAAAGTACTGATAAAGTTGCCAACTAATTGCCAAGCCCTGAGTATGAGTTAAAATTTTTGGCTGCAAAGTAATTGCCGAGTACAAGTTTATGAACTATAATAAGCATCATAAACATAAATAACATTCATTTGTAAATCAAGAATAAAGTATAGAATTGGAGGAGTTTTATTTATTCGAGTGTTTTTTACATGACATCGTCTTGACAAAGATGAATGACTGACTATTTTCCTCTATCTAGCGTGAAATACATATTTGCATATTTCTAATAAAACTGTAAAAGGCAAAGGAACTGTTTTTGAAGATGAAATGGTTACTTGTCCATGTGACACTTTGCATTCCGACAATTACTATGAGCTGCTACTCAAAGAAAGGTGGCAAGGTCGACACTCAAGGGATCCAACTTTGGTGTCATGGTTGAATAGGAGGCTAGGTGTAGTGTTCACACCAACCATGAAATTCAAGTTGCCACTTGGATCACTGGGTAATCCAAGCTGGTGCATTGTACAGATTTGTGTTGCAGTTTGTTCCAGGGTGATTTTTATCAAGGATTCAATTCTTTATATCAGCAGGGTTATTCAATCGTTGTTAAATATCTTTAGAAACATCAGATTTCCTGTTTTGTGGTGGTTCTTTTTGTTTCATGATTGCAAACAAAGATAGAATTTAGAAATAAAGCAGCTAATACCATAATTTTCAACCAATAGTGATTGGTTCTCCTCAACATCGTGAAAAATTTGACCTCCAACTGAAATTGATGTTAGGGTAATTAATTCATCATTAGATAATGATTAATATTAAATTATTCGTAGTGAATTGTAATACAGATATTTACCATAGTTGTTAGGTTATTTAGGTAGGTAAATCTTAACAATTTTCTAAAGTTAGTAATTGTAACTCCCGTTTAATATTTGGGAGATTTTATTGTTTTACTTCGGTTATATCATTCCTATTTTATAGGAACTATTACGAGCTTATATTGATGTATAAATAAAGCTCTGTAAAGTATTTTATTTGATTGGAATAAACATATTATTGTTATTCCACATTATCTGGTATCAGAGCTCCTGAGAGACCCTGAACCTGTGAGGAGAAACCCATGCCTTCTCACATCAAAGTCGCCGCAAGCAGCAAGCAAAGGAGCCATATAGGAGAAATTGAGAAGCCCACTGCTCTCACTCTCCTGATTGTAAAGGTTATTTTGTCTTTGCATTCATTTTCCCAGTGCAATATATTGCAGTCATTATGAGTTAGATCTGGTATAATATCAATATATTTTGGTGCTAATAATATCTAATATATTGCAATCATTACTAGTATATTTTTTTTGGCGCTAATATTATCCAAGTTCTACAAAGTAAGCCTGCAGAAGCCATGAGTGTTGAGCCGTGAGCCTTGTTGGGATAACCATCGCCTATCAGTCCAAAGCCGCCAATCCATCAGCGGGGCATGTAAATGATGGCGTCCGTTTCAGTTATAGCATCGCCCTGAAGTAAATCCAAATGCCAAATCCTAAACATGAGTAGTCTGATCTAAAATAAGTCGTGAGACTGTAGAATAGCTGACGCCAAAGAGCATTGGAAGTTGGAGATTAGTGTTTAAAGGTTGGTGTTAATAGTTTTTTTGAGCTTCTAAATTCTCAGTGTTTTAAAAGACTCCAATAGTGCCATCCTATAATATGATTTGTTGCAAATTTCCAATTTTTTTTTAATCTAAACCTCCAAAACAGCATTTTAATTCCCAAAACCACTTTCAAAATTAATCCTTTGCTGCAAATTCCATGAAATACCACTCATTAGCAAATCCGCGGTATATGGAGGCTAGTGATTTTGCTTCAAAAACATAAATTTTTAGCATACAAATACAAGTTTTGTCTTATTAAGACTTGTATTGATGCATAGGTGAGTTGGTGGGATTACTTTTTAGCAAAGTGGAGGTGGGAGGTTCAAATCCCCCAAAAACAATTTTTAGCAGCCCCTCCAACTTTGGCAAATTTGCTAAATTTAGTTATAACTAAATTAGCGGTAAATGTATTAGTAAAAAAAAAGGAGAAAGATAGTTAAAAAAAAAAAAAATATATATATATATATTTTTTGCCGAAAAGAGGCTAAAGAGCCCAAAACGAAAAACAAGTGAATTTTTCTTTTTTTGAAAAGCATTGTATATTTCTTTTGAGAAAAAATTGTAATTGCATAAAATCACGAGTTTTTCAAACTTGACGCAGTGTTCAGTGATAGCTATGTCTCTAACTCACGTTTACGGATAATGTCGTCGCGTTTGAGTTACTGCATACACAACCTAACATAGCTGCAACAACGACGTATGGGCATCGACTCTTTAACTTGTCGGGGAGAAATAAGGCACATTCACTCATAGCCTTCTCATTTACCCATTCGTTACAATTGAAGGGCGTAAATCCTAACTGGTGGTATTTCCAAGTATATAGCGAAGTTACGCATGCGTATGCAGAAATCCATCTAAGCAGGGGCTAGTGATTGGATGAACCCTTTTCAGTACTGTCTAAGTACCAAGCATCGGTTTCTTTTCCGTACGTTTACGCATCTTTTTCGTACTGTCGGGTATACAGAAAGGACGAGTCTTCTACGTACCGACAGGTATAAAGGAAGGGTGCGTATAAAGAAAGGTCTGGTATATCGGTCTGACTGTATATAGAAAGGGAGACTTGTATTCCTGGAGTGATAAAGAACCAATCCATCATCCACAGTCTTGATAATCGCTGCACAGGGTCCGAATTTTTTTTTGTCGGATTCACAGTTAGTCAAAAGTGACTACTCTACCTGGAAGACAAAGTTCAGAACTCAACTGAAATTTGAAGAAATTTGCTCTATAGTAGATGGCTCATCTACCTGACATGCAATAGACATTGATCAACAACATAAATTTGACAAAGCTAATCAGAAGGCTAAGTTGATTATCATGTTCAGAGTATCGGATAAAGTTCAACCACACATCTGTGAAGCCAAAAGAGCTATGGAAGCTTGCGACAAGCTCCAAACTGTATATGAGGCCAAAAATGAGAGCACTATTTTGTATTTGCAAAGTCAACTCCATTCTCTCAAATTGAGATCAAGAGAAATAGTGGAGGCCTTTTTAAGACGTGTTGCAACGCTAAGAGCATCGCTTCAATCCTTGGGTGAAACAGTTTCAGATGACTCTTTTGTACCTATTATCTTGAGAGCATTGCCACTCTCATACATGATTTTTGTGACCACTTTGATTGTGATAGAACAAAAACCAAGTTTTAAAAAACTAGTAAATATGTTGCAACAAGGAGAGGCTTTCAACACTCATGACAAACAAGAACATGTACTAGCTTCTCATCAATAGAAAGGCAAGAAATCTGTTAAATCTTCTTCAAAACCTAATTCAAAGTAAAATTTACGAGGAAAGTCACATAAACAATGTCTCATTTGTGGTCGTCAGGGACATGACCTAAAAGATTGCTGGTACAATACCTTCAGAGAAGGATCTTCTGGTGGTCAGAAGTTCGCTAACCAACAATCATCCCTTAGCTCTTTTAGTAAGCCACAAGCACAGAAAAATGGTACTTGGCAAAAGAAATTAAAGCAACAAGGCGATATTGTTGAACTAGAAGAACATAATGAGGAAGATGACTAATTGTACTCTGTAGATACCCATGATGAATCCACATTACAAAGTGACATTTGTTATGTTGACTCGGGTGCAACCCAACACATGATAGGTAGAAAAGATTGGGTTTTCACTTTGAAGGCACACCTAATAAAAATCATATTTCTTTGGGTGATTATACCTCATACAGTGTGCAAGGAATTGACAACATTGCCTTACCCCTAGGCACACAAATATGTAAAATCATTGATGTTCTCTATGTACCTAGATTAACAAAAAACTTGTTATCAGTAAGTCAACTCTTAGACTGCAATTTGAAGATTGACTGACTGTAAAGGTGGAACAAATTGTGTTTGATCAAAGACAAATCCATAAATTTCAAAATTATTTCACGAGCATCCAATGTGAATCATATGTTTCAGTGTGATTTCATTCAGAAAAATAATCAAGCACTCATAACAAAGGACACAGACTCGGCACAATTGTGGCACAGGGGATTTGGCCACATCTGTTTTCGATATCTCAGCATACTCCACCACAAAAACATGGTAAGAGGTTTACCACCTCTTAAAAAGGGCACAAACAAAGGTTCTGATTGCTTAACAGGATAGCAACATCGAGTTCCATTTCAAAAAAATACCTATAGATCCAAAGGTAAACTTGATCTAGTTCACACAGATCTGTGCAGACCAATGACACCTAGCCATGCTGGATTTAAGTATCTTATTCTCTTTGTTGATGATTGTCCTAGAAAATTTTGGATTTACTGTTTGAAGACAAAGGAACAAGCCTTTGAAACTTTCAAGAAGTTCAAAGTGACTGTTGAAAATGAATCTGGTTGACACTTAGGACCCTTCGCACAGATCGTGGGGGGGAATTCACTAGTAACGAGTTTAAACATTTTTTGCAAGCAAACGGTATTCGTCGTCAAATGGCACCTCCACTTGCACCACAACAAAATGCAGTTATTGAATGGAGGAATCGTACTATTTGAGAAATGGTGCGATGTATGATACATGACTCAGGTTTGACAAAGGCATTTTGGACAGAAGTTGCCAAAATTGTCGTATATCTACTCAATAAAGTACTCACTGTAGCTCTTGATGGAGTAACACCACATGAAGCATGGTCAGGGAAAAGCCATCTATTGCACATCTTCGAGTTTTTGGATGTCAAGCAAGTATGCACATTCCCAAAGCAGAACAAACTAATCTTGATATGAAAGCCAAAAAATATGTGTTCTTAAAGTACAGTGAAGAAGCACTTGCCTATAGACTCATGGATCCAAAAATCAGACAAATCTACACCAATAGGGATGTTGAGTTCTTTGAAAAGAAAGAAGTTCCTTCTACAAGTGCACCTGATAAGCAAATCAGTCCCATAAAAATAATAGAAGATGGTGATTTGCTAGATGAATATAGTAATGATGATGGGAATAATGGTGCAGCGCCACCACCCACAAGAACTACTCAACGTATGCGTAAATGTTAGGCAAATACTCTCAAAGATGCAAAGTTGGATGGTGTTCCAAACACATCCACCACTAGACTAAGGACTCACAGTATGGCTCATGGTGAGGTCAATTTGGCCTCAATGAGTAAAGTTGTTGAATCTGTCGAGCCCTCCACAGTTCAGGAAGCCTTACAATTGAAACCTTGGAAAGATGCTATGGATGCAGAATATAATTCATTGATGAAAAATAAAACATGGCAGCTTGTAGATCTTCCACCAAGGAAGAAGCCAATCAGATGCAAATGGATCTTCAAGATGAAGTACAAAGTAGATGGTAGCCTCGACAAGCACAAGGCAACGCTGGTTGTGAAAGAGTATACTCAGAAAGAAGGCATTGACTATGAGGAAGCATTTGCTCTCACAACAAAGATCAAAACAATCAGGGTGATTTTTGTTCTAACTACATAGTTTGACTAGAAAGTGCCTCCAGTGGGGACTTACAAGAAGTCTACATGACTCAACCATAAGGTTTTTGTCAAATTTGGAAAAGAAGATAAAGTTTGTAGACTTATCAAATCATTGTATGGTCTTAAATAGGCTCTCAGGGCATGGTATATCAAGATTGACGAGCATTTTTTGAAACATGGATTCGAAAGGAGTCCATATGATCCAAATCTCTACCTTAAACAACAAAGGGGGCGATAGTAATTGTAGTTGTATAGGTCGATGATCTAGTCATCACTGGTAGTTCAATGAAGATGATTGAATCAACAAAGATCTGAATCGATCATTCGACATGACAGATCTCGAGATCTGCATTATTGTTTGGTGAAATCACATTTTTGTATCTCAGCTCAAGTATGCCAGGACAACACTCGAGAAATTTCAAGTGATGGATAGCAAAACATTTGCTACACCTATGGAGACAAAAGCTTCAGCTGTCTCGAGTAGATCCATCACCTCGGGTAAATGCAACTCTATATCGGCAGTTGATGGGGAGTCTCATTTACCTGACCTACACTAGGCCAGACATCAGTTATGCTGTCAGTTATCTCTCAAGGTTCATGCAAGAGCCTAAGATCAGTCACTGGAAAGTAGCAAAGCGAGTATTAAGGTACATCAGAGGAACTATGGATTTTGGCCTAGAATACAAGAAGAATGATAACTTCTTCTTGACAGGATACTCGAACTCAGATCATGCAGGGAACATTGATGACAGGAAATCCACTTCAAGATTTGTATTCTTTTTGGGATTTGGACCGATATCATGGGGGGGTAAGAAGCAAAATTGTGTTTCAAGGTTCTCCATAGAATCATAATATTGCAACGCAGGAGGAGCTATCTATGAAGCGATTTGGCTCAGACGTATACTTGAAAGGAATTGGATTACTACATGATCAATCGATAATTCATGTAGACAATGAAGGAGAAATGAAGATTGTTCGCAATCCAATGTTTCATGAGCGCACTAAACACATTGAGGTGCAAGTTCATTTCATCCGTGAACATGTTTAGAACAACAACCAGCTCCAATATTGCCCTACAGATCAACGTGCAAATATTTTTACCAAAGCACTTGCGCAGGGAAAATTTGAGGCATTCAGAGAATTTCTCTTCTATTCACTTGAGACAATGCTGAATTAAGGGCGGGAATGTTAGGGTGATTAATTCATCATTAGATAATAAATGAGTGATATTAAATTACTCATAGTGAATTGTAATACGGTTATTTACCGTAGTTAGTTGTTAGGTTATTTAGGTGGGTAAATCTTAACAATGTTTTAAAGTTAGTAATTGTAACTTCCATTTAATATTTGGGAGATTTTATTGTTTTACTTCGGTTATATCATTCCTATTTTATAGGAACTATTACAAGCTTATATTGATGTATAAATAAAGCTCTGTAAAGTATTTTATTTGATTGGAATAAACATATTATGGTTATTTTGCATTAATTGAGATGTATCAATATACTTGTGGTTATCGAAAATGACATTATACAGGAGATCTCAGCTAGTGTAGAATCAGCATAAGACGGCCCTTAGAAAGTATAGTGAAATTTCCCTACCCTTGGAAATAATTGCATTATTTTGTTCGTTCTAAAATTCCCTATATTTCTATTTTTTTGGGCAAATATTTAATAATAGGTTAAATGTTTAATGCTCTCTTTTTACTGAGGGTTTTAATTATGGGGCAGACCCCTCAAAATTTGATATTGCTCTCCACATATTAAAAAGTGAGGTAATGCCTCTAATATAAGAAGGGGAGCAATAAATTGAAGTGGCCTCCTTTTTAATAAAAAGAGATTTATTCCCATAGGAATGAGATAAGTTAAAAGAGGCTTAGTCTCTTAAATAGTGATTCATGGGAATATTCTGTATAGAAAATAATGGAATGGAATTAAAGGTTTTTCCTTTATTTCATTTATGTTTTAATAGCCCATAGACAAAAATGAGAGTTTCCTTTTGGAGAACGATGGAGATATTTGATGGGTTGTCTTGGGGATGAAGGCATGAATGTTGTTCGTTGATCAGAGGAGGATAAAAATTAGGCCAGATGTATAATGAGAATTTAACATGTGTCCATTTGGGGGAATTTTGCTCTCTTTGTATGGCCCAGATCTGAGCATGTGTCATTTGCTCCATCTCCTTTTGATTTTATGGGTTATAAATAAATAGTTTCTATTTTCTGAATCTTTTGGCTTTAGAAATTTTATTCATCTCTGTTAGAGATTTCAACTAGGATTGTAGTCTTGGCTTTTATGATCCAAGTTAAAGCCTTTGAAGTGAAACGCAATAGTGTATTGGTTGAAGCATACAATAAAGATGTTATGATTCTCCTTTTTGTCCTCCGTCTGAATTGTGTGTGAATGGTTGTCTGCAGTATTGAATTTCTTTCCTTATGCACCTCATTAATTTTCTTGTGGATACATTAAGATTTAATATCTATATTGTTTTGTGCTTATATTCTGTTGGAGTTTTTGAGATCACTCTATCTTGACACATGTCCTTTATGGTTTTATGCATTTCTTTCCTTTCTCACACTCTTTGCACCCTCTAACCAGAGCAGTAGAGTAGAGTAGGACACTACAGCAAGTAGATCAGCATTAGGATAGTTTAAAAATAAGCCAGCCTTCTCTAGCCCTCTCTGGAGGCTGTCATGGCCTATAACTGCCAAGGGATCCCATTGTGGTCGCTGGACTGTGGGTGCACAAGTGGCACAATCAAGTAGTCTAATCCTGCTTATGTTTTACTCTGGTTTTGTTCCGTATATATATACAATGTAAACTAAATTTTTTGTTTTCCCATACATCATTATAATTTTTTAATTAAAGTCTGGTGTGACAGTTTAAATTCTACATAAACCAGAACATTGGTCTAGAACTCTGGATTTCACAAACTGTTTTTGGTAAGCTGAAAACCCATTCCCTGATTTTTCAAACATTTCCATTTTACCAAAGCCTAAGGAAATTCCTACAGAGGGGCTCAAAGCTTCAGGGAAAATTTCTGGCAAATTCCTAAACTATTTGACAGTTTCTAGCTTTTCTCCAAAAGTTTTGGAAGTTTCCTGCCGTGGAACTCAGTGATCCAGAATATTCCTCAAGTTTCTAATACCGTTTGCATGAGTTTTCAGTAGTTCCTGATGCTGTGTCCAAGTGTTCCACTATGTTTTTGCCATTTCATTATCATTTCCTGTGGATTTCCTGTTTCCTATTGTTTCCTTAAGAAGCCTACCACAAAGTTTCTTCTGTTTCTAGAACTAGTTGTGCCCTTTATGATACGCGTGTTCTCATAGTTTCTAAGTACCTGTTTCCAATTCTCGGTGCAATCTAGCATTTACCACAGCCATTCTACCACATAAGTGAGGTTGGGATTGGTACAAATACTGCCTGACTCAAACTGAATCTTAAGATCAGTACTCCAGATTAGTTTCTCCTCCTTATGGAGGGAGAAGTGCGCATGTAAGGGAAGTAGGTAGATTGTTTTTTTGGACCTCAAGTCTTTTGAATGCTTAATATCTCTAGAAACAGTTAGTGTAGCTTTTATTGTTAGTCGCTCTTTCAAGAGAAAAGAGTTAGAATGTGAAAAGTGAACTATATATCACATTCTTTATCGCCCATATTGTTTTTCGTTCTTCTGGAATATGACTAATTTCATATAGTCTGGATATACTCATACAAGAACTATTATTCTTCTCATTCCATTTATCTTCAAACAATAAAAGGCTTATATATTGATTGCAGGTTCGCACTGGTGCTGCCCAGGCTGAAGGTGGTGTTCATGACTTGTTCTCTTATGAGAAGAAGCGGTTTTGAGTTCCTAAAGCACTATCGATATGTTCGCTCCCCCCGCTCTTAATTTGCACAGATGATGCCATATATATTGAGTTAATGAATTGATAGATTTTGAGTTGAAAGTTGTTAGGTATTTACTAATATATCTATAGAATATGATAGATATTTATAGAAATAAATATGTTCTTTTGTTAACTCTTATCTTTTATATTTCATTTAATATTTTTCGTGTCTTTGTTATGTTGTCTGTTTCTGGGCATAATACTTAGTGTAATTGATTTTTCAAAGCAATTTTCGGAGTATACAAGAGCGTGTTGTATGATGTCCACCTGTTGTTAATCGATTGGGCTACATCTTTGAGACTGTGTTTGCCATTCTATCAGCTACACATCATTTTTTCCCTTTTTTTTAGCTAAACATAAAAGCAGATTGTTCTGCACGTTCAGTCATGTTTTTTCTACAGAAAACATGTACCATTTTTCTGAGAAAGGTACATAAAGTAAGCTATTTTGAGCAATCGACTTTTTATGACTTGGAATATTTAATATCATAAATTGCAATTAGTGAATAGATAAGAAGCCAGAAGTAATTTTCTGTACGATTTTTTTATCAATGTCTTTATAAGTTCAGTTGTATTTATAAAAAATGGAAAAATCATGTTGTATTTACCTTAACTCTAGTCGATGTAATGGTGAGCTTTCTGTGAATCATGCAATTGTAGTTTGGTCGAGAATCCTATTAGAACCATCAGTAGATCAGGTATCCATGTGGAAATTGCTTGGCTAGTGATCGACAATGCTTTGCATGTTTAGGGTTTCAAGCAGATACTAAATGCATGCTTTTTGCATTGTATAGGTTGAAGAAAAACCTATATGTATGGGCAAAAATCCCGCAAATACCCAACTCTGGCTTATTAAATAACTTTGTACACAAAACAAGAATATTGATAATGTCTTGTGAAAACTTCATAAATCAACAGAGAGTCTTATATGCAGAATTTGTGGATAGGCTCGTGCACTAGACGACTCTCTGCCTCACTATACTTCTTTGAACACACTCTTTAGTGTTTAGGATGATTCGTAGCTACAAGCACACTTGAACAATTTACATGATTGACACGTACAAAATCACATCAACATTTATTTTCAAAATACTTTACAAATTTACTTTTGTCAGTTATGTTTAGAATCTTTATTTAGTTATGCTTGTTTTATCCCAAGTTTTTGTAAATTTTCCACAATGGCTTCGCCCTGTCTGAGTCAGCAAAATTTATGCAGACTTTTTATACTATTAATATTCTCAGATAAACAATATCCATACCATATTTGTTTGTCATTTACTTAATATTCTCAGATAAACAATATCCATACCATATTTGTTTGTCATTTACCTAATCAAGTCACTGTAGTTTGATCTTCCATCTCCTCAAACCTCATCATTTGGAAGTAGCGCATGGTTTGTTTACGTTTTCTGAACTAAATCTGTAATAAAAGTGCTTCTCCTTCATTATGGTAATATTACCTTAGTCGAGTTTATTAAATAGGTCACACTAAAACCATAAATTTCTCCTTCTGGTTATCTCTACCAACTCGCCCCGTATTGTTGTGTTTGGCAAGTGAAACTTGTCAATGGTAAATTGCAACAATAAAACAAGTGTTGCGATACAGCTCAAGTACCTGCTTATTAAGAGGACGCAAATTTTTGTTATTGACAAATCTGTAGGTGGTCTGTATGGAACAGTTTCTTTTTGATAAACAGTGATTTTGTATGAAATAAAAGAATCTTATTTAGTCAGACTGATGGCAATGTTATGCATTATAGGGAATGCAATTTTAGGACTAATAACTACTTCGTACCAAAATTAGGTGTCTACACCTAACGCCTATCAATATAACTATAATTCAAAATTTATTTATTTTAACAAAAAAACTGCTAATCTCTCAAGAAAATTGAAGGTGTAAAGGGGGAGTGGCCATGGACAATATGCTTAATCTTAATTAATTTAAATGAAGTTATTTTGCCCTGAGGGGCTTGGTGGTGTAGTAAGTTGGAGTAATTATTGCATAGAGACTTGGTGGGCATGCCCTCTATTAGGTTACACTCATGTGGTTGTCATTCCTTAGTTATATAAAAAATTGGGTGGGTACACAACCTCACACTACTCTATGTAATTGAAAAAATATAATGAACGCAATTTAAAAAAAAAGAAAAAAGTAAAAGTTGTTTTTATAACAAAGGTTGTGAATCATTTTATCAATAGAAAATTATGTTATTTTTATTATGGACGCTGTGAACTATTTTATAAGTACATACTGAACTACTATAGTAAATAGTAATCTCTTTCACAATTAGTTTTATGTCATTCTATTTTCTGAAGCAAAAATTAAATCAATATTATTAAAGTTTGACAAATATAATTTATATAAATAATATTAAGACAAGAAGAAAAACATAAATAAATTATTTTACTCTATTTTTATTGGCTATAACACAATATTGTTACAATTTTACTGGTTAACCGATTGTATTTGTCAGAGCTTTAAAAAACAAAATAAAATTATTTTTGACAAACCATAATGCTCAAGTTTTTTAATTAATGAAAAATATGACAACATTGAAATTTACTGACTTTTCTTTAAAACATTAATTAAGGAGGGTTCATTCATTGCAATCTACCACTGAAGATAAAATTGACTTCATATATTGGCATGGCATACGTGTTATGATGTAGTGCATATGTATCTTAGGATGAAGTACAAGTAGCAACAAAATGGATTGAAAATTACATTGCCTTCAACGCATGAATCATTTCTAGGGTTGGTTTGAATCAAATAGTCACAATGATATATTTGCTATTAGCTATGGTGGCAACCCTTGGACTGGGTAGATACTGCCACCAATATCACTTTTATAGTGCATATGTATCTTAGGATGAAGTACAAGTAGCAACAAAATGGATTGAAAGTTACATCGCCTTCAACGCATGAATCATTTCTAGGGTTGGTTTGAATCAAATAGTCACTGATATATTTGCTATTAGCTATGGTGGCAACCCTTGGACTGGGTAGATACTGCCACCAATATCACTTTTAAATGGTTTGGGCTTTGCATACAACTCTGAGATAAAGATGACATTATAAATCTGTAAGGGAACTAAAAATTAGTTTTGTAATGATAAGCGATTTTACCATGCATTTAATTGTTTTTATTTAAATAAAATATAAAACTAAGAAAGCTTGCCATTGTTATTTTCTTTATACATTTCTCACGTGAGTTTTTATGAAGTTTTTCAAAATTTGATTCCAATTTTATGTTAAAATTGAGTAATGAGATATAAGAAGCTAGATCCCTATGGGGATAGGGAGCTGATCCATGGCAACTCAAAAATGAACACTATGTTAAATTGAACTAAGCAATATCTTGTAACCAATATAGGTTTTTCATATCTATTTGAGTTTTGTCAAAAAATCGTTGAGAATTTAATCATAAAGGCAAATTTATTGATAGACAATTGCCTATTTATTTTTATGGAGTAGTTTTTCTCAAGTACCTCTTTACTAACATGATTACATGTCAAGTCCATTGTTGTGTATATTCAAGCTTGTGTAGTTTTGTTTGAAATTACGATAGATTTATTTCTAAATGAGTTTTTTTGGTGTTCTCTATGTTCATTTTTATTTGCAACTTTTTTTTTTACCACCCTAAATTTTTGTTAATCAAATTCTTAGGCCACACTTATAATAAGAACTAATTTTATTGAACTTGCAAACTCAATTCTATTTGAATAATCCATTGCAATTTTAGGGAACTAAGCATCCTTGCAATTGCACCAAGAAGTCTATCTTTAGGTTCAGAGTTCTTTTGTGTCAGGGATTATGTTAAGTTCATTAAAATAACGTTAAAAATATCAAATAGTGAATGCATAAATGAACAATAGTACCTCAATAGCAAGCCCCAGGAGAACATAAGAGACAAGATTTGTCAAGTGAAAAAACTATTAAATGAAAGAAAACCTTACATTATTAAGAAGGCTTGGAAAGTAAAATTCTCAAAGTAGAATCTCAATAGAAGAAAAGAGAAAAGAGGAGAGATGGACCTCAAGTGATAAGAGATAAATCTCAAGATAAAATAAGGTGTTCTACTGTAGAACAAAAGAGGAAAAAACTCAATAAATAGAATTAGAAGGAAAAAGAGTTGCTTATACAACCTTCTTGTGTGTCTCAAACGTCTTTAATTTCCCATAAGGTGAGGGGGATGTGGAAGACAAGTGTGGAGGGAGTTATATGTAACTCCAAGATTCCTTACAAAAATAAAATAAAAGAGGTATAACACTTCATAAACACGTGATAAGTGAATTTCTTATAATAAAAAAGCTCAACTAAAATAGACATAAGATTAATTTAAATTAACCTAAATAAAGAATTATCTCCAACATTCACCCTTAAGCTTTATTTGAAGTTACTAAAGAGGAGAAAATCTTAGACCAAAAAAAGAGTTGACATGACATAATATGCCCCCCGCCGCCCCTGCCCCCGCCCCCGCCCTTAATGTAAACTTATTTCGAAAAGAATTATAATAGTTACATAGATTTGAAAGAAGAATAAAATATGTCTCACCAAGAAAGTTGCAAAAGTGATAATCAACACTATCTAAGAAGCCTCTTTGGACAAGAAGGTCAATTCACATTGGAATAATGATCAATAAAGAAGGAGAAATTAAAAAACGATACATAATATCTGCAAAACAAAAGCTTATATTAATATTTTATGTTAAATAAATAAAATGTAATAAATATGATCTATATACAATTTTATGTAATAAAAATAGATTTAATACAAGATAAAACGGAGCAAAAGACAACATCCACAACAAGGTGTAGAATTTTACACAAAAAAGAAGTTAATAAAAAATAATTTGCTCCAAACAAAGTATATTTTTTTGACAACTAACAAGAAGCAGCAAACACAAAAGCAAAGAGTGCATACAAATTTGAGTTTTAAACTTTTCAAAAGGGAGACAGATGTGTATGTGTCATTTTTTACAAAAAAAATCATTCTTGAAACAATTGAGGAATTATCAAAAGAAGAAAAATAAAAGTCTCAAGAAGATACCATAGGTTTAGGTAGCTAAATTGGTTTAACCTTTGAATGAGGCATTTTAGTGGTTTTCTAACAACGTAAAATGTCACGAGTTGATTTCCCATAAGATTTACATGGATGCAATTTTCAACATTTAGAAATATGATGTCTATGTTTACCACAATGCTCACAAATTTTTCTATTTAGTTATAATCAGAAATGAATTGCGCTCGAAAAACAATTCAAATTTTTTTGTATCCTTTTTGTCTTTGATAGTTCTTTGGTTAAGTTGTGGCAGTATGTCATCAAAAGAGTGGAGAAGAAGGTTGAGTACTAGATTACCGAATCGTTATCCTTAGCAAAGAAGTTCCAAATTTGTACCAAGATTCTAGCAGCCACCCATGTTTATTACTCCTTCTTTTGGGCTCTCTCTAAAGCGGCGTATGACAATTTAGTGAAAATCTTCGAAAATTTTCTTTGGTCTAATTAAAAACATGCCAAGGGCTTCTATCGTGTCATCTGGGATATTTGTTGCCTCCTTTGTGACAAAGGAGGCATGAGAATTTTTCACCTTTACAGGCAGAGTGCAATTTTATATGCTAAATGGGTGGTGCGTACCATTGAAGGTAATAAGACCTGAAAAATCTTGCTAAGGCACTGTATCTCTTTTGGAGGCCCCTATGGTAAGCCTAATTGGAAGAAGATAGGTTTCCACTCCCTTCTCATCACTACAACTCCAATCAAAATTGAAGGCTCCTTTGTTGCCAAAAGCATATGGAAAGCCTTCGACACTGTCAAACTTCACATTATCTTTTAATGATCATAGCATTTGGTGGTCTCCTATTGTAACAAGCATTGGTGTTTTGTTGGTTGAATTTCTAGGAATCAAAGTCCTCAGGGTTTTTTGAAGAAGTATCCTTACCATTCGTGATATTGTTTCTTCTAGGGACTGGGTTCCTTGCCCTGACTTAAAATCTAAATTTCAATTTAATAATAGGGATTACCTTTTGTGCTTCAAATTCAAGAGTTGTTCTTAATGTTATGTTTCATAAGCTTGGTTTGTAGCCTCCACGAGCTTGGTGGAAAACCTGGCGTTGGAATTGTGACACCCATTTCAAAAATTATTCTCCAAGCCTTATGTATCAAGTCATGAGTCCCCTCTCTCCTATTCTTTGCAAGCTCAATAAGCGCTAAGGACTTAATTCCTTTCCCAGAACTTAGCTTGTGATGCAGGGACATCATCAAAAACATTGTAAAGTTGGTATTAAGTAGGTTTAGTAGATCGTGTTTAGATGTTAAAAGCTTTGCTATGCTTCATCACCCTTTGTTAGTAGTCACTTTGGCCTAAAACTCAATTTCTCACTAAAATACAAAGTTTGAAAATTTGATTTCAATGGTTTGAGGTGTCTCATCAAGTTTGGAAGGTCTAGGTTGGTATGTGAGGGACCTTGAGGGTCTAAAGACATGTTGTAAATATTCTATAATCTTTATTCCCAATTGTACAAGTTGATAAAGAGAAACTCAACATAGGAGGATAACTAGGGAAGTTTGTTGAAGACTTCAAAAGTGGTTGAGAAGAACATGTTGACTAATACCAACCACAAACTAATATTAAGAACTTTGTTAAATATGATAAGGCTTGAATCATCTTCATAAAAGTCTACTAAAGCTATACAAACAAGGAGTAAGATATAATTTGAAGCATAGATGAATGAATAAGAGTGATGGTTGCAGGTTTTGGGTAAAAAGTAGAAGAAATAAATAGGGGCCTACATATGTATTTGAAGATATTTCAATAAATGAAGGTATTAGTGTGATTAAAGATATTTTCATGAATTAGTAAGACCATGCTATTTAATGTTCTTTGATCTTGTTTGATGATCTTATGATGAAGTTATAACTTGCAAGTTGAAGACATGGTTCCTAAGAGACACAATTTGATAGAATTGGTGTAATTCTACATACTTTTTGTATTATGAAACTTCAAGAGTAATCAATAGAGGTAGAGAAACTTGTATATGTCTTGCTCAAGGAAAAAATAACCCTTGAAAGCTTTAAAATCTTGAGATCTTAGCAAATTCTTGTATCTGGTCTATTTATCGAGTTTTTGATAGTAATACTCTGAAGAAAAGATCTTTCCTTGTCATTTTTAGGATTGTTTATGGCTAAATAATGATTGTATGATTAAGGAGGTGTGTATAGACTCATTTTAACCCAAGAAGACTTCTTGATAGTCTTTATAATTTGAAAATCCAATTTGTAAGCTCTTGGCTCTGAGCTTGTATCATTGTGTTACAGTCAAGTAGAAAAAATTGTCTTTTCAATCTTTTAATAATTTTTCAAACCCTAAGGGTCATTGTGGAGCCAAGATAGAAGTGTGGGATTCTTAAACACTTTGAAAATAGTTTTAACTTGTCTAAAATGTGAGATTTCCCTTTTTGTTTGCTCTCAAGGCTGCAGACAAATAGTAAACCCTAACCTTGGTTTAGAAGATGTAAACTCTTAATATCTTGAGAATGAACAATAGGAACGTTACGAAATTTTATGAGCTGTATTAGGATGTATGCTAACTAATGAATGAGGTTTCAGGGGATTTGAACACCTACAAAAGGTGATTTTAAAGTTTCTCAATAACAGACATGTGTTTGATACATGAAAATCTGTTTGAGAGTTCCAAAAAGAATATAACTTCTAGAAAATTGATGCTAAGAGTTTGAAACTTGAAAGGGAGCTAGAATTAGGCATTTTCAAGGTGATAAATAAGGTTTCAAGTTGATAGAATGCCTTATGATAGAATTATGCTATTTGTAGGGTCTATAAGCATGTACAATTAGGCCTAAATCTCTGTTTTCTATATTTTGTACAAAAATCAAGTCTAGTAAAAGAAGGAAACCTATGCATTTGGTTGAGTAAGATTGAATTGGATGTAAGCACTCTATTGAAGTCATTTAATGATTATTTTGAGTGGAAAGACTCCATTAGATAGAGTGACAGACCTCAAGATAGTCTAGTAAGCCTGTGTTAAGTTGAGAACAGACCTAGAACTATAGAAATATTCTTTGATTCTTTTCTAAAGAATATAATATCAATAAAGGTTCAAACAAGCCATTTTGAGTTAAGGTGTTTCATTTGAATGAAGAATGAATGTAAGAAGGGTATAAGCCTAGTTGGATGAACAAAAAGGACATAGAAGACCTTGGTAAGTAGACCTAAGAGAGGTGTACTTGCATCAAAATGGTATTAGAGCCCAAAAGATCTTGGGAAAATAATGAAAATAAAAAGTTGGAGAGACAATCAAGCCTCAATTTTTTTTATTCTAACAATATGTGTGTGTATGTGTTTGCAGGTACACAAGTAGATGAAGATAGTGCCCAAGATGAGGCATTAAATCTTGAAAAAGTTGAAGAAGACAAGGTGCTAAAGAACCTTGAGCAACTGGGTGCGGAGGTGTAGCATGAAGAACAAGAGAAAAGAATGATCCTCAGCTAAGAGGATGAGAATGGACCTAAGCAAGAGTTAGCTAATGATGAAGAGAAAAGAAAGATGGAAGAGTTGGCAAGACAAATTGGGTAAGAACTTGAGAAGATCATGACAAAGAATATAGATGTGGAGGAATACAAGATCCTTGAAGAAACCATTGCGTCTACAAAATATGATTTGATTTATGGTAAAGATATCGTTTGTGCAGGTATGGAGATGCAAAGACAAGAAACATTCCATTTCCATATGGAGGGTCAAGGAGTTGAGGCAAAAGAACTTCACATAAAGCAAGAAGAAGAGAAGAAAATTCAAAATCCTCGTGAAGAATACCATTTGGAGAAACAAGTAGGTTTTAGAATAGTAATGGGTGAACAAGGAAAACCTAGTTACACAGAGGAAAAATTGCAAAACAAGAAGCCACAATGAGGTAAATCAAGAAGACAAAGGCAAGGTTAATATGTTCATTATTTGGTATTCATCTTTTATATAAGAGCATGGTGTTATTCATTGATGCAAGAAGACTATATGAATTTTTTTTTTCAATATGGAATATATGAAAATGCCTTAATAAGGTCAAAAATGAGAGATTGTGCAAGGATAATGCTTGAAAACAAAACTATAGGGGCAAATTGTGATAAAGAGGAAATTGAGACATCAACAATGGAGAATGGAGAAAGCAAAAATCCACTAAGAAGAATCAACCTCCTGAAGATAGAAGGTGAGATGCAAAGAAAACAAAGCAAGATGAGAGAGGAGTGGATCAACCTGGACAATGGACCTTTTGGAATCCATCACACATATGGAAACCATGGAGACACAACTAGCGATACAAGGAGATGGAATAATATGCCTCAAAGAGCTGAAGCTATGAGACAAGCATGAATTTTGAATATTTTATATGTAGTTACAAGGACGAAGTGTGGGTCAAATGTGCACATACACATATATAAGAAGTTGAATGAAGAACAAGAAGACAAGACAACAAAACTATTTGAAAAAATGCATAAGTAGGTTAATGATATGGAGTATCAAGCAAACAAACAAGAGCAAATAAGTAAAAGAAATGATAAGAAGAATTTGAGGCCAAGGAAGAAGCTCCATTTGAGTTGGAGCTCAAAAGTTTTTTTCACCCGAGGAGTATGATGTAGGAGCATCATCAAAAACACTATAAATTTGGTCTTAAGTAGGTTTAGCAAAGTGTGTTCATATGTTAGAAGCTTTGTTATACATCATCACCCTTTGTTAGTAGTCATTTTGTCTTAAAACTTAGTTTCCCTCCAAAATGCAAAGTTTGAAATTTTGATTTTGATTTCAATGGTTTGAGGGGTCTAATCAAGTTTGGAAGGTCTAGGTTGGTATCTGAGGGACCTTGAGGGTCTAAAGATATGTTGTAAGTATTCTATAATCTTTATTTATAGTTGTACAAGTTGATAAGGAGAAACTCAACATATGAGGATGACTAGGAAAACTTGTTGAAGAGTTCAAAAGTGGTTGAGAAGATCTTGTTGACCAAAACCAACCACAGACTAATATTAGGAACTTTGTAAAATTTGATAAGGCTTGAATCACCTCCATAGGAGTCTACTAAAGCTATACAAACAAGGAGTAAGATGTAATTTGAAGAAAAGATGGATGAATAAGTGTGGTGGTTACATGTTTTGGGTAAAAAGTAGAAGAAATGAATAGGGGCCTACATATGTATTTGAATATATTTCAATAAAGGAATGTGTTATTGTGATTAAATATATTTTGTAGACTTTCATGAATGAGTAAGACCATGTTATTTAATATTCTTTGATCTTGTTTGATGATCTTATGCTAAATTTATAACTTGCAAGTTGAAGACATGGTTCCTAAGAGACACAATCTGATAGAATTGGTGTAATTCTACGTATTTTTTGTATTATGAAGCTTTAAGAGTAATCAACGGAGGTAGATAAACTTGTATATGTCTTGTTTAAGGCAAAAAAAATCCTTGAAAGCTTTAAAATCTTGATATCTTAGCAAATTCTTTTCTTTGGTCTGTATACCCAATTTTTTACTATAACAGTTTGAATAAAAGATCTTTCCTTGTCATTTTAAGGATTTTTTATGGCTAAATAATGTTTGTATAAGTTAGAGGTGTCTATAGTCTCATTTTCACCTAATAAGACTTCTTGATAGTCTTTATAATTTGAGAAATCTAATTTGTAAGCTCTTGGGTCTAAGCTTGTATGACTGTGTGAAATTCAAGTAGAAAAAAATGTCTTAAACACATTGAAAATAGTTTAAACTAGTCTAAAATGTGAGATTTCCCTTTTTGTTTGCTCTCGAATTTGCAAACAAACCTTAACTAGGGTTTAAACGATGTAAACTCTTAATATCTTGAGAATGAGCCATAGGAATGTGATGAAATTTTATGAGGAGTTGTATTAAGATGTATGGTAACCAATGAATGAGGTTTCAGGAGATTTCGACACCTACAAAAGGATATTTTAAACTTTCTCAATTACAAACCTATGTATGATACATGAAAATCTTGTTTGAGAATTCTAAAAAGAACAAACATCTAGAGAATTGATGCTAAGAGTTTGAAACATGAAAGGGAGCTAGAGGCAGGTATTTTCAATGTGATAAATAAGGTTTTAAGTTGAGAGAATGTGTAATTATGGAATTGTGCTAGTTGCAGGTTTGCATACCTGTATAATTAGGCCTAAACCTTTATTTTCTATATTTTGTAGAAGAATCAAGTGTAGAAAAAGAAGGAAATTTGTGTATTTGATTGAGTTAGATTGAATTGGACATAAGATCTCTATTGAAATCATTTAATGATTATTTTGAGTGGAAAGACTCAATTAGATAGAGTGACAAGCCTCAAGATACTCTAGTAAGCCTGTGTTAAGTTGAGAACATAACCAAAACTATAGAAAGCTTCTTTGATTCTTTCCTAAAGAGTTTAATATCAATAACGTTCAGACAAACCATTTTGAGTTAAGGTGTTTCATTTGAATGAATAATGAATGTAATAAGGCTATAAGCCTAGTTGTTTGAGCAAAAAGGGCTTAGAAGACCTTGGTAAGTAGACCTAAAAGAGGTTTACTTGCATCAGAGCTTAGAAGCTCTTGGGAAAAGAGTGAAAAGAAAGAAGTTGGAGAGGCAGTTAAGCCTCAAATTTTTTATTCTAACAATATGTGTAAGTGTGTGTTTGCAGGTACACAAGTAGATGAAGATAGTGCGTAAGATGAGGCATTAAATCTTGAAAAAGATGAATAAGATAAGGTGCTAAAGAACCTTGAGCAACTGGTTGCAGAGGTGTAGCATGAAGAATAAGAGAAAAGAATGACCCTCAACCAAGAGGATGAGAATAGACCCAAGCAAGAGTCAAGTAATGATGAAGAGAATAGAAAGATGGAAGAGTTGTCAAGACAACTTTGGGAAGAATTTGAGAAGACCATGACAAAGAATACAGATGTGGAGGACTACAAGATTCTTGAAGAAACCATTGAGTCTCCAAAATATGATTTGATTTATGCTAAATATATTGTTTGTGCAGGTATGGAGATGCAAATGCAATAAACACTCCATTGCCATATGGAAGATCAAGGAGATGAGACACAAAAGCTTCACATAAAGCAAGAAGAGAAGAAAACTCAAACTCCTCATGAAGAATAACATTTTGAGAGACAAATAGGTTTTAGAACAACAATTCATGAACAAGGAAAGCCAAATTACATGTAGGAAAAATTGTAAAACAAGAAACCACAATGAGGTAAATCAAGAAGACAAAGGCAAGGTGAATATGTTCATTATTTAGTATTCATATTTTATATAATAGCACAATGTTATTCATTGATGCAAGAAGGCTATACGAAAAACATTTTTCAATATGTAATATATGAACATGCCTTAAGAATGTCAAGAGAGAAAGATTGTGCAGGCATAATGCTTGAAAACAAAACTATAGGGGTAGATTGTGATAACGAGGAAATTGAGACATCAATAATGGAGAATAAAGAAAGCAAAATGCCACTAAGAAGAATGAACCTCCTAAATATAGAAGGTGAGATGCTAAGAAAACAAAGCAAGACGAGAGGAGTGGATCAACATGGACAATTGACCTATTGGACTCCATCATACAAATGGAAGCTATGTAGACACAACTATCAATACAAGGAGATGGAATAATATGCCTCAAACACATGATGCTATGAGACAAACAAGAATTTTGAATATTTCATATGTAAGTATAAGGATGAAGTGTGTGTCAAATGTGGATGTAAACATATATGAGAAGTTGAGTGAAGAACAAGAAGACAAGACAAAAAAAGTAACTAAAATAATGCATAATCAGGTTACTGATAAGGAGCAACAAGCAAGCAAACAAGAGCGAAGAAGTAAAAGAAAGGATAAGAAGAATTGGAAGACAAGGAGAAGTGCCATTTGAGTTGGAGCTCAATTTTTTTTCACTTGAGGAGTATGATGCAATATCATCATCAAAAACACTATAAAGTTTGTCTTAAGTAGGTTTATTAGAGTGTGTTTAGATGTTATAATCTTTTCTATGCTTCATCACCCTTTGTTAGTAGTCATTTTGGCCTAAAACTCAATTTCCCATCAAAATGCAAAGTTTGAAAATTTGAATTTGATTTCAATGGTTTGAGGGATCCAATTAAGTTTGGAAGCTATAGATTGGTATTTGAGGGACCTTGAATGTTTAAAGATATGTTTTAAATATTCTATAATCTTTCTTTCCAGTTTTACAAGTTGATAATAAGAAACTCAACATAGGATGATGACTAGGAAAGCTTGTTGAAGAGCTCAAAAGTGGTTGAGAAGATCTTGTTGACTAAAACCAACAAAAAACTAGTATTATGAACTTTTAAAAATTTGATAAGGATCAAATAACCTCCATATAAGTCTAATAAATCTATACAAACAATTCATAAGACGTAATTTGATGCAGATATGGATGAATAAGAGTCGTGGTTGTAGGTTTTGGGTAAAAAAGTAGAAGAAATGAATCTTGCATATGTATTTGAAGATATTTCAATAAAGGAAGGTGTTATTGTGATTAAATATATTTTTAAGAATTTCATGAATGAGTAATACCATGTTCTTTGATCTTGTTAGATGATCTAATGAAAAAGTTATAACTTCAAAGTTGAAGACAGGGTTCATAAGAGACACAGTCTGATAGAATTTGTGTAAGTCTATGTACTTTTTGTATTATGAATCTTTAAGAGTAATCAACAGACGAAAAAAAACTTGTATATGTCTTAATCAAGGCAAAAGGAACCCTTGAAATCTTTAAAATCTTGATATCTTAGCAATTTCTTGTCTTTGGTCTATATACACAGTTTTTGAGTGTAACAGTCTGAAGAAAAGATCTTTCCTTGTCATTTTTAGGATTGTTTATGGATAAAGAATGATTATATAATTAAGGATGTGTGTATTTACTCATTTCAATCCAATAAGACTTTTTGATAGTCTTTATAATTTGAAAAATCCAATTTGTAAGCGCTATCAGGTATAAGCTTGTATGACTATGTGACAATCAAGTACAAAAAAATGTCTTTTTAATCATTTAAGAATTGTTCAAACTCTAAGGGTTATTGGGGAGAGAAGATATAAGTGTGAGAGTCTTAAACACATTGAAAATAGTTTTAACCATGGTCTAAAATGTGAGATTTCACTTTTTGTTTGCTCTCATGTCTCCAGATAAATAATAAACCCTAACCAGGGTTTAGATGATGTAAACTCTTAATATATTGAGAATGAGCCATAGGAATGTTATGAAAATTTATTAGGAGTTTTATTAGGATGTATGATAACCAATGAATGAGGTTTCAAGATATTTGGACACTTACAGAAGGAGATTTTAAGCTTTCTCAGTTACAGACCTATGTATGATACATGAAATTCATGTTTGATAGTTCTAAAAAGAACATAACTTCTAGAGAATTGATGCTAAGATTTTGAAACTTGAAAGGGATCTATAGGTAGGCATTTTCAAGGTGATAAACAAGGTTTCAAGTTGATAGAATGTTTAATGATGGAATTATGCTAGTTGTAGGGTCTGCAGGCTTGTACAATTAGGCCTAAACCCCTGTTTTTGATATTTTGTACATTAATCAAGTCTAGTAAAATAAGAAAACCTATGTATTTGGTTGATTAATATTAAATTAGATATAATAACTCTATTGAATTCATTTAATGATTAGTTTGAATGGAAATATTCCATTAGATAGAGTGACAGATCTCAAGATAGTCTAGTAAGCATGTGTTAAGTTGATAACATACCTTGAACTATAGAAAGCTTCTTTGATTATTTCATAAAGAATAAAATATCAATAAAGGTTCAGACAATTCATTTTGAGTTAAGGTGTCTCATTTGAATGAATAATGAATGTAATAAGGCAATAAGCCTTGTTGGATGAACAAAAAGGACCTATAAGACCTTGGTTAGTAGACCTAAATTCAAAATGCCAACAAGCCTTTGAAGGTCTAAAACAATATTTGTCTAATCCACCTATATTATCTCCACTAGTCCTAGGAAGACCTTTGCTCCTATATAGTTTAGCAACACCATGTGTCATTGGTGCTCTCTTAGCACAACATAATGATCAGGGTAAGTAGCAGGCCATCAACTATCTTAGTTGCACACTAATATCCTATGAGCTAAATTATACTCTCATTGAAAAGGCATGCTTAGCTGTGGTTTTTGCATCATAGAAGCTTTGGAATTACATGTTTAATAATCAATTATAGTTCATTGCAAAATTTGATCCCTTGAAATATTTTTTTTCCAAATCAGCTCTTACAGGTCGAGTGGCAAAATGGATAATGCTACTCACGGAATTTAACATTGAGTATGTTAATCAAAAAGCTATAAAAGGATAGGTTATAGTGGATCAACGAGCAAAGGTAGCATTAGAAGTGACCGATCCAATTATAACCAATTTCCCAAATGAATCCATTTTGAATACTTCATAATCTAATATCTGTAAATTATACTTTGATGTCTCATTCACCATGCACGAGTCAGGGGCAGACATCCTCTTGGTCACTCCACAAGGTGACCTTATTATGAAAGCTTTTCATCTTGCCTTTTCATGCTCCAATAACATATTAGAATATGAAGCCTTAATAGCTCGACTTCACCTAGCTATTCAATGGAACATCCAACAACTACAAGTATTCAGTGACTTGCAGTTGATTATCAAATAGGTCAATGATGAATTCCAAATGAAGGATGAAAAATTGCTTCCTTATAAAAAACTAGTGGATCAATTAAAGACAATTTTTCAATCTATAACATTTGAACAAGTTCCATGAGGAAGCAATAAAGCAACTGATTCCCTGGCTACTATTGGCTCACTCATTGACCTCCCTGAAGACATTTTGGAAGGCAATTTTTTGATTGAGCATCTGATTATTTCAACCAATTAGTTAATAGATCCATTTCAAATTTGTGTAATTAACGATCCTAGTCTCCTATGGTACCATGAAATTTACAAGCACATCCATGATAACATCCTCCCCCCTAACCTCAACTGCCACCAACATAAAGCCTTTATCCATTGCACTTCCTATTACACCATCCTTGGCAACACACTTTATCGATGAGGCTACGATGGAACCCTATTGAGGTGTTTGCCATCAAATGAGGTGTCTTAGGTAATCAAATAAGTTCATGATGGTATCTATGCATGACACATCAATGGAATGTACCTAGCCAAAAATCTCCTCCAAACTGACTATTACTAGCCAATGATGGAACAAGATTCTTTCCAATATGTGCAGAAATGTGTGGCTTGTCAGCAACATGGGAACCTAATTCATGCCTTGGCACAAGAGTTGCAACCTATTATGAGTCCATGGCCATTTTCCATATGGGGCCTTGATTTAATTGGCAAGATCAACCCTACCTCATCAGACGGTCATAAATTCATTATCATGGATATGGAGTATTTTACCAAATGGGTAGAAGTAATGCTACTTATATAATAGGCCACCAAATATCCAAGTTTATTCTCAATCAGACCATTTGCCATTTTCGTATACTTGCTAACATTATTTAAGATAATGGCAAATCATTTGAGAATCAGAGAGTTGAGGCCCTGTGTCAAAAATATCACATCACGTAGCATTTTTTCTCCCCATATTATCCCCAAGGTAATGGACAAGCAGAAGCAACCAATAAGACCTTTATCAAGATTCTAAAGAAGACAATTAATCACGCAGGAAGAAATTGGCACACTCAACTGCATCCAACATTATGGTCTTATCATACAAGTGTTCGCACATCTATTAGGGAAACTCCATATGCCTTGGTTTATGGGACTAAAGTAATTTTACCCATAGAAGTAGAATTGCCCTCTTCGACTCTCACTGAGAGGCATTATTACTGATCATAATCATAGGCAAGAATGTCTGCAGGAACTAGAACTCCTTGATGAAAAGTGTCAAAAGGCCTTGGATCATCTCCGAGCGTATCAAAATAAACTCAAGGGCCAATACCATAATAAGATTAATGTTAGGGAGTTTGAAATTGTTGACTTAGTCCTAAAAGAAAATCAGAAAAACACCAATGCAAAAAGATATAAAAAGGGTAAGTTTGAAGCCAATTGGTTAGGTCCCTAATTATTTCCAAGTTAAGCTTAGGAGCATATAAACTAGGCATGCTTGATAAATAACTGGAGGATCCCATGAACATCATTACCTGAAAATGTTTATATACCTGAATCAGGTTTCATCATTTTTTGTTTATGGGACATCCCATATCTAGCCCATCCACCCATCACATCCCCCCCCAAAAAAAAAATCCGTCCAATGGTGAAAACCAGTTCACTAGTGCCTTGGACAAGTACCATGATGAAAATCGGTTCCCAACATCATGGTAAAATAACCCTGACCCTGGTCTCAATAGTGGGAATCTATCATCAGGTCTTGAATAGTAATGCAACTTAACTACTTCAATAAGAGGAAAAGACATGGCTGGTAAAATATATTTGTTGGAGGGATCTCTGAAGTCATTTATCCATACTTGGTACACATAACCCCAAGTCCCATCCGCATCTGCATCATTCCTACCATACCTTTGCAAATATTTTTTGACAGGCGTGTCTCCTTTTTAGCCTCAACTCAACATCCCATCATATCTCATTGTTGTCAATAAGCCTCAGGTCCACACCTTCCCACTATTAATCATCATTATGGAAGGTCACAATAAAATAAAGTTCTCTTTCCTAGGGCTTTAAGCAAACATTGTGTTACCAATTCCTGAAGGGTCATCATGACCCCCATGACGTAACCTGGTTGGAGTTTCATCAAGGACAAAATTTTTGGGCACTGCATATCCTATATATGGCCTTCCCATCATCACTAGATCCATTGTATATCACCATCGATAATCATTTTATCACTCAAGAAAATAAACTCCCATCACATGTTATCATTGCTCTATGTTTTCTTTGCTTGTCTTGTATGATTGTGTGTTTGTTTTAAATATGTGTGTGTATTGAATCCTTATGTATATATTAGTATATTTTATTAGTTTTCATGGGAATAAGGATGGAATGAGTGACTTATGAATCTATGTTTGGGAAGGATCATCTCTTGAACAGAGTTCCCCCATGCATCTGCACTAATGTGTCTTGAACTTTTCATGTCCCTCACATATAACTACATGATGCAATATTAAAAAAATGATTGCATATATTCACATATTGACAACTTCCAAAAGAAATCCCATCCTAACCAATCCCCATCACATCTACCTTCACCTAAAGTCTGAACTTAAACCCATCCCATTACCACCCTACCTCCATGGTGCAGGAGCGTTTCTTCTGTTGTCCCCAAAAAAATGTCACTCATTTTTTTGGGACAACATATGAACTATTTTGGCCCTACAAGACCAAAATTATCTCTTCCCTTTTCAAAATTTGTTATGAGCCTTCAAATCCTTCATTTTTCAACTTTTTCAGAAAACTACGGACTTCGCAGGCTCATTTCTATGGACTTCGCAGATTAGTTTCTACGGACTCTACAAGAAAGAAACAAGTTCAACACTCAACCATTTTTTTTTCTATTGAGAAGTTTAAAAGACCATCTTTCAAGGCCTTGAAAAGCAAGTTCCCTTTGGGAAAGATCAAACCTCAAAGAGCAGTGGAAGTTGCTAAGTGTCATCTGCCGAGACCCGTTATAATTTACTTCTAGATACGATGAAAGTCGCCTTGTGTCCCATTATAACTCTACGGAAGGTGACAAGTGTCAACATCCACAGCTTCTTCCTTTTGTATCATAAGGACTGTGGTGGGTCTCAGGTGAGTGACTAAACTTGAGCGAAATGCACCACGTCTCATCGTCCACGTGAGTCCAAATGAGTCTCAATGTTTCTATATTGTTTCTAAAAACTCAAAGGAGCGTGACAAGTGTCTACATCCACGTTTCGAGTTTCTTATAAGCTACAAAGCTTATTTTGATAAGCTTCTCTCAGAGTTTCGTGGAAGGCGACAAGTGGAAACTGCGAAAGGTTTCAATATGTTTTTCTAAGAGCAATGAAACGTGCCACGTGTCCCTTGCAAAGCTCGACGGAGGCCGACAAATGTCAACCTCTGTAGTTTCTTCCTTTTGTTTCATAAGGACTATGGTGGGCCCTAGGTGAGGTGCTAAGGTCGAGCGGAGTGTGACAAGTGTCTACATCTGCGTGAATCTAAAAGAGTCCTGAATGTTTTTACAATGTTTCTAGGAGCTTGGCGGAAGCTACCACGTGTCATCTTTCGCATGACTCTCAAAAGGGGTCTAAAGCCTCTATAAGTTGAGTAGATGCTGCCACGTGTCCTCCCCTGTTTCACAGTGGAACGTGCCATGTGTCACTTGTTAAGATCAATAGAAAGTGGCCAAAGCAAGTGGGAAAGACACGAAGGAATTGCTAAGGAGGATGACAGGCCCGCAGCTATCAAATTTAGGGACAATTAACTAGCTGTTGGATTTCAAACGATGACGAACCTGAAGGCATTCAAAGACCTGCAGGGCGAAAGAAAAAACCGCTGAGAAAAGGAACCAAGAGAACCAAAAAAGGTAAAAGGTAGCCTGAGATCTCGAGTCGCAGCAGAAAAAGGGAAAGGCCAAAATATTTGTAGGAGTTATTTCCAGTAGGTGGAACAGTCCACCAAGTAGATATTTTGACTAGTAAACATTGAAGGCGCACCCTGTTTGTCTCCTTTGAAATAAAGGCGAAGTGGACAATTGCACAGATATCAGGTGTCAAACTAGATGACTTAGGCCCAAGAGAAGACATTCGAGATGAATCAACATGCCACAGTTAAGCGGCCGCCCTGTTCCAGCATGGCCCTCTTTGACAAAACTAAAAATGCATTCAATGCATTGAGTGTAACATGCGCTGTTCCATGGAACAAATCACCCAAATTTTCTTGGCTGCTATATATTTTAGTCTCTTGTGTCATTTTAAGGAAGATTTTTTCATTTACAAAAGCAAAACTCTGCCCAATTGAAAGGCAAATACTGAGACTTTGAGCTTAGATTGTTGATCATTTTATTTTATTTGAATGAGAAAGCAAGTTACTGGCTGACTTTGTGCTATTATATCTTGTGCCATTTTAGGAGATTGTTCTTATGTCTGTCTTCTAGATGCATTCTTGTTTATTTAATTTAACAAGTAGAACTAGTGTAAGTGAAGGGGAAGATGTCCTGAAGTTAGTTACTTTCAGACTTTGTGCTGTTATAGTTGTCTTTAGTGTGTGTTTTTAGTTTCTTTCTGTGTAAAGGACCTTGGGACGACTTTGTGCCCTCATTGTCCTTCGTATTGCACTCCTTGGCAGTCGAGGTGGAGACTTTGTGCTACATCTCAGGCTCCTGGTTACTACGCTCTTTGTTACTTGCTTCTTGTCACTACTTGATAGAACTCTTGTTGTTTCTTGCAAGATCACTTCTGAAAGAAGAGAAGTGCCTTCAGTGTTTTCACCAGGATCTTCTCCTTTGTGTATGAACATCATCTATGAAAAAAGAGAGATGGATGGTGTGGTACTACCCCTGAGTGTTATTTTCTGCTTATATATGTAGTATATAGCCCCTGCATATTTATAGGGAACCTCCCCTTGATGAGAGGAGAGATTTATCCACCTCTGATGTAGTAAAATTGCACACTGGGCCGACCAATCTCCTTTGTTGTGGATGATAAGACCTATTTTGCTCACCAGTTAGTTGGTTGACAAAATATTCACCCAACATCTTCCATAAACACTAAGGATGAAATGAACAAAAGCGGGGATTAATTTCTTTATGCCATATCTACCCCACAAAGTCAAGCTTCTCACATCACCATTATAAATATGTAATCATATATCCATCATCTCATATAATAACATCCAAAAAAATCAAAGTAATGTCCCATATGTAACATCATCTGTGATAGTCAAAACATAGATAGAACTGTTGGAATAATTGTCATTGATGTCAAAGGAATTGTAATGGACGTGTTGCTGGAAGTGAACATAATTATTGCCAGAAGTGAACGGAATTGTTGCGAAAAGTGAACGAAAATGTCAATGGAAGTGAATGAAATTATTGTCGAAAGTGAATGGAATTGTTGCGGGGAGTAAATGGAAATGTCAATGAAAGTGAACGGAATTGTCAACCTTGGCTGATCTATTGAGAGGAGTTGTGACTGTTTGAATGGACCTTTTCACTTGAAGAGTCATGATCTTAATTTGTGGCTTTCTGTGGGTTATAAATAAGTTCATAACGAATGGAAAATTTTGTAGATTCAAAAGTGGAAGATATAAAAGAAAAGCATAATTTTTGAAGGCAAATTTTAGTAAGAATGCTAACAGAAAAAAACTAGCAAGTATAAGAGTATAGCAGCGAAAACACTCAAGTTTAGATCGAATAGAAAGGAGATAAAGCAAGTGTTATATCATCCATTGTTTTGACAACAAATTTGAGATATAAGAGTGATTTTTTTGAGAAGGTTGGTGCCTTCATTTTGAAGAGATTGGTATCTCTTGCTGAGTTGGTGCTCAGCGAAAGGGGTTGGTGCCCCTGTAGGTTGGTGTCTACAAAAGTATTTTTGGGGTAGGTGATCCAGTAGGTTGGTGCCTACAAATATTTATATTAAGAGAATTTATTCGTGGTTTTCTCTCGAAAGGGTTTCCACACAAATCTGTATCTATTTGCATTGTGTGGTTTTGAATTGTATTCTTTGATTGCTTTGAATATATTAATTGTAGAGTAATTTGAGGTTTTGGATTTAATATTAATACTTGAAATCAAAAAAAATATCTTATATTGATTCACCCCCGCTTTTAGTATAAGCTTGTGCTTAACAATTGGTATCAGAGCCGGTTCCTTTAGTGTTAGCACAACTGCTAGAAGGTAGATCTTGGAAAGCACATATGGCAGGATCTCAAGTGCTGGATGGTTTCTCCACTAACAAGGATCCTTTGTTCGATGGAATGAATTATGCATTTTGGAGCATAATGATGAAAACGAATCTCTATTCATTAGGAAGCTAAAGAAAGGATCGGACAAATATAAAAGAAAGTTACCATTTAAATGCTTTAATTGTCGTAAAATTGGTCATTTTACAGCCAAATGTCCAAATAAAGGAAATAGCGATGATGAGGGAAACAAACCAAAGTACAAAAGGGGATTCAAACTGATCAAAGACAAGAAAAGATTTGAGAAACAAAAGAAAAACCTATACTCCAAGAGGTATAACAACTCATATGAAGAAAACAAAGAAAGTGATGTTGAAAGTGATAATGAAGAGATTCTATTCATGGCTATAGAAGAAAATGCCACCACCAGCAAAGATATTTTGGAGGAAGACGAAGACATGGAAGAAGAAGGTGAAGTGAACCTTGAAGAAGAACTTATTTGCATGTTGAAAGAAATAAAAACATTTAAGAAGAAGAATTAGAAATTGAAGTTACAACTCTGAAAATATGAAGAAGAGAATCAAGACTTCAAAGTGAAGACATGACAAGTCTCTGAGGAATCAAACAAGATAATTACTGATCTAAAAGTCCAAATCGAAGAAGCAAAAAAAAATGAAGAAGATATAATGGATCAGCTAAAGAAGAAAGGAGAATATTTTGAAAGGTATGAATCTGAGATAGCTGCTTTAAAAAGGATCTAGAAAAGGCGAATTCTAAAATATCAAGTGACTTGAAATATGAGAAAAGCACTCAAGTTTTGAATAAGATTCTAGAGAGTCAAAGATCACCATCTACCAATTCAGGCATTGGGTATGAGAAGGAAAAAGAGAAAGCTAAGAGCTATGCTGAAACTCTTAAGGAACCAATGAAAAAGGAGACCAAGAAGGAAGAAGCCCAAAATACAAAAACCTACTCTATCAATAAAGAAAGAAAAGGAGAACAAAACTTTAGAAGACCATTTGCTCCAAGATATGTAAATTAAACTAGGTTTGGTAATTATTTTTATGGATATTTTTATTATTGCAATCATTTTGGTCATAAAAAATTAGATTGTAGAAAGAGAGCCAAGGATATTGAAGTTAGGAGCAGAAACAAAGGAACCTATAGAGTTTCGAACAGAAACTACAATTCGTTTGCTCCCTCATCAAACTTTGATGAAGCTATAGTTTGTTACAAGTGAAAAAACTATGGACATATAACATGCTATTATAGAAGCATTTTTGAATTTGTAAGACAAGATCAAAAGTTTAAGGCTCCAGTGATAAAGAAAAGAGAACCATCAAAGACCTGGAAGAAGAAGCAAGAAGAATCCATGATCGTTCAAATAGCATTCCATGCTAGAGATGAAGGACAACAATGGTTAGTTGATAGTGGATGTTCGAGACACATGATTGGAGATAAAAGCAAATTCATCTCGTTAAAAAAGGTCAATGAAGGCACGGTCAAGTTCAGAGACAACACTACAACCAGAATAACAAGAAAAGGTACACTTAGTCTCAATAATGGAAAAACCAAAACAAAAAATTGTGTTATATGTGGAAGGGTTAAAGCATAATCTTCTAAGTGTTAGCCAAATGTGTGATCAAGGACACACACTCAAGTTATTTTCTGAAGGTTGCGAGATCAGAAAAAGAGACATGGGAGAACTAATTACAGATGATCATAAATCTATAAACAACCTATACATGCTTGCATAAATGAGAGGAGAGAAATGTTGTCTGAGTCAAGTTGAAGAGAGTTGGATATGGCATAGAAGGTTAGGGCACATAAATTTTGATAATCTTACGAAAATTAGCAACAAATTCGCTGTGCGAGATATGCCCAAGATAACGAAACCTTCAAGCACTCTATGCAAGCAATGCCAACAAGGGAAGCAAACCAGAGAAATGTTTAGAACAAAGGAATATTCAACCACCAAACTACTAGAGTTGATTCATATGGATCTTTATGTTCCTACTAGAACTGAAACCATGCAAGGTGAGAGCTACTTTATGTTGCTCATTGATGATTATACTAGAATGACGTGGGTAGCATTTCTAAAAGAAAAATTAGAAGCATTTGAAAAGTTTAAAGCTTTCAAGGCATTAGTAGAAAATGAGAGAGTTAAAAATAAAATGCCTAAGGTCAGATTGAGGAGGTGTGTTTATTTCAAATGAATTCATTGAGTTTTGTGAAGATCATGGAATTAAGAGACAATACTCAGCTGCAAGGACTCCACAACAAAATGGAGTGGTGGAAAGGAAAAATTGAACCATTCAAGAGATGTTTAGAACTATGTTGAATGAATATAAGCTATCAGATAGATTTTGTAGAGAAGTAGTTAATATAACAATATATATCTTGAATAGAGGGCAAATCAAAGTTAATAATGACAAAACTCCTTATGATTTGTGGAAAGGAAGACCAGCTTCAGTCAAACATTTCAAAGTGTTTGAAAGTAAATGTTTTATCAACAAGAATGAAGAAAACTTGGGCAAATTTGATTCAAGCACTGATGAAGGAATTTTTCTTGGCTAAGCAAAGCTTATAGATGTTATAACAAAAGGCTACAAACTATCGTAGAAATTGCTAGTGTTAGAATATATGAGATCAAAAGGCAAAAGAACCTTCAGAAGAGCCTCTAGAAATACCCAATCTTGTAGAAGAAGGGGAGGAAAAAAATGTAGAAAAATTGAGTGAATCTGAAAGACATGACACCAAAGCACCATCTCACTTTTTTCAGAAGAATCATGCTGAAAATTAGATTATTAGCAACATTGATGCTGGGGTGCAAAATAGAAGAAGAATTGTAAGTATACATGAGCATGTAGATTTCTCTTTGTTATCCAAGGTAGAGCCTAAGAAGTTTTCTAAAGCTAGTCATGATAAACATTAGATAAAAGCAATGGAAGAAGAGTTAGATCAGACTGAGAAGAATGAGACTTGGGAACTTGTGCCCAGGCCAATGGATCAGAATGTGATTGGCACTAAGTGGGTTTTTCGAAACAAATTGAATGAAAATTGCCAAGTCACTTGAAACAAAACAAGGTTGGTATGTAAGGGGTATGCTCAAGTAGAAGGTGTAGATTTTGAAGAGGCTTTTGCTTATGTTGCTAGATTAGAAGCAATTCGAAGATTTTTTGCATTTTCAGTATTCAAAAATTTCAAAGTCTCTCAAATGGATGCTAAATCAACATTTCTAAATGGCAATATAGAAGAGGAAGTTTACATAGAATAGCTAGAAGGATTCCTCTTATCAGAAAAGAAGGATTATGTGTGTAAGTTAAAGAAGGCTTTGTACAGATTGAAACAAGGACATAGAGAATGGTATGTTAGGCTTGATAAATACCTATAAGATTGAGGATTCAAGAGAGGATATGCTGATAGTAATCTTTACATCAAAACTAAAGGAGATCACTAGTTAATTGTTGTGGTGTATGTAGATGATATAATATTTGGAGGAGACAATGAGGAAATGTCTAAGAGATTTGTCGAAGATATGCAAAAGAAATTTGAGATGTCCATGTTAGGTGAGTTGTCATTTTTCCTTGGTTTACAAATCTCTCAATCCAATAAAGGAATATTCATATACCAAAACAAGTATGTGAAGGAGATGTTGAAGAAATTTCATATGCAGGAGTGTGCCCCAATTAACACACCTATGGATATAGGTACGAAGTTGATCAAAGATGATTAATCTCCAAATACTGATCAAACTCTTTACAAATTAATGATTGGGAGTTTGTTATATGTGACGACATCTAGGCCAGATATCATGCAAGTAATATGTATGGTTGCACAATTTCAAGCAGCTCCAAAATAAACACATGTGCAAGTCATGAAACGTATATTCAGATATTTAAAGAGAACCTTGGATTATGGTTTGTGGTACCCAAGAGGTAAAGACTTCACATTGGTAGCATACACAGATTCAGATTAGGCAGGTTATGCATATGATATAAAAAGTATAAGTGGAGGAACATTCTTTCTTGGAGATAGCCTAGTATCATGGTTGAGTAAGAAGCATAATTTTGTATCTCTATCCACAGCAGAAGCAAAGTACATAGTGGTAGTGATATGTTGTATACAAGTTCTATGGATGAAACAAACCTTGAAAGATATCAAAGTAGAGTATGATCATCCAATCTCCATATTATGCAATAATACTAGTGCAATAAGTATTTTGAAAAATCCAGTTATGCATTCAAGAACTAAGCATATCCCTATACAATATCCTTTTTTGAGAGAACAAGTGGCATAAAAACAAGTAAAATTAGAATATGTTTACACATCCAAACATATGGCAGATATATTCACTAAGCCACTTCCAAAGGAAACATTTGAGTACCTACGATAGAAGTTGGGAGTAATATCCTTTGCTTCTACTCATTAAAAATCAAGAGAAGCATTGGTTAAGGGGGAGCAAATTTTATTTCCAGCTCCTTGAATGACCCTTTGCCATTGATTTCAAAGGGGGAGAATGGTAGTATGGGGAGTTACAACAAGGGGGAGTTGCGAAAAAGAAGATGGGGAGTTGTAGAAAAGAAGATCTTTTTGGAAGGTTGCCATCAATGACAAAGGGGGAGATTGTTGGAATAATTGTCATTGATGTCAAAGGAATTATAATGGAAGTGTTGCTGGAAGTGAACGAAATTGTTGTCAGAAGTGAACGGAATTGTCGACAGATGTGAACGAAATTGTCACTGAAAGTGAACGGAAATGTCAACGAAAGTGAACGGAATTGTCAACCTTAGCCGACCTATTGGGAGAAGTTGTGACCGTTTGAATGGACCTTTTGACTTGAAGAGTCATGACCTTAATTTGTGGCTTTCTGTGGGTTATAAATAAATGCATAACGAATGACAAAATTATAGATTCAAAAGTGGAAGATATAAAAGAAGAGCAAAATTTTTAAAGGCAAATTTTAGTGAGAATATTAAAAGTAAAAAACCAACAAGTATAAGGAAGAGTATAGCAGTGAAAAACTCAAGTGTAGATCGAATCGAAAGGAGATAAAGCAAGTGTTCTATCATCCATTGTTTTGACAACAAATTTGAGATAGAAGAGTGATTTTTTTGAGAAGGTTGGTGCCTTTGTTTTAAAGAGATTGGTGTCTCTTGTTGAGTTGGTGCTCAATGAAAGGGGTTGGTGCTCCTGTAGGTTGGTGCCTACAAAATTATTTTTGGGGAAGGTGCTCCAATAGGTTGGTGCCTAAGAATATTTATATTAAGATAATTTCTCCATGGTTTTCTGTTGGAAAGGTTTCCATGCAAATTCGTGTCTATTTGCATTGTGTGGTTTTGCATTGTATTCTTTGAATGCTTTGAATATATTAATTGTGGATTAATTTGAGGTTTTGGATTTAAGATTAATAGTCGAAAGCAAAAAAAAATATCTTATACTTAGTCACCCTCCCTCTCAGTATAAGCGTGTGATTAACAACAACATATCTATCTATCATCACATCACTAATAAAATGCTAAGATTCATCCATAATATACATCAATAGGTACATCATGACATGAATATGAATAAAATCTATAAAATATAAATATAATCATAACATGTAGTCAATATCATTATCATATGAACAATAAATGCATCTCATATCCATAAACACAACAATAAACAACATCCATACATCTATTAGAATAAATCCTCATCACATATATATCAAATGTATAAAATACAATATCCACATGAAATCTATGTCAAAATATATCATACAAATACATGGAGCCCATGGGGAAAGAATGAGATAGTGATACAAAATCCCCTATACATGTATATATACATAATCATGATTGGGGCCCTGGTGGTCTCAGTGGTCCTCCACCTCCTCTAGAAAGCTGCCAAAGAGATGACTAGTTGGCACAAAAGGATTCAACATGCTGACTTTTTGGAATTGAGGTCTTGTACAATGTATGGTAATAATGGGCCTCACATGTAAGTAACACAATACACTTCATCACTCCCATCATGCCCTACTCTCTTAGGGCCTCATCAACCTCATCTCTAGCTCTCTCTGTCACTATTACTTGTCCATTCAATGTCTGAATATGGGCCTGTAGCCATGCCACCTGCCTCTATAAAACTGTAACCTGCCCCTGTAAGCTTATAACCTGACCTTGTAACCCTGTAACCTAACCCTATAAAGTGGTGACTTGTCCCTGAGCTTAAGTGAGCCACATATCCCACTAAATCACCTATGCCTACAAAGCAATAGCATGTGTCTTTAGCTAAGTCAATTACCCATCCCTCAGAGCAATCCAGGCCTAAAAATTAGTAATTTATCCCTATGCATATGCCAACTGACTGTCACCCTATCCAATCATACTCTGAATATGGGATTGCAATTCATCTCACTCATGTGTAATACCTGCACTCTCTGATAAACATGCCCAAGTATCACCTTGTAGTCATCTAATCAAAGACTCATCCTCATCTATCCTCGGTGGCTGAGATAGACTTAGACCACCACTGCTGCCACCTACTTGTGTCTATGGCTGGGATGATCCCTGTACTTATGGTCCTGCCTATGTTTGGGCCTGAAACCCCACTTGAGTTATTGCTTCTACCCAATCATCATCTCCCCCACATACCTCCATAGCATATAGGCCATCATCCCCTCCCTCATGTCTCATCTATGCAGGTATCTGTCTCCTCTGCCTCACCCTTCTCTGTATCCTAGCCAGTGCCTGATGCACTCTCCTCACTACACCTATCCTAACCACCACCCAAGGTTGTGTCAATCTAATTGATATTCGAGGATGCCACCATGATGCGTATGCTGCTATAACACCATAATATAGAATGGGTGTGTAAAAATCCCATTGAATGGGTGCAAGACTCTCATACTCTATGCAAGCATCCACCCTATCTATGGGTCTCCCCCACTACGACCTCTCCCACTCACTACGTACAAATAAATGCTCTGACCCTGGGACATCCTGAATAAAATTGAGCTGACATTGTACATGATCTATATGGTATCTCTTGATAATATAATCTCATTGTCTCATCACATAACACGTTGTAATCATATACTATGTCACTCCCTCATCAACCCAGTTGAATCTAATCCCTTTATAAAGCATCCATGTAATGTGCTCAGGGTGCAAACTATCAATAAACTCTCTATAATACCACATCTCTCCAACATGACCTAGTTGTACTCCTAATATCATGTGCCATCAAAAAACCATAGGTTGCCTAGGCTTAAGCCTTACAAATCTACCTGACGGTTGCTAGAAGCAATGTGCTCCCATCTCCAGATCTATAGCAATAGTAATAGTCCAAAACTCTGTGCACTCCTATATGCACCTAGGTGTAGCTCTTTATACAAGTGAGCTAAGACAAATGGTCCCTAGGAAAATACTCAATGATCATGGATCATGTCTGCAACTACATCTCCTAAGCTGAGATGACACCACTATCCACTCTTATCTGACAGGATAATGCCAAAAATAAGAGCCATGACTACTAATGCCAATCTATCCAATTTACCCTCCCATCAATACCTATCAATATCAATGCACTGATCCTGCATCCCTATCTATAAATTCCTGCCCAGTCACAGTAGTGTCTGAGCCAACGTGCATGACCATCAATAGATCCTACCTCCATGCATGGGTAGATGAAATATCTTATACACATCCTCAAGCATCATTGTCATCTCCCCAATAAAAAAGTGGAAGATACTCATCTCTAAGTGCCATCACTCCACTAATGCTATGATCAAAGCTCAGTCTATGTGAACCAGAGGCATCATCACCACATTATGTAATCCCACTAGCTCCAATAATTTGAACTCCTCTAGTGTCACCCATCACATCTTGTGTAACACCTCTGGATATCATAGTCATGATGCCAACACACCTAAATCCTCTTGCACCAACCACCATCCACCTATCATTATTCCCATCATCAAAACTCTATCCTCACTCATATAGCCTCACCCTCCACATCCCTACACCTAATCTATCCAAAACACCCCTATCTAAAATCTCATTAATCTTATCACCCTAGTCTAACCCTTATCTCATTAATCCTACCCAAATTACCTTGTATCCCTATAACCCTAAATATGAAAATTGACCCACTCGACCAATTAACTTCATCCTATTCATCTAACTTATCCAACTCACCTATTCACCCAACCCACAAACCTAATTCACTAGCCTAAAACCCTAAGTCCATCTAACCTAATTCAGTCAACTCATCACTTACCCATTTTTCCTACCCCTCTACATATCGCTACTTGCAAATTAATCATATTCATAGTTTTGACAAACCCATGACTTGTTATAGCTAGATTGCAAACTCGTGACTCGCTAATAGTGAGATTGCAAATCCATGAATCTACAGTCATAGGATTGTAACATTGAAATTACCCTATTGCAATATTTCTATACCATAATTTGCTACCTACAGTATTGCAATACCACTATTTGCCCCTACAATCTTTAAACTTGCAATGGTAATATCATGAGTGAGGGCAAAACCACCAATTGCAGTATTACCAAGCCGAATTGGATGCCATATTTTTCTACAATATCCACCTAAAAGTCTACAAAAAACTAACTAAAATCACAAAAATACTAAGCTGGAGTGTTCGTTACCACAGGGTCAACGTTAACATCTCTTTGGTGCTCCAGGACTCTCTCACCATGATGGGAAGCTCGAGGTAGTTGGTCCATAGTTTCACCTCCAAGCTCAAAATGTCAACAAACAATAAGTGCAAATGACCCCATTTCAGTTTTTTAATCCTATATGACTCCCCCCTAGCAGCCCCTTACTAACATCCCCTCCCCAATATCATCAAAGTATGCACACATCCTAATTCAATCAACTTTAGCCATCTTCTAAACATTGTCTAAGGCAAGACATGTCCAATCCCTTATCGTCCATCTTATTCCACATCCAAAACTACATCGATCTGAGATCTTTTTAGACTATGTAGGTAACACCTAGTCCCACTTTTTGTGCCCAAAGATATCTCAGCCACCATTACCTCATCATCATCTAGCTCTCAGCTTGGTCATTTGGCCATTATACATCACTTTTAATCCCCAAATCCTACAAAAAGTAGCTCTTTATCACCAATCAATATCCCTTATCACTATTATCCCCCTTCAAGCTTTCCCCTATCATGTATCCTTGCTACGAGGATTACCCATTAGCTCAAACCCACCTTATTTCATCAATGTCAATTTGTCATCATGGCATTTTCTAGACATTCATCATTTGTCTAGACCCATCACTTGAGCTACTTCCTCATCACTTTTGGGGCATCTATTTGGTCAATTGGGTCATCCCAACCCTATCTCGATATGAATCTTATCCCACCTCATGATTTCAATTCGAGTGATCATCCAGACTATTTTCTCCCTGTATGCTCACTCGAGGGGGCATCATATCCCATTAACAATTAACACTGTTTAATATCATGATTTTTATTTGAAATACCATTACTCCTTCCACTCATAAGACCCTTTCAAATAGGGAAAAAATGTATGCACAAAATTATGCTCGCCCCACTAATTATACTAATTTTTGTTAATTTTAGCCTAATTCCTATATATCCTAGCCTAATAACCCCCATCCCATTATTATACCCCATAAACCTTTACACCATCCTAAAAACCAATTAATATCCCCATTAAACCTCTAATATAATCTATTACCTACTAACCTACTCCCTAAACCCACTTGACAATTTAAAATTCATATCTATCCACCTACCACCCTAGCCATTCCTACATCCCTATAAAGCCTAAACCTCATTAATCCCTATCTAATCATTCTATTATCCCCTAAGCCTATTGAGAAGCCTTTAGAATTGGAGAAGCTCCTCCAAGTCTCTAGAAGTCTCTAAACTAGAGACTTTTAAATAATTTAAAATTCCCTCCATTTTCCTATAAAAGGCCATGCTTGGGCAATGGCCAAGACTAATTGAACAATCATCTATCAAGCCATCAATATCTCATATTTCCAACTCTCATTGCATCCATAAAAACCTTCAAGCTCTCATCCAATCCATTATCCACTTCACACAAGCATTGGAAGCCATTGTCAAGAGTTCATTAAGCAATCTAACATTTCAAGTTTTGACATCAAATCATTCAAGTGCAAGTCCTAAAATGGAGGCATGAATAGGTAAGAAAGATGGTAAGCATGTTCTATTTATTCTGATTTACTTCTTCTATCCATTCCGATTTGTGCTATTAAGTTTTAGGTTTTATTGCGAGTTTTGGTAATATTGTATGAACCTAAACTTTGGTGCACAATGATATATGGAATTATGACCCAATTGGCTACATAGCCTCTTTGAAGACCATGGACCCATTCAATCAGGAGTCTCAGCCATACCTTGAGGGGTGAAGGTCACCAATAGAGGATGATATAAATTATTACATGGATCTGTCCAAGATCCTATCGGACACCCGCAAGTTGTGGGAGTCCTTTTATGACAGAGTTCAACAATTCAACTCTGTGAAGAAATTAACGAAGGGGCCAAGGGCACAACTCATACAAAGGGACTGAATCTAAGAGAAGATAGATGCCTATTGGAAATATGGGCAATAAATCGTTACACCATTTCTAAATTTTGAGGATGTGGACACGAATGAAACATTTGAAAACCTCTAGGATGAACACCATGAGGTGGAAAATTTGGCAGAAGGGGATTTATTTGCCAAAGAAGAAACAAAAGAGGATGATACTCCTTTCGAAGAAGAGGAAGATGCCCCTCTAGTGAAAGAAGAAGAGGTTTAAGTGGTCCAAAGGCCTTCAACCTCACCACCTCCTCTATATCCATATCTGACCTCCCTATAACAACAATAAGTCTCTTAAGGGTATATCATGGTGGGGTCATCTCAGCATATATGACCTAAGACACAAATTTATAGTACTTACCCCAAGCCTCCACAAAAGAAGGTACACTTTTCCCAGCCCCTTATTTCAACTTTCGCCTCTTTCTTCACTCCATCTTACCCTCATCTATTTATACCAAGCTTGTGGCACTCTCTATTGCCCAGTTGATCACCTCCCTTGTGAGATTTTCATTCGCCCAACCTATCATGAGCTCGCACCACTTTCCTCAGCTTATCCAATCACTTCTTTCACGTTGTTTCTCATTCCTTCACCCTCATCATTTGCATCATCATCTATTGTGGTGTAATCACCTTCCACCTCACTTCATGGACTCCCACCTTTTTCTTCATCCACCATGACCCCTCACACACTCACCTCTGAAGGAACAACATTTTCTACTTCATAGTAACAAGTGACCATTCCTTTCAGCCTTCCATAAGGATTCCCCTTCATGGGGGAAAATATTTAGGTGCAAGAGTAGTTTTATCAACAAATTGAGGTTGCTAAAAAATCTTGACTAGCTTGGGTGGAAAAGAAAAGAGAAAAACAAGCCAAGGCCCTAACAGTGCCTCATATGCGATCATTATTTGACCCAATGCAACAATCTCTAATGATTGCACACATGGCACCCCAAGTATTCAAGCCCTAAGAACAAATACAACTGGGGAACTACTTAATACAAGTGGTCAGCATCAGCCTCAACTAAGCCTAACCCACTGATAAGGTTGAGTTGATGGAATAAATGCAGAAGCTCATTACCATGAACTATATCAAAGTGGGCCATTAGTTGGAGAAGACCAAGCTAGAACTTGCAAGGGTGAAAGCTATGATCGACTGCATCAATACTAAGGCAAAATCCAAATATGCAAAGGTCAACAAAGTGAGGTTCAACCTTCAGATCCACATTACCATTGATACCTTTCAGGCATAATCTAGTTAGAGGGCTCAGCTACGGATTCCAGTAGCTGAACTAAAGAACAAGGTAGATGGTTTGGAAAAATAAAAATTTACTGCAAAAGCCAAGCTATAGGAAAAGGAGTTAGAGATTGTGTAGACCTATTAAAGTCTCTCAAACTCTATCATAGCTCATCAATAATTGTAGCAATAGTCGCATCAGGAGTCTTCATCCAAGGACTAAGAGATCTTGCAATTAAAGAATGACCTTGTTGCCTACTCCTAGACCGCAGGGATCCTCCCATGATCTAATAGTTGTATGCATCTTACTATGAGAGGATTAAAAATATGACCGTTAACTTGAAGCCAATACTTGGGTTCATTGTAGACTTATAGTGGTTGAGCTCTAAGGTAAGCACGCCCATAGACCAGGTCCTTGCCTTTATATCCCCTAAGGTTCAAGACTCACAGCTCCTTGGCCATAAGCTTTACAACATGACGGATGGGACCCTATAGGTAGCAAGGGTGGATGACCGAAGGCAAATGGTGGTAAAGTTCAATGAATTTTTGAGCTGTAACAAGGCAGTAACAAAGTTCAAAGTATTTCTTAGTGCCTTAGAAAAGGTTATCTAGGATATGAAGGGGTGTATTGAATAACTAGTCCAATTGGAACTCCCCTCCCCATTCCTTGAGGACAACATTGTCTTCCTAGAGGATAAAATAAAAGAGTTTCTAAAAAATAAGTAGAGTGACTAGACCATGTTCATAGCTCTCAGTCAATCATCAAGTGTCTCCTTGGTGGAGACCATATTGCAGCCTCTTTCCAAACTAGAGTTTCAGATGCTGGTAGTAGTCCAAGGCCTTAACAACATCTCCTTTAATAAGATCATCAACCTAGATAGAGCCTTTGAGTCTTTGAAGAAGAAAACCCAACCAATTGAAGAAAAGTGGGTGTCTTTAAAGGTTGGTCTTCAAAATTTATAAGCATTGCAGGCTTCCTTCTTTTATTAAAATTTTGCTTCGACTAGTCCATAAAACCATGATTTTTGGTTCTCTCATCCATAGGCGGATGCCCCTGTGAGTTGCTAAGATTTTTGGATCATGATCCACATTTTGTATATTTTGAAGTAGTTGGCCTTTTATCTAGAACATGTTTGGCAAGTTCAGTGATCGAAGTCTCAGCCTCAGCTTTCCTTGGTCCATTTTTGTATTTTGCTTAAGTCTTGACTTCCTTCCACAACCACCATGAGGTGGCCCGGTACTTATTCAACTCAATAAGTTCTCAACTTCCCTAGGATAAGTACCATCTCTCCATGTGGTGTCTCAGTGTTCACTTATCATAAAAGAATTCTTAGTTTGCCTAGGAGAAGCGACAACTCTCCATGTGGTGAATGGGTGCTCATCCAAGAGAAATTAATTTTTGTCAGGCTTTCACATAACACCATTGGCTGATGGGGGTGGTGAATGGGGCCCATTATTATAACGAAGAGGAACACAATTTTTTCACATGGCGCCCTTGTGGTCATTTTTGAAAAATAATGCTCAACTTCTCTAGGATAAGTGCCAACCCTACATGTGGCATCACGGTACTTGTCTAAGGCAAGATTTCTCCTATCAGACCTAGGAGTTGCACAATTGGTTGAAGTAAATAGGCCCCCATTTCCATCATTCCAAAATTAATTTTAGAGTCAGACACATGTTGCCACCACACTTCTTTTAGGCATCATGGGCATCATAAAGCATTGCAGTTGCACCATATTTGGGATTTGGAAGACTAACTACACTCATGAGTCATATCTCCCTAGTCGGTTTCATTGACCTCATCATGGGTGCAAGTTCCTGGTTCTAAGTGTCTTTCTCTCAAGAGGCTACTGCACCTATATAAGCAGGGCTCTTTTCTTTTTTAAGGGGGTAATTTTTTGGATTGTTTATCTTGATTGTCATCAAGAGTAGCCATTTTATAATAGTTATAGTTTTTATAATAGTAGCAGTAGATAGCATTTTCATTCCATGACCTTAACAAGTGCCCCTCATGGGAAAGATCAAATATTGTATATTGTGCCTTTTGGCCTCTTGTATGATGTTTTATACCCACCAACGAAGAGGATGTGGTGTTTTGTGTCAAACTGAGTGAAGATTTGTTATTGTTTGTTATTTCCATTATCTACTTCTATAGTATTGGTTCTTGTTTGCGTTATAAACTTTAATTCATGCATAAACTCCTTTAATAGTTTGTGATGTTCAAAGATTGAAGCTATTTTATGCAATTATAAGTCAATACTTTAAATATCTCAGTGCATCACCCTAGTTAGTTTATTTCAATTTTATTTTGCATTTCCTTATCCATTTTTATCCCCAAATTGATCAAAGAGTTGACTTCTAAAACCCTGGAGGTTGGTTTACAGACTGCATTTGAGTCTGACGTCTATAAAGCTTCCCATAGAGAGCTATTTTCATAAAGTGAAAGTTTTAGGCATCAACATTTTTATTGGTCAAAAAATTCCAATTGGTCACTAAAAATAAATACCAAAACCTCAACAAGTTCCTAACCAACAATAGGCATTTAATCAACAAAAAGGTCCCAATATACAATAGGTACTAGATACTAGGCAATAGTTGCCTTTCACCCAATAGGTATCACACATACAATAGGGATCTAACTTAAAACAACTTCAATATCATGGTTTTAGTTAGTAATTTGTTCCCTTTATATATTAGGGTTCAATGAATAGACAACAAGTTCCCGTCCAAACTCAATAATGCTAACATATCCCACCTACCCAATTGTTGGTACCACAACCACAATTCACCAACCAAGGCTATGTGCCAACCATAGCTATAATTTTTTCCAACAATAAGATATTCCATACCAATAGTACAATCTCAATGCATGGATATATATACTTGATCATCTATCCAATCTAACAAACATTCCACTGTATGCCATTCCTTCATACCCCAATCAAGGTAATCCACCTTTGACCGCGCAACCCCAACATCAACAAGCCATGACATTCAATTTCCTAGATCAAGAGTAACACCAAATGAAGGATGCAAATTCAAGCCATTTAGACCGAAAATCAAATAAAGACGTTCAAACTAGATGAAATATGCTTGTATCCATTCAATATGGATTATATTCAAATACCATTTTTGTTGGGTTATGAGCTACCTAAATTTGAAAAATATAAGGTCGAAAGTGACCCTAAAGAGAATATATAGGGATTATTAGTTGCTTTCCAATTAGAGACATGTAGTGACATATTTTTCCTTCACCTCTTTCCAAGAAGTTTAGCTGGATAATCTTTGGAATGGCTTTTAAAATTATCAAAGAATTCTGTACCAAACTTCAATGATATTTTGGAGAAGTTTGTAGAACATTTCTCATATAATATCAAACACAAGATTACAGTGGTGGATTTAGGCCAAGTAAAATAGAAGAATGGTGAAAGTTTCACTACTTGCAATGATGGAAGGCATTTGCGATCTAGTTCACTCACAATTTTCTAGATAAATAATTGGACTTGATATTTATCAGAAACATACACAATGAGATATATTATCATCTTGAGCTAAAATATGCTCATATGTTTGAACATGTTATTGAGAAAGGGATACAGATTGAGAAGGCCCTTGTTAACAAAGGGATCATCAAACTATCTTCTTCCAACTAAAGCCAAAATCATCATCAAGGCCAGTAGAACTAGAACCAAAGCCATAACTAAAATCAACACCCTATCCAAATACTAGCTTCAATGCCAACTTAGGTAAACAATAATGAAAGACAAAACTATTACGACCGTAACAAGAATGTTGTTGGCAATGAGGTTACTAAATCACGTCATATACAAATGGTGCAAACACCACCTATCTATTTACCTTTGCCCATTCAATAATCACCACCTCCATTCATTAAACCAAGGCCTCCACAAAACCAACAACCACAAAATCAAGCCCAATTGTAAGAACCTCCTCCAAGGAGCAGGTGACCCATTTCCAGACAATTTAGTGACCTCGGGGAGCCTATTGACTTTATATTTCATAAATTCGTTTAAGTAAAAATGATTAGCTGGCTGATGCCAAAACCATTTCTAGAAGGAATTCCTTTTCTTGATCGGTACAAAGAACATAAATTTTTTGAGTACTATCATGTCAAGGGACATTCCATACACCAGTGTATCTAGCTCAGGGATTTGATTGAGAATATCCTAGATAATGGAAAGATACATGAATAATATTCACTTGGGCATCTATTAGAATGAATTTGTGCAAGATAATAATAACCAATAATAACAAGAAATAAATACACTGTAAAACTAACAACAAAAATAAAATCAACTACAACAACAATAACAAAATGGTCGAAACCAAGGGCAAACTGACCAAACTAACCAAGGAGGATATCATGTCATTGGATATACCTATAATAGTGTTGTAGGACACATTTAAAGTGATCATATTGCCACCATTACCATTAACCCCTGGTCAAATACCAATAGACCAAGACCATCATCTAATAATGCCTATCATCCAAATAATGTCTACCAACCCCCTTATGTTTGTAATTTTTCTTCGGACCATGTTAGTAGCTAGGGTTAACACCACCCATGACTTACCATTTTAGGCCCTATTACCTCTCCATCTAATTACCAAAACATTATACCAGATCAAGATTAGGAAATCACAACTTGATGGGCTAAGGTTACCCTTAAGGGACCACAATAAAATGCCATGAATGATGGCATTTATACCTCTATGCTTATAAAAAACAAGCCAACTACCAAGACTAAAGGAAAGACTTATGACATTTTGGAGCAGCTATAGAAGACTCAAATATCCATCATGGATTTGTTGTGGACATATAACATCCACAAAGACATAATAAATGAATACCTGAGCTAATGCCTTGTACCCAATGACATCATTCTAGATAAATTTCAAGTCATGGTATGACACTTGGCCCCTAGCCAATGACTTACTTTTAACCAAAGTGACATGTCATCTTTGGGCCCATTGCATAATAACCCATTATACATTGAGGTTAGTATAACAAACCATAAGGTTAAACATAATGGTTCAAGCTTAAACATTATGTCTCTAAAGTTGGTAAAACATCTTAGATACACATCAATTGACCTACAACCAGATACCATTGTTGTCAAAACATATGATAATGAGGAATGGGAATCACAAGATACTATCAACTTGTCAATGGCCATTGGGACTTTGATCCACGACACTCTAGCCATGTTTTAGACCTAAATTATATTACAATTTTATATTAGGCGTACCCTAGATCCATAAAATTATGGCCATACCTTCCACCTTGCATCAATGTATTAAATTTATCCATTCAGGGATGAAAATTACATACTAGCTAATCTCTAGCCTTATCAATATTTCAAACGTCTTGAGGCAGGGTACAAGATTTATAATTATCATTTTAGCTCGAATGTTATGCATAAATATGATGGAGGAAAAGCCAATAAAGCCAAAGCCATTGAATCAAGACCATAAGCCAATTATATTGACCCTAGGAGCCTAACTTATACCTCCTCTACACCTCCAATAGACATTGCCAATCACTTTTACATATCAGATAAAGGTATGGGAGAGTATAATACCCATTACTGTTTCCACATTTCCAAGTTACCACAAAACCCAAAATCCTATGGGAGAGCCAATGCTAAGACTACTCACATGGAGTGGTAGATCAAGGGAAAATCTCAGCTCAACAAACCCATTGTTTTCAAATCGAACTCTAACCTAGAATAGGACCTCTTAGCTGAAGATGATTCATGGATTTATATTGATGATTTAGCTGATTATTACCAAAGCATAAAGTATACTATCCCTAATCATATTATGGATAACCTAGCTTATGAAGGCAGAGGCCTGGGGATACATTAGCAAGGGACAATCAAACTAATTTTAATTACCAAGTACAAAGGAGCATATGGTATTGGATTTAAATTGCCAGGGTGATGCAAATGTACATGGGAAAAGACTAATAATCATCATGTCCTAGCTCTGAACTTACTTGATCAACTTCTTGATGCTAAGCTTGATTCACTAGGTTCAATATTTGATGTAGTCTTTCCCTTATTTTATACGCTTAATAACCTCCATTCATTGTCCCTATCTATGAAATACCTTGGATTCATTTCTTGATGTCATTAGACCTTGTATAACCTCTCATTTATCATTTACTCAGTCATTCCATTCACTATTTCATCTTCACTCACTTTGCTCACACACTATCCTCACATTAGTCACTCTTCTCTTGGTAACACACACTATATCTTGGCCTTTATCTCTTGGACTCAGTCTTCCACCTTGGATGATTTCTCTTAGTTAAAACATACTGGTCTTGATCCCTCTTAACCTCTCGTTCACTCTTCATCCTTTATTTCGACTCTTCAACCTCATTAGTGCCTTAATTCCCTTGTACCCTTTTTTTTCACCTTTTCCATTTATTTAAATGATCTATAGGTTCCCCTGAGGATATAATGACATATTTTGAGACCTTCTATCTTCCTACAATCTTTCCTGAAGTTTCAAGGTTCAACTCCCTCTATAGATAGTACTTCCTTCACAAGCACCTTTCCAATTAGGCTTATTAGGCCTCTATACTCTTGATCAGACCTCCAAACCACACTCTACAGTAAAGTACCAGACTAAAATCACTTTATTAATTCTACGCATGTCCAAATATGCAAGATTACTAAGTTTCACAATTTTCCATTAATTAGAACTCTATTTATTGGGTTTTTGGTTTCCAAACCCAGGTTGATGACTACAGGGGCCGAGAGGCTACTAAATTCAATTTATTTTATTTTAGGTTGTTTCCAACTGAACCAAGACTTGTTATAGGTCTATTTTAACTTTATCCATCTATCCACATAGTTTAGAAACCTTATACAAGCTTGACAAAGCTTCTAATGATCAAAACACTAAACTTCTGTGTCCTTCTAAAGGACTGTGTGAGGATTTGAAGTTTTGTTTATACTATAAAGGTCTAAAACTTAAACAAATCCATTCCTTTGATTTATTCTCTCCTTTCACTCATAATAAAACCTCCCACCATAATCCATCACCTTCACAAAGCATACATGCTTATTTCTTAGCATTTGACTATGTAGATAAAATATAGATTGTATAAGGGTTTCAAAGGCTATCTGTACTCAAATAACTTTTTGAATTCAAAAGGGTTATGTCAAGACCTTATTATTATTTTTCACACACAAATATTCAACCAACATAATGTATATTCATTTCCTCAAACTTGTACATTCTTTCCTTACATATTGGCTAGATGAAATAGGGCATTCGATTGTGTCAACATGGGTTCTCTTTCAAATTTACTATGCATTATACGTTTATCACTTACTTTTCCTTCAAACCATATGAATTAGTATTCCTTCAAAGGTCCTTTACCTATAGACTATTTTCTCAAACCACTATCATCAACTTTGTTTCAAGAAATATGAATTCAACACCTTCTTGACTGTTACAGTCATAAACATGATTCCTTATCTTTATCAAACTTTCCTTAAGGGTATTTTCTATTTTGGAATACGTTAAATTAGTCTTAGAACTTAATATACTTTTTTTATCACTTGTAGATTAATATAAAACATTCTTTCTATTGTCATTATTCACCAACTTCTCTAAATCCTTATTATCCTTGATTGAACATGTATTCTACCATTTAAACCTAAAACTACACACATATGGGTTTGATTAGAGCCTCAATGCCTTTTATAAAAAAATGAATGAATAAGAACAATCAAAATATCTTTGAGGAGAGAATGAACACAACAAAATGACTTTTCTTTATTCAAAATGAAGCATCCTCTATTACATTATAGTCCATTCATGGACTTTTCAATTTCGAGGAGTTTACATTCTCTTTTTCTTTGGTTTCTTATCCTCCTTATTGGAGCTCTCCTCTCCCTACTCTCTCACACACTACCAAAATTGACTTACCACTTATCTCCCATCCATCTTCAATGTTGGTTTAGGTGGTTACATAACTAGATTCTTACATGCCAACTCAACACTATATTACTAAACATGACCCTTAATGTTCACCACCTTAATGACTTAGACATGAAATGTCTTCAAACCATTTTTACATGACTCCTTGTATTATTTTATAAAACTTCTCTCACCTAACCACTTCTTACCATGCTTATTATCATCTTAGGTTTAGTTTAAATATTTGAATTTTCAAATTTATACTTTTGGAGGGAAAAATCCAAACGCCTGCAAATCACACTCTTGAAGACTCATGATGACTCTATGATAATATAGGGACCCTAGAAGATCCTTCACACTTGTCTATACTCCAAAATAGACCAACTATGACTCCTAACTAAGATATTTCACCTCAACAACACAAAATGGTGTTTATATGATTGATGCTCCTGCATCATACTCCCCAGGAGGGAGAAAATTGAATGTTAATGTCTTAGTTCTTGCCTTCCAATCAGATTTTGAGGATCTTCCATGCTCAAATTACTGTTGGTCCTCCTTTCTTACTAATTTCTTCTCATGAGGCTCTTGTACTATTACTTATTTGCCTTGTTTATATTCCTTATCAACTCTTCCTCTACCTCTATGAGGTGTATCAACTACTCCAACTTTGTGTTTGCTACATGTTCCATCTTTTTCAAGTCAATTTAACCTTCATCATACTCCATCTCTAACCAGTGGTTCTTATTCTTCTTTCTCACTCTTTCTCTATGGCTTCCTCCTTCATTGTTCTCACTTGATTCATGCTTTATTAGGTGTCCTTGCTCCTTGACAGTGTTGATTCATTCTTCTAATGGACTCAAAGGCATCTCTATCTTTGTCATTTGTTCAAATAAACTTCTTTGCTTCCTCTTCTTCACACTTATCTATTTATTGATGTCTCTTTACACAACCTTGCTCATCTTACAAGAATAAATCCTCATTCAATTCACCTTGATCATGGTACAATGCTATTTTGCATCTTTTTGACTTGCCATCTCCATGCACATCAACTAGTAACTATGTTGTGACTTCACCAAATGAATAGATCACCTTGTTGACTTGATCATGCTCCTATTGCTTGCTTGTTAGTGTGGTTAGTTGTGTCTTTGCTTGCATAACTTCTTGTGCTTCCCTATGCTGTTCCATACTTGATTTTTATTTGAGCTCACTCACGAGCTTTTCCTTCTATACTTCACCTATTTTCATCCTTTTTGATGGTCTAGAAATCTCCTTTGTTATCTCGATTTCCTCATTTAACATGAGAGCATCCACCTCTTCATCAATTTCATCAAAATTTAGACTCTGTTGCCCTTCATTTTCCTCAAAATTCTATCATATACCGTCATGTACAGTCATGATCTCTTCATGATTCATGAATGATATTGTTTCTATATAAAAAATATCTTCATTATTAGAATCAACTTCATATGAATAATCATAAATAACATTATACATCAAACCTTGAGTCCACTTATCTTTTGCACACTCATCATCTTGCTTACACAACTGTAACATCATCTCTTTGTCTTGGTTAGCCTCTGCCATGGCTTCTATTTGCTTATTGAGTTTGTCATTTTCCTCTTTCTCTATGCCTTCTTGAAGTGTACGTGTTAGACTATCATTGTGCACCCATTTCATATTATTTTCAACCCATTGTCTATCTTGTACTCACTTGGGCTGAATTTTGCTTCCTACCTCACCTTCTTCATGCTTCTTGGTTTGAAAACTTGTCATGTCATCTTGATGCAACCTTCCCTTTGTTCTTTGCCTCCATGTTTGCTCTTATTTTCCACCTTTTACTTGCCTTGTATGACCTCTTGCTTGAGGTTTAACTTTTTATTCTCACCACATGTTACCTTGAGCCACTTAGGCATCACATAACCATTCCCTTGTATCACCTTTGAGGGCTGTTATTTATTTTTCCTTATTCAAATATACATACTAGCTTCTTTCCTTTCAAATGTGCAATCAAAATCAACACTTAGGCATTCACTTACCTCCATATATGACTATTTCAAGGTCATTTCTTTATTCATATATTCATGGTTTGCTATCTTTTCTTCCTTCTGGGCCTCTTCTATTGCTTCAACTGTATTTCTTGGCAAGGCATCATAAAATTACTTCCAATTCATATTTAGCATGCAGAGTGCTTTAATTGTTCATCATCTTGACTTCTAGAACTAGATATCTTTCCTTATCTTCTTCTTTCTTCTTGATGGGTGATGTACTAGGATCATCTTTCATAAGATTTACGGCCTTATTTTTGGCCTCCATCAAACTTTTCTTCATTCCTACATACACACACTAAAAATAAACATTAGAATATGAAATAAGAGACTACATAGTCTCTATGAATGCCTTTTGCATAGACATTCTCCTCTTGTTCTTGTCTTCTCTCTCAAGTGCTTCTCTTGGCACTTATCTCTCCATGTTATCCTTAATGAGAACTATTTTCTCCACTTATTTATCTTGTTTCTCTATTGGAAATTCCTAAACCCTCATTCTTCTATGAGTTGTACCCTCTCTTTTCTTCTTTTTTCTTAAGACATTCATCTTGTGTCTTTTCTCTTTCACAAGTAGCTCTAGTGGCCACTTCACTCTCTTTTTTACATTGTATCCAAGCCATTGGATTCCTTGAACTTTCATGATCTTCACCATGAGCTCTATCTTCTCTAAACTCTATCCCAAATCTCTTATCATAACTTTTACTTTCTCTTCTACATCTATCTTGTCTTTTTCTCTTTGCTTTCTAGGCATACCTAGACCAATCTCTTAGAAAGCTACCTACTTTCCTCTTAGATCTTTCTGAGATCTAATTTTATCTCTCTATTCCTTGTCTAGAACTTTCTTATCCTTCTTGACTCTCTCTTGGAGTCTTTTTATTCTCTTTCCCACTTGAGCTTCAATGCTCTTTCTACTTCACCTTCTCTAGTCTTCTCTTGACTAGCTTCAAGTCCTTCTCATTCCAATTTGGGGTTTTTGTTTCTATCTTTGTCACTTTCCAATTTTCTCTATACTAACCTCAATAGGTTAGACCTGCACCATTCTCTTATCCAAAAATACCCTGCACTTTCATCTCATACAATGCTCATAGCCTACTTTGCCAATAACAAATAGACAATTCTTAATAAATAACTCAAAATAGAATGAACCGTGAGCTTACCTTGATTTGATACAAAATGATGAAGAGGTACATGGGAAAAGCCTCATAGTCATCATTTCCTGGATCTTAACTTACTTGATCAAATTCTTGATGATAAGCTTGATTCATTAGGTTCAATCTTTGATGTAGCCTTTCCATTGTTTTCTAAGCTTAATGGCCTCCTTTCATTGTCCCTATATATAAAATACCTTGGAGGCATTTATTAATGTCATTAGACCTTGTATAACCTCTCATTTATCATTTACTCACTCATTCCATTCCCTATTTCATCTTCACTCACTTTTCTCACTCACTATCATCACACTAGTCACTCTTCTCTTGACAACACACATCAAATATTGGCCTTGGTCTCTTGGACTCAGTCTGCCACCTCGGATGGGTTCTCCTAGTTAAAACATATTGGTCTTGATCCCTCTTAATCTCTCATTCACTCTTCATCCTTCATTTCCACTAGTGCCTCAATTCCCTTGTAGCCTTTTTTTCACCTTTTCCCTTTGTTTAAACATTCTACGTGTTCCCTTGAGGATATAATGACATATTTTGATACCCTCTATCTTCCTAAAACCTTCCATAAAATTTCAAGGTTTAAATCCCTCTCTATATAGTAGTTCCTTCACAAACACCTTAACAATTAGGCCTATTAAAACCTTCAATCCATACTATACAATACAATATCATACTAAAACCACTTGATTCATTTTCCATATGTCCAAATAATCAATATTAAAAATTTTCATGATTTTCCATTAGTTAGAACTCCATTTATTGGGTTTTTGGTTTCCAAACCATAGGTTGATGAATGCAGGGGCCGAGCGGCTACTAAATTTAATTTATTTTATTTTAGGTTGTTTCCAATTGAACCTAGACTTGTTCCTAGTATTTTTGAATTTATCCATATATCCACACAGTTCATAAACTTTATACCACCCTAAAAAAGCTTCTAATGATCAAAACACTGAACTTCTATGTCCTTCTAAAGGACTATGTGAGGGTTTGAAGGTCTATTTATACTCTTAAGGTATAAAACTTAAACAAAGTCATTCCTTTGATTTGTTCTCCACTTTCTCTCATACTCAAACTCTCCCAAATCCATAATCCATCACATTCACAAAGCATACATGCTTATTTCTTAGCACTTGATTTTGCAGAAATAATATAGACTGTGTAAGGGTTTCAAATGAATGTCTATACTCAAATACCTTTTTGAATTAAAAAGGGTTCTATCAATACCTTATTATCCTTTTTCCCACACAAGTTTTCAACCAACAAAATGTATGTTCATTTCCTCAAACTCGTACCTTTTTTCCTTACATATTGGCTAGATGAAGCATGGCATTTGACTGTGTCAATCTGGGTTCTCTTTCAAATTGACAGTGCATTATAGGTTTATCACTTAATCTACCTTAAAAACATATGACTTAGTATTCATTAAAATGACATTTAACTAAATACTATTATCTCAAACCACTATTATCAACTATGTTTCAAGAAACATGAATTCACCACCTTCTTGACTATTACAGTCATAAACATGATTTCTTCTCTTTATCAAACTTTATTTAAGGTTATTTTCTATTGTGGAATACTTTCAATTACTCTTATAACTTAATATAATTTTTTTATTACCCATGTATGACTAGACAACATTCTTTCTATTGTCATTCTTCACTAACTTCTCTAAATCCATCTTATCCTTGACTGAACTTGTATTCTACCATTCAAACCTGTAGTTACACACATAGAGGTTTGCCTAGAGCCTCAATTACTTTTGTGAAACAATGACTGAATAAGAACAATCAGTATATATTCAAGGAGACAATGAACACAACTAAATAAATTTTATTTATTAGAAATGAAACATCCTCTATTACATTGCAGTCCATTCATGGACTTTTCAACTTTGAGGAGTTTACATTCTCTTTTTCTCTTTTTTCTTCTCCTTCTTAGATCTATCCTTTCTCCATACTCTCTCACATGCCACCAAAACTAACTTACCACTTCTTTCTCATCCAAATTCAATGTTTGTTTGGGTGGTTACATAACTAGACTCTTACATGCCAACTCAATGTTATATTACTAAACATGACCCTTAATATTCACTACCTTAATGACTTAGACATGAAATGTCTTCAAACCATTTTTACATGACTCATTGGATTATTTTTCAAACCTTATCTCACCTAACCACTTCTTACCATGCTTATGATATTCCTAGGTTTAGTTCAAATATTTGAATTTTTAAATTTACACTTTTGGAGGGAAAGCTCCAAACACCTACAAATCACACTCTTAAAGACTCAAGCTGATTGTATGATAACATAGGGACTCTAGAGGATCCTTCAAACTCATCTACACTTTAAAATAGGCCAACTATGACTCCTAACTAGGATATTTCACCTCAACAACACAAAATGATGTTTATATGCTTGATACTCCTACATCACTGGGGGTGGCCACACATACCTTATTCGAGTTCCAACACCATTGACTAACAAAGATGATGTCGATAGTGATGTAGGGTCTCATTATAAAATCTATGATGACCTTGAAAATACTAATTTATTTAACCCATATGTCATTTGTACTATTAACCTTGTTTATCACCTCTTACCCTTTATCAACCACCATTTATAGATTGGGACCAACAAGTGTCAACAATGCCATTAGATGAGTTTGAAAATGATGAGGCTATTTTTGAATTTATAGGTTTGAAGGATCATATTCCTTTAGGAGATCACAAACAATAATTTTATATCATACTGGATCGTGCTACCCATTTTGAAGAGTGGGTGAAGTTCCTTGGCCAAAAGAAAACAAAATAAATATTGAGGTCTAAAAGTGAAAACCTCTTTGAGGCGCTTTTAGACTATTAGGTGTGAAGTAACTATTCATAGTCATTATTCATGGTGATGTGGTATGCATGTGATGTGGCATATGTGTGATATGACATGCATGTTATGTGGCATGTGACGTGGCATGCTGGTGATGTGGCTAAATGGTGATGTGACAGGGCCCATGGAGGGTCTCTCACATGTGATCAGGTTGATGTGATAAGAGTGAGGTGTATCACTCCACCAAGGCACATAGGTTTTGTATTTAGTAGTCACATGGGTTTCATCTTGTGGCATAATTGGTCAAGGGTTAACTATGGTTTGAATTTATAAGGGACCCCATGGTTCACATGTGTGGAGAAAGTTGAAAGGTGATTGCAACACCTTTTGGACTTTCATGTTCACATGAAAGAAAAAAACAAGAGTTTATTTTCCTCACATGTTGAGTGATGTAAAATGTTTGGAGTCACATGTTAGTGGCTTGGATCTTGTCTAAATTGGATGGTCCACTTTGTTGACCTTTGCACATGAAGACAAACATTTTACTATTGATCACTAGTTCCCACATGGAGTGTGGAAAATTTGTTGGGCCACCATGCTGCTTCTCTTTCCCTCTCTCTTCTATGTTGTAAATGCTATATAAGCATGCATTCTATTTGTATGTGTTCATCCTTAGGTGGATCACTCATGTATACTTTCAATCTTGGGCTTGCATGATTGTATAGAGGTAGAGCCTGAAGGTTATGTTGCTTGGATCACCTAGATTATTTATGTGTAAGAATTATGTGCATGCTTATAGGTTAGAGCCCAAAGGCTATGTAATTTTGGCTCATATAGATGCATTATGTGATTTATTGTTAGCCTGGATATTCTTGAGGTTGGAGGTTAGATCCAAGAGGCTATGTTAGCTTGGTTCACCTAAATGCTTTGGTTGTAAGTATTGAGTGATTTATTTGTTAGCACTAGAAAGAGTTTTTGGAGGAGCTATTGTAGCGGAGAAGATATTTGCTGATGTAATAGAAGTCTGAAAGCTACCATTTACCCTATCATTTTTCCCTTTCTAATTTTTTAGGGTTCCCACGTACATATTGTTTAATGTGTTCCCTCTTTCTATTGTGTTTTATATTTTATTTTATTTTGCATTATTTCCTTGCATAGTAGGATATATTTTTCCTAACATGTGGTATTAGAGCTTTTGATCCTAACACGTGGTATTAAATCCATAGTGAAAAACTCTGTTTGTGAGTATTGTCTATTGAAAGGCTATTTTATGAAGGTAGGAGCTATTATGACAGGCAGAGAGACCAAGTTCAAAATGGATATTGGAAAAAATAAAAGAAAAAATATGATAGTAGGAAGTTATCTTTGTGAAGCTATGGAGGATATCTTGGTGAAGATTATGTTCTCTTTAATGTTTCTGAGGAGAAGACTGCAAGAGAGTTATAGAGAAACTGCAAAAGCTGTACTAGATAAGATCAACACCAACACAATGTTTTTAACGAAGTGACTGTTCAACTTGAGGAGCAAGCTAGTATCCATAGGTGGAGGATGAGGATAAGGCATGTACCTTGTTGTGTGTCTCAACTATGTTTGAAGAAAAAATAAATGAATGGGTATATTTTGTGGTATCGTACTGACCACATGATTTTTAACCAACAATGCTAAATAAAAAAATAAAATTAAAATCCATGCAAGGGAGGAGGTACTTAAAAAACCTAAAATTATACCTATTTGAAGTAGTTCAAGTAGATAAAGAAGAACAAGTGAGATTTGGTGTTACCAGAAGAAGAAGTCTAGTGTTGACCATATAACTAAGGGTTGCTAGAGTGTATGGTTATGGTGTGTGTCCAGGTAAAATGATTCATGGAATAACACTAGAGGCACATGAGTTGGTGTTTTGGTAACATTCAATAGAGCATGATTAATTTTAGATGCACAATTAAAAAATCAATAGGTGTAGTGACACATTGACTAGCATGATGATTTCCCATGAATTATTGATTGGTCTAGTGAACTTGTGCCATGTTTGGACATGGTTGGTAACTAAAGGCTACGCGAAGAAGTTAAGTAGTGACTTCTATGAGATCTTCTGACTAGTAGCAAGGGTGTTACTTGCATGTGTTGTTGTTTAAGAATTGGATGAGTGTTAGTCCTACATGGTGATATCTTTGTGAAGAGATGTTTGAACCTAAAGGCTATAATGATAAGGTAAAGAGTCACTAGTTTTTAAATTGAATAAATTACTATACAGATTGGTGTAGACGTCATACATGTAGTACAATAATTTTAGTACCTTCATAGAGAGCCAAAGTGTTAGTAGAGTTTGCTACGATGTGTTGATGACATGTTAGATGTAGGCCCCAACATGATCATTACTATGATGGATCAGTTAACTAGACACATGAGATGAAGGTGGTATGGATGAACAAACCAAGGATGGAGATGCACAATGACAGGAAAATAAGTACCCCACTTCTTGCATTTTGAGTTGCCTTCTTAGGAGTGTTCTAGAGGAGGAGAAGACATGTGTCCTGTGTATTAGACTTATCTAGAGTAGGAATCCTTGTGAAAGACATGGTGTGCACTAGACTAGATACTTTCAAGTAGTGGGAGTTGTGAGTTGGTTCATGACAGAATCTTGGATAGAGGATTAGTCTATGGAGAAGTGAGAATCACTTTAGGTGCTATAATTTGTTAGGGAGGAGTAGATGTTAACAAATTTGATTAGGGAAGAGAAGTGTTAGTAGTGCAATAAAACTTCTTTTGGGTTTGTTTTAGGGAAACAATGGGCAAAGATGGAAGAATTATCAAGTGTGGTGAAACCCTGTGTATATTGACTTCAAGTGGGAGAATGTTATGTGTGAAGTCACTATTCATAGATTACTATTTAGAGTCACTATTTATGGTGATGTGGCATGCTTATGATGTGGCTAGATAGTGATGTGGAAGGGCCCATGGAGGGTTTCTCACATGTGACCAAGTTGATGTGATGGGAGTGGGGCGTAACACTCCACCAAAGCACATGGGTTTTGTCCTTGGTAGTCACATGGGGTTTATATTATGACATAATTGGTCAAAAATTAAATATGGGTCAAATTTTTAAGGGACCCCATGGTTCACAAGTGTGGAGAAGGTCAAAAGGTGATTGTAACACCTTTTGGACTTTGTTGTGCACATGGAAGAAGAAGATAATATATTATTATTTTTTATTATCCTCACATGTGGAGTGGGGGACAATGTTAAGAGTCACATGGAAGTATCTTGGATCTTGTCTAAAGTGGATGGTCCACTTTGTTGACCCTTGCACATAAAGACATACATTTTACTATTGATCACTAGTGCCGACATGGATGTGGCAAATTTGTTAGTCCATCACATTTTTTTCTCTCTCCCTCTCTTCTATGTAGTAAATGTTATATAAGAAGGCATTCTCTTTGTATTTGTTCATCCTTAGGTGGATTACTTATAGATCCTTGAAATATTTGGCTTACATGCTTGTAAAGAGATAACTATTGAAGGTTATGTTGCTTGGCTCACCTAGATGCTTTGTGTATAAGAATTGTAAGCATGCTTATAGTTTAGATCCTGGAGGCTATGTATGCTTTGCTAATATAGATGCATGATATGCTTTGTTGTAAGCATGGATATCCTTGAGGTTGGAGGTTAGAGCCTGGAGGTTGTGTTAGCTTGGATCACTTTAATACTTTGGTTGTGTTGTCCCCAAAATCGGCCATTCATTTTTGTAGTCAACATTTTAACCATTTTGGTCCTACAGGCTAAAAAATGGTTTCTTTCCTTCTCAAAAATGTTTTGAGAAGTCAAGTTATCCAATTACCCAAGTCTTTTCAGCAAAAAGAAATCTCTCATTTTCAAAGAGTTTTTTCAGTCAGGAAAATGAACAAAGAACAATTCAAATCACTTGAAGGCATTTCCTAAAATTGATAAGGATGGTTTGACATCAAGGTTCAATAATATATGGTTCAACGGTGGAGTTCAATGATTTGAAATGAACGCCGCCGAACCATTGAACCGTTGAATCATTGAACTCCAATTCAAAATGGTTTAAAGGTTCAAAATAGTTCAAAGGTTTAAAGCGGTTTGAGTGAAAGGTTCCAACAAAAGGTTTAAGAGGTTGGTTTGAATGACACATTGAACTCATAAGAAGATCAAATGAACGTGACTCTTTGAAAAATATAAGTGTTGAGCCATTGAACCATTGAACCGATGAACTCTAAAATGATGGTTCAAGGTTCAAAATGGTTCAAGCGACCAGTGATGTCCCCATGGATGTTAAATTCAAGATAATGGAATAATCATTGATTTTAAAATAACGTAGACCTGAGGACAAACTCAATGATCCACTGAGAAAGGAGTTGAAGAAGCTAGCATAAGGTGAGAAGATAGCCCCAGGAGTTCATATCACCAAGAAGAGACAAAATATAGCAAGGAAAGAGGGAATCAAATAGAGAATCCAGAAGCGTCGATGTAAGAGTTATTGCAGTGGGTGGAAAAGTCTATCAGATGGATATCAGAGAGTGCAAACATTCAATAGCGTGGCCTATTTTTCTTTGCTTGAGTAAAGATGAGTGGACAGTCATGTATGTATCATAAAGAGGAGTGGCCATTGCCTCTCAGAAGACCAGACAACCCATGCCTATGAAGGGACGTTGAATATGATTTAAATGTCTCTAGCATGACCCCTACATAGAACTTTCTCTTTCTAATGCATTCAATGTAGCATGGGCCATTTTTTGAAAACAAGGACCAGAGTCTTTCTTTGGATGCTATATATTGTAATCTCTTTGTTATTAGAAGCAAAACTCTGCCCAAATTGAAAGGTATTTTTGAGACTTTAAGCTCAGATTGTTAATCATATTTTATCAAGTGAATGAGAAAGCAAGTGACCTTTTAAAATTTGTGTTGAAATAACTTGTGTTATGTAAGAAATTATTCTTATGTCTTTTTCCTAAATACTGTCTTATCTATTTGATCAAATAAGCAGAGCAAGTGAAAATAATCTGGAAGATGTCCTGAAGTCGATTGTGGAGACTTTGTGCTAAATAATTATCTTTAGACCGTGTTCTTGTGCCTTAAAATAGAGGATATTGGGAAAGGCTTTGAACTACCTCTATCTTCTGTTATCTTATTCTGTTGTAGTTTGCGGTGGAGACTTTGGGCTACACTTCATTCTACTATGACCTTAGTCATAAATCATTAAGAGAAGCAATGAAAGACTTTGTGCTTTCGTGGGTTTTTTGTGGATCCAATTATTACCCGGAATTTTTTTTTGTTGTTTTATGAACATCATTTTAAAAAAAGAGAAATGAATTCAGTTATTACACAAGAGTTTCTCTATTTTGAGAATATCATTTCTGAAAAAAGAGAAATGAATGGTGTGATTCTACCCCCCAGTTAGTATTTAGTATAAGTTTAGTTTATAATATTTTATAGGGAGCCTCCCCTTGCTGAGAGGAGAGATTTATCTCATTATGCTATGACTGTTATAACAATTTTTGCTTCAATTAGTTGATGACAAAATATTCACCCAATAGCTTTTTAGTGACTCCATTGGGGAAGAATGTGCAAGTTGAAGCCTCACGCTTCAAGTTGAAGTAGTTCTAGTTATTTTCCATTCTACATTCTAATAGATCCATGGTATATGTGAAGCTAGAGAGCTCAATGTATTGTTGATCATGTATTCAAGTTGGTGCAGCAAAATAACTTCGATCTATTTTTTTTTGACCTTGTCTTCAGTGAACTAGGAGTTTTCCTCTTACCAACGTTAGGTCTTCAATACGAGGTGAAGATTCTCCTTTCTTTGCTAGCAGAGCTTTGTCTATACATACTCCACCAAGATTTGTTATCTCTCTTATCAATCATCATATCATGGCAGCCCAAGGCCCTTGGGGTAACACTTTTGGTCTCCTAAGTCTAACTCCACCTTTACATGAACTACCTCATAGTTCAAAAAAGAATTTTTCTATGTTCTATGGTGATGATAAAGTTCATCCTGATGAGCATATTGTAGTTTTCTGCATATCATGTGGTGTGATAGGTGTTGAATATGAAGATATAGTGGTAAGACTGTTCGTAAAAACATTGCAAGGTGCTTTCATAGATTGATTTTATCATCTTCAAGCTCAGACTATAACTGACTAGAACACTCTCAAGGCCAAGTTTGAGGCTAGATTCAAACCCGCAGAAGATGCACATGCTTTGTTGGCTCAGCTTATGCAAATGAAGGAGCTTCATGAGCCTATGCAAGACTTTATTACTAAATTTGATAAGCTGATGAACATGATTCCTACAATTGCTCAATCAACACCGAAAAATCTTAAGTGCTTCTTCATCAATTCTCAACTTCTCAAAGTAATTTTTTTGTTGAGGCAGGCTGGCCATATAGATCTTTTTAAAGCTCAAATTTTAGCTACCAAGGTCGAAGATGATCTTATCTTTACATGTAAGATAAGAACATATCCTAATAGAAATAAATTTTCTTCACCTATTGAAAATTCTTCTACAAGCACCACTAATCCTATGGTACAAAAGTTAGCCAAATGAATTGCTATCTTTGAAAAAAAAAATAGCCCAAGGAATGTTTGCTCCTCCTTATTATCAGGATATACCAAGGAAGACATTTTCTAACCATTCATATCAAAGTAATGCTGCCAGGAATCAAGGGCAACTCAATCACCTTTCTCCCGCACAGGGGAAGCTTGCCATTGAAGCAGCACTGACTAACTTAGTAGTTGGTTATCATGAAGTTGATCATAATGACTCTTTCTAACTTGAGTTGGACCAAGAAGATGATGCTAATATCTTTACATAAAGAGAAAAAAATTAACTGGTGACTCTAACATTAGTTTTTTGAATGAGGAGGAAAAGAATATTAGGGAGACCACGGAGGGGACCCAAAAAAATTTGGGTAGGGCCACAGGAGGCCAAGGTGGAAAATCTTATAAGTCTTCCAAAGTTAATAATGAAGGCTTCTCCTCTAGAGTTCGTAGGTCAGGGAGGATTGCTGGTAAACCCGCCTCGAAGGCCAGACTTATTGATTATTCAAAAAGTGCTAAGAAGAGGAAGGTTGATGAGGAGGAAAAGAATATTAGGGAGACCACGGAGGGGACCCACAAATATTTGGGTAGGGCCACAAGGGGCCAAGGTGGAAAATCTTATAAGTCTTCCAAAGTTAATAAAGAAGGCTTCTCCTTCGGAGTTCACAGGTTGGGGAGGATTTCTGGTAAACCCGCCCTGAAGGCCAGACTTATTGATTATTTGAAAAGCACTTCAGAGGAAGAAACCCAGGAGGAAGAGTCTAAGGAGCTGAAAATACAAGAAATTTTTGAGGACACAAGAGGGAAGCAGGAGGCTAGAGATTTTGAGGTTAATGAGGAGCATGGTGATGACACTATGGAAACTATTGACAATAAGGGGAAAATGTATGTCGAGAAAGTTGGTGAGGAAATAGAGAGTGAGACTGATTGGAAATCTAAAATTGGGGCCCTGAAAGATCGTATTTAGAAGCTGGAGTAGTATTTCACCAAGGGACTCCAGAATACAATTCTCTTGAACATGTCTATGCTGAAAGAAGTAGATAATACTGGGCCTTCTGACAATGCGGAGAATATTGAGAAACTTAATGATCTTCTCAAATCAATGATTATGTAAGGAGAGACCCCTCTGACTCTAGTCTTTTTGTTCCTTATTTTTCTTGTTTCTGTGTCTGTTGGTTCTTAGTTAGTGCCATCGTCTCTGAAGACATATTTTGTTTGATTGCCTTCTTGTCTTTTTTGCTCTGTGAAGGGTTTGGCCCCTGGTTTGTTGCCTTACCTTATCAAAAACATTAGTTTTTTGAATTACCAAGACGAAGCTAGAAGAAATGGAGAAGTGTTTAATGGATCATACACTATTTTTACTAGGTCTCAGAACTAGTCAACTCAACAAGCTGATAACGAAAAAGTAGGAAAAAAACCTCAACCAATAATTTTAATTGCTAAATGGAGGACTTCACTAACTCTCCAATCAAAAGATTTAGTGATCAATAAGAAAGTATCTCAAACAACCCTGTACCTTTTACTTTTATTTCTCAGACCAGTCCCACACCTAATAAAACTCAAAATGATGGACTTCCTTCCTTTGTCTCTAGTTCATTTCAATTATTTGACATAATTAATCATATTAGGAAGACCAAGATCTAAATGTCTAAATTTGAATACTTACAAGCCAACGCTGAGCAGTTAGATAGGTTGACTAAATGCATCAAAAGCAAAATTGTCCCTACAAGACAAGATTTTTCAAAAGTGACTCATGATCTCCAAAGAACAAAGCCACCCAAAATATCTTGTCATTACTCCTATTGCCCCTGAGAAAATAGAATGTTTCTATGTTTTCCTTTTGATTAATGGTCATAAGTTGAGCAATTGTATAATAGACTTTGGAGCCTCTGACAATGTTATGCCCACCAAGGTAGCAAACTCTCTCAGTCTTACCTTAACTAAAACTTTTAGGAGATATTTCTCCATAGAAAATAAGTAAGTGCCACTTGTGGGTCAAATCAAAGATGCTCAATTTATATTTGTGGCTTTTCCAAATAAGAGGATTAAGATGACAGTTTTAGTGGCCAATGTTCCAGAGTCCTATGGTATTCTGTTCAAACGTAATTTTTATAAAAATGTAGGTGAAGAGTTGAATATGGACCTATCAGAAGCAAGGATACCTGTTAATAGGATCATGTGAAAGTTGCTTCCTGAAAGAGAGTCAAAGTACATTGTTACTCAGACCTCAGACCTTGAGGCTCAATTCTATTTAAATCTTCAGAAATGGGTAATTATTTTTTGTCTACTGAAGATGTTCTTGTTTCATTAGACCAAAGTTCATTAGGTAACTATTTAGATGATTCAGACAGAAAATCAAAAAAAATGGTTGAGCAAAGTTTAGGTGAAAAATTATCTTTCCTCTCTAGCGAAGATAAATCTTTAAAAAGATCAGATTCTAATGATGTTTAGATTCTAGAATTTAATGGTAGCTTCTCTTCTACCAGTTTAGGAGCTAGAATTGTGTCGATATCCCCACAAAGAGATATTTTCCCCTTTTCATATAAGTTGCAGTTCAACAATACCAACAACACCGCTGAGTATGAATCTTTATTGCTCAGATTGAGAGCTGTTCATGCTAAAGGTGTTAAGATTTTTCATGCTCAAGGAGATGCTGAATTGATGGTTTGTCAGGTAAGAAATCTGTATCAAACTAAAAATAAAATATTGTGACATTATTGCAATCTTGTATGAGATTGTATTAAAAGTTTTGATGCTTTCAATATTTTGCGGTGCTCAGAGAGTTTAATGATCATGCAGATTCATTGGCTATCTCTGTAACCCTCATGGTTCTTCACAAAGATTTTAAAGGGAAAATGTACACTATTGAGCTGAGATTTTGACAAAGTGTACCTAATAATGTCGACCATTGGTAGGTGTTTAATGGTGATAATCAAATTGTCACTTTTTTAGAAAAGATGGATGGTTTTGAGGAGCTCTATTTCGAAGGTAGTACCTCTCCAACATGGGAATCAGTTCCCAAAACAAGTTCACGAACTGGCAAAGAGTTTCTTCAACTCAAAGAAAATAAAATCTCAAAAGGTTTGGTTTATCTTGAAAAACTATTTGATAAGCATGATAGGTGTATCAAGCAGCAACTAATGGATTCAGGTTCATCCAAAGAGTTCAATCAAGTAAATCTGAGTATCGAAGAAAATTTCAAAATGGTCAACATTGAGAAATGTTGCACTACCGATGAAAAGCTCAAATTGTCACTCTTCTTCACTATTACATTGATATTTTGGCATATTTCTATGATGACCTAAAAGCTTTCAGGTCTAAAAAAATTTAGCATAAAATTCCTCTCAAGACTGGGTCATTACCTCACAAGTGGAAGCAAAGGTAATACAATCCCAAGATATCAAGTACTATCCTTTCAGAGATTCAAAAGATGTTGAATGCTAGGATAATTTTTCTAATTCACTATTCCATCTGGATCACCAACATAGTTTCTGTAATAAAAAAGAATGGAGAAATTCGTATATGTGTGGATTTCAAGAATCTCAATCAGTCTTCTTTAAAGGATAACTACTCTCTACCTATCATGGATCAAGTGTTGCAAATAGTAACTGGCTCAGAGATCTTATCAATGTTAGATGGTTTTTCTGTGTATAATCAAGTAGAAGTTGATGAAGTAGATCAACATAAAACCTCTTTCACTACACCTTGGGGCACGTTTGCATATCACTGAATGCCTTTTGGTTTGATCAACACTGGCGCCATATTTTAGAGAGCAATGGACCTTACCTTCAAAGATGAATTAGGAAAGTTTATCATGGTATATCTTGATAACTTAATTGTCTTTTCCAAGCATCGTCTTGATCATATGCATCATTTACAACAAGTGTTAGAATGCTGTCATAAAAATGATCTTTCTCTTAATCCTAAGAAGTCAATTTTTGTGGTTACAGATGGTAAATTTTTTAGCCATATTGTATCCCAAGAAGGTATAAAAATTAACTCAGAAAGATTTAGATCTATCCAAAATTTTACTCTGCCTACTAGTAAGTTTGCAGTCTATTTTTTCTTCAAAAAGGTGAATTTTTTATGAAGGTTCATCCCAAAATTTGTAAAATAAACCTGCCACATTGTCGACATGATGAAGGATAAGCTACTTTCTGATGGACTATAGAAGGCACAACAACATTTGAAGATATCAAGAAGGCTATTGCTCATGCCCCGATCCTAGTTTGTCTAGATTATTCCAAAGACTTCATGGTATATAGTTATGCTTCTGAGCATACACTTTCAACCATTTTGGTTCAACAAGACAAACAAGGTGTGGATTTTTACATATCATTTATGAGCTACCATCTCAAGGATAATGAATTGAAGTATTCAATTATGGAGAAGCATGTTTATGTAATCGTTACGGTGATAAAATATTTTCAGCTCTATATCCTAAATTCACACACTGCTGTTCTGGGGCCTGATACTACAGTGAAGGCTATTTGAACTCAGCAAGAGTTTGGTACAAAAATGGCAACTAGATTGCCAAAATTTTAGAGTTTGATCTTGATATCAAGCCTATTAAGCTGGTGCAGGGAAGAGGTCTCTGTTAATTAATTGCTAAAAATGTATCAAAAGAAACATGACATGAAGATGTAGTGACTGATGACATGCCAACAGTTCTTTTTGTTACTATTATTGATGAGTGGTATTCCAATATCTCTCATTAAAGGACAAGATTGGAGATCAAGTCTTGTTATGGGACAAGAGGAGAGAACCAAAGAGAATGCACATAAAATTTGATTCCTTGTGGAGAGGTCCATTCACCATCCATAAATGAAATGGCGATAATAGTTTCTTATTGAGATATCAAGATGGGATGCCATTCTCACTGCCTTGCAATGGGTAGCATATGAATCACTTCAATCCTTGAAATATCAAATAAGTTCAGTTGTACATTTATATAGTATTTATTTGTTTTGTTTTATGTTGTTCATTTCATTTTTTAGGTGTCTTTCTCTTGGTGGCATGTCTCCGTGGCCCAATGGCATGGATGAAGGCACTTAGAGTCTGGATTCTACTCCCTTCAATTGTTTTAGAGTACAATCGATTTAAGTTCCCCAATTGGAGCCTGCTGTTGTCCTGAAAATCAACCACTCATTTTTGTAGTCAACATGTTAACCATTTTGGTCCTGCAGGGCAAAAAATAGTTTCTTTCATTCTCAAAAATATTATGAGTAGTCAAGTTATCCAATTACCCAAGTCTTTTTAGCAAAAAAAAATCTCTCATTTTCAAAGGATTTTTCAGTCATAAAAATGAATAAGGAACAATTCAAAACACTTGAAGGCATTTTCTAAAATTGATAAGGATGGTTCAATGCCAAGGTTCAATGATATATGGTTCAACGATGGGGTTCAATGATTTGAAATGAATGCCGCCGAATCATTGAACCATTGAATCATTGAACTCTGCTTCAAAATGGTTTAAAGGTTCAAAACGGTTCAAAGGTTTAAAATGGTTCAAAGGTTCAAAGCAGTTCGAATGAAAGGTTCCAGTGAAAGGTTCAAGTGGTTGGTTCGAATCGCATATTGAACTCATAAGAAGACCGAATGAACATGACTCTTTGAAAAACATAAGTGTTGAGCCGTTGACCATTGAACCATTGAACCATTGAAGCAATGAGCTCTAAAAAGATGGTTCAAGGTTCAAAATGGTTCAGGTGACCAGTGACGTCTCCACATACATCAAATTCAGGATAATGGAATAACCGTTGATTTTCAAATAACATAGACCCAAGGACAAACTCAATGATCCACTGAGAAAAGAGTCGAAAAAGACAGCATAAGGCGAGAAGATAGCCCTGAGAGCATAACACAAATCATATCACCAAGAAGAGATAAAATATAGCAAGGAAAGAGAGAATCAAATAGAGAATCCAGAGGCATCAGTGGAAGAGTTATTCCAGTAGGTGGAACAGTCTACCAGGGGGATATCAGAGAGTGCAAACATTCAATATCATGACCTATTTTTATTTATTTGAGTAAAGATGAGTGGACAATCATGTAAGTATCATAAAGAGGAGTGGCCTTATCTCTTAGAAGACCAAACAACCCATGCTTATGAAGGGATATTGAATATGATTAAATGCCTCCAGCATGGCCCTTGCACAAAATTTCCTCTTTCCAATGCATTCAACACAACATGGGCCATTTTGTGAAAATAAGTGCTAAAGTATTTCTTTGGATGCTATATATTGTAATATCTCATTTTAAATGAGAGAGATCTCTTAGTTATTAGAAGCAAAACTCTGTCCAAATTGAAAGAAATTTTTGAGACTTTAAGCTGAGATTGTTAATCATATTTTATCAAGTGAATGAGAAAGCAAGTGACCTTTCAAAATTTGTGTTGAAATAACTTGTGTTATGTAAGAAATTATTCTTATATATTTTTCCTAAATATAGTCTTATCTATTTGATCAAAGAAGCAGAGAAAGTGAAAATAATTTGGAAGATGTCTTGAAGCTGATTGTGAAGACTTTGTGCTACATAATTATCTTTAGTTTGTGTTCTCGTGCCTTAAAACAGAGGATATTGGGAAAGAATTTGAACTACCTGTATCTTCTGTTGTCTTATTCTATTGTAGTTTGCAGTGGAGACTTTGGGTTACACTTTATTCTACGGTGACCTTAGTCCTAAATCATTAAGAGAAGCAATAAAAGACTTTGTGCTTTCATGAGTTTCTTTTGGATCCAGTCATTACCCAATTTTTTTTCTGTTGTTTTATGAACATCCTTTCTGAAAAAAGAGAAATAGATTCAGTTATTACATAGGTGTTTTTCTCTATTTTGTGAACATCATTTGTGAAAAAAGAGAAATATATAGTGTCATTCTACCCCCCAGTTAGTATTTAGTATAGGTTTAGTTTATAGGGAGCCTCCCCTTGTTGAGAGGAGAGATTTATCTCATTATGATGTGACTGATATAACAATTTTGTCGTCAGTTTGTTGACAGTAAAATATTCACCAAACAGGTTGTAAGCATTGAGTGCTTTTTTTGTTAGCACTAGAAGAATTTACTGAAGTATCTATTGTAGAAGAAGAGAGATTTGCTGATGTAATATAAGTCTAGAAGCTATCATTTGCCCCATGGTTTTTTCCTTGATGATTTTGTAGGGTTTCCATGTACATATTATGTAATGTGTTCCCTCTTATCTAGTGTGTTTTGTAGCTTATTTTATTCCACATTATTTTCTTGCACAGTATGATATATTTTTTCTAACACAAACCATGGTAAAAGTAAATAAAAAAGCAAGTCTCTTGGTGAAAACCTATTTTAAGCACCATTAGAAATGGATGTTTACCCCTATTTACATGAAGCACTTGTGGCCACTAATCTAAGGCTTATATATGGGTTTGAAATCAATACCAAGGAGTGGCAAGCTTGTGTGCAGATTATTCAAAAGTACCTCAAATTATGTGTTACATGGCCTTTAATAGCATCAGGAGATTCTAATTCATCTTTTTTAGGAGAATTACATGAGCCAGTCTAAACAAAGGATTTTTCCACTGCAGACCAATTTACCTCCTTATCAACTATTTTAGAATATGGTTCTATGCATCTTGTGGAAGACACATCTGAGGTTAATATTGGGATTTCAGAGGACCCAAAATGGATCAAACTAGGCACATCCCTCACTAAGGAGGAACATGAAGTCTTTACAACCCTATTGAGGGAATTTGTTCACATATTTGTATGGGCTTATTCGGGTATGTCAGTTTTGGAGCCAACCTCGGTTGTACACCATCTTATTGTACATCTTGATGCCAAACCAATTAAACAAAAGATATGAAAAATGCATCCTCGTATTGTTATCTTAGTCAAGATAGAGTTGGATAAAATCTTAGATATGAGATGCATTTCACTGATTGATTATTAAGAATGAATTTCTAACATTGTACCAGTGAGGAAGAAGCCAAAAGGTATTATAATATGCACTAATTTATAGGATATTAATAAATCCTACCTAAAAGATAACTTTCCTCTGCCAGATATTAACATGATTGTTGATTCTATGGTCGGATATGAAATGCTTTCTCTTATGGATAGCTTTTTAGAATATAACCAAATCATAATAGCACCAGAAGACCAACATAAAACAATATTCACCACTATGTGGGGAATGTTTTGTTATCAAGTGATGCCATTTAGACTCAAAATTGTAGGATCCACTTACCAACGATCCATGATAGTGATTTTACATTATATGATACATGATATTATTGAGGATTATGTCAATGGCATCCTGGGTAAATCTAAGACTTGTCCAAACCATCCAGTTGTACTATGAAGGATATTTGTGAGACTTTGGGAGTACAAAATTAGGCTCAACCCTAAGAAGTGTGTATTTAGGGTAACTTATAGCAAATTGTTAGGTTTAATTGTCTCCCATAGAGGCATTGAAGTTGATCCAACCAAACTTTGAGGTATTACATAAATTCCACCACCATATACCTTGAATCAAATCTATAGTTTGTAAGGTAATATAAAATCAATCCAATGCTTCATATCATAATTGGTTGATAAATGCCATCCATTTAAATACTTGTTGAAGAAGGGCATTACATTCTCATCGAATGAAGATTGCCAACAAGCATTTGAACATCTCAGGGAATATCTAGCCAACCCACTTGTTTTATTTCCACCTATGCCAAAAAAGACATTATTACTCTACCTGTCAATGACTAAAAATGCCTTGGGGACACTTTTGGCACAACATGATGAACATGGTAAAAAGCATGTAGTGCATTACCTGAGTTAAACATTGGTCACGTGTGATCATAATTATACGTCAATTAAAAAATCCCATTTAGATATGGTTTTTGTAGCCTAAAAGTTGCATCACTACATGTTGAACAACAAGACCATTGTCATTGCCAAAGTAGATCCACTCAAGTATCTACTTTCCAAAGCAACTTTACATGGTCACATATCAAAATGGATCATGCTCTTAAGTGAGTTTAAAATTAAATATGCCAATAAAAAGGCTATTAAGGGACAAGTACTTACAGATCAACTTGGAAAAGTTCTTATTTTGTATACTCAACCTCTTATAATTAGATTTCCATATGAATCCATTATGATCACAATAGAGGTAGAAGCACCTCCTATAGTAGAACAATGGAAAATATAGTTTGACTTTTCATTCACTACTCATGGGTTAGGTGCCAAAATATTGTTTATCATGCCACAAGGGGATATTATTCCTAAGTCTTTTCACATTGGTTTTCCTTGTACCAATAACATGGACAAGTACAAAACACTCATTACAGGGCTTTGCCAAATAGTACAATGAAACATCCAACATTTATCGGTTGACAATGATTCACAACTCATCATCAAACAGGGCACAGACTAATACCAGACAAAGGATGAGAAGTTGGCATTGTATAAAGACATGGTCGACACCCTCAAATAACAAATTGTCAACTTTTAGTTTGAATAGATACCTAGATTCAATGATAGAACAACTGATGCCATGGCCATAATCGACTCTATGAGTTAGATTATAGATAGAGATGGAGACTATTAATTTCTTGTGGAACATCTCCTAACATTAGTGCATGACCAAGTGATCATCGAGATGATTTACAACATTATTAGTCCCATGTATACTCAATATTTTGACTTATATGGCTACCTCTAAAACAAAATCATACCTCCTAACCTTTCCCATAATAAAAAAAAAGCCTTCATCCATAAAGCCTCTCATTATACCCTACTTGGACCTACCCTATATTATAGAAGCTATGATGGAACTTTGCTTTATTATGTACCTTCGATAGAATCTGGATTAGTGTTGAAGGAAATTCAGGAAGGAGTGTGTGGATCCCACACCAGTGGGGTTATCCTTGCCAAAACGTTACTAGGCACTAGTTATTATTGGCCAACTATGGAAATAGACACAATTTAATATGTGAAGAGGTATGTAAAGTTTTAGAAGCATGCTAATCTGATTCATGCTCCAACCAAAACATTGACAAAACTATGTACATTCTCAACATGGGGACTTGACCTTCTAAGCAAGGTAAATCTTACATCTTCATAAGGCCATAAACATGTCCTTACTGCTATTGAATATTTCACTAAGTGGGTGGAATCCATTCTCCTCACTTACATAATTGGTGAGCAGATATCTAAAACGTTATTAAACCATCTCATTTGTCACTATGGTACTTCCTCCAACATTATTTTTGATAATGATAGATCATTTAAAAACAAAAATGTGAAATCACTTTGTGCCCAATATCATATCAAACAAAATTTATCTACTACATATTACTCACAAGGAAATAACCAAGTTGAGGCTTCTAACAAGACCATTGCCAATATTATGAAGAAGACTATCAATGATGTTGGTTATAATTGGCATTTGTAGTTGTTTAATGCCATCTAGGCCTATTGTACCACATTTTTTACTCCAATAGGAGTTACCCCTTATTCCCTTGTTTAAGGCATAGAGGCCACTCTTCCTATTAATATTGAGTTGACTTCTCTCTAGATTCCATTGTAACAAATCATTGATGATGAGGACTATAGAGTAGCTCATTTGCAAGAGCTAGATTTGCTTGATAGAAAGTGCACGACCATTTTGAATAACCTTCAAGCTTATCAAAATAGATGATGCGGTCATTAAAATCAATGCATTAAGAATCAAGAATTCAAGCTTGGTGACCTTGCGATAAAATAAAATTGGAATAATGTTAATTCTAAAACAAAGAAGGGAAAGTTACTATTGAATTGGTTAAGGCCTTATGTAGTTATTGCTAACTACGATTTTGGAGCATATAGACTCGCTACATTATAAGGAGACAAAATTGATGAACCAATGAACATAATGCACATCAAAAAATTTATTCTTGAGAGACTCAAATTATTATCAACAAGGATCGTTTAAGTTATGCCACACTATACTGTTCTTCACAATGTACTAGACTATATCATTCCACCATACCTTAAACTATTGCCAACCAATTCTTTTTACCTAACCCATAACTTTTGGCCTTGGTTCCAATTCATTTGTAATTCAAGAAAATTCAATGGTTGATGATAGATATTTTTTCTAAAGTTGATTTAGATTCAAACGTTTGAATGGTAGTTTATGAAACTAGTATGACAGTGGTCTTGACAATTATATCCTTCATTTCTTGTTATGTTCTATATCATTGCTCATGTTACTAATTATAAATATCTTTGGGAAAATTAGTATCATTGACCTTTTCCTTTATTTTATAATTTTAACCTCTTTTGAGAAAATTAGAAACAACCCCTTTACCATCCATTGCTACATTAACTTGCCATTATTGTTACCATACCTTGCCATTTGCCTATACCTGAACTTCCTAGTACTTAGTCAGACACCTTTTGTGGGGGTGAAACTACATGAATCAAGACTATGTAGGCAATGCTAAATTTACATTGAGGCCATCTCTAATCACCCCTTTTCATGCTGTCACCATTTTATGAGTTTGGATTATGTTGTATATCATAATTCTCCATTGAGTTGAGATATCAAAAACACCAAAACATTGGAAGCATTTTACAAGATTTCAACACTTAAGGCAGAACTACAATGACTTGAGGTCCTTCAAGACTATGTAGACAACACTCGATTTACATTGAGTCTAGCTCAATCACCATTTTCCCATGTTCTCACCATTTTGCGAGCATTTTAAAGAAATTATCTCACTATTTTGTGAGTCAGGTTGTGTTATATCTCTTAATTCTCCATTGAGTTGAGATACTAAAAACACCAAAACACTAGAAACATTTCCCAACTTTCACCAGTGTAGGTGGAACTATAGTGGCTTAGGTACATTAGTATTATTTAGGCATCACTTAGTGTTTTATAAGGTTAACTCAACCACCCTTGTTTGAACCTTTTTTCCATTTTACGATCACCCTAAGCCATGCTCTAAACATTTTATGAGTTGGACCACTCTATGTATCATAATTTTCCATTGAGTTGAGATGCCTATAAAATTTCAAAAACATTTGAAACAAATTCAAAAACCCCTAAACATTTGAAAAGACCTAGGAAAATCCTAAAAATCACAAAAATCATGAAAATTACCCTAGAATTTCCATGCAAGATATAAAGACAAATTTTTTTGGGATGGGCTTTCTTACCTATCCAGCTTCATTTCTAGGCCACTTGGCATTTTCCCTCCCATTTCTTAAAGAACTACATCAGCCTGAGGTTTGCATAGACTATGTAGGTAGCACTTAGATACTTGGGGTATCTGGGGTTAGCTCAACCACCATCAGTTCTTGATCACTTTGTTGCCATATGGCACTTCCAAAAGAACTTCTTTACCTTAAAATTTTTGAGTCTTATATCTATTTCACAAGTAATCACTTGTCCTTTGGTTTACCCATCCTTATTTTTCTCTTATGCTCTTGACATTTTGTGAGAATTTTATGTTTAAACTCTCTCGCTATTTTTCAAGCAACCTCAACCAATTCTCTCACCATTCTATGAGCAACCTCAACCAACACTCTCACTTTTTTACAAGCTCATTCTCATTCCAAGCCATAGATGTAATAAACACTATGAATTACCAATTCAATTCATTAGTGGATACTTGTCTCTTGTATTTTAGTGTGGTTTTAGCCTAAACCATGCTCTCATGATTACATTATTTGTTGTGTTGACATTTTCATGATTATGATCATCAGCCACTCTCTTTTCCTATAAACTCGCTATTTTACGATATTATTCTCATTTTCCTCTACAAGCCAATCATGATTTCTTATTATCAATTTTTTTTATCCCATATCCTGAGAGAACTACATTTGTCTTAAAGTTCATGTTGGACCTTGTGTCCATGGAAATATGTAGGTAGCATCCACTTACCTAGTGCATCTGGAGTTAGCTCGGGTACCCCTTTTATTTTATTCCCCCCATTTTTTTTGTGTCTTTATCTCCTATAGGGGTAATGTTTACCATCTTATTTGTTTTTTTGTTTCCTAAAACATAGGGGTAATGTTTTTCATCATCCAATTTTCCGTTGTTTGCTTATACCCTAGGGGAAACCTTGTGTCATTTAATTTTGTGTTGTTTTACGTGTGTCATTCTTACCTAACCTAGGGGTAACCTTATCGCCAAGAGTAACACATCTATTGCACATACACAAATAATTTGTTTTCTTGTATTCTATTTTTACTAACATTTTGACTAACTATTGTTTGTATATTGTTTGTTTGGTCTTGTTTGTTTAATGTGTTTATTTATTTATTTTATTTTGTTTGTCTTGTTCATGTTGCCTTGTTTGTTTTGTTTATTTTATTTATATAGTTTGTTTTTTCATTTGTTCTATTTGTTCATTTTGCTTATTTCGTTATTATTTGTTTTCAATTTGTTTTCTGCCTTTTTGTGCCTTTTTTGTTTGTCGTAGAGATATTAAATTTTATTTACGTTGGAGTCTTGATTAGCCATATCTTTTACTTAGGTTGTGAATGTTTGTATCTAATCTTACACTTGGTTTATTTATTTTATTTACACTTGGGATTTTATTATTCATATCTTACTCCTAGTTTGTTTATATTTGCATCTAAACTAAGTGTTCCATGCTAAGGGTATATACTATTATTATTCATAATTATGATGCATAATATCATTATCTACAACAAAAATTAGGCTAATAGAGACTATCAAACCAATGCAATATCATTACTTCTTTGAGATAAAAAACAAACCAAATACCCAAACACATGTCTAAATCAATGAGTAATAACCATATAAACATGATTTATTATGTTCAAATACAAACACACATCTCTTAATAAGAATACATATAAGTCATACAACATAAACATATAATAATAGAGAGACATCTCATATACATGATAAAGTAATAAATAAAGAAGTATACATGAACAATAAAAGAGCATATATGAACAATAAAATCAACGATGCCATCCATAATGCTAAACAATGCTAAACATGAGATAAATATGAACATAAACAGAGCCATCATATATATCAAAAGAATCACTATACATGTACAACAGTGTTGAAGGACCCAAAAATGAATGTTAATATATGTCAAACATCATATACATCAAAGATATATACATATCATCATGGTGTCTCAAATTTATAGTATGCCAATACAATAGGTACAATCTACCAAAATGTCAATGCTCAACTCTGGCTCTATGTATCCATGGGACCTGTATTTGGAGATGGCCCTGGTGGTCTTGGTGGTGGTGGCGATGGTTGATGAATAAACGGCCTTGAAGTTATTGTGACATGGGTCTTGGTTCTCGATTGACTTGATCTACTGCCTGCTCATTGAGCATCCCATACCTCAAATGTGACAACTTGATGGTCCTTGGGAATAGTAGTCTCATATGATCTATAGTAGTACAAATCCTCATATTTATCCAGAATGCTTTCAATAATCATCTAAAATAAACCTACCTACGTACTAGCTCTTTGATCCTAATCACACTTTCATCAGAGCCTTCAAACATCTGCTAATGCCTAATCCCTATTAGTGATGGACTGATCCCTCTTTGTTGTGATCTAGGCTTGAATCTAAACCATCTTAACCACCTCTACCTTTATCTAGGTAATATTAGACTAAAGGTGAGTCATGTCATCATCATAGATGTCTAGTGTACTCTATAGATATACCACCCACCACTATAATCCTATGATCTCCACTACCCTGGCAGTGATCTCCTCCTTGAGCATGCTAGCATCCCTACTTGCCCTAACTATACCAGAAGGATTTGCCTAGCTTGGATCAACATGAGTAACTACTATACATGTTGTGATTAGATCCAACACCATCATGGCTATGCCATCATCAACACCATCTTCCCTTCCACTATCCTTACTATCAAATCCATCATCATCATCCTCACTTGCCTTGTCTCTACTGCTCTACAAGGTGCTACCATTATCACTATCCCTGTTGGAAGTCTCAACCTCAACATCATCAATATCCATGGGCATCTACACACCTGCCTGACTTAGGACCATAAGCCTCAAGTGACACACTTGTACCCATTAGTGAATGTACTCGGGTGTCACTCTTGTATCTATTAGTCCCTTTCATATAACCATGCTACCTATGGAATGCTCAAATAACTGGCAGCCATTACACACCTATGAATAATATGAGTGTCCAAACTAATCTCTCTCAACATGGGCCCCTTTGACACATATTATGTCATACAATACTATCGAATTACCCAATCAAGGTGACACTCCTTAATAATATGTGACTATCTACATGTAATAAAACACTTAGATGTCATATAAGTAGTGTACTAGCCATGCTAAACCACTAAAAATGACAGAGGAGAAACAATCTCTAGATGAATAACTGAGGAGTGAGATCATCAAACATTTGGTGGTATAAGTAAATCTCACCCCTATGTCCTCACTACCCTACCCCAATCTATGCCTAGCCATATGCCAATGGCTCCTATGGGTCTTGAACCCATCTCTTACCCACTAGTCACTCAATGGAGATGTGATCCTAGCCCTAGACTATCAGTAGAGTGAATACCCCAATGTCGTGTCCTCATTTGTATGCCACCATAAGTAGGTCATTATATGGTTGTGCTAGGATAACTAGGCCCCATGCAAATCATGTGGCTTTATCCACCATGTTGTATACCATACCTGCAAGGCCCATATGGAAATATCTACCACTCTTTTCAAGAATCAAGATGTCGCTAACAATAGCCATCAAAACCATGAACTCCTTATCAATAAGTGTTGGCAGTGAAGATTCTCTAATGGTTAGATTATTAGGTCGTATATCAATGTCACTCTCAAGTAGGTCTATATCTACCTTCCCATGATTTATGGGAATACCCTGATAACTAACCAAGTCATCAAAAATAGACTATTCCTATGTTGGATCAATCTAAAAGAGCCTTCATCCTCACATAAGTAGCTTTAGGATATGTTAGGTATCCTCAAGTGTGACAATTACCTCTCCAAAATGTAAATGAAATGTCGACATCTCACTATGTCAATGCTCTACCATCACACTCAGGTACACTTGATCCATGTGAATAACTAGCATCCATGCCATATCATGCAAGTCTAAGGCCTGTAGAAGTTTGATCATCTCAACTATTTAGATATATGGGGCGCATAGATAGTGGGAACATCACTCTCATGCCATCAAAACCACCAGTCACTCTTGAAATCATAGATAGATTAGTGTAAGCCTAACTCTATGCTACTATATGAGTCTATGCCTAGCCTACCAAGCCTATTTGGCCCTTTCTCTTAGAGGTTGGACCCTTATCAAGTCCTTAATCCAACTATTTTTGACTTTTAGGGTGAAGTCATCATTTTCCCAAATGATGAAGTCATCATTTTCCCAAATGATGAAGTCATCATTTTGGTGATTTTGTACCTTTTTAGGTGAAATCACCATTTCATTTTTCACGAAAATGACAACTTTTCCCAAAAAATATGTGAAATCACCATTTCGATGATTTCCACACATTTTAAAAGAAACTACCATTTTTAGGAATGATGACTTCATATAAAGTTATTGATCTCCTTAATAAAGCCACTATTTTGCCTAAAATGCAAATGATGACTTCGTTGATTTTTGCCCTAGATCTATCAATTAATGATCAATAAATGATGTAAATGATAAAAGTGATGATACCTACAAGTAGCCCATCATGTGGCGATCACATGTTCTCTATAACTAAGTTAAAAATGTGTCATTGTGCTCCTCCACATGCCATTATTCTCAGTTAGATAGTGCAGAAAACCAAAACTCAAATTTCAAAAGGGCTAGGGTGAAAATGAATTGTTTTTCACCTAAGGGGTGAATTTTTAGCATGAAATTTGATAAATTTACCCCTCAGGCCTAAGGTTAATTCCATGTTCTCCAAGAAGTGTATTTTTTGCCTCTATAGTCCTACATGCCTTATTTTTTGATCGTGTTATAAGCAAATAATCTTTTTAGACCTCTTACGAGACCCGTTTAATAACATTATTTTTTACTTATACCCCATGTTTGTTTGAATGTGCATATTCATACTCACACTTAGGCTATAAATGTGTTGTTATTCTTTTCCAACTCATCGAAAATCTATTTTGTAGGTTTTCAACATAAGTTTCCCTTGCCAATTTACCCATATGTGGTAATTTTTTTCTGATCGATCAATGATATATTTTGCCTTCTTAGGAAAAACTCATTTCAAAATCACTTGATTCTGTGTGAATGATTATAACCATATTTGGAAAAACCATTCTTTTTTGACCTATTTAATGATTATAATTACTTTTGGGAAAATCATTATTTTACCACTCCACCCACCCTACTAGGGTAAACCCCTGTGTCACTGATTATAACCACCTTTCAAAAAAATAGTGTCCCACCCTTCATTACTGATAATAATTGCCTTTGGGCAAATCAGTGACTCCATCCTTTGTTGTTGATTATAACCACCATTGAAAAAATTAGTGTCCCCCCTTCGTTACTAATTATAATTGCCTTCGGAAAAATTAGTAACTTAACAACCATTACTATTTATAATAGCCTTTGGACAATTCAGTAATTCCGCCCCCATTTCTACTAGATCATGCCATTTTATTCATTTATAGGGAATGTTTTATGACTCTATTTTTCCACCCACTCCCTCGAGGGGGCATCCAGGGCTAACCAATCTCCCTTTAGGGAATGAACCTTTCATCTTAATAGATTTTTCATTTTTTAAAAATCCGTTATTGTGCTTGTGTCTCACAATGCCTTTTAAAATAGAGGCATATTATAGACACTTAATTTCAGCCACTTTCATGCCTAAATTGGGATTCAGAGCAATTTATAGAAAACAACACAATGTAAGCCTAGAAATCACTTGAATTGCCTGAATTCATTGCATAAGGGATTTAATTACTCAGAAACATGGCAAGACTTGCTTATTTGGGGTATTAACCTGTATGCACTAATAACCTAGTTTGGTTTCAACCCTAGTCAAATTACAACCCAAAAAATTGATGTTCTTGGCTTGTCGAACTATTAATGCACAATATTTAAAATAATTCATAAAATCCAAAAATTACTAATCAAGATTAATTAAAAATAAGATCTTAATTAACTTGTTTAAGTAAAAATTTCAAGTTGAATTAGTGAATTTAATTTATCTAAAAAGAAAATTTTCAAAAAATATGAAGTCAAAGTCAAGGGAACTAATAAAGTGATATATTAATTCCTAATATTTAAAAAAAGTGAGTCACAAGCTCGTAAATATCTAAAATGAGTTGTCATGGCTCATAAATATCTAAAAATGAGTTGTCATGGCTCATAAATATCTAAAAATGAGTTGTCAAGACTTCATGAGTGCTTTGCCCTAACCCAGGGTTAACCTGACTCAACCTAAGTTATTTTAGACTAAACAAAGTTAGAACTAAACCTAACCTCTCTTAGGTTAGAGTTAGTTTTGAGACCTATAAATACAAGTGCCCTCACTCTACCTAAACAATCTTTTATGTGTAAGGTTATTCTTCATGAATGCCTTCAAGAAGCCATCAAAGTAATGTTATAATGACAAATTGATATCAAGTTTCACACCAAGCCAAGACAAGCCAAGCAAAGTCACATTTGGCCATTAGTTTAGTGCTACCAAGATGGAGAAAGCGTTACCCAAAGTCTCTAATGCCATAGACTGAGCAAGAACATATACTATGCCAATAAGTTTAGAATATTGTACATAGCTAAGTATCATTAAAGATATTATAATTGAGGTCTTTATAATGGATATTTATATAATATCTTAATGATAAATAGTTTTCTCTCTCTTTTTTCTATAAGCATAGGCTTGTAAGCCTTAAAATTTATCCCTCTATCCCTCTTTTTGGTATGACCAGACTCTATCAAAATTTGTACTGTGGCACATTTTTGATGTAATAAAGACTGATTTCTATCCCTTTTTCTAAGCTGAATTGAAGTGTGTTCCATGAATTCATGCATTGTGGTTAAGTTAATGTATGTTCCTTGCTTGTGTTTTATTTTTTATCACCTTCAAAAAGTGCTTAGTAGTTCTTATAGGTCATTATAAGTGCAGTTTATAGTTTATTGTCTAGCTTGAAAGTGGATATTTGCACTCTCTTGCTAGTTTGGTGACTAATTAATGCCTTATTATGAAATATTTATGTGATATTGATGTTATTTGATCTTGAAAGTGTCTCATAGTGTATATTATGTGAGTTTGAGTGATCAAATCATTGGTGCATCACCCCTTTTTACATGCTTTTATATTTTTTGTCAAATCTCTCACCCTTTTCCAAGCAAATGACAGTTTAGGTTTAGTGTAGGTGATAGATCCATAAGGAAGTCGACCTTTTCCAGAGGTCTGATCCATTATTAGGATACCCACATCCTAGGATCAGTCCCATGTTGGATTATATTTGAGTAGGATGATATAAATAATCCCCTCCTCAGCGAGGGTGCAAATCTAGAACCCCAACAGTAACATTGTTTGATGATCATATAATATAACTATAGTCAGATAACCTTTGGTAATCGTAAAACCTGTGATAAGGCATGAAAAAACAATTGTTATAAAAAATCTGAGTGAATATGGGAATTTGGCATAGGATCTATCCATTCTCTTACATTGACATACATATCTTAAACCTAAACCTTGACATACATACTTATCTACATAATTTATCATTGCTAAGATGATTAGACCTCCTTGATTTTCATATTGTGAATCCATTTTCATTAGTTATATAGGAGTGTTTCTAGCATTCCTACTGATGAAAATGGAAACACTCCTATATAACTAATGAAAATGGATTCACAATATGAAAATCAAGGAGGTCTAATCATCTTAGCAATGATAAATTATGTAGATAAGTATGTATGTCAAGGTTTAGGTTTAAGATATGTATGTCAATGTAAGAGAATGGATAGATCCTATGCCAAATTCCCATATTCACTCAATTTTTTTATAACAATTGTTTCTTCATGCCTTATCACAGGTTTTACGATTACCAAAGGTTATCTTACTATAGTTATATTATATGATCATCAAACAATGTTACTGTTGGGGTTCTAGATTTGCACCCTCGCTAAGGAGGGGATTATTTATATCATCCTACTCAAATATAATCCAACATGGGACTGATCCTAGGATGTGGGTATCCTAATAATGGATCAAACCTTTGGAAAAGGTCGACTTCCTTATGGATCTATCACCTACACTAAACCTAAACTATCATTTGCTTGGAAAAGGGTGAGAGATTTGACAAAAAATATAAAAGCATGTAAAAAGGGGTGATGTACCAATGATTTGATCACTCAAACTCACATAATATACAATATGAACACTTTCAAGATTAAATAACATCAATATCACATAAATATTTCATAATAAGGCATTAATTAGTCACCAAACTAGCAAGAGAGTGTAAATATCCACTTCCAAGCTAGACAATAAACTATAAACTGCACTTATAATGACCTGTAAGAACTACTAAGCACTTATTGAAGGTGATAAAAACTAAAACACAAGCAAGGAACATACATTCACTTAACCATAATTCATGAATTCATGGAACACACTTCAATTCAGCTTAGAAAAAGGGATGGAATTCAGTCTTTATTACATCAAAAAATGTGTCATAGTACAAATTTTGATAGAGTCTGGTCATACCAAAATGAGGGATAGAGGAATAAATTTTGAGGCTTACTAGCCTATACTTATAGAAAAAAGAGAGAGAAAATGATGTAATGGAAAAATCCCAACTACTTTTAATGGATTAGCACTCTTGAGGATGTTGACTTAAGATCTTATTAACAAGGAACAAATTCTTTAAAAAAATTAAATGTCTATTGCCCTTATCCAACCACTAGGTCTCTTCTTGGAACCATGTCATTATCTAATGATTAGTTGATGAGGATCATGTCTTGGAATTGATTAAATTATGTCACATCTGCATTAGGTGGCCATCTAAATCTACTTATCAAAAATATCAACATGATGATAAGTGAGACACGTCTTAATGGTCTACATTCACTCCTATATCGAACATAGGTCTACTATAGGTGAAAACCAATCTTAGACCATTGGTTTTCGCATAGTCACAATATATATGAAAGTCTAAAAACTGTTTAACTTTGCTTCATAATCACTGGGGTATCCTCGCCCTCTGTATTAGATCCAAAATATCTATCTTACCTATATGGAGATCTACTCATGTTGGGCCCCTTTTTGTGATACTTAGTGGACCGTGATAAATCAACACATCTCAGTGTATAGTAGTCATTGTAAATGATTGATATCTTAAAACTGTTAGCACCAAATGAAATAATCTTAGATGATTTTACACTAATTGGCTGACAATTGCTTAGCACCCTAGGGACATCCCTTTGAGTGTTTTCACATGGTAGTTAGAGAGCATGGGTGTTAGAATAGTGGAGTCAGTGGCATAATGACTCCCAGTAATAGCTCAACACCTGGCATGTGCCTATTCGACTTGATGAGAAGATGATCATCCACCTATAAAATTGAGCTTGAAATCAAAGAAAGAGAAGGTGATATTAATAGAACGAAGCTCTACAGGATTAGTTCTAGGATTATACATGCATTCTGGATTTAAAAATAGCATGGAGGTGTTGAAGAATCAACATGTATCACCCAAACTTGTCTATGAGCCACTGGGCTTGTAGAAGAACTTAGATAAGTACATGTTTTGTTTATATAAACTATACTTTGTGTTGACAAACTTTGAGTTAATTGAGATGGTGTTGCATATCTTCTTCATTGTTGATTTTTTCCACATAATTTAACACTGTTGTATGTTTGTGACCTATGTTTTATGTGAATATTTTTGATTCTTTTAATATATTACAACATAAGGGCATTTTTTAGGTCACTAATGGCATTGTTATGCCATATAGCAACTTTGGTATACTTATGAAATTGACTAAGTGTTGAAACTGGCATATAATGAGGCCCTAATACTCATGCCTAGAGCACTAATGCGAAAAATAATGACTTCAGTATAATCTATTCCTCTAACTTGGATAATCACCTAAATGACCCTTAACTCACTATCCCCATAACTTGTGCCATTAAGAGCTATGCCTAGCCAAACATGAACTCACACCAAAAGACTTATGCCATTGAATAGGCTTGCACCTCCTGATCTTATCCAAGATGTCATGCATCAATAAGCCACCTAACCCTACTTCACAAATGAATAAGTCCTATTGAGACTAAGGTTGCACCATGTTTTAACTAGCCCAATGTAGGCCCCAGTCCCTTCATTGTTACGCTTTGGGTGAGCACACAAGGCTTGTGCCTTATGTGAAATTGATGTCAATGTAGTACTGTGTTTAAATGTTGTATGCCCCAGATATTTATTATGCTTTCACCTAGATGTATCAAGGATATAACTAGCTAGGATTGATTGCTAAGCACATGACTAGGCATATAAGCTAAACAATGAGACTTTTCTACAATAGCCGATGATACTTGGTCTTTGAAATGTGGCCCTGGTTCAACCTTGGTTTGATTTCAAGCTTAGATCCTTGACATTTTATTTGCCTAGGTACAAAATAACTTCTTTGAATTTCACCAAAAATACTCCAAGCCTACTTTTACTTATTTTTTGTCAGTTGCCAACTTAGACCATCTACATTATTCCCAACTGTCTTTATGTTTATTGGTTACGTATATATGCTGACTTATTGACTCTACCTCACTCTGTTGATCTATCTATGTATGGATGCGTATGAGGCATTGATATTCTACAAATTGAACACATTTATGCCACTTATCATGAACACATTTATTCTTGATATTCACTAACCCCTTTGACCTTCGCTCACTATTAGATATGAATGCTCAATCAAATGCCAATCATTGATTTGTTGGGACCCACTTTTAAAAACCAATGACTACTTCATGATCTTGAAATTTGATTCCTCACTCTTGTCCAATGATGTTCGCATGACCATCATTGACATTTATTTGACCATCAAATTTAAGATTAAATGGATCTTGTTTGCTCTATCTTAAACTTGACATCTGCGCAAACATCTTATGTTGTAGGCCTAGATTTGGAGGCGTATAACTTGAAGCACAAAAGGTATGGAGGTACCAAATTTTTAAGAGATGTTCTTCTTACCAACATGAATGAACCTATTTGATACACTACTCTTGAGAGCCTTCTGAGTGAAGATATAAAATATTCATGTTGACTGGTTTATTCACTCCTGCATGACGTCTTGGAAACAATCAAGATATTTTGGCCAAGCATGGAAAACTTAGCCAAATTTGACTGAGGAGACAAATTACACATGCATAACTCCATTTATACTTTGGTAAAGGATTTAAGGCTTAACACGTATGTTATTAGCACAAATGTGAACAAACCCATATGACCATTTCCCCCTACAACTGCTACACATGTGAGATATATATTTGTGAAGATACTTGGTTCTACTGGAACCTCTTGAAAATGGCTAAGTATGGGAAAACATGTAGAAAGTGACTAAAGATCCAACTTTTAACATGCACAACTTCTATCACGCTTCAGTGAATGATCTAAAATTTAGTGTGTAATAACTAGGGACCAAGCTAGACAAACCCATATGAGCAATTTTCCTGAGACTACCACACATGCAAGATATGACATCATCAATATGGTCACTTATCTTTATTTGAGCTTCTTCAAAAATGGTTAAGTATGGAAATATAGTAGATTTTTCCTGAAAATACAACTTTGGGTCTTCATATATTTTTTTGCACTTTGGTAAAGGACCTAAAAACTTGGTGAATATAATCTTGGCACAAATGTGAACAAACCCATATGACCAATTTTCCATGACTCGTGCACACATGGAAATGGTGATGTCAGTAAAGTGCCTACTCAAAAATTCTACCACTAGATCGAAGATGCCTAGATGAACATAATGAAGAACCATATGGATCCCTTGCATTTTCATACTCATTCCAAGCACTCTTGGCATTATTTAGGGTCTCTACAACTCTAGACTTGCTCCTTGTGACATTGATAACTTACACTTTAAGTGAACTCAAAGTGTCTTAAAAGATTTACACGTTACATGATCTTATTGGGTCCACTTATTCCATCTAGAAATCTTATCACACTGAATCATTGGACCGTTATAACCTCAAGATCCTACTCCTTCCACTAAACTCTTGGATTAGACACATTTTTGGTATGTAGACCAAATTTGGTCAACATCTTTGACGACTAGGTTGGGACACATGCCTACTATGATTGAGAAATCGAACCATATACATGACTTCTGACTCATAACAAATAATACATGGACCATCTACATGACCAAAAGATATTTTTTTGACTTACAAAGATAGAAGAATTATAATAAATAGGGAAAGAAACAAAAGAAAGTAGGGAAACTAACCTAATAAGTAAAGGCAACTAAACTACTGAACAACTATGCAACAAAAGCACTTATTTAGGACAAAATAGAAAGGAAACTAACTAAAAGTGTTAGGAAAATAGTTAGATAAAATTAAAATAACTATGTACACGGGACTTAGCTTCCTTGATAACAATGTTGGAGATGTATCCAATTGACTAGGATAGGAAGTTATTCACCATTCATCCTTGTAGGCTGGAAAACATTATGGGACTTGCAGCTAGAGACTATATATGGATCACTTCAGAGAGAATCAAAATTTTTATGCTTTCCTAGCTTAGCTTTGTCCTCATCCCACTTGAGGACCAAATCTCCTTCTTGGAAATCTCTTGAAGAAGTTCCTTTGTCAAAAGATCTCTTTGTCATTTCTTGATGGGATTCCATAGTCAATATTGACTGATGTATTGTCTCATCTAGCTCTATGAGCTCATCATATCTTATTTCTATTGGCTCATTCTCCAAAAGTTTAAGTGGGTGCATCAATTCCAAAGCAAGGAATTCAAAAGAAATAGGCATTCTTGCTTCCTTACTGTATAGTAACTTGTATTGAGAATTGGAAATTGACCTCTTATAGGTGATCCTGTCAGCCCACAGAGCTGAATTCAATTTGATATGCCATGATCTATGATTTTTTTCTATAGTCCTCCTAATGATCTTCAACAAATTCTTGTTGGTAGACTCAGCAAGGTCATTTCCTTGTGGATAATAGTTTGAAGAGGTATTGAGAAAAACACTATGTTGAACTGCCCACTGGTTGATCTTAGATCCTACAAAGCCATAACATTATCAAAAATTATAGTTGAAGGGACCCCAAATCTAGTAAGCAAACCTTCAAAGAAGTCCAAAACATTGGTTTTATTGGCTTCTTTTAATGCTACTACCTTTGTCCATATGGTAAAATAATCTGTGGTAGTGTTGACCAATTTTAAATTTTAGGTCAAAATAGGGCACCCCTAGTAAAAAAATTATTTTTAGGCATATAAATGGGTATAATATATTTTCATAAGGTGTTTCATATGTCAATTAATGTCAATTGATGTTATAATAACTTTGGTCATTATTTGTCTAGGTTTATTTATCGTTTTGAGTCATTTTAAGGGGTATAAATAGAGAATTTAATGCTTTATACATATTTTTGGGAAATGTGCAAGTATTAATGGGTGATGTCTTGCCCCATGTGTCTACAAAGGTCTTAAGTAACTGATAAAACTGAAAAGTTGTAAGTTAATCAAAAGAAATTTTTCCTAAAGAAGAGGAAGAAAATGACACATGTATGGCTCCTTGGAAAGCATGCCACATGTGAGGAAGCCATGGAATGCCTCTCAATCTTCTTAAATCTCATATCCATTCTTTGGTTGATCTGGAAATGCAAATTTGAAGCCAAAACCATTTTATCTCTTTTTCATCCTTCTTGACATAATAGACTTGTGGGTTTCCACTTGGTACGACCAACAAAAAGGGTTTCAAACAAAATGATTTTGGAAGATGATTATACACTCAAAGACATTCAAATCCATATAATAAGTTTGAGTATTGGTCAATTATACTTCATGAACCATTCATTCAAAGTGGATCGCGCAAAACTGCTTGCTCATCCGTGAACCTTTCAGGTTTTCTTTCATCTTAGGCAAGTTTGTACAAACCAATTATTGATATTTTTTCTAGATATCATTGGTTTCCAACTCTAATTATTAATACACTTGGTTTCATGTTTCAAGTGGTTTTTCTATGCTAACCAACTCAATTTGCAAGAAGATGCAATTTTCTAAGGTATTTGTAATTTCACCATTTTCAGGAGTTTTGTGAACTTGTCAATGGTCAAAGAGGGTTGTTTTAGTTCCATATGCATGTTTTAAATTTTATCCTAGTTCTTCTCACCTTGAGACTCCAATATCTAAGGCAAGTGTCATGGTTTTCAAGCTCATTCCATATGCACCAAATAGTGCTAAGATATCTCTGCCTGCTATATTCACATTTGCAAGTGGTTTTAATGTTAAAGGAAAAGTATTAGAACTTGTTTCAAGTTTATCTAGGTGTAATTTATGCATTTGAAAGTTGAACCTTGAGTTTGAGTTGTTTTCAAGACATTTCATTTACATTTTTCTTGATTCATACTTACTACCTATGGTACCATAGATGGATAGATGACCTTTATGAAGTGACGAAATTAGTTTTTGTACCATTATTGAGGCCATAGTGTTTTGAAACATTAAGGTAGACCCATAAAAGTGTCTAAATATAAAAATAAGATGTTAAACCAACTTGAGGAAACAAAGGACTAAGTTTTGGGACTCAATCCCTATTTTAATGAAAATAGAGATCCTAAGGGGTTTTGAGAATAACATATCACATATTGACAAGATTTTCTAGAGCATCTAATAAGTGAGTTTGAAATCCTATAGCATAAAGAGGAACCCTTCCAAGAATAAAGGAGGAACACTAAGTAAAATGGGTTTGTTTAGAGCCTCACATATGTCCATAAAAACACTGATTCTAGGCAATGGAATCTACAAGGTTTGAAGAGATGAAATGGTCTGGACATTCAAAGAGAAAATAAATCATGTTATCATGTTTTAAATGAATTTATGAAGTAATATCACACCATTAATAAGCTAAGAGATAATCATAAGGAGATATAGGCCATATTTGACCTCTTATGCATACCTCAGTCCGTACACATGGCATTGGTAAGCACCTATAACTAGGGAAAAGATGGTGTCTCAGTCAAAAGGTTTGATTGTTTTCTAACCCTTAAATGTGGATCCAAGGCAAGGGTAGGAGTTATGAGTCACCATTATTAAGGATTAGTCTTTCTATACCATGACCAAGTGGGTAAGGTCAAATGACACCTATAGCTGGTATAGGAGGATTGTGGACAAACATCGAACAAGGTTTATCACCTCTTGAAGTTGAAAATAAACTCAAAGTGGTTCAAATGATTTAAATCATGACTCAGGTGACTATAAGGATTTTTTAAGGTATTTTTTAACTTTTTTTCAAGTTTGAAGGAGTGAAAATAAGCTATAGGCAGGGGTCAAAGGGACAGGGGCAGTAGAAGACTCAGTTTGGTAGTTCATTACAAGTGATAAATGGGAAATTGAGACTTGATGTGGTGATGTGAGATCACCTCAATGGGAACATTGAAAAATTCATGAGATATGAACAAGGGAAGACAACTCACACAAACCTCTCAAAGACCCCAAGTATCCCTATAGCCCTGTATATGACTGTGTTAATAGCGAGCAAGGTTTTGAGTCACAATTGATGACCTAAGTTAAGAGAAGTGAGTATGGGATCCAAAAGTGATAAGATGATTATGGAGGAATTTAGTAGGGTATTTTGAAATAATCCAAGGTTAAATCCATAATAATGACACCTATAAGTGCCCATCCCAAGGGTATGACATAGTCAATGCCAAAACTCAGTTTGGGAATTTAAGAGCATAAGGGGTGAATGGAAGGTCAAAGTGTTGAATATAAATGAGAGAAAACATATTATAAATATGAAAATGTTCATATTTATTTAAAAATAAATATGGGAGAAAGTAGAGAGTCTTCAAACAAGGAAAACATAGTCTTTTCCAAGACCCCTATTTGTAGTCTCCTCCACATTTAGTTTTGGAATTTGGATGGTTTAAGGGGTCAAATGACCTAGTCAGGAACCCATTTTTTTTGTATAACACCAAAATGACTTATATAAGACACTAATGTATTCAAAAGTCCTAATGAAATAATGGAGATACCCCCTATTTTGTCTCAAAATAGGGGACTTTCCCTTGTGCATGAACAAGCAGTCTTGAGAAGATATAGTCATCAAGGAGGGTTGAATTTGTTTGGACCTCTGAGTAAGATGTAGATAGCTTAGAGATACCTATATAAACCTAATAATAACTTTAAAGGAACACAAAATTTGTTATAATGGCCTAGGTGTTAAGATTTGCAGACATGCCTACTAGGCAAATAGTAGGCCTAGAAGCCAAATGAAATACCAATGCCATTTATAGCTATAAATGAACATTAAAATGGATTGGAGGATGTAAATAGGGTCATATAAAATGTATTATAAATTTTTTAAGAGAAAAAAACTAATAATAAGGTCCATAGCATCAAATGCTGTAGTCATACCTAGTGATCAAGTTTAAGGCCTAGTGAGCAAAGAGGGGGTCAGCTTCATTTATAGATTTGGATATGATTTGAAACTTGTTGAATCATGTCCATAGAACCACTAATTTTTTTTCATCTTTCAAATTATAGATAAAATCAAGGAGAAACCATTTTTGGTTCAAAACCAACTTAGAGTTGTGCAAAATGGTGAAAACAAGCAAGATAGACCATTTTTAATTGCTGACATCAATCATGACACTTTGCATGGGAGCCAAAGGAGTTAGGGGGTATTATCTAGGGTCTTATAGGCCATATTTATGGAATTGTTTCTCAAGTTGGATGTCCCAAATTTATGAGCAATCATTAAAACCATAAATAGGCCTAAAACCCTTATTAAGGACCAATCTTGGAAAATAGAGTTAGAAATTACACTAGATGGATTGGTTTGATCAGAAAACCTATTGGAACTTAGAGAGAAATCTCTCAGGATATTCTACATGATTTTGAGTTATACAAACTTGTATGGAAAAGGGCATAAATAGGTTTTTTCTCACTATTTTATGTGTTATGTAAGATAAAAGAAGAGTTAGGAGATGAAACAAAGTTTTATGGAAAGATTGAGACTTCTAATAACTCCCAATATTAATTTTATGCCCTAAAAAAACTCATAAGTGTCTCAAATAGGTCCTTCAACTCAGACAGTCAAAATTGGCCTATTGAGCAAGATAGAGAGAAGAGAAGAAGCTTCACTTGAATTGATTTTAAAGCTTACCTGATGTTTCCAAGTTCATGGAGGGTCTTAGAAATTGTAATTAAACCTCTCCCATGGATTTTCATGGGAAAATAATGATGAATTTGAAGACAAGTGTGCAAAGTGCATGAGAAGGAGGTTTCTTAGGTTGTAGGTGATGATGGCTCTCTTCTAGGTGATTTTAGAAGAGCAAGTATGAAACCAATGCATGGAGAGGCATGTCTGAGAGATTTCAATTCATTACAATAATTAGATCTACCATTAATTAGTTACAAGTCACTCAAACAGGGATAATCATGAAGATAATTTTATTTGCAAGAAAAGGAGTTTTAGGCCACTTTGCATAAACTTTGATGACTTGGATTGACACTTATTGTACCTGACCTTACATGGTTCAACCCATATCATCTTCCCATGCATGGATAACTGAAATTCATATTGTAAAAAGTGTCCTTATGACCCTTGGACTTATCTTATCTCTCTCTCTCTCTCAAAATCTATAAAAGTTGGCCATTTTGGCATTGTATTGGATGCTCTACCTGAGTATGGTTAATCCCTTCTCATTTGTATACATTTTTATCAATAAAATGACTAAGTTTTACCTCTTCATGACTATTTACAAGTGTGTTATACATGGATGATGAATCTTGCTTAGTGAAGACTATGGATTCCTAACATGTGGTCTCATTTTTTCACCTTGTTTACAGTTGGAAAACATCTTTTGCAGGGCATGTGAAGTGTTTTGGGAGATGTCAAATGTTGAGTGAGTTATTATTTTTATTAGTGCCACTCAAGGCCTCTTGTCTAGTCCTCATAACTTTGCACATCCATCCATGACTTCACAATGTAACATTGATGTGAGAAGATGAAGATTGAAGGAGTATAAGTTTGGTTTGTCTTTTGGTCTTAAGTGTAAAATAAAATTGGTTTGAAGTCATCAAATTGATTTGGTGTATCAACTCCTTAGTTTATATTTGTTTTTAGTTATCTTTCACCTTTTTCACCCCCAAGGTTAGTAGTAACAACAGTAGTCAAGTGGTACATCAAGGGAGCTAGCCCTATCTAGAGACTCACCTCATTCCTTAAGCTAGACACAAGCCTTGAGGTAATTCCATTGTGTGACTTGGATGAGGAGAGATTTGCATCTCCTCAAAGGGTTCAAATCTAAGTGAAATTTTTTTGGCATGTTCGGTTGGGCTCTTATTCCAAGAGTTTGAGGATTTTTAGTGTTGTCCTTGAACACATCAACCTTTGGAGGAATCTTTTCAAGCATAAATGGTGACTCTGAAGACATGTTAGCTGGTCAAGTAGCCCAAGTTGTCCTTTGAATATTGATGGTAACATATTTCTTTGTGTTCTTGTTTTCAATGAAGATTCATGGCTGACCTTGGATTTGAGTTTTGTCCTCTACAAGTTGGTGAAACATATCCATTTTGTCCCATTATCTATCAATATGAAAAAGTCCTTGGTCAAGCTTGTTTTGATAACTATCAATCCCAATCTGATCACATTCAACCCTATCATGAGTTGTATTAGTCCTATAACCAGCCTTCTCAATGTCTTGTTCCTATTTAACTTAATCCTTTCCCCAATCAGCGCATTTCAACCTTCAAACAAGCACTTTTGGGTTATGAAAAGTACATGTTGGAGCTTGATAATTGAAAGAGATGTGGTCAAAGGATTCCTAATAATTCCATCCATCAAGTGAGGAATGCATTAAGTTAGTCAATAAAGAGTGGGAACCTATTGAGAGAGTCAATGATAAAGGATCACAAGTGAGATGCTTGATGTGAGTGGTTTAGTCTCTTCTTTAGATGATGGGCTACAAGTTCATGAAAGGCAACCTCACCATACCTATTAGACTTCATATCCATTTGCCCAAATTATATATTAGCCATATATGACCCCTATTCATGAGCCAAAACAAGCTTATCAAGGTCATCTTCTTATTAATCAGTTGGAAGAGAGTATTGAAACAAAAATCTTGTGTTTAAGGCCAATCTTGGTAGGAAAATTGAGTTAGCTAACATGCATATGAAACAATCTATGTTGAAAACAAAGGAAGTAGAGTTCAAACCTACTTTTCCCTCTCACATTGCATCCCCATCACCTAAAAAAGAGACTCATAATCCCAATGTCCCAAGTTGGAACAAAATAGTGGTATCATGGGGAAAGGAGAAAAGTCTTGACCAAGAGTGTAAAATTGAGAAGACATCTAATCCTAACATACTTAAGTTGGAGAAAAATATTAGAGCCATGGGATAAGAAAGAAGATGGAAGTATTGTTCAAAAGTGTGAAGTGGAAAATGGAGTTGATCCTTTGCAAGTCCCTCCCACCCTTCCTCAATAAACTTATTTTATTCCATGGTAGCCTTCATGCAATCCTTATCCCCATGATGCTTCCTATCAACTTCAAGAGAAGATTTTCCAAGAGAACTTAGACAAATAAATAGAGGAATTAGAAGCAAAGATGAGATTGATAAATCAAGGTGAGATGGAAGGTTTAGACCCAAAAGAAGATCCTATGCCTAAACACACCCCATCTCACCTTCCTCGAGAGCTTCCAAAAGAATCTCTTACCTTGCATTCTCAATATGAGATTGAGCTCTATATTCCACCTCCACCAACTACTTCCTCTTGCCCTTATCCTATTACCCTTTGCCTTGATGGACCTGTGGTGTGGGAACCAAAGGAGGATCAGCTAGTTGATAAATAAAGAGAACTCATGATTGAAGAAAACATACCTCCTTGGCAACCTCATTGGGCTAGATCACTTGACTTCAAGATGCCTTGTCTTGGCATCACCATGAATGAGGTTAAAGATCTTGAAGTTTTTGAAAATAAAAACCAAATTGTATTAGCTAAGACAAACTTGAGATCCTTCAAGAGGTCCGAAGTGTTGAAGAAAAGGTGAGTCCTTGTGTTGAATCTCTTTGCTTGGTTGATGATGACGAATGTTTTATTTGTGTTGAAGAACCTATCTTGAGAGAGGCAAATGAATATGAACACGCTCAATTCATGGTTGATAAAAAATACCTCATGAGTGTGTATGAGGAGAAAATCACCATAGGGACTCCCTTTGGTAAACAAAAAGACAACTCACAAGCTTTTTCCTTCATATTTGATGAGGAAGAAATGACCATTGATTATTTTCTCACTTTGAAAGATACCATGGATGGACTAGGAGAGGCTCTGAATAAGACTTTGGATGAATTTTTTGAATTCATTAGAGCAAGCTTTACTCCTCTTCAAGGAGGCTATCAATTGGTCAAAGATGGGGAAGGCAACATTGGTACCCAGATAAGTATGCAAAGGGAAATCATCCTTTCAAATCTACCTTTCCAAGAGGCATATGCATTTGATGATGACATGTTTGAAGTCATGAAGATGGGATATCATTCTCTCAATTATTTGGGTAAATCACATCAGATCTTGAGAGATGGAACAAGCTCTTAATGGCCTCAATCTTCCAAAGAACATGAAACCAATCCTCTTCGAGACATGCCTACTAAAGAAATGCAAGTTGAGCATGAGATGAAGAGTGAACAGAAGTATGAAGTGTGTGTACCTGTTAAAGAGGAATATGTATTCATTGGAGACCTATTTTAAGATGATCTATTTGAGATCAAATCAAGTGAACTACCAAGAAAGAGGTCTAGTCCACAAAGCACTCAATCCAAAGAGAAGCATGCTTGGCACTTTATTTCATCTCACCATGAAAATGATTCAAGTAGTTTTCATTTTGATATTGGAAAGGAGGTATGTTTAGTTTTTAGTTGTGCATATTATGTTGTTTCCTTATTCCCCTAAGTGCTTATGCACATGTGTGTGTCTTGTGTGTTTGTTTTCTTGGTTGTGTGCATCTTTTTCCTTTATGTGGTTGAGGTAGTCACTAGTTGTATTATATTGATCAAATTTGAGTCAATGGTCAATGTTTCTTATTTGTCTTAGTCATTATATGACTCTATAAACTCAATGGACTGATAAAGCTACTAGTCTAGTTAGTATAACAAGCATACTACCACTATGAGTCACCAATTTAATGAAATTTTGACTTTCAAGTCAAAATAAGGCACCCCTAGTAAAAAACATAATTTTTAGGTATATAAGGGGGTATAATATAATTTCATAAGTCAATTAATGTCAATTTATGTTACAATAACTTTGGTCATTAGTTCTCTAGGTCTATTTATCATTTTGAGTCATTTTAAGGGATCTAAATAGTGTATTTAATAGTTTTTATGAGTTTCTTGGGAAATATGCAAGGATAAATGGGTTATTGCATAACCCATGTGTCCATAAAGGTCTTAAGTAACTAACAAAACTGAAAAGTTGCAGGTTAATCAAAAGAAAGTGAGTTTTCCTAAAGAAGAGGAAGAAAATGACACATATATGGCTCCTTGGGAATCATGCCAAATGTGAGGAAGCCATGGAACGTCTCTCCATATTCTTAAATATCATATCCATGCTTTGGTTGATTTGGAAATGCAAATTTGAAGCCAAAACCGTTCTATCTCTTTTTCATCCTTTTTGACATAAAGAAGAGACTTGCAGGTTTCCACTTGGTATGGCCAACATAAAGGGTTTCAGAGAAAATAATTTTGAAAGATGATTATAAACTCAAATACCTTAAAATACATATAATAATTTTGAGGATTGGTCAAATATGCTCCATGAACCATCCATTCAAAGTGGATTGTGCAAAACTGCTTGCTCATCTGTGAACCTTTTAGGTTTTCCTTCATTTTGGGTAAGTCCATATAAAATAGTTGATGAGATTGATTATAGAGCTCATTGGAATCCACATATAATTATTCATACACTTGGTTTCATGTTTCAAGTGGTTTTGATATTCTAACCAACTTAATTTTCAAGAAGATGCAATATTCTGAGTTATGTGTAGTTTCATCATATTTAGGAGTTTTGTGCCTTGACAATGGTCACAGAGGGTTGTTTTAGTTCCATATGCATGTTTTCAAGGTTATCCTATTTCCTCTCACATTGAGACTCCAATATCTAAGGCAAGTGTCATGGTTTGCAAGCTCATTCCATATGCACCAAATAATCATAAGATACCTCTGCTTGTTATATTCACATATGCAAGTGGTTTTCATTTAAAAGACAAGTATTAGAACTTATTTCAAGTTTATCTTGGTGAAATTTATGAATTTTAAAGTTGAACCTTGAGTTTTATTTGTTTTTAAGACATTTCAGCCACATTTTGGTTGATTTCATACTCACTGCCTATGTATACAGTTAATAGCCACCTACAGGTGGTACCACAGAGGGATATATGACCTTTATGAAGTGATGAAATTGGTGTTTGGAATGTTATTAAGGCCATAGTGTTTTGAAACATTAGGGAAAACCCATACAAGTGTCTAAAGAGAAAAATAAGATGTTAAACCAACTTGAGGAAATAAAGGACTGAGTTTTGGGACTCAATCCCTATTTTAATGAAAACAAATATCCTAAGGGGTTTTGAGAATAACATATCACATATTGACAAGATTTTATAGAGCATCCAATAAGTGAGTTTTAAATCCTATAGTATAGAGAGGAACCCTACTAAGAATAAAGGAGGAACACTAAGTATAATGGGGTTGTTTAGAGCCTCAAATATGTCCATAAAAACATTGATTCTAGGCAATGGAATCTGCAGGGTTTGAAGAGATTAAATGGTTTGGACATTCAAAGAGAAAATAAAGCATGTTATCATGTTTTGAATGAACTTATGAATTAAAAACACACCATTCATAAGCTAAGATACCATCAAAAGGAGATATAGGTCATGTTTGACCTCTTATGCATACCTCAGTCCATACACATGGCATTGGTTAGCACCTACAACTAGGGAAAACATGGTGTCTCAATCAAAAGGTTTGATTGTTTTCTAACCCATCAAAGTGGATCCAAGTTGAGGGTATGAGTTATGAGTCACTAGGATTAAGGAACAATATCTCTATACCATGACCAAGTGGGTAAGGTCAAATGACACCTACAATTGCTATAGGAGAACTATGGACAGACAGTGAATAAGGTTTATCACCTCTTGAAGTTGGAAATACACTAAAATTAGTTCAAATGATTTGAATCATGACTCAAGTGAACCTAAAGAGTTTTTAAGGCATATTTTAACTTTGTTTCAAGTTTGAAGGAGTGAAAATAAGCTATAGGCAGGGGTTAAAGGGATAGGGGTAGTAGAAGACTCAGTTTGGTCGTATCATTAAAAGTGATAAATGGGAATTTCAGACTTGATTTGTGATGTGTGATCACCTCAATGGGAATTTTGAAAACTTCATGAGATATGAACAAGGGAATAAAACTCACATAGACCTCTCAAAGACCCCAGGTATCCTTATAACCTTGTATATGACTGTGTTAATAGTGAGCAAGGTTTTGAGTCACAAGTGATGACCTAAGTTAAGAGAAGTGAGTATGGGATGTACAAGTGATAAGATGATTATGGAGGAATTTATTAGGGTATTATGAAATAATCCAAGGTTAAATAAAAAATAATGGCACCTATAGGTGCCCATCCCAAGGGCAGAACATAGTCAATGCCAAAACCTACTTTGGGAATTCAAGAGCAAAGGGGTGAATGAAAGGTCAAAGTGTTGAATTGACATGAGAGAAAATAAATTATGTATATGATAAGGTTAATATGTATTTTAAAATAAATATGGGATCAAGTAGAGAGTCTTAAAACAAGGAAAACATAGTCTTTTCCAAGACCCCTATTTGCAATCTCCTTCACACATTTAGTTTGGTAATTTGGATGGTTTAAGGGGTCAAATGACCTAGTCAAAAACCCATTTTTTGTGTATAACACCCACATGACTTATATAATACACTTATGTATTCAAATTTCTTGAGAAAATAATGGACAGACCCCCTATTCTATCTCAAAACAAGGGTACTTTCCCTTGTGCATGAACAAGTAGTCTTGAGAAGATGGAGTAGTCAATGATGGTTGAAGATGTTTGGACCTATCAAGAAGATGTAGATAGCTTGGAGATACCTAGATAAACATGAGAAGTACTTCAAAAGAACAAGAAACTTGTTATAATGGCATAGGCATCAAGATTTACAGACATGCCTACTAGGCAAAGAGCAAGCATAGAAGCCAAATGAGATATCAATGCCATTTATAGCTCTAAATGAAAATTCTACTGGATTGGAGGTTGCACATAGGGTAATATAAAATGTGTTAGAACTTTTGGAATACAATAAAACTAACAAGAAGGTCCAAATCATCAAACATTGCAGTCATACCTTGTGATCAAGGTTAAGGTGTAATGAGCAAAGAGGGGGTCATATTCATATCTAGCTTTGGATATGATTTTAAAATTGTTGAATAATGTCCATAGGGCCATTATATAGGTGTGTCATCTTTCATATTACTGATAAAACCAAGGATAAACCATTTTTGGTCCAAAACCAACTCAGACTTGTGAAAAATGGTGAAAACAAGCATGATAGACCATTTTAAATTGATCACATCATTCATGACACTTTTCATGGGAGACAAAGGTGTTAGGGGGTATTATCAGGGGTATTATAGGCTATATTTTTGGAATTTTTTTCAGGTTGGACATCCCAACTTTATGAACAATCATTAAGACCAAAAACATGCCTAAAACCCTTGCTAAGGAATAGTCTTGGAAAATGGAGTTGTAAATCCCACCAAATGGATCATTTTCATTAGGAAACCTATTGGAACTTGGAGAGGACTATATCACACTACTCCACATGTATTTTAGTTTTACGAACTTGTACGGGCAAGATTAGAAACAATCTTTTTCTCACTATTTTGTGTGTTGTGTAGGATATAAGAAGAGTTAGGAGATGAAACAAAGTTTGGTGGCAATATTGAGAATTTTAATAACTTAAAATATTAATTTAATGTATTTAAACAACTCTTAAATGTCTCAAATATGTCCTTCAACTCATCCAGTCAAAACTGGATTATTGAACAAGCTAGAGAGAAGAGAAGAAGCTTCACTTGAATTGATTTTAAAGATTACCAGATGTTTTAAAAGCCATGGAGGGTATTGAAACTTATAATTATACCTCTCCCATGGATTTACATTAGAAAATAATGCCAAATTTGAAGACAAGTGTGCAAGGTGCATGAGGAGGTTTCCTAGGGTGCAGGTGATGATGGCTCTCTTCCAGGGGATTATAGAAGACACAGCATGCAACCAAGTCATGGAGAGGAATATTTTAGATATTTCCCTTTTATTCCAATCATTAGACCTACCCTTGATTAGTTACAATTCAATCAGATAGGCCTAATCATGAAGGCAATTTTCTATGCAAGAAAAGGAGTTTTAGGCCACTTTGCATAACTTTGATGACTTACATTAACACTTGTTACTCGAGACCTTACATGGTTCAAACCATATCCTCTTCCCATGCCTGGATAACTAAAATTTATATCTTGACAAGTGTCCTTGTGACCCTTGGACTTCTCTTCTTCTCTCTCTCTCAAACTCTATAAGAGTTGGCCATTTTGTCATTGTATTGGATGCTCCACCTGAGTATGGAAAATCCCTACTCATTTATATACATTTAGATTAATAAAATGACTAAGTGTTACCTCTTCATGACTATTTAAAAGTGTGTTATACATGGATGATGAATCTTGCTTAGTGAAGACTATGAATTCTTAGCATGTGGTCTCATTCTTTCCCCTTGTTTGCAACTGAAAAACATCTTTTGCAAGGCATGTGAAGTGTTTTATGAGACTTCAAATGTTGTTTGAGTTAGTATTTTCATTAGTGCCATTCAAGGCCTCTTGTCTAGTCCTCTTAGCTTTGCACATCCATCCATGACCTCATAATGTAACATTGATGTGAGAAGATGAATATTGAAAGAGTGTAAGTTTGGTTTGTCTTTTGGTATAAAGTGTAGAATGATATTGTTTGGAAGTCATCAAATTGATTTGGTGTATTACCTCCTTAGTTTATATTTGATTTTAGTTATCTCTCACCTTTTTCACCTCCAAGGTTAGTAGTAGTAGCATTATTCAAGTGGTACATCAAGGGAGCTAACCCTATCTAGAGACTCACCTCATTCCTTGGGCTACTCACAAGCCTAGAGGTGATTCCATTGTGCCACTTGGATGAGGAGAGATTTGCATCTCCTCAAAGGGTGAAAATTGAAGTGATAATAGGTAGATAGGATCCACTTGTGTCCTGAGCTTGAGAGGGGATCGATAAAATCAATAAAGTCTAATCCCCATTGGATAAAGGGTTGATTAATTGAAATTGGTAGGAGAGGTAATGCTTCAAGCTTGATCTTTCCAACAAACATGGCACACTATCTACATTTTCTAATCCATGCATGGTAATCACCAAATAAAATTGGCTAGTAACACCCACATCTCATGATCTTGTGGGTTGTAATCTTACCTAAATAATGTCCTCCACCATGTCAATCATGGAATTGCTCAAGTAACCTTTGTGTTTGATGTGGTTATATACATTTTATAAGTATTTCATTGAAATCCTTTTTGAACAATACATTATCAACAAGGAGAAAATAAATTGACTACAATCTAAAATATTTCCTCTTTGAAGGAGTGAGATGATAAGGATAAACAACATCCTATAAATACCTTACCATATCCTACAACCAACTAGAAGATGAGGTTTGATCACGTGCAAGTTCTTCATCATTTGACACCATAACTAGTTCATTAGTCTCCTACAAGTCTTGGGCTAGATGTTCATAAAGTTCTTTGCCTCTAACCATATTTGTGACTTTTATTTCAATGTCATATTTCATGATCTTGGTTATCCAATTAGCTTTGCTATCATTTACATCTTTGTTCAAAAGAAAATATTTGACACTTGGATTTGCAACCATCAAATGTATCTTATTCTTGGAAAACAAGCACCTAAATGTTTTAAGAGACCTTATGACTAAAAGACCATGCTTCTCAACAAAAGAATATCTAGTTTCATATTTTTCTAAGCCTTGACTAAAAAATGCTATTGGCTGCTTTAAAGTCTCTTTATTCTGCTACATGAGAACAACTAAAATTGTGTTAATATTAGCATAGTTGTAGAAGAAGTAATATTTTATAAAATCAAGGTTTAAGAGTGTAGGAGCACTGGATATAGCTTTGTTTATCTCTTCAAAGCTTCTTACTCCTTATCTAGACCAACTAAGACTCTGACCCTTCTTTAGCATGGTTGTGAATGGCCTAGCAAAAGTACCAAAATTTAAAATGTATCTCCTTATGAAATTGATCTTGTCTAAATATCTTTTTAAGGATTTATTGTGCTTATGCAATAATAGTGCAAGAATTGATACTATCCTATCAATATCTATGATTGTACCATTCTTTGAAATTACATGTCTAAGAAGCCTACCTTCATGAACAGAGAAAACACACTTTTTTGGATTCAAAGACACTCCAAACTCCCTGCACCTTTTAAACACTTGTATGAGATGAATCATATGCTCATTTGTACTATTAGAGAATATTGTTATGTCATATAGATAAATAAGAATAAACTTGTTGAGGAGACCCTGAAATGCCATGTCTATAGCCTTTTAGAAAGTGGCTCTAACATTAGATAAACCAAAAAGAATATTTTTGTATCCAAATGTACCTCACTTTATGGTGAACGCTGTTTTGAATTGGTCTTATTCTTTGACCAAAATCTAGTTATATCCACTGTAACCATCTAATAAAGAGAACCTTTTTGAACCTGAAACTTGCTGTAAAATCTATTTCATTGATGGTAATGGATAGTGGTCTTTGAGAGAGGTCTTTTTTAAGTCACGAAAATCAACACATAACCTTATTTCACCATTCTTCTTCCATATTGGAAGAAGGTTCGCCACCCAAGTTGAGTGCTTAATTGGAAATATTATAGTTGACTCAATGAGCTTATGTAGTTTAGCTCTCATCGAAGGTTCATGATTTAGATTACTTTGTCTAAGTAGCCTAGTCTCATCTTCTAACTCAATGGTATGTTAAGATAGACTTAGATAAAATTTTTTTAAGTCACTATACTGCCATGCAAAGACATCTGTAAAACCTGAACATACCTTAATAAAAGCTTCTTTCCCTAAAGATGTGTATTTTTTTTCCAACTTTAAAATCTTGCCAATGGCAATCTCTACATTTGTGTAGTGTTATTCCTTGGTTGATAGAGCAAATTTTTCTTTTCTCAATTCATCATATCTAATGAATATGTTTTCAAGGGTGACCAACCTTTTAGGCAACTTTTTTGTCTTCAATTGCACAATTTGGTCATCATACTATTGTAAATGCTTCTCTTGATTCCTTGAGGAGAATTCAGCTTTTTCTTGTAATAATCTGACAATCTGGCTATCATCTTCAAACACTTATCAATTATTTTGATTTTTTGGGACAGCATGTCTCACAACTACCTCGATATGTGATTGAAATTTTTCACTTTTTATATCATCTGGGATACTGAATTGTGACCCAATAACAACCAACCTATTTGCATGCTTGTTCTGATTTCTTGATATGGCCTGAATATTGAAGGCTTTAAAGTATTCAAATATGTCCTATACTCTATGATTATATGACTTAAATGGTGGGTTCTTGCATATATTAAGTCCCCTTACTTGGTGAACTACTAGTTCACTATCTCCAAAGACATGTAAGGAATTAACCTTCATCTTTCTTGCCCATTGTAAACCATGCACTGGTGATTCATATTAAGTAACATTATTAGAACAACCAAAATAAAACTTGAAAGAAGATAAATACCTTTGATTGGCTGGAGAAATTAACATCATTCCAGCTCTAGTGCCATTTTTGTTCTTGGATCCATCAAAATATAGCTGCCACAGTCCATCACTAGGTTGCTCATCTTTCATCAATGTTGGAATTGGTGCATCATTTTCATTAAAAAAATAAACACCAAGTCCTTATTATTAAATTAACTTGTATAGATCATGCTCATGTAAATCAGAGGCCCGTTCATCAAGGAAAAGATATATGACTCCATCTAGAGGTGATTCAATTTCCACCTCACTATTTTCAAGCACCTGGTCTAAGATAACACAATTAATGTTCACCATACTTGGCATATATGGCTCCAAATAAAATATTAAAATAGGTTCAAATGTATTATCACCTTAGTACCATACCTAGCTATAAACATTAAATAGGTATAATTAGCTGACAAATATCCTCCAATATTTGAAGTGAAGTCTCTTGACAGGCACATGGAAAAATAAGGAGGCAAGTCCACAACAACTATATCTTGTTGAATAACCACATTGGGGCAAGCATGTAATAAAAATTTTAGGCCTTTGATTATGCCTAATATATTTTTTGGTAATCAATATAATTTCAATACTCGTTTGGTATTTGGCTCATAGACAAGACCAAGCTCGTCTGCAATTTGTTTGGGCATGACAGTGCTACTAGATCCACTATATACCATATAATTATGGACTAAACAGTCACCTACTATCAAAGAGAGATAAAAGGTATGTGTTTTATTTGATTTTAAATTGGATTTTTCCACCTTTGTCTTGTTATGTACCTACTAATCAGGTTGCTTGATTTGCTGGTCTAAACTGGTCAAGATAGCTCCTTATTTCTTAGTTGGTTCCTTAGATATCTTAAGATCTGAAAGTTCTTGAATCGGCATGCCCTTTTTCCCTAGAATGGAAAGGGAATCCCACATGATAATACTAACATTTTATTTCTTCATCTGATCTATAATGTTAAAATATGTTCCATTAACCTTTGGCTACAATTTCTGAGCCAGTAGTTATTTTCTAGTTACAAGCATTTGGGTAACTTTCACTATCTCTGTATTCTAAATATTATATGCTACATGAACAACAACTTGATATTTTAAATTCCTTGAAACAAAAATAGGAACAATAAAAGTATTTCTCACATATTTAGCTTCCTCAACTCTCTTCTTTTAGCTCTGGTCAGAGCTGTCACTTGACCATTTGTGTTACTAGTTTCACCAACTTGGTTGAATGCAATGTGATCATCCAGTTGCCAATTAACATTGATGGCATCAAGCTGCCCTAGAATTTGTTGATATTCTCTTTAGACTACCATATTCTTATCTTGATACTGACGACCTTGAAGAAAAAACACTTCTTGTGTCATCTGTGGCATGGTAATATCTTGTGATACCAAGGCTTGATTTTGAGTGTCATTTGGATTGGAAGGCTGCCAACCTTAATCTTGCATCAAGTTATTTTGGGGAATAATAGATTTTGAAATGGAAGATGCATTGGGATCAAGGGATGTATATGGTTTAGTTTGGGTTATAGTTCTTTGATTTTGATAAGGTTTTCTATTGTCCTTGAAACCTTGATAATGAGGTCTATGGTTATTGAAAGACTGATAAGTATTCTGGTTTTGTTGTTGATAAGGTCTGCCTTGGTACTATTGTCTCTTGAGTGAAACAATCTCATCTTCAAAAGTTTGTAACATGTTTTTCAGATCACCAATCTCACTAGATTGACTAGGAGGGGCTACAACTTGGACTTTTGGAGATTGAATAGGGGGTATAGATGGAATCTAAAGAACTTGAAGAGGAGGAATAGGTTGAAATTTGGGGAATATGGGCATTAAAGGCCTTGGATCAAGTTTACCAACTTGTATTAAGTTTTTTTCTACTTTGATTACAATTTCATAGGTATTTGGCAAGGTATTACCACACATAAACTGTATCGTGACACTTATATTAGAATTAAGGGCCTTAAGATAGTACACAAATGCATAATCTAGGGATTCTCTAACCAATGCATGGATCTTAGTCCATGTATTTTGAAATCTAAGGTTAAAATCAAACATGGATTTATGGGGGTACCTTTTTATGGTAGTTAATTGTTTAACCAAAGACAAATGATCATACTTTTCTTCAAATTTGTTAACTAAGGCTACACCTAACTCATCCCAAGTAGTGTTGGAGGTCAAAGGAAGATTCCTATACCATTTCAATTCTTTTCCTTTAAAAGAAGTAACAACCAATTTGATAGCCACATTGTCTTGAGTAATATTATGAACGGAGCATAGGTTGGCAACATCTTGAATATGCTCAATAATAGTAGTTTTATCCCATTCTCTAGATAAGAAAGGGATACTTTTTAGGGAAGACATATAAATGTCATCATATTGGGCTAAATTCAGGGGACTACCCCTATTAAATGGGATAAAAACTTGATTCCTGATAACCATTTGGGCAAGAGGGATTTGGTTTATAGGGATAATAGATTGTATTAAAAAAATAGAATGACCAAGGGATGAATGTTGTTTTGAAGGGTAAGATCTTGTACTATTGAATCTTGATCTTTTATAAGAAGTAGAAGGCAATTCAATATGTTCAAAAGGAGTACCTTTACTTGATGAAATTTTTATAACCTTTAGCATGAAAACACTATCTGGAAGATGTTATGAGCTCTGCAACTTGAAAGATCTTCAGCTCTTGATGATGGTATTCTCTTTTGTTGCTAAAATTCTTTCTTCTGAATCTTTAAACTGCAATTATACCAAATAAACTTGGTCCCACTGGGTATGCTAAAACTGTTGGGGTTCTAGATTTGTAACCTAGCTGAGGAGATTTTTCAGATCTTCCTACTCAAATCTAGTCCAACATGGGATTGATCTTAGGATGTGGGTATCCTAATAATGGATTAGACCTTCAGATAAGGTTAGCTTCCTTATGGATCTATCACCTACACTAAACCTAAACTAATATTTTCTTGGAAAAGGGAAAGAGATTTGACAAAAATTATAAAAGCATGTAAAAAAGGGTGATGCACCAATGATTTGATCACTCAAACTCACACAATATACACTATGAGACACTTTCAAGACCAAAGAACATTAATCTCACATAAATATTTAAGAATAAAACATTAATCAGTTACCAAACTAGCAAGAGAGAGCAAATATCCACTTTCAGGCTAGACAATAAATTATAAATTGCACTTAAAATGACCTATAAGAAATAATAAGCACTTCCTAAAGGTGAGAAAAACTCATACATAAGCAAGGAACATACATTCACTTAACCACAATGCATGAATTCATGGAACACACTTCAATTCAACTTAGAAAAAAGGATGAAATTTAGTCTTTATTGCATCAAAAAGGTGTCACAGTACAAATTTTGATAGATTTTGGTCATACCAAAAAGAGGGATAGAGGGATCAATTTTAAGGCTTAAAAGCCTATACTTATAGAAAAGAGAGAGAGAAAACTGTGCATCAGAAAATGCTCAATTATTTTTGATGGATTAGCACTCTCAAGGATGCTAACTTAGGATCTTATCAACAAGGAACAAATTCTATAAAAGAATTAATGTCTTTTTCCCTTATCCAACTACTAAGTCTCTTATTGAAACCATTTCATTATTTAATGATTTGCTAATGAGGATCATGTCTTAAAATTGATTGAATTATGCCACATATTCATTAGATGGCCATATGAACCTACTTATAAAAAATGTCACCATGATGATAAGTGAGACACGTCTTTATGGTCTGCATTCACTCATATATTGAACACAGGTCTACTATAAGTGAAAACTAATCTTGGACCATTGGTTTTCACACAGCCACAATATCTATGAAAGTCTGCAAATTGCTCAACTTTACTTCACAATCACTAGTCTATCCTTGCCCTCTATATTAGACCCAAAAGATCTATCTTACCTATATGGAGCTCTACTGATGATGCTTGGTCTCTGAAATGTGGCCCTGGTTCAACCCTGATTCACCTTCGAGCTCGGCTCGTTGACATTTTCTTTACCTGGGTCCAAAATAACTTCTTCAGCTTTTGTCAAAAATACCCTGAGCTTGCCTTTGCTTATTTACTATCGATTACCAACTTGGACTTTCTACATTATGCCTAACTATCTTTATGTTTATTGGTAACATAGATATGTAGACTTATTGACGTTGCCTCACTCTATTGATCTGTCTATACGTGGATGCCCGTGAGCCATCAATATTGTACCAACTGAATGCACTTATGCCACTTGTCATGCACACATTTGTTCTTGATATTCATTTACCCCTTTGACCTCTGCTCGCCATTAGATTTGATTGCTCGATCAAATTTTAATCATTGATCTATTGGGACCCACTGTTTGAAAACCAATGGCTACTTCATGATCTTAAAATTAACATCCTCACTCCCATCAAATGACATTCATGCAACCATCAAATTTAAGCTTAAATAGATCTCCTTTACTTTGTTTAGAAATTGACATCTACATGAATGTCTTATGTTGCAGGCCCAAATTTGAAGGCCTATAACTTGAAGCGCAAAGGGCATGGAGGTACCAAATTTTTAGGAGATGTTCTTCTTACCAAAAAGAATGAACCCATTTGATTCACTAGTCTTGAGAGGCTTCTGAGTGAAGATATAAAATGTTCAAGTTGACTAGTCTATTCACTCCCGTATGAGTCCTAGTGACGATCAAGCTATTTTAGCTAAGTATGGAAAACTTAGTGAAATCTAACTAAGGAACCAACTTTGCACATGCATAAATCTATTTGTACTTTGATAGAGGATCTGGGACTTAGCATGTACATTCTCGACACAAATGTGAACAAACCCTTATGACCATTTTCCCTTGCAACTGTTGCACGTGTGAGATATAAATTTGTGAAGATGCTCACTTGGCTCTACTATAACCTCTTGAAAATGGCTAAGTATGGAAAAACATGTAGAAAGTGACTGAGGAGCCAACTTTGAACATGTACAATTTCTACTACACTTTGGTGGATGATCTTAAACTTAGCATGTAGTAACTAGGGCCAAGTTGGATAAACCCATATGATCACTTTTTTATTCAGACTGCCACACGTGTGAGATATGGCCTCGTCAATATGATCACTTAGCTCTATTTGAGCTTCTTCAAATATGGCTAAGTATGGAAACTTAGCAGATTTTTCTTGAAAGGCCAACTTTGGGTCTTCATATCTTTTGATTTGATTTGGTAGAGGACCTAAGACTTGGTGCATATAAACTTAGCATAAATGTGAACAAACCCATATGATCAATTTTCCCTGACTCATCCACACGTGACAATGGTGATGTCAAAAAAGTGCCTACTTAGAAATTAGGCCACTAGACCCAGGATGCCTAGATGAACACAATGAAGAACCATATGGATCCCTTGCATTTTCATACTCATTCTAAGTACTCTTGACAATATGTATGGTCTCTACAACTCTAGACTTGAACTTTGTGACATTGAAAACTTACACTTTAAGTGAACTCAAAGTGTATCAAAAGCTTTGCACTTTGCATGATCTTATTGGGTCCACTTATTCCATCCAAAAATCTACTCACACTGAATCATTGGACCATTCTAACCTCAAGATCCTGCTCCTTCCACTGAACTCTTGGACTAGGCACATTTTTGGTATGTAGACCAAATTTGGTCACCAATTACTAGTTAAATTTACATTAAATTAAGGTGGTGACTCAAGTCATTATCTATAGTTTTAGTTAAGATCATGCAAGGGATAATTGAAATAATCAAACATACCCTCTATTTGGTAAAGAGTAGGATTTATTTTACATTCTCCTGAGTCCACAACATTTTATTTTGTACTCCAATTTTACAAGAGATAACATTGTATTTATGCTTAGGAATAGGGTACCACAAGATCATGTCATATGAAACCTATAATGATCACAAAGAGATTTATATATCTTATATTCCATGCTTGGACTTATGATTCTTTCTACACCTTTTTAGAAGTATTGGGTCTAATGCTTCTATAACCTAGGGCAATGAATAAGAATAATGACATATAATTACTTCTCTTTTATTGTACTCATTGGACTAAATATAAACATGTTTTAGTGCAAAAACTTAGATATTATAAAGAGAAATATTATACAATCTTTATTCAAGAGGAATTATATATACATATACTACAATTAAATTCAATAGAAGGAATCCTTTTTCATAATCCAAGATAAAAATAACAATTGTTTCAATATGAATTCATGTACAACAATTCAATGCATTCATGTGAAAGTCTAACATCATGGAGGAGATAACCCATTATCAAATCATCCTTGTTTAATAATTTCCCTACACTAAATCCACATTTGAGTTGTGTCAGCATTACACTAGCAAGGTTTCTCCACCCAAGTCTTCATATTTACTACATAAAAAAAGCATATCAACATAATAACATAAAATAATGCAAGCAATTCTTTTCCTTCACACAAACATGTAAAATCATGCCAATATAAAACGACAAGCAAGTGAAGGAACTTACTTCAACAATTGTTTATACTATTAACTATTTCACATGATTTGGTTATCAAAAATATGTTTTCCATATCAGAAACTATTTGTCTTCTCATAATCAAAGTTTACCCAAAAAATATTCACTTTATAATGTGATTACATAATAGTCCATTTATTAGATTAAACTTAATACTTCAAAAAAAAGTTAAGGTCTACTCTTCTCATCATTTTACTTGGATTTATTGACTGGTCCCACTAATCTTTCTCCATACTCTTTTTAATTTTATTTTTTTATATCACCACCTTTTGAAATAAATTTCAAGTTAATTGAAAAGGTAAAGTTAATCCTTATTTAATTAACTCAAGGGGAACATAACATGTAAAGCAATTATAATATAGAATATATATTAACATCCACACAACATTTAAACATGATATACAACTTGTCAATTATACAAAAGGAAAATGAACCCTAGACAATAGAGTCCTAATGCCATAATCATAAATAGCATTGCAAGTGTATACGTACCCTCCAAAGGCAAGTAAGTATACTATTTAGACCAATCTATTTAAGGAAAAGCCCCAATTTATTCTAACCCGAATACAAAATTCACCAAAATCCCCATAAATTGGTTTGAATTCAATATGAATAATTTCTTAGTAAAACATAATCAAAATATTTCACAAAATCCCAAAAGTGGCGTGGCTATCAAAAGATCATTTTTCCATATTTCATTCTTAGATAAAATATATAACTTCGTTTAAACCTTACTTTGTTGGCATAAAATCCACTCAACTTATTATCCTCAAATCCCCAATAGGTATACGTAGTAGCCAAACTAAAGAGACACCAATATTTGCAATGTCCAAGATAGTTAAGTGAGATTTATTAGAATAACATTGAAAGAAGTCCAATTCACATGCAAGATAGGATCAAGGTTTCTCTAAGACCAACTCAATGTACAGTCAAAAGAGTTGATATGCAGGCAAGAGTATTTCATATTTTCATAACCCAATATTCCATTTAAATAAAATGTGTGGCCTTAGTACTATTTTACTAAGATAAATATTCTTTCATATTTCTGTCTCAAATCCCTAACCCCCACTTTTACATTTCTTAACACATTACTTAATAATGGTTTTCTAAATTTTTACTTTACTGTTAATTACCAATTTGTTAAGGTTTTCCAAATCCGGTTTAAAACAACCATTTAAGAAGCAACGAAATAGTTAAAAAAAAAAAATCTTCAGGAAAATAAATACCGTCACATTAACACACAATCAACATAGATACAATATACAATTAATGGATGAAGCGCTGCAGTTGAATATGGCTGAAAAAAAAAACAATGGATATGCATTACAAATGATCACCTGTAACACACAGTTTAAATAGAAGTAGAAATTAAATATTAAATTAGCTACATTAGCTCGCTATTTCTATAGCTTCGACTGAGCTGAAGACAACCAATTAAATCCAGATTGGATAGAGGACAATATGTAAAGCACAATTTTACAGTGCAATACTAAAGTGTCATATACTGCATGAATTATCAATCATACAAAGAGAGAAAGACGCTCAACATTTTCACATTGAACCTCTATAACCATGAGGTAGATACTGCTAAGTATCAGGTAAATAGCTAGAACAAAGCAAAATGATATTAGAAAACATATATTCCCTAAGTTATTTTTTTTACTAGAAATTAAAATCATTCATACTAATGCATGGAACAAATTTCATAACAATAATCTAAAGCCACATATCTTTGCACAGATTCAACAGGTCATTGTAGCATTGCCAAAATAATAAGGAGGATCTTATTGCAAGGAATTAACTTTCATTTAATATACCAAAAGAATAATTCCCAGGACTTACTTTATAATGTCAATGAGAATGCAGTAGCATAGATTAGTTGAATCCTCTAGATATTCCCAAGGGTAAATGTGGAGGAGTTTAGGTAGAAAACTACTTGCCTTGAGAAGAAGGGAAAAGAAAACTCTTGTCTTGCTCTTAACAGTAATTATTACTGCTCCATTTCTAATCTAGCTAAACTTAACATGGTGCCATCCTATCTCCTCCTAGTTACTAGTGCTCTGCGCCAAGGCAAATCTTATTCTAAAACTCTTTTGGAAATCCCAACACTATTAGTTGTTTGTCCACAGACCACTCTCAGTGTGACAGATAAATTATTACCATGAAAATCGTCTTAAATAGGACTTTTTTCTTAAGAATATTTTGCATTCCGACCTTTTCATTTCAAGCATGGACGATCCCCTTTATGCATATATCGATATTTCTTATTTCAAGATGCTTTAATTAAACTTTTATAATCCTTTTCCTAAATTTTTGGATAATCGATTCAATTATTATTAAACTAAAATAATTAATTATTATATATATATATATATATATATATATAAAACTAACCCAACAAGTTCTATTTATCCTTTCAAAATGTTTAAAGCCACCGCCCTATTTCTTCCTGCTCCTTTTAGGCATAGTAATTAAGTTTTTATCCATCTGACATCCATTCAAAAAAAAAAAAAGAAAGATACAATGAATAAAAATATTATAAAATCCACATTTTCCAAGAGGTATTTATTTATCACGTTATCATATCTTTTCCCTTCCCTAAATTTAGTTGATTTAAATTTTCAAGGAGAGTTAAGATCTTTATGATATTTCATTATATACTTTTAGCCTTCCCTAATAATTGGATTAAGATGATATGTTATTAATAAGGCCTATTTTAAATTTATTTCTTTATTTAATGATCTTCATTTTATCTATCATAAAAGAATATGAACTTTTGGCTTATCCATAAAATAAGGTAAGACTCAAGATGACCGGTTGTAAGATAACAATTAAAATAGATATTGTCATAATAAGTGTATTACATAAATTAGAGGATGATAACCACCTTTTAGACATGATCTTATGATATCGATATCACATATAATATCTCATTTATCATTTTGATTAGAAAAATGATTCAAAGTTTAGCGATTTATATATTCGTTTGAGCATAAAAGCATAAACATATATTTATTATTTTAGTTCAATGATATAGAATTTTTGCCTTTTAACCATTGAAGGTTGGGAAACATATCGAGGGGAAAAAAATTATATTCTCCTAACCATTAAGCTCATATAAGCATTAGGTGAATACCCAGGACTCTAACAATGAATACGTGTTCATATCCACTCAGAGAAGAGAAGACAACATATTCACATCAGTCATCTCTGAGGGGGTGTTATAGACAAAGTGTGATAATCACTTCGATGTTTTTGTCTATCAATCCTTAATTTGATCAAGATGAAGGAAGGCAATAATGTCATTACGACCGACCACCTCTAACAACATTTCTTTAATCACACTGATAACAATTAATGGAGCTCGTTCAAGCACAATTGACTCTAAGTTTGAAGTGAAATACCATGAAAACCACAAGTGGATAATCATTTATCTGTGATTGAATATTAATTGCACTGGCACGTTTATAAGTCATAGTCAGGACCATAGAGAAGATTCCTTAACTCATTAAGGCAACAAGATGAGGATGAGTTCAATATCTGACAACACCCTTGTATTAAAGGGCAGGGCATGACATCCCCCTCCCCTTATAAAAGCATCGTCCTTGATGTGACCAACATATTCATAATGCATTAGTTTACTTTCTCTTAATGAAGATAGAATTTGCAATCATTAACTCATAAAATATCATCGGATTTTTTGCGAAAGGTCTAAGAAGTCCTAATTATATCTCATCAACAGTCTCAAAGAAAGATTTTCTCATAAAAATCATGTTTAGTCAACAATATTCTCCACATGTTTAAGGCTACTTGTGGTACGGGATCATAAGAGAGGCATCTCTCATGTTATGTTCTTTAGGTAACCATATATATATATATATATATATATATATATATATATATATATATATTAGAATGTGATATTATCTCCACACATCATAAGGAGACTTTGAATGCAATAAAACATCAAAACACAACATGGATTTTCAGTAAGGCTGCATAAATTGTATCCAATTATAATTGTTTTATACAAATAGATGCACATACACATGTCATGATCCTAATATTTATTGATCACATTTAGTAATTGTTTATCTATACATTACTAAATAATCAATAATAATAAAAAATTTCAAGTAGTATTACTATACCTCCCTTGTTGTTTTAGTTTTGGTTCCTGCATTTCATGGTTAGCCACATCTATATGTATTAAAATGTAAACATGAAATAGCTCAATAAAATAATTAATTAAGCTATACCAATAATATCTATGCGAAGAAACTATGATGAGAAGGATATCAATCATTTTCACAATCCACTGAACATATCACCAAATCCTTCCAAGGAAGTTATCCAATCTCTATCTGCAAATAAGATCAAAACTCATAGTAGGATACATCACTACTAGAGACTCTAGCATGGTCTTCAACATATTTAGTATGTCAAAATGGCTATTACCATGGCTACATCCCATGCATTGGTAAGGAATTATGGTCTTCACCAAGGTCTTTAATTTTGGTTACCCCTTTTTAATTGATTCAAGGATTTAAAAGAATGTTAAATTTTGCGATAAGGTTTATCGCAATAACCACTTATTATTTCATTAGATATTACTCTCTTCAACATAAATAAAACACAATTGCTAACAATAAGGTTATTCAAAGACTATCATCTAGGTGAGCTATCATGCGCTAACAAAGATCCTCTCAAGATACGAGATTAAGACCTAAATATGGGAAATTAACTCAAATTTTGTGAGTTAAGCAATATATTTTTTTATCAAGGGAACAACACATTTTCAATCGTATTAGCAGTTTCAAAATGATATATGATGTTATTAACAATCCATCATGAAGAGTATAAGTACTAATAACATGATACTAGTTAGAATTAAGTGGTTGGAAACACGCCAAAAGGAAAGATTACGAGATTTTTCCAAATACCTTCACAAAAATAAGAGTTATACATAAACCTATTTGCAATCATAGATATTCAACTCAATAAATTCATATTCAATATGCAAATATTCACCTACACATTCACTAAGAATCGTATAACAGTCTTAATATTTAAGGAAATATAATGTTTATTCACCTTCCACCTTGACTTTTGCCACCTACATTCCAAGGTGTACATTAATGTGTTTATGAGAATACAACATAAATAATTAAAGTGAATGAATTAAATAAGGCCTTACCAACCCATGACACTTGTCGTGGCCACGTGATACAAGACCGATGCATCCACTTGCCATCATGAATGTAGATCATGTATATTGACTGTCAAAATGAAACTAACATGAAACCGATCGTGGCCCCAAGTTATTCTTTCATGTCCATTAAATAGTGTACATATATCATAGTAATAAGATGAGGGGAAGTAGAAATCAGCCAATCATGGCCCCAAGTTCCTCCTTTGAGTCCATGAACAAAGTGTATATAGCATAGTAATAAGATGAAGGAAACCAACAAGCAGCCAATCATGGCCCCAAGTTCCTCCTCGAGTATATAGAAGAAGGGAAGCCACCAAGCAGCCCATTAGGCCCCAAGCTTCTCCTTCATGAGCTCATAATAGTGTGCATGTATAAAATTATGATAGGAAGGGAACCGACAAGCAACCAATTATGGCCCCAAGTTCCACTTCCAAGGCTCATGGTAATGCACCTTTTTTTTTGTGCCATCACCCATACACATGTCGTTAGAGTAGCAACCAATAACACATGTGTATGTGGCAGTGTCACCTACCATGGTAGTCCTACATAGATCATCAAAGTCAACTCCACAGATACCTCATTAGCCAATACTAGTTAGATCTCACACACAATGATCCATCATAATAACCATAAAAAGAAAAGTATAGATTTCATTTTATCACAATTAAATGGACCATTTTAACAAATTTTTATGATCATAACTAATGATCTCAAATAAGAATAAGAGGTGCCTCTCTTAAAGACATACTTTTTCATAGAATAATAGGCAAGAACAACTTCAATCATACATAATCAACATGATATCTAACAAAATAATCCATCCAAACTTTATGAAAACTAAACCCATCAAAAAAAATATCAATGCTTCATAATCTAAAGACTTTTTCCATTAAAAATTCAAGGAGAAAAATATTTGTGTACTCAACTCCTCCTTAATCCACAACATTCAAGGCACAAAAGATGCATATCAACTATCATTCATTAACATGTAGGTTTTAGCACAATTATTTTCTCGATCATTAAGGTATCACATGCATAAGGATTTTGTTCACCATGGAAGCAAATGAACCAAGATAATAATTCATCCCAGAGCTCCCAGTGTTGCAACCATGCTCTGATACTCCCTAACACCATAAGCTTGTTAGAAAACCAATAATGATGTCATAAAATCCATCTCCATGGAGGTTTAAAACACATGTGGCTCTTAGAACCCATTGTTTAAAGTGATGTCCCATAATTACTCCAAAACAAACTAAATGATACACTTTTAAAAATGAGAAGAACCTAATTATAGATGATGAAATATTGAATCCCATGTGATTAATACAAGCCCAAAAACTAGTTTTAATCTTATTTATAGTAGGTACAAGATATAAAAGTTCAATAAGACATCTTAATATACAAGAAAGCTTAGATAGATGGAAAACATGAGTGTAAATGTGAAATTGTTTGACTCTAGCCTAGGAGTGTCACCTATAGCATAACAAATAAACCAAAAGATATGAGGGTTAAAATGGGACAAATATCTATGTATATTGAAATGAAAGTATACCCTTTTAGAATAAACCTTGTATAATTTACATTTTTTTATTCCCATAGTAAATAAATAATACCACTATTTATAATTATCTCTTGCATTGACCTAAAATACAAACACTGAGTGAATATTTAGACCTTATCATGACGAGTCATAATTTTTTTGGAAATGGTAATATCAATCAATTCCTCGATGGGGTCAACAAGTCCTTATGTCAAATATAGAAACTCCTTATCCATCATCAATAGTTTTATACCCTTAATGACCAAGGAATTCTACATAAGGGCTTTCACCAAAAAAATTATTCTTACCTTAATGAGTTACTATTATTTTAGCTTTAAGTTTTTTAGTTACCGTATTATGACACATTATCAGTTTTTTAATTCCAATTTATATTTTTATTAAGAGTACGCTAGGAACAAGGAAAAGTTAGAATCAATTATCATGATGATGAATTGGAAGTAGGGCATCATCAAATGAGGCCAAGCTTAAGTTCTAAGTGAGTTTTGATAGCAGGGATACCCTATGATTGTGGATTGTTGGTGAAAAATGTTTCTTGTGTTTCACAATGCACTTTCTTATTTTCATAATTAAAAAATGGTTGGTACATAGAATCAACTAATTGTTGAAGTGAAAAACCTCACTGATAATTTTTTCAACCAGACGCAACTTTCCATGGTTATGTGAGAAAGGAATAAGGGATAAATCACCATAATTGTTTCTCTGGGGAACAAGCAACCACATACTTTTAGGTACAAAATTTGTTAACTCTTTCAATTTCACACATATCACAAAATTTGTTAACCCTACAATGCATCCTTATTTCTTTGTCCTTTTTAAGTATTGGCCCTCCATATCACACATACTTTGATATGCTTATTTTTTGTGTAATCCATTAATGCAATTCTAACAACCCAAGTAAAAATATCTCTTCTACATATAAAATCAATGTACATGATCATATTAATTAGGATTTTTAATGAGATAAAACCTACTGCTTTGTTTTCCAATGGCATTTTTCTTGAATCCTATGACACAACTATTAAGTTTCTTTTGGTTAACTTGACTCCACATGCCCTGAGTCCAAGCATTTCAACTTTATCCAAATCGAGTTATTTCAGCCAAAGTCTCCCTATGACATGTGATTCACCTTATACTCCATCCTCATCATGGTATTATCCACCAAGAGTATCATGGTTAAAGAAGACAGAAAGTGAAGGGAAATAAAAATAGAAATAATATGATCTGAGCTATAGTAGGATTTGAACTCAAGATTTCAAGATGTAGTTTAAGAGTTTGAGATGAATGTGTGGGAAAATAAAGCCAAAAACATTAAACAAATTACTCATATCTTTTTCTTTCTAAACAAAAATTTCAACTCCTAAAATTAATTATAACTCATTCAATCAGCCCAACAATTTATTTTTCACCTACAAATCTTATTAATGTCAAGACATGGGATGAAATTGTATACAAATAAATTTTCTCGCTCCTTTATCATATTAATTTCGTCTAATTCATCCTAACATTAATCTATTCTAGTGTTCTAGTCACTAGCCTATAATTTCTAACATTTCTATTGTCATACATCAACCTTATATCATCCATTGATAATTAATCCTCCTATTAATAATCTCCCTTATCACTAATCCTCATCTATCCATTATTTAAGTTTTTTTAAATTCTAATCCTACCTACCCCCACTTTCTCCTAAAAATCACCATACACATGCACATCAAATTTTTAATGTATTTAGGTGGGAATTTAAATTGCATTGATTACTCTCTAAGGGGTGAATTTACACATGCTCTCTATTATTTTGACATGCACATCTACGTCAAAATCATCATGTCATATGTATATGTCATTTTGACCTAATTAGCATATTAAAAAAGGAAAATAATAACATATCCATCAAGTCCATGTTATAGTATTAGTTGTCATCCTTCCATATCCATGACTTTCATATCATGTAATCATTGCATTTAATGGAGGATACAAAATTCATGTGAAAGGTTTGACAAAAAGACCTAATGAATGTGGTGAAATGGACTATAATGATGGACTTTGAAGATGTACTTATGTTTTGTGAAGATGAAAGGATATTAAAAATATAGACTGATGTTTCTCCCACTCCTTTACATTGTAATACATTCATGTTTTTCCAAAAAACATTAGAGATGATGTATATGTAGGTTTTCTATAATAGAACAAAATGTGTAGATGAATATTTGTGTCTATGCTCAAGTATATTTTGAACAAGTGGGATGTAATCCTTAATTAAATGTGTCCATTAAAAACTTTGATGCCCTTATGAATAGAACAAATCTCCCCCGTTTTCTATCTTTAATTTCATGTGTGAGCTTGGTTGTGGTAGGGTGAGTCTAGTAATAATGTATAATATCTTGTATTGAAATAAGTTGACTGATGGAAATGGTATGAAAGGCAAGGGATTCCTCTATGCCTAATTTAGGGATGCCAGTGCATCTTCCATAGTCATATTATCCTTTCCTTTATTATAAAGGATCTCAAACTCATATCTGTAAGTGCCTCTTCCATTATTGATAGATGAGTAGTTAAATCTATAGTAGAGATAAGAGCTTGTTTTATATCCTCAAATTATTTTTGTGCCTAGATGTATCACTTAAAGGAATCCATCTTGGTATGGTATATTATAGGATGGGATATTGTGGAGAAGTTATTTTCAAACCTTGTGTATAATCCTACCAAGTCTAATAAGCCATGAAGTCTCTTAAGAGACATAAGAACATGTCAATCATGTATGACCTTGATATTTAAATGGTGATTGTGCATCCCCTCAGTAAAAATAATGTGATTAAGGTATTTTAAATAATCTTATAATTACAACATTAAATTTATAATAAGCATGCATGTTGAAATGAGTGCAATAAATCTTGCCCATGTCCTTGAACAACATTTACTTTTTCTTTCCCTTCTTCTCATAATGATTTAGAGAATCATCTTTACAATATTCATCCTTATTTCTTCTTACACCTTGATTTCTTATTTGGCTTGGTGAGTGGTGAAAAAAAATTCTTCCTTTTGAAATACTTTGGATTTTTAATGATATATTTCTTAGTACAAAATGTGGCCAAATAATGGTTATTCATTAAATAAAATGAACATGGATAGATATTCTAATTTTTTTGTTTTATATGGCCTTTCTTTATAAAATTGAAGCAAATAGTGGAATACTCATCTCTTACATACCTTCTTGTAATTCCCTTATACATTTTACTTGTGCAAGTTTGATGAAGTGGTTATGTTTTACCTCCTTTGGGATGTTATTTCTTTGGAGATGCTTTGCATTCTTGTTTGATGCTTCTGCCTTTATTGAAATTTTATCATATTTTTATTTTCAACTTGAATTCACCCATGGTATTATGAAGTGACGTTGTGATAGCTAATTCTTCATAAAGTTTCTTCCATTATCTTAGAGACTCTTCTTTGTCCCTTTGAATTAGTGCAAGATCATAAATCCCATGTCTCTTGAAGCCTTGAAATATTTTGGTGGTTATAGTTATTTTGTTTCACTTCCTCAAATTTGGTCTCTCCCTCTCCACTACACTCAACTTGGTGAGTTATTCTCTTCTCATCCTATATACACTTAACACACACACACACTTGCACTGTCAATGAATCTCAACAAGATTTATTTGGAAAAATATCCCCATAATGAGGGAATAGCATAAAAAGTCATTATTATTACAATTTTAAGATGAAGATGTTTTAAAAAAGAGCATATATCCTATCAAATCCCAAACCCTTCCTTATGACATGTAAAATGAGCAAAGCAAACATCTTCATGCACAACTGCAAGCTAATATATGCTTTTATAGCTGTGGAAATTCAAAATCTCCACCTCTGGTGCTTTATGGCTAGAAATTGGTGTTGAAAACACATATAGGTAATGCATAATGTATATAACTAGGTTATTATCCTCTGATCACTACTGGTTATGAGACCCTAAACCCATTCCAGCCTTAAGAACACCCTTCCCAATATGAGAAAACTATAGTTTTTAAGGCTAACTTCAAACACACATAAAATAAAAATCATAAGTCACTTGCACAAATTGAAAGAACCATAACATGCATATTGGATCCCTATAATTTCAACCTTGATAATTTCAATGGAACCTTGGAGATGAGTCTGTGGCACACCTGCAGTAATGGGTCCTGAAAACAACTTTTTGTAGTGAAGAGAAAAGTTCTTATTCTCCAATTAATATTTTTGCCTCTGAGACATCTAAATTCAAATCCATCACTTCAAACACATATGGATAGGAAAATTACACATGATTCCATAACCATAATGTCCAAATCCACCTAGATGCATGTTTTAACTATTGCTTAGGATCCTGGAAACATTGGCAATAAATGTTGTTAAAGTTGAATCAACAATTCAATATCTCCACCTCTAGTGCTACGTGGCTATAAATTGACACTACCAACACATCTGGAGTGGTGGATAATGTCCAAGACCATGTTATTGGACTATGATCATGCCCACTCAAGAGACCCACTACCCGTTTTAGCTTCAAGAATGCCCTTCCAAATATGAGAAAATTGTAATTTTTTAGGCTAACTCTAGATGTGCATAAAATAAAAATTGTAATTTGTTTACATGAACTAAAATAACTCTCATGTGTGTGTTAAATCCCTCTATGCACCATGGAGGATGTCAATGGAACCTTGAAGATGAATCTATGGCACATCCTGCAGTAATGGGTCTTGAAATGTAACTTTTTTGTAGTGAAGAGACAAGTTCTTGTCCTCCAATTGACATTTCCACCTATGGGACCTCCAGATACAAGTCCATCACTTTGAACATGCATGGATAGGAAAATTAAAAATGATCCCATGACCATAATGTCTAGATCCACTCAGATGTGTGTTTTCACTAATGTTTAGGAGCCCAAAAACACTGACAACAAAAGCTGTCAAAGTTGAAGCAAAAGTTCAAGATCTCCACCTCTAGTGTTACATAAAAACTAGAATTTCCAACACATCTAAGGTGGTGGATAATGTATAGAACTAGGTTTTTAGTCTTTGATCACATCTGGTCGAGAGACCCACTACCTATTTTGGCCTCAAGAACACCCTTCCTAATATGAGAAAAATGTATTTTTTTAAGGCTAACTTTAAATACATGTAAAGCATAAAATTTAAGTCATTCGTATGAACCAAAATAACCCTCATCTGCATGTTGAAGACTTATAATTGTACCAAAAATCATGTTAATGGATCCTTTAATTCAAATTAATGCTACATGTTGTAGTAATGGGTCTTGAAATGCAAATATTTTGTAGTGAAAAGATAAGTTCTTGTCCTCTAATTGACATTTTCACCTTTGGGACCTCCAAATTAAAATCCATCCCATAATAGGAAAATTAAATGTGATCCCATGATCACAACATCTAGATATACTTGGATGCATGTTTTCACTATTGTTTAGGAGCCTAGAAGCAATGACAACAAATGTTGTCAAAGTTAAAGCGATAGTTCAAGATCTCCACCTCTGGTGCTTTGTGGCTAGAAAATAGTGTTTCCAACATGTTTGGAGTGGAAGATAACATGTAGGACCATATTATTGGCCTCTGATCATGCCTGATCGAGAGACCTACCACCCATTTCGGCCTCAAAAATATTCTTCCCAATATGAGAAAACAGTAATTTTTTAGGCTAACTTCATATGCATGTAAAATATAAATCATAAGTCATTTACACAAACTAAAAGAACCCTCATGTGCATGTTAAACCCTATAATTTCACCCTATATCACATTGATGGAATATTGAAGATGATTATGTGGCACATGCTATAGTAATGGGTCTTGAAATGTAACCTTTTTATAGTGAAGAGACAATTCTTGTCCTCCAACTAACATTTCAAAATACGAGACCTCTAGTTATAATTCCATCACTTTGAACATGTTTGAATAGGAAAATGACATGTGATCCCATGATTGCGACATTTAGATCCACCTAGATGCATGTTTTCACTATTGTTCAGGAGCATAGAAACACTAATAACAAATATTGAAGAGATAATTTGAGATCACCTCTGGTGTTTCATGGCTAAAAATTGACACTGCCAACACGTTTGAAGAGGAAAATAACATCTAAGACTAGGTTCTTGGCCTTTGATCATGCTTGATCAGAAGATAGAGTACCCATTATAACCTCAAGAATGCCTTTTTTTAACAATAGAGTCTTTTATTAAGCTTCTCTTAGCTTCAAGAATATGAAATTATTTACTAACAATGCCAACCATGTAAAGGTGGAAGCTTATTTGGCATGACTAACCTACAAATTATTTGTAAGTAAATAAAAATGAAATTTATATGTACTGCTTAAAAAATCAATAAAATTTTGTAAAATTAAATACATTTAAATTTGAGAAGTCAACATACATTCAAATTTGAAATCCAATGAACCACTAGGATCTACTCTAATACTGATAGTATCAAGAATAACTTCATGGTCTAACTCACAAAATTTACATAAATTCTTATTTAATGGCCTTTCATAATATTTGAGCAATCAAATATTTATCACAAAACCAAATTTAAATAGTGCAATATCTTTCTATGTGATTTAAAGACTTCAAACAACCATACATCTAAATTTTTGATAGGACATTGTTGATGCCAAGTTCTAGCAACTACCACAAACCTAGTGGGATGGTCAATGTTTTCTTATCTATGACTAGGGAAGTCAAAAACAAATCCTCTCCACACTAACATATATAGTAATATGTTCCCTCTTCATTTTCCTCATTAATAATAACTATAAAAACATGCCTTGTATTGTAAAAAATATTTTTTAATGATGTTGTCAACATAGATAATGAGAATAAATAGTAAATAGTGATTAATCTTCTACATGGTTACACTAGATCAGATACATGGTCAAAGTCATGTGATAATGTTATATATTCAAGTTGTAATGTTGGTGGAACCTGAGATTTGTTGATTGAAATTAGAGGTCTACAATTCCATTCATCCACCTTCTCTTGTGAGTCATACTCATTCCAAACAAAGTTAATGCATATAGAACAAAAACATGCCAAGTGTCTCATATGAATATTATAAGAAATTGTATTTGAACTATAAAATGAGTGGAACTCACTTGATCTCATTATAGTCGTATAATCCTCATACTTTGCTAAGTGTTTCAAAAATATCTATGAATAGTAGAATTTTACTGAGCACCATGGCCTACTTTCTTGTTATACAATTGAATAATGGTTTTTGCATTAGTCAAAATAACACCATATTCAAATTTTAACTCCTCTCTTGAAATGACTCTTTTTACACATGCTCCAACACCACAATGCTCCCCTTTTCCATGGCCAACCTCAATGAAACTCCAAATATGTTCTATGCTAGTGGTAATGTGCATCTTGCTCAACTAGTAAAATATTGATTGAAAGTAATGTTCCTCTTAGTTAAATTTACATAGAACATCTCAAAACAACCTTACATGTACTCTCTACAATGTGATCGATTGTCAATGACATAGAAATGGTACTCTATTAATATTTTTCAATCTTACTTTGTATTATTAGGTGTATGCATGAATTCTATATACATAAAAATTATAACCTATAATGAGTTGTAATACTATGTTTGAACATCCATTTTTGGTTTGAATGTGTAATTCTTAGCAAAGTTGACTACTGAAATAATAAAACCAAGTGAGAATGTGTCCTTGCTTAACTTGAAATATTCATCCAACCATCTAATGTTGTGTGTGTGCCTTGCATATATATAAACAATTTATTTCCTTAATTTGACCAAAAATTATAAAACAAGTATTTGTTTTGTAACAAGCTCACACCTTTTATATTCTCTATCATCTTTTACTTGATATGTCATAGATTTATATTTGCTCAAACCAACTAATTTTTATATAATTATAATTGTACTCTCCTCATGGATACATTTTTTAAATTTTGGCAATCTACCACAAATGATATAATTTCCATCTAAACATGTGTTATTAAAAACTATCCATTTGATATTTCACAAAAAATAGTTGGAATAAATTCCCTTGCTGATTTTGCAAGAACTAGTATGCCACATTCTTGTAAAATGTTGTCAATATGCAAAGTATAATGTATATGGCAAAACACATCATAGTGAATTAAAATTTTAACATGTTACCAACAAAAAGTGGTGTGTGTGTGTGTGATTTATTTTACAAAAAAGGGTTTGTCCATCTCAAAATATCTTTGAATAATATAAATTTGTGGATGTTTTTCTAAAATCTTAGAGTACAATTATGTTTGGGTCATATCAAAAAAATGTTTTATATGCAGTTCATGGTTATGAAAACCAACACTTTTTTTCACTACATCTTTTATATTGAGTGAAACTCTTGTATTGTGTTTCTAATAAAAACTTATTTTGAGATCAGATAAGCAGTTGGGTCTCGGGTCTTCTATGTTACTTGGCTTGCCTGCCCAGTTCTTTCATCATTCCAGGTAGCCCAAAAACCAGTGAAAGAAAAGGTATTAATTGACATCTTATCTTATGTGTAATCACTATCCCATACCCATTCTCTATTCTCTCTATCCTACACTTTATTAGACTAGTTGTCTACCATTGTGCAAGTAAATCTTTGAGAGCATTGGTTATAGGCTTATCATTTCGTGGAAGTATACCAGAGAATGCCTAGTGCTCATTAGTATTGGCATCGTTAAGCATTTTATGCATTCCAGTTGATTTCATTAATATTTTTCTATTTATGTTTAGTGCTTAGCGAAATTTAAAAAAACAAGCATTTTTTCCATGTTTCACCACATACTGCACAAGTTGTAATTTCCTTGTTACATTTTTTCAAGCCTATAGTATGATATTTATCATGTAGATTTTTAATAATTTCCTTGTTTTCACCATCCATGTTAGATTTTCTTAGTCATAGGGTGTACATTATAGGTCTCATATTAATCAATTTCATCAATGAAACAAAAAATTGACATTTTTTTTATCGAAGTCTAATTTTTCAAAGAAATCATCCCAAATTCTTTTAGCTAGTCCTCTTGAATGGTGGTCAGGCATTTTATTTTGTATTAGTTTCAATATGTTTTCATCAACTTCAATTAATTACTTACCTTTTCTATGCAAAAATCGTTGTATGTGTTACTAATGGTGGAATTTCTTGAAATGGTGTTTCCATATCATTATGTTCACTACTAGTTTCTTCATTGTTACTTTAGTTATTTAATGTTTCCATGGAATTTTATTCATAATTAATTTCATCATTATGTATTTTTATTCATTTTTAGGGGTTAAATCATTAGGCATAATCTCATCATCAATAAAATTAAAAACATCATAGTTTGAATGTGGACTTGCAACATAATTTGAATTTTTAGGTAAACATTCATCATCATTATTCAATTCATAATTATCCATTTCATTATTATCTATGACATTTGGTTCATTAGGGATAGTTTTTATACCTTGTATCGAGTGGAATGCTTGCATTTATACATTTTATTTTTCTCTCGACACTTTTAATTGCTCTGGTGTTTTGTGATTTAACTTTTTCCTCTGCTTTGAATGAGATCTGTCACCCATGACTAGACAAACTTGATAAATTTTGTCCTTGACTTGCAAGCCACATAATGATGAAAATAATGTAAATTTGGAAAAAATTCTTGATCAAGGTTAAAAATAGTAGCTAAAATAAGTTTTTTTTGTGTATTATGAACATAGTGCATATGCGCTATATTTACATAGTTATATGTCATATAATTGTCATTAGAATATTATTTGATTCAATTTCCTATTGATTGATGTCTAAATAACATCTTATATGGTTGAAATTTGGTTCAATTATCCCCAAGTAACATCCTATACTCATAATTAGGTTCAAGGGGTTTATATTACCCCCAATTTCCTTTATGATTGCATATATCATAAAATTGGGGTCGATTGAGCCTCAAATTACTTTATATAGTCTTAATTAGGTTGAAAGGGATAAAATTGGCCCAATTTTCCTTCATGATTAAATTAGTGGACTATTTGATTTAGGGTGTTATGACAAAGGGGTCGATTGACCCCCAAATTACAACCTATAATTGAAAATCCCTCTTAGGTATCTAAGAATCCCAATCCTAGAGTTGAGAATCTCAATTTATATTTGTATAGATAAGGGTGAACAAAGACTAATTGATAATTCCAATCATAACCCCATAATGAGTTATTATTTTCTATATATGTCATTGAGAGTCTATTTATAGTAAAGTGAATTTCCAGATAGATGGATAGGTGGTCATCAATCCAGTAGAGTGTGTTCCAATCAAGTAGCTGGTAGAATGTGTTTCCCAACTTGAATCTATCTATACCCAACCCAATCTATGAAGGGAAGGAAGGGAATGTGCCTTAATATAATGTATTAGGGAGGGGATATTTAGAGCTTGGACATGGCCCAATGGGCCCTAAATTAAAAACTAAGGCCCCATCATATTTTGAGCATGCTCTAGTCCCTAATACAATATATCAAATAATAACATAGGAATGGGGTCCTCACAAGAGATATATGGGAGACACCATTACAAAGGCTTTACCCCAATCTCAAACTTTCCCTACGTGATAATACAATGAAAACTTGGCCTACCTACTTCATCTATGCTAAGGAGTAAGGTAAGGGAATCTTGCCTTCTTCATATATACATTTGATTAACCTAATAGCATATCAAGGGAATATTACCTTCTTGATATATAGAAAGGGAGTAAGCCATAAATATCAAGGTAATTTTGCCTTCTCGATATCTAGTTGTGCTTTGTTATATGTCATTAGGGATGATAAGGGATGAGGAGGCATTGATGAGCGACAATGAGGGAGTGACTAAGGATGATGAAGGTCGATGAGGGGGTGATTAAGGATAATTAGGGTTGATGAGGGATTTATTAAGGATGATTCCAATCCCAACCCCATAATTGAGTTCTCATTTTCTTTATATGTCATTAAAAGTTAATCCATAGTAAAGCATATTTCTAGATAGATAGATAAATAGACACCAATCTGGTAGAATGTGTTCCAATTCAATAGTTAGTAGAGTGTTTTTCCCAACCCAAATCAATATATACCTGACTTGATATATGAAGAGAAGGAAGGGCATATGACTTAATATAATTTATCAGGAAGGGGCTACTTAGAGCTTGGGCACAACTCGATGGGCCCTAAAGGCCAAACTAGGGCCTTGTTATACTCTAAGTATGTCCTAGTACCCAATATAGTATATCTAAGGATAGTGTAGGAATGGGTACCCTACCATAGATATATGGGGGGGACCATTCCTAAGGCCCTATCATGATCTCAAGCTTTCCCTATTCAATAAGGCAAGGGAAACTTTCCTCATTTACTTCATATATGCAAATGAGTAAGGCAACATAAGTTTTCCTTCATAATATATATATTTGACTCACCTAATATCATATCAAGGGAATCTTGCCTTCTTGATAGATAATAAGAGTGTAAGGCATAACTATGAATGGAAGTTTTCCTTCCCGATATCTAGCTTTGATTTGCTTCTAGATTAAGGCATAATTATCAATGAATTTTTAATTTATAATAGATAGATTTGTTCTTATCTTACCTACTTAGCTATGCCCAACCCGATAAGGTAAGGGAAGCTTGATTCCTAATATATATCTTAATTCTTATCCTACATACTTGCCATTTTTATAATAGATACTTAGCTACCAAGGGAAGCTAGCTTCTTGATCTATAACTTGAATATATTCTTTCCCTACCTAATTATCTATGATCTACCTACTTATATTTTGTTTTTGGTAAGGTAATATTGATTCTTGATAAGTATAATGATAAATTATGTTTTTAATCATGTTACATATGTAATAGATCTATACTATTGAGTATGTGATGTAGGAGCATCCTTTTAAGGATGGCTCATCTTGTGTTTGTTTGAACAATTGTGATTTGATCAGTTGTTTTTATGGTTAATTAGCATGTTTAGGGTGTTAAAAGGGTGTTAGTATTATTTTAACACACTTTTGAATCTTATCCAAGTGTCTAGGGGTGCTTAGGTAGATTAGATTTCAAAATTGGCATTTTCCTGACAAATTCAATAATTTGAAAATTTGAATTTATGAAGCAAGGTTTAGGAGTCTTGTGTGTATTAAGGGATGATATAAGATTGATATTGTTAAGGGAACATTTTTAAATAAAACATTGGTCTATACCATGGGCCTTATATCACATATGTATGGAAAAATAGACTTAGTGTAAACTTACCATGTTCTAAGTAGTCTTTATTACCGTTGGAATGGCAAAAGGCGGTTAGAGTAGTTATAGGCTATACAAAACTTGTAAATTTTTAGATTTGATATATTTATTATGATTCATTCTAATTAAATTTTAGTTTAAGGTACAAGAAAATAAAAATGAATTCTTCATGTTTACAAAAGAGTGACTGCAGACCTATTTATTGCATGTATGCATTGGAATATGATTGTGTAAGAATGATCAATAAAGAAATACTTCATAAAGATACATTTATGAGGCTCATTATGTATTTTTTGAGTTTTATACATGCTTTATGAATGTTCTCAAGCATTTATTTAACTGGCTTCAAAGTTTTTTGTGCAATTTCAATTGGCATACCCTGTATTCCTGTACCTTGTGTTGAAGAAGACTAAAAAAATCCTGTGTGTGAGAAGGATTCTATAGAGAATAATTAGATCATGTATACTTGGTAATAATATTTGGTTAAATTATTTTGGAGACCTTTTGTGAAGTTTTAATTTGTTTCTCAATACCTTTCTTTCCACTTTATTCTTAGACATTACAGGAGACTATGTTCTAACACATAGTCAGACCAAGATCGTAAGATAAATGTTGAGAAAAGGCATTAAGATGGAGATCCAATGCTTGTAAAATATGTATGGGAGTTAAATAGACCTTGGTAAATAATTAAAGTTACTTTAAATTTGTTTTAATGGTCATTATTTCAAAATTTCTCCTCTAGGGTTCATACAGTCACTATCAACCTTGAATTAGGGTTTTTAGAAACAACCTTAGGCTTACACCAATAAAAATTCCTCAAAATTTGTGATTTGATAGTAATAAATTTTTGATAAGAGATTATGATGTTTTTGAACTAGTTTAGTATGGTGGAGTATGGATTTAGGCTACTGTGTATGTCTAGGGGTAAAGGAGGCCATATTAGGCCTATACATAACATTAAAAAGGACTAAAAAAGTGACTTACAAGAAAAATTTGGTTAAGAAACTTCATAGAGAGGTAAAATGAGATAGAGGGTGATAAGAAAGAGTATTATATTCTCAAAAATAATTTTTAGCCATCCATACTATTGGAAAAATCTTAAAAAAAGGCTACAAGGGACCCTGTCAAAGAGAGAGCTGTGTTGGATGTGAAAAGATGTATTAAGAGGTTGTGTGCATTAGATAAGAGGTCCAATATGACTATGAAGAGCATGAAAAAGATCCTAATATATTTAAACAATCAGTGAATCCTTGAAAAATTAATGAGCATATGTACCTATGAACCCTTGTTAGAAGAGTCGGCATATAAAAACAAGACAAGCGTGGATTGTTAAGTGTTTCATCTGCATCAGTATGCCCTACCTATTTTAATTACTTGAGTATGTTCTAAATACTTTAACTACTTGATTATTCCCTAACCAATTGATAACATGAGCCATATCTTCATCTTGAGTATGTCCTACCTAAATACTCGAGCCATATATTGATCTTGATTATGCCCTATCTAATTTACCTACTTGAGTATGCCCTGTCTGCCTATCATTATTTTCCTACCTATTTGAGTATGCCCTACCTACTTGAGTATGTTATAACTACTTTAGTATTCCCTACCCAATTAAGTACCTGAGCCATATCTTGATCTTGAGTACTCATATCTAATCCTAACCGTATTTATCTTACTCAACCATATATTTAATACCCGATACCAAATTGAATACCCAAGCCATATATTGAAAGGAGAAGGTATTATCATGCTTGAAAAGTAGTAAAGGGGATATTATCATATCAAGGGATAAATAAGAGGGGGCATTATCATCCCCATTTTTCATTTTGGCCCATGATGACTTCACTATAACATAGTGTGTATGTACTATGCTATGTTTGAATTCAAAAACCAAGCATCTTGGCTCAAAAATGGCTTGGATTCTTGAGCTAAAGGCTTGGACCTATCAATACACAACTAAATCTGAGATATTTGACAAAAAATGAGAAAATTCAACTTCCATTTCCAAAAATACTATGAATTTCAATGAGATAATTGATAAACTTATTACTATGATGATGAACATGCTCTCCTCTTTCCAAATATATGATTTTTAAATTTTTGGACTATTTTAAGGTTTCCATCTATGTTGATTTCTAACTATATTTTTTTAAGTCACTACATGGTGCAAATATAATTGCCTATATATGTTTAAGTATTTTTTTTTAAGATCCAAATGAAAAAAGAATTATGTGGTCACAAACTAGGCCTAATTCTACACGTATTCATTATATATATATATATATATATATATATATATATATATATATATATATATATATAATTTTCATTTTTTAAATCAGTTTTTGGGATCTATTTAATTGTAAAATTAATATAAAAATATTCGTTAAAAAATTATAAAAAAATATAGGTCACAAACTAGATGATCTTATCTAAATTTTCACCAAAGGGTTTCAAATAATATTAAATGATGATAAAAAAGGAGTGGTTGCACAATCAACTATCTATTTTGTTTTCCTAAAAAATAAGGGTTCCTCTTCAAAATTTAGATGTTTACCTGGTTATACTTAGCCATTTTTTTAAAAATTAGTGTTTTGAAAATTAGACTCAAAATGCTACAATTTATGTTTTTATATCATCTTCATATTTTGAGTGTAGCCATCTTAATTTATCTATAGAAGTTGAGATTCTGAAATTTCAAGAAAAACATGTCCATGGGTAGGCCCCTTTTTGTCCCCCAACTTTCTGCACTTACCCATGAAGGGGGTATGTGAGACATTTAATAAGCTTATTTACTTAAATTCTTCTCAATTATAGTATAAGGCATTACTTATATTTAATCATAAAATCCATCTACAATTGTTGGTTTAGAAAAAATATTGAGATATTTAAATACTTGGGTTTATTAGAACTTGCGTTGGGCCCAATTCATAGTAAATTTAATGAGTAGTGTGGTAAAGGTTTTGCATGGATTAACCTCTAAGAAGTTCTTCATATCCAATGAGGGTTTATGGATATTTAACTCAACCCATGGTTTTAACACTCACATATCCCTTGGGCACAATTACCCCATTCTCTAATGAATCCAAAAGGCAATTGATTCACGTGCATACATGTGTATTCATTCCTTGTTATTTCAATTTATAATGTGTTCAATTTTTTAATTCAAAATTTCTATCATAAGTGGACACCAATTTATACATGTTTTAATTATAGGTTTTGTATGAAGCAAGTTCAACACTTAACTTGTACCTGAGTACACCCATCATAGTTACACTTAGGTATATCATTCTATCCTTTTGTTCTATCACTTCTAGTTATTAGAAGAAATCTTGGGGCAGGGTGGTGGGGAAAGGGGCGCATGGAGGGGTTATAAACACTCAAATTTGGTATTAAACACTTGAAAATGCTAGTTTTGACCAAGCTTCAAAATACATTACTTGTGCGTACATAACTAACTCTTGCTCACTCTATATCCTAGGCATTCACTTATCTATGGGACTAGCCTTCCCAAATTACCATTATTCATACACTGAATTTCCTTAATCTCTCCATGAATAGTTTATCTGCTTACACAAACTATCTCTTGATATCAAATAAATGTTTCCTACTTTTTGAACATCTTCGACCATAGTTAGACAGATCTTGTTACTGAAGTCATCCCCCTTAGCCAGACTCATCTATGCACCCTTTAACAACTATTTTACCAAATTCAAATCCTTCCTTTTGGTTGGCCCATATGTTTTACAAGTTTGTTACGAGGTAATTCACCTAAAGAGTCATTTTTTTAAGCATACCAAGCCCAATCCTATTCCTATCTAGCAAACATTTAACACTTATGAAGAACACACCTATTATTCATTTGCATATTGAGAGGAACTACCATGAAGCTTTAAAATATGAATCCCCTCAAAGTAGAAATCCTTGAGCCAAGTCTAAATACCATTGCAAGGTCAAAATCATAGTATATCAATAGTTGAAAGCCATACACAAGATTACATCATATGCTAGTATTATAGTGATTGCACACACATAGTTAGGTGGGAGAATTACATAGGTTTGAGCGCTCTTTGAAGTTTTGGGACGTAAGTATCACTTAGCCACTTAGCAAAGGGTTATTAATGTTATCTCAACTTAGATTTATAACCAATTTTTACATGTAAACCTTGTGTCAAAAGTGGAGTTGGGGTTTCATGGTGAAGGCAGACAAATATGATATTCCATATTGTCTCAACTTCTGATATCACATAAACCTATCTACAAGCATGCACAATGATCTATGGTAGAATAGTTTGGCACAACTCACTAGGAAAAACCTAGTAGAGCATAGATAGTTCTAGATGCCATAGGTGTCCAACATCACTTAACTTGTCTCAATAGGGGTAGACACTTTATTTCTAGATCTGAGTGACTATAAACACAATCTAGACCTCTATTGAAAACCGTATACTATCACAAACCATAACAAAACCTAAATAAGCTAAGTACCTTATCTTATAAATAATTATTCTGATAAATTAGTCATACTCTATTATAACATTTAGATTTACTTAATTTAGACAGATTACACAATCTAAATTATTCAAATGTTTTATCTTGTTTGAAACACTAAATTACAAAATAAGATAAAAACCAAGATATTACAACTAGGGGGAATCTAATCTATCAAGTTTAATGAGGAACTAAACCTAAGTTTATCAAATTTCATTTGTCCATACTGAGTATCTATAAGGATTTGTACCCTAATAGATGGTGTAAATAACCATCATCCTCACTAGTCAGGTTATGACTCTTTCTATAAATTTAATACAATTTAAAAGTAAAATATTCCATTTAATTATTGTAAGTCCAAAAAAAAACCTACTCCTTGGAGGTATATAAGGTCCTCTATTAAGAGGACAAACATTGAGAAAATCCATTTCGTTATATTAGTGTAATTGCACCCTCAATTATTCCCTCTCATTACTAAATTTGTTTTGAAATCTTATATCATTTCTTTCTCTACATGTATATTACTAAATCTATTTTTCAATATTATATTATTTTTTTCTCTATTTATATAGACAAAACCCCAAAAAAAATCATAAATGATTCCAAGTTTTTTGTATAACCTTACTTTATTAGTTCATAATTTATTAAATTTATTTTAAAATCTTATATTACTTTTCTCTCTCTCCAAATATTTGAATAGAGTTATACATTAGGTGAGTATGTATTCTTTGATTAATTATCATTTTTATCAAAGCTATGAATCAAACTTAGGATATTAGGGGGATCAGTCCTTGGAAACCACTAAACCAACACAAATGGCTACCATTGGTCATTGAATCATAAAAAATGCCATGAAACTAACACATATGACCACAAATGGCCTCAAAAGTATAGGAAAGTTGAACATAGGTGGAGCTAGACATAACCAACCCACTTAACCAACCTTTCTACATATCATCAGCTAATAAGGGAATCTATCTTAATCATTTAATTTAAAAACATTAATTTTTTTGAGATCTTCTATTACTTATTTTTATTTTATACTTCTTACATAAATTTATGCATTAAATAACTCTAATAGGCATCTTCTGTTTTAATAGAGTTGTCTATAATCTTTAGCCCACATTCTCAATATTATTTCTAGAGATGAGGCCAAGTTTGAATTTTGGGTGAATTTAATGGAATGGATACTCCTTATTGCTTGGTACTTAGCTAAAGATTATTTTCAGTCAAAAGATAAAATATTATTTCTATCTATTTATTATGCTAAGAGGTGTTCTAAAATGGTAGTCAGGGAGGGAGGAGGTGGTGGTGCGTTGTAATGTACGTGAGTGTATTTACTTTTAATTTTGACCTTAAATTTGATGTTGATTTGAACATCAGTTAAAAGATTTTTCTTTTTTATTAGAGAATTCAATTGAAAAATCATAATATCATCACCATGTGGAGGAGTTTGAAGCCCATTTTTTTTCAATAATATTTTTTTTAACTTAATTGGTGTAATTAGATTGACACAATTTATCACTGATCAGTGGGAAATTTACAAAGAAGGTAATGAAGTTATTGATAATTATGCTATGTGAGAAATATAAGATAAGGGACTTGAGATTGATATCTTTCAATATTTTTTACATAGATGTATTTAAAATATTTGTACTAGTATGTAATCATACATATCTAAACATAACGACTCTTGTTGGATTTAATCCTCGAGAGGTTTTTGAAACTAATTATGCATGTGTAAGTAGTCATTATAATAATGTTATTTTTCCTCATGTAGTATAATAATTTCACTATAATAATAACTTTTTCCTCGTCTACTATAGTAATGACATTTTTCTATGTATGTTATGTTATGTTATTAATAATCAAAATAATAAACATAATCCACTACTTTAAGATTTTCATCTTCTATGACAATATTTAATGAACATGTAAAACTTAATAAGTGACAATTATCTCACAATTCTTACTAATATGAAATTGACCCATAACAACTAATATAAGTAATTAAAAACTTCCTATAGATGATATTTTATGATTATATAGCACCTTAGTCTTTTACACTTGGAAAACTCAGGTCTTGGTTGCTCCTTTCAGTTCTTTACCTTTCCTGCTTCCACAAGTCTTATATTTACTTTATATTTGTGACCCTTGGCCTATATCTCTTAGTCTGACTAGTCTTATGTTGATGACCCAAACTTCATATCTTGCTTAGAATACTTAAAATGCACGTATCTTTCATATCCACAAGTTCTGAACCTGTACCTACTTTTCTGCTCCCTAGACACTAATGTTTGAAATAGATAGTAGTGTTGATGATATTGTCTTATTCTGATGCAAGTGTCTAGTGCCCTAAATTCATCTAATTTTCAAATAAAACATATCCTAATGGTGAACCTAAGTGATTTAATACGAGTTATTACTCCAAAGGGATAAATACAAGACCAACCCTCATTCATTCCTCACGTAACATTCAAATAAAAGAGCATTCAATTGAATAAAACTCCCCTATTTATTCTTATTTCTATACTAGTCATAAGGACTACACATCTACAGGTCTAAAGTACTAAAGGAGTAGCCCAAATTCTTGATTTGCTAAGTTACAAGCTAGGTCATTATTGTAATTACTTTACACATATTGTATGATTCATAAACAAGCCAACACGTAGGGGAGAACTATATGATTCTGAGGCCCTCTTTTGGAGTATTAGATATGTAGGAAGTGCACTCTGATAATGGGATCTTTAGGGTTAGCTCAACATAGTGTGTTTACTAACCCAATTTCCCCCAAGATCACTATGAAGATGGAGAACTAAGGTTTTACCATTTCATAAGGAGTGATAGTCCATGACCCATATCTGAATACACTAAAGCGAAGGCAAATCAAAACTCATAAATATCTAGGTGGTCACATCTTATTTTAACAAGTATTTCATACATGACACTAGCATTAAACCTAGATAGTAATGTCAAAACCAGATAGTAGCATTGATGCAACTATCCTAGGCTAATGTTACTATCCAGAGTACCATAAGTATCGGAGCTAAAATTTGATAATTGTTCTAAAATCTCCTTCTTACCTGATTTCTACATGTTCCAAATCTGGAACTACATTAGTTTCAGAACAAGATAAGTACATCACTTCTTTATCATTTTTATATCTATCATAGTTTTACTTTCTATATTTAGACTATCCCAACATAATAAATTTAGTGTATGCTTATATCTAAGTTGTAGCTTCTAATTGTCCTATTATAGATCTGATTATCACCCTTGTGGCATTTCATTTCTATATACCTCTTTAATTCAAATCTAGGGTTAATGATAAGATCACCTTAGATCAACATTTAAGTTTAAACATTTTTTAAACTTGATCTATGAACATTAGACCCTAGGAATCTTGGGTTTTTTAATTTTCTATTGCTAATCCTTGATTGTCATAAAATATATGTAACATGGATGCATCTATTACCCATTTTGGATTCCAATATGTCATATTTGTTATGTCTTCTACATTACTTGCCTTATAAAATCTTATAAACAAACCCATGCCAATAATGAGAGGGTTCTAAACTGAACAAAACACTTATTCTCTTTTCAAAATTCATTTTGCAATATTATAGAGCCCACATCTAGATTCCATCATGTATGCTCTCAATCATTTGTCTTACCTAGTTTTTATTCGAATGACATCTACCATCCCACACCCATTATTTACCCATGGATTATATTGGATTATGTGGTCCATGATATTACTACTCGAAGAGGTAAGGTTGATCAACTCATCCCACTACCTGTTAATATATAAGTGCCACCTAAACCCAAGCTTGTAATAAAATCTAAAGGATATGACATTTTTTGACTAATTGAGAAATACACATTCAAAAATTTCAAACCTTGAGATCATCAAGAAATCTAATGTCTATAATTATATCCTATACAAGGCATTACATGAGATAAAATTTTGAAGTGATATTGAGCCTACTTATTTTATAGATATTATGAAATATCTTAAGAATAATAACAAGTTCATCACCTTTGATCCAATATATTTACCATCCAAAGATATTATTGACCAAAATTTGCCTTTGTTCATATAAGTAACAATATAAAGTAAAGGTATCAAAAGAGTGCTCATTCATAATGGATTAGGCCTAAACATTTGTAGCGTGCAATTCCTAACCACCATGGGTATCAACACAAGCCTTATTAGAAACATTGTTATAGACATAAAAGGGTTTGACAATTCACATATTCCTCCAGTTAGATAGATTACACTGGATGTGACATTAGGACCAAAAATAATTTCAAATACTTTTTAGGTCACGTCTCAGTCATCACATTATAATTTACTTTTGGGTGGACCTTGGATACATTTAGTGGAAGATGTCCCATCTACACTTCATCAATGTTTAAAATTCATACATGAAGGGAACTTATTATCCATGCCCAATGATGACGAGTCTCTCAAATTTTGTAAAATGATACATTTTGAAACTGAGGGCATTCTTATAGTAGTACCACCTTAACAATCCATCCATCTTAAGCATATACACATAATATGAAATAGGTGAGTCAAGTACAATGAATCCTTTATCCCAAAATGCAAATAAAGCATAACATTTTGAAGTACATATAGATACACAAAAATAACAAGAACCATTACCAAAAGTACCAGTACAAACAAAGGAGCCTCTAACATTTGAACTTCCTTTATTGGTCAATACTGAGCAAAAAAATGGCCACATTTTAGATTAATATGATAGTGATGATGATACAATTTATGATATGACAAATGAGAAAATGAAAAATTTAGAATTTGACACACTAGAGCACCTATCACATAACCTATTCAAACCTATGGGTCTTGGTACATATAAAATAAATCCATTTGTATAAAATATAGAGTTAAATTGAGATAAGGGTAAAAAAACTAACAGATGAACATGTAAATGTGTGTTATTCTATACATCCCTCTTGGTTAAAAGCAATGAGTCAACCTTATAAGGGTCAAATGCAAGTACACCATGTGAAAAATGTGAAGTCTTTTCAAAAGGCTTTACCCCAATTATTACATATCCCAATGGAACATGATACCACTGATACTATCTTATCTTTATTACTTGAACATAAAATGATCTCTATACCTTCTACCAGACACATATTAGGCAATAGATTACTACCTACAAATGTAGTACCATATTGTAATTACCATTGGATCATTGGCCATACTACTAATCAATGTGTGGCATTGAAAAATCTAATCCAACAATATAGGTGTGAAGAACATGTTGATGCAAGAAAGTGCACCCAGTGGCAGGAAAATAGGTTCCTACCCTCTCCCTGCAACATGGAAACTCCTCTCTCACCTATGGGACGGTGAAGCAGGAGAGGAGAGTCTCTAGTTAAGGGCTAGCTCCCTTTGGTGTATCATTGTTTGTTTCAGGCAGTGCAAAATATAGATAGGTATATATATATATATATATATATATATATATATATATATATATATATATATATATATATATATATATATATATATATATATATATAAAATGGAGGGGTGAAAAAAGAAAAAAATACAAGAAAAACAAACTACTCTAAGGAGGTGATACACGAAAACAAGATGACCTTCTCACACCCACTCTCAAAATCAGAAAAATACATTTATATGCTTCACCCTTGACAGAAAAAACAATCTTCAAACTTGATAGGGAGGTAAAAGATGAAAGATACAAAAAGGAGGTTCACTAAAAGTGTTGTGAGAAGCACTCTGTAGATGATCCCCTCTGTTCTGCACTCCAAAGTAGAACTCTTCTCCTATCAGCTGCAGATGGCACCTTGTAGATAGCTGGTGTGTTGATGTTGAACCTGTGACAGCATCAAAGATAATGACTAAACACAGATTGACACTCAGGGCATACACAGGATATCTATTCAAGAAAGAGTTAAAAAAAACTGTATTTGTAGATTCAGGTGGAAATTTCAGCAGAGTTGTGCCTTGAAAAATTTGTGAAAAGATCATTACAAATGAACAAGTTCCAAATATATATGAGAAGCGAAGAGGCCCATTTGGCACTCCTACTTTTACAAGTGGCATACTTGTCCCTCTTAGAAAGAAAACAAGTCGCTCAAAATATTAATGAGCTGTTCATTTTGCCTGCTCGAGACCTGCATTTCCTGCTTAGGTAACTTACACGGTTTGCCTTTCAATAAATGCAAATGGAGAAATCGGTTGTTGCATTGTCAACTGCTCATGTCCCAAATGATCAATTTGCTGGCACTATTTCACCTGCCAAAGACGCTTCTCCAATTTGTGCCAGTTAGACTTAACTGCTCACTCATCACCTGCCTATTGCTCTGCTTGTTTGTCTTTCACGCCATTAAGCAATAAATTACCCTGTGTATGCCACTTGGACTGCTTGGCTGCTCTCTGCCTTGTCACTCTGCTTGCCACTTGGAATTTGTCTTTTCCAATTGCTTGGCTCCTTGGGCAGACTTACTGGTGGGTCGCTACATTTTGGCTCCTTCTTGGCTAGCATTCTTGTTGTGCTTTGAAAAGGAACGACTATTCTTATTTTGCCAAATTTGACACCTCCTCAACCGTCATGCTTTGAGGACCAACAGACATTCCATCTTCTTGAAATTGATGGCTTTTTTAGCGTCATTATTTGAAATTTAACGAATAAACCGTTATGATAAATTTGACAGCCACCGGGATGTCATCGGGTCCACATGGCATCACTATCGGATCCTTTATCAGTTCTTTGCAGGCATCTTCCTTTGTTATTTTCCTCGACAGGTCCTTTGGATTTTAATTTTCAAGTCCCTTTGATCCTTTGAACATCCCCTTGGAAAAGTCTTTTGCCACTTTATCGAAAGTCCCCCGCAAGGGCACTTGCCCTTCGGGTCCTTCGGCGGGTCTTTATTTGGCCCTTCGGACTTTTTTTTGAGCTCCTGAGGACAAATTATCCGCAAACAATTTCCCTGGGTCTTTGCTGTTGAATTTTCGTGCCTTTGTTTCCCACATACTTTTGTCCTCAGACATTTTCCCGCAGACAAAAGTCTGTGGAAATTCTTCTGCTCAATTTCCTTGGGTTTGCTGTCAATCACGGGCTTTTGTCTGCAGACAATTTCTCACAGACAAAAAGTCTGCAGAAATTCCACCTAGCTCTTTGCCTTTGCATTTGTAGCGGCCTGAATCCTTTGAAATATTTGAAGTGTCTGCTCACCCTCCAAAGGGCACTTTGACTTTGACTGTGCCTTCGGCCAAGGGCAACCCCTTGAACCAAACCCATTGAACTTAGCATTGAACTTTCTTTTGAACCCAGACTGTCCTTGAACCAAGCGATGAACTGAGATGAACCAGGCCTAAATTGAGCATGAAATTAAAGATGAACTCGCAACCTAAAAGTGACTGGCTTCGAAAACCCAGAGAATAAGTTGACCACAATTTTGCCAGGGGGCAAAAATTGGTCAACAAATTGGTGACTCACAAGGGAAGCATGCCTGCTATGCTTAGAATTCAGCTGCCTTGAAAATCCATTGGGCATGGAGTCAGTAGTAAACCTTGAGAACCAGCAATAGCTCTGCTATAACTTAGAAACAGTCACGCAAATCCACCTTTGAGGAAAATAAAACACACGTGAGACTAAGAAAACTACTACTTGTGCAATAGCACTTAGGAAAAACATGTAAGAAAATAGGGAAAATATGTACAAGCAAACCCAAAAATTAGTGGCAATGCTTCAAATGTATCCCATTAACTGGGATACACAGTTCTTCACTGTCCAACCTAGAAAGTTGGAACGCATTATGCTGCTTGCACTGAGTGATCATGTAAGGACAGCTCCATAGGGCATCAAATTTTGCATGTTTTCTGAGCTTAGCTCTATCTTCATCCCACTTCAGGACAATGTCTCCTTCAGAGAAATCTTTGGACAAAGGATTTCTTGTCGAGGTGCCTTTTTACTTGCTGTTGGCAACTGGTCATGGAAGCCATAACCCAATCCCTTACCTCTTGGAGTTCCATCAGCTCACACAACCTAACCTCCAGACCATTTCCTTCTTCAAATTGCAGTTGATGGGAGAGATACAGCGTTGGCAATTCAAGCGAGATGGGAAGCCTAGCTTCCCTTCCATACATGAGCGTATATGGAGAATTTTTGATTTCTCTTTTTGGAGTAATTCGATCGGCCCATAGAGCTGTCTTTAGCTTGGCATGCCAAGTTTTCTGATTTTCTTCCATAATTCTTTTTATGATTCTGATTAGATTTTTGTTGGTGGACTCAGCCAGTCCATTCCCCTACAGATAATAATTTGATGAAGTGTTGAGGTATATGCCATACTTCAGCACCCATTCACTTGTTCTGGTCCTCAGAAAAGCCAGAGCGTTATCTGAGATTATGGTGGCTGGGACCCCAAATCTTGTTACCAGGTCCTCATAGAATTCTAGGACTACGCTTTCATTCACCTCTTTCATAGCAACAGCTTCCACCCACCTGGTGAAATAATCTATAGCAATCAGGACCCATTTGTGCCTAGCACTGGAGGGAGGGTTGATCATCCCTATGAAATCTAGGCCCCAGTGCATGAATGGCTGTTCAACCTGAATGGGCTGTAGAGGCATGGCAGCTAGTCACTGCTTTCCATCAAAAAGTGCACACTTCTGGCACTTTCTTACCCAGGCATGGGTGTCCTTGAAAAGAGTAGGCTAGAAATAGCCAGCTCTCATTATCTTTGCTACTGTAGCTCTAGGGGCGAAGTGATCGCCTGTTGGCCCATCATGGAACTCAGCCAATACCTTATCAGTATGGTTTAGGTCAATACACCTTAGGAGGACCCTAGAGAAATACCTCCTAAACAATACATCATCAATTAGAACATAAGGAAGGGACTGGAGTTTAAAATACCTTCTCCCAATCTTATCAAGACCCTGTGGACATTCACCCATGAAAAGGAAACACTTCATGTCCAGCGTCCAATCCTTTATGATAGCTAGTTCTTCTACAGTGGCTGCATCATGAATTAACAAGCTGTATCTCCTTTCTTGCTTTAAGTCTGCAGCCAGCTATTCGCACATGCCTCTTCCCCTCACCAGCTTGGTGATCTTGATATCTATGTCGTACTCCATCACTTTGGTAATCCACCTTGCCCTTTTTTTGTTTAAATCTTGATTGGTCAAGAATTCCTTGACACCCAGATGTGGGACCATAAGGTGGATCCTGCTATTAGACAACATATGCCTAAATTTCTTCAGGCTCCGTACCACTGCCAGGACTTGATTTTCTACATACGTGTACCTGACTTTGAAGTCCTCTAACCCTTGGCTGAAGAAAGCAAGTGGTTGCTCGAGGTCGTTACTGTTAGCTTGAGTAAGCATGGTAGATATCACTTCTTCATTGTTGAAGGTATAGAGGTTGAAGTCTTTGCTGAAGTTTGGGCCGATCAAAGTGGGAGCCCGAGTTATGGCCTACTTGATGGCCTCAAAGCTATGTTTCCTCTTAGCTATCCATTTGAAATCCTCACCTTTCTTCAGCATAGGGGTGAGTGGCCTGACTATCTATACAAAATTTGGAATGAATCTCTGAATGAAATTAATCCTACCAAAGAAACTCTACAGACTTTTCTTGTGTTTTGGTAGGGACATCTCTAGTATAGAATGAACTCTCTCGGAGTCAATAGACAAACCCTCCTTGGACACAACGTGGCCTAGGAGTTTCCCCTCATGAACAAAGAACACACACTTCTTTGGATTAAGAGAGATGCCAAATTCTCTGCACCTTTCAAAAATTTGCCTGAGGTGTCCCATGTGCTGGTTCACTTTCTTGGAGAATATCGTTACATCATTGAGGTATACCAGCATGTTATTATTTATCAAGCCACCAAAAGCCATGTCCATGGCTCACTGAAAGGTAGCACCAGCATTGGATAACCCGAAAGGCATCTTCTTTTAGGCAAACGTTCCCCATTTTGTGGTGAAAGTTGTTTTGTGCTGGTCACAGCCTTGCACTAAAATCTGATTATAACCTGAATAACCATCTAGGAGGGAGAAACGCTCACTACCAGTTACCTTCTGGAGGATTCACTCCATGCTTGGAAGGGGGTAATGATCCTTTAAAGAGACTTTATTAAGGTCTCTGAAGTCAACACATAGCCTGATCTCCCTATTTTTCTTTCTAACAGGAACAAGGTTGGCCAGCCATGAGGAATGTTTGATTGGAAATATAATTTCAGACTCAATCAATTTAGCCAATTCCCTTTGCATGAGGGGCTCAATTATAGGATTGACAGGCCTTTGCTTTTGTGTTACTGGCATGGCACCTTCTTACAATTCAATGGTGTGCTAGGCAAGCCTTGGGTTGAAGCCCTTCAAGTCACTGTAATCCCATGTAAACACATCAGTGAATTCTTGACACAACAGAATGAAAGCTCACCTCTCCTGGAACGTGTAGACCTTACCAAGTGCCAGCAGCTTGCCCTTAAAGATTTCAACCCTTTCATAATTTTATTCTTTGGTAGTGATGCATGCCTTGTCATTTCTTAACTGGTCATTACTGTTGAAAATGCTTTCAAGGGTGACCAGACCTTTAGGGAGTTAATTTTTTTTCAACTGAACAATCTGATTGCCATATTGCTGCTTTAGTTTCACTTGGTTGTGTGTTGCGAACTTAGATTCTTCTTGTAGGAAGAAGGCTATCTGTTGGTTGCTTTCAAAGACCTACCAATTTGCAACATTGTCTGGGATTGAAGGCCGAACCACCACTTTCAGGTGGCGCGAACCATAGTCTCGACTTATTTCTTTTGAAACGTCAAACTAGGCACTGATTGCTGCCAGCCTATCAGCCTATTTATTCTGCTCCCTAGGAATAGAGGCAATGTTAAAAGCAAGAAAATCCTCCAAGTCCCAAACTCTATGTTTGTAAGACTTCAACAAGGAGTTTTTGGTCAGATTCAAGCCTCTTATTTGATTTACAATTAGTTCGTTGTCTCCCAGGACTTGCAACTCCCTAATCCCTCTTTTTCTTGCCCATTCAAGGCCATGGATCAAAGACTCATATTCTTCAATATTACTCGTGCAAGAGAATTGGAAACGGAAAGCTGAAAAGTGCCTTTCCTTCGAAGGGGAAACCAACATTGCCCCACCACCAACGCCTATTTTACTTTTGGAGCCATCAAAAAATAGCTGCCACAGGCCAAGGTCTTCTTCACTTTCCTTCATTAAATTTGGGATGAAGGCACCTTCCTCGTGCATGAAATAGACTCTAAGGTCTGCCTCCTCAATGAATTTGTATGGATCATGTTTGAAGTTATCATTTCCCCACTCATCCAAGAGTAAGTCTGCGACTCCTTCAAGAGCAGAGGATGGAGATTGGTCCATCTGAGACTCTTCTGGATCGATGATGGTGTAACTAACATTCGCTGCTTTGGACGAAAATGGCTCTAGGTGGTCCTTATAGAGCGGCTCAGACTCAATTTTCACTTTGGTCCCATACTTGGTTCTTGAAACTAGATATGACCAATTCATTGCTAGATAGCCACCTATCTTTAACGTGAAGTCCCTGGACAAGCAAATTGTGAAATACGGAGGAACATCCGCTACCACTATATCATGGGGAATTGAGAAGGTTGGGCAAGCATGCAATGTCAGGTCTAAACCCTTCACAATCCCAACTATTTTTGCAGGTGTCCCATCTAGCTGTAGGACTCCTTTGTTCATTTCTTGATACTTCAATTCCATCTTATCAACAATGCACTTGGGCATCACTGAGGTGCTGGCCCCGCTGTCAATTATGCAGTTGTGCACCAAGAAGTTCCCAATGACCAAGGATACGTAGAAAGGAGGAGTCTTCTCTTCCTTATTCACTTGTCCTGAAGTGGACGGCTGTCCATTTATCATCAAGACATTATCAGTGCTGGCTGAGATAGCTTGACAATCCAGCTCATTCAATTCCTTTTTTAACACATCTTTCTGGCCTAGAAGAGACAATGCATCCCATAAAGAGATATTCATATTTAGCTTCTTCATCTGATCCATTATATTGATTTGGGAACTGCCACACTTTAAGCTTTCTTTGGGGTTGATTCCAAGCTGAACTACATGTTGAGGGGCTGGAGGTATAGATGGCTGCCTAAAATTTGGGGCGTTTGCATTAAAGTGTGATGGAGGAGGTGTTGTTGATGCCTGAGTGGTAGCCTGGGCTTCTCCCATTGCCCTTCTCTTAAACCTCATGTTGGCTGCAACACAATCGGCCTAATTGTCTGCAGTGCCTACATAATTCATTGAACAAAGATCTTCTTCTAAATAATTCATCAGGGCAAAATCAGGCTGAGCCTGATTGTTATTCGTGCTGGGCTACATTGAAGGCTCAAAGCCCTGAGATTGAGTGGCTATTTGATTGTCTACATTCTAAAAATAGTTTATCACCTCATTTGTATAGACGACCTGTTCTTGACCATATCCCATGGTCGAATAGCTAGGCTGCTCTTGTATTAAATTGTTCTGAACAGGCACCATGGCCTTAGATGATGAGGAGGGACCGGTGTTGTAATTTTGAAATGGCCTGGTTGTAGTGAGCTGCCCCTGACCTTGATTATAATTTTGAAATGGGGGTCTAGGGGCTTTACCATAATTATGTTATCCCTGATTTGGTCTGTTGCCTTGAGCTTGCTACCTTTTAATGGCAACAAGTTCATTGGACATGTTCTGCAACAAACTCTTAACCTCATGAAGCTCATTTGGGGGAACAGCCGCTGGTTTTTCAATGGTAGGCATAGGGGCAATTATTGGAACAGGGGCCTGAATTGGAGGTGGCATTTCTGAGAAAATTGGCATATGAGGCCTAGGGGCGATTTTTCCAGCTTGAACCAAGCAATTTTTGGCTGCTATGGCAATGTCATAAGCAACAGGCAATATATGCCCTCCCATGGATTGGATCATCATGGCAATATCACTGTTTAACACCTTTAAATAATACAAGAAAGCGTAGCTGGGGGTCGGTCTTATCAAGATGGGAATTCTGTCCCAAGTCTTTTGAAAGCGTGTGTTGAAGTCCTGCATATACTCATGCGGATCTCTCTTCATGGTCGTCAACTGCTCGGCAAGTGAGAGGTCATCACTTTTTTCCCCAAAATGATCTGTCAAATGAACACCCAATTCATTTCAAGAATGTATTGAGTTCACAGGCAAGGTCCCGTACCAATCAAGAGCCTTGCCTTTAAGAGACAGCGCCAACAGTCTTATGGCAATATTTTTTTCTGTTATATTGTGAATATTGCAAAGGTTAGCAATATTATTAATATGCTCAATGACTGTAATAGGTCCCACTCCATCGAAAGAAGGCACATTCTTTAGAGTTGTTCCTAGAATTGGATCATATTGTGGGAGATTCAAGGGGCTCTCACCACAAAAAGCTGTGAATGGCAAAGCCATGGCTGGGACTGGCTGTAACTGAGGTTCTATTGTGGCTGTGTCTCTTATAATAGGCCTAGGAGGACTGCTTGTTAGATAAGGATGAGTCCTCTCAAATCGTAGTCTTTTAACAGAATTGAAAGGTAATTGAATGAATTCGAAAGGAACCCCTCTTAAAGCAGACCTTGTGGTGACTTTAGGCATAGAAAGTTAAGACACTAGTCTTAATATGAAAACTGAAGCTCTTACCAGTGGAGTCACCAGATGTTGGAATACTTGAAATTTGCTGTAACAGGGCCAGCATCAATCCTGATATCTTACTGCGTTGAAAACTTGGGTCCCATCGGGTGTGCCAAAACTGTTGATGCAAGAAAGTGTACCCAGTGGCAGGAAAATAGGTTCTTGCCCTCTCCCCACAACATGGAAACTCCTCTCTCACCTATGGGAGGGTGAATCAGGAGAGGAGAGTCTCTAGTTAAGGGCTAACTCCCTTTGGTGTATCATTGTTTGTTTCAGGCAGTGCAAAATATATATATATATATATATATATATATATATATATATATATATATATATATATATATATATATATATATATATATATATATATTAGGGGGGTGAAAAGGGAAGAAAATACAAGAAAACCGAACTACTCTAAGGAGGTGATACACCAAAACAAGATGACCTTCTCACACCCACTCTCAAAATCAGACAAATACACTTATACGCTTCACCCTTGATAGAAGAAACAATTTGCAAACTTGACAGGGAGGTAAAAGATGAAAGATACAAAAAAGGAGGTTCACTAAAGGTGTTGTGAGAAACACTCTGTAGATGATCCCCTTTGTTCTGCACTCCAAAGTAAAACTCTTCTCCTATCAGCTACAGATGGCACCTTGTAGATAGCTGGTGTGTTGATGTTGAACCTATGACAGCATCAAAGATAATGACTAAACATAGATTGACACTCAGGGCATACACATGATATCTATTTAAGAAAGAGGTAAAAAAAATTGTATTTGTAAATTTAGGTGGAAATTTTAGCAGAGTTGTGCCTTGCAAAATTTGTGAAAAGATCATTACAAATGAACAAGTTCCAAATATATATGAGAAGTGAAGAGGCCCATTTGGCGCTCCTAATTTTACAAGTGGCATATTTGTCCCTCTTAGAAAGAAAACAAGTCGCTCAAAATATTAATGAGTTGTTCATTTTGCCTGCTCGAGACCTGCATTTCCTGCTTAGGTAACTTACACGGTTTGCCTTTCAATAAATGCAAATGGAGAAATTGGTTGTTGCATTGTTAGCTTCTCGCATCCCAAATGATCAAATTGCTGGCACTATTTCACCTACCAAAGATGCTTCTCCAATTTTCGCTAGTCGGACTTAACTGCTCACTCATCACCTGCCTATCGCTCTGCTTGTTTGTCTTTCACACCATCAGGCAATAAATTACCCTATTTATGCCACTTGGACTGCTTGGCTGCTCTCTGCCTTGTCACTCTACTTGCCACTTGGAATTTGTCTTTTCTGGCCGCTTGGCTCCTTGGGCGAACTTACTGGCGGGTCGCTACATTCTGGCTCTTTCTTGGCCAGCATTCTTCTTGTGCTTTGAAAAGGAACAACTATTCTTATTTTGCCAAATTTGACACCTCCTTGGCCATCATGCTTTGAAAACCAATAGACATTCCATCTTCTTGAAATTGACAGCTTTTTGAGTGTCATTGTTTGAAATTTAATGGCTAAACCGTTATGCTAAATTTGACGACCACCAGGACGTCATCGGGTCCATGTGGCATCACTATCGGATCCTTTGTCAGTTCTTTGCGGGCATCTTCCTTTGTTATTTTCCTCGATGGGTCCTTTGGATTTTAACTATCGGGTCCCTTTGATCCTTCGAACAGCCCCTTGGAAAAGTCCTTTGCCACTTTGCCGGAAGTCCCCCGCAAGGGTACTTGCCCTTCGGGTCCTTTGGCGGGTCTTTATTTGGCCCTTTGGACTTTTTTTCGGGCTCCTGAGGAAAAATTATCCGCGGACAATTTCCCCGGGTCTTTGCTGTTGAATTTTCGCGCCTTTGTTTCCCGCAGACTTTTGTCCTCAGACATTTTCCTGTAGACAAAAGTCCACGAAAATTCTTCAACTTAATTTCCTCGAGTTTGCCGTCGGTCACGGGCTTTTGTTCGCGAGCAATTTCCCGTAGACAAAAAGTCTACAGAAATTCCGCCTGACTCTTTGCCTTTGCATTTGTAGTGGCCCAAATCCTTTGAAATATTTGAAGTGTCTGCTCGCCCTCCAAAGGGCACTTTGACTTTGACTGTGCCTTCGGCCAAGGGCAGCCCCTTGAACCAAACCCATTGAACTTAGCATTGAACTTTCTGTTGAACTTGGACCGTCCTTGAACCAAGCGATGAACTGAGATGAACCAGGCCTGAACTGAGCATGAACTTGAAGATGAACTCGCAACCCGAAAGAGACTGGCTTCGAAAACCCAGAGAAGAAGTTGACCACAATTTTGCTAGGGGGTAAAAATTGGTCAACAGAACACATACATAATGTGTCCACAATAGGCAAAACAAAATGTACTTCTTAACTTTTATAATAAAAACACACCTAAAAATGATAAAAGCATGAATATTTAACTATTTTGCTAATATTGATGGGGTATATTGCCACCATATTAGGTTTGATCTAAATAAGAGGGATACAAGTTGCAGAACTATTTTTATTGCATGATTTGGACATACTACAAATTAAGTTATATATTCTCCATTGGGTCTCAAATATCAAGTATACATTTAGTTACCCATCATTTGTGGCCCATGTGTTGAAGCTTCCAATATATGGATATCATGACACAAACTACATTTAAAACTAATTTTCAGACAAAATTGGCTAGTTGAGTAGAATGCTAAGCTAGATATTACAAACATGTGTGTAAAATTTCATCATATGGGTAGAAATATTTTCATACAACATGATGGACATGATTATCTTCCTGCACCATTGGCTTCAAGTAAACCATTACATAGAAACATCAAAGTGCTGGCATTGACTTAATGTAAACAAAAATTGAAATATTTTACTAGTGGGCCTACACCTTTTGAAGATGATGACGTACTTGATTAAACCTATGTTAAAATTCCAAAAAAATACCCCAAAGATAAAAAACATCCAAAAATCTAAAAACACTTTCAGCACCTATATGTTCTATTATCTCCTTGGCACCTATGTGTTAGTTTCATGTTGATGGATGGCATACTCAATTACTCCTACATACACATGTGTCACACTTCTACTTGAGTGTGATACAAGCGTACATAAATACATGATATGTTCTTATTTTGGATGTTGGATTTTCACTCTACTCATGTCATATGCACATTAGGAGCATCTGTTTAATTTATCTTGATACACACATGTCATATGATTCGATGCTCACTCTAAATTATCATATTTGACCTTCCATATGTACTTACACATACCTTTATCCATGATTATATATTACACAAGGTACTTGATATGTTTTACAATTGACATACTTTTTCCAAGATATTGGATCCATGGGCTACTATGACATGTTTATGCTGGTTGCTTATGCTTTACTTTATGTATTTCATTGAGTGTCTTGTCTTGTTATTATATTCCTTATTCGAGTATTTGAATATGCTCCTTTGCGTATATATCCTATGCTTATATATCCTTTCATTGACATTTGCATATGTCATATTTTTTGTATGGACATTGGAATATGTCATCCTTGCCTTTTGTGGACATTTAACTAAGTCATGTCCCTTTAATTATGCGACATTTGAACATGCCCCTTATTTGTTGTATCCTTAGACCATTGTATTTTGACTTAATTTTGAGTGCTCTTGTGTGTGTGCATGTTTACTTGTTGATCTTGTACTATTACTATTTAGACATTGCCATGATCTTTATCATGCATCTTAGAGTTATATGTAATCACATTGGTTTGATGTTCTTCAATGTTATATCTACTTAGACATGTTCCTTTCATATGCTATATGGTTACATTCACAGATTATATAGTTATATTATACTTTTTAGGTGAGGTAACTACGATTTATTATCTTTCTCTCACCTCAAAGGGGGGCATGTCAGTGGGGGCATGTTCTCTACACTTGGCACAATCTTCAGATTCAGTGGGGATATGCTTAGAAAGCATGCTCTCCACACTCATTCAGTATATGCTACTTATATCAGTTCTCAGTATATGGTACTTATATCAGTTTGTATATTCAATGGGGGTATGTCATATGGGCATGGCTTCCACACATTCATAGTTCTCAGATTCAGTGGGGCATGCTTTGGAAGCATGTTCCCCACACCTATTCAATATTCAACACATATAGATTATATTAGGGGCATATTTTGGAAACATGTCCTCCACATTGGTTATTATATCAGTTTTTATATTTATCCATACATATTGAATATATGTTTTGATATCATGTTCTCCACACTTACACAATTATCTAAATTTGGTAAAGCACATAGTTATATGATTCAGATTCACAGTAGTGGTAGAATTCTATACATTGATACTATTTTTATACACAGTTTCAACATGACACACATCTAAGATGCATATAATATGCAACAAGTGTCTAATATTGTAACATTCAAATCAATTTTAAATTTCAAAACTCTTTTATGTACTGTTACCACATCATGAACTTTTTCATACTAATGCCCTGAAGAATTTTACAGACTTTACTGAGTTAATCTACTACCGTAGTTGGTTCATATTTTGGTATGGTTGAGGTGATCAAATCAATCAATATCTCTAAGTTTTTAGGTTGGAATTAATAATCTAGCATCACGAATTTATAAGTATCATTGGGTCACACGGTTCAGCTAATCTCAATTGCCAAGGGGCAATTCATTTTATTAAAAGTTGGAGGCATGTGCCTTCCAATATCTCTCTCTCTCTCTATCTCCTTGAATATATGCACCTTAAATACTTATCTATATTTTTACTAATGTTAGTTTTAGAGCCTTACAATGACATATATTTTTAAAATCAACTTGTCAATAGGCAAGATGGTTACATCAATACACATGTGTACTCTTAAACCTTACTTTTTCAATTTCAATCTATCTCAAGTATTTTTAACCTAGATTATATGCACTGATTTTATACTATAACATGCTCTTGGTTGCAGGTTAATCACCAAAAAAGCACTCAAGTTGGGCACACAGAAAGACAATGCATGCATACACACCTAGGTATGCATTAATTTATTTTAAACTAGTAATTTCATTACTAGATTAAAAGGGGGGATGTAGATGATATTTATGATTATATAACACCTTAGTCTTATACACTTGGCAAATTCAGGACTTGGTTATTTCTTTGAGTTATTTACCTTTCCCACTTCTGGAAGTCTTACATCTACTCTATCATTATGCTCCTTGGCTTATATTTCTTAGTCTGACTAATCTTATGTTGATGATCCAAATCTTTTATCAAGCTACAAAGCAACAACCCAATAGCTTGATTTGCCAAGTTATAAGCTAGGTCATTATTGTACTTGCTTTGTACATATTATATGATTCACATATAAGTAACGCACAAGGAAGAACTACATGAGTCTGAGGCCTTCTTTTTGAGTATTAGTTATGTATGCAGTGCCCTCTGATAATACGGTCTTTGGGGTTAGCTTGGCACCATGTGCCCACTAACCTATTTTTATCCAAGGTCACTCTAATGATGGAGAACTAGGGTTTTTCCATTTCACAAGGAGTGACAGTCCTTGACCTGAATCTAAAATCACAAGAGCAAAGGTGAAGCAAAAGTCAAAAGAATCTAGGTGGTCACATCCTATTCCAATAAGTATTCTGTATAGGAAACTAACATCAAACCCAAATAATATCATCGATGCAATATTCCCAGGCTGATGTTACTGCCTAGATCACCAAAAATGTCAGAGCCAAAATCTAATACTACTCTAGAATTTTCTTCTTGCTTACTTTATGCTTATTCAAGATCTAGAACTATATTATTATCATTGGGGGAATGTCATAGAGGCATGTTATCCATACTTTGCATAATCTTTAGATTCACTAGGGGCACGTTTTGGAAGCATGTTCTTCACACTCATTCAATATATGCTACTTATATCAGTTATCCATATATAGCGAGGGTATGATTTGAAAGCATTTTATTCACACTTACATAATTATCTAGATTTTCCAAAGTACATAATTATATGATTCAAATTTATAATTGTGTCATAATTCTATACATTGATACTATTGTTATACACAATTTCAACATGAGACACATCTAAGGTTCATATATTATGTAACATTTGCCTAATATTACAAATCTAAATCAGTTTCAAATTTTAAAACTCTTTTATTGACTATTACCACATCATGAACTTTTTTATACTGAGAGCTTACATAATTTTATAGACTTTATTGAGCCAATCTAGTGCCGTAGTTGATTCAACGTTTGGTATGGTTAAGGTGATCAAATCACTCACTCTTGCCAAGTTTTAATGTTGGAATTGATCATTTAGCCTCACCAAGTTATAAGTATCATTGGGTTGAACTGTTGAGCTAATCTAAATTACCAGGTGGCAACTCATTTTTGCTCAAAATATGGGGGCATGTGCCTCTCTCTCTCTCTCTCTCTCTCTCTCTCTCTCTCTCTCTCTCTCCTTAGATATATGCTCTTTAAAGATTTATTTATATTTGTCATAATATCATTTTTAGATCCTTGTAATGATACATCTTTTTAAAATAAACTTGTCAATAGGCAAGACAGTTACATCGATACAAAGGTGTATTCTTAAACCTTGATATTTCAATTCCAATCTATTTCAAGTATTTTCAACCTAGATTATATGCATTGATTTTATACTGGAATATGCTCTTAGTGTTTTAGTATTTTTTTGCTTTTTTCAATGTGGTCTAATTAACTACTAAAAAAAAGTAAGTGCAGTGTTTTAAAGATTACCTGGAGATGGAGATCAGTTGCATACCATTGATCAACCTTGTGGGAACTCCTCTTTGGTAAGGGAGGAATGCCATGAAAATCACACTAACTCACAAATAAAATGGATTAATAAAAAGATGAATGAGCTACCTGGTAAGAAACTAGTCCCAAGAAGCGGCATGCTTCCTTAGGTGGATGTCAACGCATGTTTAACATTCAATTTTATAAATAAACATGAAATTAAAAAGATATATATGGATATGATGCAAATAGACAACACCAAAGATATTTAATCTATAGCAAGATTAATATGATCAAAGTAATCATCCCAGAATTCTATAGCTATATCGACATCTTCTTGAATTACAACTAACTGGTCATTAATGCTTTCTTGATTAGGTGCGAAAACCATAGTACAAAGACCTAATTCAAATGCAATATCACTTTGATCAATGAATAAAGGCTATTAGACAATGGGGTGATTAAATATGCTAACAATATCATGTGCTAATCTAGGCAGAGTCATCTACATGTAAAAGAATAGATTTTTAGAAAATAGAATGTAGATTTTAACAAGTTTTGAGGATTGCGAATCTTATGAAAACAAGCTTGAAGACTGTTTTAATAGTTTAGCAGGGATTGATGGTGATCCTGCATGATCAACATTGATTTAGATGGATCGATGTTGATTATGAGTAAAATGCTAAACTATGAAAATAAAAGATAATAATGACTTAAAATATTGATAAAATGATAAAAACCAAATGTAAACAATGAAACAGAGGTACATATGACCGTAAAGTTTAAATGGGAATAAATTAACATGTAATACTAACCTTAGATGGCTGAAATCACATAGATAAAGGATACCACAAAAGTATGCTTAAAAACCTTCAAAATCTCTTTGTAATCTCATGAACAGAGGTTCCACAAGGTAGAAAAATATCAATAAGGTCTGTAAGTAGGTTCCAAGATAATTCTAGTAGAGTTTCAAAGTCTAAAAGTGTCATCCTGAGCCATGGAAGCTTGCTGTATATTTATGGATCGACATCATTTTGAGAAGATCAACGTCAATCTCATATAATCGATGTTGATTTTCCAAAAATGGGTGATGTTGATCCTTAGTCCATTCAAATAGGTTGCTTATAGGGGTAAAGAATGGTTTTAAATTTATTGGGTTGTTTTAACAGTGGGATGGGTTTGTTTGGAGGTTGGATGGGTAAATAAGATTATTTACTATTTAAATATAGTAATAGCTTAATTAACTTATATGGTAAAGGTAAATAAGTGAGGTAAACATAATTATTTTAAATAATTATGAATGGGGGCCATTATGTTAGAGATGACATGATAACGTGATGACACACCACGTTAATACACAAGGGTGTATAAAACTAGCGCCTACACTTGGTTTTAGGTTAGTCACCAATAAAGCACTCAAGTTGGACACACACAAAGATAAGGCATGCATAAACGTCTAGGTACACATTCCTTTCCTTTAAACTAGTAATTTCATTATTATATAAAATAGGGAGAAATATAGATGATATTTTATAATTATATAGCACCTTAGTCTAGTACATTTGGCAAACTCAGGCCTTGGTTGTTCCTCTCAATTCTTTGCCTTTCTCACTTCTTCAAGTCTCGCATTTGCTCTATATTTATGCCCCTTGGCATATATTTCTTAGTCTGAATAGTATTATGTTAATGACATCGACCTTCTATCTTACACAAAATGCTTAAAATGTACTTATCTTTCATCTCTATAAGTTTGGAACCTGTACCTATTTTCCTGGTCTTTAGACACTAATGTCTAGGATAGACAGTAGCATCGATGTTACTACCTATCTTGACGTAAGTGTCTATTTCCATAAACTCATATAATTTATAAATGAAATGTATCCTAATGGTTAGCTTAAGTGCTTTAATCCAAATTATTACTCTAAAGGGACTGATATAAATACAATATCAACCCTCATTTAGTCCTTAGCTAACATTTAGACAAAAGAGCATTCAATTGAATAAAGCTTCCATATTTATTCCTACTTCCATACAATTCATAGGGACTACACATCTACATGCTTGAAGTATTAAAGGAGCATCCCAAGAGCCTAATTTTTCAAGTTACAAGCAAGGTCACTATTGTACTTGCTTTGCACATATTGTATGATTCACACATGAGCTAACATGTAGGGGATAACTTCATGAGTCTGAGGCCCTCTTCTGAAGTATTGGCTATGTAGGCAGTACCCTCTAATAGTGGGGTCTTTGGGGTTAGCTCGACACCATATGCCCATTAACCCATTTTTTCCAAGCTCAATCTAAAGATAGAGAATTAGGGTTTTGCCATTTCACAAAGAGTGACATCCATGACCCAGATTTGAATGCATGAGAGTGAAAGGAATCAAAACCTAAAAGAATCTAGGTGGTCACATCTTATTCTAATAGGTATTATATACAAGATACTAGCATCGAACCCGGACAATAGAGTCGACATAACTATTCCAGGTTGACGTTACTATCTGGAGTGCTAGAAATGTCAGAGCCAAAATATAATGACTACTCTAGAATCTCATTCTTGCTTGCTTTCTACTTATTCTAGATCTAGAATTGCATTAGCATCACAACAAGCCAAGTAAATCACTTCTTTATCATTTTTATATCTATCATAGTTATATTTTATATATTTAGACTATCTTAATAAAATAAATTTAGTATATACTTGTATCTAAGTTTTAGCATCTAATTGACCTGCTATAGATATGATTCTCACCCTTGTACTATTTTATTTCTATATACCCCTTTAATTCAAATTTAGGGTTAATGATAAGATCACCTTAGATCAATATTTTAGGATTAAACACTTTCATAATAATGTCATGAATACTTCTAGATGTAACTATTACTCTTATTCCATAAAAAATATGTTTTTACTTTTTATTTCTATACAATTATATATATATATATATATATATATATATATATATATATATATATATATATATAATGTTAAAATAATCTTAACTAAGTAATAATTATTATTTGAAAATGGATTAACTCAACATTATTTTCATTTTTTATTTAAAAATATATCATTATATTTATAAATAAAAAAAATAAAAATAAAAGTACAAAATAATTTATAATAAAAATTTGACTAATTGATATACTCTAAAAATAAGGGTGCCATGCACCAAGTACCCGTGGGATGCAATTTAGTAATATGCCATGTTTGATGATAAGTATGTACATGTAGACAAAAAAATAATTAAAAAATAGTTTAAAAAAATATATTTATAAACCTCACATAAACAAAATTATCCAAATAATTTGATGGTTGACCCAACATGCCTTGTAAAATTTAGATGAAAATTTATAATTGTTAATCCAATAGAGTTTAAAATAAATTTAATTATATTTTACAACAACAAAAATATTAAATATGATGTTTAAACATTTCTATAAACACGTTAATAAGTATGTTACACAATAATAAAAATTTGGGCTATAAGTTTTTTTATTGAAATACCACCATGTGATTGTAGAATGTAACATGCCTTAATATCAAAGAAAAAATGTGGAGTTGATACTAACTGTTTGGGAGTAGACTGAGAGTAAGGTGATGCCATTTTTATTATGTATTTATTTACATGTAATATGAACAACCATGATCGCAGTTAAGTTGTGAAGTTAAATAAATTGTGAAAAGTAAACATTATTACAATAACATGTAACTGCAAGTAAATAAAATGTTGTAGAATATATAACATTTAAAGAAAATAAGAAAAAATTAAATTTTTAAATAATTTATTATGAATGACAACATCTTTGTGTCAAAGTAATAGAGGCCACATTAGAAGGTAGATTGTAAGCCAAACAATGCCTTTGCAACTTTAACTTCAATATCATTCAACACTCCAACAAAATATAACCAAACTCTTGCATTGGCTAGTTGACAAAGGCAATGCTATCATATCTTAGCATACATGCATGCAATATATTTCCATATCTACAAGTCATGAATGCATCCAAAACTACAATCAAGTCTTGAATGCATTGTCTGCTACTCTATGGGCTATATCATATGTTACTATGTTTAAATTGTAAAATACAACATAATTTAATATTTACTAAAATATATTATAATTTAATATTATTGTTAGGTTGGTTATAACTGCATGATTTGCAGTATTACTTGCCGCTCTTACGAGACCATTGCATGAATTACTAAACCTATCATAAATTTATTGAAAAAAAGTAAGTCAGTTATTGGTAAAGGGCATTATACAATAAGTATATCAGAATATTATTACACAACATTATTACAAAGTCTAGAAAAGAGGCAGTGGAGGTATACAATACCAAAAGGATGAAACGGTTATGTTATTTCACTATGCTATTTACATATTTGCCTAAGCTTATGAGACTATTCCTTCTATATGCCAGCCATCCTCCCTATACAAATAATCAAAATAAGTATATCTTATATGAAATTTCCTAGGGATACGATCAACATTAGAACCAAGTGGGTTTTTATGGAGGGAAACATAGAGGAAGAACTCAGCCTTGGATTGATACTTTTGAAAAATAGAAGAGTATTTCCCATATTGACCTTGCATCAAGACCCCCCAATTCACAAGTAGATGTGAGTATATTTAATTAGTTTCATATGATTATATCAATATAAACAACATACTAAAATACATAACATTGTACTCAATGCAAGCAAGTTTTTGGTAAGTTGTACAAGATTGTTTTAGTAACTTGGCTATTAGGACTTGTAGGCCTCCATATTTGACATCCCAGCTAAATTTTGTCATTGCCCATCCAACACCTCTTAGTGTCTCAACACTATCAACAATGTACTTGATATAGTATTCAACCCCTGTGGCTTAGTAACATCCATGAGTTAGCCCAAAGCATCTCATCCTTATCAACACTAACAATACATTTTAGTAATATTTCTCAGTGTAGACCCATTTCTCAAGGAATGAAATGTACTTAAATCAGAAAGTTAAGGATTATTTCAAGCTCTTACCCCATAGTCTCTTGCTGAAGAGTAGTACTTCCCAATAATGTTGATGCCTTTATCATATTTTCCTTTGTATTTATCAAAAAAAAATAGATAACCATTTATAGAATGACGGAAATAGGGTTGTAGTTTGTCAGATTACTGCTTTTTGAGTAATGAAATGCAATTCTAGAAAAAAATTGAATTATTGGTGTTACCTGCTTGGCAAGTTAGAGGAGCATATTAGAGTATGCAAGATTTGATTTATGAAACACAATTGAAGATGATGTAATTGCAGCTACAATTTTACCTGCTAGATCAAAGCCAAGATTAACAACATTAACCTTGTATGCTTACCTTGAAGTTATCATGTCATATAGCCTCTACCTATAATAGTGATATGTGTCTCCATCTCCAACCCAAAATTCCCATTGGCAGGGACCCTCACATTTCAATCCATTTTCATCATAATTCCGACAACTTGGTTATAACAAAGCCATTGTTTTGTTCTAATCTAAAAACATTATAATGCATGAGTGATCAATGCACTTCAATGCTATTACCCCTGTAAATTAGAATTCATGTAGATGATCTGAGGGTAAAATTGGCTTGTAGATATTTAACACCAACAACAAAAACCATAGATTTTAGAAATAGTTAAAAATGTTTAATTTACACCCAAATAATATAGAGAAGAAGTTATTTACATAATGTCAATTGAAACAATATAAACTATAAGATCGTAGAAATAATTATAGGAAATGTACTCCCAATAGTTAGATTTTATAACTGATTTGTAGGTATTAATGTTTACCCAAGAGTTTGAAAATAAACTTCATTGCATAAGATCAATTGAAATAATAAAAGCTATTGATTGCAGAAATAATTATAGGCATTCATGTACACAAAATATTAGAGAAAAACATTATCGTGATAGAATAAATATTATAAGGGATCCAACCAGGGGACATTAAATTGGTGTCTAGCATTTGCCTCTCCCTAGAGAACTTCAAGCTCAGAATGAGCTTTCATTAAAGTAGTTTGTACCCCATTTGATGGCTTTGATTGTATATCCTAGTCGTCTTGTTGCAACAATCTGATTTCCATACTCTATCAAAGTCTATGCTAGCATTGTGATAGTAAAAGCCATAGGAGGGCCAGATTTGACATGGTCGCCACCATCATAGTAGCCACCCACCAGAACCACCTGCAGAAGTAGAAAAAAGGCAATTTAAGCCTGTTAACTATAAAAATTCTTGTAAATTTGTAACTCAATAATATCATCCCCTCTTACATTATTCTCAAACTCCATATGAACACTTATTGTTGTGACATTACTACCAAACATAAATAAAATTAATGTTACAAACTCAACATGAATTTGTATTACAACAAACAACAAAAATCTAATAGCCCTTGACGATACATTCTATAGTGTTATCAATGTTCATCACAAATGGGTATTTTGGAAAAGAAAACAAAAATTACATCTTGTATTAATCCATTAGCGAGTCCACAATGGTGGCACCATGCAACACAAAGAAAGGCAAAGTATGCCTTATTTCTAAGACGGTGTATTTTGAAAAAAAACTCATAGTGGTGCTATATCCTTTTTTAGCTATAAAATGTATACCATAAAAATACCTTATGATGCAACATTTATAACAACCTATACATTTTTCACCTCACAATAAAATACTATTTTTCTAGTTGAATTTCAAATTTTCAATTAACTGTATTGTAATATTACCTATAGTTGTTCTAGTTTCAAGGCATGAATTGTCAATTCTAGTTCTAGGATAAAACAAAACACCAAATAATCTATCTAGTTGTAGCCAGTGGTCAGTTAAAACATTGAAAAATTTCCTCTGTAATAGCCTCCATGATTAAAAAATATATTTTATCATGCACTTACACCCCAGGATTTCATAATCTTTTTGCAGTTGATTTTATGTTCCATGTAATAATATAAAACATGTTATGACATTCCCTTTTGTTTTATTGAATTAAGCAAGGATAAAATAACAACCTACATAGTTTGCCAACCTATGACCTAGTAGGCAAATGAATCACTACAAAACTAGTTTTGCAACAACCTCCACAATTAAACTCAGGAATAAATTCATTTCCCTATGTACTTGCATCCCAATATTATACATTGTTTCCGTAGTTGAACTCATATTCCATGCCAAGTAAAAACCTACATACCTTGGTTATTTGTTTGGACTAACTGGTTTGTAAGAGTAGCTGAAATAAATCCCAATTTGAAGGTATAAATTTCCATTTCTAGGTATATGATATCATATTAAACTAAATAGTCCCATTTATTTGTGTAGAATTAACTAGTTTGTAGTTGTACACTTGTATCAATGTAAGTGTATGCTAATATTACATCATCTAAAGATTTTGTGGACCCCATCTAAAAGTTGGAATTAATAAATGAAAAATATAGATTCTTATCACTTGACATGTCCCAGTTGTCAAGACGATGAACTATCAATAATATAATCATGGTAAGAGTTCCAGTCTTATCTATGCATAGCATGTCCCTGTGTAATGGAATACAAAATAGTTATGAAAATAAAGGAAAAGAGAAAGGTCTCAGGTTTTTTGCACACTAAAATGAAGGTCATGGAAAGAGTTGCATAAGTACAATACATACATTCAACAAAGAGTTAATCATACTTGATAACAACATACTTGAATGATAAAAATTGTACAACACCAGGAAAAAGATCCTCAAAATTGAATATTATGTTATCTAATGGTTAGTAAAGATAGAGTGTGGTGACACTGCAGGTATTTTGGTAGAATAGAAGAGGGAGGATGGAACTGGTTGTATATTTAATATGGCTCCCTTGAATAGGCCCTATTTTCTCTTAAGTTATGAAGAGGCATCACTAATTGGCTTTTAGTTTGCAAGAATATGAAAGAAGCAAACTCATTGATCATTACAGTGTTTTTGGAAAGGCTAATAAAGAGGGTTCCCTTCCAAAACCAAATTTAGCCAACTCTAAATAATCCACTATTAGATCTAGCCCTAATTCACTACAAAATCACAACCAGTGACTCCCAATAGATAAATTTATGTTACCACTACTGTTTAGGTGAGGGACAGGAGGTCAAAAGATTAAGTTCCATCTACCGTTGAAGGCTATCCCTAAAAATCCAAATATAGTGGTTGTGCATCTAAGAAGATCTCTGTCCCACAAAATGTAAAATAATAGATTTCTCCTAAAATAAAGATATTACAATATTAATGAACTAGTACAAAGTTATTTTGTATATATGATCAACAAATAAGATAAACAAACATGCAAAAAAAAAAAACTAGACATACACGATAATGGATGAATCGTTGATTTTCATAGTAGTAGAGAAATGAAATACAAGAACTATAAAATCTATATCAAAGAATATGAGATAACAAGCTTCAAAAGAGGAAGAACAACTTCCACCATTATTTTCATGTCATAGTAGTTAATATCAATGCATTCCTCCACCATTTCATACACCTCAAAAATTGCTTCCCTTATGCTTCTAAGGGTTCGATTCTTTTTAAAAAACACAAGAAGTTAATCACATATCAAAGTGAATGCATTATTTTTAAAGCAAATCAGCGAAAATAAATTACAAAAAATAACTCTCTCAAATCGATTTTGTTGTCCTGCAAAATGTCATAATCTATTGCATACCCTGATATTGATGCATTATTAAGCTACATTTCAATGCTAGATCAATAATACTAGAGTTAGTTGGAACCAGGAAAACCCTTGATTAAGAGAACATAACACAATACTAGGATATCAAGTTTCCCATAATGCTCTTTCATCCAATTGGCAAAGGCATGGATGCTCATGGAATCTTTCACATCTAGCTGATGAAACACAACATTATGAAACCCTTGGTTATTCAGAGTCTTGGCTGCCACCTTTCCTCTTTGTTCATCTCATTATGTTAATATGACATGGATACAATGAATTTCCAACTAATGAACAATTGCATAGACGATACCCTTGTTGGCCCTTGTTACCACAACTATTGTGTCCTTGAATATAAGCATGGGAACCTTGCCAACAAAAATGGTTGCAATCATGGACACAAGGAAAAATCTCATGTGGATGCAATGCCAACCCTATATAGGCAGTAGCTACTTCACTTACCCTGACCCCATCTTCGATCCTTCTCAAAAAACTATGAGGACAAAGAAACACAAATAAATCGAAGAAAAAGGAAGCGACAAAATCGAAATCGGCATCTATTATGGGGGTCAAATCATTGAAGGAATAAGAAGTGAAGCACAAAAGCTCTTGTCCACCCCTGAATCTCCAATCAGTAACAATTTGAACAAGTGATTGAAATCCCCACCTTGGCTTACCAAGGATGCCATGGAATTCTACTCAATTGTTGCCTCTGTAACACTCAACTTCAAACAAAAACCATTAAATCTAATGCGGGGATTTGGGAAAAATGTCTCAGTCTAATCATAAATATTTACAACATGTGACAAACTTCCTATTTGTTATGTCGTACTACTGCAACGCCCTCTTTTGACAAGGATAATAGATGCGTTGAAAAAAATAACACAACAATTAATAATTAATAGTGATGTCATTAATCTAACATTCAATGTGATTCCATCAAACCAATCAACTCACATCATGTGAACAAATACAACATGAAAATATTCATTGTACAACCCTGGTGGAAAAGTTAAAGCCTAACCTCGATCAAAGAGAGAAGAGCAATAACATAGAAAAAAATTCAACCAATCATCTTGCACAAAATAACATTTTTTTAATCTTTCCATTAAAAAACTTACTACTCTACTTTATAAAAACCTAATATTTGTTTATTAACACACTAATCCATTTCATCTGATTAAACAAAAATTTGAAAACTAATTCTAAATTAAAACCAAATAATTCTTATAATCATTACTTTTGAGACTAATAAATATTAAAATATATTCCTAACAATAATATTAATCACAAGGAAGTACACTATCTCCACTTTTGAAATAATTTAGGACCAGCATACACGACAAATTAGAAGTCAAAGTCAAAATATAAGTGATCTCTTTCTTTCAAACCAAAAAAACCAGTGAATTCCATACGATCAAAGATTCCATCGTTTAAATTAAATTTCCAAACCGAATTTGGAAAATTGAAAAAAAAAAAAAAATTGTAAATGATTTTTCTATAAATTATGTATAAAATTTGAAATCAACATATTTAGAATCACAACACGCAATCCATCTTAAAAAAAACTTCGAAACAATTCAATGATTCTTAAGAAACTTTAAACAGTAGATTGTCTGAATTAGAAAACACAACCAATGATTCCTAACAAACTTTAAACAGTAGATTGCCTGAATTAGAAAACACAACCAGGAAAATGAAGAAAAATAATAAAGAGCAATTTGTCCACTTAGTCTCAAGTTTTTTAAAATCCGAGAAACCATAACAAATTGACATTGATATGCTAATAATATATGGAATGTTTCATTTAAAAACAGGTCCAATCGAATATACAGTTGTAACCCGTGCATAGCCAGCACATCAGACACTGTAAATGTCTGTAATCAGGATGCGAAGCTCAGAAGGGATAGAATTTAATGTTGAGCAGATGAATTCTAACTCTCCTGCAGTGAAATAGAACAGTGGGGCGTACGAGGAGACTAAGCTCGGAGGTCTTGCAAGGTCAAGACCAGCCATTTCTAATTCTTACTGCAAAGCTCGGGGAGGATAGCGCCAGGTCGATGTAGCTGCAAACGCACAGGCTTTCTGAACTTCAAATCCTGTAATAGTACTTGTTGCAGTATGCCCGTGAAGCATATTGAAATCTTTCCCTGCTACCCATGTCATAACAAAAACAAGAACACAATATGATAAGCTATTCAATTATTTCCTCTTCACCATTTCAGAACATGAGAGTTATTTTATAATGGTAAAAAGGAATCTGTGTGTAAGTGTGTCAGCGTAATTGACGGGCGATATTATTTATCGTCAAAGGTACTCAGCGGTCAAAAGTTGAGATTTATCTCTTACAATTCGGCTTTTTTTAAATTTTTTGGTTCACTTTCCACCTTTTGACGAACTTTTATTTCTCACTGGATGTTAATGGCAGTGTCGTTTGGTGGAAGCAGAATGGGTACATGTGGTGGGCACTTTGGCGGATAATGTGCTGAGCGGAGGCATAATGCACTAAAAAGCTGCATCCCTAACAATTAATTATTTATGAATTGAAATAGAACAGTTTGGATGACGCCATAGGCGAATAAGCAGGCCATGTGCGAGATACGGCCGCCATGTTATGGGGGTTGGCTGACGCACGCAGGTACATCTGTCTCTCTTCTGGCATGTAACTTCTGTAAACAGATTTGTCCCCACAAGCCTTAGGTCGTAGCGAAGTCGATGGTATTGGGAAAGAGGGGCCCATGGTGATTGAACTCTCTTTGGTAGAGAATTGTCTGCAAGGAGTGTCTAAAACGTTATAGTTCAATTGGTAAGGATGATGGAAGGTAAATATCTCTCGAGATATTTAAAATGGAAAGAGACGTGTGGAATTTTTAAGCGACTTTAATGGAATAAAGTCGAACTCTCTTTGGTTGAGAATTGTTTTTAAAAGTTTCAAAAATATTAACCAATGTTGAAAGGTTTGTGGTCAAATTCGTGAGGTTGATGGAAGGTAAATATCTCTTGAGATATTTGAAAAGGAGAAGGACGGGTTATATTTCTAATTGACTTTAACGGAATTGAGCCCTTAGTCATGATAGTGGGGTTTGAAAGTGTTGTAAATGATCATAGGGGTTTGAACCATGTTTATGTGTATAGATATTTTCTCAAAGTTGTATTTTATGAAAAAGCGTAAGTTGTGAAAAGTCATTAATATTTGTATTGACAAGAAGTTTATATAAAGAGTTAAAAGTTGTTCCATTGCATTTATTACTTATAAAATTGTATGATTTTAGGATGCTTGTGTACTTGTCAACTATTGGGCCAAATTACACATTATTAGTGCATTAGTCGACTTTTGATCGTCTTTGTCTTTCCTATTAACACCCTCTATCTATCTTTTTCTATCTCCTTTGTTCCCTTAAGCTTTATGCTTTATGCTAAGGACCTTGTTCACGCTCTTAAATATGCCAACATCCCTCATACTTTGGGCCCTCTTGTGTGGCCGCTTTTAGCTAAGGTGCATACGTCCCTCTTGTTCTGTGTTTTTTGCTTTTCAAATGTTTGAAATCTATTTGGTTGTCATTAAGGTCCTAATTTGATTTCAATATATTTATAAACACACATGCATTACATAGTTCATTTAGACATAATATTTATCTATTTATTATTCACATGAATCCATTGAACACTAACAAGCATTCTAGAAAGATAACAAAATCATTAGATAATTACTGAAGATAGTATTTTTTGTGGAGAAAATCAGTGCACGACCTACATTTTATATATCATTGAAATGATTTTCAATTACATAATTTGTTGTTTTTGATATTGTTCACTATTTAGGGGCCCAATAATTAGATAACACCTAAAAACATAGACAACTCTCAACAAAAACCCCAAAACACTCATTGTTTTCCTTAAGTTTCAAGTATTGTTATCAATCTAGGGCAAGGGGAATAAATTTATTTTTTAAGTTATAGGTGTCACAATGCGAAAAATAGAGCAAGGTAATTAAAGATCCAGACCAAGCGAGTGCAGTGGTCAAAACATTTTTGACATATTTGTCATCTATGAGGAACAAAAGTCACGATCATAATAATACCAAGAATGTCATCAAGGCTTTTGAGAACCTTCTCCAATCCATCATATCCAAAGTTATAAGTGAGGTCATTGTCACTCTTGGATGCATATTTCTATGTTCTAATTCTAATGAATACTATTATAACTCAAATTTGCACCCTTGAGAGGATTTTTCAAGCCCTCTCACTTGAGCTATACAATGGGATTAGTCTTAGGTTGTGGGTGACCTCTAAGTGGACTAAACCTCTATATTATAGGACTAACTCCCCTTGATGTATCAATTAGGCTTACAACTCTACACTACTAGCTTGTAAGGGAAAAAGGAGAAGGATAACATGAAATAAACCTAAGGAGGTGATACACCAAATTGACTTATCACTAACACCTATTGTACATGCACTACTCTCAACTTGTACCTATTACCTTAGTGATTTACGGAGAGGTAAGGTATTGTGGAGTTAGGAGGGAAGATTCTTACCACTTTTACTCCATAAGTGATCCCTGATGACACTCTCTACAACCTACAATAGTGAACTAAACTGCACGGAGTCAAGAAGAACAAAATATAAACCAAGGTGAGTATGAGTCTACATTTGATTTCATCAACCATTCAACTGTTTACACTAAATGCAACTAGGAAAAAGGCATAATCGACTATATATTGATCAAAGAAATTAAAAAAGAGCAGGGCTTCGCCATACTCATGGTGGAATATGAAGCACTCACCAAAATCAAGCATACTTATAGAGAAAATGAGGAAGGAAAGAGAAAGAGAGGCATAAAAGAGCTCCTTGACAAGTGTCACTCCATGCGAAAATAAGTTACAATCAAGAAAAATGTTAGGGAGCAATCTTAGAAACTCCTCAACACATGTTGACTTTCTTGATGATGATATCTTCATAGAGTTGGCATAGGAAAGGTTCTTCAGCTCTTTAGATGACTCAACACTTTCTTAGAAATTATCTTCCTTCTTGCTTATAAGTGACAAGTGGCCTTCTTTATCATCAAATCACCTTAAACTACCCTTTGTCCTCTTCCTTGACACCTTGTATATGCTTGAGATCTTTCCATACTGACATTGTGTGTGGTCATCATGTTTCATTAGGTATCTTGAAGCTAATCAACCTCATCACACTATGTCCCTCAAAAGTCTTCATGATACACAAGGAGATCATGCCAAGATCTGTAGGTAGCCATTTGATTAGACTTGTTCATGATCCAACAAGTCTCTTAAAAACATCAACAAGTACTCTCAGTAGTGATCAAGGGACTCTTAGGCTCTCCATGAATTCCCATAAGTTTGCAATTAGGCTTCTTGAACAACAATAGTGGTACAGTTACTTCTTGGGCCCAAATTAGTGACATGAAAGCTCATATATCATATTGAGAGGTTAAGATAAGGAGAATAGAGGATCATACAACCTCTATCTAAGATTTCAGATCCTTATTACTTGATTTGAAGACCTAACACCATCCTCCATGCTCATAAATAGGCCTACATCCATTAATCATAGGCCATTTCCGTACAGTATTATGCACATGTGCCAATTAATGACTTGAAAATGTGTACATGAGAGTTATGAAGGTTTCTCAAATCATTTTAAGGGTCATATAATCCATTTTAGGCACTTAGGATACCAAATTCTCCCATTGGGCCATTAGAAGGGTTTAACAAGGGTTTTAGGTGTCTACCATCTTAACAATGGTTCATAAAGTACAAGGGCCTAATATAAGAACAAATTCCAGAAGATAGAATTAGGGAATGGACCCTAACATCCCCTATGATCTTGAGCTCCCATGAAACTCCTTCATACAATTTTGAGCAAAAGAAAATGCTCCTCGAGTTCTTCTTTAGGCAAAAAAGAACATGGTTTTAAAATACCTCTAATCTTAAGGATTGTTTATAGATATGTAGGGTTGGATGAATGAAATAATTCCATGATTTTGAAGTATAAGACCCATACCATCACCTAAAATATCCATTTTCCACCATGCATCTTCTCCATGGAGTTCTGAGCTACTCAAAACTGCCTCTCGAGCCTGCAGGACTATTTGTGAGATCAAGAGAGAGGATTTTTGGACCAAAACCCCTCAAAGTCTATTTTTTGGTTTTGAGAGCCTCCAAACAGGTATGAAATAGTCTATTCCATGGTTTCTAATGATATTCATTGGTTACTAACATTCTAAAAGCTCTGACAACCTAATTTTTAGAATTTGAGGGTTTGTAGGCCATTAGTCTAGTTTGGGCATAATGACCTTGTTTGGGGTTTTATTAATAATTCCAAGGATCCATTCCTTGTGAAATTCTCTACTTAGGTTATCCTGACCTCTAAATATCCCTCCTTCCTCAATTCAGCTCAGGTATTTTAAACTTCTTCAAGTTCTATACATAGACCTCTATGGTGTTTATTAGGTCTCTTGATTGTATTCCTGAGGGTCTTTTATTTTGGATGGTTTTATTTTTATAACACATTTGTACTCACTTTTACAAGATTACCTAATGTTATTCATGATATATCTTAACTATATAATCTCCATTATCACTCCAAGAACCCACACTATCTCCCAACTCTTAGAGGCAGACTTGAAGCTTTTCATTAGGTCTGTCTAGGTTTCTCATAGCTATCCTCTTATGTATTTCACATATATCGAAACCATTTTCCAATCTTAGTGAGTTTATAATTTACATGTGACCTATTTAAATATTTAAAGAGTCAAGGGTTGCCTTTAGAAATCCAAAAAACCACATCATTGGCAGATTTTGATTCCTTTTGGACAAGAGTGAGGACCTACATGTCTGCAGACTTGTAGGTTTTCATTTACCATTTTACCATTGAAACGTACCTTATACCCTCTAATATCTTATAAAAACTTCATCCATCACTCAAGGTTTTAGGCAGGATCAATATCTTCTTCAAAACACCTAAAGTGCCTTCAAACACCTACCTCTGCCTATGCAACCTTGTTTGATCTTCTTGACTATGTTTTGGCTTCAACTAGTAATTTTCCTTTTTTACATATCTCACCCTGACACTTGAATATGACTTATTCACCTTGAGGATTACATTTTTTCTTGGCTTTATCACATGCCTTGATAATTTTACATTCTCTTGATGAGTCCATTTGACTATCTTGGAGGCTCAAACAAGCTTATCACAACTGTGTTCTTGACATTACATAGTCCATCCATAGGGTGACTTTAGAAGATTGTATTTGAATTTTGACATCGTGAGATTTTCATTGAACTTGAGGGTTGTAAAATCCACTTTCTCATATTTAAGGATCTCATCTAACTTATACATTGCAATAACACTTTTGTGAATAACCAAAATGATGAAGAAAATCATCGTTAAACCTGCCAATATGAACCTACATCTTATGAAGTAAGCATGATTTGAGTTGGAGGTTTTGGCATTTAGCTGGGGAATTCTTTATGAATTTGAGAGAAATAAGAACCAATAAATCATGCTTATGGTCTCCTCTCAATTGAGAAACAATGCGTAGACACCCCGTTCTGGCCACAACTGGGTTCCAATCAGACTTCAGATTGATTTCTATCAAATAGTGCAAATTAAGCATATGAATCACTAAACATCCAAATTTCATCATCACATCAGACATTAGTGCTCATAATCATGTTGAGACATCCATATTTGAGGTATTATCCTATACAAAATAATAATCTCTCACAAATTCATCCCCAGTCACCTTGTGACCTAACAACTGGTAGTTTGGCCTTTAGACCCATTAAGCAAGGCACTTGAATAATTCCTAAAGTGATAAAATGCTAAGAATAATTAATTAGATAAGTAAATAAAATTAAGAGTATAGTTAAACAATCCATTGTAATTAATGAATATCTAAAAATGAAAATTAAAAAATGTAAAATATCGAGATTATTCGTCATTGCTTTTGTGAGTTATCGATACACTTGTAAAATATTTGGATTGGGTGGAAGACATAATAATTTTGACCTATGTCTCTCACATGGCCCTCATGGTTATTCTAACTCAACTCAGATTTAGTTTGAACTCAGCTGCAGTTAATTCTAACCTAACTCAACTTGGGTTAGAGTTAACTTTGGAGGCTATAAATAAAAGGCCTCACCCATTGATCTTTAAGCTCTCTTGGTAGAAATTTATTGTGCAAAAATACATGCCAATATTTTCTACTGCAATGTTATTATGTCAAAATACCTCTAAGAAGATTCATTATAGTGTTACCATGCCCACATTCCAAGCCAAATCAAGCCAAGCCAAGGTGGATGAAGGGGAGATGATGCAAGAGCACCATTGACAAAGACTTCATTGTCCACAAGCCAAGCAAGCCAACTTCATCAAAAAAGTAATTTTGGAGATACAAAGAGTATGAAAGGGAGTTTCTCTTTTGTTTTTTATTTGTATTTTAATTTTGTTATTTTTACTTGTGCTGACCCTAGTACATAAGCAATAATTGTTAGTTTGCATTGAAGTTATTTTGATTGAATTGTACTTACTAACAAGAAACTATCTTCTTTGTAATCTTATGTTACATAATGTCATGCCTAGTGGGACCTGAACTCCACAAAGTTCTTTCCATAGCATTTTATGACCTATTTCTAATATTTTTCATGTCAAAATCTTAACTTGTTGACCAAAAAATTGAAAATTTGAAGCTCACAGATGTTACACAGGAAGTTGTTATTTTGCTCTGTGTAATTGCATTTTTGCATGCTCAGTTGTATTTTTGCATGTTTAGTTGCATTTTTACATGCTCAATTGTGTTTTTGCTTTGTTAGTTACATTTTTGACATTCTATTTACATTTTTGCCTTCCCAGTTATGTTATTGTCTTAACAATTGCGTTATTACACTATATAATTATGGTTTTGCACTAACTATTTGTTTTGTGAGTAGTTGTGGTTTTTAACTAACCAGTTGTAGTTTTACAGGAAAGTGGTGGCTACAGTATTGCACTGTGTGAAAAAAATAAAAAAACTCTAGAGATAAATTTCAATTGTCATTTGTTCACTTGTTTTTATATTCTAAGCACAAGGAACCCCTAATAATTTTTTTAGGACCCAAAGACCAATGAAAGACATTTTTAACACTTTAAAATTCAAATCATATTTATAGTTGGTGTTTAAAATCATTTACTTGCTTTGTTTTGCTTTTCAAAATTCACAAACAACGTCAAGGGGATAAAATTCACATCATATTTCACTTGGTGCTCTAAAAATGAACTCAAACTTTAGATAAGTGGTCTTAAGAGATTTTGATTTTTTATTGTTGTTTGTTGTGTGTTTGTTTTGCAAACCAAACATAGCATGTATACTCTCCCCCATCCCCTTTAGGGAACTTGGGTGATAAAAATGCTTCACTTATTGCACTTGTCATTTTGTCCAAGCATGGAAGTAAAGTTTCTAAGTCACTCCCCAAAATTTGAGCGATTTAGGTGATCCCAAAATGACCCTAAAGTCGTTCTACAATCTTTATTTCTTACATATTGGCTTTTGGGTGGGAGTTCATAGTCTCCTCACAAATTCTATAGGGAAGCATTGACCTAAGAATTCATCTCCTGACATCGCTTCAACCCCACTCTATAGTAGGGGTATACAGATAGATGTTGACTTACTCAAACACTTGTTTGAGTAGTTAAACAAGCTCAGTTATTAAGAAACTACCTCAAAACATAGGCTTAACTTAAACATCACACTACACTGAGCAATTGATGGAATCAGTGGTTGTGAAAAGGACAAGACCTTTTCATAACAAGCTGGTTAATGTGAATCCAAATGATGTGTTGTGCCCTATTTTAACCATACATATGGGACCATTTAAAATGTACAAAACTTGATAGTTTTTAAATTAACTCTACTTATCGTGGATATATTGTCAATACAAGGCGAATTGCATGAAGTTCCATGTCATTGTATAATATCTTAAGAGAAGAGGGGGATTAAAATCCCTAATTTTCATGTGCATTTACTTTTTTGGATTAACAACATTATTTCCTCTCAAAAGCAAGTATATAGATGGATTTTGACAATATGAAGCCACCTTGTCAATTTTTAAGATTAGGACGATACACTTAGGTGTTTTTATGTCTTTCCTTTTACTTACACTATTTTTAGTCAAAATTGTTTGTTTATTTAAACCATGTCCAAAACAAGTCATGTTTACATGTCACTCTTTTGTTTAAAGAGGTGTTATGTTTTCCATTAGATGCCACACTTTGCCTTAGTCATTTGCCAAATCTTTTGTGTGTGTGTGTGTGTCACTTTTTTGAAAGGGGTGTCATTACCTTTTGTGTGTCACTTGCCTTAGAGTTTTTGGAACAAAACCATTTGTCATACCTTTTGAGTGAAATAACATTGTTACATTACTCGCATTATTTCAAAGATCTTTGCTTTATATCCAATCAATTTTAAAATCATGTGTGACTTTTTGGTTTATGCCTAGTATTGTTATGCCATCCAATTTGGTCTAACTTGTTATAGATTTGAGAAATTGAGTCTTTTAAAATAAGTTTGAAATTGGTCTTGCTAAGTTCAGATTCAAACATTGTTTGGTTTATGCTTATGCCTCATCTAATTTTGGCTTAGGCATTCATCTCTCACTTTGATAGGAATAAAGTCTTGATACTACATGCTAGATCAATGAAATATACTCTAAAGTGCAAGGAAATAAATGTGGAATACAAGATACACAAAATAAAGACAAGCAAGAGGACACATTACATAGAGATTACGTGGAAACTTTGCAATGTGCAAGAAAAAACCACGGGCAAAATGACAGCTTCCAGACTTCATTAATAAACTCAACATCACTCTCTTCTATAACATCTCCTCCATAACAACTCCTTCAGTGATTCCATACAAATCACTTAATGCTTCCACCTGAAGCATTTATGTTGTGAACCAAGCTAAACTAGCCTACATGATGCAACCTCCAAGCATGGAAGCCAAGGCTTGCATAGATCCTCTAATAGGATGAATTACAAAGGAGAGATCATGCTATTAAATAACATTTAAAACATAGAGAAAAAATAGAGAGAGAGGATAACATTGTGCCATACTCCATGTGGGAACACTATTCATGAATAGGGAATCATGTCTCCTCATGTGCAAGGTCAAGCCTTTGAATGACATCTCATCATGCCCACTTGACCACTCCATGTGCACACCCATGTGCTCTGCCCCACTTCACATGTGAGCTCAGTCTATAATAATTATCCTTGTCTCTCACTTTCCCATGTGCACACATGTGTAAATCAAAATATTCCCACTTTTGACCTCACCTAACAAGAGCCCACAGATAACTGTGCCCCACAAACACATGCCCAAGTATAAATATATGATCCACTATCATTATGTCCTCACATGCTTTCATAAGCCAAGCCATGTGACTTAGTGGAGAAATGTGCCCCATTTCTCTATGCTCCTCTTTTGACCTTCAAAGATGCTCCATGGACCATATCACCCACCGTGGGTCATGCCAAGTCATCAACTAGCCACATCACTAACCATCCACATCACCACCAAGACACAACACCATGAATAGTGATTTGTGAATAGTGACTTCACCTCCTAAAATTCTCCCACTTGAAGTCAATATACATAGGGTTTTACCACACCTGAGTATCTTGCAACCAATTGCTCATTCATGCCCTCTGCTTCCCTAACATAAACCTGGTAGAAGTTTTTTTGCACTACTAAAACTTCTCTCTCCTAATTGACTTTGTTGACATCTTCTCTTCCATATCATATTGAAAATTCTCCACACCATAGACCAATCCTCCAACAAGATTCTTATATGAAGCACTCACAACTCCCACTGCTTGGGAATATCTAGTTTAGTGCTAACCATGGCATTATGAGGCTTCCTACTCTTGATGAATGCAATACACAAGACAATAACATGTCTTCTCCTCTCCTAGGACTCTCTTAGAAAGACAACTAAAAATTCAAGAAGTGGGGTACTTACTTGCTCTCACATCCTTGTGCATCTCCATCCTTGGTTTGATCCTCTTATGACCTTCATGTCATGAGTCCTAGCTAATCCATCACACTAGTGATCATATTGGAGCCTACATCCAACATGTCACAACACATAGAAATAACATCTAATATCCTTTTTGGTTCTCCATGAAGGTACTAAAATTATTATACTACATGTGCGATGTTTGCACCAATCTGTACATTGATTTCAATACAAACTAATAACACCTTTGCCTCAACTCTTTTTTTATTTATCTCTCCCTAAGAGAGATCACCATGTAGGAATAACACTGTTCCATATCATTGAACAATAACTAGTGCACATAACACTCTTGATAGTAGTGAGGAGAGAAAATCTCATAGAAGTCAAAACAAGACTTCTCCACATAGCATCCAACTATCATCATGATACAAGTGGACCAATCATAGCTCTAAGGAAGTCATCCTGCTACTCAGTGCATCACTACACTAAGTTTTTGATCCTTAAGAATGCATTTGAAATGCATCATGATCTACTAATTTTTGTCAAAATACCAACTCATGTGCTTACAATGTTAGTCCATGCATCGGTTTACTTGGCCAATCACCACAATAGTATACACAACACTCCAGTACCCTGAGTCATATGGTCAACACCGCCCTTCTCTTTTCAGGTACAACACGTCTCATTTATTCATCTACATCTTCATCTTCCTCTTCCTCAGCTACTTCAAAATAGGTACAACTTTAGGTTTGTTTGTACCTCCTTCCTTTACATTGATTTTTTCCTCACTACAACATGTTGGCTAACAACATGTGGTTAGTAGGATACCACATCAACACCCCTTATATTTGTTTCCAAGAACCAAAAGAAGGTCATGCCTTGTCCTCACCTCCTCCAAAGGAGTCCATCTCACTCCTCAAGATATAGAGTTGCTTCTCCACCAACAAGAACATTGTGTAGGCTACTGACTTATCTGGCAAATATTTTTTTAGATTTTTATTTAACTCTCCTACAGGCTTCTCCTCATCAACATGAAGAGATTAGGATCTTCACCAAGAGATCCTCCACCATGATCCATAGAGAGATACCTACCAAAACAAAACCTTCTTTTATTCTTTAATCTCCAAATCTCTCCTCCTATCACAATAGCTTCACCTTGCACACAATCAAATAACAACATAAAACTCTCACACACATTTTTTACCATGGCTCTAATACTAGATGTTTGGAATAAAGTCTTGACACTATATGCTATATCAATGAAATATATCCTATAGTGCAAGGAAATAAATTTAGAATGTAAGCTACACAAAATAAAGACAAGCAAGAGGACACATTACACAAATATTACATGAAAACCTTGCAATGTGCAAAGAAAAACCATGAGCAAATTGGTAGCTTCCATACTTCATTAATAAAATCAACATCACTCTCTTCTACAACAAATCCTCCATATCAACTCCTTCAATGCTTCCATACAAAGCACTCGATGCTTCCACTTGAAGCATTCAGGTTGTGAACCAAACTAAACTAGCATATAGAATCCAATCTCTAATCATGCAATCTCGAGGCTTGCATGGATCCTCTAACATGATGAATTACAAAGGAGAGCTCATGATATTATATAGAATTTACAACATAGATAGAAAATAGAGAGAGAGAATAAAATTGTGCCATACTCCATGTGGGATCATTATTCATGAATAAGAAATCATGTCCCCCCATGTGAAAGGTCAAGCCTTTGAATGACATCTCATCATGCCCACTTGACCAGTCCATGTGCACACCCATGTGCTCTCCCATGTGCTAAGCCCCATGCCCTATGTGACCTCAATATAGAATAGTGATCCTTGTCTCCCACTTTCCCATGTGTACACATGTGTGAGTAAAAAGATTTCCACTTTTGACCTAATCTAACAAGAGCCCATAGACAACTATGCCCCACAAGCACGTGCCTAATTAGAAACATGTGATCCACTATCATTATGTCCTCACATGATTTCACAAGCCAACCCATGTGACTTAGTAGAGAAATGCATCTGATTTCTCTTTCCTCTTCTTTTTATCTTCAAAGATGCTCCATGGGCCATACCACCCATCGTGGGTCATGCCAAGTCATCACCTAGCCACATCAATAACCATCCACATCATCATTGGGCCACATTACCATGAATAATGACCATGAATAGTGATTCATGAATAGTGACTATGAATCCTAACGCACTTTTTGGTTATGCAATTGGGATTAATTTTATGCTTGCTTTAAAGATCTTCTATGCCTAGATTTGGGAAGTGGTCTATCTTTCATGTGCCTTGCATCTCTTTTGTTGCTTAGAACTAAGATTAAAACTCTCTCCAAGTACAAACTTAGGCATGATTAGTTTACATTTGAGTCTTGCTCATCACTTAGTCTTGAATGTTTTACTCTTCATCCTTATTTTTGCCAACTTAGAATTGATTTTCCCAATTAGTTTTATGCATATGCCTAAAGTCCAATGTCTTTTATTAATAGTCAAGCTTGTGATGGAATCTGTATGCCTAGTTTGAGTCCAAGTGTTTCATTTTGGTTAGATTACCTTACCATTGCCTTTTAGACCTAGTTTGTGCCAAGTCTAGATTTTGTGTCATGTTTCCAAAATATCTAAAAATTCCATTTTGTTTTAGACCCAGTTTTTGCCAAGTCTAGATTTTGTGTTGTGTTTCTAAAAGACCTATCACTTTGTCCTTTTCCTTCTTAGACCTATTTCTTTCAAGTCTAACTTTATGACATGTTTCCAAAGACCTGGCACTTTACCTCTTGTTTTAGACTTAGTTGTTTCAAGTCTAGCTTTGTGATGTGTTTCCAAAGACCTAACACTTTACGTCTTATTTTAGACCTAGTTGTTTTGAGCCTAAATTTGTGACTTATTTCCAAAGACCTAGCAACCTTTTCTATTTTTAGACCTAGATTAGATTTGTTTGAACCACTTTTCACCAAGATTGGCATTTAGATTTGTATTTTCACTTGACCATCTGTGTGAGACATTTGAAGTTAGACCTTGAGGATGTTTTTGGACCAAGTTTATCATTGACCTATTTTAGAGGAACAATTGCATTCCTAGACTGAGTTTTTAGACCTCCTAATCGTACTAAGTTATAGACTACATTTGGAATATTTGCCATTTAGACCTCATTTTTAGAGTTTATATAACTCTAGACCTTTCTCTTCACAAAATGTTAGTCATTGATTTGGATATGTCTTGTTACACTCATATTGGAGCCATGTACAATCTAGCTTATGATAACATGGTCATGAATGATAACTTTATACAAAATACATATGGAGATGATGTAGTTTGTGAGATGGATCCTTATCCTCCTTACACTGTTCATTCTAGGGAATACAACCAATATTCATTAGCATATTACTTGGTTAACATACCTCTTTATTTAGAACAAGATCAAGAGCAAACAACTCAATATCTCACTAGTGTGCCATTGGTTATGGAACAAGTTCAAAAACAATCATACTATGTGATGATATCATCAACATATGACCCATATTTATTTGATCATCAAATGCTTGAAAATAATAATTAGGTTTTAATTAGATCCATGGAGGTAGGGGCCAAGTTTCTAGCAGACTTCCCCTATGACAACCTACCTAGTCTAGTTAGAATTCCTCTCAACATGGATTATACCCAAAATATGGAACATGCCTATACTATTTATCCTCAAGCACTCATGTCGGTTCCATACCAAGACCCAAATATGTTTTCAAGATACAAGGTCCCCATAGAGGACCAATTTTCACAAATGTAATAATCATATCAAACCTATCTAAACCTAGCATGTAATTTCAATGCCATGGCCATGTCGAATACTCCACTCATAGAGTTAAATCCTTCAACAAGAGTATTAATTGATTCAAATGGTCAAGCTAATTAGGGTGTAAACCCATTTTACCAAAGTAATTTAGTTGGAGACATGATCAATGTCCCACTTATTAAAGATCTGACCATGTCCTCTACGTAGAACAATGTGCCAAATATATTGGATAACACACAAGGCCCTTCCACTCCAGGCTAAAGTGGTTTAAAAGCACCAATCAATAGTCTGCAACAATAAGTGCCTCTAGTTAGTACCATGAGTGGTTCAAAATAACAAGGGGCAAGAACTCTTACTTCCCAACCACAACAAGTTACTTATAATCCTCAATCGACTACTTATTTAAGCACACAACCACAAGGAGTAAGTAACCAAGCATCGACCAATGATTTTCCTCAACAACAAGTGATTAATGTTATCCCACCTCAACAAGTGGAAACTAATATTCCACAATAACAAGCACATTCTAATTTACCACCATAAAAAAGGCAAAACACTATGCCACATTAATAGGGGCAACAAATGTTCCACCTCAAAGAGTAGTGACAAATGTACCTCAAAGTTACAGACTAATATGCCTCTTTAATCATAAACATTGTCTAATCAATAATGTATTTGTATTGGTCAACAATAAATACCAAACATCCAACAAGCATCTAGTTCATAATAGGTGTTTACGTAATAAATAGGTTCTATTATCCAACAAGTACCAATTAGGTAACAATTGCCTTTTACTCAGCACATGCCATAGATCCAAAGACAGGGCCTTTGTCCACAACAAGTTCCCTTTATTTAGCTAGGTTTGACTAGTTGGTAGCAAGTCTCTACTCAAGCTCAATAGGCACAATATAGTTCACAAAGCCATATTCTTCCATCTCAACCACAATTCACTCAAAACCAAGGCCATATACTAAATTTGAACCAAAATATCTATCAACATCATGTGCAATTTCAAAAACCACACCTCAATATACAGATGCATATTCCTGGTTGGTTCACTCATCAAACCAACATTCTATAACAAATCATACCTCTGTTGTACCTTGGTCAAAGTAATCCACCTTTAACCACCCAACCACCACTTTAACCAAATATACCATCCAATTTATTGGACCAAAAATTACAAAAAATGAAGGATGCAATTTCCACCATTAAAGTAGAAAAGTAGACCAAGAAGTATAAATTATATGACGTGTGTTCATACCCTTTCAACATGGAATATCTTCAAATACCATTTCCTCTAGGGTATGAACCACCAAAATTTGACAAGTACAAGTGTAAAGGAGACCCTAAGGCCCATTTGAAATATTTCTTTGTCGCTTGCCAACCAATGGCTTATAGTGACATTTACCTAATATTTTTGTTTCCTCAAAGTCTAGATAGATAGGTTTTGGAGTGGTTCTTCAAGTTTCCAAAAAAATTAGTATCTAAGTTTGATGATCTCTCAAAAAAATTTGTGAATCACTTCTATAATCTCAAGCATGAGATTTAATTAGTAGATTTGACTTAGGCCAAATAGAAAGTTGGTGAAAGATTTTCCAGCTACCTTTAGAGATGGAGAGTGCTTGCCATTAATTTCACCCATAACTTACTAGACAAATAATTGGCTAGTATATTTACTAAAAATTTACATTGTGAGATATCTTATCTTTTAGAGCTTCAATGGGCGCATACATTCAAAGAGATTATCGATAAAGGTTTACAGATTAAAAAGGCCCTTACTAACAAAGGGATTATCAATTTGACCTCCTCAAATTAGAACCAAAACTAAGGTATAGACCCAATTCAAAGTCCTAACCAAGTCCAAACACAAGCATCAACACTAGCTCATAATAAAAACTATGAGAAATCCAAACCATACAACTGCAATGAGAACATTTTTGGTAATGGAGTAACTGAGTCACCCCATGTCCAAATGGTGCAAACATCATCTGATGAACCCATGTTTTAAATGCAACTTAATACTCATCAACAACCTATGCAACAAGTGCAACTTATGTAAAAACCTAGACCAACTCCTCAAACACAACAACCACCACCTTTGCAAACACCTCCTCCAAGAAGAAGACCCACTCCTAGAGTCTTCAACAACCTTGGTGAACCCATCAAAGTAGTGTTTTGTAATCTAGATGCAACCAATATGATTAGTTGGCCAATTTTAAATCATTATATTGAGGGTACATCATATCTAGAATGGTGCATAGAACATGACTTTTATGAATACTATGATGTTCATGGACATAATATATGTCATTGTGTTTAGTTGAAGTAATTTATTGAAAATATGGTGGAAAATGGAGAGACCCAATTGGATAATAGAGCATCTACATCCAATCAAAACCTAGGTATCTACCAAAACCCTTTTCTATAGCATAATATTAATAATCAATAACAATAATAATGAAGACAAGAATAATAACAATAGTATTAACAATAACCACAACAATAACAATAATATCAACACCAATAACAATGTCAACCAAATGGGAGGAACCAAGGCTAACATGACCCCAACAACCAATAGACTTATGATGCAGTTACACATGACTATAATGAAGTTGTAGGTCATATTGTAGGAGGTCACATTTCTAGTATTACCATTAATCCTAGACCAAGTGCTAATAGACTAGGATCGTTGCCTAAAAATTCTAATCAACCTACTTATGTTAATAATCCTTCCTTGACCTAGGACCATAGCCAAGTGCAACAATAAATAGGGATTACGATTTCAAAACCTTATATCAATAACTAGTCATTGACCTGTGACCACAACCAAGTGCACTGGTAATTGAGACTTATCTTATCTGGCCCATATCCATCATCATCAAGTCACAATAGTTCTATATCTAATCTAGATTATTTAGTCATAACTTGATGGTCTAAGATTACCATACCAGGCCCATAACCTCTTTCCAATGACCTTATCCAGCCTATTGTGTTGGCTAAGAGTAATCCATTTACCATTGTCAAGGAAAATCCATATGATATTATGGAACAACTTTACAAGACACCCACACAAATTCAAATCTTAGATTTTTTGTGTACATTTACTATCCACAAGAATATACTAACAGAACTCCTAAGCCAATCCCAAGTTCTAAATGGCATAACCCCAGATAAATTTTAAGATTTGGCTAGACACCTAGCCCTAGGACAATAATTGACCTTCAACCAAAGCGATATGTTTTCCCTTAGCCCTCTCCATAATAACCCATTATACATTGAATTTGTCATTACATGGCATAAAATCAAATGTGTCCTCATAAATAATGGATCAGGCCTAAATATTGTGTCTCTAAAGGTCATCAAGCATCTGGGATATATAGTGGCCAATATACAAATGGAAACTATTATTATCAAAACCTATGACAATGAAGAGTGAAAATCATAAGGAACTATAAGCTTGATAGTAATGGTTGGTCCCTTGACCCATGATACACTCTACCATGTTCTGGATCTAGATCTATCATATAATTTGATTTTGGGTAGGCCATGGATACATGAAATTCATGCAATCCCTTCAAAATTTCACCAATGTATCTAGTTTCCTCATTCAGGGATAAAGGTAACTATACATGGAGATCCACAACCATATAAACACTACAAACATTTAGAGGTTGAGTATAAAATTTATAACTACCACTTTATGTTAGAATCAGTATCTAAGAAAGACAAAGACAAAGAGATACTTGTCAAATTACCAAAGGCCAATTGTATAGACCCAGATAGCCTTGCCTCATCTTCACATGATCCTCCTCTTGAAATGTCTAATCATTTCACCATCTCAGACAATGGTCCAGGAGAGTATTTGACCCATGACACCTTCCATATTGCCAAGCTTCCATAGAACCCCAAGTCCTATAGAAGACCTAAAGATCATCCACCTTACATGGAATGGCAACAAAAGGAAAAAGGCAAGATTCATAACTCAATACTCATTATTTTCACACTGGCCACTTGCCAAGAAGAGGACCCATTGGCCAATGATTATTCCTTATTATACAATGACAAATTGGTCGATTACTACAAAAATGCCAAATATCCCATCCCTAATAGGATCATGGATAACCAAGCCTATGAAGGATGAGGTCTGGGGGTAAACCAACAAGGTAGTCTTGAGCCCATTTCTATGGCTAGGTACAAAGGAAATTATGGTCTCAAATTTAAATCACCTAGGGTTGACCCCACATATCCTATTCATGTTACAATGCCAATGACTAGTGATGATGATGTTGACAGAGAAGTAGAGTCTGATCATAGAATTTATGATTACCTTGTCAGTAACAATTATTTGACCTATATACCATTTGTACCATTACCCAAATAATCTAACATTACAGACTTCCTCTTTATCATCCTCAACTTATAGACTGGGACTAAAAAGAATCCATAGTGCCTGTAGATGAGTTTGATAATGATGAGGTCTTTTGAAATTTTCTAGGCCCAAGAGATAATGTTCCATTGGGAGACCATGAACAAGGGTTCTCTATGATTAAGTTTCACATCAAAAGATAAAGTGTGTATACACACTTAGGATTTGCATATAATTTACACTAGTAATTTCACTTCATTGCATCACTATAATAAAGTGAGGGCAAATGTAGAGACATAAATTTAATCATTAAGTGCTTGACAATGTTTGATCTTGATATGCTTCCTTCACTTGGCCTATTCACCATTATGTTAACTTGAAATCTATATAAGATCCTTTATTAATCTATGAATTGTATTGAACATAATTTAAACACCATGCAAATGTCCTTATTCTATTTATACTTTCTATTAGGCAAGTTTGAATAGTTTTTGAACTCCTAGGACAAGTCTGCACTAGGCGAACAGGTGAAAGTTGACCCTGTCCACTAGTGTGCCCTTATCCAAAATGATCCAATGGTCACTTTTCAAATTAAAAATATTATTTGTTATCCATCCCACACTTTTAGAAAAGTTATCTAACAAAAATATTTTAACTTTTACACTATAAAAACACATCAAAGTCACTCAATATACTACCTAGCAAACCTCACAAAAATTAATGCATAGTGAGAAAAATAACACTATTTCTTTTTATTTCTATTCATGTTGCATTCTAATATCCATAGACCAAGTCTAATATATTTTATTTCACGTCAAGGGCATCCATTGTCAAGTATTTCAAGAAATATTCTAGCTATATTCATATATTTACATAATCACAGATCACACACTCACCCTAGGAGGGATAACTAAATTGACATAAGGCCCATTTGAGCTATGTAGGCAGTACTCATATTGCACAAGGTTTTCTAGGGATAACTCGACTATTCCTCTTACCTGATGCCTCCATTTTTTCATTTGATATCCTATTTAGTTTACGTGCATGATCTAGGGTTTTACCTTCATAGGACTTCCATCAATTTTAGCCCCTACATATTATGAATAATGCATATCTAATAGCTACATGCACCCAAAATATAAAATAATCCATAGACTCAACCTAGACATACTGTGGTCAAAGGATAAATCCATAGGCCATCCCTATCCTCGTAAAGTAATCTTGTCCCAATACATTGTAATTTTATGAATTTAGGTGTGACACAATACACATACCATTGTTATTAATTTCCCAATAGTGGCCAGCTCACATAGTCAACATAAATCAGATCTAAGGGAGATTTTCCTACCCTTATCAAAGTTACTATTTTTAGCATATTTTGAATTATATATTTTACTATATTTTGTTATCAGATATGTATATTCCTACATTTCCATTTCAATAGTTTGGATTTATTCATTTGATTGAATTTAATTAAAAAAGATTAAACAACTTCATAAATATATTTGAACACAAACATAACATCATGATTAAATACACCTTCAATATTTAAGAATAAAAAATGACCCAACACTAAAAAAATATGGATAAATGAAAAAAGTGTGTTAGGAATTTGCTTGCACACACTATTATATCAAAAATTTGAGTTAATTGCAGTGAATTATTCATAATTATGATAAAGAAAATAGAATAAATTAAAGAACTAAAAATTTAATTTTAAATATCAGATTGAAGGTAAATTATTGAAATAAACAAAATGAAACATGAAAATAAGGTTACTTATGAAAATAAATGACAAACTTAGTCATTTTTGTTCACCTGTTAACTATGTTTGACTGGCAAAAGACTAGAACAATAAAGTATGAAAAATCACTATATAAATCTATAAACTAAAAATGGTATAAGATTAAGGTCAAGACCATATAATTGAGGTAATAATCATGACTCAAACCTGATATTTTTGAGTCTTTGTATAAAATAGTGAGATCAGGGCACAATCATGTGCGACAACTAGATTTAGGTATGTGTGCACAAATTTAACCTTTGAGAATGTGCAGAAGACTTGAAAATAATTTTTTGATGTTGAAACCTTAGTAGGGTTTTGCAATGCTTGATGACTTGTAAATACAAAAGGAGTGTAATTGGGTTAAGTTGACCCAACTAGTTTTCCCACCTAGAGTGATTTATGCAATTTTTTCCTTGGAATGTGTAGACATATAGAAATGACTCAAATACTTGATTGTGCTTTGGTTGGAATAAGTGAACATGCTTTTGAATTTGTTTAGGACTGATTTAAATTCTTAGAATTGGAATTGGGAAGAATAGGGTACCTTTAATCAATGTGCACTTGTGTAAATAAGCCTCTATATTGAAATGTGCAAGTGGAATAGTGAGTGCCTTGAATGTTTTTTTTATAGTAATTTGAAAGGGGAAATCACATGATTGGAAGCCTAAAAATACAAAATATAACCTAAGGGAGGCTTCAAATTTGAAATATGATTGTTAAAAGATAAGGTTTAGAAACATTAGATAGGGGTAAGGGCCATTTGAAAATCATGATGCAAACTAGACAGTTTGGACCTCTAAGGAAAAGAGCTTATTTTTGGGTATGGGTCCCTCCGAACATATGATTATCAATTCAAGTTTTTATAACATTTATGTAGGTGAGAGATGACAAATTATAAAATAAAAATGTCTTAACAAGTGCTTAAAATAGGCCAAGGTGTCAAAATATGTCTAAATTAAGTGCATAAATTAACTGAAGTGAAAAAGGGATAAAATAAATATGATCAAGTATTTGTGACCAAATTTAAGTGTCTATAATTCCCCCATTTAGTCTAAAAATAAAATTGTTAGATTAAATAAAAAAACAAACCTTAGTGTGTAAAACACACTTTGTCATTGAGCTAGTACTCGAATCATATAAGACACCATAATCTCTGGGAAACCCTACAAAACACATGAATTAGTTAGTTTGTTATTTTGAAATTTCAAATTTTAAAGTGTTTGAATTTTAAATTTGCTTGAAATTGAAACTGAAAAATGTTTGAATTTCAAAATTGCTTGAACTTGAAAAGAGAGCAAGGGAATATTACACCCTATATATGTGAAACCATAATTTATTTTGTGATTTTTTTAAAGATGATGCTTCCTTGAAGCATTAAAGAGAAGGTGCTTCCCTTGAAGCACTTGGAGAAATATTGGATCATTAATTTAAAAAATGGAGACCATTTAAGGGTGATCAAACCCATGCTTGAATTTGCATTTGTATAAAAACTAGAATCCATTAAGGGATGTAAAAACGTAGATTCAACTCAGCTGGTCATTGTAACCCCAAGAAATGAAATAGGTTGAAATCCAAAATGGATTTTTTAACATAATGCTATAGGTAATCAAACTTATAAGTTATGCATTATGCACATAAATTAATTTAACCAATGCAAATGGCTTGTAGATTCAATTGAAACTTTGTTCTTGAATACATGATTAAAAGAGAATGGAGTACATCCATACTTCTACCATGTCCATAGCTTATCAAATAGTGTTGAAAATTTAAAAAATAACATAGCGTGCATGAACTTGTATCATGACTCCATTGATAAATTTAGAATATGAAACAATATGTAGATGGAAATTGGATTTTTTTTTTGGAACTTGTACATAAACATATATTGTGCACTAAAAAATATGTAAATTTATACTTTGATCATATATGCAAAGATAGTATTCTTTGTGAATCATGTGTTTTAGGCAAACAAAATAGGGAAAAAATTCTTAAGTATACTTCTTGGTGAGCTAACATATGTTTTCAGTTAGTTCATAGTGATGTTTGTGATATGAAAAAGTCATCCATTGGAGGGTGTAGGTATTTTGTGTTGTTTATCGATGATTTTTCTAGGATGACTTGGGTGTTCTTTATGAAAAATAAATTAGAGGTTTTAACTAAGTTTGTTGAATGGTTACACTTGAAAAATAAATAGGTTCAAACTTATCTACTCTTTATTCAGATAATGGTGGTGAGTATAATTCAAATGAATTTTTGGATTATTGTCAAGAAATAGGAATCCAATGACAATACAATAATGCTCATACTCCAAAATAGAATAGAGTTTTTGAATGAATGAATAGAACTTTAGAGGTCACAACTTGAGCTATGTTACACTATAAATAGCTCGATGATAAATTTTGGATAGAATCCATTAGTACTGTAGTGTATTTGTAAACAGATCCCCTACAACTACACTTTTGGGTAAAAATCCATATGAAGCTTGGCATGGGATTACACCAAAAGTTATACATTGAATTTTTTTGGATGTCTTTGCTTTGCTTTAGTTCCCATTGAACACATAACTAAGTTGGAACCTCAAAGTAGAAAATGTATCTTTTTTGGGTATTCAGAAACTAAAAAAGGGTGTCATTTGCTTGCATAAGATATAGGCAAATTCATAGTGAGAAAAGATGTGATATTTGATGAATTTGGTAATATGAACATTGTAGAGATTGACTCATAATTTGACAGTTAGAGAGGAAAATTTAAAAACATGATAAGGGATTGAATAATGAAGCTAACTCTCATAAATTGTGGTATGAGACTAGTATCCCTTCCATTTATTCTACTTCCTCGAGTATTTCACAAAATAATGACTTAGAAAATGTTGAAAATTATCTACGTCCTCCTCCAAATGGTGTATATGAAGAGAATTCTGGTATTCTTGATCTTAACAATTTATACAAGTATCCAAAATGGGCTCAAAATATATTTTCTAACTTAAAAGCAGATGAAGTTGGTATAATAGGTCCCATGAGTTATCGTAAATAGGTAAATTACGTAATGGTTGTTACTACTTATTCCATTGAGCCATCCACTTTTGAGGAAGCTTCTACTAAACAAGTTTGGCAAAATGTAATGCAAAATGAGTATGATGTCATTCTTAACAATAGTACTTGGGTTTTAGTTGATCTTTCTCCACATGTTCAACCCATCGGATGCAAATAGGTTTATAAGGTAAAGTATAAATTATATGGCTCCATTGTAAAAGGTTATGCGTAACAAGAAGGCATTGATTATGAGGAAACATTTGCACTAACTGACAAATGGCACACTGTTTGTGTGGTTCTTGCCTTAGCAACATAAAATGGTTGAAAAGTACATCAAATAGATGTCAAAAGTGATTTTTGAATGGTGATTTATAGTAAGAAGTTTATATGACACAACCCCAAGGTTTTTAGAAAGTGGGTGCAAAACACAAAGTATGTTAATCAAAGCTCTCTATGGGCTCAAACAGGCACCCATGGCTTGGTATGAAAAAATGGATCCCTACATGCAAAAAATTGGCTTTATCCATAGAAAATATGATGATACTCTCTATATTTGAGTGTAGGGGAAAAAATTGGTAATTCTTATTCTTTATGTCGATAACTTGTTTCTCACATAGAATGATGAAAACCACAACAAATCTATGAAGAAGGAACTAAAATATGGGTTTGAGATGACATATCTTGGACTTATTCACTATTACCTTGGTATAGAAGTTACTCAAAAAAGATCAAAGTATTTTCATTTCACAAACTAAGTCTATTTCTGATTTATTAAGCACGTTTTGTATGAATTATTAAAAACTTGCCCTCACTCTAATGGAAAGTAACTTGAAATTATCTAAGGATGATGGTAGTGCATTTTTTGTTGGCATCAAATATTGATAGATAGTGTGAGGTTTGATATAATTGATGACTACTACACCAGATATATCTTTTGAAGTTGGAATTTTATCTAGGTTTATGCATGAACCTAGATAAATTCATTGGCATGCAACAAAAAGAGTTCCCCATTACCTTTAGGGAATGAAAACATATGGCCTTAAGTACCACTGTAATAATAACTTCAAACTTATTGGGTATTGTGATGCAAGTTTTGGCAGATGTGTGGATGATAGAGTGCCCACAAGATGGTACATTATGCATATGGGTTCAGTTATCATTGCATGGTGTTGTAAGAGGCAAGATACAGTGGAAAATTCATCATCATAATCATAATAGAACACAATATGAGATGCTTCCAAAGAAATTATTTATTTACGATGCATTCTTAAAGATCTTCAAATTTCTCCAATTATTCCTACATAGTTATACATTGATAGTCAAATTGTGATCAAGATATCTAAAAATTCATGCCAAAACAAAACATATGGATGTCAAATATCATTATCTGTGAATGCTAGTATAGAAGAAATAAATTGACCTAATATATTTCCCAACTACTAATCAAGGAACTGATATCTTCACAAAACCCCTTAATAGAATTAAATTTGAAAAATTTATAAAAATGCTTGGCATGTGTCTAAAAACCTGACTCTGGATCTTAGGGGGGTTTGTTAGGACTTGTTCTAAATTCTTAACTATAGTTTAGGTTTGTTAGTATTAAATAAATTGTAAAATAGGAATGCATATTTATTATAAACACACCCCATTAAATAAACTTAGTTATATTTACTTAGTTTGATTTTATGTTTTGTGTTAATAATAAAACTACCTTACAAGTTGAATTCCCATAGATAGTTGGTTACATAGTTAGTTGGTTTTTACCAGTCATAAGGCGAAAACCTAAATATTCATGTTTGAGGGTGTAAAAGGGTTAACGACATATTGATACCCTTTGATATGTACCTATTTTGAATATTAATAAAATTATTGTGGTCTACTTACTGTAGACATAAGATTACTTATTGTAATTTTTATGCATTGATGTGATTCAAATACTATAAATAAAATGGATAAATTTTGGATGAAGAATGGAAATAATTGTTATAACACCATTCTTCTAGTGGTATCCCTTAAACCCATCTCCCTTTTTTAATCTAAAGCAAAAAATCAAAGATAACCTCCTAGAACTTGTTAACCACCTTAGTTTATCCATCATATTGGGGATGATATGAAAATTTATGAGCTAGTTGAGTATCTAAACAATAAAATACATATGTTCAAAACTTACTAATAAATATAGGATCATGATCACTTACTATGATATTTGGGGTCCCATGTAGCTTTTGAAGGTTGTATCTATAAAAGTAAATGCTACTATACTTACTACAAAAGGATATGATAAGGAACACAAATGGGAATATTTGGTGAGTCTATCCATGACAACCATGATGACATTTTACCCTTTAGACTTAGAAACTCTATTAAATAGATGGATACCTCATCCCACATTTGATTTGAAATAGACACCAATTTTAAAAGACATGGGATCTTAATTATCTCACAAGAAATTTATAGACTTTCCCTTTAAATCATTACCAAAATAATTCTTCTTGATTATATGATAAGTTTTCAAGATGCCCAAGTTCCCACTGAATGGTGAAGCATTTAGCTCCACAAGAACCTTTAGCTTAAGGGTTTAGTTATTACATAGGTATAGCCTATCCTTGTACCTTAGAGAATCCCATTTACATATATATTTATTTGACACACTCAAATCCATTTGGAGCTTCTAAATGATATTTTTAAATATGTGTTATTCAAATATTTTAAATTTTTATCCTCCACCCAATCTGCATATAATATGGATATGGCATACACTAGTTATTTTGTAGACTGATCCTTCATGTATGATGGATCAACCACTACATTATCCTTTAATATTTGATAGATGATCTTAAATTCATATCCCAACATATTCATTCCCCTTTTTTTGTTCCTCTGTTGATAACCCTTTAACTAAAAAGTATTTGAGACTTTCATGATTTATCTTCACCTTAAAATGTCTTCCCATAAAATAAGGTCTCTGTTGTTTGACCATGAGAATGATATCCATCATTTCCTTCTCATTAACGGGATTTAATAAATTATTACCTTGATTTGGTAACTTCCAAAAAAAATAATTCATCTCTATTTGATGCAAGATCATCCAAGGGTTCGTGCAATCTTGTATCAACCAAAAATAGAATGGCATGTGTTCATGTTGTCTAGTCTATGTTTTAATTATTATTGGCATCTTGAAGATGATCCAAAGGAATATCACTACTCCTAAATTTTATAAACATTAAAAAAATTATATAAGGATCAATTTTAGCTAACTACATGGTTCTAAAGAAGTTGGTCGAGTCTCTCAAACATCAGTACAATATGGGATGTCACTACGTGCATTAAAGGGATAAAATAGATAGGTTGTGGGGAAAAGGTTAAAATAGTATCAATATATTCTATAAAAAATATTATTACATATTTGGATTCCTCTCACAGATTAGTGCAATTTAAAAAAAAAATCATCTTAAGATGAGTTCACATGCTCAAGTTATGGCCTCCATAAGTTGGCAATTATTCATAGTGAAGAAAGCACTAGTATGCATATGGATATGGTTTTGAAAACATCATCGGAAGTTTCATAATTTCCAGTGGAATTTTTGTAACTAGTGCTGGTTTTGACTTAAAAATAGGGGAGGTTTCATCATGAATGAAGTTAAAATAAAAATAACATCCCATAAAGATAAACCGATAGATTTGGAGCTTTCCAAGGGGTTAAGGAAGGTGAAGAGACATGGAAAAAGGTAGATAAATTTCAAGAGAGATCAGGAATTGGGTAGAGGAGTGAGTTACATTACTCAATAGAGTTCCAAGTGATTAAAATATAACTCCAAGAAATAAATAAAGGAGTTAAAGGTAAACTAGTCCATGAGAGACTATGTATGAAATTAATTCTTCATGTTTACATTTCTATAAGCATCTAGAGGCATGCTTGTGTGCATGTGTGTGATAATGAGAATAAATGAGTGTGCATTCATTTATATTATTTTTAATATGAATTAAATGAATTTTTTTGGTTATAAGTGTTTAACCATTCATCGACAAGGTAAATACATTCTTTAAGTGGACCCTTTCTCTTGTACTTACATAATTATTGCATGAGTACTACCCCCATGCCATACCACAAATAATCACACTCGATAATTTTTTTTGGAAAAATATGGAATAGCTATAAATGACGTGGTTCACTTGGCCTCATTTAGATATTTTAAAAATATTATTTAGTGCCCCTATACAATTACATATATATATCTAGCAATATAGGAACATTTTTTGGTAGTATTTCTAATTAAAAATAAATTGTGTTACAAAAACATTGATCCCTTTTTTATAATCTTATACATATGATGAGAGCTAAACAACTATAGAGACTTTGCACGTAGCCCACATAGTTTAAATGTTCTTCATTCTAGATGAAAATGCATGAACAACTCCTAGAAATTCAATTCAATCATTTCCAAGGTAGTAATCCATTGAACTCCTAACACAATCTCTACATCACCCATGGGAACAACAAACATAAGTAAATATAGTAGGTAATATACCATTGTGTTTTTAATACTATGAAAATTTATTATACAATTGATTGCACCACCATTTGTAATCATGACCTAGAATTCTGGAGCCGGATAAATAAAACAGTTCAAGTGAGAAACCAATTTATTATTGATGAAGTTGTGGATACATCCCAAATAAATTAATACTACTCTATATTTTTTTAGGAAACAAAATATCTTGAGGGTTTGTGGGGTGCTAATGCATGAAATTTCATGGAAAGAAATAGTTGTTTGGGTATCTTCCAACTCCTCATCTAGCTCATCAACATCCTCTAATTATACTTATTCATTATCTTCTTCGTAATTAACAACTTGAATGTAGAACACTTTTTTTAAAGCATATCTAGGCCCATGGTTATATTTTTTATCATAATTAAAACATAACCCTTCCTCCTTCTCTCTTCAATTTTTAGAGGATTCAATCTAGAAGGTTGAGGGAATGATGGTGATAGAGGGCTCTGATCTTTGAAAATTGTGAAGATTTACCTTATGTTGGATAATTCTCTTTCCTCTTCCTTATAGGCCATGATAATAGAATTAGATATAGTAACCATATTAAACATGTGTATCTCATGTTGGATGTGATCTTTGAGTCTCATCCATGATCATATTCACACACAAGGATACATTTTGGAAATATTGAATTTTATCCCCTACTATTCTTGTTTGATGCATTGGCTAAAATAATTCTCCATCACACTCTTGCGATAATGCATCTATGATTTATCATTAAAACTAACTTGGTGACACTGAGAGTCTTCTTATTTTAAACACATAGCCATCAATACCAAACTGAATTCTCAAGATCAAAATATAAGGATGCAATTATAATATTTTATTTACATTAGATCTGATGTACATTAAAACATTCTCCCTTTAGTTGATTCAGGTGAACATGTATTTTCCATCAAACTTATGCATGTCCAATTTGGGTAGTAAGTTTCATGTACATGAATTGAAACTTGGTAGGGACTGTAATGTATTTAGATTTGGAAAAGGTTAAGGCAAATATCCACCCTATTTGGGTTTTTCATTGGTGAACTAGGGCTAGTTTTGCATATTCTATTATGAGGATAACATTTGATTGAATCTATACCTAATCTCACTCAATCATTGATTGTGTTTTCTAGATCTCCTTTATTTTCCATTTCATACTATATTTTTTACACATTTTAATCAATTTGTCTCACTTTGTGATATATCACAAAAAAACATAGAACATAATATCCATTGACTCCCATTTTAGACTCCATTTATTCCTTTTTAGGGTTATTTTTAGGAGTTTTAAAACGCTTTCCTCGACACCTAGTGTACAAACCAACCACACAAATATTTCAAGGTCCAAGGTTCACAACTAAGGCTTCCAAAGAATTATATTATTATGATTGTCTTGCTAAGATAAATCCACTAACTACTACATTGCATAAGGGTAAAAAAACCTAAAAAATCCAAAAAAAATGAAAAACTAGGGTTGATAAAAATATATGATGTTATGATCACCTCGTTGAGATATTTCTAATGGCATTATACGATACAAAGGTGCAAAAAAAATCCAGTATTATTTTTTAAATAACTAAAAAAATATTGTGTAGAATAAAATGTTAAATTTCTTCTTAGATCAAAAGTTATGCTTTTTATACTTTTCAACAACACCTAACATACACTAATCTAGACCCAAAAATTTCAATGAATTATTGTTCCCAAATTGAAACTCTAATATCACTTATAATTAAATTACTTAGAGAGATAAATCATAATCACAACAATAAATACCAATATAAATATCAAGAGAAGAATTACAACAATAATTCACAATAATAAGGGAATAATAGATTATATCCACATAAGATGATTATAATCATAGTAGAATACTAAAAATATATGGCTGAGCCATTTTGAAGGGGAAACCTCCATAGCGTTACAATAAGAACATAATGTGTAATATGATTATCTAATATTAACCATTATCTCTTATATATACCCTAAAAATTATATGGACACTCCATACACTAAAACTAATACCAATATGAAGATATGAAAAATCATCACATGACTAAGTAAAATTTTATGCTACCCACAAGTCAATCACACATATCCTAATACTCACTAGAGGTTAAAGGGTGTAACACCTTATCCCCATCTGCACATCTCTCAACCTCTCACTTAAATTTGAGTGTTCTATTTACTCAACAAACACTCTATAGTAGGTTTATATATTTAAACCTATGAACTATGACAACTATACTCACCATTTAAACTATGGTGTATTAACTATAGTTTTCCAAACATCTACTTTCCCTCATCTATGTCAACACATGTATCAATTGGGTTCAAAAAATCTTATTTTTTTTCTTCATAATAGTTTACATTGCTTACATTAACGACTGAAATTATATGTAAACTCTTCACCTCTCTCTAAAACCTTATTCTCGTCAAATAAGTCACTCCCTATATATATTTCATTATAGAACCTTCACCTCTTTTTCCAAAATCACTTGTGCTCATTAAGTGAATTTTTGTTTGGTTATATAATGCATTAGAAGAAATAACCCTTGAAATACTAACATTTAATAGTATTGAGTAAAAATACATTGATAAAAATAAATATACTATTAAATTAATATAATGTCCCCAATTTTCATTTGAGGCAATTGTAGAAGACCATTATTCTATCTTATTCCCGTAGGCTAAATTAGGTGTTGTAAGGGATAAATTTTATGTCAAAACACTATTCACTAGTTACTATTCATTGGCACTATTCATGATGACATGATAGGGATGAAGAGGATGATGCAGTTGATGAGGTTACTTGTGGATGTTGTGGCATGACCCACATGAGGATCTACCATGGTATCTTGTGCATGTGAAGAGGTGGGGCACTAGAAGACAAGTTTCTTGTCCTTATGTTAATCATGTGTGTTTGCTCACACATGTGTGATAGTGCCCCCCCGCCCTTAGAAAGATGCTTGATTTGAATGATGAGGAGAGGTCAAACGTTGATTAGTCTTTGTCCAAAATCTTGGTAAGTCAGAGTCACAATGCACTATTCTAGATTAGCTCACATGTGTGATTGGGACACAATTTTGGAGGCTTATGCATATAGAAGAAGATTTATCAAAAGCGGGGAATCCATTTTTGACCCTTGAACAAGACTCCAAGCTTTTCACTATTTAAGAATAGTGGTGCCTCTAAGTGTGGTGCATTTTTACCTTGGTCATGAAGTTTCTTCTCTCTTCTCTCTCCTTTCACAATTTCTATAAATTGAGAGAGCTCTCCTTTGTAAAATCATCTTTTGTATAACCCCCATTTTATATGTTTGAACTTGTGTTCATCCTTCCATCTTCTTTGGATGAAAATCCATTGAAGAATTAAATTATAGGATGAAAACCCTTTGATTCAGTACGATAATCTCACCCAGAGGTTGTGAACGTGATTTCAAGAAGATTCAAAGTTGTAGAGTTCTAGTGTGTAAATATGTTACAAATTTATAGGTCTTTCTAGTTTACAATTTGTGTGGAGTTTCAAATATAGTGTGTAGTAATTTGTGTTACTACAATATTGTAAAGTGTTGTTGTTATGATATCAACATTTGAGTCATATTGTGTAAGCCTTGCAATTTATGTAAGAGTTGTGTTTATGGACATTGTCTCCATTAATATCATTTACAATCAAAAATTTATAATGTTAATGGATTTATGAAAGTGATATTATAATAATATATTATGTTGTTTGTGGGTGATTACCATATGTGATTTTATGTAATTTATAATTAGAGAGAAATTAGATTTTTGGTATCAATTACAATTTAATGTCTATTATCATAAGTGTTAAATGTGAATTAATAAATGTAAATGTTCTCAATAATATTTTCAATTAAAAATATTACAATTAATAGCATAAAAACAAACAAACAAACCAAAAAACAACAAACAATTTATAAAATAGAATTATATAACTTTTATAAATCCCTTTCATCAACATTTTGTGACTGCTTCTTTATTATCTAAACCATCCATTTTAATCCCTAAATGATAACCGATTCCAATAAAAAATATTTGGATAGCAATATCTCACTTATGGCTTATTTGACGGCTCAACAATATCTTCATTACTTGACCTCTCAAACTTCTAGATGCCTTCTTCAACCTTTTTGACTTTTTCTTAACATTCTTCATATTTTAATACAATTTTTGCACATAAATTCTTCATGCCAATTTTTAAAAATGGATGATTCAACATCCTACGCTGCAACATAATAAATCCAATTTATATCAATAAAGCAAAAATTAGTACAGTTTACAAGGCATTATATGGTAAGTACGTTTATAAAGTGTCTTATGTACCTTATTATCTTTTTTGATCTGGAGGTAGCAAAGTATCTTTTTGCATACAAAAAGTTCCAGCACTTGTTGAAAAATCAAATCTATTAATCAAATTAAAAGTAAAAGATTAAAATTAAATGTACATGAAACTAAGTTGTTTTTTTTTTTTTTTTTTTGAAAACACACTTTTGATTCTAATTCCAATTAATTAATTACCACTTTGTGGGACTATATGGATAGGTCTTTTAGTGGAATTATCTTTATGGAACTATCGATAGGCATAAAATGATGCATTTTTGTGTGGTTTTTGTTGATTTCAATTTTCAATCAAAACCTCTTCTCAACCTCGTAAAATGAAATAAATTTTTGTGTCATACCAAAAAACTAGTTTTCGATATCAAATCATTGCATGATCTAATAAAAATGTTAGTTTTGGATTCAAGAATGGCTTAAATTAAATTTAAAAGTTAAATTAAATATTAAATATGAGTATAGAATTGAATTGAAACCAATTAAAGTAAGTATATTAGTTTTGTACATTATAATGGTAACATATTATATAAAGAATTTATAGATGATTTTTATCTTCATCTTTGTCACATTTAAATAACATAATAAGTATAAATTATAGTATTTTTTTTTTTTTTTTCATCGATTGTGTTGTATAATCGTTAATAGGACTTCAACACTTTCTTGCTTTATCCATTCTCCTCAAATGCTCCTCCTAGATGTGGCATGGTTGTTTCCCTTTGCACTATTAGTATTAGGCTAAAAAATAAACATTGCATGTAGAATTTTCCATACAAACTCAACAAATGAATATAAGAAATCAATAAAAAAATAACTCATCTTATTCATAGGAGTAATAAAAAGTCTTGACCATTTACACAATTAATTTTCATTTGAATCTTAGGGTTTAGAATTATCATCAATAGAAAAATTTGATGGCTGCCAAAGAACAAATATAAATTAGACTTATTAACAAAAAGGAAAGGAAACATGTGCAACTTCATCTAAAGAGCAAATAATAATTATAATTGTTAATCCATTTAAAATTATACCAATTAATTTTATTGACAAACAACTTAATTTTTTAGACTTTTCTATTATGATACTATTTTTTTTAATTGGAACATACTCCGATCTAAGTTCCAAAATATTTTAATATATCTAATTGATATCATTATACATCTTCCTCATCATATTATTTTTCGTTTATTCCATTCTATATTTAATATGTTTCATAACAAATATATCTTTTTTTAATTAATATAATAAATTAATAGATATAAACAACCTAACATTCATAATTTAAATGATAAATATATTTATATTTTAAAGTGTTTTCTTATCTTTTTAGGGTGTGTGATATGCATTAAATGTAAACTCACAATTAATATTTATCTCTAAGAAAAATCATTCAATTCAATTACAAAAATGATTTAAAAAAAAAAAAGATTATAAATTTAATAATTTTATAAAAATATAATATGAAAATTATAATTGAGATTAACATTTCTTCACTAGTATACTCACTTTTGTGATTCTTTTCACTTTTATGACAAATGATTTGTATTAACAATTAAATAAGCTATACAAAACTCAAGATAAATTATGATTTTACTAAATATTAGCCTAACTTATAATAATGTCTCCTCAACATATGATGATTGAAATGAAAGTAGACGCTTTTCAACTCATTGACTAAAACCTAATAATTCAATTTGGACAAATTATCGTTTTCAAATACTCTCAACCCTATAAAAATAAAAACCAAATTCAAATTCCCGTTAATGATCCATTTATTAATCATATGAAATGAAATGAGTACATATAACTATAAGTTTTCAAAAAAAATTTAACTTTAAAATGGTAAAATATAAATACAACTTAATTTGATTATGTGATTATTTTCATTTATGTCCCTAAAGGACAACACACTGTCGTGTCATTTTTTATATTAAGGAAAAATATAAAATTTTAATAGATAGTTTACTAGTTTATATAGTATAAATACGATATTTAAATATAAAATGATATTCACATATAAGTATTAAAAAGGTCATTAAAAAATCATTTGTTTATAAAACGAATGTTACATTAAAATATATAATTTTATTATAATAAAATAATTTTAAATTTAAAATATACTACATTAAATCATAAGTGATGTGTAATTCAAATCAAAATAATTTAACATAAATAAATAATAAAATAAATTTAACTAAAATAAATAAAATTTATAAGTTTATGAAAAGAACAGTATTATTTTTCAAATTAGTGAACTAGGTGAGATTGAAAATAGGTGGAAACAAGTCTAGGAACTTAGGTGGACATAACCAAAATATTCAAAAGAAATTAATAACTTTAAAAATTTTACCAAGAATGGAATGCTACATTCTTGGTATGATTAGATGTGAATTTGTATGCTCCTACAAATTGTGTACTTTTTATTGTTACTTGTACAACAAAACCTAATTTCATCACTGAAATCATAAAACTTCTTTTTTATCCTAGAGTATGGTCTTATATCCTTAAAAAATTTGGTTGGTTTATATCTGTTGAAATGCCTTTTTTAGGGGACTGAAAGTCTTAGATACATAATTTGAATCTTAATCATGATTCATTGTTTTTAACCAAGTTTAGATCACAAATGATCATCATAAACACTTGTTCTCAAATTTACATCTAGGACTACTGTGATACATATATTTGAATTTGCATGATTCTATTAAGTCTTGGTCTATCTTGTACTTGTTTTGGAAATGCATTAAATTTTTCCTTTTAGGCCATTTCACCTTAAATCTATGCAAGTTATTCAACTATTTCAGAGTTTTTTTACTTTTCCTGAACAATTTGATCTAATTCTGCTTCATTTTAATTTAAAATGACTACGCGTTCATACAATCTTATCATTTTATTTAGTTATTCTTCATAAAAGTGGACTTAATTATCTTTAATATTGAGTAAATGACTAAGTACTCACATGGGTTTATTCTTACACTTCATCACTTTTATATATTTTGATCATCTTATTTCAAATTTCATATTAAAGTCCTAATAGCTATTTTCTTGTTCCACAGGGTCTCACCACTTGTCACTCGCTCGCTTCTTCGTGAGCCTTTCAGACTTAGTTGATTTTCATATCTACAAGCCCCTCGGTGAACATGATCTTTCTAAGTGGCACGATCTAGTGTCCTTGGGTACCCAATATCATTCGTACGTATCCCTTTCCTCATAAGTTTTTAGATGTCTAGGATGCTACCAAGTGGCACAATATAGCTTCCTCGATCCTTGAGATGGTCCATATGAATTTAAGTGTTTAATAGAGCCATGAGTGAGTGATATCTTGACAAATGTCATGATCTCATCCCACTGGAACCCCGTGATAAAGCAATATAATTAGATGCCTAGTCAGACTGTGAAAGAATAAGCTACCATGTGGCATGATTGTATAGATAGAGGACACATTGGCATCCACATTTGTATTCATCGAGCTTAAATTTGATGGTAATATTACCCATTAAAACCATAAAAAATAAAAAAGGGATTTAGATCTTTTTCTGTTATCTATCTTTTCATTTAGAGCTTTTATAATTCTTTTCATAGCTCTTTCTGGTCCTTTTGATTCTGATGACTTTAGTTGCCTAACTAATTATATTGTTTAATCATTTAAAAATAGTCATTTTATTCTTTAAACTAGATCAAATTAGCTAGGGTTTACATAATGGAGTAGGTTTTACATGCTAGTTTTAGCCTATTTCTGCTTTGTTTTGCCTCAAATGGATAAGTGTTCATATCAATCTAATTTTAAAACTTTGTTGTTTGAATTTAAATTCGTATTCAATCGACTAACAACTATTTATTTCTCATAGTAGATAATGGTCAAATTACCACATGATAATTCCTCGTGGCTTCTAAACTTAGTCATTTATTTGAAAGTCCTTGGGTTCCTGGGCTCTTAGGCTCCCAAGTGATGCCACATGGTAAAATCCTACTTCTCCACGACCCCAAGATGAACAATATAAATGAGCCTACAAAAATTCATCTAGGTGAATGGGATGATACAACATGGTGAAATACCACTTCACCATATCCTTGGGACCAATCATGCACATAGGGAAAACCATCAACCTCTCGGGTAAGTGAGATGATGCCAAGTGGAAAAAATTCACCTCACGAGAGCCAAGAGAAGTTAAAATGCCCTACCACCAATAGATAAAACAAATAATTGATAAATTTCCAGGTAGCAAGGAGATCCTCACAAAAAACACACTATCATTCTTGAATAGTGAGAATCAGACACCTAGCACTTCTATACCAATAAAAGGCATGTGGGCCTTCACTTCAGCTTTATCAGTGCATAGATTTGATGGCCATCTTTCCCATCTAGATTTGCAAAGCCCAAAAATTAGACTACAAGTCCAATTAGATTTGAATAATCAAATGGTATATTATCTTGGTGTAGCGAGAGGGTTGTGGAACATGGAGTTCAATAAAGATAACATAGTGGCATTGATCAAATTCAAATGATGGCATGCACATCAAGATCAGGTAGGTGAAGGCCACAAAAAGATAAATAAATTTTTTAATCAAGCTTGATCATCATAATAAGTGTATGATCTACTATCAAGAGGAGTATTCACAGTTTCAAGATAACGTTTGCCCCAACATTTAATAGGATGATAATCCATCAAAAGGAGGGAGATTTAACTTGAACTTGTGTAAATTAAAATAATGAATTATTCCAAAAATGTTTTGTTACCAAAATTTAATGGAAAAAGGGTGCATTCAAAGGAGGCATTATTGTCTTGAAGATGATTACATGGAGAATCTAACGATTTCATTGGTGATTTATTACTATAATTTAATGAAGATTTTATTATCTCATACATGGCATTTATTGCTTTGAGATCTTTCATTTGCACACTGAATATATGGGCCTTTGATCTTGACTCATGCATTGAATATTTTCACCCACTTCATGAGTGAAGGGTTTGTCTCCATATGTGGGCCAATTTTTATTTAAAGATAACAATAAGACTGAGTTAAAGACTAGTTTTTTTAGTATTAGAAAGTAGAGTAGAGGACCATACACTTATTTTCTGCAATTTCTTAGTTTCTTAGTTAGTATTTCTAGTGAACAATGTTATTGTGATATATTTTATGTACTTCCCCTAATTATGGTGGATCCAAACATTGTTTTTCAAATAAATATCTATCAATTGAAATGGTTTGAATATTTTTGTTCATTATCTAAACATGGATATGGTGGATTTTTCATATTTATTCATAGTTGAATACATCAAACTCTTGCATCATCTTTGTTCACTATTGTGTGCATACTGGTCAGATAACAAATTGATTTCATGGATGCCATCTAATCAGATGAACCAAACTTATCTTCAATACAAAACAATCTTACATATTTCTCTTTCCCCTTCCCTTTTGATATTTTTTATAAATCTGTTAGAGTAGGTAGATTAGATTCAAATTGACAATCTATGTTTTCATGTTTATCTTGATTGTAAACTTTGTCATTGTTGTTAATGAAATGTTGAATATATGTTTCTAATGAATAATTATTACATCAACCATATTTACATAATAAATATAAGCTAATGATTTTTCAGGTAATGAATTCATAAGATCAACATTACCTATCATTTATCTAAATTTAATCTAAACATGTCCCTTGAAATGGAACAATTACACATCAACCACTAGGTTACCCAGTAATACCAAGACTTAATGATATAGACCTTGGAGATATTTCATCTCCTTTTAGGAGAGGTTTGGTGAATCCTCACCCTATCTAATTTGGTGTGCCAAATGACCCATCAATAGATTGGCACTAGAAGGAGGGCCTGAACTACAATTATTTTATGATCTATGATTGGTTATGGTTTGACACCAAGGTTTTATTATTAACATTGAGGAAACAGTTCCTACACTAAGACATTCCAATTTTTTAAATCTAGAAAATAGAAGGATTATCATGAGTCAAAATCTAATGAGCGTGACTTTGAACTATTATACCTCACATAGTATAGAAAAATTAGATCTGATAAAGGGAAATCCAAGACTAGATATACTTATTTAACCAATAGTTCTCATATGGCAATAGTTTATTTTTTCAATCTTTTTTCTGCCCCCTCTAAACACACCAATGGTTGTTGTTTGGCTTAGTGGAGGTAACTTCCCTATAAACATTCTAGGTGTTTCCCCTAATTTACCAAAGAATCCTAAAAAGTTCTATTCAAAATACATGCAAGGTGGGATTCATACAATTGAAGAATATATTCAAGATTTTAAAGATGCCATCATAAGAAATTAATTTCAACATGAGGATTTAGATTAATGATTGTTTATTTATTCTTTAGATGAGGTGGCCTATGGTTGGTATCTTAGATTTCTAGATGGATCAATCACCTCTTATAATTGATCAGAATGAACTATGACCATCCATCTTGAGATTAAGATGTGTGGCCAAGAATCTATTAAATTTTTTAGGATAAAATCAATAAATGCCATCATAATGATTTGGGAGAAGGGGCATTGATTAGGCATGGGTGCCCATAATTTAGATATTTTATGCATTTATGGCTCGTGGATGCCACCCCATTGATCATGTCACTAAGTGATGCAGATATTGGGAATCAATTTTTAATATTTAAATAATCAATAACTTCCATGGAATATCCACTTAAGCTCTTAATTTGAATTGATTAGTTCTAAACATGGTTAATGAATTTTAGTGCAATTCTTTGAAATTTGGTACATAATTAATCAAAATGGTTAGAAAGTCATATTATTGTGTTATAATTTGACTCAAGAAGAATCGAAAGGTGATGTTATTTGCATTTAAACCATATTCCCATTTATGACTTTGCCAACACAAAATAACAAAGGAATGTAATGTTTACTAATGAATTAGAAGAAAAGAGTGATCTAGAGCACAAAAAGGCAAAATCATCATTTTGACTTGAGATGAATTGATCAAAGTTAGGAATTAAATAAAATGCATTTCCTCATTTAGGGATACTTTGGCCTAAATCAGTACTTGTAAACAATAAGTTCAAGCCATTTGGCATATTTTAGTGATTTTGACCTAAAATGTGCATTTGAGTACATTTCGAGTAAGATTAACAATTTCAACACAAAAGGTGTTAATAATTGGATGTATACATTTTTCCCCTATTTGAGAAGGTGTAACGAGACATTCAAGTGAAGCAACATATTTTCAAATAAAAGAGTTGTCAAAAAGAAAAATGGAAATGACCCATGATGCCCCCTTGAGAAGACATACTAGGATGAAAGAGAAGGATGGACTCTCAAAAAGAGAGAGAAAGTGAGATTAACCTGTGGAATAGATCACATCTAGATGAGTTAATTCTTGCACACATGGTTACCATCAATGATCAAAATAAAATTAGAGGTATAATGGGCCCCAAGATGGGGGGAATAGTAAGGATTCAATCTGAACATATAAGTGACACACTTTGAATGCACCCAATTTGAGAGTGCTAGCTACGTGCTTATAAAATTGCTCAATCTCAAGACAAGTTTCACACTAAAATAATGTCATCATGGGTATTAGTGTGGAGAGATTGTAATTAGAAAAAAAGGATAATATGGTCTCTAAAGAATTGATAATAAGAAGTGCCCCAATAGAGCATATATGATCATGATAAGATAGTTGTGCCCTAGCAAGGCTAATTTTAATCATTCATAAAGAATAAATAATGGCTTCCCCCCATAGGGCTGATTTAGATTTTTTAATCGATTCAAATATTGTGCCCCAGCATGGTCAAATTGACAAGAAATTATAGCTCAAGGATATAACCTAAAAATATAAGTTAAAGTGAGTGAGAACAGACATAGATGTGATGGTGTAATGGCTTAAAAATACATAAAAACCAAGCATATGATGATGCATAAAGTGATGAAAAGAATAATAAAGATGGCCAAGCTAACCTTAATAGAAATTAAGCACTGCTTACATAGTCTAATAAGGCCTTAAGCTGATGTAGTTCTCCTAAGAAGTGAGATAGAATGGAATGAGGGATGAAGAAAACTGACCAAATATTGATTAGACTCATGATGTATGCTAAAATATGCACATCTAAGCATAGAGTCAGGTGCTAAACCTATTGAACCTAGTTCATGCATAGTGTTCTTGAGAACTATTCATCAAAGCTGTGTTGACATTAAGACTTAAATCTAGAGCACAAAGTGTTTGCTATAGAAAAATAAATTAGGCATCATAAGTATGAATAACTCATAATGACATGTCATTTCAAATGCATGGATCTGGTTCAAATGTGAATACCTATAACTAAGGATAATGGTAAAACAATGACCAAAACCAAAGTTACAACTATTTGCATTTAAACAAAAAAGCAAAGACAAACAAAAAGATAAACATAAATGAACCAAACTTAAAATTGAGATATGAAAAATTAGAATTTAAGTAGGAATAAGAATGTATAAAAATAAAGAAAAAACATCTTCACAACATGAGATCAAGATATGAATAATCAAGATCTATGTGGACCATCAAGATGTACTTGAAAAAAAAGAGAAAAGAACAAGACCAAACATAAAATCAAAAGAACAAATAACACATACAAAAATAAAATAAACAAAATGTTTTTGGATTTTTATAAAAAAACTATGAATGTTTTTGGAATTTTCTAAATATCTCAACTCAATTTAAGAATTAAGAGACACCGAATGGTCCAGCTCATGAAATAGTGAGAGTGTGCCAACTTAAAAATGCTCGTAAGATAAGAGAGAATAATGAAAGGGGGATTGAGTTGACTCAACACGAATTGGGCACAACCTATGTAATCCCATTATGACCTCAAGTCACAGTGATTTTTCCAACATAAAGGGGGATGAAAAACCAACTAGGTCACAACAAGTTTATGAATAAAGGCAAATGACAAGGAAAATGATAATAATAATGACTAGATGATGTGGAAATGCATGATAAAAAGTTGTAAATTTTCCCCTAGGAGATTATAATTAGGAAATAACATCATAATTCTGATTTTTCCAAAGATGGTTATAATCAGGGGTATTAAATATAATACTGATTTACCCATAGGTGGTTATAATAAATGATACCAAGTAAGATAATAGATGAAAGATAACTTGCTAGATCAAATGTCACACTACTTTCATAGACTATCATTCAATGTGGCATAATAAAATTTGTTAAAATTAGAACAGAATCCCCTCATGGAAAGGTGTGGGAAGAACCAAAGGAACGAAGATCAAAATGGGGTAAGTAGGATAGCTAAAAACAAGCCTACGTTAATATTAAAGAAATGGTATAAGGAAAATGATTAGAAGACAATTGGCTATAGTGGAAACAAAGTTTCCCCCAAGCAATGATTGGCTTAGATTACACACAAAATGATGAGAGTGTGGGACAAGATACTTGCAAAACGTAAAGAGAATAAAGAAAGGGGGACAAGATGACTTGCATAGTGGAAATTCAATAGGATAAAATGCTTGTAAAATGGCAAGAGCATGAAGAAATGGGTGATCGATATGACCTCAATAGAAATTGAGTGTTGCCTACATAGTCTTGAAGGACCTCAAGTCAATATATTTTAAACAACGTGGTAAATGGTATATAGTGGTCTAATATGCCTAAAAGGGTCTATAGCGTTACCCCCAAGAGATGAGGCATGGTAATGGAAAATGGTAATTGGAAAAATGAAAAATGGTTTTATTGCTCTTACTAATAGGGAGATGTACATCCTAGTCAATATGTGAGACAACAAAAATGATTAGTTATAAAGTTACTATCCAATTACCTTTCAAAAAGTGGCTCTATTAAGAACTTGTTGTAGATATAGATCTTAATAATTTTTTCATGATCTTCCTTGGTTGTTGACTTTGATTCCTTCAAACATCAAGACAAGGTATCCTTGTAGCCTCTATAAAGGAAAGTGTTGCCAGAGATGGTAAATAATGTTAGGATAAATGATATAAGTGAGTAATTAATAGGTGGATGATAATGGATGGGTAATAAATGAATATTGGGACTTTTAGTCACACATAATGTTGTTCATGCTAGATTCAACACAGTTTTGGTAGGGCCAAAGACTTCTGAAGATGCTCTCAATAAGACCATCAAATTTTTTTGTTGTTTGATCTTGAGATTAGCAAACATCTGATTATGCTAAAGATTAGAAGTTGTTTTGATTTGTTCTTTGATAATGTCTTCAAGTAGTGAAGAACTTTTATGCTTAGTTCTTGGTGCCTCTATGAGGTTTTCATTGATGAATTTGTCCTGATTATCCCATAATGCCTCTGAGAAGGTTTCATGAAGAGATGTTAAAATTTGAATTTGATTGTCTTTTAGCGCCTTTGAAAATCTTTCAATAAAAGATGTTGAGTTTATTCTTTGATCATCTCCTAGCACCTCCAAAAAGGTTTCAATAGGAGATTATTCTTCTTCTACATGAATTTCGGTCTTGACCCTCTTGATATTCTACAAATGGTATGTCACCATGGATGAAATTCAACAAAGTATGATTATGTCAGTCCCAATTGATGTTTGTGGAAGGTAGAATATCAATCTAATGGCTATGTTGGGTGGGAATAATGGAAATGATCACTGGCAACACTTTCCTTTATAGAGGCTACATGAATATCTTGTCTCGACATTTGAAGGAAATAGAATCAACGATGAATAAAGATAACAAACACATTATTAAGATCTAGCTCTATAACAAGTTCTTAACATAGCAACTTTATTGACGAGGTGTTGGATAGTAATTTTTATAACTGATAATTTATGTTGTCTCATATGTTGACTAGGACATGCATCTCCACATTGATAGGAACAACAAAACCCACTTTTCATTTACCATTATCCATTACCATGCCTTGTCTCTTGGGGGCAACCCTATAGACCATTTCATTATAGGCATTATTATACCATTATGTTACATTAGTCTCATGTTGTTTGAATTAAATTGACTTGAGGTCCTTTAGAACTATATAGGCAATGCTTAATTTATATTGAGGTCATCTCGGTCACCCCTTCACCACGCTCTCACCATTTTATGAGCAATTGTTAAGTTAAATGATCTCATCATTTTATGAGCAACCTAAGCCACATTTTATGAGCCATCTAAGCCAATCATCACTTGGGGGAAACTTTGTTGATCCTATAGACCACTTGTCTTTTGATCATTTTTCTTATACCATTTTATTATACCAAGTCTTTAATATTGACCAAGGCTTGTTTTAGTCATCTTGTTTATACCATTTTGATCTTGGTTTCTTTGGTTCTTCCCACACTTTCTGTAAGGGGATTACAATTTGGTTCCAATAATTTTAAAATGCCGTGTTAAATGATTATCTATGGGAGTGGTGTGACATTTGATCTGGCAAGTTATCTTTCATCTATCATCTTAATTATCTCATTAAGTATCACTGATTATAACCACCTATGGGCAAATCAGTATTATTTTTGTTACCCTTGATTATAACCACCTTTGGGCAAATCAAAATTATGGCATTGTTTCCTAATTATAACTACCTATGGGAAAATTAGGTATAATGCATTTTTATCATACATTGTCATATCATCTAGTCATTACTATTATCATTTTCCTTACCATTCACCTTTGTTTGCAAACTTGTTTAAGCTTAGTCAATTTTTCATCACCTTTTATGTTGGTGAAACTATCATGACTTGAGGTCCTAATAGGATTACATAGGTTGTGCTTAATTAATGTTGAGAACAACTCAGTCTCCCTTTCATTACACTCTCACCATCTTATGATCATTTTAAAGCTGGCACACTCTCACCGTTTCATGAGTTGGATCATTTTGTATCTCTTAATTCTCAATCGATTTGAGATACTTAAAAAAAAAATATATATATTCATAAAACATTTAGAACCCAAAAATATTTTATTTTGTGTGTTTATTTGATGGTTGTTTATTTGTTTGGTCTTTTGAGTTACTATTTGGTCTTGCTTTATTTGTTTTTCCAGTTACATTTTAATGGTCCACATGAATCTTGATTATTCACATCTTGATCTCATGTTATCAAGTTGTTCTTAATTTTTGCTTCATGTTTATATTTTTCTTTGTCTTTTCTTTTTTGTTTAAACGTAAATAGTTGTAACTCTAGTTTTGTTCATTTTTTACCATTATCCTTAGTTATAGGTATTCACATTTGAACCAACGCCGTGCATTTGAAATGTTATGTCATTATGAGTTATTCATACTTATGATGCCTAATTTTTTTTGCTATAGCAAGCAATTTGTGCTCTATACTCAAGTATTCACATCAACATAGCTCCGATGAACATATTTCAAGATCACTATGAATAAACTAGGCTCAATAGGTTTAGCTCCTAAATTAATGCTTAGAAGTGCATCTCTTCACATACATCATGAGTCTAATCAATTCTTTGGTCAGTCTTCCTCATCCATCATTCCATTCTCTCCAAATTTTAGGTAAATTATATTGGCTTGAGGTCCATTTAGATTTTTTAGGCAATGTTTGGATACATGACGTATCTCGGGTCAACTCGATCATCTTTATTCTTTTTTCATCTCTTTCATCACTTTGTGTATTCTCATATGACTGGTTTTTTGTGGATTTTTCTAAGCTATTCTACCATCATATCTATGTTTGTACCTACTCACTTTAATCTATGTTTTAGATTATATCCTTGAGATAATTTCTTACCAATTTTCCCATGCTATGGCACAATTTTGAACCAAGTCACAAATCTAAATAAGCCCTATAGGGTCAAGACCATTATTTATTCTTTATCAATAATCAAAATTTTCCCTACTGGGGCATAACCATCTTATCACGATCAAATCTACCCTACTGGGGCACCTCTTATTATAATTTTTTTGGAGACCACATTCTCTTTTTCCTCTAATTCCAAGATCTCAACACTACTACCCATGATGGCAATGTTTTAGTGTGAAAATCATCTCAGGATTGATCAATGACGTAAGCATGCATCTTGTACTTTTAAATTGTGTGCGTTCAAAGTGTGTCACTTATATGTTTGGATTGAATCTTCCCATTCCCCCCATATTTAGGGCCCATTATACTTATTATTATATTTTGATCAATGATGGTAACCACACATGTAAGAATTATCTCATCTGGATGTGATCTATTCCATGGGTTAATCTCTCACTTTCTCTCTCTTTCGAGAGTCCATCCTTCTCTTTCATTTTAGTTATCCTCTCGAGTGGGCATCATGGGTCATTTCTAATTTCTTATTGATAACACTTTTATTTGAAAATATGTTGCTTCACCTAAATGTCTCACTACTCCTTCTCAAACAGGGGAAAAATGTAGACATCTAATTCCTAACACTAATTGTGTTGAAATTGTCAATCTTGCTCGAATTGCACTCAAATGCCCAACTTAGGTCAAAATCACTAAAAATGTGCTAAATGGTTCAAAATTATCATATAAAAGTGTTGATTTAGGCCAATTTATCCCTAAATAGAGAAATGCATTTTAAGTGATTCCTAACTTTGATCAATTCATTTCAAGTCAAAATGATGATTTCACCTTTTTATGTTTTAGATCACTCTTTTCTTCCAATTCATTAGTACACGTCATGTACCTTTATTATTTTATGTTAGAAACATTCTAAATGGGAATACGATTCCAACGTACCTAACATCACCTTCCAATTCTTCTTGAGTCAAATTATGACCTGGTAAGATGACTTTCTAACAATTTTAATTAATTGATGGCCAATTTCCAAAGAATTACACAAATATTGATTAATCTTGTTTAAAGGCTAATTAATTCAAATCAAGAGTTTAAGTAGATTTTACATGGAGGTTATTGAATATTTATTGTTGAAAATTGATTCCTATTAACTAAATCACTTAATGACATCATTTATGGGGTGGCATCCACAAGCCATAAATGCATAAAATATCTGAATTATGGGAATCCATGCCTAATTAATGCCCCTTCCTCCCAAATCATTATGAGGGCATTTATTGATTTTAGCCTCTAAAATTGAATGGATTATTGGCCAGACATCTTGATCTCAGGATGGACAGTCACAGTTCATTCTGATCAATTGCAAAAATCTATAAATAGGAGGCCTCTCACACCATTTCTTAAGCTTAAATTGTGTAAACTTATAATGCTAAAATCCCTTCACAGGTCATTTGTGTTTTGATTATTGTGTTATTTGCATTTGGATCAGCTTCATTGATAGGCATATTTGATATTTTATATCATGATCCTAGGTTATGCATAGAGTTATTGAGGCAATGGAGGAGTAGAGAAGCCATTGTTGACAAAGATTAGAGCTCTAGATTAAGGGGAGAACACGCTTGGAGCCATTTTTGAGTAATATAGTCATTTGAGAGGGTAATGTTTGATTACTTTATTTCATTTATATATTTTTATCATAAACAACCTCTGCATGAATATTTTGGCTTAGATTGTCAATTATTATGCATTCTTTTGTGAGTTTTCATGACTAATGTTTGAATTGATCCTCTTTGAAATCCACTCTATATCTTGGCATGCCCAGTGGGACCATTGAGTCCATTTAAACAAGGAAGACAACTTGGCAATTTAAGAATTCCATTTTAGTCATTAAAAATTCCTGTAACAACTTTTCTATGCTTGTTTTCTAATGTTCTTTATGCACCTACAAGTCACACAGTGACCACTGACGGTTCTAAGTGATCGCTAATGGTTAGATGCAACTGTTGATGGTTGGGAAGTAACCATTGATGGTTAGGTCAACCATCAATGGTTGGGTTACAGGGGAAATACATTTAAAAATCTTTCATTTTGAGCTTTTATTCAAGTTGTTGCTAACAAATTGGATTTCTTAAGTCTCTGGTCTGAACCAAAACATGATCCAAAAGCTTGCTTTTGGAGTTTTTATTCTATCTTAGGCTAAGTGGGGTTTTTTTGTTGAAAATATTTTCTTACCTAAAACATTTTGAGAAAATTCTAGTTTATATTGGTTAAAATTGAATTTTAAGTCTTTGATCTAGTTTTATTTCATGATTTAGAAGGTTTCCTTTTAGAGATTTTTATTCTAATATTTAACAAGTGCCTTTTGACAAGAATGTTGATGCCTTTGAGTCGATAGGGAACTACCTATTATTTAGTTTCAACCGCTGATGGTTGGTAAAACATCGACTACCAATGGTTAAGAAGTAACCACCAACAGTCAAGAAGTAACTGCCAATGGTCAGGAAGTAACTACCAATGGTCAGAGGTGACTACCAATGGTCACTATGTTTTATAAAACACAAAATTGAGAGTACTTAAACCAAAGTCTCTTGTCTCATTTGAAAAAGTGCTTCAAAGCTAAAGGAGACTCTAATTTTTTTTATGCAGGATCAATTAGGAAAGTGAATATTTATATCTTAATTAATATTTTTGATGTCATTTTGGTGCTTAAAAAGGACTAGGAACTTTCATTTGAGGCTTAAAAAAGAATTAGTAACATTTCCTTTGGTGCTTAAGTATAAAAATTTGCATGTTTTATGATTGAATATTTTCTTAGTTGTTCTTTAAATTTTTTTTCAACTTAAGGCCAAAGGGCCAAAGAACACCACCAAACATTTCAATTTAGTGCTTTAAAACTGAACTCACTTCAAAGTTTTGTTATAATTAAGTTATTTACCATTATTTGTTTAGTTTAAATTTGTTTGAGCAAAAAGGAAATTGTGCATGTATGCTCTCCCCCCATCCCCTATAGGGAAGTTATGGGATCAAAAGTGCCATATTCATTATAAATTACCTTAGTCCAAAGGCGTAAAAGAGATGTTGTGAAGGCTCTTCCCAAGATTTGCATGGCTTGGGTGATCTAGAAATAACCTTAAAGATCTTTTGCTTATTTTTTATTTCATTACATCTTGGCTTGTGAGGGGGACTTCATTACCTCCCATATGTTTTATAGGGAAACTTTGACTTGGGGCTTAATTTCTTGGCATTGTTTTCAACCCCTCTCCATAGGGGGGTATATAAATTGAGATCCCCTCACTAGGATGATGGTTTAAGCAGTTAAACTATCTCTGTTAGTAGGGGCTAAGCCCAAGGCATTTGAGCATGTTAGACATCACACTACACTAAGCAAGTGATGGATGTAGCGATTCTAAAAAGGGAAAGATCTTTTTACAACAAGCCATATGACATGGACCCAAATGACGTGCGCTTCTCTTATTTGTTGATATGAAAGTTAGTAGACATGGGATGCATCTAGAAATATGCAAAAACTTGTTAGTTTTATTCAACCCCACTTTATCAATTTATGGCTTAGGATGATTACTTAGTTGCTTTTATCTTTATCTTAGATTACTTGGTCTTGTTTTGAGTCAAAAATACTTATTAACAAAACATCATAACCTAACACATTGTCTATAATTTTTTGGACAAACAGGCATTATGCTATCCAAGTGAAAATCATCTTTTCCTTGTTCAAAATTGTCATCTAGAACATTGTGTCTTATCATCCATTTTGGTGTAGTTATGTTATCCATTTGAGTCTAGATCATTTGCCAAATTTTTTTAAGTTCCTTATTGATAATTTAAATTTAGAATTGAAATTTTCTAAGTTTTAAAGGTTGATGTGTTAAATTGGGTTTTCTATTTACACTTGACTTGTCTAATCTTGAGTTTAATTTCCCATTTGAATTAAGGGTCATTTATAGATTCATTATCACATTACCATCTTTGGTGGGCTCAAGTCATCTTGTGTATCACTCACACTTTGAGTCCTAGAACACATTTTATACTACCATTCCTATTACCATGTGGTGGAGTTGTGCTTCCCATTTGGTTCTAGTTTTATACTTAGGAATTCTTGAATTTTTCCACATCATGAATTTCTTAATTCGTATTGTTGCCTTCCTAATCCGAAAGGATTTCTTCTAGTTTTCTAGTAGCAACTCATTAAAGTTGAACTAGCTTTTACAGCATTGATGTATCTCAAAAGTATACATTTTAGTATACTAGTGGCACTCTAGGCTTTTTGAGTTATCATACCCTCTTCTAATTCATACAATTTAAACTTTACCTAAAGGTTGAGTAATTTATTGTGTACATTCTTCTAATTATGTGTGGTTCCAAGTCATCCTCCTTTTATAGTCTCTTTGGTGCCTTAGTCATTTGTTTGGAAGAAAGATCATAATCCATACCTTATTTAAACATTTGTAAAACATTATCCAAATCTTGTCAAACATGTAGAATTCCATTTGTAAACATGAAACTAAGGTACACTCATAATGAGGTGTCTTGTGGCCTTAGTTATGAGGTAGAGTGTTGTTATAGTAGACATGAGTGTTTCATCTTATTTGAGGATGTTGCTCTCTTTGGGCCTATTTGTTGAAAACCATTTGGTCCATGCCAATTTTTATACATCATCTTCATCCTACCCCTTTGGTTTACATGTTGAACTTGAAGGTTACTATTTTAGGATATTTTCCTTCATTTTTTGTGTTGCGCTCAAAGGATACCATTCTAGGTTATCCCTCTTTGGCTTGTGCAAGTAATCAAGCTCTATAACATGCAAAGGTTACCAGTTTAGGTTATCCCCCTATAGCTTGTGTGAGTGATCCAGCTCTACAATGTGTGAAGGTTACCATTTTAGGCTATTCTCCTTCATCTTGTGTGATTAATCCATCTCCATAACCTATGAAGGTTATCATTTTAGGACCTCCTCCTTTGGTTTGCACAAGCAACCAAACTAAGTAGTGTTTTGTTACCATTCTAGGCTCATCACCTATTTATTGAGCCTATTATTAAAGATCACCCATTTCATGAACCAAATTATGTTGATCCCTTTTTCAATAGTCTAATTTTTGGAGATCCCTGTTGACCAATTCTTGCCCCTAGAAAAATTGTGGTCAACTTCTTCCCTAGCTTTTCGAAGCCAGTCAATTTTGGGTTGCAAGTCCATCTTCAAGTTCATGCTCAGTTCGGGCCTGGTTCATGTTTGGTTCGGCCTTGGTTCAGCATCTCATTTCAACAAGCATTGAACCATTGAACCATTGAACCTATCTTTGGTTCAACAGCTTTGGTTCAAAGTCAAAGGTTCAACGCTTTGGTTCAAGCGGGCTTGGTTCAAGTCAAAGGTTCAACGTTCGGTTTAATGCAAAGAGTTCATCGGGCTTGGTTCATCGGCGCGCTTGGTTGAACCCTTGAACGGTTGAACCTTTTTGGTTAAACAACTTGGTTCAAGGGTATGCCCCAAGCTGAAGGGTAGTCAAATGGTCAAAATGCTCTAGTGGGGGGCCAATGCTTCAAAAGGACCTGGGTAAGTTCACGGTTCAGGTTCAGTTCAAAATTCATTTTGGTCTGAAATTTGACTAAGTCCAAATTCCTTCAGACTTTTTGCCCAAAGGAATTCCTTTAGACAAAAGGTCCGAAGGAATTCAGGCCGCTTCAAATACAAAGGAAGATAGGCCTGAGGAAAATCCAACAAATACCCAATGACGTTTTGACTGGAACAAGGCCGTCCTAGAGACCGTCAAATTTAAGAAGGAGAAATAGCCATTGGTGCTCAAAGCATGATGACCGCGTGGACGTCAACTTTAGTGAAATGGAGTGGCTATTTGTTTTCAAAGCAAAGAAAGTGCTAGCCAAGAAGGAGCTAGAATGCAGCGTTCCAATTAAGTGTTTGCCTTAAGGGGCCAAAGAGCAAGAAAGATAAAACTAAGAAAAGATAAGGGACAAATCCCAGATGACAAGCAAGGAGAAATGACATGGCGCAGAAGTGACAAGGTGGTCCAAGTGGCAAGTGGAAAGCGATTTATTGCCTAATAGTCCCCAAATGGTGCAAACAACAAGCAACATGGCCCCTGCTTTGAAAAGAGGATAAATTTCAACCTATTGGCAGAAAAGAGGCGCGACCCATGCTTCCACATTGAAGCTCGAATGCCAAAGTCAAATTTGGTGATTATACAGCATGGTTCCAGCAGGCTTCTTCTAGAATGATGACAACACAACAATGTTTTCCTCTTTCCAATGGGATGCGATAGGCCAACTTGTCAAAGAAGCACCAAGTTTCTTTCTCCTTTCTTCTATATATTGTAACTTCTCATTTTTGAGAAGAATCAATTTTTCCACTTTTGCAAAGGCGTAGCCCTGGTAAAATTTCACCTAAATCAAATAAAATGCAGTCTGTTACCTCCATTTGGATAGATGTTTTAGAGTATGCCTTGAATGTTTGTTTGTGTCCAGTCATTATTTCTTGATGCTCTCACAGGTTCAACACCAGCAGACCTGTCATCTACAAGGTGCCATTTCTATAGCTAAAAGGAGAAGAGCTAACATTTGAGAATACCAGAATATAAGGAGTCACTTACAGTGTGTATTCCAGAGCACCTAAGTGATTTTTTCTATCTCTTGTGTTTTCATGAAAGCCTCCCTGCCAGTCTTTTGCAGCCTGGTCCTTCTACCAAGTGTGTAGAGTATGTGTGTATTTGTCTAATTCTAAGAGTGGATGTGTGAAGGTTGACATGTTTTGGTGTATCATCTCTTTAGAGTAGGTTTGTTTTTCCTGCAATCTCTCTCTCTTTTCATCCCCCCCTTTTTTTATCTATATATATGTGTGTGTTTTGCACTTGCTGGAAACAACACGATGCATCAAAGGGGGCTAGCCCTTATCTAGAGACTCTCTCCTCCAGCTTCACCAGTCTCATAGGTGAGAGGAGAGTTTCCATGTTGCGAGGAGAAGGTAGGAACTTGTTTTCCTGCCACTGGGTTCACTTTCTTGCGTCAACAATCCCATTATTGAGCCACAAACCATTGCTCTTGTTAAACCAAATGTTCCCCACTAAATTTTTTTTGAGATAAAACAAGAACCATTACCTCTTCAAGAGCCATATTTTGAGGACCAAAGTGTGTTCAAAACTGATATTTTACAACCAATTATGAACCAAAACCATGATGTTATTATTGAAACACCCATTTGTGATGATTCAATCTATGATGAATCACCTATTCATGTTTTACCTATTTTTAAAGAGCCTCATCTCCTTGACAAGCCAATCTCTACAAAGTTATCTCTTGATCTTTTCCACTTGTTGAGGAGTCTCCTTTTGATAGAAAAGATTCTATCGAGTCATCCCTCGAGTGGTTCCCTATTTTTTATGGGCTTCACTTAGATGGGCCAGTCTATGTTGAAACATTTTTAGATGAATCATTTTTTATTGATCCTATTATGTCATCATAGGCCATTACTTGTTTGATACCAAACATTCAACATAAAATCATTATAGAAGCAACCGTATAAGATATTCAGAAATAGTACAGTATTGGTTGTTACAAAATTAGTTACAATTACCTTGTGGATCAATTTGGATATATTTATAATCCTTCTATAGTTTTTGAGGATGATTAATTTAGCATCGACATGGGTTCTCCTAGTATATTATATGAATATTGTGTTTCCATTCATCATTCCATTATTCCTACCTAATATAGCCATTATATTGACATTCCATAGAATAACGAGATTGGTATGCTCATGAGTAGAGATTGGTTTAGGACATTAAATGAATATGTGGAAACTAATTTTTCCCATATGTGGCTCCCATATAATGGTATACTAAATCATATTAATATCAAGAGAGAACCAAAAATGAAACATTTGATCAGTAAATATAGTGAGACCAATGAGATCGTGTATGAAGATTTTGATCTTAGTGTTTATACTATTACCAATAGAGCTGAAGAAGTCTTGTTCAATAGTGTTGTTTCACCTGTCAAACATGATATGATAGAAGAGGATACAATAATAATTGTTTATGATGAGTTAATTTTTGAAAATTTAAATTTTAACATTTTGTTCATACAATAAAAATAAGAAGTTCCAAGTATTCAACTAGCAAATGAGATTGAAGAGATAGAAAAACTTGATGAAGAAGATTCATTCTATGAAACTGAGGTATCATTATCATCTATTATTATCATAAATTTGGACATTTTAATCATATTGAACCTTAGGTGAGGTAACACAGTCCACCATTCCTCTTAGTATTAAAAATAATAAAAAAAGAGATAGTGGGTAGTTCTAAACAAGATAATCCAAGTAAAGATGAAGAGTTAACCATGATCAAGGTTGGAAGTACCTTTACATTATTGGTGAAATATTTGGTATTTCATTTAAAATATTAGTTTTACAACAATATGAGAGATGAAAAGTCTCTCCTTTATTATGAGGCAAGGTTCCCTTTATTGAAAGTAGTAAAAACCAATCTAGAGTATGCACAATATTTACAAGTTGAATGGAAGGGTTGTTGTTGTGACATTCAAGTGAACAGAAAAATAGAAAGAGGGAAGGTGAATAGAAATGGGTAGAGAAGAAAATGCAGATTTTTTCCACTTATGTAATGATAAAATTTAAAGGGAGTGATTTAATTTAATATACCACATGCAATTGGTGCTTGGAACAATGAGTTATGCATCAAAATAATAAAAATACATACCCATTAAAGAAAATAAGACATAAAGTTCAGGTATTTATTTGGTTCATGGAAAAAATAATGAACACAAAGTTTAATTATTATTCCTCTTCGATATTCACAAATTGAAGACATCAAAAATCTCCCTTTTCAGTTACCATTTCTTGTATTTATAACAAAGGGAATGGGATGACCCTTCACATTCTAGAAATGACTGTTCGTATTTGATTTTTCATCCTATTATATATTTTAAAAAATTTAATTTAAAAAAAAGGAAAATGTGAATTTACTAAAATAGAAGTTAGACAAAAATGGAAAAGAGAAACTACAGAGTTTACTAAGGAGCCTTCATTGATGTTATTGATGGTGCTAAAGAACCTCACATAGCTAAAACACTTCTAGTTTATCATTTGTCTTGAGTGGCCTTAAATTTTTTGAACTTATTTACTACTCCTATAACATCATGACCTTTTAGGATTACCATATGCTTGCATTGTGTAATCATCTCTCAAAAAATAGTAGCATTGTATTCTAAATCTCTCCAAACTTGGCTAATTGGTTATTCATTTCCTTGATCGAGACATGAATTCCAATGATTATAGACATGGAAACTATAATAAAAGATATTTTATTGAAGAATTTTTCCTTTATAATGTTCTTTAATTGATATTTAACTTCATCCATGGTATGCAAGGTGATTTTATTTTCCTGGAATAGGTCATAATGAATCTCATCTAAGTTAGAAGAGATCAAATTTTATTGTTAGCAGAGGTTCCTAGATCACCAAAACTTGCTAATTATGGGGATAGGCAAATGATATATTGAAAAATAACATATTAAAGGAATTTTTATAGACCTATTCAAGGTTTTTAGAGAAATCATAGGGTTTTATCATGATTTAAAGCTATATCCCAGAGATTCTTGGTTGCAGGAACATAAATACACAGAAACAAAACTTAGAATTGACAAATACATAACCTGGAATATTTCCTAGTATGACTAAGTACATTTAGATTTTATGTAATTCATATAACAAACATGGGAAAACTTAATAAAATAATAGAGGACTTCTTATATTGATCAAAATACGTTATTACATAATATCATAGAGATTAACTTGCACAATATTACATTACAAAATAAATGAACAAGTACTACATTAATCTCATCACCGAGCAATAATAATAATAATAATAATAATAATAATAATAATAATCAACCCCTTTCCATACAAATGCATCCATGATATAGCTTAAAGACATTATAGTTGTAGTTTCCTATCTATTCTGGGTAGCCAGCTGTGTTAGATTACTTGTAACTTCCTCTATTTATTACGAACTCAAAATAGGCCAACTCCATTTTGATTTGACTAAATATTTAACAAGATTGAATGAATGGAAATGGAAGTTGTTATTATGCATGAAAGATATGGTTAGACATGATGAATAGTAATATATTTAAACATATAACATATATTCAAATATTTTCCCATTAACACTTTCTCAAACTTAAACTATTGTCTCATCCTGAGGCAAAATAGTGCCAAATGATAGGAGGACTCACATGAGTCATAGATTGCCTAGGGCATCATTTACTAGTTTTTACCTTATGCATACTACGTAACCACCCTCATGGGTTTTCAACTAAATAGTTCCTTGTAGCTCACTATTTATCCATTTAAGAACAAAGACTTAGTAGCAAAATGTCAAAATTATGATACATGTACACTATTTAGGAAGTGGTAAGAGTCAGGTCCAATTGGATAGGCATTGAAGAAAGAGGTGATGTGGGAATCTTGTGTTGTTTTATTTGGGCCTATAATTTATCTAGTGGAATGAACTGAGGGGTATTGAGCATAAGCACAATTTCAGGATCAAAAGCTAACAAGCTAACTATATAGGCTTGTCAATCCAACAAAATATATTGAATGAAACAAAGTAATGTTAATAGGTAGCCTTAGGAAATAAATAAATCTTGGAGGTCTTCATCTATAGTTTTGGGAAAATTAGTGTAGGTAGACAGATTCTCCTGAGCAATATCCTGATGGAGGTCTAGGAATTTATCAACATACCTCTACACTTGAATACTAGCGAAAGAATTATGTTGGGTGTGTGTTTTCCACCACTATAAATTCACCATCACAATGTCCTTGGTAGAAGAAGGGGTTCAATTTTTTATATCCATGTTATCTATAAAATTGGTTAGGTTGAAGATGGTTGCTTTGGCCTCGCAACTTATATGAACATCGACTGTGTGTTACCCCAAATGCTATCAAGATCTTGCTTCCAATCTAGTAAGCATTGGAATACCTGTGTGGACTAGAAAGATGCAACATGGATAGAATTATAATATGCTGATTATTGTTCCTATTGTTGAGGTTTAGCATTGATGTTGTCATTGATGTCAAAGGTTCTTAAGAAGGTCTTCATGAGGCTATTGAAGAATGTAGCTATGAGAGTGTATAGTGATCAGTATTACAATGATTATGAGAGTATGAGATATGATTGTTATATGTTCCTATGACTACATGAGTGATGTTAAGGTTAGCATGGAAGGTCTTTGTTGTCAAATTTGTCAAGTTTTTGAGCCTTGTAGTATCTTGAGAAGGTATATGTAATAATATGCCTAATCTTGTGCATGAAGGAGCATAGTGGCTTGGTGAGATGAGTGAACATAGGAATGATTGGTTGTATAATATTTATTGAGAATTCATATTAGGTATTGGATCACTCATGAAAATATTAGGGTGAGCCTATAAGGGTAAGACATTCAGACCTAGTCGACACCTAAACCACTTATAGACCCTGCCTGGCCTAATGAAGCATCGTGATATGTTATCAAGGCATATTAAGGATGTATGATAGTGTTAAATAATTTATGAGGTTTCTTGAGTATGTAAGAGTGGTGTAAAGTGCATGAAAAGAGGGATGAAGGTCAATTTTTAGGCCTAATATGGTTTGTAGGTCAAGGTCTAAGCAAGCTAAGAGAGAGAGTGTGGCCTAATGGGGTATCAGGATCAGTTTTCAAAGAAAGTGTGAGTAGGAGAGCATTAAAAAATGTATTTAAAGTTGTTTTAATCATTTACATGAAGTTTTAGATCAAAATTTGAAGGATAAGGCATGAAAATGTGTTTTAAGGTCTATTGAGTGCACATAATGAAGGGTTATCTACTTGAGAAGGTTTTTATTGTGCTCATTGTCGTGTAAAATCTATGAATGGGAAACTTATCTATTCATCATATATGGGGAAGGGTAATATATTAAAATTAAAAGCATTAGTTTTTGGATTAAGGGGTTATACTTTATGAATAATCGTTAAGAGTGGAAACAAGTTTAAACTCTCCTAGAACCCTAATAAGGACTTGATGTTGAAAATATTGATAAAAATAGACCATAATGGTCTCAAATGACTATAAAAAATATTTAATATTTTATTAAACTCTCCTAAGTACCTCTAGGTGTGATTTAATTGTCAGGTGTGTAAGTAGACCCTACAAAAAAGTGCACATTTCTTAGAGATTTGTTGTATCAGTCAAAGTTGACCAAGTCAAAGTATGAAAATAATTAGATGGATAAGGTTGAGAATTTTATTTTATGTCCATATTAGTTTATGGATAATTTTTAATCCTTAGGTGTGCTAAACCAGTCATCCAAGATAGCCTATCGCTAACAGGCCTAATGGTGCAAATAATGAGAAACCTAGGCAGTAGTGAGAAGGTGATTAGGGATGTGTTATCATGAAATAGGGATGAAACAAAGTGCATGGATATATTTTTTATGAATTTTAATATATTATCATTTTTATTATAAGTTTTTGAGGTCAATTATTATAGTGAAAAAGTTGCTCACAAGTTGACCTATTTGGTTCAGATGAGACAGTAAAGTACAAGGTTATGAGATTGGTCTGCAAGAATAATATTTCCATTTAAAAATATTATATTTATATCTAATAATGATATAATTATCTCATAATATCATCTACATGCATCAAAATTATCTGAAATTTATCTTACATGTGTGGAAGGTCATTATCACCATGATTGGTCTTTGAGGAAAACTGACAGTTCTGAGTAAGCAAGTTGTAGGAGTGTTTTTGAATTATTTTTACATGTGTAATGAAGTATAATTATTTTTATTAAGTTTTTTTATGTATTTTAGTTTCTTTTTATATGTTTTATTTTCATCATTGTGTGTCCAAACATTGTGTTATCTTCAATTTTTCAAGACAGACCTTTCTATGTGTGTGAAGGCCTAACATAAACAATACTAATGGTGTGCTTCAAGTGGTGATTCGAGATAAAAGGTGTCAATGACATAAAATGAGATTATTAAGGGTATATTATAGTTTAATATTAAGTTTTCTTTCCATGTATGAAGTTTTAAGGTGCTCCAAGAAGATCAAAGGGTAACATGTACTAATGAAGGCCTAATTGAATTAAGTTTCCTTAAGGCCTAAAGAAGGATTTGGTCCATTTGAGATATGGCCAACCTATATCAATGATTTATTAATGTTTTTTTCATGTCATAAGGAATTATTTTGAAAATATAAGTGTTCAATTATATATGGATAACCAAGAGGTGTATAAACAAGAGCCTAGTATAAAAATATGGCCTAATAGGCCTAATTATCTAGTGAGAGTAAGGGTGAGTGAAAGTGAAGAATATATAACTTTGAAGAGTTGAATGAAGAAAATAATAATGGTATAGATAAAATATCATGAATATATAATAGGGTTAATATAAATAAATATTAAGTTAATTAACCTAATCTATTTTGGAGAGACCTAATTGAGCAAAGGAGCCTAGAAGGAAGTTTGAAAGAGATAGAAAACAAAGAAGAGTTGAAGAAGGTGATAAATATCTATTATATGAAAAAAAAGGTATACTCAAGGTGATCAAATAAATTATGTGGATGATTTGGTACTTAGTCATCTAGGGGGTTGGAGCCTCCTTGTAAATTAGTACTTGCTAAAGCCTAGCTGAGTTGGTGTTGGTGCTCCATTTGAAGTTGGTGCTTCACAAAATTGTAATATTTTTACTTATAGGAATATATTATATTTACATGGATCAATGGTTATTCTTCCCCTTGAGGGTTTCCCACACATATGTGTGTTTTCTATATTATACTCATGTGAATGAATCTTTATGCATTATTATATCTTTGTATTGTCTTGATGGTTCAAGGAATGTTAAAGTACACATGAAAGAAATTTGTAAGTGACTAATTCATCCCCTACCAATCATTTTATTTAAAAAAATTGGTATCAGAGCTTGGTCCTTTGAAGCAAGTCTAACAACTTTAAGGTGATCCTAAGAAGCATAAGATGTCTGGTAATCAAAAAGAAGAAGACAATGTGTATGATGAAGAAGTCTAATATGACAGTGAAGAAGGAGAATATGAAGTAGACCTTGAATCTGAGATCATAAGTACACTTGATGATGTGAATCATCAGAACAATAATATCAAGGATCTTAAGAATCAGTTAAAAGATGTCAATATAAGGTTTTGATCAAAGGAAGTTGAGTATGACTAGTTAAAGATAGAGCTAGATTCCTTGAAGGTTGAGCATGATCAGCTCATAAATAAGATGAACAAGTTTGAAATAGATTGTAAGAAGTCAAAATAAGTCAAAATCACCAACATGAAAAGACCAATCAGGCATCCCAATGCAATAAAGGATAAATTATCATGGGACCATGGGAAATGAGTAATCAATCAAGAGGTAAGTACATAAATGTTGTTTTCTACATCTATCATAATATGGGGCACATTACAAGATGCTATTATAATAGAAGGCCCTCAAGATTCAATAATATATATGAAGCTCCTAGAGTGCATGATAAGGGTTAGACATTGGTATGGAAGCCAAAACAAGTTAAGACTGATCATATTAAACTCAAAGTAAAGATGGATTATTTGCTAAGGAGGAAAAAAAGACTAAAATGTATTCTATGATAGCTCAAACTACCTTTAACATTCAAGATGAAGGAATGAAATGGTATATAGATAAGGGTTGCTCAATCCACCTGACAGGAGACAAAAATAAGTTCATTTCATTGAAGAATAATATTGTAAGAATAATGAGGTTTGGAGACAACACAACTACCAATATAATTGGCAAGGGTGTCTTGAGTTTGGAAAATGGGAAGAATAAGACATAAAATGTGTTGTATGTGGAAGGTTTGAAACATACCATGATTAGTGTAAGTCAAATGTGAAATCAAGTACACACACTAACCTTTCATGACATAGGGTGTGAGATAAGGAGAGACAAATCAGGAAGGGTAATTTCCAATTCTAATAAGATGGAAAATAATATATATGTATTGAATTAGATTAAGAAGGAGAGATGCTTTATGAGAAACATGGATGAAAGTTGGCTATGGAAAAAAAGGTTAGGGCACCTAAACTTTGACAATATGGTCAAGATAAGCACTAAGAAATCTGTGAAGAACATGCCTAAGATCACCAAACCTATAAACATACTTTACAAAGAATTCCAACATGGTAAGAAGACTACAATAAGTTTTAAGTCCTAGGAGTACTCTATTATAAGACTCTTGGAGTTAATACACACTAATCTCTATGGACCTACAAGAGTTCAAACCATTCAAGGAGATAACTACTTCATGTTACTCATAAATGACTACACAAGAATGACTTGGTTTGCATTCTTGAAAGAAAATTCAAAATATCTTAACAACTTCAAGGTATTCAAGGCTCTTATTGAAAATGAGAGGAGTGGGAAGATCAAGTTCCTTAGATTTGATAGAGGAGGATAGTTTGGTCTAATGAGTTTGATGATTTTTATGAGGTTTATGGAATAAGGAGAAAATTCTCAGTAACTGGGACACCTCAATGAAATGGGGTAATGGAAAGAAAGAATAAGATAGTTCAAGAGATGGATAGAACCATGATAAATGAGTTTATATTATCTAATGGATATTGGAGAGAGGTAGTAAGTAATGCAGTCTAATGGCAACAAGACTCTTTATGAACTATGGAAGGACATACTTGCCAATGTGGAACACTTTAGAGTGTTTCGGAGAAAATGTTTCATCAAAAGAGATGATGAATACTTAAAAAAGTTTGATTCAAGATATAATGAAGGTATATTCTTAGGATACTCATCAATGAGCTCATCTTATAGATATTATAACCAGAGGTTACAAAAGATAGTGGAAAACACCAATGTGAAGATTGATGAGATAAGCAAATCACACTCACAGTCAAAGGATACTTTAGAGAATATGGATTTCAAGAATGAAGAGAAAACTATAGAGGTTGATGAGATATAAGAATAAGTTGAGGAAATATATGACTCAAAAGGCCCCTAAAGATAGATTCAAAGAGATCATCCCGAATCTCAAATCATTGGCAACAAGAATGCAGGTATGCAAATAAGGAGGAGACTGGTAAGTAATCTAAATCAAGATAATTTTTAATCTAAAATTAAACCTAAGAATCTTATAGAAGCAAAAAAATACACATTTTGGATAGGTGATATGAATTAGGAGTTAGACCAAATAGAGAATAATGAGACTTGGGAACTAGTTCCTAGGCCTAAAGACAAGAATGTCATTAGAACAAAATGGGTGTTTAGAAATAAGTTGAATGAATATGGAGAACTCACTAGGAACAAGGCTATATTGGTATGTAAGGGTTATGCACAAGTTGAAAGGATAGATTTTGAGGAGACATTTGTAGTAGTAGTAGCAATATTGGAGGCCATTAGATTGTTTCTAGCATATGCAGGATTCAAAGGTTTCAAAGAATACGAGATGAATGTCAAATTTGCCTTTTTAAATGAGAATTTGGAATAGGAGGTGTACATAGAGAAAAATGAGGGATTATTACTATCAGATGACAATAAATTATTTAAAAATTAAAAAATATCTATATGGTCTAAGTCAAGCTCCTAGAGCTTGTATGCGAGGTTAGACAGGTATCTGTTGGATCAAAGATTCAAAAGAGGAGTTACAGATAGTAATCTATACATATAGTCAAAATATGACCATTAATTAATCATAGTTGTCTATGTGGATGACATCATTTTTATGTTTTGAATCTTATTTCCACATTATAATGTATTTTAAATACTATACATTAGAATGTATTGTACACTCTTAATGTATTCTTGTTGGGGTTTGGGGGTGGTAGCCCCCAAATTTTTTTTGGACCCCCTTAATGGGGAACCATTATGGGTTGACTTGACCCATGGTTTTAGTACCCATTTTTTTGTAAAACCATAATGTATTACCTATTGATGTATTATATATGGACATACAATACGTAATACATCAAGATGCTCTGGGTTTGAGAAGGTAAAACAGAGTGTGTAAATTCAGGTGCAAATTCAAGAGAGTTTGTTGAGCATAGTTCCAAAAAATATTTGTGCATTGTAATTATGAGAAGACTAATTTGAGAGTGGATTGTACTCTTATTGGGTTTTAATAAAATACGAGAAAATGTTTTTTGTGGATGTATCCCACATTAGGTGAACCACATTAAATATTGTCTTCTTTTTGTGCATTTTAATTTATATTCTTTATGTATCTCTATTCATAGATTTTGTTATTGTGATTCTATGAAATTGTTTTGCATTAATTTATGATTTATTCCTAACAATCATCTTTGGTGAAAATAATGATAACATGACTAATGCCTTTATAGAGGTGATGAATGAGTTTGAGATGTCTGTGTTAGGAGAACTATCCTTATTTCTTGGATTATAAATCACTCAATGTGAAAAAGGTATATTCATTTCACAAGCCAAGTACATAAGAGAGATGTTGAAGAAGTTTGAGATGAAATATTGCAAGGCAATTATTACACTTATGATCACAGGGTGTAAGTTGATCAAGGAAGATGAGTCTCCAAAGGTTAATCAAATGTCATATAGGTCAATGATTGGAAGTTTGATATACACCACTACCTCTAGACCAGACATCATGCAAGAAATAGGTCTTATGGGAAGGTTTAAATCATATCCAAATTATAATCATCTGTAAGCATTCAAAAGGATACTCAGGTATCTCAAAGGGACTATGGAGTATGGGTTGTGGTATCCAAGAAGCAATGAGTTTAATTTGATAGCCCATACATATGTAGACTAGGCAAGAAGTCTAGATGATATAAAAATATCATTGGAGGAGCCTTCTTCTTAGGTGGGTGCATATTTTCATGGATAAGCAATAAGAAACCATCAGTAGCATTCTCCACTTGTGAGGTTGAGTACAATAAATCAAATTCATGTTGCACTTAGGTCTTATGGATGATACATACCCTAAAAGACTACAAGGTAGAGTATGATGGTCCTAGCCCTATCTATTATGATAATACAAGTATTTTAAGCATTTAAAAGAACCCTGTCATGCACTCAAGAGCTAAGAACATTCCCATTAGGTATCATTTTTTGAGAGAGTAGGTAAGTGAATAAAGTATCAGACTTGAATATGTTTCTACATAAGACTAGATTTGTAGACATTTTGACCAAACCACTTCCAAAGGTAACATCTGAACACCTAAGATTGTAATTGGGTGTAATTGCTACCCCTAGCAATCATTGAAGAAGCCAAGTGCTTAAGGGGAGATAATTAGGTTCATTAGATCCAAGTAATAGGTGAGTTATTCCAAGAAGTTATGCATGGAGATAGGGGATAATTTTTGTATTATATCTCACAAACTCATAGTCCTATGTGTTGAGTATTTTGGTTGCAAGGAGTGTGATCCAAGGAATTACAAACATCACTTTGTCATTTATGTCAAAGGGTGAGAAAGACCAGAATAGGGAAATAAAAATGATTAGTTTGTAGTGTGTTAGGGGTAGATTGTTGAGCATTGTTCCTATTATTGAGGTTTGTCATTGATGTTGTCATTGATGTCAAAGGTTCTTGAGAAGGTATTCATAAGGTCATTGAAGAATGTAGCTATGAGAGTGTATAACGTTGAATGTGGAGCCCTTTGGGGCTATCACATGACCATAGCAATACATTTTGGAGGCTTAGAGAGCTCCACAAATGTGGGGAGTACATTTTTTCCCACTCCACCTTTTGTGGAACCTTGATCCACATGTGAGTGGAATATTCCTTATTTTATCTAATTTATATGTTTCCATGTTTTATGGAGTTGGTTTTTAGATGTCTATTTTCCATGTTGTCTTACTTATTCTGAAGGAGTTGCTTGTTCATTAGAAAATCTATTGCCTTCTTTGTTACAAGGAGTTGGTTATGATCACATGATTGTTGGAAAATGTGCCTTACAAGGTGGAGAGTCAATCTTGGTGTGTTCCTTCTTGGGTAAGCCTTTGGATGAGCTTGATGAGTTGGAATTGAGTTGTCTTTTATGGATGATGCTTATATTGGATAAGTGGCTCAATTTCTCTTCTTTTTGAGGATTTTCTCTCATTTGCTATATATAAAGGGTGTGGTGTGGCCTTCAGAGGTTGATGGTTTATTTGTAGGGTGTGGTTTTGAGGATCAGAGTCAAAGTGCAAATGTTTTTGCAAAGTGTAGGTGTTTATTGTAGGGTGTGGTATAGCATCTTTTGAGATATAGTATTGTGCAGGTGTAGGTGAAAGTGCAACATTTATTTGTGAAACATTTTATATAGGAGATTTTCTATCTCTGTGAGAGTTCATTGTAATCTTTTTTTTTAGATTATAATTTTATTTGAGGACTTTCTTGGTAGATGTAGCCTACATTGGGTAAACCACAGTAGATCTATGTTATGTGTGTTTTTATCTTGTTCTCTCCATTTATACTTTCATAATAACTATTATTTGAGGAATGTTTCTATAATACATGCTATTGCATAATTTAGATCTGATTTATGGTCATATTAAATCTGGTTTAAAATTTTTTAATACCTAACAACTGGTATTAGAACCATTGGTTGTGTGTTTTTCTAAATTTATAAATCATAGGAAAGCTATTAGCTTTAGTGGGAGCTATGGGAGAAGAGATCAGATTCAAAGTTTAGAAGTTTGATGGTAAGAATTTTGGTTTGTGGAAAATGCAGATGGAAGATTACTTGTATTAGAAGGAGCTTCATCTCCCTTTGGAGTGGAAATTAGAACAACCTGTAAGTATGAGTGATGTGGATTGGTCATTGCTTGACAAGAAGGCATTGGGATTTGTACGGTTATGCCTTGAATCTTATATTACATTTAATATTTTCATGAGAAAACCATAAAGGATCTCATGGACAAACTTATAAAGTTATTTGAGAAACCCTTTGCTTTAATAAAAATTTTCTTATCAAAATATTGTTTAACATGAAAATGTCTGAGAATGGTTCAATAGCTAATCATCTAAATGATTTTAATAGGGTTGTAAGTATACTCACTTCTATCGGAATTAAGTTTGATGACAAATTTAGAGCTTTGATAATATTATGTTTTTTGCCTGATAGTTGGGATAATTTGGTTATGGCTGTGAGTAATGCAGTCCCTGCCAAGGGAAGCTTGAATTTTGAGGATGTTGTAGGTGTGATTCTTAGCAAGGAAATGCAAAGTAAAATCACTAGTGAATCATCTTTAGATAAATATTTATCCATTGATAATAGAGGGAGGCAAAATGACAAGAGCAAAGGCAACCGTGGAAAGTCAAAAGGTAGATCGAAGTCCAAATCTAGATCCAAGATGATATGCTGGCATTGTGGGAAGAGTGGACACTCAAAGAAGGATTGTTGGTCACTTTGGGATAATAATGCCAACAATGAGGAAATAAATGAGGTATATGTGACATTATGTGAATCATGTCAAGATGCCTTTATTGTTTCTATGGATAGTTGTTCCGAGTTTTGGGTTTTAGATTCAGGGGCTTCTTTTCATGCCACCCCCAAAGGCATTATTTTAATGATTATATTCAAGAGAATTTAGGACATGTATATCTTGGTGATGATGAACCATGTGAGATAATAGGGAAAGGTTGTGTTTAGGTTAAGATGTAGAATGGGAACACATGGCTACTTAAGGATGTTAGACATGTGCCTATATTGAGATGGAATTTGGTTTCAATGTGGCAATTGGATAGTGAAGGATGTTCAATAATGTTTACTACAGATTCTTGGAAAGTTACCAAAGGTGCTCTTGTGATCTCGAGAGGTAAGAAAGTTGGTACTTTATATTTGGCCAGTAGTGTTGATTCTATTGATTTAGTTGTTATAAATGGAGATGAAACTATGTAGCACTACATGCTTGGTCATATGAGCCATAAGTGCATGTAGATCTTAAAAGATAAGTTGCCTAGATTGAAAGATCTAGATCTAGGCTTCTATGAGAATTGTGTGTATAGGAAATAGAAACAAGTTAAGTTCCTGAAGGTTAGACCCACAAAGAAAGATCACAAGTTAGAGTTGGTATATTTAGATGTATGGGGACCAACTTAGGTATCTTCTTTTGGTGGATCAAATTATTATGTTACTTTTATTGATGATGCAACTATGAAAGTTTGGGTTTTTTGCATTAAAAATAAATATGATATATTTGACACTTTTAAGAAGTGGAAAGCCTTGGTTGAGAATAAAATAGGTCTCAAATTTAAATGTTGAGTATTGTAGTAATGCTTTCTTTTATTATTGTTCTAACAATGGAATCCATAGGCAAAGGACGATTCCAAGAACTCCATAGTAGAATGGGGTATTTGAAAGGATGAACAAAACAATAATGGAATGTGATAGGAGCATGAGGTATGTAGGGTTGCCTTTATAGTTTTGGGCAAAAGTGGTTAGCATGGGAGTATATCTGATTAACATAGGACCTTCTCTACCTTTGGATGGAGGCATTCCTAAACAAGCTTGGTCTAGTAAGAATGTTGATTATTCTTTTGTTAGAGTCTTTGGATGTGAGGCTTTTGCTCTCATTAAGAAAGATGATAGGACTAAGTTAGAGGCTAAATCACAGAAATGCATATTTGTTGGTTATGGTGAGGATGACTTTGGTTTTCATTTATGGAGCATTAAAGATAATAAAATATTTTAGTCTAGAGATATAGTCTTTAATGAAAAAGTCATGTATAAGAATCATTTACAAGAAAAGGAACAGGAACATGAACAGGAACAAAAAGAGTACATATTATTGGATGATATTGCTAATGAAAAAGTATTCAATGATTCAGTTCAAGAAATTTCTACATAAGAACCCCAAAATCCTATGATATGGTCTTATAGGGTAAGAAGAGCACCTAAATATTTTTCTCTTTCTTTGAATTATTTATTACTCACTGACAATGGAGAACCAGAGTGTTATGAGGAAGCAATGCAGGTAGATTCCATGATGAAATGGGAACAAGCCATGGATGAAGAGCATAGATCTCTCATGGAAAACCAAATGTGGGATTTGGTAAGGCTACCCAAGGGAAAGAGTGCATTGCCAAATAAGTGGATCTTTAGAATAAAAGAAGAGGATGAAGAGGATGAAGGGAGAAAAAGGTATAAGGATAGGATGTGGGTCAAGGGGTTTGCACAAAAATTAGGTATTGATTTTGATGTGATTTTATCTCTTGTTATAAAAATAACTTCTATTAGGACTATTTTTGGTTTAGTTGTAGTTGAATATTTTCACTTAGAATAATTAGATGTGAAAAATGCTTTTCTTCATGGTGATTTGGATGAAGAGTTGTATATGAAGTGGCCATAGGGATATGAGGTCAAAGGGAAGGAGAACTTTGTGTGAAAATTAAAGAAGAGCTTGGATGGCCTAGAACAAGCTCCATGGCAATGGTATATGAAATTTGATTGTTTCATGTTGGAACAATAATATCAAAGGTGTCATTCTGACCATTACGTGTACATCAAACTTTTTTAATGATGGTTCCTTCATTATATTATGCTTGTATGTTGATGACATGTTAGTTGTAGGAAAGAACATATAACATATTCATATGCTCAAGAAATAACTTAGTGACTCCTTTTCTATGAAGGATTTGGGTGCTACAACGCAAATATTTGGTATGAGGATTTCTCATGATAGGAAGGAGAGAAAGTTGATCTTATCCCAATTAGACTATGTGAAGAAAGTATTGGAAAGGTTTATCATGTTGGATGCTAAATCTATTGGTACTCCTTTGGTAGGCCGCTTTAGATTATCAAAGGAACAATGTCACAAGATGAAAGCTAAAAATCTTAAGATGTCCAAGGTTCCTTACTCATTAGCAGTTGGCAACTTGATGTATGCTATGATTTTTACTAGGCCAGATATTGCCAAAACAATGGGAGTTGTGAGCAGGTATATGAATGATCCTGGTTATACGCTTTGGCAAGCAGTGAAATGGATTCTTCAATATTTGAGAGGAACCATGGATTTTGCATTATGTTATGATGGATTATATACCACTTTGTGTGGTTATATGGACTCAGATATGGTAGGGGATATTAATAGTAGGAGAAGTATAATAGGTTATATATTTACTATTAGAGATACAACAGTTAGTTATATTTCTAGGATACAGAAGGTTATGGATTTGTCAACCATAGAGGCAAAGTATGTTGCTATCATAGAGGATAACAAGGAGATGATTTGGTTACATGAGTTGTTTCAAGAGTTGGGACATGAGAAGGAAGTTGGGAAACTACATAGTCATAATTAGAGTGTTATTCATTTGGCTATGAACTTTACTTTCCACTTGAAGATGAAACACATTAAGTTAAGTTATCACTTCATCATGATAGCTTTGGAGGATAATTTGGTGAAGCTAGATAAGATTCATACTAGCCAAAATCCTATGGATATGATGACCAAGGTGGTCACATTGAACAAGTTGAGACTATGTTTAGATTTGGTTAGCCTTAATAGTCATGGATTAGTGATAGATTCTATTCAAGAGAAATGATCTCCAAGTATGATATTGTTGAGTGTGGATCCCTTTTGGCCATCACATGACCATAAGAACACACTTTGGGGGCCTAGAGAGCTCCACAAATGTGGGGAGTGCATTTTCCCCCACTCCACCTTTTGTGGAACCTTGTTCCACATGTGAGTGGAATATTCCTTATTTTATCTAATTTCTATGTTTCCATGTTTTATGGAGTTTGTTGTTAGATATCTATTTTCCATGTTGACTTATTTATTCTGAGGGAGTTGGTTGTTCATTGGAAAATGTATTTCCTTCCTTGTTACAAGGAGTTGGTTGTGATCACATGATTGTTGAAAAATTTGCCTTAAAAGGTGGAGAGTCAATCTTGTTGTGTTCCTTCTTGCATAAGCTTTTGGATGAGCTTGATGAGGTAGAACTGAGTTATCCTTATAGATGATGTTTATCTTAGATAATCATGGCACAATTTCTCTTCATTTTTGTGGATTTTTCCTCATTTGCTATATATACAGGGTGTGGTGTGGCCTTTAGAGGTTGATGGTTTATTTGTAGGGTGTGGCTTTGAGTATCTGAGTCAAAGTACAGATGTTTTTGAAAATTGTAGGTGTTTATTGGAGGGTGCAGTATAGAAAATTTTGAGATACAGTATTGTGCAGGTGTGGGTAAAAGTGTAAAATTTATTTGTGTAACATTTTTTATAATAGATTTTCTATCTCTGTGAGAGTTCATTGTAATCTTGTTTTTTAGATTATAGTTTTATTTGAGGACTTTCTTGGGAGATGTAGCCCACATTGGGTGAACCATGATAGATATATGTTATGTGTGTTTTTATCTTGTTATCTCCATTTATACTTTCATAATAACTATGATTTTAGGAATGTTTTTGTGATGCATGCTATTGCATAATTTAGATATGATTTATGGTCATATTAAATCTGGTTTAAAGTTTTTTAATTACTAACATATAATGATCAGTATTGTAGTGATTATGAGAGTGTAATATATTATTGGTATATGCTCTTATGACTGCATGAGTGATGTGAAGGTCAGCATAAAAGGTCCCTATTGTCAAAGTTGTCAAGTGCTTGAGAATTGTAGTATCTTGAGAAGGTACGTGCAATAGTATGCCTATTCTTGTGCATGAAGGAGCATAATGCCTTGGTGATATGAGTTCACATAGGCATGGGTGGTTGTATAATATTGATTGAGAATGCATATCAGGGATTTAAGTATCATGAGAATCTTAGGGTGAGCCTATAGGGGTAAGACCTTCACACCTAGTTTGCACCTAGATCACTTTCAAACCCTACCTGGCCAAATGAGGCATCATGATTTATTATCAAGGAATGTGAAGGATTTATGTTAGTGTTTAAGCAATGTATGAGGTTGAATGAGTATGTGGGAGTGGTGGAATGTGCATGGAAAGAGGCATGAAGGTCAGTTTTTAAGCTTAATGTGGTTTGTAGGTCAAGTTCAAGTAAGCTAAGAGAGAGTGTGGCCTAATGGGGTACTAGGATCAATTTCAAATCAAGTGTGAGTAGAGGATCATTTAAAAATTATGTAAAGTTTTTTTAAGCATGTACATGAAGTTTGATGTCAAAATTTGAAGGATAAGGCATGAAAATGTGTTTTAAGGTCTCTAAAGTGCACAGAATGAAGGGTTCTCTATTGGAGAAGTGTTTTCTTGTGCTCATTAAATCATCAAATATCTGTATGGGAACTTGATATATTTATGGTATATGGGTAAGGGTCTTAGCTCAAAATTTTAGGCATTAGTTTTTGGATTAAGGGGGTATGCTTTATGAATAATCGTTAAGAGTGGAAATAGGTTTAAAACCTCTGAGAATCCTAATAAGGACCCAATGTTGAATATATTGATCAAAATAACCTAGAATGGTCTTAAATGAATAAAATAACTATTTTTATCTTCTATTTAACTCTCCCAAGTAGCTCCAAGTGTGATTGAGTTGTTAGGTGTGTGAGTAGACCCTACAAGAAAGTGCACATTTCTCAAAGATTTGTTGTAGTAGTTAGAGTTGACCAAGTCAAAGTATGAAAATAATTAGATGGAGAAGGTTGATACTTGTATTTTGTGACCATGGTGGTTTTTGGATAGGTTCTAGCCTTCAGGTTTGCTAAACTAGTGATCCAAAATAGCCTGTTGCCAACAAGCCTAATGGTACAAATAGTGAGAAACCCATGCAACAGTGAGAAGGTGATGAGGGATGTGTTATCATGAAATAAGGATGAAAAAAGTGAATGGAGATATGTTTTAGGAATTTTAAGACATGCTCATGTTTGGTAAAAGTTTTGGAGGTCTGTGATTATAGTGAAAAAGTTGCTCACAAGTTGACCTATATGGTTCAGATGAGACATTGAAGTACAAGGTTATGAGAATGGTCTGCAAGACCAATATTTCCATTTGACCATATTATATTTCTATCGAATAATGATATTATTATATCATAATATCATCTACATGCATCATAAGTCTCTGAAAGTTATCTTACAGGGGTTGAAGGTCATTATCACTATGACTAGTCTTTGAGGAAAACTCACAATTCTAAGTAAACAAGTTGCAGGAGTGTTTTTAAGTTATTTTGACCTATGAAATGAAGTCCAATGATCTTGATGAAGTTTTTGAGGTATTGGAGGTTTTGTTTATATTTTTTATTATCATGGTTGTGTGGACAAACATTGTGTTATCTTCAGTTGTTCAAGACAAACCTTTATATGTATGTAAAGGCTTAATGTAAATAGTACTAATGACATGCTTCAAGTGGTGGTTGGAGATAGAAGGTGTAAATGAACTAAGATGATATTAGTATGGGTCTATTTGATTGGAATATGAATTGTTCCTTCTGTATATTAAGTTTGAGAGTGCTCCAAGAAGACTAAAGGGTAACGTGTACTAATGAAGGCCTAATTGAATTAGGTCTCCTTAAGGCCTAAAGAAGGATTTGGTCCATTTGAGCTATGGATGACATAATGTAATGATTGATTCATGTTTGTGATATTTAATAAGGCCTATTGTGTTGAAAATATAAGTGGGAAATTATGTGTGGCTGACCAAGAGGTGTATGATCAAGAGCCTAGTATAGGAACAAGGCCTAATTATCTAGTGAAAGTAACGGTGAGTGAAAGCAAAAAATATAGAACTTTGAAGAGTTAAGGAGGTATTTTATATAATAATAATGGTGTATAAAAACTATCATGAAGATTTAAAATGGGTACTATAGATGAATATCAAGATAATATGACCCAATCTAGTTTGGAGAGACCTAGTTGAGTGAAGGAGCTTAGAACTTAGTTTTAAAGAGAGAGAGAAGAAAGAAGAGATAAAGAATGTGATAATCATCTATTGTATGAGAAATAAGGTCTACTAAAGGTGATGTTTGAGTTGGTTTTGAGTCATCTATGGGGTTGGAGCCTGCTAAAGCCTAGTTGAGATGGTGCTTAGCTAGTTGGGGTTGGTGCTCCATGTGGAGTTGGTGATTCACAAAATTGTGATCTTCTAACTTATATGAATATAGTCCATTTTTAGGAATCAGTGTGTTTTCTATGTTATGTTCATATGAATGACTCTTTATGCATTTATATATCTTTATATTTTCTCAATTGTTCATAGAATGTTAAATTACATGTGAAAGAAAGTTTTAAGTGAATAATTCACCCCCCCTCTCAGTCATTGTCTTTCCAACATGATATTAATCTAGTAACTCTAAAGGGAATTTGGTATTAGCTTTGATTTTTAGACCTTGGGTAAAAAAACTCTAAATATATTGAATGTGTTACCAATCTTGGGTCAACTATGCAAGGAGAAATGGGAATTTGCATGCAATAGATAAAATATCCATATCTAGTACATGTTTCACCAAGCTAAGGTAGGCATATTTAATAAGTTGATAATCTTGGTGTAGGTTGGCTTTCAACCCTACATTATCTAATATAAACTGGGTAACATTATTCTCTAGTGATTTAGCTTTCTATGTGATGATCTCTTGAAAGGTAGTTCCACCTTCCAAATGTGTGGCTAATGGTGATTTAGAAACATCAAATGATGCTTCCATTTTGATCATGTAAAGAACCAGAGTAGAGATGGATGTCATTGGAAGTTCTTGTTACAAGGGTGTAATTGGTAAGGAAAATGTTAAGTAGTGAGAGGAGGTCGGTAGAAGGTCCCACGACCAAAGAATTTAAGTGGGGGTAGCACCACCCATCCATGATCAGGCAAGACCTATTCAGTCTTAGGGGTTTTGATAGTGGGTGGTGTATCTAGTTATTCTATTGTGAGCTTTAGTGGGTTATGTTGTATTTATACTTCTCTTACCAGTTGTAGTTTTGCCTTTGACTATGGTTGCTCAACAACCTCCTTGGCCTTCTTCACTTCCTCCTCTAGTTGTTTCTTCACAACATCCTTAGAATCTATTCAACATCAGCCTTCACCTTAGTCTTTACCAGCTCTGATTGTACCTCTACTTTAGCTTTTTTTTGTAGTTCCTTTTTGTATTTAGTCCTATCTTTGGCAACCATCACAACATTAAATTTAGGTATCCTTCATTCTTATAGTTTTACCTGCCTGCATTATTTGTATTAGGATTTGTCTACTTCCTCTTGGGCTTCAAATTTTTAAACTTGAAGCTATGCCTATTTATATTAAAGTACATGTTGTGCTTCTTGTTCCTTTTTATTTTCCTTCACTTTGGCTTTGTGCTTTTCTTCCTAGCACACTCTATGTTCTATAGCTCACTATGTTTCTTCATAGGCTATCTATTATTCCTCATTATTGGATTGAGTAGCTGTAACTTCCTCGAAATTAGGAGAAAGATCCTTAGAAGGGGATGGGGAGGAGCTAAGTGTCTATGCTTGAACCTTTGATTTAGGAAACTATGATTTCTTAATGTGATGCCTCTTCAGTTTTAGAGAAGATGTTGCTAGATGGTGTTGCATTATGGACTGTGGTTGAATTGTGTCAAAATCCTACAAAGGAATTTTAATTATAGGAAACATCTCACTTATGTCATGATATCATTTTTGAGGTCATAGTGTGCACTTTCTATGAGTGAGAGTTTTTGAAGTATTATCAACTAGAGGATTAGAAATGTTGGATGTGCAGGAGATAAAGGTGGTGAGCTTGCAGCTAGGGCCTCTCAAATCATGTGCATATTTTATTCTTATGTAATCATGTCCATGATGATGGAAGATGGTAAATTGGGAAAGTCCACCCATAGGTGTGATGGAACCTTATTATTCACCTACACAATGTGCATAACTTTCTAAAAAAAGTACTCCTTTTTTAATTCTTCTTCATACAAGTCTTCAGCTATATCATCAATCATGATTTGATACACTTGTTGATTGTTTGTACCCAATTATGGAAGATCATAATTACTTATAATATGTGAAACACTTAGATCATCTAACCATGTATCTTGGCTATGAGTTCTATGTTAAGGAGGTTATGGGGATCACCAGATTTTGGGTACTTTTCACTTGCCAATATCTCAAGAATATGTGATAAAGGTAGAGGGAAGTGCAGTCAAAGATATTAAAGCTGTAGGATACAAAGGAATATATTAGAGAGGTGTCACTTATGTGGTAGCCATAGCCTTCTACTTGGTGATCTCTTGTTGTGTAATTTGCATGTCAGTGAAGAAAGGAAGTGGTGCACCTAGGACTTTGGGTATTTCATGTATGCAAATGGTAATGCCCTTAGGCAGCTTTATGATAACATGTTATCCCAAGTACTGCATCATGTCATGATGAATGCATGGGTTTTTTATAATTATCTTGATCAATTATTCCCATCATATTTTAAATTTTACCTGATGAGTGATATACCCACATTCCCTTGTCCATACTAGGTTGGAAAATTATGCAACATGATAGTAATCTACATCTAGGTGTACCTCACCTTCAGAAGACTTCCATTGTGTAAAGACAAAGAACAAGACCAATAACTGGTACTAAAATGAGAGGTTCATATCCTATAGAACTTTGTCAATTTTTGTGGTTAATTTAGACACTAAAAATTTAGCTAATCAAACTCTTCATGAAGGTGAACCATGCAGTGGGCAATGCCAATTACCCCCTTGGTTGCTTATTTTGTATTTATGGTGGTCTAATAGTACTATATGGTGATGAATTTTGATAATATGCACACTAGTTCATTTATGATTTTTTAAATATCAATCCCTCTAGATTTTTCTTGCATAAGTGTTGCACACTTCTTGCAAAATAGACATTGCATTAGACTTATATGTTTCCATGGATTTCCCTCTCATTTGTAGGTCGATCATATGTGCTATCATAGCCATGTTGATGTACACTATAACCTCCTTAGAAATATAAATCTTCCCATAATTTTAGTGGCTAAGTAAAGTCTACATGATTTAACTCAATTCACCGAATATGGGAAACTGAATTAGTCACTTTACATCAATGTTAAGAAAAGGATTCAGTTGTGCCATTGCCATGGTTTGTGAACCTTAGACTAATTGAGGGATAAATAGTCATTATTAAATCACTCAAATGAAGTTGAGTGCTTCAGATTATGAAAACCTAGTTTGATGTAGTGCCAATATGATTCCCATATCTTCTTTCTATGAATCATTCAGTGGCATGATCAATTGATATACATCAATGGCTACCATTATGTATGCCATTATGTTAGATTGATTGAAATATTTAGTTTGGATTTTGGCTCTTTGTCTGATGTATAGGTTGTCATAAAAATATTGATCTCAATTGAAAACTTAGTGCAATTATGATGGCAATGATCAAGTCATCTTGATTTTATAACTTTTGGTGTGGGAGTTGTAGGTCACATCACTTTAAATATGCCTTGGTGCCATTCAAGTTTTGCTCATGTGATTTAAATAGGCACAATCTTGTTGAGTGTAACTATCATCAATTTGCTTAGTTGGAATCTACTTTGGTAGTCAATAATGATCCTGATGTAATGTGGCCTCTGACCATTTTGATGCCATTTATAGATATTCCTTGATTAGACATTAAGTCATAATCTCCTTGACAAGACCTTAACCATTGATCACCTACCTTACCATTAAGGGTCATAACTAGCCATTATTAACAGTTATCATACTTTGATCAGATTACACCTATCATTTCCTAGACTCAATTGTTGCTTCTCTTCATTTCTTTGTTGATCTATGATTACCATCTTGCCATTGAGCTTGAAAAAATACTATGCAAGTCCTTATCTGTGATATTTATTGACACACCTTGAATCTTACTCAAAAAATTAAATCACTCAAAACACATAATAATCAAAAGGGAAATCCTAAGCTAACCTGGTGTGATTTGGCACCTATTATTGCTATGTTTCAATTTTTATTACCTGTAGACTTTAATTCTATAGACATTAACTCAACTTGGCAAGATGTTACCTTGTAAATCATATAGAATTACTATACATGGTTGTGATATCTCATGGATGATGTAGGACCCTTCCACCTAATGTTTAGTTTTCCTAGAAAAGTCTTGAATCTACTATCATATAAGAGAATTGGTTGGTTTAACTCAAATTCTTTCATTCGTAGATTTTTATCATGCCAAGCCCTTTATCTGTGTTTTTTAATTTACTTTGTCCATATGGTTTTATGTCCATCTTTGTCCATACGATTAAGGTCCATCAACATGTGTGTGAGGGATCCCTCATCTCCCATATGCATAATCTGGTCAATTCATAGAATGGTCACAATATTTTCAATGGGTATCATAGTTTCTATCCCATACACCAACTAGAATGGTGTGAGGTCTATCAGATATTTGTAATGTGTGCGATAAACCCATAACATTGTAGGAAGTCTATCTTCCCAATCATCTTTTTTGGCATCATAGATTTTGGTCAACATCTTATGAATTACCTTATTCATAGCTTCTGCTTGATTGTTCACTTGTGGATGATATGTTTTGATTTTGTGATGTGAAATAAAAAAATTCATCCGTCAAAGTTTTAACTATTTTATTCAAAAAATGAATGCCTCAATCACTTACCAATTTGGGCGGTCGAAATGGGTAATGATATTCTCATACAAATTTTTTTTAGTATCTTTGGCTCTATAGTTTGGTGTCATAATAACTTTAACCCATTTTGTAAAGTAGTATGTTGCAGTGATTCTATATCTATCTTTACTATGTCTTCTTGGTGGGTTGATGGGGCCTACAAAATCAAATCCCCATTACTTAAATGGTTGTTGTGCAAACATTGGTTATAAGGGCATTTCATCCCTCTTATTTAGTTTTCCCATTCTTTGATAGACATTTCACTATTATGCGATCCACTTTGCATCTTAAAATAAATAAGGCCACCATAATCCACTTTGTAACACCTTTCTCATAGTGGTAACCCCTACAAAGAGACCTCCTACAACCCCTTGAGTTAATTCCTAAAGGATATATGGTCTCTCATGTTCTCAGATAGTTTTGTGTAGGACCTCATCCTTCCCTAAATAATAGAGAGAGACATCAATTATATTATAAGGGAGTGCTTTCATGATCAATTATTTCTTCTTTCTCTTTGTATAATATTCAAGAAAGGTCTCTAATTCTTGAAATCATGCGATATCTTGTAATTGTTTTGGTATTGTAGTAATGAAAAATAGATGGCTATTAGGCAACTCATCTAGGATTTCTTCAATTTATTCACCATTGATTAGCCTACTCAGATGGTTTGGGCTTATATTTTCATGTTCTGGATTAACATTAATGTGAAATTAAAACTCTTAAAATAATGTCAACCATCTAGAAATTCATCCTTCAAGTAGGGGATTATTGACTAGGTATCATAGAGCTTGGTGATCTATATATAGTTCGAAGGGTGTCACCAAGAGGTAATGTCAATACTTATGTAGTGTGAACATGATGGCCAATACTTCCCACTCAATTGTTGTGTAATTATTTTTAGAAGTAAATAAATTTATGCTTGAAAAATGGATTGGATGGTAAAATCCTCCCTCTCCCATCTATGCAAAAATTGCTCCCAATGTAACTCCTAAAGCATTTACATGGACATGAAATGGTTTACACTAGTTAGGAAATATTAAAATTAGCATAGTGACAAATTTGTGCTTAAGGTCTATGAATGTTGTCTGGAATTCAAGAGTCCATAAAAACTATACTCCCTTCCATAAAAACTTATCTAATGGTACTAATATCACAACATACTTTTATAAATTTGTGATATTACCTCGTATTCCATAAAAAGGCTTATATTTCAAATGAAGTGGTTGGTGGTGGCATACCAAATATCATTATGATCTTTGATTAATCATCTAATATGCCTCTATTGAAAACTACATGACCAAGTAAAACACCAAATGGTGTGAAAAAAAACATTTTATTAAATTCAGAGCTATCCTTAGAGATTTGCACCTTTTTAACATCAATCTTAACTTAGACAAGTATTCTTTAAATAGTAATAACACTTCCCAATCATCTAGATAGACCTCTAAAAATTCATGAATAAAATCCCTAAATGTAGTAACGATAGCTTTGAAAAATACTGTTGGTGCATTTTAAAGCAAAATGGAATTACTTTATAGGTGATTGATCCCTACTCTATTACAAAGGTAGTATTTTCCTGGTCCTCCTCTGTGATAGGTATCTGGTGGTAGCCACTGAACCCATATATGAATGAATAGACCTGATGACCTGTGATAGACTCTAGCACCTCATCAATGAATGGAATTGGGAAGGGATCATTGACACAAGCATCATTTAATATGTGATAATCACCGTAAACCCTGATCTCCCCCATATTATTTGGTTGTACCACCATAAGGCTTACCCAATAAGCTTTTTCCATAGTGAAACTTATTCCTATTATGAGCATCAGATTTAATTCTTCCTTGACCTTCATTTTCATGTTGGGGTTTAACTTATAGGAATTATTTTTGATTGGCCTTGCACATTCTATAAATTCAATGTTTATTTCTCCAAGAGAAGGATCAATACCTTTAAATTCTATGAATGTGGTGGGGAAGATGTCCTGATAATCTCTCAAAAGTTTTAATACTTTTGAGATGTCAGTCTATGTCCAATAATCATCTATATGAGCCAACTTAGGTACCTCCTTCATACCAATATTACCAATATTTTGTTTGAGAGGATCTTGATAGATCTTGTGCTCTCCTTCGAGGATGGTTTCATAGAGTTGTCTTTTAGCCTCGCATTCTATAAAATGAATATGTTTTAGCCTATATTCTTTTATTTTTTTAATGACTTCCTATGGTAGTGGTTATAAATCCCTTTCTAGTAAAAATAGACCTTGAAGATCTATATCATCTTCACTTTCTTGATTATATTTCTCCTCTGAGTGGTATTGGATCTGGTGAATGGTTGGATTGCTCCATATTCCTACTCCAAAAGCAGGGTATAAAAATTTGATGTCTCTTTTAAGTCACAGACCAGATTCTATTTTATAGGAGAATCCGTTAGATTTGGCAAATCTTCAACTCATCCTTGGCATAGGAAAGTCTCCATTTGCTTTAGAGCTCAATGGATTATGGGATAATCATTCTAAAATACAAAGTTATGTATAAAATTGTTTTGTATTTGTGCCCAATGCTTCATTTCCTTTTTTCACTCTTGGTGAATGTACCATACCTTAGGAATAACCCCAAGAGTATGAATAAAAATGTGAGGCTAGTATTTTGCAATAATTCCTTCTCTCATCCAAAATTCAATACACCTATATATATGAAACTTGGGAAGTTATCTTTCCTAAAAAATTAGCCACTCTTATCGCACATCTTCTAGTAGTTAAAACCTTGAAATCAATAATTCATAGGATTAGTCCCATGTCATGTGGCTTGATTTGTGCATTGACCACCTATTTGCATCAACCCATTTAATCACATATTTAAATCATTGACCCTCTAATTCATATTAGGGACATGTAGTTGAAATCCCATAAGGAATTCACTACATCTTCAATTGTGAAGTATTCAGGTATCCAATTTTTTATTGTGTATACCATATACAGAGGTCTTAGTTCATGGTCACCTTTGGCCCAATTCAAGAGATGTGTATCTAAATATCTACTTACTAAAGATATGTTATCCTAAAGTATTGTACGATCAGGTGATACCTGTATGTAATTCTTATCATTGTAGTCTATATTATAGATGAAATCAACCTTAGACTACGTTGGTGACCTCAAAGATATCGAGTGTGCTTCCTACTTCTTCAAATGATGTTTTTCCATAGTACTTCATAGAGGTTTACTAGGTAACTCTACATATTCCAAGACCTATATTTATTGACTAGGCTAGTTATAAATATAACTATAGTCTGTAGTTTATAGAGCATGTTTCCTATCATCTATTATCACCATCATCTAGCTAGTTCCTATGACTGCATAGGGAGAATTTGGCTCCTTGGGGATGATATATGGATTTGAATCTAATTTATTCAATGGAATAATGATGATCTTGTCATCCTAGTATGATTCAATTTGATTCATGATTGTATTTATAGTCATCTACCCATCATATGCCCACTTCTGCCCAATGAGAGTAGGATAGTGAGTCTTGATAGTCTTCATGTCGATGACTTCAAAGTCACCTCACAAGTTGAGCTCTAAGATTTTAATATCCACCTCCTCCCATCTTATGGGTTCTACCTTCCCATAATCTATGAGACTAAGTGTCACAAGACTGTAACTCAGTGCATGTTATCTAATGGCCTCCCAAGTGGATCTCGAAATCATGTTGACTGTGTTGCCAAAATCAAATACAACATATGGTATTTCCTATCCATCTACTTCAATGTCTATTCTCAAATTGATATCCCATGGTTTCTTGGTCTTCACATACTAAACCATCTTTTCAGTCATCTATTGGCCTTTTTATGCACATTCTAATATATTTTTCAAAAGATTCATTATGTTCTATGATATATCCTAATTGCACAAGGTACTAAGGAGATTCATCAAGTCGGTTAGTGTAGTGACACCTCCTTCTTACCTTAGGATTAACACAATATGGCCATACATCTGAATGTCCATGGCTACATCATCTCCTTCACTATTCCCTTATTGTTGGAGATTCTTGAGAATCTACATAGTTTCTTACATCAAGATTTACTTGACACTAGGGTTTAGATACTTATCAAGATGCACTTTCTTTATCCCAATGTCTGTAAGCATCTCTAATGGATGAAGTCCTTGTGCTACATATTTTTTACATTTAACAACCTATGTCAATGTGTTGTCTCTTAGATCGACTTGGACCATGTTGACATTGCATACAACTTTATCTTTGCATTAGCTCTCTAGCATTGAGAAGTCCTTTATGTCATGCTAATCTAAATTTCTATAGTAGGCACAATATGACTTCCATTAAGGATTATGCGGATAGTTATATTTTACATGGTTTAATTCACCACATAGATAACACCTAATAGGTTATCTCCCTCTTCCTCCTTATGTGCCTCCTTTGTATCCACCTCGATAATTGCTTCCTCCTCTGTTACCTTGGAAACCCTAACCACCTTGTTATTGTGGCCTAAAATTGGTTGTGTTCCAACCTTATTAATGTTGGTAGCTATCATAACCAACATATTGGGTCTATTGTGGGTTTAGATCCCAACTAGCTGACTATGCCTAGGGAATCACAGGGTTCCAATGAGATGGATATTGAGTTATGAACAACTATGCAACAATGTTCCATTATTATTTAGTGGGTGGTCTAGCAACAAATCCTTGTGTCTAATATGACTATATTTTAGGATCCCAAACTATAGTAGTTTGTGATGCATTAGTGGGAATTACCTCCAATTGAGATGTAGTTATGTCATAGCATTTTCCTACTACACTAACAGTAAAAACATTTTTAGTAATGTCTTCCTTGAGTTCTTATAAGGCCCGATAATCCTTATCTTCATGATTCACAAATTTGTAGAATGCACAATGCAAACTTTGTGGATTATTAATGTAATGTTGTATTAAATGACAACTTGTAGTAAAGTGACCTACCATTCAAAAAAATTCATAAAATTGATTTTTAAGCCTTGGACACTCATTTTTATGATATCCAGACTGATTACATTCTATGTAATAGATGTCTAAATTTTGTTTGTCAGTCATATCTTGATACTATTCAAACTTTTGGAAAATGGTTAGTAGTGTATCTTATACCTTATAATAAGAAAGTGTCACATCACCATAATTCTTGATTTGTTTTACTCTGATCACAACAATGTGAGCATCTGATTTAGCACTAAAATGTATTTGGGCTATAACAAACCTGATGTGAGGTCATAAACCTTCAAAAAACCAATCATCTTTATCCTTTTATTTCATAATAAATTCCACTTTATTCATGACACCTGAGAATATATGATCATAGTCTTCAATGGTCTCTCTGGGCCCTTGTAATATCTCCTTTAGATATTATGTAGTCTAGCTTTTACTTTTCTTTACCTTGAACTCTATGATCAACTATTTCTATATCTCATCAAAAGTTGTTGCATTGGTATCTTTGTGATATATGAATTCTAAGGCTCTTCTAGCTAGGGCACCAATTAATTAATACTTATTTATATTTTCATCTATAACTCCTTTAACTTTCATTGAATAGGTAAGAAGATAACGTTTAGGGTCTTAGGACCCTTCATAGGGAACCAAAATGATAAAATCTCCAGGGTGAAGCATCGTACCTAGTTCTTGTGTAGTCTTAAGAATTTGTTGTTCTTATGCATGCTTATTCATAAGAATCTATGGTGAGTGTGTCTATTATCCTTGTGTGAAAGGATGGAATTCTTTAATATGTGATCCAAAAGTGGGGCTGGGTAATTCTAATGAAGTTAAAACTTCAAACTCGTTATCATAGTCCACTTCTAATATTGCCATGGCTTGATATAGGATAACTATGTTGATCTCTATCAATAGAGTTGATCTCATGTACTGATGTTATTCTCTTGAAATTTTTTGTTTGCTCTCTTGATGATCTCTCTTCAATATCTTTAAGGTTTTCTCATGCTCTTTTCTCTGTTATGGATCAGGATAATATTGGTCTTTCACTCTGGTGACTAAAGTATGACTGTCTGAAAAGAAATAGGGCTCAAAGGATGCATGCTACCTAGATGAATGGGCTAAACCTACTTCAAATATTTCTTCATCACTTGAACCTATATTAACACTATGAATATGTGACATTCTACTTCCTTCTTCTATTAGTAACCTTATCCAAGGTTGTGAACCTTCTCCGGCTATTCTAACACACTAATCTCTTCATTATCTTCTCTTTTCTCATACTCTACATTATTTTATTTCTCTTCATCTCTTTTGAAATTGAGTTTATCAATCTCTTCTTTATTACTCTTTGCTCCTACTCTACTACTACTACCTCTCAATTTCACATCTGACTGGGTATCTATGTTTTAGTTCCACCTTATCTGTTATCATAATGCTCAGTCTGACTCTAAGGTATTCTTCCTCTATTCTCACAATGATTTCTATAGATCTTGAGTATTTTTCAACTTTTGTTCTATTTTCTTCAACATCTTGGGTTCAGATTCAAGACTTCTTCATCATCTATTCTCCATTCACCATTCTGTTAAACACATCCCCATGGCACCCGCATGAATACTCCATGTTGGGTGGAATGGGAACCATGGATTTTCTATAGTCAGCATTTTAATGAGAACAAATAGTCATTTAAAAAATTTACCTCAGATTCCCCTCACAAACTGATCCTTTACAACTTAAAATGCAATACATTCTTGTACTATGAATTTGCTTATATAACTATCAATGGTTGTGTCCACCCAATGATTAATCACACACATCTAAGGTATATCCAAGCTTTGTAAAATTTTGATCTTTTCTTCAATACATGATATATCATGCATACTTCTCGACTGGTGGTATAAATGTTTCAATCTCACCCACCATGTAGCTAGTAAACACGAGAATTTACACCAAAAAATATCATAGACATATGCATAAAGGTGATCCTATATAATTGATTTAGCAGTACTTCCTATCCTCCTTGACTCCCCTTATATGAAATCATTAATTTTTAGGTCTAATCATACTTTTATATCTCTCTGACTTGGCAACCAATGCAACATACCCTTTAATAGTGATCCATGCTCACTGCACCATTGTTAGCAAAGGTTCTTGGATCACTAGAACTTGTTAATTATGGGGATAGGCAAATGTGATATTGATAAATAACATATAAAAGGACCTTTTTATAGACATATTTAAGGTTTATACAAATAAATCATAGGGTTTTATTATGATTTAAGGTTGTATCATAGAGATTCTTTGTTTCAAGAACCTAAATACAGAACTCAAAATTGACAAATATAAAACATGGAATATTTCCTAGTATGACTAAGTAAATTCAAATTTTATTAATTCATATAAGAAACATGGAAAAATTCAAGAAAATAATGGAGGACTTCTTCTTATATTGATCAAAATACTTCATTACATAATATCACAAAGATTAACTTATAGAATCTTACATTACAAACTCAATAAACAAGTATTGCATTAATCTCATCATAGAACAATTATAATAATAATAATAATTATGTTAATAATCAACCCCTTTCTATATAGATGCATCCATGATATATCTCAAAGATGTTTTAGTTATAACTTCATATCTATACTAGGTATCCATCTATGTTAGGTCACTTGTAACTTCTTCTATTTGTTACTAACTCAAAATAGGCCAACTTCACTCCGATATGACTAACTATTTAAAATGATTGCATGACTAGAAATAGAAGCTGTTATTATGCACAAAAGATATGGTTGGACATGTTGAATAGTAATATATCTGAACATGTGACATATATACTTGAATATTTTCCTACTATTATTTATTTCTCCTTTACAATATTAACTTGATCATTTAAATATATTATTGTTCAGTTCAAAACCTCTATCTTCATGAGAATGCATTCATACCACTTACAAGATGTCTCATCCTTTGGTTTCTCAAAGATTCCAACTTTAACCATCACATCTTGTCAATCTCAATCATCTCATGAATGTCTTATTTTACATTCTCTCATATGTTTAGCTTGTGATGTGGGAATCTGACTCAAGAGAGGATGGTTAGTATTGTGTTAGTTCCAAAATGAAAATAAAATGAAATAAACACACTAATAGCATAACATCTCTAGGCCTAGACACTAGGGAGAGCTTAGTTAAGAAAATCAAATGACAAGCACAACTAAAAAGTAGGGAATGAAAACACAAGAATTCCTTTCACCTTCCTTGGATGCTCCAAATGCCTTTGTAATAGTGGCTTGCTTAGCTTGTGCTTCAAGAGGTCTTCTTCAATGGAGTGTGGCTACCTTCATATCCTCTTATCACCTTTGGCTTGTGGCTTGGATTGACTTGGAATTAATTTTACATTATAAAACTAGTTACATGAAGCTTTTGGAACCAATCCTACATTATAACTTAGCACAAATTAAGCTTAGAAATGATGTTATGAGGCCTCCTATTTATAGATTTTTGGATTTGATCAGAATCAACCTCAACGTCTATCTCAAGATTGAGATGTGTGGTTGAGAATTAATTCAATTTTTAGAATTAAGTTTTTAATTATACTCATCATGGCATTGGAATAAGGGTAAATTAAGAGGCATGGAGGGCATCATGGAAAGCATTGATGAGGCATGGAGAGCATGCATGCAGATATTTGTGGTATTTATGGCCTAGGGATGTCTTCCCAAGAAATGAGGTCACTTGATGATGCAGATATTCAATATTCATTTTCAAAACAAATTATTCAAAAAATTTTCATAGAATTATTAATTAGGCCTTGATTTGGGTTAATTATCTCTTAAACATGATTGAGCACTTTATGCACAAATTACTCAAATTGATTAGAATGCCTTGTTATTGGTCTTAAATTTGACTAGATTGGAATTGGAAGTCAATGTTAGATACATTGGAACCATATTCCCATATAGGATGTTGCCAAAAACAAATAACAAAGGCATGAGTTTTATGCAAAAGATTTGGTAGGAAAGAGTAGTCTAGAGCACGCAAGTGCAAATTTGACATTTTGACTCGAAATGGACTGATCAAATTTAGCTAGCCCATAAATTGCATTGACCCATTTAGGGATAACCTAGACAAAATTGGCACTTGAATATATGATTTTCACATCATTTTGTATGTTTTAGTGTTTTTAGGCCAAATAACATGTTTTAGATGGAAACTAGCCAAAAGCCTAATTAGAGGCTATCAACAGCTAGTTTTAGGTGTCTATAGTTTGTCCCTATTTGGGAAGGCATTACAAGCTATAAGCACAATAACATATTCTCAGAAAATGAAAAGTTCCTATATACCTACAACTACAATGATGATAAACTAATTGTTTGATGCCCCTTTGAGGGAACGATTGGCACAAGGAGGTTGGTAAACGATCCCTTGATAAGAAGCAAAATGAGAGGACCAAAGAAAGGAAAGATGATGGCGTGAAAAACACAATGATACTAAAAAAGTAGTTAAAATCATTGAGAATGTAAGTGGGATGGTGTGAAATGATTTTATCAAAGGTAGTTATAATTATTGAGAAATGTAGGTGAGACGGTGTGCAATGATTTTCCCATAGGTAGTTATAATCATTAGACCCCAATTATGGCAAACATGATAAACCTAGTTGAGGATGATGATAACTTAACACATAGGATAATGATGAATTGAAACAACCTGTTGGGTGAATATTTTGTCAATCAACTAACTGATGAGAAAAATAGGTCTCTTCAACCATAGCATAGGGAAATTGGTCGGCTAAATGTGTAGGTTTAATACATCAAGAGGGGACAAATCTCTCCTCTCATCAAGGGGAGGTTCCCTATAAGTATGAAGGGGATATATATATATATATATATTGAAAGCAGAGGAGTGCCTTCTGTCATTTCATCAGGATATATCCTTTGATTGGTGAACATCATCTCTGAAAAAAGAGAGATGGATGGTGTTATCCTACCCTTGAGTGTTATTTTTAGCTTATTTATAGTAGATTAGCATATATATATATATATATGCTAATATGCTAATCTACTATAAATAAGCTAAAAATAACACTCAAGGGTAGGATAACACCATCCATCTCTCTTTTTTTTTAGTGTTATTTTTAGCTTATTTATAGTAGATTAGCATATATATATATATATATATATATATATATATATATATATATATATATATATATATATATATATGCTAATCTACTATAAATAAGCTAAAAATAACACTCAAGGGTAGGATAACACCATCCATCTCTCTTTTTTCAGAGATGATGTTCACCAATCAAAGGATATATCCTAATGAAATGACAGAAGGCACTCCTCTTCTTTCAAAAGTGTTGTTCAGTAAACAACATGAACCTTTCATGTAGTGACAAGTAACTGTAACAGGGTGCAGTAACACAACAAGATGAAATATAGCACAAAGTCTCCACCTCAACTACCAAAGAGTGAAATACGAAGGATAATGAGGGCACAAATTCATCCCAAGATCCCTCATAGAGAAATAGAAAATAGACAAACTAAAGATAATTGTGGCAGCACAAAGTCTCTCCACAGCCAGCTTCAAGACACCTTCCTGATTACTTTCACTAATTTTGCTTATTTAATTAAATGGACAAAAAACATATTAAGGAAACAAACATGAGAACAATTTCCCCAACAACTAAGCTATTCCAGCACAAATTCTAAAAAGTCACTTGTTTTCTTATTCAAATAATGAAATATGATCAACAATCTGAGCTCAAAGGCTTAGTAATGCCTTTCAATTTGGGCAGAGTTTTATTTTTGATAACAAATAAATCCCCTTAAAATAATAAGAGAGAGTCCAATATATAGTGCTCCAAGAAAGACTTGGGTGCTTTATTTCACAAAAATGATGGCCTATGATGCATTTAATGCCTTCAATGCATTTTAAATTCTATCCATGGGCTATGCTGAAATCAAGCATCGGTCTTAAATATGGGCCACTTGATGTGTTTCTTGATGTGTGCTCAACTATTTTTGCTTTACTCAATGCAAGAGAATAGGCTGCACCATTGAATGTTCACACTCTATAATGTCCACTTGGTCAGCTGCTTCACCTTCTAGAAACATATCCCATGTGCAGATATTTTTTGATCTTTATCCATCGTTTCCCCTTTCCTTTCTGTATTTTGAGCTCTTGGGCACTTTATACCTGATGAAGGGACAGGTGGCACTTTCTGTTGTGAAGCAGGCGAGGATACTTGGTAGCATCCATTTACCTTATAGAAGCTTAAGATATCCTTTGAGAGTCCTATAGATGATGACACATTGTGGCTTTCACTGAGCTTTTAAAAACACTATAGAAACATGCGGGACTCATTTGGATTCACATGGATAATGCCACTCGGCATGCTCCGCTTATCTTAGCAATTCACCCGAGACCCACCACAATCCTTACTCAATAATGAGACAAAAGGAAGAAATGGTAGACATTGACACTTGGCACTTTCCACTGAATTTTAAAAGGGACACATGGTGACTTTCACTATATTTTTTCCTTATATGTGCGATCTGAGCTCTCGGGCTATCTCTTTGGCCAGTCGCTGAATTTGTTCATAGGGTCTACACCATATTTAAAATCAATGGATATTTCATTATCTTAAATTTGACATCCACAGGGATGTCAATGGTTCAATCACTTCCCTTGCTCAATCACTTTCTTGGTTTAATCACTTCCTTAGTTCAATCACTTTCTCGGTTTAATCACTTTCTTAGTTCAATCACTTTCTCGATTCAATCACTTTCTTGGTCTTTGATTGAACCATCCCTTTGTCTGGCACTTCCTTTGAACCATTGAACCTTTGAACCTTCAAACTTTGAACTTTTTTGGTTCAAGGTTCTATCAATTCATTGGTTCATCCTTTGTTTCATCACTTCTCTATTTTTCTAAGTCCCTTGATCTCTTCGAATCTATTGAACTCGTCGAACCCATTGAACCAATTTGGTTCAAGGTTCAATGGTTCAATTGTTTAATGATTCATTCCTTTTTTCTTCAAAGTCTTCTTTTATTCATTGCCCTCTGCAAGGGAACTTGGTCTCTTCACTTTGGGGCATTCCTTTGAACCGACCGATTGAACCAACTGTAGTTCAATAGTTTAAAGGTTCAACGGTTCAATCACTTTCTTCTTGTGTTCCACTTGACCTCTTAAACCAACCGATTGAACCAACTGTTTTGAACTAATTGCTTATTGAAACTTTGAACCTTTGAACCCATTTAACCTTTGAACCATTTTGGTTCAAGGTTTAATGGTTCAATGGTTCAAGCCTTATTCTTTTTCACTAAGTCTTTTAAAGCCGTTAAACTTGTTGAAGCAGTTGAACTTTGAACTTTTGCTGAAGCGCTTAACTCTTTAAGCTTGTCGACATCGTTGAACCTTGGCATTGAACCAATCTTGAAATTTTCCAAGTGTTGAGAGCTTGTTTCTTTCCTGTAGAGTCTATATATTTAAGCCTCCAGAGTCCATAGATTTGACCTTGTATAGTCTATAGATTTAAGCCTGTAGAGTCCATAGATTTAAGCCTATAGAGTCTGTAGATTTCTTCCAACAAAGTGTATTAGCTAAAAAAGATTAAAAAAAGGATAATTTGAATGCCCATAACAATTTTTGAGAAGGGAAGAGGGAATTTTTGGCCTACAAGACCAAAATAGTTCATATGTTGTCTCAAAAATGAGTGACATATTTTGGGAACAACAGCTGGCTCTAGTTGGGGAACTTCTTTCAGTTGAAGACTTGGAACAGTTGAGGGAAGTAGAAACCAGAATCTCTAATGCCTTAAAGTGTGCCATTGGGCTACAGAGTCATGCTATCCAAAAAGAAAGGTGCCAAAAACAAAATTGAAAAGCACAAAATAAAACTAAAGACTATACAAATATACATATGTACAAATGATCTTATTTGATGCCTCAAAATTTGAAGCACTTCATATGCCGCCCACTGTGAGATAGTGAAAATGACATTCCATCTTGATAAACTAGTAAAAAACCATTTTCTCCCCAGAATCAGTGATGGGCGAATGGAAGTCTCCACTAGGAATCACATTTTCTGTGCACTTATTTTGGTTCTCTCTTCTTACCCCATGGCAAGGTGTGGTATCCAATCTGAAAACCATAAATCTTTGCTATCTTGGCAAAGAGTTCCTTTTCCTAACTTTGGCATGTAGTAGTATGGTCCACTACCATAGCTTATTGCTCTTCTAGTTTAGTTCAACACATGATTTGATTGTCCCCATCAGATACTTGACAAACCATTAGTTCAGCATCTCCTTTAGCGTGAAGGAGTTTGACACTTTTGTCTTGAGCAGCCTTCAACCTGAGTAACAGAGATTCATACTCGTCAGCATTGTTGCTTTTGCTAAACTACAACTTGTATGAAGAAGGAAAGATATCTCCTTGAGGAGTTATCAACACAGTCCCAACTCCAACACCACTAGAAGAACAGTTGCCATCAAATTTTAGTATCCATACAACATCAAAAACTGCTCCTTTCTCAAAATTTTCTTCATTTAGAGAGGAGATTAACTTTGGGCTTGCACTGTGCTCTCTCATGCCTTCTGTTGTTTTATCTGAACCAATTCCTAGATTTCCACCTATAAGAATTTCATCTACTATAATAGGAACATCTTTAGCAGACAAAAATAGTTACCCCTACCTGAAGACTCAAATAGAATTTGAGCTTCAGGGATCAATGCTTGGGTGACAACATATTTTTCCTCATTTTTAGGAAGCAGCCTCTGCATGATGCCTTTGATAGGGATCCTCACTTTAGACAGTTCCATGCTCAATTCTCCTCCAACATCTTTATAGAAATTTCATCCAAGAAGGATGCCATATGAGGCTGGGACGTCAGCCACCAGGACTGTCATCTTGATTCTCTTTTCTAGAATGGTGGTAAATACAAATTGGGCATCGTTGATTTGTCCCAGTAGTGGCAATTATTTGTTCTCCATGGAGAAACATCTCCCAAATGTCTTGGTCAGTGTGAGACCAAGGGATTTAGCTACTTTGGTAGGGATGATATTGTTTGACGCACCTGAGTCTATGATGTAATTATTCAATTGATGTCTATTTATCAACAAGGAGACATATAATGGTTCAGTCCTTTCGAAAGCAGTAGGAGGAGCAATGACAAGGTTTTTTGGGATGGACATGTTCTTTGGGGGATCATGAGTTACCTTTTTAACATCTTATCCTACATGGATGGCTTTATTATTCACACACTAAACTAACCTACCCAACTGCTCAGGATTAGATTGCAAGAATTTAAATTCAGACATTTGAATTTTGTTCTTCTTGACATGGTCGATTATGTCAAATGACTGAAATGGACTAAGAACAGAAGAAGGCAGTTCATCTTTCTAGTTTTTAGGAGGGGTGGTACTGGTCTATGGAATTGAAGGTAAAGATGGGGGAATGCTTGATGTATTTACCTTTTTATTACTCACTGGGTCCTTTGAATGGAAAGGCAGAGAAGTTGCTTCTTTGGCAATTAAAATTATAGGCTGATAACTTTCCCCTATTTTTACTTTATCAGCTTTCTGGGCTGACTAGTTCTGGGACCAAATGAATATGACATATGATCCATGAACTACTCCACCTTTATCTCTGGGTTCATTCTGGTAATTCAGGAAACTAATGTTGGAGTCGCTAGTTGATTCTTCTTGCTCTATTGCAAAAATATTAGCATCATTTTCTTGCTCAAACTTAGGTTGGAAAGAGAAATCATGTTCTGTTTCTAGATATCCAACTACTGCGTTAGCTAGTGCTGCTTCAATGGCAAGTTTCCCCTATGGGGGAGGCAAATGATTTGGTTACCCTTGACTTCTGGCAGCATTGCCTTGATATTATTGGTTCTAAAATGTCCTTCTTGGCATATCCCAATAAGGAGGAGCAGACATACCTTGGGCCACTTGTCTTTTTAAGGCTAACAGTTCATTTTCCAGCTTTTGCACCATTTGATCAGTGGTGCTTGTAGATCAATATTCAGAAGATGAAAAAGATTTACCTCTATTAGGATCTCTCCTTATCTTTACTACCAAGATAAGGTCATCTTCCACCTCAGTGGCCAAATTCTGAGCTGTAGCAAGGACTATTTGGCTATCACGTCTCAACAAAAAACTCACTTCAGGCAGCTGAGAGTTGATGAAGAAACATTTGAGATTCTTCGCTATAGGTTGAGAAATTGCATGAATCTTGTTCTTCAGCTTGTTAAACTTTGCTATGAAATACATCATTGGTTCATGAGGCTCCTTCTTTATTTGTGTGATTTGAGCCAGCAGGGCATGCACATCTTTTACAAGCTTGAATCTAGCTTCAAATTTGGCTTTGAGAGTGTTCCAATCAATCATAGTCTAGGCCTGCATATGATAGAACTAGTCTATAGTAGCACCTTATAAAGTTTCCATTAACATCATGACTACTAAATCCTCATACTCCACACCTATTACACCACAGACTATGCTGAAGGTTACAATATGTTCATCAGGATGGACCTTCCCATCACCATAGAACTTGGAGAAAATTTTCCTTGAATTGTGTGGTAGTTCATGTAGAGGTGGAGTTAAATTGAGTGGGCCAAAAGAGTTACCCCAAGGGCCTTTAATTTCCATAGTATGACTATGGAAAGGTGGAATAACAAATCTCAGAGGGGTTAGTATTGACAAAGCTTTATTAATAGCAGAAATAGATGCTTTACCCAGTAATGGAGACTTGACTTTAGTAGGAGGAAAGGTCTTGGTTCATTGGAGGTGAGATGGTGAAGGAAATAGATCAAAATTACTTTGCTATACCAACTCAAATACCTTTATCCCTTTGGCTTCGCGTATACCATGGATCTGCCAGATTGTAAAACAAAAATGGGAAAGAACTGACCCTGCTTTAGCTTGAAGCTTGAGCTTCAAAATGCGCATTTTATCCCAGTTGATGTGGAGGTGGAGGGAGATGGTAAGGCTATAATGATAATGGGTAAGACATAGAATAGAGTCACTAGAGTCTATAATGGATAAGGTTAGGGACTACTTCAATTTGAAACTTGAGGCTTCAGATTGCACATAAATCCCCAGCGGAGTCGCCAAAAACTATTGGGTGAATGTTTTGTCAATCAACTAGCTGATGAGTAAAATAAGTCTCTTCAACCACAACATAGGGAAATTGGTCGGCCAGATGTGCAGGTTTACTACATCAAAAAGGGACAAATCTCTCCTCTCATCAAGGGGAGGTTCCTTGTAAGTATGAAGGGGCTATATATATATATATATGATAATCTACTATAAATAAGCTAAAAATAACACTCAGGGGTAGGATAACACCATCCATCTCTCTTTTTTGAGAGATGATGTTCACCAATCAAAGGATAAATCTTGATGAAATGACAGAAGGCACTCCTCTTCTTTTAGAAGTGTTATTCAATAGACAACATGAACCTTTTGGGTAGTGACAAGTAACTGTAACAGGGCGCAGTAACACAGTAGGATGAAATGTAGCACAAAGTCTCCACCTCAACTGCCAAAGAGTGAAATATGAAGGATAATGAGGGCACAAAGTCATCCCAAGATCCCTTACATAGAAATAGAAAATAGACAAACTAAAGACAATTATGGTAGCACAAAGTCTCTCCACAGCTGGCTTCAGGACACATTCCTGATTACTTTCACTAATTTTGCTTATTTAATTAAATGGACAAAAAAATGTATTAAGGAAATAGACATAAGAACTATTTCCCCAACAACCAAGCTATTCTAGCACAAAGTATGAAAAGTCACTTGTTTTCTTATTCAAATAATGAAATATGATCAACAATCTAAGCTCAAAGTCTCAATAATGCCTTTCAATTTGGGCAGGGTTTTGTTTTTGATAACAGAGAGATCCCCTTAAAACAATAAGAGAGAGTCCAATATATAGTGCTCCAAGAAAGACTTGGGCCCTTTGTTTCAAAAAAATGATGGCCTATGATGCATTCAATGCCTTCAATGCATTTTAAATTCTATCCATGGGCTATGAGAGAATCGGGCATCAGTCTTAAATATGGGCCGCTTGATGTGTTTCTTGATGTGTGCATAGCTATTTTTTCTTTACTCAATGCAAGAGAACAGGCCACACCATTCAATGTTCATGCTCTCTGATGTCCACTTGGTTGGTTGCTTCACCTTCTAGAAACATATCCCATGTGTAGATATTTTCTTATCTTTCTCCATCGTTTCACCTTTCCTTGCTGTATTTTGAGATCTTGAGTGCTTTATTCCTGATGAAGGGATAGGTGGCACTTTCTACTGTGAAGCAGGTGAGGACACTTGGCAGCATCCATTTACCTTATATAAGTTTAAGATATCCTTTGAGAGTCTTGTGGAAGATGACACATGGCAGCTTCCACTGAGCTTTTAAAAACACTATAAAAACATGCGGGACTCATTTGGATTCACACAGATGATGCCACTTGGCGTGCTCTGCTTACCTTAGCAATTCACTCAGGACCCACCATAATCCTTACTCAATAATGAGACAAAAGGAAGAAACGGTGGACGTTGACACTTGGCACTTTCCATCGAGTTTTACAAGGGACATGTGGTGACTTCCACTGTATTTTGTCCTTATTTGTGTGATCTGAGCTCTCAGGCTATCTCTTTGGCCAGTTGCTGAATTTGTTCACAAGGTCTGCATTGTATTTGAAAATCAATGGATATTTCATTATCTAAAATTTGACATCTACAGGGATGTCAATGGTTCAATCACTTCCCTAGTTTAATCACTTTCCTAGTTCAATCGCTTCCTTAGTTCAATTACTTTCTCAGTTCAATCGCTTTCTTAGTTCAATTGCTTTCTCGATTCAATCACTTTCTTGGTCTTTGATTGAAACATCCCTTTGCCTGATGCTTCCTTTGAACTGTTGAATCTTCAAACCTTCAAACTTTGAACTTCTTTGGTTCAAGGTTCAATTGGTTCATTTTTTCACCCTTTGTTCCATCGCTTCTCTATTTTTCTAAGCCCCTTGATCTCTTCAAATCCATTAAACTCGTTGAACCCGTTGAACCCGTTGAACCAATTTGGTTCAAGGTTCAATGGTTCAATGGTTTAATGATTCATTCCTTTATTCTTTGAAGTTTTTTTTCTTCACTACCCTCCACAAGGGCACTTGGTCTCTTCACTTTGGGGCATTCCTTTGAACTAGCTAATTGAACCAACCAATTGAACCAAATGCGGTTCAATGGTTTAAAGGTTCAATGGTTCAATCGCTTTCTTCTTGTGTTCCACTTGATCGCTTGAACCAACTACTTTGAACCAACTTCTTATTGAAACTTTGAAACTTTGAACCCATTGAACCTTTGAACCCATTGAACCTTTGAACCATTTTGGTTTAAGGTTTAATGGTTCAATGGTTCAATCCTTCTTCTTTCTCACTAAGTCTTTTGAAGCCGTTGAACTTGCTGAAGCGGTTGAACTTTGAACTTTTACTGAAGCACTTAACTATTTAAGCTTGCCAACGTCATTGAACCTTGGCATTGAACCAACCTTGAAATTGTCCAAGTGTTGAGAGCTTATTTCTTTCTTACAAAGTTCGTAGATTTAAGCCTCCAGAGTCCATAGATTTAAGCCTACAGAGTCTATAGATTTCTTCTAGCAAAGTCTGTTAGCTGAAAAAGTTTAAAAAATGGAGAATTTGAATGCCCAAAACAATTTTTGAGAAGGGAAGAGGGAATTTTTAGCCTGCAGGACCAAAATAGTTCATATGTTGTCCCAAAAATGAGTGACAAATTTTGGGAACAACACAACTTACTAGTAGGGAGATGTTCATCCTAACTAATAAAGGTTAAAATTCTTTCATGGTTAATTGCTCTATTTGGGATATAATTGGGAGTGAATCATGATGTCAGTGCTAAAGAGATACCACCATTATTGAATAGACATCTTGAAGCTAAGGTTTATTGTAGCATGTGATGGTAGGCTTTATGATAGAACACTATAAAGACTTGGCCAAAATATGCATGAGGATTGACTCTCGTAATCCAATACCCAAAAAAAATAATGCACCAATGATAGAAACTATGATGGTAATGTAAACATATGAATATGGATGGATTCAAGTGTAAGTGTGGGCAAAGAATCACCCCATGAACACACATAAATTAAATCAAGGTAACAATACTGAAAGCAAATAAATAGGCAGACAAACAAAAAAAATGAGCAAAAACAAACAAACAAATAATGCAATAAAAATCCTATGCACATTACCCCTAGAAAATAGGTGACAACTTAACAAACAAACTAAATGGGAGAATAGAAGAAAAAGAAGGGGGTGGCCAAGCTATTTCCATATACACTATGCAAGTGGACACTACCTACATAGTTTCATGAATGCAATATCTAATAAAAAATTTTAGGCCAAATGTAGTTCTCCCAAGGAATGGGAAGAATATGATAACTAAGGAAAACAAACAAAATGGATGTGATAGAAGAATAGGAATGGTCTTGCAAAATGGAAAGTATGTGAGAGAAAAGGCCAAAAAGGATGGGTAAAACTAAATGACAAGTGATTTTCTTGTAACTTAGTAAGGGTTCCCAGAATCCTTAAGGCAAAGAAGTTGTCAATGTTTTTGGAAGCATTTTGGAGTATCACAACTTGATCAAGAATGAAGAGACACTAAATGGTTCAAGCTCACAAATTAGTGAGAGTGTGGCTTAGGTTGCTCACAAAATGATGAGAGCATGGCTTTGATTTCTTACAAAATGGTGAGAGCATGGCTTAAGTTGCTCATAAAATGGTGAGAGTATTGCTTAGGTTACTCACAAAATGGTGAGAGCATGGCTTAGGTTGCTCATAAAATGGTGAGAGCATTGGAAAAAGGGTGACTAAACTAACCTCAAAAAGTATTGAGCATTTCCTACATAGTCCCAGAGTAGGACCTTAAGTCACTGTAGTTCTACACTTACAGTGGAGGAATTTAACTAGTGCAATAATCAATTCAAACAAAATAGGCATAGTGAGTATAAAGGCACAATGCGGTATAAGAAGTGGCAAGTTGGTATGCAAAGGTTTAATTTTACCCCCAGTTTGCCCATTGGCAGTTATAACTAGAACACAATGGCATAAATCAATGGTACTAATTAGCCCAAAGACAGTTATAATTAGTAGCAAGATTGGTGGTAAGAAAGGACTAAAAAATGAAGGATGCAACTGCCAAAACTTCTATCACACTATCCCAAAATACAGTCTCTATCTGAAGTTCTTAAACAAACTGATGAACTAATCAGATACCTCGATGTTGAAACTATGTAACAAATGATAAAAACCAAGGTTAAATGGGCTAGGTTTTAGAACATGCTGGGTCGATAAGTTGGAAGCAAAAAGTGGATATGGAAAAAATGATAGATAAGAATGGTATGTGTACAAGGAAGAATAGGGACAAAAATTCATAACTGAAATGGTCCTTACAAATAATGCACCTTAGCATTCTAGCATAATATCACTTGAGATGAATAATATTCACTGGCTCTGGAAGTTTGTTGCCATCTAGTGTGGCAAGCCTGTATGCTCCTGCACCATAATCTGTAGTGATGATGAAATGCCCTATCTACTTTGATTTGAATTTCCCTTTATGTTTCTTCTCGATCATGGTATTCTTTAGGTTTTATTTGAGAACAAGATCCCCAAGTTCAAATGTTTGATACTTCACATGCTGATTGTAGTGACCATTGAGGTAATTCTGGTATGCTTGAAGATTGTTGAGTGCGAATGTGCATTTTTCATCAAGTAGATCCAGTTCTTGTAGGTGAGCTACTCGATAGTCATGATCATCTAGGACATACTTGAAAGAGATGTGTAGGGAAGGCAACTCAATCTCAATGGAAAGGATGGCTTCAATACCATAAATAAGTGAGTATGGAGTGGCTCCTGTGGGGGTATGATGATTGGTATGGTATGCCCAAAGGGTAGGGAATATATATAGGTGCCAATCATGACTAACATCATTGACAATATTTTTGAGAATATTGATAATGGTTTTATTGGATGCCTCAACTTGGCCATTACCTTGAGGCTAATATGTTGTACAAAAGTGTTGTGTGATGTTGTATTATTACATAATTGGTCTACATATTTATTCTTGAATGATCCTCCATTATCAGATATAATGTCAGAGGGGATACTATAGTGGTAGATGAGATGATTGAAGATGAATTTAGAAATTTGCTTTCCAATCATGTAAGTGAGGGGTATAGCTTTAACCCACTTAGTGAAATATGTGGTGGTCGTAAGGATATGTTTATGGCCATCATATGAAGTGGGGTTAATCTTCCCAATGAGGTCAAGTCCTCATGTAGAAAATGGCAATGGTGTCAACATCAGTTTTAGAGTTTTTGCTGGGGCATGAATCAAATTAGCATGCCATTGACATTTGTCACATTTATTTACATATGTAGTGGCATCTGTGTCCATTATGGGCCAATAATAACTAGTATATGAGATCTTTTTGGATAAGATTGCCCTGCTAGAATGGGCTCCACATACTCTTTTGTGAACTTTTCTTAACACTAATGTAGACTCTGTCGAAGTTAAATAATGAATCATATTTTCATCAGAACTATGATGGTAAAGAGTGAATCCAAGTAAAGTTTAATGAGTGGAATGATGAATGATGGATTTGGTTTGTTTTTGAGATAGGTTAGGTGGCAGAACTTGGTCATGAAGGTAGTTGTAAAGCTCTGAGTACCAAATAGAATTAGGAGCAAAAATATCAAAAATCATGGAAATGATTGAAGGTTCATGAGTCGATGCTGACTAATTTTTGACAAGGAACTGATACTCTCTAGCTTTATCTGTTTGTCAAATTAGAGAGATAATAGTAGCCATGGCATCTACAATTCTATTACTATCTCTCGGTATGTGCTCAAACTAAATGTTGGCAATTTGTTTTTTAAGAGTGTCAACCATGTCTTTATATGGAACCAACTTGTCATCTTTGGTCTGAAAATGATACATAACTTGATTGAAGATTAATTAAGAATCACCATAAACTTGAAGATGAGATATATTCAAATGCACTACTTGTCGAAGTCCTATACCAAGTGTTTCATACTCGGACATGTTGTTTGTATAAGGAAAGTTGATTTTGAATGATTTAGGGATTAGATCCCCTTGTGGTGTAATAAACAATAGGCCTGCCCCTGATCCATGTGTAGTGAATGAACAATCAATATATAGCTTCCAAATCTGATCTTCAAGGGGTCTATCAATAATGATCATGATGAATTCATCAATAAATTGAAACTTGAGTGGTTGTGTGTCTGTGAGATGTGCTTCAACAAGTTGATCTCCAAGAACTTGTCCTTTGATTGATTTTTTATTAACATGCTCTATGTCAAACTCACTAAGAATCATGATCCATTTAGCCATTCTACCTTGAAAATCTATTTTAGATAGTAGATACTTGAGTAGATCTACCTTTGAAATGACCATGGTTTTATTATTCAACATGTAATGATGTAATTTTTGAGCTATAAAAACCATGGCTAGATAAGCTTTTTCAATAGGTTCATAGTTATGATAATATGTAACTAATGTATGACTTAAGTAGTATACAACATGCTACTTTCTATTATCATCATTTTGAGCCAAGAGTGCCCCCAAGGCATGATCCGTAGCTGATAGATATAACAAGAATGGATTTCTTGGCATAGGAGGTAATAAAATAGGTGGATTGATAAGATAATCTTTGAGCTATTGAAAAGTTGTTTGGTAGTGATCATCCTAGTGAAATGCAACTCCTTTCTTCAAAAGGTGTGTAAATGGATGGCACTTATCTTCTAACTAAGAGATGAAGCTTCGAATGGACTAGATCTTACCCTGAAAACTACAATGTTGTTTCAAATTGGTTGGTGGCAGCATCTTAGTTATATCATGGACTTTAGCTGAATTGACTTCAATACCTCTATGAGACACGATGAAGCTAAGTAATTTCCCTGAAGTTACACAAAACACACATTTCTTCAGATTAAGTCTAACTTTATACTCTCATAATCTTTCAAATATCTTATGCAACACTGCTAGATGGTCAAACCTAGTCTTGGATTTTCTTAATATGTTATTGACATAGTCTTTAATAATATCATGCATCTTATCATGGAATATGATAGTCATGGCTATTTGATATGTAGCTCTTGCATTCTTAAGGCCAAATGGCATCACCTAATAGAAAAATGTTCCCCATGGAGTGGTGAATGTTGTTTTATGTTGATCCTCTTGTGTTATTTTGATCTGATTGTATCCTAAAAAACCATCCATGAGTGAAAGCATTCCATAACTTGTCATGGAGTCGATGATAATGTCGATATTAGGCAATATAAAACCATCTTTAGGACAAGCTTTATTGATGTCTTAAAAATTAGTATAAATTCTAATTCCTTTAGGCTTTTTACTAACATGTACTACATTAGAGATCCATTCTAAGTAGTCAATGGATTGGATACATCCTGCTTCTAAGAGTTTTTCCAACTCTTTCTTTACCAATATAATAATGTAAGGATGCATATTATGTAGCTTTTTTTTTAGAAATTTAGCTTCAAGATTAACCACAAGGTGGTGTAGAACCAAGGTGGGGTCTAATCCTGGTATGTCAGAATAGGCCCCAGGTGTTCACTCATTCTCCAAAATAGGTTACAGGATCCAATGTGATTAAGAATCTTTATTTGTGATCTCCCAATGGAACATTGTAACTAAGGCCTAAGAAATCATAGAATGCCTCATCATTCTAGAACTCATTAATCAACATACTAGATTCTTGTTGCTCCCAATCTATCAGTTGGGGATAATATAATAGCAATAGATTATGATGAACAACTTGGGTAAGGGTACAAATGGCATTATTATCAGACAAACTGGTTTCAGTTAGGTCATTAAAAGTGAGGCTATGATTGAAATTTGCTTCATTGTCGACATCATCATCACTAGTTGCTGGAGATGGAGTTTGAATAAGATATGTGGGGTCACCCCAGGCAGTTTAAATCCAAGTCCATAAGGTCTTTCATACTTATTCATGGAAATTAGCTCGATGGTTCCTTGCTGATTCAGTTTGAGGCCTCTTTCTTCATAATTGTGGTGATCTATGGAATAGGATACTTTGAATTTTTATAGCAATTAGCTTGGTCATCATTGTATAGCAATGATTCATCCCCTTCAAGAGCATCAGGTCCTAACCCAGATGCTAGTACAAATGTGATAGGTCCCTTATCTTTGTTCTTTCATTTCGAATGCATATGTGGGATGACCTTAGGTCACCCAAAAGTTTTTAGATTCTAAGGAAGATTGGCAATGTGAAATGTGTCATGGGTCACATATTCTCTTGATCTATTATTTGAAATGGTGAAATGATTAGAAGCTTCAGGAGGTGGCATGTAAGAAAGGGAATCTAAGGTATTAGGATCTATGCAATTATCCGATGAAGGATCCATAAGTATAGATTTTCCTTTATCCTACTTGGAACTTGGATTCATACCATACTGATAATTATAGCTTTGAAACTTGACCTCAAGATGTTTGTAGTGCTCATATGGATGTAAATATCTTAGAATATTCACTTCCATCCTTAAGTGGGAAAACTTGATACATTGGTGCAGTGTTGACGAGACATCATGAATCTCATGTAACCAAGGCCTACCTAGAAGCATATTGTATGATAGCTCAAGATTCAACACATGGAAAAGTGTATCATGGGTAAAAGGCCCAATGATAACTGGAAAACTAATGGTGCACTATGATTCACTTTCTTGATTATCATAAGCTTTGATAGTTATTATTTCTGATTAGAGATCTATCATCGTGTACCCAAGAAGCTTGATGAGTTTGAGGGACACTATGTTGAGGCCAAATCCATTGTCAATAAGGACACATTTCACTTTATGTCATCTAATAAAAACTTATATGTATAATGGGTTATTATGGAGTGGGTTAAGGGAAAACATATTGCTTTGGTCAAATGTGACTTGTTGGGATAGAGCTAGGTGCCCAACCAAAGCTTGAAATTAATCAAGGGATATGTGACTAGCAATAGTGGATTTGATCAAAAACTCATTTAGGATATTTTTGTGGATTATTGATGTTTGTAGCAAATCTAAAATAGAAATTTGTGCTGGTGTCTTCTATAATTGTTCCACAATATCAAACTTCTTATTTTGGTCAGTAGTGAATGATTTATTTTAAGGCTAAATAGTTGGTTGGATGGTAGGCAAAGTGGAAGATGGTTGTGGGCTTGGGATAGTAATATTTGACTTTCGAGTTGTGATTACACAATCAAGATTAAATACCAGACCATTATTGCTAACCAATGTTGGAAATGGTGTGGGACTAGATAAGACAAGTCTCGGTTATCGATGCACTTACATATGGTCATGTGGCAAGAACAAGTTATCGTTATAAAATCCAAAAGTGGAAATCCTAGTTTTTTGATTTACCTATATGCACTCCTAGGTCAAATAAGGATTATCCATTTGATTTGGTTGAATATTATTTTTTAGCAATGGTCTAGGTTGATTATTGCTTGGTCTAGGATTAATGGAGATGGTATTAACGCTAGCCCCTACAATATGACCTACAACCTTGTTGTAGTCATGTGTAACTGCATGGTAGGTTTGTTTGTTTTTATCATTCTAACCTTGGTTTTGTCTATTATTTTATTATTTTGAATTATGCTACTATTTTTTTTTATTTTGCTGGTTCGGCCTTTGATTCTGATACTATTGATTTTGCTACTACACTAGCCATTATTGTTGCTGTTTATTTTACTACTATTGATTGTTATGTTAGGGAAAGGGGTTTTGATAGATACCAAGAGTTTTATTGGAAGTGGAAACACCATTATCCAATTTTATCTCTCTATTCTCTAACATATTCTTGATTAAATGCTTGATTTGGACACAATTTCATAGATTATGCCCGTTGACGTGATGAGAATCACAAAATTTGTTTTCATGGTACCAATTAGGATAAGGAATGCCTTGCAGATAAAGTGTTGGTATGGGCCAACTAATAATATTAATAGTAGCAATATTTCAAAATATAGACTTAATAGGTTCTCCTAAGTCACTAAAGACATGATGTGCAGGGATGATTCTTCTAGGAAGAGGGGTTTACAATGGTAAAGGTTACTGTATTTATTGTGAAGATCTTAGTTATTTCACTTGTGGCATTGGTTGGAGAGTTTGTTGGGTAGGATTAAGCTGAAAAGGTGGTGCAAATGATGTTTCATAGTTTGGACATGATGAGATTCAGTTACTCTATTTCCCACAACATTCCTATTATGGTTGAATTGCTTCGGTCTATCATGATTATTGGCCTATGTTAGTTGTGATGCTTGTGCTTGATTAGGATATTGGTCATTTCCATGATTCATACATTGATTTTGATTAGTTGAATTAAGCTTGATAACCCATTTATTGATAAGTGCCCTCTCGATCAACAAACCTTTATCAATGATCTCTTTGAATGTATGTGCACATTATAGTTCCAGATGATGGGCTATCTCACTATGCAAATTTTTAGTAAACACAGTAGCTAATTATTTATCTGGTAAACTATGGTTGAAATTTCTTGCAAGGGCTCTCCATCATTATAAATAAATTCCAAAACTCTCCCTATCATTTTTATTTGCTTATGTCAGGTCTACTAATGAAATCTCATGCTCAAGATTATAAGAAAAGTGATGTACAAATTTATCAAAAATATCATCAAAGTCCATTACTAAATTTTTGGGCAACTTCAAAAACCACCCCAAAGCTTTTCTAGCCAAGCTCTTTGGAAACAATAGCAAAAGGTATATGTCACTATACGCCACTAGTTGATATGCGACAAAGAATTTGGTCAAATGAGCCTTAGGATCACCCTTCCTTTTATATTTATTGAATTTTAGTGGTTCATATCCTAGAGGAAATGGTATCTACAAATGCACCATATTGAATAGATAGGAACATACATCATCTAATTTGAAATTTTTAGTTTGTTTCCCTACTTGAATAGCAACAATTACATCTTTCATCTATTGCAATTCTTGGGATAAGAAACTAGAAAGGATATTGGTTTGAGGGAGAATATCGGTTTGGATAGATGGTTGGGAGGTCACAAGTGGAACACTTTGATGAGGGTATGATGGAGACACCTATTGGGGTAGATTGGTTTGGTTGAGGAATGGACTAGGAATATGCATACGTGGATTGGGATGTACTTGAAATTGCACATTTGGCTACATGATATTCTATTTTGGGTTGGTGATAAAGGTTTAACCTAGCAGATTTTATGGTTGAGATGGAAAGATATAACTATACTATGGCTGTTGTGGTTAAAAAGGGACATGTTTTCAATTAATAGAACCTTGCTATTGAGTAGAAACTTATAAACTAAGACCCTGTCTCTAGATTTGTGGCACATTTTGAACCAATGGTTGTCTAATAATTACTTGAGAAACATGTAGACCTCATTGTTGTATGAATCCTTATGAGGAAGTGAAAGTAGGTTGTAGATTTGGAATCTATTATTGACCAATATTTGCATGTTGCTGACTAGTCATTGCTTGGTTTTGAATTGGCATATTAATTTGTGACTGAATAGGTATGTTTTTCATTACTTGGTGAGGTGGAATATTTGTTTCCCCTAATTGAGGTGGCAATGTACTCATCCTCTATTGCATTGATACACTATATTGTGTCTACTAATATAGAATACCACTCACTACTTGTTGAGGGGGAGTAGGATTCATCACACTTTGTCATTGAGGTGTAACATTAGCCATTATTTGATTATCTAATCTTGTAGGTTGTACACTTGAAGAAGCAACTAGTTGAGGCTAGGGTACATAAACTACTATTCCTTGGTATGATGATCTGCTCATAAGATTAACTATAGGCACATATTGTTGGCTAGTTGTTTGTACGTTAGTACCACTTTGATCAAGATTGGACACTATTTGCACATTGTTTACTACGTTTGACTCACTATTTAGTGTAGAATCTGAAGACACTTCTTCAATAAATGGCTATGTATCAAGTTATCTATCAAATTAGTTTATATAAATGGGTTAGAACTTAGATTTTCTTGTCCATTTAATTATGTCAACACTCCTGTTGAAGGAACTAGGTCAATGAGGGGCTTACTTATCATGTTCATCTGATTGAAATCATGTGCTAAATTTAAGTAGGTTTGATATGTTGTCTACATTTGGTTAAAGTGATCTTCCATGATGTTTTTGGCTCGATTGGATAAATTGGGGTCTTGGTACGTTATTTGCACTATAGCCATATGAATACTAGAAGAAGACTGTTGATTGTAAATGATATTGTGGGGAACTCTTACTAAACTTGGTAAATTTTCATGAGGGAAGTTTGCTGGAAACTTAGCCCTTACCTCTATGGCCCTAACCAAAATCTTGGCTTTGTTCTCTAACAATTGTTGCTCAAACAAAAATGGATCATATGTGGAAGCTATATTGGTAGAGTATGATTATTGATGTACTGGCTCATCCACTATGGGTATTGTAGCTAAGTATTACACGGTTTGTTCTTGGTCCTATTCTGTCTAAGGTGGTGTGTTAACCAAATAGTTATGCAATGGATCTTGGCTTTGTGCCCTTGATTGAGTATTATAAGAGGGATAATAATCCATCTCATAAGAAATGTTATCCACATAGGGGTCTTGCATGATTTCTTCTTGTACAACTACATTACTAATCCCTGGATTGTACATGAGTCCACTATGAGTGTAGGAATACATGTTGGGATCCATAGTTAATGATTTGCAATGAAAGGTCAAAGAGTTATACAAAATCTAAAAAGGATAGAATCTAAAACAAATGATGCCTTCAACTTGGTCTAGATTTGTCAAAAAGGATCAAAAGGTTTATATAAATATTTGTGAGGAAACAAGCTAGTGTAAATACCTAACGTTTCACTATTCACATAAAGATAATCAAGTAAATGGACTAAAAAATCAAAATGTCAAACTCTAAGGGCAAATTATTTCAAATAAGTCTAATCTAGGAATTTAAAAGTTGTTAGGTCTTTTGGCCAAACATGACGTCAAAAGCTAGGATCAAACAAGGCATGTGCTAGGACTCTTGGCCAAACAACGTCAAAAGCTAGACTTTGAAAATAGATAAAAGTTTTAATCTAATGGATTTAAAACACTTCTAACAAACACTAGGCATTCAATTCTTGGACATGAACTTGGTCAACTAGGTATAAGGTATGAAACAAAAGGCACTTTTAGCAATAGTTTATTTTTTCACAAATAGTGGTATAAGACTTAGTTCTTTTGACAAATAATCTAGATAAAGGTGAACAATATAACTATGATTTAGACAAAGGATCAAAAGTACACTTGGATCAGTCTGATTTTATAGGAACAAATTTGGAACTCTATGCAAGAGGGTCTATGAAATAATGTTTGAAATGATTTGGGCAACGTAATGATTTTATACAACCCAAAAGGTATGATAAAAAAGTTTGTTTCAAAGACTCTCTAAGGCAAATACATTTTTTCCCAATTTTGACAACTTAATACTACCTTTCTTAACTCAAAATGTTATAAGTGTTTAACACAAAATGGCTTAAGTCTATCGAGTGATGATAATGATTATGAGTCTTAAATGGCCTTCACCTAAATTAGAAATTAAACCTAAGTTCCCTCAAGTTTAGTGAAAATGGTGAACCCATTTAACACATCAAACCTATGAACTTGTAAAGGTGTATCTTCAAATTTAAATTATAAGTGAAGGACTTGAACAACTTTGGTAAAGGTCTAGACTCAATTGGGTAGCATAACTATGCCAAAGTGGATGATATGACTCTCAAGCTTTTGATGAACTTTTGAACAAGGCAAATGGATGATCTTATGTGGGTAGCATAATGCCTCTTTGTTCAAAGGAAAATTTGGACTATGTGTTTAGTTTGGATTATTTTTTTACACCAATTTTTGACTTTAAACAAGACTTTATTCTAGGACAAGACCAACTAATTAATTGACCTTAGATCCTAAACTGACAAGGTTTCTTGGTATTGTTGGAATCCATCAATATATGTCATTTGAGAGGATTTTAAGTGTTCATCCAAAAGTAAATTTGCATTATATAATAGGGTTTTTACACCCCACTTCTCTCAAATAATAATACTGTGACATGGACCTTGAGGTGCACCTTTCACCAATAATACTTCCATGGAAAGTGGGGATTTGTCTAAAATCTAATAAGTTTTTGAATGATCTATGGGAATAAATTACACAATGACTTTCATGCTAAACAATAAAAAATAAAAGCATGGATTTGGGTCTGTATCACTCAGCTTGTTGCAAAAAGGTCTAGTCCTTTTTGTAACCACTACATCCTATTGTTCGCTTAGTGTAGTGAGATTTCCAAAGTGACACTATGTCCTGTGTGTAACTCCAAATGAGTCAAATGAAGTCAATGTCAAGAGATAAAACCTTAGGTCAAAGCTTCTCTAAAGAACTTGTGGGAGGTGATGAAGTCACCCTCGCAAGCTAAGATGCATAAAAATAAAGAAAACATGAAAATAGAAAGACTTTAGGGTCATTTTCAAGGTCACCCAAACTTTGATGAGTTTTTGAGGAATGTTTTAGATGACTTTCTTTCTAATCCTTGGACCAGGCTACTTGAAATAAGAATGGTGCTTTTGATTCCAAGGGTTCCTTACAGGGGACAAATAGAAGAGCATATACGCAACATTCCTCTCTTTGCCATACAAAATTAATCTAATCAACTATTGCAAACATAAATTGACAAGTGTGTTCAATTTTAAACCCAAATAAAGTGTCGGTGGTGTTCATTTGACCCCTTGGTCTTAGTTGAAAACTTTTAAAACATTCATAAAAAACACCTAAATTCTTTGTTAAACGCTAAAACAAAGTTCCTAGTCAAATTTTAAGCATGCAAAAGTGATTTAAACATGTTTTGAGCAAAAATCCCACTTGGTCCTATAGCAAAATTGTTAGCATGTCCTTTAGCTTTGAAGCCCTTTTGAGTTTGAAATAACAAACTTTGAAAAAGTAGGTCTTAGGTCTATGTTTTTGAAAAAAACATAGTGACCAATATCAATCAATACCACTGACATCGGTTACATCCAATCAAGATCTAACCGATGTTGGTTCTGCTAACCAACATTGGTTAAGCCAAGTAATCGATGTCAGTATTTCTATCAATGTCGATTATTGTATGAAAACTATGGTAACCAAAAATGACAAAATAAATTTAAAAAATTAATTTACAAGAGTTTTAAGAGCTCAAATAAATATTTTAAAGTTGCAGAAGGATCTCCTTTGTGTGTAGGATACATCTAGTCCACCAGGCGTGCCATTATGTGATCTAAGAATTTGACTCAAGAGAGGATGGTTGGTATTGTGTTAGTTCTAAAATGAAAATAAAATGAAAGAAACACACTAATAACATAACATCTCTAGGCCTAGACACTAGGGAGAGCTTAGTTAACAAAATAAAATGACAAGAACAACTAAAAAGCAAGGAATTGAAACATAATAATTATTTTCACCTTCCTTGGATGCTCTAAATGCCTTTGTAATGATGGCTTATTCAGCTTGTGCTTCAAGAGGTCTTCATCAATGGAGTGTGGCTACCTTCATCTCCTCTTGGCACCTTTGGCTTGTGGCTTGGCTTGGATTGGAATCAATTTGACATTATAACACTAGTTGCATGAAGATTTTGGAACCAATCTTGCATAATAAATTTTCACAAATTAATCTTCGAAATGATGATGTGAGGCCTCCTATTTATAGTTTTTTGGATTTGATTAGAATCAATCTCAACCGTCAATCTCAAGATCGAGATGTGTGGTTGAAGATTATTTCAATTTTTAGAATTAAGTTTGTAATTATCCTCATCAAGGAACTAGAAGAAGGGGCAATTAAGAGGCATGGAGGGCATCATGGAAGGCATTGATGAGGCATGGAGGGCATGAATCTAGATATTTGTGGCATTTATGGCCTAGGGATGTCTTCCCAAGAAATGAGGTCACTTAATGATGCAGATATTTAATATTCATTTCCAAAACAAAGTATTCAACAAGTTTCCATGGAATTATTAATTAGGCCTTGATTTAGGTTAATTAGCTCTTAAACATGATTAATCACTTTATGCACAAATTACTCAAGTTGATTAGAATGCCTTGTTATTGGTCCTAAATTTGACTAGATTGGAATTGGAAGTCACTATCAGATGCATTGGAATTGTATTCCCATTTAGGATGTTTCTAAAAATAAATAATAAAGGCATAAGTTTTGTACAAAATATTTGATAGGAAAGAGTAATCCAGAGCACATAGGTGCAAATTTGGAATTTTGAATCAAAATGGACTGATCAAAGTTAGCTGGCCCATAAATTGCATTACCCCATTTAAGGATACCCTAGCCAAAATTGGCACTTTAATATATCATTTTCACCTCATTTTATGTGTTTTAGTGTTTTTAGGCCAAATTGCATGTTTTAGATGGAAACTAGCCAAAAACCTGATTAGAGGTTATCGATGGCCAGTTTTAGGTGTCTACATAGCTCACATGTGTGAGCTTTGATATGATATTTTATATCAACAACCTATTTATCAATTGTTGCAAACAATTTCATCATCTCCTCAATATATTTAATTCTACTCATCAATACTTCGTCCACCTAAGCTTCAAAATTCTTGCCATATGGATTTTTTTGCTGATTGTGGAAATGAATTCCTTGCTTATTCCCAACACTTGAGAATGAGCATCAATCTAAGGTTCCACAGGCATGTTAACTAGATTAAGAATGTAGTTGATGTATCTTATCAACTATTTGATTTTGTCTTGGAGTTATTCTTGGGTAAACTCATCTTAATCTGACCTTTTGATTTATTTTTTAGTCATTTCCCTCAAGTTATGGATGTCACTTTCCCTGGTTTCCTCTCCAAGTGATATTATCTTGAGAGTATAGTCACTCAAACTCATTTATGAGACATCCTTCTCCACATTGGGTTGTGTAATTTTAAAAAATTGAGCATTAGAAGGATATGACACTAATCTAGAGGTAGTTTTAGCCTTCTTAGGAGGAGGAGTCTTAAGGAGATAAGCTACCACATCAAAATCAAGGAGATATACTTCCACCACCCTCCTTTTCTTTTGAGTATATGTTGCATCCATTGGAAGGACATAACACTGAAAGGGGTCATTTGAGTTCCAATTTAAGGGGGTGTGGGCTACGTTGGAGGGGTAACACTTGGGAGAAGAGGAGGAGCACTTGGGGAGACTAAAGGGGATGAAGGATGTACAAAATCAACTTATTTTAAAGGTGTGTATTGTATTGTACTAGTGATAAGAAGAGAAGGGTCATCAAGGGGAGTAGAAGATGAATACATCATTATAATTTTCTTTACTATCTTCTTCCTATCAATTGGATGACTTTCTTCATAGGTTGTACCTAGCTATCCATATTTCTCAAGATCATCATCATCACCTCATTAAAACTTGAATAGCTTAGTGTTTTGATTGTCATGGTAGCTTTGCTCTTATTTGGAGTCAATGTAGGAGCTTGTCTGGGAGGAGTTGTAGTCTCTCCTCTTCTTGAACCACCTTCTATAGTTACTTTGTCCAAATTTTAATCAAACAATTTTTTAATTATGGCTCATACTCTTAGAATTCACCCATGTACATTTGATAGTTCCCTTAATGACCAATTTATTGTAGGCAAGGGAGCAACTGCAACTCTAGTTGCATATTTAGGATCAATGAGTTTGGTCATGCCATCATCCATGCCATCAAGAACCCATTCTTCAGTGAATTAATTTATCTACTCCCTAGTCATTTGGCTATAATCTCTCTAGACTATCTCATACTCATATGAATAGTCTACCCAATAATCTTCTAAGTGAGGCACATCTTCATAGGTCACACTGATACCAAGTCTTATTTTTACATTTTTGTGTGTGTCCATAGTATATCTACTAGCATATGATTAGAGACTAAATTTGGATATGGTTGATTCAATGTATTGAGCATTGAGCATTGTCTTACAAATGAAGTGTCCCAAAAAATAGGGAAAGAGACACCCATGACATGTTTATCCCTGAAATGTTTGTGTATTGCACCCAATTGTCTATATAGCTCTATCAAAATTATCTTGTTATTATTTAGTATATGGAGTCTCAATGGGTAACATTCAAAACCACCAACCTTGATGTAGGTGAATTTATGATATTGAAGATAAAAGCTACAATATGGGTTGATCAGGATGGCCACTTCATTGTAAATCCTTTTACCCCAATATGCATCTAGAATATTCATTGCACTCATGGTAAATGGATCATTTACCCTTATGAAATTTTTATTGATTTTTTCCATCATTAGCTAGGGGAAACATTTGTAGACTTGGGTGATAGGGGAGATATTCTTATGTTGTGAAAGTCCTAGGTAAACCAACTGATAAGCTAAAGAGTACACAAGGTAAGAAGTCATAAAGAATTATTTTGTCAAGTTTACATTTAAAAGTTAGAGGTGTAGGGAGTCATTGATGATTTTCCCCCCAATCAATAAATTATTTATCATGATAGATGATATTCATTGGCATGACCATCCATGGGTGGAAACTCTTGGTGTCTTCATTGACCACCACTCCATTGAGGAGAGTAATTATGTTTAAAATATATTCATGAAAATATGATCTATATAAATTATTTATAAACTTTGAAAGTCTTTCCCTCCTATTCCTTAGTCATGAATTATTCATTATGGTCAAACACTTAGTTATATCCTTATCCCAGTATTTCAGTCATTTATTGATACTCATGTTGACAATGTCTTTAGAAACTCAGATTCTCATTGTCATATATTTTACCGTACCATCTACTTTGGCCAAATCACTTCACTACTAGATTTTATTTCATGAAATTTTAGGTCATAGTTTCTTGTGCAGGCAAACACCAAGTCAAAACATTGAATAAAATTTGGGAAAGTCATTGCCTAAGGGAGGCCACTCTCTACAAGGTGAGTAACCAAGGTACTTGGGTTTTTTGAGTGTAACCTATGATTAAATTATTCTAACTCCACATATACAATTTATGACTCAATGATCTTTGGGATGTTATTGTCCAACACTAGCAATGACAAGTACCACATGTATTTATACTTCATCTTGACTAGTTCTAGGTATACAAAGGTAGTTTCATAGGAAAGAACAAGGCGTTTAAGCAGATCTAGGGGTAAGAAATATTGGATTGGTTGTAATAAATGGAAATAAGTGGTCATATGGCAAGATTTAGATATAGGAAAATAATCTCCAAAAGAGGTTCTGGCAAGAGGGGATACTCAGGCTAAACTGCTAACAAGATGCTCTATATTTTCTTGGGGAATGTAAAAACATTTGGTAGGGATTCTCTAGTAGGAAGAGAATAGGGGGAATAATTATACTATTATAACAAGATCATATCTATAAATTAATGAAAAATAAACTCGAATTCTATATAAGGTCCCTTAGATGCCTCGACATGCAATGACTAGTCATTGGGGCCCACACATGCATGAGAAAGAAAGATGATGAGTTGTCCTTGGAGCCCCACAAACAAACACATGTGAATGTGAATGATACTTGTGTATCCATGTCTATATATTCATGGGGGCTATTTTACTGGCTATGTCTAGCATGTGGGTACAAGTACGAGTTGTCTGCATCTATGTGGACACGTATTTGTGAGGGCCTAATGACTAGTAATGTCTATTCATGACACATGAATGTGGGCCTGAGGGATCATGTTTCACATAGTGATGTATATGGGGTTCTATCCATGCCTTATTGAGATATGTGAGGTATTGATTGACTTAGAAATTTTTACCTTTACTACAATATTTTCATAAATTTGTCTTCTCACTCAGTCTTTCGTACAAACATCAAGATGTTTTCCTGACACATATTTGAAATTGGTGTTCCTAATTTATGGGATAATAGCTGGCTCAAGATGGGGATGTGAGTTTGTAACAAGTTGTAAATTGAACTTTCAGGACCTCAGCATTTTTTAAACCAGTGCCTTATCCACTGGGCAATGGAGTTAAAAGGAAATGGGAAAATGAAAATAGGAAAACACAAAACTTAAGGGAAACACATAATGGTAGGGGATAACTTACTAATACTCTTTATATAGATTTAAATATTACTTGTTATATGGTATTTTAGGTGAATGCCATCTATGTACACCAGATAGTACATGTTTTCACTATATAAATGTCAAATTCTAAATACTCCTATCCATAGGGAGTCAAATTTTCCATGATTTCCTATTGCTTCTTTCATTTTTTCCTAGAGCAAGACCAGATCACCAATTTGGAAATGGCATGTTTAGGACTTCTGATTGAACAATTCTTTGACCTTTTCTTGATGAGATACAATTTTATCAATTAGTGTGACTCACTCTTCTTTTCTATTTTGTAGGTACATGACTCTTTTCTCTAGAACCTCTTTGAATTGATCATCTTCAATAGCTTGTGCCAACCTCAAAGCAGGTGATTCCAAGGAAATAAGGATCATAACATCTCTCCCATATAGTAGATGAAATGAATACATTTTGATCACTCTTTTGGGTATGATTCAATTATCCCATAGTATATCATATAGCTTCTTATGCTAATTCCTTTGATTTTCATCAACCAAATTGAAAATGATGGTAGCTATATTCTTATTATTAGATTCTACCTAACCATCACCTTGAGGGTAGTAATTAAAAGAGTGTGTAATTGATATGTTATGCCCATAACAAAAATTGATTAGCTCACTGTAGGAGAATTTATAAGTATTATCCATCACAATCTTTTGAAGAACACCAAACCTAGCCAAGATGTTATCTTTTATGAAGTTACACACAACTTTAGAAGTGGTGGATCTTACTAGGATGGCTTTTACCCATTTCATGAAGTAATCAGTGATGTTCAAGACATGGGTGTGCCTAGCACTGGAATGAAGATTTAAAGTCCCAATGAAGTATAATCCCCATTGTTGAAATGGTTTCTTGATGACCATAGATCAAAGAAGTAATGTTGTGAGCTTAGGCTTGCTAAAAAAGTATTGACAAGCTTCACCTTTCGAAACCCATTCCTCTGCATCCTTAAATAATATGGGCCAGTAGTGAGCTTTTCATATTTTTAATGTTTTGATTGAGAATGATAAATTCCCTCCATAAGCTTTGTCATGGAATGATTCCAAGATCTTCTTTCATTGTTCTTTGTTTACATATCTCAAGAAGGTGCTATCTAAAGTCTTTTTGAATAAGGTATTATCCCAAATCATGTATTTAGTCACTTGTAACTTGAGATTTAATTTTTATTTGTGACTTAGATGATCCATACATTCTCCATAGGAGAATAATAATGCTATGTCATAATACCATTCTTTGAGAGAATTAATGAAGACCACTAATGACAGCTCTTCCTTTTGCTCCCTCTTAAAATCAACACATTTAACAATCAATTGGCAAAGGTCTTGTCCTCTTACTAGATTTATGGGTTTGATATCCAAATCATATTCTTGCACCTTAGCAATCCAACTATCTCTTTTTTATTCAAGATATTTTTGGGTGAGGATTGATTTCACCATTGAATCTGGGACCATTACCATGGTATGAGAATTCAATATATAGAATTTGAAATGTTTTACAACTTTAAACATGATGTATGCATGTTTCTCTAATGATGAATTCTTGAGTTCATGGTATTTTAATCCACAAGTCATGAAAGCAATAGGGGTTTCAATTTCCTCTTCATTTTCTATACCAAAATGGTAGATAAAGTGTAATTGGAAGAGTAACAATAGGCAATGAAGTCCTTTCGAAAATCCAAGCAAGTTATAAATGGTGCCTTGGAAAATGCCTTCTTGATATTATTGAATGATTTCTTCCCATCGTCACTCAATTTTATGGATTTCTTCCTATTCATCATATATAAAATGTGACTCGTGACCTCAACAAAGTCTAGAACAAATCTTTTGAGAATATTGACCTTATCAAAGAATGAGTGAGTGTCAGATTTATTGGTTGCTAGGGACAACTATTGGATGGATTTTATTCTTTATGGATCGATATTGGTACCTTATTTAGAGACCACATGGCCTAAAATCTTACATTTTATTGTAGATGCTAATTTTATACACCCTTGTGTATTAATGTGGTGCATCATCACATTATTATGTTATTTCTAACATAATGACCCCACTTTCATAATTATTTAAAATAATTACATTCACCCCACCCATTTACCTTTACCACATAGGTTAATTAGACTTAATTACTAAAGTTAAATAGTAATTAACCCTATTTTTACCATTCTAACCATAAAATCCTAAAATCAAATAAAAATAAAATCTATCTAACCTTCCAACAACCCTTCCAACAACTTACCCTCATCAAAAACCCGTGTAAATAACTTAGTGTTATATTCACTAAATTTGGCACACTGTTTAAAATAGCTTGAACTTTTTTTTAACCAAATTGGGCTGATTAACATTGATCCTCCATGATCAATGTCGATTCTCTAGGATCGATGTCAATTCATAAATACCCAGTAAACCTCCATGGCTCAGGAGGGATGGTGACTGTGCTTTTAGACTTTGAAACTCTACCAAAATCTCATTACAACCTACATACAGACTTTATCAACACCCTACTATCTTGTGAAACCTCTACTGGAGAGATTATCAAAGGATTTTTAAGGTTCTTAGCTCATCTTGTCAAGTTTCATTATCAGCCATAAAGGTTAGTATTGTACTTTAATTCATTCACATTTTAAATTTGTACTTTTATTTCAAATTTGAGTGTTAAATGTGGGTTAACATCTACCTAAGGAAGATTATCACTTCTTGGGATTGGTTTCATACCAGGTAGCCCACTCATTTTTCTAATAATCCATTTTTTATGAGTTAGTGTGATTTGTAGGTCATTCCTCCCCAGCCAAAGAGGATTTCCCACAAAGCTTGATCAATGGTGCACAACCAACCTTTATCTCCAGGTAATCTTAAAAACCTTGTATTTACTTTGTTTTTAGTAGCTAATTAGTCCACATTGAAAAAATAAAAAAATACTAAAACATTATAGCATGCCTGATGGGACCCATAAGGTCTCATTTTTCTTATTAAAAATTCAAATTTTGAATTTTACTCTCTTTCCCTTTCTTTATTTGATGCATTCATCCAAAAAACATTAAAATTTGCATTTTTTTCCCTTTTAAGGATAAAACACATTGCATCCATATTTCTTGCTTAGGCTCTTTTACATAGAATAATCTAGTCAATAATCTATCGTAGTCATCACTTTATCCACACACAAGCCAAATCATTGTAATAAATTAACAAATCTAAACACTTGACATAAGGAAATTGATGGGGATTTTATCACCTCGTGATAACCTTTTTTCTAGTGATCCCACTTGGATTTCACCACCAAGGGGAGGACCAACTCGGTTCTCTGGCTGAGTATAATCTCTAGACCATCGACATATATTGGCTAAGCACCTGCATTGGCTGTGGGATTATGACATGAGGGGAGCAAGCCCCAAGTACCAAGCCACATAACAGTACCAATATAAATTTCCTTTGAGCACTAAAACAAAACAACCAAAACCATCCTTAGATTATCATTTCTTAGGACCCTCGTTATCTTTATTTGTTCTCGTATCTTAAAGTTAAAAAAGATAAAAACTTTTTTTGAATGACTTTAGTTCATGCATATTTCATTCAAACCTTAAAAGCAAGATAATTCAAAAAAAGAATTTGTTGTTTTATTTTTGTTTTTGCCTTTTCTGTCTCATGGTTTTAACCAAACAACAGTCAAAGGAAGAATCCAAGGAGGGTATTACATCCTCTCCGATGGAACATACACCTAGATCCTCCTCTACCATTGAGTCCTTTGAGAATCTTGTGTTCCCACACTTTCATCCTCAAGGAGATCCTTCCTTTGTGGAAATATTCAACAATAACCCCATTGCTCTCAATTACTATCTTAATAGTCGAGCAATACATATTTATCCTTCTCCCCATACCAAGATTCTCGATATAAATAAGGGGTGCCTTTAGAAGGACCTGAGAAAACTAAAGAATTTACCATGGCCATGGTAACCTTTTCCACTAAATCTCTTCCATCTGGATCTAATACCCAGATGATGCAACCTTTATAAAACCAACCACCTATAGTATCTATAAATTCTGCAACCTCCATTACTCAAACTAAAAATACTTATACTACTCAGCCTACATCCAATATTCCTCCTCAAACATTAGTAGTATCAATTCCTGCAAGTCTCCCACCCATCAGAATGACTCTACTATATAGTTCTCAAGCTATGCCACACATACAAAAAATCCCACACACATAATAAATCCATCTAACATAACCTCCCCAAAAATATGTCTCTTCAGCTACCCAGTACATGGCTTCATCATAACCATCAATGACTACTTACTTCCAATCTTCTATGTAATAGAATATTTCACTACAAATCCCACAATATGTCATGGAATCCCAACCCATTATGTCCACTGTGGTTGGATACCCTTCTTCACAACACTTGATTACTCCCTTGCCAAATTTTCAAACTCTTCAGCAAGGTATCTTAGGGAACATGCCTCAGAATAACACCCAAATAGACCTCATAAACATCCTTATGAATAGGATGGCTAATTTGGAAGCCTCTACCTTTGGACACAACAATATGCTCACATATGAGCAAATTTGTAATGAACCTATCCACCCATCTGTTCCTATCTGACCATATCCCCTACAATGGGAACTTCCCAAGTTTACTAAGTTTCTGAACAATGAATATCCCCAATAGCATCTTAGAGCCTTTCGACATGCATGTTACCTTATATCACGTGATGATGCATTATTACTTAAGACATTTCCCATGTTGTTAGTAGGGGTGGTATTAGATTGGTAAAACTCCATTCCTTAGCATTCTCTCTTTTCCTTTGGGTAATTGGCCCAAATTTTCTTAGAACATTTCTCGATCAACATTTCTCAAAAAATGACTATCACATATTTATACGCCATTTGAAAATTTGAAGATGAATCCATATTAGAATTTGTGGCTCGTTGGCATAGCCTAATCAACTAGTTAACATTTTCCTTGGCACAACCTGAATTAATTGAATTATTTTCATGCTCTTGTGCAAAACATATCTCATCTATGTTACAATTTAAAAAATTTAAGACTTTCGACAAAGCTTTTACCATGGCATGAAAACTAAAAATTCATGGCATTGAAGAGGGAAAATTTAAGTTATGTAATAAAAACTTCGAACCTAACCCATCAAAAATTAATAACAATAAACCAAAAGGGGCAGCAAATGATATTGTTTTAAAATCCTCTACCCCTCCAACACCCAATCAATCAGGACCATGCACTTGACAAACACAACCACCTAGGGGCCTTACTCATTTTCCCCCTAACAAATATACAGCTTTAAGAGAACCTTACACTTTTGTATTAGATAAACTCCTACAAGAAAATGTCATTGAGTTCCCTCTGATTAAACTAGTTGATGATACACATCCTAAACTAACTTGGTATAAAGAGGATGAGTTTTTTGCTTATCATAAGGTAATAGGACATGACATAGAATGATGCCAATCCCTTAAATGATTGGTACAAAACCTCACTAACAAGGGGGGCCTCCATTTGGAGAATCCAAATGCTCCTCCTAATCAATCTTTAGATATTTTTAGATAGTTATTTCCAAACCATCCATCCACATCAAAGATAGTCCAAGCTAAACCTGGAGAAACACAAAATCAAGCTACACATATTATTGATACAATCTATGAACAACTATTGCCTAAAGAATTTCTAGAGAAATCTCTAATCTTGGATCTCCTTATGGGAGATGATTTTGATATAATTCAATCCAAAACTATAAAAAAAACTCCCAAAACTTCTATAGAGCTCCTTGATCTCATTACATGGGATAATTCACGTGAATCATCCCCTTCATCTTCTCACACTAAATCTCCTAAAGTTTAAAATGAAACTACTCCTCAATATGTCATAGATAAACATCTTGATACTTTTAGAGTTGAACATTCCACCCCTTTGATCCTTGGCAGACCTCTCCGTGGTATGCACCTAGATCTTAATATAAAAAGATCCTATCATTTTTCCCAAAATCAAGACCCTTCAAAATCATCCTCTATCATAACAAATCCTTACACCAAAAATACTAAGGGAAAGGGTAAAGCTCCTATAATCTATATCTGGGACAATTACCTTAGTATTCTACCAAAGAAAGCCTTAGCTCATCCTCAAGTTAAAGTCAATATTTTTCAAGGGTCAAAAGATAAAAACCTTAGTCTAAATACCCCCTCTTTGCTCAACACATGAAAGAAAAAAGGGCCTATCCATTTTGTATCATCTCCATCATCTATTTTAGGTCCCCATCAGTCTTTTGTCCTTGTCATAGGTTCTTCTATTCAAACACATGGGAAAAAGCAAAGTTTCCCTCTATTATTAGTCACACCTCCATCCTGATAGCCACCATCTTTTTCTAAAGGACCATTTGAAGAAAAGGTGCCTAAATTCATCCCTACTATAAAAGCTAAATTTCAAAACCAAATAATCAATACTTTGCTAACAGAGATTATACAGCCTATTGTAAAACCACATCATGACCCTTTGAAAGGATCTTATGTTGTAATCTTAAAACAATTACTGGATACATCACTCATTATGCTAATACCTATATGGTCTATTAACCTTCACCCCCAAAGACCTACTTGGTATAGAAATCAAGAAATATGTGCATATCATAGAGTACTTGGACATGATACAAAAAATTGTAAAGCCTTTAAGGCCATAATTCAATAATTAGTCCAGGATGATGATCTATTAGTTGATGATCTATGTGATAATAATCCTAAGTAAAAGGTCACTATTCTATCCATTCCACCTTCTCATAATCCTACTAGTCCTATAAGCAATAAAGAGTTGGTAGCTTCTTCAAACCCTCTATTATTACACATTGATGTTGTCCATGTAACCACCCATTCTCAAAATCAAAATCTTAATAAATCCAAGGTTTCAACTATAAGATCCTCTACCCATAATATTCCTAAACCATCTAAACAAAAGCCTAAAGTCTCTATTATAGGAACTACCCCAGTTGAAGCTAAGGAGTTGGTACAAATCTCTTTATTAAAATAACTCCACCAAATGCCTGTAAAAATGTCATTGTATGAACTTGTCAAAAACTCTTCACACCATTGACAAGCAATGATAAAAGCTCTCTAGGATATTGAGGTCCAACCAAATGGGCCTCAACCATTATCAACATTTATAGGTGCCCTGTAAATGGTGTCCAATATTTATTTCACTGATTTTGAGGTCGCTCCTTTATCACTTGAAGATCAAGATCCCCCACTTTTCATCATAACTCAAATAAATCAAGCACAAATTAAAAGAGTTATGATTGAAAATGGGGTCAGTATTAATATTATTTCTTTGCATGCTTTCCAATAGTTACAACTACCAAAAACCATTGTTTCCCAATCCTCAATAATTTTTTGTGCGTTCAATGACATGGTACCACCTATAGTAAGAACGATCATCTTCCCCATTTTCATAAGTTCTCACACCCTCCATTAACTCTTTTATGTAATAGTTGGAACTTTCTAATACAATATTTTATTTGGACATCCATGGATTCACATGATGCAATGTGTCCCCTCCATAGTCCATTGATGCCTTAAGTATGAACATGAAGGCCATGTACACATCATCCCTACTGATCCTCATCCCTTTAAATCATGTAACTTCACTTTTTGACCAAGCGATGTCATAATACCCTTGCCTGACATAATCCCATCTTCATATTCTATCAAGCCTCAACTAACACAACTATTCCTACTTCAAAACTACTAGCTTAGGAGTCCATTGATTCCATGATGCAACATCTTTCAATGGGGGAATACTAGTTATTACACCTTAACATGTTACCCACTCCTAGGGAATACAATCATCCTGATAAACAACCCATGTATTCACATAGCCTAGGTGAGCTCATCCCATTTGGGTCACCTTTCTTACATACTCACTTAATATGTGGTGGGATTGATCAAACTATCCTAGGACCTGACAATCACACCTGTGTTAAACCCTTTACATCTAATTTCTCATTCCTCAATAAACCCTAGTTCACACAAGACTACCTTTATCATTATGCTTGGAAAGGCTTCAACATGGGTAGATATGAGCAAGGTCCCCATGACATCACATTAGGAGATTTCAAAAACCACATGAAAATCATAGCTTAGGCTTTTTAAAATATTCTAAATCTTCTCTCGAACCCATTCTTCTACCATCCTTGGAAGAAGAAGCACAATCTTCATCATCTGATACCTCTTCCTTGACCAGCGATACTATATCCATCCCTCGTAACTTTTTTTTTAGTCAATATTATCTCCATATAACCCATAATATTTCATCACAATGGCAAGACCCAAACCATCCCTTTAGCATATCCTAACTTAATAGGACCTGATACACCTACTATCCCTTTTCTTCAGTGTCAAAATGATGAGTCAATCTTAACTCATTTGGGTGCTGAAAACTCTTATTTATGCAATTCCCTTCTATCTAAAACATCTAGCCTTTTAAATGAAGCCACTGCTAATATTAATATTAGATCTTAGGAAACCCCAAGAATTATTAAAATTAGTGTTGGTCAAATTTCACTCCCAAATTTTCATCTTTCAAATTTGGCTAAGTATAGTATTCAAAAAATTTCTTTGAAAGGAGTGTTTCTCATTGAGCCACAACAAAAACACTAAGTGTTATTTCATTTTGAGACTTTGTTTCAGTCTTTTGGCTGGGTGTTATTTCCTTCAAAGATTTTGTTTTTGGTTTTTTGTTCAAGTGTTGGGAATTGTCTCAGATATTTTATTTGAAATAATTTCCCTAAAATATATCTTTTCTGAAGGGCACCTCCATCTTTCTGAAAAGGTCATCTTCAACTTTTATAAAGGTCACCTCCATCTTTTTGAAAAGGTCATTTTCAACTTTTTTGAAGGGGTCACTTCAACTTTTTCGAAGGGATGTTTTTAGAAATTTGAAAGGTACTTTACAAAAAATCCAAAGGGTATTTTCATAGGAAGGTGGACCAAATAGAAGATTTGAAAGTCATCTCTCTGAAGGGACATTTCCAAGTACTAGAGGGTCAATTACATATTGTTGAATGACCATTTCTTTTGATCAAAGGGAAAAAAGACAAAAGTTTGAAGGAATTCTTTTAGAAAGATTGTCTGAGGAATTCATTCAAAAAACTTGTCCACATCAAAAAGAGGTCAAAGCCCAATTCTTTCAAACATTTTGTCTGATACAAAGGAAATAAAAGTCCTAAAAGATTGTTCAAGAAAATTATCCATAGGAATTTCCAAGAAAAATCATGAATGAATTCTTTCAAGAAAAGTGTTAAAATAAAGTGACCATAGGAAAAGTGTTCAAGTAATGAATTCTTTCAAGAATATTGTCTGAGGGAAACAAATCTCTCAAAGAAAATACCCAAAGGATGATGGCTGACAAAAAGTCAATTTCAAACTATGGAAAATAGTCATTGGTGTCAAAAAGGCTTGGTAAGAACTTGAGAACAAACATGGAGATAAAAAATAGTTGAATTCCAAGCATTTGGTGGATACAAAGCAATCAAAATGTATAGTTTGATGGTTTAGGTCATTGCTGGCAACTGACCAAATCAAAGATCTTCCACAAAATCAATAAATATAGGTGTCTAAAGGATGGCTGATAGTTAGGAAAAGCATTTTCTAAGTATCTCCCTAAGTCCCATTTCCCTCAGTAATGTTATGTGTTGGCTCTTCTATTTTTAGTTTTGAATGCTCATAGATGATTTGTGATAGAAACCATTTCCTGTGTCAATTTTGAGGGTCTTACGCCACTTTTCACCATTCTCATGAATTATTTTGGATAAGTAAACCTCCTGACATGGCATCCTCTTTCACATACAATTATAACTGATTCTCACATATGAGCACATGTCCAAGTGACTCTTGAACTTGCTTGGCTTGACCTCTCTCTCAAAAGTTATATATATGCATTCTTTTGGCTTGTTTTAGCAACCTCCATTGGTTATTTGGAAAAATCTAGCTAGATTTGTACTCGAATAACTCTTGAATAAATATACAAGTGTTTTTACCACTCATATGTTATAATATTGAGTAATGACTTGAATCTTGTTAGTCTAGTCTAGTGAAAGATTGTCTTTTATAGCTTGTACTCTTAATGGTCTACCAATTTATAAAAAAGAGATTGTTACAGGTCTTTTCTAGTATTCTTTTCTAAGTGTAGATATATCATAGAAGTGGTATATGATTGTATGCTTCTTTGGAATCATTCATTCCCTTCCTAAGAATCATATACCTTCTTGAATCTAGCATATGAAACATTGATGTAGCAATGAATCCTGAGTTGTGAGTCTTATGTGAGAAACACCTTGTTTATCTTTAAGTAGTGGTTTTAGTCAATTGGGAGGACATTATACATTGGTTAATCACCACTTGGTATCTTAGTTTTTTTCCTTAACCCTTTTCATACATAATTTATAGGTTAGAGAGTGATATTTAAATATGCATCAAGGAGAGCTATCCCCTTATCTAGAGATTCATCTCAGCAAAATTGTCACCCAAAACAAGAGATATGTTTCTATTTTTATATTTGGATGAGGAGAGTTGAGCATCTCCTCAAGGGTTTGAATCCAAGTGTCAATAGTTCTAACACGCTTAATGGGACAGCTGGTCCTTATTGTTTGTATGTTGAGGTGAATGTTGGCCTTGACAAGTCCAAGGTTATAGAAGTGTTCTTAATTCAACATTTGGTGACTCCAAAAGATGAGAATTTCTAGTTGTAGATCAAGTTATTCACATTATACTTCATGGTCTTCACTAGATCATCTTCTAGTATAGCCTTCAATCAAGCCCCTCTACCTAAAACTCCTCTTGAAGAACAACATCTTGAACCATTTTTAGCATTTAAAGATCCAAAATAGGAAGGTTTTGAAGAGGAAAAAGAAGTTAAGGGAATAGAAGATCAATGGGATCAAGAAGAGGAAGAAGATATGGCTAGAAGACATCCTTTCCTAGCCTTCAACACCCCAAATCTAATTAACCTTCTTGTATATGATCCTATTCCTCCCAATGCTACCAAAAGTCTCCCTAATATCAATGGATAAAGTCCTATTACCCCATCTGAACACATTAGGGACATTTCAAACTTTTGCAACTTCCAAAATATCACCTAAGCTAGCATAGTTATTAGATTACTTGTCATGTCTCTAAAGGGTAAGGCACTTGGTTGGTATAGAAATTTAGAAGGTGGTTGTATTACTAATTGGGACGACTTCATAGAGTTTTTGGTGAATAGGTTTGAGAATAAGAGTGACCATACCTCACTAATTCACCAGCTAAATGTGATAAAGACCTAGTCCATGGGAGATTTTAATGAAAGGATTCAAAGGACATGGCATAGGTTGTACCTATTATGAGGCCTCCTCTAATCTTTTTATTCCCCACCTATCTCAAGGCAATTGACACTAATGTGGTAGTAATTTTGCAATCAATGGAAGGATTTACTTTATCTGTGGCATATGAGATAGCCATTGAAGATAATAATAGTTTGATACTAGCTGGGAAATTACCTCCAAGAGTCTCCATGCCTTTGTTGTCTCATAATTTAGTTGAATCCTCAAGCATAGCATAAGTTCCCAATACCAATGTCAAACCTAAAAGCACTCCCAAGAAGGTGGATGATGTTATAGATAAGGATGAGATGATTTGATCTTTGCAAGCCTAGCTCAAGCAAGCACAAATGTATGCAAGTGTACCACCCAATCCTTAATACTATCCTCAATAAGGATATAGACCTCCACCCCAATACACTAACCAAGGAAGAGGACAAGGTCAACAAGGTTTCAATAGGCAGCCCAATGCCTATAATCCTAATTCCATTCCATCCACAAATGTTGTTGTTCCAGTCCACACCAATATAGTTTAAGGAGAGGAACATTTGGATCATTGGGGGAAATTTCAAGGTCAATTTATACATAATGGTGGAGAAGGTAATCAATATTTGGTAGCTCAAGAAGGAAATACTCCTTATGTTACAATAGAAGAAGCAAATCTCATGCAAAGGGATGTTTAAGAAGAAGGTAGCAACCAAAGTACTGGTTTTATGAACTTCCAAGTAGAAGACAATTATGTGTTGAATCAGAATAAATCAGTTTCAGCCAACACAAGGGATAAAAATAGGGATTTAGGAGATACTCCAACATCACAAGTGACTCCAAATAGTGCCTCTCTAAGGTCATAAAGTGCAAGTACCAATGTAATAGATCCTAGTAGTCACACTACTCCTCAAAGTTAGAATGTGAGCAAGGATGCCAAACCTCCAATACAAAAAGTTCAAGCTCCCTCATTACCTTAAATAATGCAAGACATGTGTATAATTCCTCTCTAAACATTATTGATTCTTTGAAGAATACCAAGACAAGCATTTCTCTTTGGAAAATATTGCATATGCCTAGCCAAAAGGAACTTCTACAAGAACAACTCTCAAACATTCATGTACCCCCTCAAGTTCCAAGACACAATGGTGTATCCCTTACCAAGACACCTAATTATGTCCTAGAACCATCTAGAAAATCTGAAAATCCTCCACCTTTCTACCTCACACTCATTGTGGGAGACAAATTGGTTCATAATTGCATTGTGAATAGTGGAGCTAGTACCATAGTTATGCCTAAGGTGGTTGCTAACAAGTTGGGACTAAATTATGAGCCTCATAGTAAGGGTGTGTTGTATCATGATGGAAATCTAGCCAATATGTTGGGGTTTGTTAAAGGTTTTAAAGTTTTCTTGCATAATTGTCCAAGTTTCCCCATCCTACAAGACATTGTGGTGGTTGATCTTCCAGCTCATTTTATTATTTGCTTGTCAAGAGACTTCACAGCTACGATTGGAGAGCAGCTTGCAGCTAATTGGTCTTTTCTAGCTTTTAGAACAAGATATGGAGCTAAAGTAACTATAAGAACACAACCCTTGGTAAGGCTCCATATTGAACCATATGTGGAGATAAATTCAAATCATAATTGTATGATTAGTGAGAAAGAAGAAAGTGCCATTGGTGGTGAAACATCCTTTCCCCTTTAAGGTATTCTTGACCTCTTTCTTGATGAGTATGGTACTAAAAGTTATGAGCATGACCCCTATGCATTCATAGAAGAAACTTAATTAGGGGTATATTATATGCATGAGAAGAAGATTCATATACCATCACTCACTAATGAGGATCATGAACTTGAAGGGATATGGGAAATATTTTTTGATGGCTCTAAAATAAAGGTAGGGTTAGGATCTGGTGTCATGTTGGTTTCTCCCTCAAAAAACCACTATTAATCTTCATATATATTCCATTTTAGTTTTACTTACAATGTGGCAGAATATGAAGGCTTGGTTCATGGCCTCGAATAGGCAAAGAGAAAGGGAATCAAGAATTTGAATGTATATGGAGATAGTGAATTGATTATACATCAAGTGAGAAACCAATCTACAGCCAAGAACCCTTTGCTTAAGTCCTACAAGCATAGGGTATGGGATCTAATTGATGACTTGGATGCTTTCAATATCCAACCTATACCAAGAGACTCAAATAAACATGCTAATAGCTTAGCTATGATAGGAGCACACTTTGATACAGTTGCTGATGTAAGTAAAGAGAAGGACCAACCTCACATCAAGGTCATTATGAGACATGATATCTAGATAATGAAGTGTCTTGGTAAGTTTTTGAGATTGATAAACACATTGTACACTTCATATGAAATGAAGCAGAATTTTCTTCAAAGAACCAAAAGAAACTTCACAATCAATATGAAGAATAAGTTATTCAACTAAAGACAAAAAAGATACCAAAGGGGCTAGTTAATTTGGAGAGTGTGTTCAATTAAGATGATCAAAGAAGGAAGGAAATGGTAAGCATGTCTATAAAGGAAGATAACTATGAAAGAATCTTGATATTTAAGGACAAACTTCTAAAAATTGGTAAGATTTGTTCTCTTTTCAAAAGGGGAGCCTTCACTAAACTGTGTAAATAATTTCATGATATATTTTCTTGGGAATACAATGATATAAAAGGGTTTGATCCAAGTCTATCTTATCACATTGCTAGTTAAAATTTGGAGCTAAACTAGTTAGGCAAAAGCAAAGGCTTCTCAATCCCAAGATAGAGGAACTAATAAAAAAAGAGCTCACCAAATTGATTGAGTCTAGGATTAATTTTCCTATCAAACACTCAACTTGGGTAGATAACCTTGTACCTATTCAAAATAAGAGTGGAGACATCAGACTTTGTGTGGAATTTAGGGATCTGAATAGAGTTTCACTCAAAGACCATTATCCACTACCTTCCATGGAGCAGATTTTGCAAGTGGTTTCAAGTTCTCAATGCTTTTCACTACTTGATGACTATTTAGGTTATAACCAAATATTTATGAATGAGGAGGATCATTTCAAGACAATATTCACCACAAAATGGGGAACATTTGTATATATAAATATGTCTTTTGGTTTGTCTAATGTTGGTGCTACCTTCTAAAGAGCAGTGGACATGGCCTTTAAAGGTTTGATCAATGAGTTTTTGCTTGTATACCTTGATGATATAACTATTTTTTCCAAGGATGCTAATGACCACTTGAAACATCTAAGGCAAGTCTTTGAGAAGTGTAGAGAGTTTGGAGTTTCTCTTAATCCAAAAAAATGCATATTTGATATTCATGAAAACAAGTTATTGGGTCACATTTTTTCAACAGAAGGCTTGTCTATTGATCTTAAAAGGATTTAATCCATTCTAGGCTTGTCTTTGCCTCTACACAAGAAAGGTTTTCAAAGTTTCTTAGGCAAGATCAACTTTGTAAGAAGGTTTATTCTAGGATTTGCTACTTTGGTGAAGCCTATCACAACCATGCTCAAGAAGAACCAAGCTTTTGATTGGACAAAGTAAGGTAAACATAGTTTTGAGGCAATCAAACAAGCAATTTCCCAATCTCCTACTCTCTTGAACCCAAACTTTGCCTAGGATTTCATACTCTATACTTTTGCTAACCTTGACACAATCTTAGCTATGCTTATGCAAAAGAATGATGAGGAAATTGAACAACCCATTGCATTCTTTAGTCAAGGATTGGAAGATTATGAGGTCAAGTAAACATTTTTTGAGAAGAAAGCTCTAGCTATGATAAGAGGTTTGAAAAATTTCAAGCACATGGTTTCAAATAACAAGATACATGTCATGGTCTCTCATCCTAGCACCAAAGAGTTCCTCTTAAGTAAAGACCTCAATGAAAAGAGAGCTAGGTGGATTAAAAATGTAATGGAGTATGATGTTAATATCAAGGTAATAAACTTGGTAATAGGAAAGGGGTTGTGTGAACATCTAGCTCCAGATCTTCAAGGGCCAAAGGAAGAAGTCTTGGTCAATCAATTTCATCCCCAATCAGCTGGTCACATACCTATTCAAAGTTGGACACAAGACATACTTTGTTTCCTCCAAAATGGTGATTGTCCTAATGGTTTGAACAATCCATAAAGAAGGAATTTTATATTGCAAACCATTCCTTATTATCTTGTAGATGGTCTTCTCTTTTGGAAGGATGTGAATGGTGTGCTACTAAGGTGTGTTGACAATGATCATTTTGGAATATTGCTAGAAAAGTTTCACAATGGTGTAGATGGAGGTCATTTCTCCCCAAAAACAATATTTTCAAAGATAATGACGGATAGGTATTATTGGCCTATCCTTTTCAAGGATTGCTACTCTTGGGTTAGGAGGTGTTCTCAATGTGCCTTATTTGTAGGCAAACATAAACTTGTAGCCTTTTCATTGAATCCTATCCAAGTAGACCAAACTTTCATGCAATGGGGCCTTTATTTCATTGGTGTGATCAACCCTCCATCAAGTGCTGGACACAAATGGATATTGATTGTTATGGAATACTTCACAAGGCGGGTAAAGTTTGTTGCATTGAAGGAGACAAATGAAAATGTAATCTTGGAGTTTTATGAGAGTATCACAATAAGATTTGGGGTTCCCTATACTATCATTTCTGATAATGCACTTGCTTTCATGAGTGATAAAAATTTTGAGTGGGAAAATAGGAATGGAGTTTACTTGAGTACCTCATCCAACTATTACCCATGCTTGGTGTTGATGAGTGATAGTTTATGAACTACTTCTGGTATGTGATATATTTTATCACCAAAATATATGACAACATTTCTAATATTTTCTTCATATACTACATGTCTATGGAAACTATATGGTTGAATAAGTAAAACATCACATACCTCTAATGGAGTGACATCAAAAAGGACTTTATCTTGAAAAGGCTTGATGTTGTACACAAATTTACTATAATGTCACCCTTTTCCCAAAACTGACATTTGAGGAAGACCATTAGCCTATCTTATTCTCATAGGCTAAATTGGGTGTTGTAAGGGATAAATTATGTGTCATAACATTATTCACTAGTTACTATTCACTAGCACTATTCATGAGTCACTATTCATGGTGACATGGTAGGTGATGAAGGGGATGATGTAGTAGAGGAGGTAATTTGTGGATGAGGTGGATTGGACCACAAGCAAATCTCTTACACACACACACACACACACAAATTATAATGCATGTGAAGGTGTGTTTGTCTTTTGTGACTCATATGCTGAATAAAGATAAGGAGGGAAAATGCACCACCCTTAGGTGGAATAGTGTTTTATCATGTAAGGAAGTCAAAATTTGATTGAATATTGTCTTGGAATATCATGTGCACATGGAGAAGAAGACAAGAGGTTTATTATTCCATATTTCCTCTCACATGTGTGAGTAAGGTGTCATTTTTGGTGTCACATGGAAGGTGGGAGACAAAGACAAATTAAGGGCTGATCATGAGATATACCTTTTGACCATTGGAATATGAGGAAAAACATCACACTATTGCTCACATGTGTGAAAGTGGGGCACTAAAGTTAGAGTCACATGGGTGACTAATCTTGTCTCATGCTTTTTGACTAACTTGTACAACAATGCAACTCTTAACATGGTCTATGCCCACATGGGAATGTGGTGCCATTTTCTATCTCTCCTCATACTATTTCGCCTCTCTTCTCTTCTTGTAAATTATATATATATAGAGTTTCTCCCTTTATAAATTCATCTTTTGTATAACCCCCCATCTTATAAGTTTGAACTATGTTCATTCTTTATCTTCTTTGGATGAAAACACACTAAATATTTAGATCATTGGAAGAAACCCCATTGATATCATGAATCATAGGATGAAAACCCTTTGATTGAGTAGGACAATTCCATTCAGGGATTGTGAATGTACTTTCAAGGAGATTTGGAAGACCAAGTGTGCAGATTGTGTATTGCAGATTGTTCATAGTTCTACAATCTTTGTAAGTGTGTTTTTTGTAGCTTTCATTATATAAGTTATTATGTATGGATATTGCCTCTATAAATATTAGTTGTAATCTTTTTAATTGGATATGTGTGAGGATTTGTGGTCTTATAAATAGTTGTTGTAGTAATTCCTTGTCATTATTATCAGTATATGTGAGTCCCATGCTTATCAATATATGATCAAATTCTTATTTCCTATCATATATGTTTGTGTATTGTTAAGTGATAATAAAAGTGTGTGCAAGTTAATACCTGTGTGGTATTTGGGACATATTTTCATGTTTGAGTCTATCAGCATAAGAGTCTATCAGCATAAGAGTGAGTATATTTTTAGATTTGATTATAAGTGTGATTTTAATTTTAGATTAAGAGTTAGTGTGAGTGGATTGGATTATGGATTTTATAATTCTGGGTATTTTAGCACAAGTGTTGACTGAGTTAGTAAGTGAGAGTGTTTGTGAGAAAATATATCACTTGGGATATTTCAATGGTATCAGAGCTTTCTATTGTGTGAGAATTATTATAGTTTTATGTGTTTAAAGCAAATATCCCACTTGGGATATTTCTGTGGTATCAGAGCCACGATCCTTCCAGCTTGTTGGGGACTTAACTCTTTTTCAAATCTTCAAGTGGATTAACATGAATGTGATTAACATGATGAAAAGATTCAATTAACATTTTCAATGGCAACAATAATTCATCAATGAACATTTCCAGTGGAAATATTAAATCTTTGAGAGGTTACGTCAACATATGGTATCAAAAAAGTTACGAGAAAGTGTAGAGGCATCCACCATCCATAAAGAAATTGAAGAAGAATTACTTGTTAAAATAGTACCCATCAATATTATAATAATCAATTCCATGTCACAAAAGGAAGATTTTCAAAAAAGAGAAGAGAGAATCCAATTAGAAGATCAAGTCTCCATGGTGGAAGCATTGGACATGGAGGTGGTACATGAAAATGCACACAATGAGCCACCAACCATGAGTGCTATGTGTGGAAAAAAAATTCATTTGGTAGATTTTGCTCTATTTCCAAAAGAAATCCAAATAGAAGACATCAAATAAGAAGAATCTAGCATCTTGGGGTAGTCAAGTGTGGAATTTTTTGAGCCACACAAAGCTAAAAATATAGAGCAACAAGGAGAGTTATTTCAGTCAAGTAAAGATCAACCAAGAATATTCATATACAACAAGAAGGAGATTCATCAAGAGGTTCTATGGGAAGAATCAAGGATTGATAATTTCATAAGTCCCATGGCTGGGACAACCCATGGGTTGTTACAATTTCTAGATGCAAAATTATCTCCTAGTTCAAGTCCTCCAGCTTGTGATAATAACAAAGTGGCACAACAAAAGTTAATAACATCACAATCAGGATCAAGGATTAGGAATTTCAAATCACAAAAATTGGTTTGGGATCTTGGTATTTGGAACTAAAAATTTAACTCTGAGGTGGCTTGGCCCAAAATAAAATCTATTATAGATACACACACACACACACACACACACACACACACATATTCTAGTACATGTGAAGGTGTGTTTGTCTTTTGTGACTCACATGCTAAATAAAGACAAGGAGGAAAAATGTGCCACTCTTAGGTGGAATAGTGTTTTGGCATGTAAGTAATTCAAAATTTGATTGAAGCTTGTCTTAGAATCTCATGTGCACATGGGGAAGAAGATAAGAGGTTTAATATTCCATATTTCCTCTCACATGTGTGAGTAAGGTGTCCTTTTTGGTGTCATATGGAAGGTGGGAGACAAAGATAAATTAATGGCTGATCATGAGATCTACCTTTTGACCATTTGAATATGAGGACAAACATCACACTATTTCTCACATTTGTGAAGGTGGGATGCCAAAGCTAGAGTCACATGGGTGACTAATCTTGTCTCTTGCTTTTTGACTAACTTACACACCAAGGCAACTCTTCACATGGGTTTCTATTCCCACATGGGAATGTGGCATAATTTTATATCTCTCCTCATATTATCTCTCCTCTCCTCTCTTTTTGTAAATTATATATATAGAGAGTTTCTGCCTTTGTAAATTCATCTTTTGTATAATAACCCATTTTATAAGTTTGAACTATGTTAATTCTTTCTCTTCATTGGACAAAAACCCATTGAAGATTTAGATCACTGGATGAAACCCCATTGATCTCATGAATCATAAGATGAAAACCCTTTGATTCAGTAGGATAATTCCACTTAGGTATTATGAGTGTGCTCTCAAGGATATTCAGAGATTCAAAAGACCAAGTGTGCAGAGTGTGTATTGCAGATTGTTTGTAGTTCTACGATCTTTGTAAGTGTGTTGTTTTTAGCTTTCATTAAATGAGTTATTATGTATGGATATTGTCTCCAATAATATCAGTTGTAATCCTTTTAATTTAATATGTGTGAGTATTTGTGGTCTTGTAAAGAGTTGTTTTAATAATTCCTTGTCATTGTTATCAGTATATGTGAGTCCCATGCTTATCAATATATGATCAAATTCTTATTTCCTATCATATTTGTTTGTGTCTTGTTAAGTGATAATAAAATTTTGTGCAATTTAATACCTATGTGATATTTGGGAGATATTTTCATGTTTGAGTCTATTATCATAAGAGTGAGTCTATTTTCAGATTTGATTATAAGTGTGAGTTTAATTTCAGATGAAGAGTTAGTGTGAGTAGATTGGATTATGGATTTTATAGTTTTTGGTTTTTTAGCATAAGTGTTGAGTGTGAGTTAGAAAGTGTGAGTGTTTGTGATCAAATATCCCACTTGGGATATTTCAATGGTATTAGAGCTTTCTGTTGTGTGAGGATTGCTATATTTCTAAGTGTTTATAGCAAATATCCCATTTGGGATATTTTATTTACATTGTTGAGTGATGAATTTGTCAGATCCCACACTAAACCATCCAATAGGGTATGATTATGGATGAGGCATTAGTGGAAACCTTAATATGTGAACTACTTTGCAAGAAATTAGGTTCTTTTGACTTCCATTTTCAATGATGAAGTGTACTTGTTGAGAAATGATCCACATTTGAGAATGGAACAATATTCCTACTTCTATTTCTATAAGGGTAATATAGATGTTTTTAGTACCCATCATGGTGTTAGGTTTAAATTCCATGACTTTATTACATTTTTCCAATGATGTAGTGTTTGTACTTGTTGTTTCAAGTTGTGCAAGTAGAGTCTTCCTAGCACAACACTCCCCATTGGAATGACTACTAGAGTTATGGATTGAACATCAATTTCTAGTCTTGAAATGCTTATTTTGGTCATTTGATGATTGTTATTTCTTTTGTGGAGGGTTCTTGGAGCTATTCCATAGTTTTAAATTATGAATAGAAGATTTAGACTACTATTTGGTCTAAGAATTATAATCTTATGTATTACTCTTGTCCTTGACCTTTGATTTCAACTAGAAAGCAAACATGTAGGCCTCTACGATTGAATATATTTATAAGAAATTGATATCTAACTAGATATGTGATCTAAATCCTGATGTATACTTAAAAAAATGGGTTTTGTTTTGATTCCTAAATACCAAGTTTAGACACTAAAGTATGAAAGGTATCTTTGTATTACTACATATATTGTTCTTTGCCTTGGTGAAATTGAGAGAACTTGATATATTGGTCATCATATTTTTTAACAAGGTAATAGGTTTATTTGAGTACTTATAAGAAACCATCCCATGTGTCTAAGTTAACTTCATATTTATGATCTTCATGTGAAGTGGAGTAATTTTACCACCTTTTATTTTTTGATAAAGAAACTTTTAGAAGAGCGAATGTAATATTTTCTTGATCAGAGACTTGATTAACCATGTAATATGAAAATATTAGGTTAAGCTAATTATCTAGTGCATCTACATCTATTTTTCCTTTGAACATAGGGATGTCTAGATTGAATTATACCTTGTATGATGTTAGAATACCAAAAAATTGATGAGAATGAGAGTTGTTGGAATTATTTTTTTGGAGAAGTAGCAATAAATGATTACCAATATTTTCTTGTTCACATGAATAACATTCTTCCAGATTTTCCCATTGTATTTGTAATAAAACTTCTATCATATTTTGGAAATTTTTTGAAGTTGGGGTTGTCGAAGATTAGTCTACCATTTGAGGATGTGAAGGAAGGTACAATGAAGGGTATCAAGTCTCAAGGCCTAACTTATTATAATTAGAATTCATATGAGTGTAAATATAAATAGGGATGAAGTTTAGATGCACCATGATACCACTGATTTAGGGTCCAAGAGGAGACCCGATGGAAAATTTACTCAAACAAATTTAAGATGGTTATGAATGAAATTGAATTGTGAATAATAGAGGATATGAAGGTGAAATGTGTTAAAGAAAAGAAATAAACTAATACAATAAAACTAATTTAGAAATGTAATAATAAAGTTTTATTATGCTAAATTATAAACATATTCTGAGAGATCAAATGTCTAATGTCTATGTGTTCCTTAACTTCATTCTTGTCGATGTCTCCAACTAAAAATAATGGAAGTGTACATTAATATAACATGGATGGAGATGAATCATTAGTTGAATTGTTACAAGAGTTAGCAAAAGCTACTTCATAATTTATGAATGTTGCGACACCACTGACTGATGTTATTGATGAGATGAGGTCTATAATACTAACACTGCAAGAGCTATGTGGTAGAAAAAAAATAAATTTAGATAGTTCAGATTGAAACATAAGTTTGGAACCTAATGTCGATGCTTCATACATTCACGTGAGGATAGATATGAAACAATGGTAAACTTTGGTAAGATTTAGTGACCCAAATCTTCTTAGATTAGTTTTCCAAAAATTAAATATATTATTTTGATCCTCTACTTGTGGACGTTTAAAAAATCTCTTAGTTTGTTAGCATTCATTATGTCTCATCCGGTAACTGTTTCCCATGAAACCATAATTAACTCACAAAATCTTGAAAAATGGATAGTCAACTATGGGGATAGCCTTAGTCAGAACCTTATCTTTAGGAAATTTGAAAACCAATATCTTACATAGTTCAAAAGGAAAACGTATGATGATAGCTCTATTTATTATATGAATTATCACTACATGAAGAATTGATAATGATGCAATATAAATACTCCAATGGAAAATTTGAATTTCAAATCAAATGCTAGAATTGTGCTTACCACTCTTAACCTCTTCTTAAACTATTAGATCTCTCTTAATACTTGTTCTCTCTTATATCTCTTCTTAAACTATTATATCTCTCTTAATATAAAGACTCCAATGAAAAATTTGAATTTCAAATCAAATGCTATAATTGTGCTTACCACTCTTAACCTATTCTCAAACTATTAGATCACTTGTAAATATATCATCCATACTTAGATTAGATATGCACTAATTTACTTGTGTGTGTGTGTGTGTGTCCTTATTAGATTCAAATAATGACTATAGTGGTGTGCAAGCCAACACATAAAATATAGAAAAGACAAAAAATGAAGCACAAACACTAGATAAACAAGGGGAAGGGTAAAAGGGAACCATAAAAATAGGGAACTAGGAGTGTATCAGGATGTTGATGGTCATATCAGTAATTTAGCATGATGATACTAGTATTTTACATGATATTGGGAAAATAGGAGTGTAGTAATAATACTCTCTTGGTAGGACCCAGGAAAAAATAGGAAAAACATGGAAAATAGGTAGAGCATGGAGGGGAGAGAAAACACAAGGATGAGGGAATGTATGGGTGCCAAAATAAATAAAGTATGCATCAATGATATCATAATTTGGATTAATAATCAATAGATACACCATTTCCCTAAATAAATGCAAACTAACATCTAAACTTACTTCCAAACAAAAATTAGGTGTCTACAATGGTCTATATTGATCACACCAATACAACATTAAAACATGAAAGTATATTTAAATCAAAGTATAAATAATTTATTTGAATAAGAATTTAATTATAAAATGGTTTAATGCAAATGAAAAATAATACCTTTGTGTGATTGGTTTTATTTAGGTGCGCTAAGATAATGCATTGCATTGTCATTTTAAAACTTTAGGAAAAACATAAAATTTTAATGGGATAATATAGTTGTGTGCGCGCGCGCGCGCGCGTGTGTGTGTGTGTGTGTGTGTGTGTGTGTGTGTGTGTAAACACAAAAATATATTAAACTCATTTTTGTGTATATTTTATTATTAAATGAAATATAGAACTTCACCTTTGTTTATGAAATCAAACAAAAAATAAAGATAAATCCTATCATGCACCAATGATAGTGGATGGTAAAATTTTCAAGAATGTTTCAAATTTGCATGTATTTTCACATTGTGTAAGCTATGCTTGTGCAGGGTGCTACATAGGTGAGCAATACAAGTTGGTATGGTTATACAATGTTGTGTAGATATTATCATGGATAGTTTGTAAGGTTTCAATGTGTGAAGTAGTTTTGAGTAGTTGTAGAGTCTAAATAAAGTGTTTTGTAGCATGCTGAGTTGTGAAATCTTATTTGAAGGTGAACTTACACTTGTCTAATGGAGGCTATCGGCTAAAGATGTGTTCGTAACTACTTGATGTCACTCTAACATAGACCTGTTGAGGAGCACTCATGTTCATCACTTGGTACAAAAGTGGTTACATGTAAGATTCCTTTACATTTAGGGCATTACAAGTGAAGTAAAGTGTTGGTTATATGCATGACTATTATCATGAAGACTAGATCTGTAGTAAAATATTAAACTGGAGTTTCAATGTATATGTGTAATAAAGGTTGTTATATGTTGAATATGCATGATCAAGTGTGTATATGTATGCTATAAATTAAGGCATTATATGAATGTTGTAGAACCTTATAACTTGTATTTGCATTGTAAGATGGTTTAGTATGTATGAATATCAAGTAGGTTTCTATGTAGGGTTTTTTATCAGAAAGGGGTTTCTTAGGATAATTATGTCTATATGTATACTTTTCATATTAATTTTGTGTTATTGAGATTCATAATTGCCAATATATGCCCTTGAAACTAGGTGTTATATACTATCCATTCACACTAATTTGGTATCAAAGCTTGGTTATAATATTTTTAGATGTTGGCATAACTTGTAACACTCAGTTTTATTGAAGTAGAGTAGTGCAAAGAATCTTATGCAATAATAATGACTAGAATAAATATGATAGAAATTGATAATTTCAATGGTCTAAACTTTGAACTATGGAAACTGTAGTCATGTAAAATGCAAAATTTGGTTATTTTAGTGTGGCTAATGACATTGAATCCATAGGTCCTCCTACTTGTTTACACAACCCTCAAAGGCTTTTCTTTCATCGATTCCCCATCATCCATAGCCTTCTGAACTTAACCCTTATAGACATAGGTAACTCTTTCATGCCCGGGTTTCATCCCCCTAGGTTTCATTCCCTCTAGAGTATAGTGCCCAACTTGGATAGGATCATTAAAACCCAGGGTGTCCTATTTCTAGTTTTGTTGTCCAAGTGCAAATTTGGTTTAAATGTTCATGTTTTTCCAAATCCTTATCTTAATTCATGTTAGCCTAATGCAAATTAATTTAACCCATGATCATTAGGTTCCCTATAAAATTCCACTCAAAGTCCATTTATAAGGGTTGGCACTCATTTACAAGAGAGAAATGAGAATACAAGCAAGTACACTCAAGCACTTTTCTCTATTCTCAAGCATTAGTCCTTAACCATCTAAAGTACACCTAGTTTTGAGTCTAGTTGTATATGAAAACTTTCATATATAATTGCACCATGCACTTCAATGGAAGAACTAATTTAGCTTGATCCCTCCTTAGAGTATTGGTATGTAGGCAGCGTGCCCACACACAAGATGTGAAATGCGTCTAACATATCCTTTACACACTAACCCCTTCTCTCTCTTTCCCAAATTTTACTTTCAAAGTTCAAGCACAAAGAGATCCTAAGACTTTTGAATATTAAAATAGATGCACAATGAGATCCATAGACTTTTGGGCTTCGATATTTCATTGAAAAGGTAATATAGACCTATTGAGCAGAACCCAAAAAACTTAGATCACTTGAACATTAGCACTGGAAAAGGACTACAGCACCAAAAAACAGGGTGTCCCACTTTTGGTGCTCTTATCCAATCAAAAAATGAAGTTCAGGAACCTATTTTTGATAGTGTCCCAATTTTTTACCTGAATTCTTAGACCTTGTTTCAGATCGAATAGCACAAAATAAGCTAAGTCATATTTTCTCTTATTTATTACTATTTTTAGAAAAAGCAAAAATACAATCTGCTTACATAAATTAGTGGATTTATTATTGAACATTATTTATTAATTTATTTTACTCCAAACATGTTTATTAATTAGGTGTTTCTATACGATTTTCACTTTCTACATTCAAAGGGAAGTAAGAAACTAAGAGAAATGGTCTAGGGTTAGATGATACCTGGATGAGGTCTTGCACACCAAATTCAGACGACTGAAGGAACTCCTCTTTGGTTTTGGAGGATGACACCTGTAGAAGAAAGGGACTCAAACACGAAAGGCATTAGATGGATAGATGGTGGGCTGCCAAGTGAAAGCTTGGTCATAGAAGTGCAAAGACTTCCTGGAGGGATGACAGCCCACTGATTGATAAAAGAATGTCTGATAAAAAAGCATAATGATAAAAGACTAAAATGATTAAAGACTAAAACAAAAATAGAAGCAAATGCTTACCTAAATGTTGCTATCAGTCTGGCACAGTCACCGACGTTGGTTAGTCTACCGGCATCGATTGGTTAGGGTATGTCGATGTCAGTTAGCCTGTCGATGTCAGTGGGGGTAGTGGGCCTTCTGGCCAGCATCGATCGGGGCAGTAGTCTTTGGACGAGGTCTAGATGGGTTTATGGTCTGTGGATGGGTCTGAAAAAGGGTTTGAGTCTGTTTAGAGGTAGTCTGAGAGTCTGTGTTTGGTTGGATGCTCTGTGCAGGGTCTTTGTAGGCAGAAAGAATGGTCTAAAAGGGGGACCAAATAGAAGACATAGGCAACAGGGAAGAGAGAGTGGTCTAGAAGGGATCTGTGGTCTGGTTGATAGTGTGGCTTAGAAGTAATAAACAGAAAATTGATTATAGAGACATCCTAAGCTATTGAAATGACATAGAAGAAGAATACTTACCTCTTGCCTACTGAAGAAGAAGTGTAGGAGGCCTGGTTGCTGATGTACCTATTGTTGATGCTGAGTAGAGTGACTGATGTAGAGTCCCTGCTTGCTATGTGCCTGAGAGAGGAAGGGAGAGGTCTAGTACCTACAACCAAAGGATTAGCAGTCGGGAGAGAAGAGGATTGATTGATTCATTGATCGAGTCTATGATTGTCATTCTGACCAGGGAGAGAGATTGAGAGAGAGACCAAAAATCACCTTCGGGCTAGTCTTAAGCAACTGACGTCGGTGATCCTGCCGGCGTCGACCAACAGGTAACCGATGTTGGCAACTGAAATAATGGCAAAAAGGCTAAAATTAGCCTTTCGCCCATTCTTCCAACTACTTGGGTCAATTGGTCATGTGGAAACGGTCGAAGGTGGATAAATAAATGTGAGGATTAGTGGAGGGGAAGTTAGAATAGGTCATAGGGTGATAAATGAGGGTATCCAAGGGAAAGGAATCTAAGGAGAGGAGAGGTAGCAAAGGGGGTTTGTTATTAATTTAAAATAGATGATTATTCTAAATTAATAAGTGTGTGTTAGGAATGCTAGGAAGTGGACCAAGGAGACCAAGGGGGGAGTCGACCAAGGGTTAGACATGATTTCAGTGTCTACATTTGCCCTTTTTTGTTTTGTTGATTGTTCTAGATGAACTGCAAGAGAAAAATAGGAGTTGATTGCCCCAGGTATGGGATGAGGTTGATTTTGTCCTATTGGTTATTCAAGTGAACTGCAAAACAAAAATTAGAGGGTTGGTTGCACCAGATGTGGAATTAGGTATTCCCCCTCAAAGTGGGAGTCGAGGGAAGAGAACTTGATATCGAGTGCTGATTTGACAAAAAGTGGATGAAAATGGTGAAGTTGGAGTGAGAATGCTATAATAGTTGTGATTTCACGTATACCACTTCACGGGATGATGAGGTCAAATTGTCACAGGTCAAGGTCAAGGAGTGCCAAAATTGAAATAATCGAGCCCCAGCTTTTAGTCATCGCTGATTGGGTTATTCGATCCAAGTTGTAGCTCCAATAGTCATCGTGTTCTAAGTATCTTGGGCTCAAGAAGTGCTCTTAGAAAACACAAAAATGTCACAAGTAGTAGGGATCAACTTGCTCGTGATCCTATACTTGTGAGGGTCAAAATATGGGTTGCAGACAATTTTACTAACCATTCGTGAGGTAGCATACATGCAAAAACAACCAAGGCAACATTGTCTTGGAAGTGGTTATAGTCGAAGGAGATAGTTGCGATCTCCATGGTCATTGGTTGAGGTGGATGGACAGATGAAGGAATGGCAGAGCTAACCTCAGAAGACCCCATGTCAACTGAGTGCCGCCTACATAGCCCCTATCGTTAAGGCCTCAGGCCAATGTAGTTCTCCGAAAAAGGGAGGAAGAGGGTCAAAGTTATGGATTGCTTGGATCGAGGTCAAGTCATGGTCAATAAGAGGATATGGTTTGTCCATTAGGTAGAAAAACAAATGAGGGTGGTTGTGCTAACCCCAGAAGACGTCATGTCAATTGAGTGCTGCCTACATAGCCCTGGTCTTAGGGCCTCAGACCATTATAGTTCAAACTAGTTGACAAGTTGGTCGATAGGTTGGTTTGGTCATGTGTTGAAATGATGAGGATAAGATGATGTTACAGCCTTTTCTATATTGTGTGATGGTGTATTCTGCAACATTGGTTGAGGGGTCTTTCATCCCTAGCAATTTTCCATATTCATGATGGATGTATGCTAAAAATGAATTGAGGTCTATTTATGCTTCAGCAAGTAATGGTTTATGCTTGACATAAATTGTGTCAGGTTGATAGTTTCCATGTGTATTGGTGTCCATAGAAACTATGTGAAATGAATTAGGATGATGTAACGATGTCATGTTGTTGGTTTGGTCTGGTTTGAATTGGTTTGGTTGGATTGGTTGTGATCAAAGTGTGAAAGAAAGGTGAAAGGCGCGTTGCTCTTTCATTGACAAGGACCAAGATGAAAGCATAGATAGGGGTTGTTAGAACAAAGAGCCCCATTCATACATTACGTCATTGACCAGTGGTTGATGTTAGAGAAGTAGTCGAATCACTTGACGTTAAGTGAGCTTGAAATCCCTTGAGTATGTTGGGGTGATAAGTAGGATTATGTGATATGAGAGGATGGGGTAACCCTTTTTGGCAGGAATAACCTTGCCCCTTTTATAGGTGACCCAAAAGATGACTATAAGCATGTCCATGACTTGATAGCTTGTCAGTCTTTTTTTTTTTTGCACAGACTGATCGATGCGGGAAGTCTGCATAGGGATGTTGTTTTGCTTGGTGGTCATATATGTGAAGCTGATCAATGTGGGAAGCTTCAAAAAGAGTGTTTTCTATAGCAAGAGTTTAGTCATAGCCATCCTTCGAGGGAGTGGTCTATACTTTGCTTTATATATTTTTGATATGTCTTGGCCTAGCTATCCTTCAAGGGAGCAGTCTAGTAAATACAGCAACTATGTAGCTGTCCTTCGAGGGAGCAGTCTACATTTAGAGTTTTATGACCTTTGATATGTTAGGTATCCCATTTTGATATATTTTGTTGACTGAAGTTTTTAGCCATGGATGAGCCTCTAGAGGTTTAAGGGTTCCCTTTTATTAGGACAAAGCATTCATGGTTGACAAAAGGGGTTGACGAATGTTGGGAAAAAGGGTTGAAAGGAATAAGAATGATGATGACAGGGGTTTCTCAAGGGATGAGCTCAAGTAAAACGTCAAGTGATCGAGTACTCACTTAACAGTAGAATGGTCGTAGATGCAAGGCATAAAAGGGGCTCAGGTTCTGATAAGTCCTTGGGTCATGCTTGTGCATTATGATAAGGTCCAAGTCAAATAGGAGCAAATTTGCCTCATTTGCCTCTTCGAGATTGGTCACGTGTTGATTGATGCTTGGTTGTCGATTGGTTGATGATTAAGAGGTTGGTTTGCTGTTTGGTTGAGGCTTGGTCAATGGTCGGGTCGATGGATGTTTGGTTGATGATTGGTCAATGGCTGGGTTGAATGTTTGGTCAAGGTTTGGTCGAGACTTGGTTGAATGTTTTGATTAAAATGTTGGTTGAATGTTTGGGTTCAATGTTTGGTCGATGTCATGGTCAATGTCTAGTCGATGCTTGGTCGATGTCTGGTCAAGGCTTGGTCAAGGCTAGGTCAAGGCTTGGTTGATGTTTGGTCGATGGTTGGTTGATGGTTGGTTGAGGTCATGATTAAAAGGTTGGTTGATGTTTGGTTGTGGTCGGCTTGAGGTTTAGGATTAAAAGAGTGATTGATATTTAGTCGAGACTAGGTTGAAAGGTTGGTCAAGGCTTGGATGAATGTTGAATTCCCCCAGTGTTTAGGGAGAATGTTTGGCAGATTGGTCAAGGTTGGTTGAGGCTTGGTGGTCAGATTGACTATGTTGATGTCGAATAAGGGGGTTAAAGGCGGTAAAGGGACCATAGTCTGGCATGGAGATCCTGATTTAGGTGATGAGGTTTGAGAAGCATGGGTCAGTGTTGATGATTTGTCGAAGGGGTGGTCAAGAGGATCCTTGATGAGAAGGGTATCCTTTTTCCGATGTTGACGAATGACAGCTTTAAGAGTGCAACAATGCTCAGTGTCATGTCTCGGTGTGTGATGATAGTGACAAAATTTAGAGTCATCGAACCAAGATGGTCTTGATCTGAGAGTTGATGAGTGGGGCAGTGTTGAAGGTTCGTTGATAATATGGTCAAGAAGAGGGGTGTCTTTCACCAAGCATTGGTGAACGACAACCTTGAGGGCACAACAATGCTCGGTGTCGTGTCTAGGTGTGCGATGATACGCACAAATTGTAATGTCATCGAACCAGGGCAGTTTTGGTTTGAGAGATTGATATGGTTTAAGAGGTAGGAGATTGATGTGGGAAGACTGCAACAATTGTCATAACAATAAGGCATAAGAACTTGTTAATGGGTCTGTGTGTCTTGTTGCAGTGGGGGTTGATGACTTTGGTTTGAGAGGCATAAGAGGCGTTAGTCGTGCCATATTTTTTTGTGGGTGGTGTAGCCACACGTGTAGATGGCACTTTTATGATGAGAGGTGTTGGATGTTGTATATGTCTGATGGGTTGGAGGGATAATGGAGGCAATTTTCCTCTGTGAAGTATGGGAGTAGGAAGCACTCCTATTAAAGTGGATGGATGTGGGCCCAAAATTGAAGGTAATGATGAAGGTGGGGGAGGAGTCCTCTGGTGTGGTTTAGTGGCCTTCTTTGGTTTGGGTTGAGGGCCACCATTGTGTGAGGCGAGGTTAGAGTCTATCCTTACTTGTGGGTGATTGAGGTTTGATGTAGGCCGAATGTCGAGAGGTTTAGTCTCTTTTGGTATGACGGATGCCTATGTGGGTTTGGGTTTGGATGTGGATGGAGGTGAGTGAGATGTAGCGATCTCAGGCAAAAGATAAGAGAAAATCGTGATTGGGTCTTCCTTGGCCAAAGTGGGCGAAGAGACAGGGTCCTCTCTTGGTGGAGAAAGAACAAGAGAATGTGGCTCCTCAAGAGGGTAGAGGGCAAGGATGATTGTGCCTTTGACTTGTGGTTGAGGAGTAGGCAAGGTAGGGTCCTCCATTGGTAGGAGGAAAGATGAAGGTGGGGCTAATGACATAGGTATATTCAAGGCGTCCTCCAATATAAGAGAGGTCGATGGAGGACTAACAATAGAAGAGGATTCTTCTACCTGTGGAAGAGGTTGGTCAGGGATAAGAGAAGAGACAGTGTTGACTTTGCAAATATTATGGTCTTGGGGGTCATTGGTCATGGTCTGGACATTGTTTTGATTAAGAAGATGGTTAGGAAAGGGTCATCTGAAGATGTCGATATTTTGATTGGGTGGGGTGTTCGGGTTATCCAAGACAAGATCCCCCTTGTCTATCATGTCTTGGACAATGTTCTTGAAGGTTCGGTAGTTGTTGATGTCATGGCCTTGGACACGGTGATAATGACAGAAGTCATTTTTCCTATACCATGTAGGGAGGGCTTTTGAAGGGTCAAATTGAGGTGGTTGGATTGGAGGGAGATTGAGGACCCCCTGCTTGACAATTTTTTCTAAAACGGAAGTGTATGACTCTCCAATTGGAGTGTACTGACGCTGTATATACCATTGTTGGAATTGTTTGGTGATGCTTTGAGATGTTGAAGGTTGAGATTGGTCGGTTGTTGTTGAAAATGGTGATCTAATGACCACAGTGTTGGCCACTCCTTTGGATTTAGAATTGGCAGAAGAAGAAGGTCTGGAAGAAGAAGGGTCATTGGCTTTTGTGTTGGTATTATGCAATTTGACCTTGTCCTCTTCAATGGCACGGAGTTCAAGCTTTCGGGCCATGGTGAAAGCCTCGTCGAAAGTGCAAAATATTTGAACCCGCAAGGTGGATGAGATGTGCTTGGCACATGCTCAAGAAAAGAGCTCAATGAGCTTGGGTTGAGGTAAAGGGAAGGAGAGTTGGTTGATTAATCCTCTCCAACGGGCGACAAAATTGTCTATTGATTCATCGTCAAACTGTCTGATGGAGTAGAGGTCTGTGATCGAGACTTTTTTGGTGATATTAATTGAGAAATGGTCAAGAAATAATTGGGCAAGTTGAATGAATGAAAAGATAGAGTGACTGGTAAGAGAGTTGTACCAATCAAGGGCGGGGCTAGAAAGTGACATGGGAAACGTGCGTAGAGTAACGCATCGTCATGGGCTATGAGATAATAAGCATGTTTGAATGCTTGTAGGTGCTGTTGTGGGTCTTCCTTACTCTAGAAATAAGCAAATTTAGGAAGCTCCCACTGACTGGGATACGGCTTGATCAGGACAGAGGGATGAATGGGTTCATTGCAAATTTGCTCATATGAAAGGGCATTGCGTGAACCAAAAACAAAAGTCTCAAGACTAGACATTTTGTCCATCAGCATTTTGATTATATCTACTGACGGATTTGTGGGTGGATCACCCCCTAGGTTGTAAGGTGCTTGAAAGGTGCTAGAGGGGGCATACGACGTAGACAATTGCGCTTGTACGGGCACAACGTATTGATAACTAGTCGTTGGGACAGAAGTGGAGGCCAAGGGTGGTTGCGTTGTGAAGGTAGAAGTCATAAGTTGACTAGATACCACCAAAAGTGGTTGCATGGCAGCATTGGCAAAATGGGAGGTAGACACTCCTGCATTTATGGGCGCAAGAGTGTGTGGAGTCGAGACAATCAAGTTCTGGTATGATGTAGAACTTGGTTGAATTGCGTGTGGTTGAGGGGGTAATGAAACCCCGATGGAAGTCAGTCCAAAAATAGATGGGAAGGCCAAACTTTGCGTATTGGCCATGGTCGGGTTAATGGTTGAGGCAATAGTTTGAGTCATAAAAGCCTGGGTAGCGGATGGTGTTGATGTCATTGCCACTTCACCCGAAAGGTCTCGCGTTTGGTTTCTTGCGAGATAGTGTTGGAGAGCCTTGACGTTGTGGTCAAGGAGTCTCTCAAAGTTTGGGTCCCCTTCAGGGATAATTGAAGGTTGATTGGGAGTTGGTCAGGTAGGAGTTCGTTCAGTCTCTGAATGATACTCCATTAGAGGACTAGGCATAGATGGCAAAGGCGAGAGTGGTTGTTGCCCTGTGTGGTCAAGAAGAGTTCTGGTTTGACTGCGTGTCAAAACCATTCAAGGCAAGAAGGGTCAGGTTTTAGAAACTATGTTTTTCAGTCTCAAAAAACTAGAATGGGTGTTGGACAGCAAGAAAGTCAAGTTTTAGGCTTGTTGTTTAAGGAAAAGAATTTTGGACAGTGACCAACGTCGGTATAAAAACTGATGTCGGTGATACAGGCTACTGATGTCAGTCAGATGACCGATGTCGGTGAAGAAAGTTACCGACGTCGATGGAAAAACTGATGTCGGTTACTATGTTTTCCAAAAACTCAAAAAATTTGAAAGTTTTTGGAAAGAAGAAAACGTCCTCACTAGCTCAAAAAACCAAATAGAAGCAGAAAAATAGATGGAGATAGGTAGACCCAAAGTGTTAAATCTTAAGAATCAACTTTTAGAATCATGTTGGCTTATGCCTTAGAATGTGTTTGGGAGGTTGGCTTGTAAAACGGGTCCTAGAAGAGGTAGTCTATGGATGGTTTTAGGTTTTTTTTGGTGCTCAAGAGTCTGTGTTAGGTTTTGTACTTGGCCTGGTGCTAAGGAGAAAGCTCCCCTCACTTCACGAACCCAGTGATAAGCTGGGCCCGCTTAGCCAGTATATACTTCCCCTAGAGATTATCCTCTGCCAGAGAATAGAGTGGGCTTTCCCCTTGGTAGTGAAGTCCAAGTGGGATTACTGGGATGGGTAAGGTATCTGTTGGGTGACGAAATCCCAGTCGGGCCTTGTCTCAAGTAAGTTTTGATGTTTGATTTGTGCAAGTGATTTGGTTGTGTAACATAAGTGGCCTACGATTAATTCATGATGCGATTGTAATTACTAGATGTGGACTAAGTATGCAGTCAAGAAGAAATGAAATGCAATGTGTTTTAAGCCCAAATTGAAATGTTAGTTCGTATGAAGACAAATGGAGAAAGGGTTGAAGAGTATGAGTTGACTAGTCTAAGATGCAAGAAAAGAAAGAACAAGGATGATTCTTTTTAATTTTTGCTAATAGTGTCTTTTGGAAGAGATAGAAGAGGTGAAAAGGAGAAACCTAATGCACCTATATGAAAAGAAATGAAAAAGAACCCAAGGAAGACCCTAGGGTCCCACCGGGCATGCCAGAATGTTTCTATATGATTTTCGCTTTCTACATTCAAAGGGAAGTAAGAAACTAAGAGAAATGGTCTAGGGTTAGATGATACCTGAATGAGGTCTTGCGCACCAGATTCAGACGACTGAAGGAACTCCTCTTTGGTTGTGGAGGATGACACCTGTAGAAGAAAGAGACTCAAACACGGAAGGCGTTAGATGGATAGATGGTGGGCTGCCAAGCGAAAGCTTGGTCCTAGAAGTGCAAAGACTTTTTAGAGGGATGACAGCCCACTAATTGATAAAAGAATGTCTGATAAAAAAGTAGAATGATAAAAGACTGAAATAAAAATAAAAGTAAATGCTTACCTAAATGCTGCTGTCGGTCTGGCACAGTCGTCGATGTCAGTTAGTCTACCAACATCGGTTGGTCAGGGTATGCCGACGTTGGTAGGGGCAGTGGGCCTTTTGGCTAGCATCGGTTGGGGCAGTAATCTTTGGATGAGGTCTGGATGGGTTTATGGTCTGTGGATGGGTCTGAAAAAGGGTTTGAGTCTGTTTGGAGGTAGTTTGAGAGTCTGTGTCTGGTTGGATGCTCTGTGCAGGGTCTTTGCAGGCAGAAAGAATGGTCTGAAAGGGGGACCAAATAGAAGACAGAGGCAGCAGGGAAGAGAGAGTGGTCTGGAAGGGATATGTGGTCTGGTTGATAGTGTGGCTTAGAAGCAATAAACAAAAAACTGATTACAGAGACATTCTAAGCTATTGAAATGACATAGAAGAAGAATAATTACCTCTTGCCTGCTGAAGAAGAAGTGTAGGAGGCCTGGTTGTTGATGTACCTATTGTTGATGCTGAGTAGAGTGACTGATGCAGAGTCCTTTCTTACTGTGTGCATGAGAGAGGAAGGGAGAGGTCTAGTACCTGCAGCTAAAGGATTAGCAGTCGAGAGAGAAGAGGATTGATTAATTCACTGATCGGGTCCGTGATTATCATTCTAACCAGGGAGAGAGATTGAGAGAGAGACCAAAAATTGCCTTCGAGCTAGTCTTAAGCAACTGACGTCGGTGATCCCGTCGGCGTCGGCCGACAGGTAACTGACGTTGGTAGCTGGAATAATGGTAAAAGGCTAAAATTAGCCTTTCACCCGTTCTTCCAACTGCCCGAGTCAATTGCTCGTGCAAAAACGGTCGAAGCTGGATAAATAAACGTGAGGATTAGTGGAGGGGAAGTTGGAATAGGTCATAGGGTGATAAATGAGGGTATCCAAGAGAAAGGAATCCAAGGAGAGGAGAGGTAGCAAAGGGGGTTTGTTATTAATTTACAATAGATGATTATTCTAAATTAATAAGTGTGTGTTAGGAATGCTAGGAAGTGGACCAAGGGGACCAAGGGGGGAGTCAACCAAGGGTTAGACACGATTTCAGTGTCTACATTAGGAATAAAACTTCATTATTCTAAAAAATAATAAAACATTTGGTGAACCCAACTTACTTCGAATTTTCACACAAAAACCCTAAAAACCATAGGGTAAATTATTTTTGATTTTTTTCCATAATTTTTTTATTTTTCCTATATTTAAAAATCATAAATCTATAAATTAATTTCAAAATTATCATATATTTTATAAAAACCCTAGTTTGCACATATTAGGTCCTTTTTGCATACAAAACCATTCCAAAGACTAGGAAAAATATATTGCTAATTTTATAAATATTTTCAAAATTTTCCTAAATTTTCAAGAAAAATTATACAAATTTCCTATAAATTCATATCAAATTTTTAAAATTATCATACTAATTTTAAAAATACATTCAATAATCCCTAGTTGCATTAACTAGCTCCTAGTTATTTTCTAATACTTTTCCAATCATTTTATGAATTTTTAGTTGCATATCAAACTCAAAAAATAAATTAAAAATTAAAAAATTCATAGTATTTTGCATAAATATTTAAAAAAAATAATTAGTTGCTTATACTAGCACCTATTTGCTTCTTACAATACCACCTTACATGTTTACGATTTCCATATCCTTTTTGCGTAAATTTCAATTAGCTATTTTTAGGACTTTGCATTTTTTATATACAATACTTTCCTTTTCTAGCACATTGCCTATTAAAATTTATTGCAAAACATTCAAACACATTATAAATTGTTTTCCTACTTTCATAATGGCCCAATACACTGGTTTTGATGAAAATGATAAAAGAGAACTTCAAGAACTCTTAACAAAACATCCAGATATGCAAGATGACATGCTTATAAATCTATAAGAGGAACAACAAAAAGTGAACAATGGTCAATCTTCTCAAATCATAGAGCAACCAATTTAAAATGACACTGCGGGGGAAACTATGTCTCAATAACCCCCTATAGCAGCCCAACTTGTCTCTATGCCATTAGTTACAGCTAGTACATCCCTCTCTCCTAATGTGGCAACCCTTGTGCAAGAGATAAGATCTCTTCAATCCAAGGTGTTACATCTTGAGCAAGGTACCACTAGACCTACATAGGCTTTGGATTCTTTTTCTCTTACATACACCATTGGCATGTCATATTGATTCTACACCCTTGCCACAAGGTTTTATTCAACCTAAGATTACTCTTTATGATGGCAAGGGTGATCCAGAGACACACTTGAGAGTTTTTCATGCAGCATACTTGGACTATGTACCCAATGACTAGCTACTTACCAAGATATTTCCATAGAGCCTAAAGGATTATGTTTTACAATGGTTCTATAGTCTACCAAATCATTCAGTTCATGCATTTAATCCTTTAGTTGACATGTTCTTAGTACACTTCAACATTAACATTGGTGATAAGGTTTCATATGCTCAAATTGCTCAACAAAAATAATGACCAAATAAGCATCTCATGAACTATGTTCTTCGGTATAAGACCATCTTGGCTAAGATGATTAGTCCCATGGTAGATGAAGAGTTACAGGACCTCTTCAAATAGAGTCTTATACTAGCACTTCATGAATCAATTATGTGCAATTGATTCTCTTCTTTCATTGAATTATGTCATATACTGAAGGAAAGAGAAGTGAAACTCATTTCAATGGGAAAACTCAAGTATACAAATATTCCAGACACGACTAGTAATAGTAACAAAAAAGTCCCATACAAACTCAAGTTAAATGATACAAAAGTGAAGAATCCAACTAAAGTAAATGTAGCTTCAGAAGCCCCTCAGTGTATAGTTTTATCAACACCCCCTCGATGTACTTTCTCACATCTTTTAGTTCCTCTAGCCGGTGTTTTACAACAACTTTTAGATTATAATATCATATCTCTCCCTCATATTTGGGAAGTTGATCCAACCAAACCTCTTCCCAAGGGATATGATCAGTAGGCATTTTGTGATTACCACAGGGCACCAGGCCACACTAGAAATAGATGCATAAGTTTGAAACATAAGATACAAGACTTGATAGATGACAACCTACTTGATCTTGGCACTTTAGTTGAGCCTCAACAGGGAAAACCAACATAGGATAAAGCTTTGAAAATATTCTTAGATCCATTTCCATAGCATTCAAAATAGGATACAAGAGACACATCAGGGGTTCACCATGCATATCATGCACATCCACCACCAGTTACATACCAGGCACCTTCAGTTAAGTCACATCCTTTGAGTGGTATGATTGGTTTGTATGAGTCTAGAGTTACAGCTAGACTTTTGATATCCTTCTCAGATTAGGAGATTTTGGAGGATAATTTAGATTATAATTCACTCTTTATCAGAGCACATATTCTTAATCAACCCATTCACAGTGTTCTCATCAATAATGGTTCCAGTGTCAACATGTGCACCATTACATTATTACAACATTTGGGCTATTTAGAGAAGGATCTCGCCTCAGTAGATACATATATCAGTGGATTTAGTGGGCATATACAGAGTTCATTGGGTGAGATTATACTTCCTTTATAGATTGGTCCAACACATGTGACCACACATTTCACTATAGTTCTTAGTGTAGGAGTTTTTGATATATTACTTGGTCACCCAAAGATTCAAAAACTTTGAGCAGTACCATCCATAGTTCATAGATGCATGAAATTCATTCATGTTAATCAAGGTATTATAGTTGGTGGAGTTCTATATGAGTTACCACTACCCACTTTAGAGCCATCTACTTTGCAGTCACCAATTTCAGCTTCTCCACCAGTTTTAGTTTCCCCACCAGTTACAGTTCTTCCTCTGGTACAAATTCAAACATCCATCGCCATTATAGAGGGTTCATATAACACCATAGCTTTAGGATTATAGACAGCTTCCAGCTCTATTTTTCACACCTAAAGAAGTTTCATTGAGATCTCATGTTTCTACACATAAAACATCCCCTACTTTTAGATGGGCCCTAAGAGCCCTAAAATTACATCCACTTATCAAAATTATAGTGGGACCCCATAGTCAACTTATAATTTTGAAATTTCAGAGCATCTATAGCATAAATAGCTTTTAGAGCCATAGTCTCAACATTTTCATCGTTCTTCACATTCATTCATGATTTCACTCCTTGATACATGACACCATGATAGGGAGTCTCCCATGAGACTCATCGCTTAGTATCATCCTATCCCAGCCAACTCATACATAATCTCTTTTGTTTGATTGTGCATAGCTTATATAAAAATACAAAATTTCAAAATACAAAAACATTTAAATAATTCAAAAATTCCAAAAACATTTTGATTGTATGCATCATCCATGCTTTACATTACTACTATCATGCTAGGACTTACATTTGTTGTTTCATGCTATTTTTTGTTGATTATCTACATTACTACACTTCACTTGATCTTATTTGAGTGTGTGCAGTAACATCCAGCTACTTGATTGCTTCACTCTACCCATTAAGGGGGCATTTTTACATCTACATTCGAGACATACATTGATATACATACCCAATGGGGGCATATTCTACATGACAACACCATCCAGGTTATGTCAATCCTACACTACACACTCTGAGTTATCATATTGATGTACATTACTTACCAGGTTACACAAATTACTACATCAACATTTCACTAGTATCTAGCACTTGTGTATCTCTTAACATATACCTAGTCTTTTACTAAACATGTCTTGCATACTTTCAATCTTGCTTTGATTAGTTAGATGTGATTGTACCTTTCCAATTTTTACATGCTTTCCTTTATTTCTTTACGTAGCTAGATGAGATTATATTTCTAGTTCCATTTTTGTTTTTTTATGTGTGCCTTAGGACATCTACCAATGTCATTTGCTTTTATTCATGTGTGTGTACCTTTGGACATTTGTCAATGTCCCTTATTTTTACTCTTGTATGTGCTTGTGGCCCTCATGCCAATCTTTTCTTATTTCAATTTGTATGTGTATGTGGAATTTGAACATGCCTTGTATGCTTGCTTTCCAGTTTGAGTGACATGTATCCATGTCCCTTGTTTGTGTGGCCCCTTGGTGAACCGTGTATGCTTCTTGCTTTGTATGCTTGTTGCTCGATTATGTGTCCTTGTTTTCAATGTCATGATCCATATCATGCATTTACCTTGATTTTTTGGATGCCATGATGGACATCATGCTCCATCCATCCTTGAAAACTAACAACTAAAAACTAACATCTAACATTTTCAATTTTAATTTAGTACATTGCACTTGCTTTTACATTGTTATATCTATATAGGCATACCCTTGTTGATCTAACAAATCTCTCAATACAAACATTGTTATATCTAGAGATATATTATCAAATATCACTGCTATATCATGTATATATACAACATAACACACTTTTAAGAATCTTTCTTCTAAGGGAAGTCATCATAGGTTCATCATTCCTAACCTTAGAAGAGGGGGAAACAAATAGGGGTTTTGTCAAAAAGATCAAAGATCCTCATAATCAATCAAAACAACAACATAATCAATCAAAACAACAACATTTAGATCACCTAGTTCAAAATCCAAAGGTCAACCCAGTCATAATAGAACATAAAAATAGTGACAATTTCATATCGACAACTAGTTTTAACATAGGATAATAGCACTAAAAATGGACAATAGTGCCAAACACAAGGGTGTCCTCATTTTGGCACTCTTGTCCAAGCAAAAAAACACCTAGGTTTTCTAGTAACAGGTAAAATTTTTAGCTCAACTACAATTTTTTCACATCCAGATCAATTTGAATCAATAGTTTTAGTACATTTTTCTTAGGGAATCTAGATATAGGGGTATTATGTGCGGCATGATGACTCTCACTTCCAATTTTAGATTAGTTAGTTGACATAACTTATATATCATAATCCATGTTCTAGACACCAGTGATTGGGGGTAATGTGTGTGGCATATTGGTCTTCTTTTGTTTTTGAATTTAGTTTATTACCCAGGCATTCTTAGTAGTTGTGTGCCTTACTCCATTTGTAGGTGGTTGGCATCATTCTCAAGTTGAACTTTCATACAAGTTTAACTTCTTGAGTACTCAAGTTCTCTATTTGGATTTCACATAAGCATATTACATCAATTTTGGAGTGGCTTTTATACAAGTCTAACCTCCATCTTTCAAAATGGCTAAGAGTGGCTTAGTTTCCATTATACATTTGGCTATCAATGCCACATTGTCAGATTTTTAGAGCATCTATGGGCTCCATGAGCCATCTCATATGACATATATTCTATACTAGTATCACTTCATAACTTCACTTCATGGGGAAAAAATGGAGCCAAAAGGCCAACCTTTGTATTCTTGAGCCACCTATTCAGAGGGTTTGGACACACAATCCAGACATCGATTATCACACACATGATCATCTAACTTCAATTAGTAGGTAACAATGGAACCAAAGGGATAGATTTTGTATTCTTGAGCCACTTTCTAGGGAATTGAGCACTCATCTCCATTCATGATATAACTTTTGGTATAGTATCATCTAACACAACCCAACATTACTCAGCCTTACTCAAGATCACAACGGGTTTTGTATTGGTTCACGTACTTGGTGAGGTGTATTCATATTTTCTCTTCCTTTCTCTTTTACTTAGCTTTTTTATGTTCTTATTTTATATCACATATAATAAGAACTTATCTACTCTTTATTTCATTTCATAGATTCACACTTGCACAAAGTGCTCTCTATGCACTATCCAACATTACTCAACATCACACAAGCTTCATGGGCTTTTCTTTATAGGTAAGTTTAGGTACGCTTTTTAATTTTTCTATTATCTTAGTATTTTGATTTGATGCATCACTAAAATAAAGGGGGGGGGGGTAAATGCAGTCATGTAAAATGTGAAATTTGGTTACTTTAGTGTGGCTAAGGACACCCAATCCATAGGTCCTCCTACTTGCTTACGTAACCCTCATAAGCTTTTCTTTCACTAATTCCCTATCATCCACAACCTTTTGAACTTAACCCTTACAAACCTAGGTAACTCTTTCAGGCCTAGATCCATCCCCCCATGTCTCATTCCCTCTAGACAATAGTGCCCAACTTGGATAGGAGCATTGAAACCCAGGGTGTCCTATTTATGGCACTGTTGTCCAAGTGTAAATTTGGTTCAAATGATTATATTTTACCAAATCCTTATCTTAATTCATGTTGGCCTAATGTGAATTCATTAAACCCATGATCATTAGGTTCCTTATAAAAGGCCATTCAAAGTCCATTTTGAAGGGTTGACACTCATTTACAAGAGAGAAGTAATAATACAAGTACACTCAAGCACTTTTCCCTATTCTCTACATACAACCTTCCAATATTATTCCAAGCTTATTAAAGCCCTTACACCAATCCATATCCATCTAAAGTACAACCAGTTTCACATCTAGTTGCATTTTTCATACACAATTGCACCAAGCACTTCAATGGGAGAACTACATTAGGTTGATCCCTCCTCAGAGTATGGGTATGTAGGCAGCGTGCCCACACACGAGGTGTGAAGTGTGTCCAACATATCCTTTACACACTGACCCCTTCTCTCTCTTTCCCAAAATTTCTTTTCAAATTTTAAACACAAAGAGCTCCTAGGACTTTTGAAGATTAAAATAGATGCACAACGAGCTCATTAGACTTCTGGGCTTCGATAATTCACTGACAAGGTAACATAGACATGTCAAATAGAACCCAAAAAACTCAAATCACCTAGACAATAGCATCTAAAAAGGACTACAACATCGAACAATAGGGTGTCCCACTTTCGACGCTCCTATCCAATCAAAAAATTGAAGTTCAAGAACCTGTTTCTGATAGTGTCCCAGTCCTGTACCTAAATTCTTAGACCCTATCTCAGACTGGACAAATTAGAATAATCTAAGTCATATTTTCTCTTATTTATTACTATTTTTTAAAAAGGCAAAAATACAATCTGCTTACATAAATCAGTGGCTTAATTATTGTACGTTATTTATTGATTTATTTTACTTCAGACTTGTTTATTAATTAGGAATAAAACTCCATTATTCTAAAAATTAATAAAATAGAAAATAAAGATGGAAGATCTATTGATTGATAAAGATCAATGGGTTTCCATGTCAAATATGTTACCCAATGGTATGAAGCAAGAAGAGTGGGACAAGGTTTATAGGAAAACACAAAGCTCTATCATATTATGTTTATTTGATTATGTTATACTAAATGTATCAGAGGAAAAGATTGTGAAGTGTCTATGAGATAATCTGGGAATTTTTTACTATGTGAAGTCATTGATGAACAAGTTTTTATTATGAAAGAAGATATATTCTTTGCGAATGAATGAGGGTGATTTAGTGGTATAGAACCTCAATGCATTTAACACTATGCTAATCTAGTTGACATCTATCGACATCAAGATGGATGAAGAAAATAGGTGTATCACATTGTTGTGATCTTTGCAAGACTCATGGGACAATTTCATGATGGATATCACTAAAATTACATCGAGACTCAATTTGGATGATGTAATTATGCTTCTATTGTTAAAGGAGATACAATGCAAATATGTGGATAAATGTTAGACGAATAATGCATTGATGGTGCAATGTCCCTCATAGAAGCGAGGCAAGAGGAAGAATGGAGGAAAGCACTCTAATTAAAAGGAGAAATTGAAGACTTCAAATAGGTTTAAGAATAAGTGTAGGAATTATGGTAAGTGAGGGCACTTTAGGAAGGACTTGAACACAAAAAAGGTGGATAATGCTAAACCACTAGATTATGTGCAATATTCAAAGAGATCCATTGATGAAGATGCATATGTGTATCTAGATGCCTTAAGCTTGAAAGTGTATGCAATGATGCATGGTTGATTGAATTTGGTGTATCCTTTCATATGACTCCTATGAAGGAGTGTTCTATGAATACAAAGAACATGATGGTGGTGATGTTTTTATGGGAAACAAATCAACTTACTAAGTTATGGGAAGAGGTAGATTGAAGCTAAGATTTATATATGGGAGGGTCAAGACTCTCCCAAGTGTCTTGGACATTTATGGCATTACTAGGAATTTAATTTTTGTAAACAGAATGAATGATGTTAGTGTCCAAGTGATGTTTAACAAAAATGGAATTAAGATGGTGCATGGATCCATGGTGTTCATAAAGGGTGTGCACAATAGTAATTTTTCTTGCTTAATGTGATTGTAATTCATAACACATGTAATAGTTATCTTGTTATTGAAACTAAGATGGAAGCCAAAATGTGTGAATTGGCTCTGGTAGAGGATACAATACTATGGCATTAGATATTGGATCATATCAGAGAGAAGGGTATGTGCATGTTTATAACCAAAGATATGGTGAAAGGGATGGAGAAGTGTCCCTTAGATATTAAATTTTGTGAATATTGCATCTATGATAAGTAGAGTTAGGTAGAGTTCCCCAAAGGTGTTTCCTAGACAAGTGAAATCTTGCAAGTGATCCATAATGATGTATTTAGACTAATTGAGCTTTCATCACCAATCATGTTTGTCTACCATGTGACATTCATAGATGACTACACTCTCAAGACCTAGGTATACTTAATTATGAATAAATATGAAGTTTTCAAGAAATTAAAGGAGTTAAAATCCCTTGTGGAGAACCAAATGGGGAATATGATCAAGGTGTTGCACATGCACAATGGAGGTGAGTACTTCTTGAATGAGTTTCATGAATTCTACAGGAAGAGTGGCATTAAAAGACATAAGAAAGATCCAAATACTCTACAATAGAATGGAGTTGCAGAGCAAATGAATACAAATCTGATAGAAAAAACCTAAAACATGCTCAGTGGTGTGCATTTGTGTAGAAAATTTAAGTTGAAGTAGTGGCTATTGATTTCTACGTAGTCAACTAAACCTCAACATTAGTGTTGGTATAACAAGAATCCACAAGAAGCGTGGACTAGTAAGAAGCCATGCTTGAAACATTTGTTCATTTTTGGCTACAATGCATAATATCATATCCCAAAATAAATGAGGTCAAATATTGACGTAAAGTTTGTAAGGTATAAATTTATTGGGTATGGGGGTGGCATCAAAGGCTATAAGTTTTGGAATACTAAGATGAAGAGTGTGGTCTATATCTAGGATGTAGTCTTTAGGGAGATTCATAAGGTTCCTACGCTTGAAGAACCAAATAAGCAACCAATGGAGGAAACATAAAAGGTACATGTTGATGGAGATACTAAAGATTTTGTATCTAAGTATGGTGCAATGAAATATGAGTTGCAAGAGTCACAAGAAGAGGAGACAATTAATCCTACCTAGAGGAAATTATAAAAGGTGCATAGAATGCCTAAAAGGTATAGCCCACCAAAATTTTATTCTACATACTATTATTGGTGACTAATAGTGATGAACCCAAGACGGTGAAGGAAGCTCTAGGTTACATAGAGAAAGTCTTGGAAGAAAGCTATGAAAGAGGAGATGGAGTCTCTAGATAAGAATGAGACTTGAAATCTAGTAAAACTACCTCATAAACAAAAACTTATAGGCTACAAGTGGGTTTTCAAAAGGAATAAAATTGCACAAGGGAAATTGGAGAGGTAAAAGGATTTCTTGGTGGCAAAATGATTCTCTTAGATAGAGGGAATTGACTTTGCTGAAACCTTCTCTCATGTTATGAAATTGAAGTTTTAATTATATGTATTTTAGCTATTGTTGTTTCATTCAAATTGGAGATTGAGAAGATGGATGTGAAGAAGATGTTCTTGTATGAGGATCTTGAAGAAAAAATCTACATGTTGCAATCTAATGGTTTTAAGGTGAATGGAAAAGAGGACTTTGTATGCATACTAAATAAGTCCTCTATGATTTAAAGCAATAACCTAGAATGTGGAATCATAAGTTGAGAGATATGTGGTTGGATTTGAGCATGTGTGCAATATTGTTGGTCTTTGTGTTTACTACAAGGAAGAGGGTTATTATTTTATCATCATAGTTATTTATTTGGATGACATGCTGGTAATCAAAAATGACATGGTCATGATCAAGAATGTAAAGTCTCATTTATCTGTGTAATTAGACATGAAGGATCTTGATGCTGCGATATTTATAGTAGGCATGGGGATAAAATGGGATCATGTGAACATGAAGGTCTATTTTGACCAAAAGAAGTACATTAAGTGGTTTTGAAAATGTTTTATATGTAGGATATCAATCCAAAGCACACCCCTTTCCTAGTTGGTCAGAAACTATCAACTACATAGTGTATATAGACTCAAGAGGAGTTGGAGAATATGGCTCAGGTTTTGTATGTGAGTGCAATGGGAATCCTATCGTATAAAATGGTCTACACAAAACTTGATATTGCATGAGCAATGGGAGTAGTTTGTAGAGACGTATCCAATCTAAGCAATGAGCATTGGAAAAAATTCAAGAGGATCTTTAGGTATCTGTGAGGAACATTTGATCATGTAATCTGCTATCAGGGGATATCTAATGGAAGTAGGTATTTTAATCTATAGGGGTCTGTGGATTTTGATTGGGTTGAATATCTTGATTGTCTTAGGTCTACTAGTGGCTATGTTTTCAACTTATTTGGTAGAGTGGTAAGTTTGATGAGCAAATGACAATATAGTGTTGCAATATCTACCATTGAAGTTCAATATATCACAATGACTCATACAAGCAAGGAATAAATTTGGCTTCAAAGGTTGTGTTCTACTATTGGTTTCTCTCAGAAGGTTGTAAATATAGGATGTGATAGTCAAAATGCAATCTTTATGGAAAAGAACCGTAAGTTTCATTTTCAGATAGAGCACATTGACATGCGATATCATTTTTTGGGGGAAATGGTGGAAAAAAGAAAGATAACTATGGAGAAAGTGGACACAAAGGAAAATGTTGCATATTCATTATTAAAGGCAGTGAGTGCTAAGAATTTCTCTTGGTGTCAAAAGGAAATGGGAATCGCTGCTTGGAGTTGTTTAAGGATTAGTTTGTGCTCTCTTATGCAAAGTGTTCAACAAGTGGGATTTTCTAGGGGAATGTTTCAACTTTTCATGTATCTATGCATTGCATAAGCTACACTTGTCTAGGGTGTTGTGTAGGTGAATTATGCAAGCTAGTATGATTACATAGTGCTACATTGAGATAGTGTTTGACATTTGCACAAGGTTTCATTTTGCAAAGTGGTATTGCATATTGGTAGAGTCATAGTAAGGTGTTACGAGGAGTTGTGAAACACGTTGAGCTATGAAAGGTTATTTAAAGGTGAACTTACACTTGTCTAACTAAAGTTGTCAAAATGAAGAGTTATTAGTAACTACATGATGGTGCTCTGACATGGACCTATTGATGAGCATTATATGTTCATCACTTGGCACAATAGTGGTTGCATGCAGGGAATTACAAATGAAGTAAAGTGTTGGCTATATGCATGATTCTTCTCATGAAGACTATGGCTTTGATGTAGAAGATCGAACTAGATTTTCAATGTATATGTATAACGAAAGTTGTTACATGTTGAAGACACACAAAAAAGTGTGTGCATGTATGTTATACATTAAGGCACAATATGTAGGTTGCAAAACGAACTTGTATTTGTATTGTAAGATGGTTTAGTTTGTGTGAATAATAAGTAGATTTTTGTATTAGGTTTTTTTAACTCGAAAAAGTTTTCTTAAGATAAATATGTCTCTATATCCAAATATGTGCTTGTGATATTATTTTTATGTTGTTAAGATTCGTAATTGCCAAGATGTGCCCCTTACAACTGAACGTTATGTATGAGTTATTCGTAACAAAAATAGTACTAACATTAAAAAATGAAATGCCTATCCAATTACAATGGGATCTAATTATACTCTGTTAATCACCCTTCTTAAATTGGACTTGAACTTATATGGAACACTAGCATACACCCGCCTTACCTTACCTTGGACCTGGACTTATATGGAACACTACCATACACCCCTTAGACAATGAATTGCATTGAAATTTTCATCATGTCATTTTACTTCGAAGGTGAAAAAATGCATTGAATTTATTTGTGAGTAGTGACCGGAGTATTCAATTCATGATTGAAGTGCATATTTATGGTGCAGTCCAGATTATAATTGAACATATCTATTTTAGGATTTAAGAAGTTTATTTATATGTTGTATTTCTAATTTCATTTCACAAATAAAATTGATATTTATATACAATCTAACTTATAATTGAAAAACATATATTGAGAGCAAAAGCGGATTTATATTTTGAAAATTGCAGGGAGTGCAATTTGTGAAGACAAGAAGAAAGAGATTTGAAATTGATGAAGCTCAGAAGGGATAGACTCTTTCTGCAGTGAAGCAAACGGCGATGGCTGGACGGTGTAAATCGCACGTTTCGCAGATTAGAAGCACCACCCTCTGGGTCTTGCAAGGTCAAGAAGCCATATCACATCCCTACACCATCACAGGCATGGGAGATGATATGCTCAGATGGGTGGCCTTCATTTTTACACAAGCTCAGGCAGGATAGCACCAGCATTACACAATAAACTCACAACAGTCGCTGCAAATAATTCCCAATTGCCAACAGACATTTTTCACCGCAACTTTACAGTCCCGGTGGACAAACCCTGCGTTCATATTTCTGGGAAATGGAAGTATAAAAACCCTATGGAGCCTGTCATATCTCTTCCTCCTCTCCATAGTACTTCCAATTAGAAAACTCTGGGGTGAATGAAAAGGGAGGAAGTATTAAGTAATCCCTTTGGATAGTGGGTTTAGGTACGCAGTTGTTAACGAGTCATTTTCACAGGGCCCCCAATTTGAATAACCAACAAATTAGCGTGTGTACGTGGTGATCTGTATGAATTTAGTCACCGCCCATTGCATAACCTACAGTTGTATATATCCATCATTTAAAATTGATAAGTTATATTAAAATGTATATAGCTATTATTTAAAATTGATAGGCAATATAAAAATCTTTCTACTCAATTTATTATAGGTAGTTTTATTTAAAGTTGTATATATCCATTATTTAAGATTGATAGATAATATAAAATTTTTTTTACCTAATTTATTGTAGGTTATGCTTAACTTGAAATTATATATATCTATCATTTAAAATTGATAGAGAATATAAAAATCTCTTTACCCATTCTAATTTACTATAGATTGTGTTTAATCTAAAATTGTATATATCCATCATTTAAAATTGATAGGTAATATAAAAATCGCTCTATCCAATCTATTGTAGGTTGTGCTTAATTTAAAGTTGTATATATCCATTATTTAAAGTTGACAGGGAATATAAAAATATCTCTACCCAATTTATAATAGGTCATGCTTAATTTAAAGTTGTATATATTTACCATTTAAGGTTGACAGATAATATAAAAATCTCTATGCAGAATCTATTATAAGTTGTGCTTAGCCTAACGTATATATCCATTATTTAAAGTTGATAGACAATATACAAATCTCTCTGCCCAATTTATTGTAAAGCATGTTTAACTTTAAGTTGTATATATCTATCATTTAAAATTGATAGATAATATAAAAATCTCTCTGGCCCAATCTATTTTAGGTCGTGCTCAACTTAAAGTTGTTTATATATATCATTTAAAATTGATAGGTAATATAAAAATCTCTTTACCCAATCTATTGTAGATCGTGTTGATAGGAAAGGTGCTAAAATTAATTATATTCAATTTTACAATGAAATAATTATATATAAATAATTATTAATTATTTCAAATTATGTAGATAAATTTTTATATTACATATTAACTTTAAAATGACATCCAAAGGTACTCTAGTCATATAAAAATCTCTTTGCCCAATTTATTTTAGGTCATGCTTAACCAAAACTTGTATATGTCCATCATTTAAAGTTGATAGGTCATATAAAAATCTTTCTACCAATCTATTGTAAGTCGTGTTTAATTTAAAGTTGTATATATCCATCATTTAAGGTTGATAGGAAATACAAAAATGTCTCCGTGCAATTTATTATAGGTCGTGCTTAACTTAAAGTTGTATATATCTATCATTTAAAGTTGATAGACAATATAAAAATGTCTCTTCCCAATTTATATCCAATATTTAAAATTGATAGGTAATATAAAAATCTCTCTACCCAATCTATTATAAGTCATGTTGATAGGAAATGTGCTAAAATTAATTATATTCAATTTTATAGTGAAATAATTATATATAAATAATTATTCATTGTTTCATATTATACGGATAAATTTTTATATTACTTATTAATCTTAAAATGACACCCACAGATACTATAGTCATAAAATCCTCTTTACCCAATTTATTGTAGGTCGTGCTTAACCTAAAGTTATATATATATATATCATTTAAAGTTCATAGATAATATAAAAATATTTCTATCCAATCTATTGTAGATTGTAGGTCATGCTTAATTTAAGATTGTATATATCCATCATTTAAAATTGATAGGCAATATAAAAATGTATACATCCATCACTTAAGCTTGATAAATAATATAAAAATATCTCTACCCAATCTATTGTACATCGTGCTTAATTTAAAGTTGTATATATCATCATTTAAGGTTGATAGGTAATCTAAAAATCTCTCTACCTAATCTATTGTAGATTGTGCTTAACCTAGAGTTATATATATCTATCATTTAAAGTTCATATGCAATATAAAAATCTCTATAGCCAATCTATTGTAGGTCATACTTAACCTAAAGTTGTTTATATCTATCATTTAAAGTTGATAGATAATATAAAACTCTTTCTACCCAATATATTGTAGGTCGTGCTTAACCTAAAGTTATATATATAAATCATTTAAAATTGATAGGTAATATAAAAATATTTCTACCCAATTTATTATAGGTCGTGCTTAATTTAAAATTATATATATCCATCATTTAAGATTGATAGATAATATGAAAGTCTCTTTACCCAATATTGTAGGTTGTACTTAACTTAATATTATATATATCCATCATTTAAAGTTAATAGATAATATAAAAATCTCTTTATCCAATCTACTGTAGATCATACTTAACCGACAACCGTTTATATCTATTAATTTTAATTAACATATAATAAAAAAATCTCTCTACCCAATTTATCATCAATCATGTTAATAGACTTTTATATTAATAATAAACCTTAAAATGGTACTGAAAGGTACTAAAATTAATTATATTCAATTTTACAGTGATATATATATATTATATATAGACACACTCTTCCAACTTCAACAGTTGGGTCACACTGTATATACACAGTAATTTTGAGCGCATTTATCTGAGTCAACATTTTGAACTAAACTGCACTCCATCATCAATTGGTAACAGGTGATCCCTGCAATCACGAATTAGATCTGCATCATATATATATGGTAGCTTTATTTGAGAGCCCCACCGGTGCTGGCGAAATTTGAGTACCCACGATTTTGACTGGTTGTCCATGTGAATCCAGTGGGAGGTAGTGCGACTAATAAATCTGTCTGCCATCCCAAGGGACCCAGAGGGCGAAGAAAAGAAATTTGGGTGGCCAATGAGCGGTCCTGGTACTTATTAGTGATGTGAAAAGGGCAAAGCAATTACGTCCTCCACGAGCTGGGCATTATAGGACGATTGTCCCAATGATACACGAACTTACTTTTTGCAGAGAGTTTCCGTGCAAATGTCAGCCATCGATTACATCTTTTTGTGAAATGAGAGAGATATCTCTTACCAACTACTTCCGATTTAGTATACATGTTAAAAAAATACGTTTTGAGATTGTTGGATTTGGTGTTTCCAAATATATTTTATTTGGGTTTTTTTTGTTTGTATTTGTTAAATTTTTTAAGTTAGTTTAATTTGGAGTGGTTTGGTTTTTGAGGTGCGACTTTTTCACCCAGATTTTGGTATGACTATTATTGTATTATATTTTTATATTAATAAATGTACGCTTTTCAATTAAAAAATTAGTATAATAATTTTAAATATAAAGATGATTTATATAATGGTACATAAAATGAGGTCGATAAAATAAGCGCTTCTTATGGAACTTTTATATTTTAAATGTAAGTCAATGTTCTTGTTCATTTTTTTTTCTTGTTAGATAACAATTTTTAATCAAAGGAGCTTAAAATTGGTTTGGGATACAATCGGGGCATATATCTCATTTTATTAATCACATAATATCATTCGTATTAGGTGTAACCAGATGAAACCAACTATACCACCACCAGTCATTAACGGCTCCGACAATCACACCAACGATCATGAACTGTCCCAAGAATTGTACCAATAGTCATTAATAGCCCCAAGAATCACACCAACAATGACCACAACTGGCTCCAAAAATGTACACAGTCACAACTAGCCTCATATGCCACTCTTGAGATTTGAATCTGGGTGGAGCCTAGAACAAACAAACCACTTAACCAACTCACCCATATCTCATTGGCTAAAAAAAATAATGTTGGGTAACATGGTTTATTTAACCGGACCTAGAATTGGTTGTGAATAGTAGCCCTAGTCATGGACTATAGACTTGCCTCATCGCATTGCACACATGTTTCAAACCATATACCGACTTTTGTCACATTAAATATTAAGTTGGCTAGTCCACTGCATCAGATACCCTCACAGCTGACCCGTCAAAGCCTAGTGTACGAACGACACTATAGAGGTGGTCAACTTAAGGAATAGACCCTAAGACATCCCACTTCTAACACTCAACTCACATACCACTAGGCTATCCCCACTGGGTCAAATGTTGGGTAACAAGTTCTATTTAACCAGAGCCATAACCGATTGTAAAGAGTAACCTTAACTATGGTCTTGTCTCATCATATCAAACACATGTTTCAAGCCACATACCGACTCCTGTTACATTGAACATTGAGTTAGTGAGTTCGTTGCATCATGTACCCTCACCACTGACCTGCCAGAGCCTAGTGTGGAAACGATGTTATAAAGGTGGTCAATTTGGAAAATAGACCCTAAGACCTCCTAATTCTAGCACTCCGCTCACACATCGCTAGGGTATCCCCATTGATACACAAACTTTATTTTTGCATAGATTTTCCATGTAAATGTTAGCGCATGCCCTATCATCAATTACATCTTTTTGTGAAATGACAAAGATATGTCTTACTAACTACTTTCAATTTAGTATAATAATTTTAAATAAAAAGATGATTTATTTAAACCGATTTGTCTCAAAGTTTTAATTATCGATAAGATAAGCACTTTTATCGTACATAAAATGAGGTCGATAAGATAAGCACTTCTTATGAAACTTTAATATTCTAAATGTAAGTTAATGTTCTTTTTTGTTTTTTTGGTTAGGTGATAATTTTTTTCCAAAGCTTGAAACTGGTCTAGGATACAATTGGATTCCAGATTCCATTTTATTAACCATAATACCACTTGTATTAAGTGTAACTAGATAATACCAACTATACTACCATCAGCGACTAACGATTTCGAGAATCACACCAACGGCTATGAATGGTCCTGAGAATTGCACCAACAACCATCAACATCCCTGAGAATCATACCAACAATGACCACAACTGACCCTGAGAATGTAAACGATCACAACCAACCTCATATGCCATTCCTGATATTTGAACCTGGGTGGGACTTGGAACAACCAAACCACTTAACTGTTTCACCCAAATCTCATTGGCAAAAAAAGAATTTTTTTGGGTAACATGCTTTATTTAACCAGACCTAGAACCTGCTATGAAGAGTAGCCCTAGTCATGGACTATGGACTTGCCTCGTCGTATTGAACACACAGTTCAAACCACATACCAATCCCCATCGCATTGAACATCGAGCCAACTAATCTACCGCATCCTGTACCCTCATGGCTGATCCGTCAGAGCCTAGTGTGGGAATGACACTATACAAGTGGTCAACTTAGGGAATGGACCCCAAGACCTCCCACTTAAAAAACTCAACTCACATACTACTAGGCTATCCCCACTGGGTCAAATGTTGGGTAATAGGTTTTATTTAACCGAAGCCAGAACTAGTTGTAAAGAGTAGCCCTAACTATAGACTATGGTATTGCCTCATTGTATTGAACACAATTTTCAAGTCACATACCGACTTCCATCATATTGAACACCAAGTCAACTAGTCCATTGCATTGGGTACCCTCACAGATAACCCGCTAGAGCTTAGTGTGAGAACAATGCTATAGAGGTGGTCAACCTGGAAAAAGGACCTCAAAATCTTTCACTTCTAATACTCAACTCACACACTGCTAAGATATGCCAATCAAGTCTATAAGCCAATATTCTTATTAATCATATTTTTTATAAAATGAAAAAAAATATCTTATCAATTATTTTCAAATTCGTATAATAATTTTAAATAAAAATAATTTAAACCAACTTATATCAAAATTTAAATTGTGACCTTTTTCATTTTACTCAAACATGCCCCTTTTAAATCATAAGTTCATATAAATAATTTTTAGTTTTAAAAAAAAAATTAACATGCCCCTTTCATATTATTTTATTTTTTATAGTGTTTCTATAAATTTAACGTGGATTCATCTATCTTACATTTATAATAAATAGATGTAAATTTACAATAAACTAAGCCGCCTTAAGAGTAAGGCTCATTCCTTGAAGATTACCTTTGCAAACAAATCTTTTATCCTATATAAATAGATGTAAATTTACAATAATTTTATATAATTTTTTATTATAAAACTTACTTTTATTCACAAACAAGTCTTATAAATTAGAAAAAAAATTAATTTAAAATTAAATCTTAATTTGTCCAAACATACCCTCTTTAAATAATAATTTTATATAAATATATTTTTTTCTAAATTTTTTTAGAAAATTAATGTCTTATTATATAATTTTATTTTGTATAGTATTTCTACAAAATTAACATGGATTTTTCTATCCCATATTCAGTAAAGATGTAAATTTATAATAATTTTGTTTCTCCTTAAAAAATAAAATTCATTCTTGAAGATTACTTTTATTTATAAATAAATATTTTATCTTATAAATATAAATTTATAATAATTTTTTATAAAATTAAATACATTTAAAAATAAAATTTATTTTTAAAGATTATTTTTATTTATAAATAAATCTTTTAAATTAAAAAAAAAAATTGATTTAAAATTACATGTTAATATGATAATTTTATTATGAAAATAATTTACAAAGTAAATTAGTAGTTGTAAAGAATTTAGTAATGAAATAAACAATTAAACACCAAAAAAAAATCAAAAGTGTAGGCTATACAATATTGACTTCCCTACCAAACAATTATGCCTTATAAATCTCATTTTTCTTGTTTATTACTTAATAACATATATTACATAAATTAAATATTTTTAATATATTAATTATAAAATAATTTATAAAATATTATTGTACCAAAAGTTTTGTTATCACTTACATTAGTTTTGTTTTAAATAATTAAACAATAAAAAGCTCATATTGTGGGTTATACAACATTGATTTTCCCTACCAAACAATCATGTCTTATAAACCTTATTTTTTCTATTTATAACCAAGTAACATATCTCAAATAAATTAAATATTTTTAAATATATTATAATAAAATAATTTATAAAATATTATTATACCAAAAAAAAATTCCATTACTTATATTAGTTTTGTTTTCAAAAATTTCGGAATTATATTTATTATATAATAAAAAAAAAGTTTACATGATACTAATGCAGCTAAAATGATATAGATAAATGAATTTTAATGAAGTGGTACACAAATATTTAATTATAATTAATTAAGTTAAATAATATATGTTTAATTAATTAATTTTAAAGTTAGAATTCAAAAAAAATGTAATATTTAAATTTGTCAAATCTTATTTTGTGATTCAATGGTATTCATTAGAAGGTGGTAATAGAATTGTATAAATGTATGTTTAGAAGTGATAGGAATCTAAATTTTAAAAAATGATGATCATTGAAGAAATTTGTATACATTGTATAGTTTTTCTCTAAACAATTTAAATTGTTTTATCATTATTAAAAAATTTGCAGACAAACCCAAAATTATCTGATGATTATGTTCACCCAGTTTTGATCTCCAAAAACCTCATTTATTTTCTTGATCTTTCACTTTGATCACCTAAAATAAAAATCTTCTCTCCCTAAATTAGATAGCAATATCTAAAAACCTAAAGGAAACAATATATGTACTTGAGCTTGTGTTAAGTTAGAGAATAGTAAAACTATCTTTATATTTTTTAATTGCTAGACAATAATGATATCAAAAACAACTAAACTTAATAATTGGATAAGATCCACTAACATGCAAATCAAAGTCTTGTCATGTGTGTTTAAATATAAACTTTTTAATTTAACAAATATTTGATTTCTTCTAGAATGTTTGTAAGTTTTCAATATATTCACGTGAATAATAGATATTATATATCAAAATTAACCACAAATCTTGTGTATTTATAGACAACTTGAATAAAATTAAGACCCCATTAGCACACAAATTGATATCAAACAGGCACAAGGTGAAAAGGAGAGACAAAGAAGGCATAAGGGGCCACACAAAATTCCTAGAATAAAGTAATAATATTCTAGAATGTCTAAAATTTTAGGACATGCTTCAAATAAGGAGCTTAGAGTAATGATAAATCAGAGGAGAGAGAATATGACAGCTAGAGGGGGGTAGGAGAAGAGTTAGAGATCATCAGAAGTTGATAAAACACATTTATAATGCCTAATTTATAAATAATGAACAAGTACAAGATAAGTGCAAGAACTGGGGGGACCAAAAAGTATACTTTTTTTTTGTGAAAATGTAATTCACATGTAAACATGTGTAGGTTTTTAAAAAAACATACATGAAAATTTGTACATTAGGTTCGGTATTACAAAACCTAAAACACACATACACGCATATTTTATAAACCAAAAAAAAGTCACCTCCCTATTTATTTTCTCTTGGTTAAAACATGATTTTCCTGTACAACAAATATACTCGGGTTTCTCTAAATTGGTCATTTTTATATCATTTTTTTCTAAATTTGCTTGTGGGTGAAACAATTAACAATACCATGCAAGAGAAGAGGTAAGGACCTTTCAATTTTTCCAAATTGATTCATTTTTCATAATATAATTTTTTATTTTCATTATTTTTTGTTAGAACTCTCCATTCTTTGGTTTGTATATCCCCTCAAACCCCTCCACCTCATATATCAACAGAAAAAAATGTGCAAAATGTAGATGTAGAGTAAAACCCTCCTGACCCTCTTACAATTCCCGTAGACTCCCCTATCATTCAAGAGGATTTGGTTGCACATATAGTGTAAAATAAAATACATATGAGAACTTGATTAGGTATTTGAGGGACTCCCATAAACCAAGGAAGGGTGGATAAAAAATGTAGAAATTAAAAATTCCTTGGAAAAGGTTAGAAGGGGTGGTGTGGAGTTCTATGTATCTTGAGATTATAGATTCCATTAGGATTAATTAAATATAGTTAATGGATGATTATAGGAAGTATTTGTGAGAGAGGTTGGTGGGGTAGGTGAATTTAGAACTTGCACTTTTAAAAATAGTGTAATGGAGTGTTAGTAAGTTAATAAGGGTGTAATAGGATGATTAATTGGCATGTGGAAAGGGGTAATGTTAGCGAATGGTTGTGGAATGTAGAATATTATTAGATTAGAGACTAAAAGGGGATAATAATATAATATTAGGATAAATAACTATGTTAGTATGATTAATAAGTGAAACTAGTGTGATGTTGAATTTTATTGGATGTGATGAAGGAATTAGTATAATTAGGTGTATATATTTTGTCCCTCTTTGAAAGGGCATTATGACTAGAATAAGAATAATGGTCTTTCAAAGAATAAATACAACCACCAAAGTTAATAATTTAGAGGATAAATGATGCCCCCTCGAGGGGATATGTAAATAAGAATGAAATAGATGGCCACTCAAAAGGAACTGAGGGGTGGGATGTGTGAATGGACATTAGGAGGGGACAAGATGTAAAAGATAGGATAACAGATAAAATTGACCATAGTAATGAGTCACCAATAGATGATTCCCCTAGCAAAGACATATGTGAGAGATAAAAAAATAATGGTGTCATGGGTTTAGTCATGTTCCAAAATGGGAAGTAACCATGATGGGATGATGATAAAAGGTTGCTAAATTTAGACATATCCCAGGTAAGGATACATACCGAGAGATATGTATGATTATATTAGATAATAGGATGTAGGATTTAGACGTGTCCAAGGCAAGGATGCATGGCAAGGAGAGTTTCAAGCAAAAGGAGTGATGGGATATAATATTTAGATGTATCCAAGGAAAAGATGTATTCCAAGGAGAGTTTTGGGTAAACATGATGATGGGCCACAATCTTTAGACATTTCTAAGGAAAGGATGCATGCCAAAGAGAGTTATAGGTAAAAGGAATGTTTGAGAAGTGTTGATGGGAGGGTGCCAACTTTAGATGTATCCAAGCAAGGACTTATGTTTGGAGAGTTGTAACCCTAAAAATGAGACTTTTGAGATGATTCTAATGGGTGATTCAAAGCATAGGTTGAGATAGGATTCAAGTGACTAGGGGATGATGGGGAAGAAAAGAGTAGAGTGACCAAGCTATCCTTGGGAACTTTAAGTGTCCGATCATTGCCTATATAATCTTAAGAGACCTCAGGCCAATGTAGTTCTCCCTAAACAAGAAGTTAGATAGGAAAATTCAACAAAATGATAATGAGAGACAGTGACAATGGGGTTAATTAGAAGGTAATGGACAAACTAGTATACAAAAATTAAGAATAATTGGATGAAAATGAGAAACATAGGTTATTGTAGACAACTCAAAGAAATATTAGAATACTAATTAACTATAATGAAAAAATAAACTTCCTAACATGTTTCCACTAAATAAATAATTCTCTCTTAATCATTCAATAAAGTCAAATAAAATCATCCCACATTGTGCATAGATTCACAATCGATCACTGAAAACATTTCTACACATAACTGAAAATGGGAAATCAACAAAAGGCTACAAAACCTTTTTGAAATCAATATCAAAATCATCACAAAATGATCTTAAATAAAAGCATGGAACCATATAAGTACATAAAATGGTTCATGAATCAAAAATATTATTTCATTGTATGCCTTCAAAAAAATAATTCTCATTCTTACTTCTACAACCAGGCCCACATAAAACCAGAATGAATCATTTTCAAATTAGAATCAATAATAAAACTTCCTCATCTAGATTTACTCTCATTTGAATATAGGTGCTTTCCTCTACAATATTTTTTTCTTAAAACTCTTTGGAAGATTATATTTATCTAGTGAAACATGTTGAAGGCAATAACACAAGAGAATAAATACGTCTCTATTTCATCACAATTGAATGTAATGATAAAATAAATAGATGTTTATAAATACAAAATCAAAATGAGCATAAAATAGAAAGTAAAGGCTTCCTTCCTTAGAAAACTCCACACCAAACTATGAAGCCTCCTTTTTAGTAGTATTAGATCAAAGTAATTGATATAAAAAACTCTATTAGCTTTAAATATCTCCCAATACAAATACATATATTTCATCCATATCCAAAAAATGTCATTAAGGAGGGAAAAGTCCGAAATAATTTGAAGTTATTGCATTGAAAATCAAATCAAAGCCAATAACGACATAATTTCCATACAACTTTACTGAAGGAGAAAATACCCACTATATGATCTCAAATTAAAATGAAAATAGAGGGGTAAAACATTCATGGAAACATTTATTGGGTCTAACTTATCAAAAATTGGCAACAAAATTTTTCATCTCGACATAGAGGAATAATAAGAAACTAAGAGTGGCAAGGCATCTTCCTTTCAAACAATTGAGCTAATAAAAGTTTAAAAACAACTCAATATTCATATTTCAAATGATAAATCAATTATTTATGTGTATAGAATCATTTTAGAAGATCTTCAAATATTAATAACAAAATATTTATTTTATAAATGTAAGTCTATGAAATAAAACATTTCAAAAATAATTGTTTCAACTCTTCAAAATAACCAACAAATAAGTGAATCAATAAAATGAAAAAAACTTCAAGATAGGAAGATGAGATAAGATGCTTTAAAATTAAAAGATTCTCTTTCATTTCATTCTAATCCAAAACTATATACTTTTTCACGAAATATATATTTTCAAAATGACTACTACAAATAGAAAGGAAACTAGAATATCTTAAAATAATTCCCGTTATTACCCTGGAAGATTATTATTGCTTGATTAAGGCTTATAATCAAACAATATGTCTCTAAAATTATATTTCAAAAAACATTCCACCCATTATCAATTCTAAAATGAAATTCATCTGACACTAAAAACAAACTAAATAAAACTACTGGGAGTCTTGAAAGAAATTTTCAGAAGCTTCACTTGACATCGATAACTTATGTAAAAATGAGAGAAAATGAGGATTTAAAAAAATATTTTTGAATGTGTGTGTGTGTGTGTGTGTGTGTGTAAAATTAATAGAAATATACAAATAATTTACAAAAAATAAAAGAAGTATGAAAGCATACCACGTCACATTAGGAAAAGCTTAGGAGCAAAATAAAAGTATCATAATATAGGCAAAGCCTAGAAACAAGTCACTAAGTCATTAAAAAAGATAAATTTTATGTAGCAATTGTAAGGCTAGAAGGTGGAGGATCCATATCATCAAGACCCCAACTTGAGCTTGGCAAGTCATTACCATCTGGAATAGGCTCCTAGCTAGTAGCTTGGGTAGTGTCTATGTCATCATCTTCTACTTACGTTCAAGTGGGAGAAATGGCCAAAGAAAGCTTCAGGAACTTATCCAACATATATGTTCGGCCTCTAGGTGGAACCCCCCAATCATATAGGCACAGAGGATTACCCCAACCATCCTACCTAATAGGGAAAGGAGGTGGTGGTTTTCACCCTTGTTATTGACCAAAAGGGTAAACACACTGGTATGAGGTGTCACTATGAGAGCATCACCTGAAATGTCTCCAAGATGCCCACCACGAGGTGGCCAAAGCACTCTATCATCCAATTTGGGATCCATGGGTGGAGTAGGTAGAACTCGTGCCGTAGTACAAGGAGCATCTCCCCAATGGGAGAGGAGATCTTGAAGATACCCAAGCTCCATGCCACTTAATTGGCTTGGAATTCAATTTGTAAAAGAACATTGGAGATGATAGAAGATTTGTGCAAAGCATAAACATTATAATCAATAGAAGTATGATTAAACATAAAATTATTTCTTTCTTTTCAAATCTAGAATCTCCACTCTAAATGTATGCTAGACTTACATGTATTTGAAGGGCATCGTGAGTTTGTTTCTAAGGAGGATATGCTGCCAAAGGAAGAGTTTAGGTTGAAAAGGCCTAAAAAGATAATGGATCCAAGTCCAAACCCTTTGAGCTTTAGAAAAATACCAGAAGAGATGAGGAAGCATCTCAAGGTGGCCACAAAAGGGGCAAGTAGGTAGGTGGAATCCAAGTTGGATGAGTCTTCTGCCAATAGGCAAGCCTTGGTGTAGTATACACCAAGAAAAATGAGAAATTTTGGGCTTCACACAACCCCCCGAAATAATGTTGAAGTGAAAGATCCATATTTTAATAGATGATTCTATCCCCCAATAGGCGTTAAGCTTATCAACTATGGGGAAATGGGGGGTGATCCATGCATAACCAAGCCAAGGAATGTAATTACAAAAAGGGGTCTTGACATACCATTGCCAGTTCTTCCACCATGGTCAAGTGGAATGGATTGAGATTTTATGGATCATGGAAGCTGGGATGACATTGAGGATCTCTTGATATGACTCTTGGTCTGTATTGGTTAACCAAAATTTAGATTTTGCCTCCTCCCAGGATAGCCAAGAGTAAGAGTGCCTATAGAAGATATCCTAGATAGTATGAATTCCTCTATGGTAAAGCTTGAGAGCATTGACCCAAGGGAATTCTACCAAGGGCATTTCATTCCAAGAGAAAATGGGAGACCACTAGAGAGAATTGGAGTTAGCAGAGAGCCCAATCCAAAAATTAGAGCCATTCCAGAGTAGCCATGATTTAATATTTTCCTATGCCGTCCATATGCTTTTGGCCACAAAGGACCCTATGATTTAAATAGGAGACTGAATGAAGAGTAAAATGGGGAATCCAAGCCCTTTTCAGGCCTTCTTGCCTTTAGACAAATCTAAGGAGATATAGTGTTTGAACACCACCTTCTAGGCTTCTTGGCCCTCAATGGCTTGCACAATCCATTTGGCACATAAGGCAGTTCCTTGTCAGACTATGTTGATGAGCCACATCCCTCCAAAAGCACGCATGAGGCAACAATATTCCCAGTGTTAATCATAGGATATACTGAGAGGGAGGGTGAATTAGTATATCATAAATCTTATAAACTTTCACTTAATCAAATTCCACTTAATTATACATTCAAGATATGTAATAAAATTGAAACAATAAACACCACACAAGATAGAGAGATACACCAAATTTAACATGAAAAACTAATATGGGAAAAACCATAGAGAACAATCTCAAGTATATGAATGAGCACCAACTTAAACTACAATATTCAGAAGCACCAACTTGTAGGAGCACCAACCCCTTTGCTGAGCACCAACATAATAACTATTCATGAGCACCAACCCCTTTTGTGTATCCCACACAACTATCTCTCAATGTTGCTTTCTCAACAAATAATAACACATTACAATATCTCTTTCTTTTCTCTCCTTTGATTTTCTAAGCTAGATATGGCAATTACAAATCATGCTCTTTTCTTTTCTCTCCTTTGTTCTTCTAAGTTGGATATGACAATTACAAATCATGCTCTCTTCTTGCATATTATAAATGGCTTCTCAAGCCTTTATTTATATCTTTCCAAATGACCTTTGGCATTCACCCTTTGTGACCCTTCAATCCTCATGTAAAATGGCACCGAAATTGCATGACCCTTCTTATTCTTGCATTTGAAAAGTCATATGGTGACCCTTCATAAGCAATTGCACCTTTCCTCTTTTGTCTTTATCTTGGTAACTTTTCATATTCCTCAAAGTCTCCCTTCATGGAAAAATGCACCATACCCTCTTTTGTCTTCACATGGTGACTCTTAGAATTCCTCAAGATAACTCTTCATGAGAAAATGCGTCCCATTCCTCTTTTATCTTTACCTTGTGACTCTTTGACTTCTCCATGGGCCCTCTTTTGACTTATATGCAACCAAAGATATATTCATTAATATTAAATAAATATTAACACACATTAGCCAAGATATGACTATTAAAAACACCATTAAATGCTATGGGGCCTTTATCACTAATAATACTAGACCTTTGACATCAATGATAATATTTTCAATAATCTCTCCCTTTGTCATTGATGGCAACCTCAAACTAAAACTACCACATCTTGAAACCTATACTGCACATGTCAACCTGCACATACTACCATTTGAAAAACATACAGTAACTCCCCCTTACTATAACAACATGTACCTATTCTTTGTACCTATTTCTACACCTGTACATGTACCTATTTTTTTCTTCTCCCCCTTTGACATCAATGGTAAAGGGCCTACTTGGAGCTAACACTTAGATCCCCCTCAATTGATGTTAATCCTCAATGGTAGGAAGTAAAAGAAATTACTCCCAAATCCTCTCATAGATCCTTAAATGTGTCCTTTGATCATGCCTTTGTGAAGATATCTGATAACACATATAAATTGTTGCCTATCCTCTGAGTATCTAAAATCAACTCATCTGAATATTTTATTCTAATCTCACAACCTTCTACATAAAACTTTAATGTGTATCCCTGATCACATATTTGACTTACACTCAATAGATTATGCTTAAGACTTTCTACATACAATACATTTTTTTCTTGGTTCTACCATTATCCAAACTCAAAGAACCTTTTCTAGTTATCTTGGCAGTGTTTTTATCTCCAAATTTCACTGTGACACCATTGATTTATTTAGAGTTATGAACTTTCTCTTGTCTCCTGTCATGCCTCAAACATCCACTATCAATGAACCATGGCTATTCTTTATTTCTTGCATGCAAAGCTGTCTAAACTAACATAGAATCTTCAAGTTGTTTCTTCTACCATGAACATGTTTGAACCTTCTTCTTTATTAATAAAACCTTGAAATTTTGGTCCTTATTGATTGACTCAAACATGCTTTTACAATGCCGGGCTATGTGTCCAAAATTATTGCACTTGTAACATATTATGGCCTCTTCATCAAAGCTTGATAGAGGAGCAAAAGAGTTGTAGCTTTTGCATGAGTTTACTTCTCCTTGTTTCTAAAATTGTTAGCTCTTTTTTGACATTATATTTTCTTGTGACCATATCCATTAAAATAAAAATAATAACCATGAAAATAGAACCTGTTTGTGTATCTCTGTCCTGATTGTATTTTGTAGCTTTGTTCCTTCCAACCTTCTTTATTTGAGATGTCCTCTATATTCTTCACTTCTTCCCTTTTTGTTTCCTCTTTTGTAAGAGCTTCAACATAGATCTTTTTCTTTTCAAATCTGATACTTGTCTTATCTAATATAGCCTTTTGGCTTTCTAATATCTTATTCAACATGTTAGTGTTATCCTCAAATTTTGAATCATTGACTACTTTATCATTGACTGCTTTCTCAATATCTTCTTTTAAAGAGGCAATTTCAATAATATACGTTTCACATTCTTTACTTAATTTTTGCAATTGTGTTGTAAGATATTTTTCATTCCTTTTAGATTCTTCAAAGTGTTCTTGTAGATCATCAATTATTTCCTTTGACTCTTTTTCATTTTTCTCAATCTGGTGCTTCAATATTCGATTCTTCTTCTCAACATCTTCTAATTATTCTAAGGCACAAATGAGTTTTCATTTCATATTTACCTTGGCTTCATCCTCACTTTCATCATGTTCTTCTTATTGATCATCTATACTTTTGCTTGTAGAGGCATCTTCATGTATGGTCATGAATAGATTCTCTTCTTCATCCAAGTCACTGACTCCACTATCTTCAATTGAGCTAAGATCTTTAGAATATAAACTCTTTTTCTTAAATCTCTTCTTGTATTTACCTTTGAATTTTTTCTTGTATGTAGACTTTCCTTCTTCATTGTTATCATTATTCTTATCTGGGCATCTATCTGCAAAATGTCCAATCTTACCACATTTAAAATATTTAAATGGTAATTTTCCTTGATATTTACTTGTGCCCCTTTTTGTTTACGAATGAAAAGAGCTATGTTGTCATCTTCATCATCACTGGAGTTGTCACTTAATTCTTAAATCTTAGCCTTGTATTTCTTTGATGTCTTAAAATCAACTTCCCTTTTTGAAGATTTCTCTTATTCAATCTACATCTCATATGTCATAAGAATACCATGTAGTTCATCCATATTTAGCTTGGCAATATCTTTCATCTCCTCAATTACCGAAACCTTTGCATCATATCTCATTGGTAGAGATCTCAAAACCTTTTGTACCACTGTTGACTCTTCTAACTTTTCTCCAAGACCTTGAATCTGATTTACTATTTTCTCAACCCACAAAATATAACTTGCTATATTTTCTTCCTCTTCCATCTTCAAAATCTCAAACTATCTTTTGAAAGTCTGAAGCTTAGCTCATTGAACCTTTTCATCACCTTTGTAAATATTCTCAAGCTTTACCCAAGTCTCATGAGCAGATTTACATTGCATAACTTTAACAAATTTTGATTCACATAAACCACATAAAATAACATTTAAAGCTTTATCATTATTTTGACTTGCCTTCTTTTCTATCAGAGTAGTTATAAGTGTTTGTGGCTCTTCGTATTCCTCTAACACTACTTGAAAAATGTTGAATCCAAGGGCCATCAAGTATGTCCTCATCCTTATGCTCCAAAAGGCATAATTTGACCTATCAAACAAAGGTGCCTTATTTGTAGAAAATTCTCCACATGATCCAACCATTGTGCTTTCCTCGATCTACCTTTAAGCTATTAAATTCTTTCTAAAGGAACCTACTCTAATACCAATTGTTAAGCATGAGATATACTGAGAGGGGGGTGAATCAGTATGTCATAAATCTTATAAATTTTCACTTAATCAAATTCCACTTAACCATACATTCAAGATATGCAATAAAATTGAAACAATAAACACCACACAAGATGGAGAGAGACATCAGATTTAATGTGGAAACCTAATGTGGGAAAAACCATAGATAACAATCTCAAGTATATGAATGAGCATCAACTCAAACTACAATATTCACAAGCACCAACTTGCAAGAGCACCAACCCCTTTGTTGAGCACTAACACAATAACTGTTCATGAGCACCAACCCCTTTTGTGTATCCCACACAACTATCTCTCAATGTTGTTTTCTCAATAAATGATAGCACATTACAATATCTCTTTATTTTCTTTCCTTTTCTCTTCTAAGCTATATATGATAATTAAAAATCATGCTCTTTTCTTTTCTCTCCTTTGCTCTTCAAAGCTAAATATGACAATTACAAATCATGATCTCTTCTTACATATTACAAATGGCTTCGTAAGCCTTTATTTATAGCTTTCCAAATGACCTTTGACATTCACCCTTTGTGACCCTTCAATCCTCATGGAAAAATATGCCAAACTTGCATGACCCTTCGTATCATTGCATTTGAAAAGTCATATGGTGACCCTTCAGAAGAAAATGCATTCTTTCCTTTTTTATTTTTATCTTTATCTTGATGAATTTTTGTATTCATCAAAGTGTTTCTTCATGGAAAAATGTGCCATACCCTCTTTTGTCTTCACATGCTGACTCTTAGAATTCCTCAAGATGACTCTTCATGAGAAAATGCATCCCATTCCTCTTTTGTCTTTACTCCATGACTCTTTGACTTCTCCATGGGTCCTCTTTTGACTTATATGCAACCAAAAATATATTCATTAATATTAAATAAATATTAAAACACATTAGCCAAGATATGAATATTAAAAAAACCATTAAATGCTATGGGGACTTTATCACCAATAATGCTAGACCTTTGACATCAATGACAATATTTCCAACACCCAGGCCACCCTGTGGAATCTTTTACCTTGAAGGGAATTGGACCAAAGGAAATCTCTAAGAAATTTCTCCAATTTATAGTAAGATTTTTTAGAAGGCACCCAACATGACTAGTACACATGAGTGGATGTAAGAATTTTTTAGAAGATTTTAAATTTTATTGATAATGAAAGAGACTTGGTCACCCAGTATTCTAGCTTCTTATCAACTATGTCAACAACATATTACCACAATAAAGGTGGTGAGGCATCAAAAGCAAAGGAGATGCCAAGAAATTTAAAGATTTCATCTTGTTGGATCCACTTCCAATTAAATTTAGCAACCCACACTGGTGGAGGGAGGTATGATTGTCTATAGTAATGAGATTTTTGCCATTGGATGTTGGAGCCAGAGGCTAGGCATAATGTGTTGAGATACTGTAAGGCATTGTCCACATTGGTTTCATCCTCAATGAGATTAAGGAAGGAGTCATTTGTAAAGTGGCCATTGAGAAGTTGTATATATTCATGCAAGTTCATGACATTAGGAGGGGAAATAAATTCCCTTAAAAAGGCAAATAGTTTGGGAATTGCTAATAAGATATCCAAAACCCTTAGTTGTAAGCACATACAAGGTAGGATCTAAAGGGCACCCTTGATTAATAGAATGGAACAAGCCAAATTACTTAAAGGTGACTCCATTGATGGAGAGGACAACCAAGGCATTTGAGAAGAGCATCTGAATGGTTTGGATAAATATGGGCTTGAAGCTTAGAGCTTGAAGCATGGCTAGAATAAATGGCCATTTAATGTGATCAAAAGATTTTTCAAAGTCAATTGTGATGAACATATCCTGTTGCTTAGACCATTTGGCCCAATCCATGCCTTTTTAAATGACAATGATCTTATCCAGAATATAATAGCTTTCGATGAAACTTGTTTGTTTTGGATGCACAATAAGAGGAAACATATTATGCAATCATATTTACAAAGCCTTGGAAATGATCTTATAGGATACATTCATTAAGGTGATTGGCTATCAATTGTAGATCAACTCAGGTTCTCCTTGCTTAGGTATGAATTTGATATTTCCTTTATTTATATTTGTACCTAGAGAATGTTTGGAAAATGATTCTTCATAAACCTTATGCAAGTCACTACCCACAAGGTCCCAAAGAGTTTTATATAATTCATAGGGGAAGCCATCAATGCTGAGAGCTTTGTCATTTTCCATGTGAGACACTACTTCATGCAAATCATCGACAGTGAGGGGCCTATCACAAACTACCCACTGGGTAGGAATGAGTTTGCATGGCACCACTAAAAGGCATTGTTGAAGGGTAGTTTCGTGCTTAGATGAAGATTCTTGAGATTTGAACACTTATTAATAATGGAGAACAAAGGATTACACTATCTATGAAGTCTCTGTGAGTTTGTTTCCAGCCTTAGAAATGACTTATGCTTGATGTTTTGAGTTCTTGGCTTACAACATTTAGAAGAAATACTTAGAAGATTTGTCCCCTATCCTAAGACAATGAAGTTTGGCTTTGACTTGGGATCCCTAGGCATTATATTTTTATGTAATCTGAATGTGGTGTTACAAAGAAGTAACTCTCACCTACAATATCTCATTAAAGATATATTTTCCTAGGGATAGAGCCATGTGGCTTAGCTCTAAGGTGGTAGCAGAGTAAGAGTGTCTCTAAATTTTTGCAAGATGATAGACATAGATCCATAAAATGTAGGAGGTCCTTCTGATGGCATCATCCCACTAGAGAATCAAACTAGATTCTTGGGAAGGATGTGGACATAAATTCCGAACTCTCCTAATGCATGTCATTGTGGGCCCATTCTTGAGTAAGGAGGTGTTAAGGAAGAATTACATTTTATGGACTTTGGGTTTCATGAACTACCATATCACTTGGAAATGAATAGGGGAGTGATTGAAAAGCCCAAAATTTGGTAGCACTTGCACCAGAGGAAAAAAATGTTATCAAAAGAGAAGTATGGTTGGGTGGACATTATTTACCTATCTAGACACTTCATAATCCAAGCGGGGCCTTCCCTGTAGTTACTCTAGGTGTACCAAACTCCATCTATAGGATGATGGATTAAATTAGGGTCATAAATTTCCCATTTAATGCACATGTAAAACCACACCTCCCTTTCATCAACTACCCATCTCATAGGTAAGTGGCCCATTTTGTTCTCAAATGATGCCACTTTATTAAAGTCACCACATAATACCCAATGGGCATCGAGGAGATCATCCACTATCCACCACCATAAATGGGTATGCTCCAAGGCATCATTTGAGGCATAATATTAATAAATCCAAAAACATGGCTTTCAATGCTAAAAGAAACCTATACTAACCAGTTGGTGGGGTCCATGGTTGGTGTGGTCCATGTCATATTGCACTAAGTGTGGTTACCACCTTGGAGAAATGAAAGTAATCACTCCTCCATGTCCTATGATATGGTTTCTATGAAGAATGATATTATCTTTCTAGATGGAATTACTGATAGCTATCAATAAAAAATCTACCACCTTGACTTCCTATAGACAAAGATGTCCATCTTGAGAAACTTCCTTCTAAAATCATGCACAAAAAAATTGAATTTTGGGTCTATGAGACCCCAAACATTCCATGAAAAATAATTCATAGATAATGGGTGTTGAGGGACATGTCCTCCAAGTCCATCTCTTCTAGTGTGTCATATCGATTTTGCAAAAAGTACCCACTATTGGCACTCAAGAACTCATATTGCTTCCTCAAATCAAGGTTAGCCTAAAACTCTCCTTCCTTCACCTCATCATTCCTCTGAGGAGTGCTGTGAGAGCATTTGGGCATATATCACCAAGCATGAAGTAGAAGGTTGGTTGGTTGTGAGTCTAAAAATTTGGAAGATCTGGGCATAGAGGCCTTGAAACCTTGGGACAAGATGCTAGCATCCAGAGGGGTGTTGAACACCTTGGGATTTTCTACTAATTTTGGGGATTTAACTAGAGACGGCTATTTCTCAACAAGAGTTTACTCCTGTAGGCCATTTCTCGAAGATGGCTTTCCTCTTTTTGGAGTAGTATTTATGTTTGTAGCTTTTTCATGAGAGTTCTTCTTCCTTACCATAGTCCATTTGTCCTCAGCTGATTTTTCACTTACTTCCTGAGAGGGCTTGGGGGAAGAAGATGAATGGTTGGGTGCATTATTGTGATCCAATTGAAGGGGACAATCCTGTATTTTATGGTCTATGTCTTGGTATCAAAATCAAGTGTTAGGCAAGTTGATATATAGGACTCGTTGAGAGTGCCTCACATCCCTTGAAAGCTTCTAAATATTTTTTGGCTTCCCTTGAAAGCTTCTAAAAATTACATGCACTAACGTAACATTAATGTCATATTTATCATAATATTCTAATGGATGGAGATGCCATTAAATGATGATATAATAGAGGTAATTTCCACTTTTCCATTTTTTTATATGTTAAAACAAAATCCTACATCTCTTTCATTACTTTCCAACTTAGCACATCTCACAAAAAATTCAATATTTCTAAGCACCACCAAATAAAAAAAACCTAGACTAAGATTTATGCTTTAACATCACTTAATTTTTTTAACCTAAGGTCCAAACCTCATAGCAATAAACTGAGATCTCAAGTTTATGTCAATAAATGATAATAAGCATACTATGGTAATGAAAATGTATACTATTTTTATTAGATAAGGTAAAATACTTTTGATCAGAGCTATGAACCAGTGTTAGGATATAATTAGGGGCCTAGTACCTAAACCAAGTGACAAACACAAGTGCACCATAAAGCAAACAATAATCATGGTGATGTGGTAATTCTGCACTATTTGAAAATGCATACCATGGTGATGTGATAATTCTGCACTATTTGAATTTCTAAAAAGGGACAACCATAGCATTTCCAAATTTTGTAATTTTCTAATGAAATTTAACACCAATCCAAATTACTTTATCTAAGTACAATCTATCGTGAAAACTATGTATTATTCACTTAAAACATGAAATAACTAGAAACGTATAATATACAAGAATTAGATTCAAACTAACGTTCAACTAAGAATGAAAGTTTTCCCCTACTAAAAATAAAATGGTACAATCATTAATGATTAAAAATAATCACAATGACATATAAACACTTGTAATTTGTAAAAAAAGGGAGGTGTAAAATTTAAGAATAACAATAAAAGTTTTAAGATCGTAATTAAGTTCACAAACATTGCAATATAAATCCTTTGACTTGATTTTACTCTGTCATGTGTTGATAGTTTGCCAGGTGAATATGGTTGGACATTAAATAATCATTTAATGATGACCATATTATTTCCAAAATTATACATTACCTTCAATATTTCATCATTATCATAAGACATTTTAATTAAATACCTATCCTTAACTCCTACCTTCTTCAATTTATCTACATATCCTATAATAAAATAATGATGTCATCAAAATAAATGATATATTTTTCTCCTAAGTCCATTTCATATATATATATATATATATATATATATATATATATATATATATTGGAAAACATCTCAAGATAGATGCCACATTTAGGTAAGATATAAGGAGGCAGGGGTATCTCTTCCAACAAAATTGCTTAGGACTCACCTCCTTTGGCATGCTCAAAGAGCACACCTAACTAAAAGAAAAACAGTCATGGATCCATGTATGTATTGACCAAGAAAACCAATGGGACTAAAAATTTATGGCTCATGTAAAAGATGAGGTCAAAAGAATACCCAACCTAAATCCAATAGATACCAAAATTGGAAGCACGCCCCACAACCATAAAAATCAATAGAGAAGAGGCCAATGAACAGGTGAGAATAACCAAAAACAACAACAACAACAACAACAATAACCACCAAATGAGGATAAGGCAGCCTCACAAAGATTCTAGCAATCATTTCTATTATTTTTTAGGGCTAGCATGCATAAGATCTCATTCCTTAGCTTTGCCAGCCACCATAAGGGAGGATGACCAAAGCCTTTCACTTTAGATCGATCAAGATCCCAATTAGCAAGTGCATATGCAACTTTATTGAAACTCTAAGGAGTATGCATATAAATAAACCTATCATATTTCTCTTGAATTAATTAAATTATGTGGAGACTTTAATAATTCTATAATCCTTAGAAATTTTAGAAATGGGATTGGAAAACAATTTAATCCAAAACTTAGAATCAACAACTAATTGCATGTTCTTCCACCCAACCTACCATGTAGTCTTACGACCTTCCATAATAGCTTGCCCTTTAGCTAAATTATTGGTGGTAATACCAATTTTGGTAGAAAAAAGAAAATAATAGAATTATCTAAATCCCTACCAATGACTCTAATGATGGCATAAGTGGGATTTCCCCTCGAATCACCATATGTATGGTTTCTATTGAAGCCTTAGATTGGAATAAAGGAGTGACCCTTGCCACTAGAATATACTTGGGAGGGAGGGGGATAAGGAGTAATGTAAAGATACTAAATAATGAGCTTCCCACATTAGGAAGGTGATGCAGGGTGTTTCATCAAGTGCATGATCAATTATCTAATATTATTAAGAGTGTGTTTCAATATCCAAACACTGTCAATATCCCTCTACTTAAAAATTCTAGCATTTTAGTCCTTCCACATGTTTCATAAGATGAAATAAACCCTAGCTTAAATAAGATGATTAGAAAAGACATCAAACTAGAAAATACATCTCTAATCTTGAAAGGGTTGAATCAAAGATGAAATACCTGTCCATGGTATGCCCAAAAGACTCAACAATAATTACCACTACTCATTAATGAAGGGACACGAAAAGAAAAAATGATAAAAAATTTCTTCATGATAATTAGATATGACAAATCTGAAGGGGCCATTAAAGCCCATTTTCATAAGTTAATCTCCCATAAGAGCTCTGACTTCAAGGATAAGCCAAATGAAAAACCTAATTTTAGGCCATAAATTGTGACTCCAAAAGTTGCTTTAAAATCTTTTTGAGAGGTTGAGTTGAAAGATGACAAAGAGAATGATAACGATTTTATATTTTAAAGAAGGAATTAAAGTAATATAATTGAGATAAATTCTTAGGAGATCTTATATCATTTGGAATTATTTTCTCAAGTCTATTGAACCTATAGTTAAGTTTTTTATTTTGGATCTATTGACATGGGAAAAAATTAATTTGTAAGCTCTTACTCATCTTTATCATTGCCTAAACATGGTTCAAACCTATCTACAATGTTTGTCCATTCACTTATGACCTTTAATGGTAAACTAAAAAAGGTTTGGTATGCTTTACCTTGTAAAGTATTAAAAAAAAATATGAAGGATGCCTTGTCATTGGTCACCTCTATGGCAACACAAACCACATTACAAAATCTAAATGATCTTCCCAAAATTCATTGATTTCCCTTGAGAACTTAGTATGATGAACTTTACTCTAGGATGGTAGCTTGATAGGCGTATTTCATGTGTCTATGGGGCTTCCCCTAATCCATGGATTTATTTGGGAATCAACACTATTTGATTTCTCATTGTCTTTGATTTCCTAGGGATATCTATTATCTTGCAAACCAAGAATGACATTTTGGACTTAATTTTCTTGTTGTTGTTCCATCTTGAGAATGATTTGAGTAGAAAACTTAGTAGTTGGGCCTATTTTAAAAAAGAGGTGTGATAAATATAAACATTTGTTGAGATTTAATACTCGATTATTTCAAAATCTCTTCCCTTATTTATAGATTTACTTGAACAATATCAATATCAGTTTGTATTTCCATTCTAATAAATCTTTCAAATTAATTATTCAAGGTCAAGGACATTTATGGTGTTAAAAAACATTTTAGGGTTAAAAAAACAACTCACATGTCTCATATTAGTAGCAAAGTTAGTTTTTTCATTAGATATATTGATGTCAGGTTGAACAACTAGTAGGTTGTCAATAATGGTCATGGGTCAAGAAGAAAAATCTTCTTGAGTAGGAAGAGTGAAGAACTCACTCAGCATAAAATAAATTAAATCCTTAGTGGACTCACCAAATTTTTAGATACTAAAATTGTGAAGATCAATGAATCAACCCTTTCACTTAATGTGAAGGTTAAAATATAATCATATTGGTTTAATAGTCAAGTGCCTATGAACTAAATGACTAGCTTAAGCAAGGAGAAGTAGTATAACTATTAATTTAACTAAAATTTTTTAGAAAAAAATAAAACTTAATAAATTATAGGAAATTAATTATTTAACTACACTAAAATTAACTCAATAACATCATATAACTATTGCCAGAACTACCTCTTGAAGAGTTAAAATAAATAAATTTAAAATTTAAAAAGTAATTTTATTTACTTATTAAAATGATCATGAAAGGACTATCTCACTTTTTAAACCAAAGATATGTTCAACACTAGCCTACATTGTCATTGACTCTATAACACAATCATGATTATGGATAAAATCACTTCTAGAAGAGTTAAACATTAAAACAAATCAACCTGGAATAACTAATAATATTTACTTCAAATATTCATAATTAATTAGAATTGATATATTTTTCCATTATTTATATTTAATATGATTTAAGTTTCAAGAATGCATACTATAATAAAATGTATTATTACGAAAGAGACACAAAACAACATAAAAATAACATGAACAAAAGAAAATGGAAAATCTAATCTAAAAACGTGAACCACAAAAAAAAGGAAAGACAAGTAAACCAAACTAAAGAAATGATAAATATGAAAGTAAAGTCAATTTACAACATGGAACTATTTGAGATTGATATAAGAAACAATTTTTTTGAAGAATCCAACTGTTATTTTAATAAGTCAATAAATATACAAAATTGATTTTTGAATTACTTATAAATTCAATTAAAAAATGAAGACATTAATTTGTCAATGCATGTATGTGCATGAAGTGTTCATCAGTATGATAGAAAATTACATCAATAATATCAAAGCACGCGACTTCAATAATTTTTGTAATCACCAAATATATAAAATTGATTTTTGAATTACTTTTAAAAAATGAAGACATTAATTTGTCAATGCATGCATGTGCATGAAATGTTCATCATTATGATAGAAAATTACATCAACAATATCAAAACATGCAACTATAATAATTTTTGTAATCACCAAATATATTAGTCTTGAACAACATCAGATAATCAACTAAATATAAAATAATTACTAGATATAACTGATTTTTCAAACATAGTACTTTACCATGAGAGTAAATGTCATTCATTTTCCTTCAAGCAAAACGTAATTCATATTCCATATTAATGGATTAAAATATAGTATGGAAAACTTCAAAACTCTTTGTATATGTACTATTTATTCCTTGTAAATAATCTCTCTTAAATATTTTTAATGCCTTAAGTTGGAAGTTAGTTATAATTAAAGCTATATCTTAATTTGAATTAATCGCATTAATTTAATAAAGTTAATTTAGTTTTATAATAAAATACTTAAGGCACTTTTTAAAATCATCACTTTATAAAAGTGAATAAAATAATAAGTTGACGACTTGGAATTTTAACAATAAATAAAATAGCTAATGACACAACATGCATTCATGAGTAGGGGGGCACTGAAAAACTTAATTTAAATGAAAAGTAAATAAATGCTTTAAATTAATCGTAAATGATTATTTCCATATATTTAAATGTAATTATATAATCAAAAAGATATTTGACATAAAATGATATAATACAATTGTTTGACTACTTATATAGAATCTATTTCCATCATTGAAAATACGAAAATAATGTCAAGTAAAACACTAACATAAATCATTCAAAAACTTGACATATACTTTCAAAAAAAAATTAAGACTTCTTATAGATCACACCAATACAAGTGAATGTAAAAAATAATAACTCTCTTTTAATTATTTTAAACATGAAATATGATTTTGCATGATTCATACAACTTCATTTGATAAATCAGTTTACTTTTGATAACATATCTCAAATATTTATTGCTCATGCAACTAAAATTAAAAATAATTAATACTCATCTCTTCTATACCACCACAATTTTCTCATGATATTAGATCAATTAGGATTTTAGCAGAGTAAATGAAATATCTTTACAAATGATACAAATGGATCTAAGATATCATTACGTCTTTTCAAAATGTTAATTAATTGTTTTTAATAAAACTTAGAAAAATAAATATTCATTTTGAAATATGATTCAAAATATTCATTTTCACAAGCATGAGGAATCACATCCTCTATTCAACTATAAATATGTCTTTAAACAAAAGGTGATAAAATATGCTAAGTCAAATACCTCCACTATTTCTTAGCATTTATCCATGTTTCAACCAAATAAATGATCATTGATATGTCCTATAAAAAGTCATGCAACTTTAGCATAATGAAAACTAAGTCGTTTGATAATGACAAAGCATCTACTTCATTTTATTCATGAAATATGCATCATGAAATTAAACCAAACAAATCATAGCATCAAAAATTTCATCTAGATTAGTATGCTATTATGCAAACCTCAATTCTAATATTTCAAACAAAAACCAAGTGTCAAAATCATTATTTCAACTAAAAATCAATAATGAAAAGTTTAAATTGAAATTTAAATGTGCATGAGTCCAAAATAAATATTAGACACTACCATTAACATGAAAATATATTTTAGACATTAAAATCTAGTATTAGATATTTGACAATTTTATTTTTGACCTCTTCACCTCGGATGACTTGTGCATACATATATTTCTCTTTCATATCATTCTCTCCTATTTGAATGATTTCTATGGGATTAATTTCTTGGTTTTCTATCACTCACTTATAATAATTCTCTGTTCTATTCCTAACCTATTTATTCTCATACTCAAACTACCTTCTAATCATTAGTTCATAACTTCTAGATGAGTCCGTCAGAACTTAGATGCTTTAAAAATTTTGTAGCGTCTAACACTAATGGACTTGTCCCCATGCCAAGAAATGGCCATTTTTCAAATTTAAAACATCTTTATAGGTCTATCTATATATTTGGCATATTAGTGATGTGAGAAGTTATCCAAATATTCATCTATCTATAAACAATATATATAAGTTTATTATTAGAGTAGGTTGTTTACCTTAGCTCATGTTCACCTAGGCATTTAGTTATTCCCACCCCCTTATGTGTGGATATTTCATTTATCTTATTTTAAATATTATGAGATATTAAATATTTATCTCTTATATATCATGGGAATATTTTTTAGTTATTTCTATCATTTATGGATAGTTATATTTTAGTCATAGGTTTGATCTCTTAGTTATGATTGATCTCTTAGCTTGATCTCTTAGTTATGATTGATTTTATTTGGCTATATATGCAAGGTGAGTTATTCATATGGAGATATAGAGGATTTATCATTGTATGATTTATTATGAATAATAGACTGAGATATTATTTACTATTAGAATACTTCACATTATATTAACAAAAAAATATAATTACAAAAGGTTACAAAGTAAAGTAGTCGGACACATCATGGCTCAAACTCCCTGTCAGAGGAACATCCCAAATTTGAAATAAAAAATTAGTCAATCAAGGCATGGCCTAGAAAAATACATATAACCATAGCTAAAATTATTATGCACAAGCAGCTTCCCTAGGAGTCAGAGGTGGAGGATCATCCTTGGGAAGCAATGACCAAGTGGGTGGCTCCACTAAGATATTATTTGAGCAATACATTAATGGCTTTTATTTTCGTAATGGTTTGCATATTTAAACCTGGGTGGGAGTTTTCTAAAAAAAATCATGATATTAGAGTGACCTCCAACATCCATTACTCAACCCCTTAGCCTGTCCTTACTCGAATTTTATCATTCCACAACTTAGATCCAGTTTCATTACTTTAGTTTATTTGTCTTTTATTAGGTATAAGTTTTATTGTAAAATTTGTATGGTTCTTTTCCTAGATATAAATTTTTTATTCATATTAAAAACACCTCTATTGTGGAGGGTTTTTTAGTTGAGTATGCTTAGATCTATTGTGTTCATATCTAATTCAACATTGAATTTGTATGTATTATTTTTGGCCTATGTCAAGCACTAACATGTGTTTTGTATTGGTTTTATAAGTTCTTTATTTTATACCTATCAAAAGGCATATACAAGCTGAGTCATCCTCTCCATTTGTTTGTACTCCAAAATGGTTGTAAGGCTTATCATGTATTTTTTTTGGCCCAATCTATTATTTTTAAGCATGAAGGCATCTTAACTCAATCATTAGGCTTTATCTTCAGGCTTCACATATCCTCATGTTTTTTTTAAGGATTGACCCTTTTTTGGTATTTCGCTATGTTTGTTTGGCTTTAGAAGGTGCTTTGCCTAGTGAAAGGCTTTAACCATCTTAGATATGGCATTTTATGGTTGCCCAGGCCATGTGCTTTAGTGGACATATATAGAACTATGTTTTTATTGAATGTGATCCATAGAGTTATTGTTGCCTCTCCCACAGGTAGATTCTATTACATGTACTCTACATGTTTTTACTTCTACCTGCATTTTTTTAATTTTTAGGTCTTTCTCATGCAAGACAAAGTGGTTTGCCTTTTTCTAGCCCATAAAAAGGTGGTAATGATGACAAACATCACATCAATGTAAAACTAATAGGCAATAATGACCAAAAGAGTGTCAATTTTAAACAATTAGATAGTGGCACGATTCATCTCAAGTTTCCCTCTCTTTTGGGGCTATGATGTAAGAGCATCAAGCATAAAGACACCATTTTTGAGTTATTGTTATTAGAGATCAAATTTGGTAAAATTTTGGGTGTCAAAGTGAGTGAGGGACCTTATAAGGTCCATTTGTGTCTTTAGAGTCCTTTTTGAGTCATAGGAGTGTGTTATATAGGTTTTAGGAGTTTTCCCTCCAAAATTGGGAATTTGAAAATTTAAATATTTAAACTAAACCTAAAGGACCCATAAGCATGTATGGAGTGGTTAGGTGAGAAAAGTTGGTTTTCTAGATCTAATCAAGTCATGAAAAGGATTTTGAACATATTTCATGTTTAGTCATTGAATCAAGTCATGATCACTAATGTAAATCAAGAGCTCATATGTAGAAGTTGGTTATGGTAGGCAAGTTGATGTAACAACCCAAAACCAATGTTGAACTTGAATGGGAAAGTCATGGTAGTTAGTTGGATGGCATAGAGGAGGAGAGATATCCAATAAGGAGAAACAAGGAGCAATGTAAAAAAGATTTAAAAAACTCCTCAAGAAAGGTGTAGAGTCCCATGAAGGACAAAATTTGTAATGTTTTGATGATCAACATGAATAAATAAAAGCAAGATTATGTATGTTTATGTCCTTAAGCAATATTGGATTCTTATAAATCAAAAAATGTATTTGAAATGCCCTTGAGGCCATTATTATGTTAACATTTGTGTGAATTTATAGGTTGATGTTTGATTATAAGTGTCAGTCAAGGGAGAATTGTAGGTTATAGTCAAAAAAATGAGAACTTTGGGTGCTTTTCATAATACTAGTGAGACAATATTATCATGGATTTAGTTATGAGACGTGTTTAGGTCATGTAGACCTTCATATGATTGAGGAAACCAATACAAAGTGAATAAACTCAGTGTAAAAGGCAACTCTGTCCATGAAACCCTACATACATCTATTACATTCAAGAAAAGAAGGTAAATGCTTGTTTCTTAAGACATAGACCATCAATGTGTTGAGATAGTTATTTTCAAGTGAAATCATATTAAATTTGGTTGTACTATATTTGTTTTGAATCCAAGGAAGGAATAGAATCCAATTCACAAGTTATAAGAGAGTAATCATTTTGTTGTTACAGTTAGGACCCTTTATGCACAATCCTAGACAAGGAGTAGAGTTTAAACATAAGAAATAACATGGATATGTAATAGATTAAATATTTTTATGATTGTAAAGAGGTTAAGGTTTTGACAGTGACTATTGGAAATTTTTTCAACCTTTTGAATGTATACAGTTATGAGAGAACCCTGTATGTGCGATGCAAATTTTGTTTGCTCAATCCAAAGACATTGAAGAATATATGTCTTAAAAGGAAGAGTGATTGATTAATTAGGTTGGAATATTAATAATTTATTGTCTTGAAAGGCACATTTGGTATCAATAAAATAGTTCTAAGTTATCTAAGGATCAAACCTTATTGTCTAGAAACCCTATCTTATAATCAAATGACTATGTTACAAAATTATATGTCCAAGAGGAATGTGTGTTCTTGAATAATGAATGGAAGTAAATTTGATGAAGTATTGGCATGAAATAAAATAAGGATAATTAGCAACACTAACACTTTTAGAGTTTGGAAAACCATTTGAGGTAAAATAGACCCATGTAGACCTACATAATCATTTAGAATACATAGAGTTCTGTGTTTTGAGTGCTAGAATGGCATAAATGGATTGATCAAAGTCTCCTATTCATTGGTAAAGATGTGATGTGATAAAACAAACCTATAATAGGTATCATAAAGATTAGAAATTAATTATAATTAAATTTATGGTAATTTTCCCCTTTTTTGGCCTGCATAGAGCCCTGAAAACCCTAGTTTAGGGTTTAAACATAAAGGCTGAATAACTCATACTTCCACTAGTGAAAATCAATGAAATTTAGTAGTTTGGAGAAACTTGGTATGGAAAAGAATATTTTGGAGGTTTGTATTTGTTTCCATGTCTGTATGATATGAAATACCTACTGTGGGTATGAAATAGGGTTAATATGCCTAATTAAGAAGACATATACAAAGGAAGTACCTTCTAAAGGTGGAGTTAAGACCCAAAACTTCATGAGGAGTTGTAATAAGATATAAGGTGTTTGAAAATGCCTTTAGATTTATTAGAGGAATGTTATTTTTCTCAAACCAAGATAAAATGTGGAAAAAAGGCTATAAGCCTAGCATGACCATTATGACCTTGAGGTATGGAATTGAGTAGTAAAGTGTGATTTAGGGTTTAAATAAGGTTAAGGCAGATGTAATATGATAATACAAGATCATCAATGACCAACTACTGCATTCCTAAATCCTAAATCAGATTTTGGTGTCTTGAAGCTTTTGAAGGTGGTCTAGGAGTTAGTGAGTGAATTATTAATCAAAGGTGGTTTAGTGAATAAAGATGTATTGATGGAGTACATGGAAAATCACAAGGATTATATTGATAGTATAAAATGATTCCAAATTTTTGGACAAACAAACAATACATGGAGATGTTAGAAGAGATATTCAATCCATACAAAAGGTTGATATAAGGTGAATTACAATAATAAAATATCAAGGATGAACTCAAATAAGAATAAAAAATGGATCAATAAAAATAAGCACAAGGAGTTATGCAAGCAAAGACCCAAACAAGCAAGCTAGTTAGCAATCAAAGGGAGTATGAGGAAGCCAACAAGGTGAGTTATTCAATTGGTCAAGCCAAATATGAGTTTATAGTTTATATGCATGGACATGAAAATTCAAGAAGGTTTCAAACAACATTTTACTATGTTGAGAATGAGTGGGACAAGAAGTTTCTCTTGTAAAATGAGCAAGGTGATAGAAAGAGACATCAAGAAGTGAAGAAATGTGAAAAAGAGGTAGAAAAAGAGAGTATAATTGAGCAAATGATAGCGATTAAGATTCCTATGAGGTTCTTAGAGCAAAGTAATAGTGTTTTCAAACATCCAAGACATCTAAGCAAGCAAGAATCAAGTGAGATTCATGAGGAAGCAAGCCATAAAATAAGAATAAGCAAGAAGAGAAAGATCCATTTGGTTGCAACTGAGTATGATGAAGTTCAAGGTGACTTGGAAAAGTTATAATATTCAACAAATAAGGAAATACACTAGTTGGTACACCTCATAGAGGTGGAGGATGCATTGACAAAGAGACTAGACAAATCCAAAAAGAAGAAATGAAAGATCCTAGCAAAGAGAAAGGAGAAAGAAAGGAGGAATAACAGGTAAGTGAACATGAAATACCCTCAAATGATAAATTAGAAGGCAGGAAAGAAAGTTGGTGGCACAAATTTCTCCCTCCTAGATAATATGATGCAAGAGCATCAAGCATGAAGACACCATTTTTGAGTTATTATTAGTAAAGGTCAAATATGGTCAAATTTTGGATTTAAAAGTGAGTGAGGGACCTTATAAGGTCCATTTGTGTATTTGGAGTCCTTTTTGAGTCACATGGGTGTGTTATATAGGTTCCAAGAGTTTTCCCTCCAAAATTAGGAATTTGAAAATTTAAATGTTTAAACTAAGCTTAAAGGACCCATAAGCATGTATGGAGTGGTTAAGTGAGAAAATATGGTTTAAGGGTCCAATTATTTCATGAAAAGGAGGTTTGAACACATTTCATGTGTATTCATTGAATCAATTCATGATCACTAATGTAAATCAAGATCTCATACATAGAAGTTGGTTGTGGTAGGCAAGTTGATGTAACTACCCAAAACCAACATTGAATTTGGATGGGAAATTTATGGTAGATGGATGGAGTAGAGGAGGAGAGAGATCCAATAAGGAGAAATAGGGAGAAATGTTCAAAGATAAAAAGAAACTCCCCAAGAAAGGTGTAGAGTCATGTGAAGGATAAAATTTATAATGTTTTGATGATCAACATGAATAAAGAAAAGGAGGATTATGCATGTTTATGTCCTTGAACAATATTGGATTTTTAGAAATCAAAAAATGTATTTGAAATGACCTTGAGGCCATTATTATGTTAACATTTATGTGAATTTTTAGGTTGATGTTTGGTTATAAGTGTTAGTCAAGGGAGAACTATAGGTTACAGTAAAAAAAATTAGAACTTGGGGTGATTTCCATAATATTAGTGAGACAAGATTATCATGGATTTAGTTATGAAACATGTTTAGGTCATGTAGACCTTCAGATGATTGAGGAAACCAATAAAAAGTGAAGAAACTCAATGTAAAAGGCAACTCTATCCATGAAACCCTATAGACATTTGTTACAGTCAAGAAAAGAAGGTAAATGCTTATTTCTTAAGACATAGACCATCAATGTGTTGAGATAGTGATTGGTAGGTGAAATCATGTTCAATTTGATTTTAATGTAGTTGTTTTGAATCCAATGAAGGAATAGAATTTAATGCATAGGCTATAAGAGAGTAATCATTCTATTGTTACATTTAGGACCCTTTATGCATAGTCATAAAAAAGGAGGAGAGTTTAAATGTAAGAAATAGCATGGATATGTAATATATTGAATCTCATTATGATTGTAAAGAGGTTAAGGTTTTGACAGTGACCATTGTAAAGTGCTTCAACCTTTTGAATGTATACAGTTCTGAGAGAACCCTATATGTACAATGCAAATTATGTTTGCTCAATCCAAAGACATTGGAGAATATATGTTTTGAAAGGAAGATTGATTAGTGAATTAGGATGGAATATTGATAAGCTCTTGTTTTTTAAGGCACATTTGGTATCAAGAACATAGTGCTCAGTTATTTGAGGATCAAACCTTATTGTCTATAAACATTGTCTTACAATCAAAGGACTCTGTTAAAAAGTTATATGTCCAAGAGGAATGTGTGTTCTTGAATAATGAATGGAAGTGAATTTGATGGAGTATTAGCATGAAATAAAATTAGGATAAGTGTAAATACTAGCCATTGTAGAGTTTGGAAAACCATTTGAGTTAGAATAAACCCCTGCTGACCTACACAGGCATTTAGAATACATAGAGTTATGTGTTTTGAGTGCTAGAATGGTAAAAATGGATTGATATAGTCTCCTATCCATTGGGAAAGATGTGTTGTTGAAAAATAGACATGTAATAGGTCTCAAAATGATTGGAAAGTACTTACAATTAAAGTTATGGTAATTTGCCCTTTCTCGGGCCTACACAGAGCCCTGAAAACCCTAGTTTAGGGTTCAAACATAAAATTTGAATAACTCTTGCTTCCACAAGTGAAAATTAATGAAATTCCATAGTTTTGATGAAATTGGAATGGAAAAGAATATTTTTTAGGTTTGGAGTTTTTTTTAGGTCCGTACATTATGGAATACCTACTATGGGTATGAAATAGGGATAATAGGCCTAATTGAGAAGACATCTACAAAGGAAGTACCTTATAAAGATGGATTTAAGCACCAAAAATTCATGAAGAGTTTTAATAATATAGATGGTGTCTAAATATGCCTTTATATTTATTATAGGAATGCTAGTTTTCTCAAACCAAGACAAAATGTGGAAAAAAGGCTACAAGCCTAGTGGGACCATTGTGACCTTGAGGTATGGAATTGAGTAGTGAAGTGTGATTTAGGGTTTGAGTGAGGTTAAGGTAGATGTAATATGATCACACAAGATCATATATGACTAAATACTACATTCCTAAAGCCTAAATCAAAGTTTTGTGTCTTGAATCTTTTGAAGGTGGTCTAGAAGGAGTTAGTGAGTGAATTGTTGATCAAAGGTGGTTTAGTGAATAGAGATGGATTGAGGGAGTACATGAAAAATAGAAATGGATTATATTTAAATTATAAAATGATTCCAAAGTGTTGGATAAACAAAAAATGTTAGAATACTATATAGCCTAGTGAGCAAGATGGGAGAGATCAATGGAGATGGAATCTTGTAGATAAAAAATAACATTGAATGTGATCTTTACTAAGACCAGAGTCAAGAATGAATGTTTAGAGAATTTTTATTAATACCTTCACATTATTATGATTTCACTCCAACATCAATCATATCAATAAAAAGGTGGGTCACTCATCCTCACCTTTAGCCATTTAGTCATATGGTGTGGTCATATGGGAGGGGCTTAACTTTTGATTCCTATTAGTGGGGGATTAACTCCTAGCCCTCAAAAAGTGTTTTTATCCCTACAAGAATTTAATTTTTCCATATCATTTAATATTTTTTGGTGCAATTTTACTTTTGACATATCTAATGATGAGAAAACTTATAACTATATCTCTTGATCGGTAACTCAAAATTGAGTACTATTTTTTTTTTAAATTATATGTTTTTTCATTTCTGATTTATTGGTGTCATTAATTTTATAAAATACACTCAATTATAAAGTTCCAAAGTTTAGGGGGGACTAATATAATAGCCATGGGGGGTTGTTATTCTAACCTTGTCTACCTTCATGTGTTTGCAAGGATTTTACCAAAATAGTTCTTCCATTATTTAGCTTCTTTATCTACAAACTACTCCCTTTTTTTGTGTTAGGTTGTGGAGCTAAAAGCTTCACTGATGCAGACATGGAGGAGGTTGCAGGAGAGTTGCTGAGTGTCAGAAGTCTTTGGCGTTGGTCTGGCCAACCGACGTTGGCAGGTAGGAGACAGGAAGCAACCGACGTCAGTCATGGATCGGCCGGCGTCGGCGACCCCCAGGCAGACATGGACCGACGTCGATCACCTGTGTGGTTCGACTGCGAGCTTATTACGGGCAGTTAGCTAACGAACCAAGTGTTTGCATGTTTAGATCTATTTTTAGACTGAGAGCTACGGATCTAATTATTGTAATTAGATGTCTAATCATTGTTTGGATGAGATCTATATAATAGACTCATGGTTGTATTGGAAAGGTGTTCTAGTTTGAGTTGAGCAAAGTTTGCTCCTTCTGTGTGTGAGGTGAGCAAGGGTGTTCCTCCTAGTTCCACAGCAGTACCAAGGTGGGTGCTAGTTTTGGAGAGTCAGCAGGATTCTTCAGGTGTGTAGGATCTTGGTCACAGGTGCATGGCCTATATAGGAGATCTACATGGTAAGTAAGATCATTGATCTGTAGGTGTATGTGTGTGCAAGGTCAAGGTTCATAGGTGTGCAAAATTGGGTTGATTTTCAGGTGTGCAGGATCATATAGACAGCAACACAACAGGGAGCAGTATCAGGCAGGATCTACTTGGAGTACAGGTGTGTACTCGGATAGCACAAAGAGGAAGGCAAGGGAGTTCCTTCCATAAGTATGGTCTGTTGAATTGCAGGTTATTTCAGGTTCATGGGAGATCTACTTGAAGTACGTTGAGTACTTGTGGAGTGCGTGGAGCACTTGTGGTGTGCGTGGAGCACGGGAGGTGAACACCAACTCTGTATTTGAGTTGGGTGTTGGAACCTGAGAGGGAGAGCTTTGGGGAGAAGAATTATTGTTCACTTGAGGTGTGGCGAGCCTCTGAAGAGGTGGTGGAGAAGAAGTGGCATCTTCTTTATCGTATTCTTTTCTGTATAAAGTATTAATACAAGTTGTGTATTGTCTCTCATATCATGTGTTATTCTGAATTCTAGTTACTTGGTGAATCTAGTTTATTTCCACATTTTAAGTTGCTTGGTTTGGTAATCATATTGTGCTCTTTTGGTGGAGCAAGATCCTGACATTTTGGAGCAATTCCCATGATTTGTGATGACAGGTTGACAGTCTCCTTGTTTGGAACTATTCTAACATATATAGTGTCTTCCTTTTTTTCATTTGGTATTTTTTGAGGATATATTATACTCACACTAAATTACTAAGTGCCATGGGGGGTTTGATTTTATAGCTTAGTCTACCTTCATGCATGTGTACCTATATGTTTGGAACTATTCTGACATTTTTGATAGGTTGACAGTCTCCTTTTTTGGAACTATTCTGACATATATAATGTCTTCCTTTTTTTCATTTGGTATTTTTTGAGGATATATTATACTCACACTAAATTACTAAGTGCCATGGGGGGTTTGATTTTATAGCTTAGTCTACCTTCATGCATGTGTACCTTAGTTTATGCACCCCTTTTACTATTTCAAGTTCCAATGTTTCCCATCACCACTATGTTTATTTTCTAGATTCTTCCTTTGTACTTGGGTATCTTATTTAGGCAATTTATTTTTCAGAACCCATATGAGTATTATTATGAATCAATGGCATTCTAGGTGACTTTTTGTGTAGTGACACTAGTGTGGTATCCCCACTAGTATTTATGCTCACTTCTCACTATTTTCAATCCACTTATTTAAATAATTTTATTTCTATCTTCTCACAATTTAACATTGAGGGAGGGTGTTTAGGAAATGCTTACTCAGGTTCATCATTCTACCCAGTATTTTAGATTATAGTGTTCATATTTAGTTATCCTCATATTCAACACCATTCTTAATTCAACTTGGTGGTTATAGTGACTCAACATCCATGTATTCTGACAACATGGATTGACGTTTATAGGGACACTTATCTTCACACTGCGTTCTTTTTATTTTGTACATGAGGAACTTGTTGTCAAAACTCATACTATGGCTATGCCACTTTATTTTTGGCTCTTAGCTTTACTTGAGTGGGGGGTGTTAGATTAGGTTGTTTACCTTAGTCATGTTCACCTACATATTTAGTTATTTCCACCCACTTATGTGTGGATATTTCATTTATCTTATTTTAGATATTATGATATATGATGTAGGGGCATCATTAGTAGTTCAAATTTTGTGTTTATTTACATAACATGGGTCATTTTGAGTGTTTTTGTAGTGGTTAGAGTCCCTAGGTCATTTAAAAAATAAAATTTGAATCCATATAGTTTTTTCCTACCAAAAGTGAGATTTTGAAATTTAAACTTGTAACTATGTTTTGAGTCCTAGAATGGATTTGGTGTGAGTTGTAAATGTCAAAAAAATGTTTGTAAAAGGATATATATTTTCATAAGAGGGTGTATAAAGGTTCAAATATGTACACACTATGGTAGAGAGAATTATGGACCAAGGAAATGAGTTGTAACTACCACATCATGTAGTGGTCACATAGGTAGAAGTTAGAAGACTTAGTTAGATTAGTTATAGGATATAAAATAAGTTGTAAATTATTTTATTAGGGTTAGATTTGGGGGATGGATTCAAGGTTTAAATGGAGATTAAATACCAAATGAATGATAATTTTTCTTTATTTTGATAACTGACTTACAGGCCCTATTTCATATTACAATATATGTTCTTGAAAACTGAGTTATAATGTGGATTAAAAGACTGTGAATGTGATAATATGGTGCATGTAATTGATGTAAAATTTTTATATAATGATATCAGATTGAATTGGAATGTATGTTATTACTAATAATATGACTAGTGAGGTTTTTGTGAGGTAAATAAACTAGCAAGCTCTGTGTTCTAAGTTTTATGCTTTAAAAGGACTGTGTAAACATCATATGTGAGGAAGGATCTTGTAGGATATTATTTGGAGTGTACTTATGATTTTTAAGTATTTATTTACATATTATTTAAGTTTCTTTTGTGTTTTCCATTTTTTTTTGAAATGTGTTTCAATAAGCAATGCACTCAGACCCTATGCAGTTTGTATCTTTATACACAGTTAAGTCCAAACTTATGCACAAAGGTGAAAAAAGGCATATAAAAGAGGTTTAATGAATTAAAAAAGGATTAAGGGGAATATACATACATTTTTCAATCAAAAATAATGTTTGAAAACCTAAAAAAATCTTGGAATAATAAAAAATTGGGTCTCGAGTAACATATACTTTGTACACACACAGTCAAATTAAAAATAATTGTGTTAAAAGACTTATAGAGGCCTAAAGTAAGGAAAATAGATCTTGGAGAGGATGAATAATACTTATTCATACCTTAATATTCCATTACAAAGGTTTGAAAATAAATATAAATCTCTAGGAATCAATTTGACCCTTTTCGGGTGGTTATAGGCAAACCTAACCTTTTCTTAGGGTTTTGAGCCTCTATTTTATTTTATAGGAGTTTGGACTAGTGAAAATTATTAAATAATTTTAATTTTATATTTATGGAGGTCTAATATGATATTTTTAAGGTTTTGTGTTTGTATGGTACCTGTGAGTACAGATTTGTATGACTGCGTATGAGTTATGGCAAAGTAGGCCTAATTAGGCATAAATAGAGGCTAATAAGGTTCCTTAAGAGAAGATTTAGGGAAAAAAATTTGTAAAAATATAGTAGAGGATGAAATTTATTTAATAATCCTATTATTTTTTTAATAATTAATTGTACCTAACCATACAAGGAGGAAAGGTTAAAAAAAAGCTAGTAGATAAGCTTGAGACAAAACAAGAAGCAAGGTATGTATAAGGGTTGTATAAGTATTTTTGTGGATTAAATAAGAGGTAAATGAGGATTTTTTTTAGAATTACATTGATGATAAAAAACCTTAAAGGATCAAGGAAACTTGAGTATTTTGTGTGAATCCAAGTTGCCCATAGGCACAAGGCTATAAAGAGTGAGATTAAGAAAGACATAGTTAGTGATAAGTTGAAGGTTGGTTGGAATGAGTGGATGTTGAGAGGTGAATGGAAAATATAATATAAGGATAAAGGAATTTTAAGGAGTTAAAAGAATATTATTTTTCATAATAAATATATCAAGCTTTGAGGAGATGACAAACAAGGGAGGGTTAAGGAGAGAGATAAAAGAAGGGAAGAAATTGAAGACAAAAGTTGAAGGATAATCAGGACAAGTCAGAGCTAGGTACATGTAGAGGTAAATAAATGTGCTTATATATATAATTAAACAAGTTTTTTTATAGATATCTACATCATTTGGTATCAGAGTAAGAAGTCCATTGCGAAGAAGGTGGAGAAGGTTTGCATAGAGAAAGGTACACATTTGTGTTATTTTCACTTTATGTATTTGATTAGTTCATGCAAGAATTATGAAGGTTGATAAATAAATTTGTAGGTATATGAGAGAGAGGTATAAAATTAAGTGTTTTGTGGTGAAGCCCTTAGGCCAAGAGGCTTAGAGAGAGAAAGAAGAGAGCTAATGAAAGCTCCAAGAGAGAAGCTCAAGGAGAGATTAAAGATAGAAATAGAGAAACCAAGTGAAGGTCAAGGGGAAAAGTAGGTTAGATTATAAAGATGAAGAGATAGGTTATAGATACCTATAAAGAGAGAGTGAAGATACAGAGAGTGAACAAAGTGAAAGAAAGATGAAGGGTTTGAAGCAAGAAGATTTCCACAAGGAAGTGAAGAAAAAGGAGGTTGATAAGAGGGAAATTGTTACAACCCCTCTATTTATACTTAGAATAATGTAGTATTTTTTTTTCAATTAATTAACATTCATTTCACAGAAAAAATTCAATAACTTATCTAATCATAAACTTTAGAAAAAAATATGTCCAAAATTCAAATGCCAGTTGTAATATAACTTTTTACAACTACAAGGAAAGTAAATACTTTAGGACTCAGCTACGATTGGTCCACTAATACAAATATTGTTCAAATATATACAAATGAAATACAATTACATTTACATTAGGACTTTAGCCTTAATATAATAAATATATACCAATCCCTCTAGACCTTGAGTTAAACCAATTTGTGTATCGCTGATAATCTCAAGTGTAGTCTCCAAGAAAGTACTTTAGTGGGGAGGGAGAGCATCATCTGAGCACTTTTTCACACCAACCATGGTCCAAAAATCTCCCGTGCAATCCTATATTATGGAATGACCCTCCCTTCATAGATAGGTAGATAGAATGGTGTGAAAATCTAGAGAATAAAGAAGTACCTGGCTGTGTATGATTTCTAAAACTAAACATCCAGTGTATCATAGAAAACCCATTCTATTGAAAGATATTGTATTGACATGTAAATAATATGTACCATAAGATAATGTCTCACTATACATTATCTATTCACAAGATTCATACTAATTACATCTTCCTAGCAATTATATCACATCACACACTAAACATAGGAGTAATCAAAGTGTACATATATTCTATCAATGCATGAATGAAAATTACATTATTAACTATTCCAAATCAAAATCAATGCCTATAATTTATACCACCTAGATAAAATTTACATTAAACTATAGTTTCCCATCTACTATAATAAGATCTATATGACTACACCCCATATCATAGCCTAGTGTTTTAAGACAAATACTAGTTTTTCCATAATCAATCATATAAAGTAGTCATAAGTACATGGAAACATAAGCTTTCATTCAAGTAAGTATATATAACAAAGCAAGTCATACAAACACATAAAAATCTAAACTAACATTAGTTTACACTTTCAAGGTTGTATGCATGTATACATTATGTCCTACTAACTATTATAAAACATATTATTCAAGAATAACTAACACATACATTTAATAAGTCAATGAAGGTGAGAGTCTAGATATACAACTACAGTATGTACCAACTAGGCATATACATTTAAGCCAAAACATCTTCTGATATCCAATACTATCATAACTCATGTGTATGATCACTTTACTAAAAAATGAATAAAAAATCTCACACTAATTAATAAATAAGTACAAGATTATACCACCTAGATATACCCTAGATTATATTGCACAATAATAATCAGATGAAAACATAATCTTTAGACACACATCATGATGCACTATTTCATTCTAGAAATGCCAAATCACTTGCATATAAAATATTCTCATAAAAAATACTGCACATAAGTTTTCATCTATACATGATTCTACAAATTTGACCTTATTTACATATTACATAACACACCACTTGATCGGATTATCTATATCCAACTTTGGTGGTTCTATCTAGGCTAGTGAAGTCCATCTCACTACCTATTAGTATTATCAATATAGAATCTATATTAAACATATATAGCATATATAACTTAAAGGTTTAGTCAGATTTTCCCTATACTATAGATGGAACAATATTAATAAAACATTTTATCCATCAATAACATAATGAATCTAAAACCATGCTATTAATACCTATATAACACTATATAACAAAACACAATCGATAATAGATCATACCATTCAGGTATGCTTTAAACAAGGACAATAATTGCATGCATGTCAAACATAACCTACTGATTAATTTTTAACCTATGGATTCAATCAAAATATTCCTAATAGAAGTATAATCAAGCTATTTATAGAAATATACAAAATACGTACATTTAATTAAATATATTCCATATATAAATTCTTGATGACTCAAATCTTTTGCATGTACCATTTTAGGATTATTTTAAAAAATAAGGGAGTGTAATATGATACTCGGTTTACACATATAATAAAATGGTTCACTCATGCAATTCCTTTATCTGTATAACTAGTCAACAAAATTTTCACTAGTAAAGGGAATATGTTGTATTATGGTTAACTCTACCCTATTTTGGTGTAATAATGAATTTAAATAGATAACACAAGTTTAAAACTGCATATATGAATAAAAATATATCGAATTAATTATATAATAATACAAAACTCAATTTTTAGACTTAGTCGAAGTCTTAACTAGTTATATAAATGACTCATTTCCATGTTTTCAAAATTGCCTGCATCAACATCATAAATATTGACCAAATCCACATTCCTAATGCCCATTTCTTTGAGTAAGCTAAAGAATATACAATGATTCAACTTAGTGACCTAGCATAATACACTCAACCTTTAATTTTAGTCTCTACATTTTATTTTATTTGTTGTATGATTTAATTTAAAATGTTAACTATTATTTTAAGGATCCCATGATATCATGCTTTCCTTTTTTGTTAAAAATTAACTCGGTTGGCATTGCAACTAGTTAAATAAAAATTCGAGGTAAAATATAAAGTTCCACCAAACATTCAATCTTACAATAAATAAGATATACTGTTGCACTTAAAATTAGGACACAACCTTTGATTTACATGACTTAGCATTTTAATATTATGATATAGTGTTTCGATCAAATGACATGGCATTTCAATCCAATGACATGGTGTTATAAAGAAATGACTTACTCAGTATTTTAAATAAAAGTCTTACTCAATGTTTTAAATAAAAGACTTGATGTTTCTCTTTAGAATACAATCTATAAATTATATAGTGTTGAAAAATAGAAAATTTGGGGTGAGATAAGCATAAATTATATAACACTGACCTATATATGCTATGCAGTCCTACATGGATTAAACACAAGTCATGATATAAAACACATGTCTAAGTTTATAATATTGATGGTATATATAGTGCAATCTACTGATGATAAAATTGTTGCTTATATATATATATATATATATATATATATATATATATATATATATATAGGCACTGTCTAGCAAGAATTTAAAACACAGTCTTATAAATAAGACAGACTATAGATGATTATTTAAATAGTAATAAAAATATAATACACAGTCATACTATAATTTTATGGTATAAATCATTAAGATGCTACCAATTATCAAATTGCCACATTCTTATGTGGATTGATTTCATTAAATGCAGAATTTCTTCTACATAATATATGACTATTTCTGATAAATTTCTAGGTTTCTAATGGTCTATCTAGAATTATAATTAGGATTTCTAGAACTTAATCACACTTCCATTTGGAATCCATTTACATACAAAAATATAATTACACAATCAACCTCTGATATGCTTCCAAGATGATCAGATAAAACTGGTATCTTTTCTCTCCTTTTTTCTTCTCTCTATCTCTGTGTCTATTTTCTATTTCATCAAACTTTATTTATAAATCTATTCACCTCCTCCTTTGCTGCATCTTTTTCTACATGCAAATCTCTTCATATTTCCACTCACATGCATGGCATTTTAATCTACTGGTAACTGTTATTATCTCCCTATGCAAAGCCATAATCTATCCTTTATAAAATATTTAATTTTTTTAATAAAAATCATTATGCCACTTTTATAGAACATACGTCTAGTTAATCAATTTAATAAATATATTCATCTTCTAATGTTTAATATAATTTCATGCATGTTAAACTAAGAGTAAGTTTATATTGTCTAAACTTAAATTTAGTACTTTAAGATAATTCAAGCTCTTGAAAGCAATTTATAAGATAATTATTTATTTATCTATTAGATATATATAAGCCTATAATTGTTTCTAATTAAAAGATAACTATATCTTCAAAAACTAGTGTGTGTGTGTGTGTGTGTGTGTGTGTGTGTGTGTGTGTGTGTGTGTGTGTTACTATATTGATATCCTAAATATCAATAATTAATGAGCTAAATGTTTAAAGACACTTATAAAGACATTTTACTAATTTATTCATATATAGAAATTGAATATTTATTTTTTGATTTATTCTCAAAAATCTAAACAATTATAAGTAAATAAATCTTATTTAATATATGCATATTATGAATTATATATACATGCAAAAATAATCACAAAAAATATTTCTATAACCATGTACTAATGTTTAAAGCATGTTACACATATAACATTTTTAAATCTATTGTGCATGTGTATAGGGTCACTAGCAATTTCTCTATCATTGTCCAATCACTCCATCTAGTCCATCCTCTCTAATGATCCTCTCCCTCATCATGTTTTGAGGGTAGGATCAATCCTACATCAACCTTAAAACAAGTAGGTAGTTAGTCTAAATAATCATATATATCAATCAATGATGAAAAATTAATAAATATACATCCTAAATGTATAAAATAGTAAAATACAGCTGTCACATCTATATACTAATCAATAATATCATTATACTATAATAGTTTATGTCATAAATCTCAAATCAAAGCAATAATAATGAGATAGTAATCATATTAATCCATAGATTTAAAGGTTATAAATCATATAATGAAACCAGGATGTGAAATCTTTTCCCCTAAAATTGGTCATCGTCCCGATGATACTTAATCAAATAATAATTCTAAATAACAAACAAAGTTTAATAAAATAAAAGCATAACATCAAGTATCAAATTATTCAAATGGATACAAATTTTTACTTGAATAACTCATCCTATTTCTCCTAATTAGCACTATTCTCAGAGTATTGGTCCTACAAGACCCTTCTCTATGACATTTTATATTATGCAAACAATTTTTGCAAATGTCACTTATGTTGATTGGCTCTATCATGACCACCCTGAGATCTAGAACTACAACAAAAGTTTATAATAACTCTGTAAAAGTTTCACTAATTTTCTAAAAATACATGAGATCATCACAAAAGTCAAAACAACTAACTAGGAAGAGCTCCATAAAACCTTCCAACCCCTATACACATCTCTCTAATATAGAGAGTGTATTCCTGATTCCAAAGAAAAGTATTTAGAGAACCTGACAAGAATGATGTGTACAACTTAACACTATCACTCTTCTGTCTAACTTCAAATAATAATAACATGTCAATACTATCACTACTATATGGATCTCCTGACAAGTACAATAATGAATAGGAACTAGAAATATTACATTTCTAATTTATATAAAATCATGGAATACCCATCCAAAGCATACATGTGCATGGCCATACAACTGAATTTGACAAGTCTATCTCCCAAATCCAAAATTAAACAAGTCCATTTGTCGAATCTAACTGAGTAATAATTGATTCAATGTGAGGTTAAGTAGAATACCATCCTATCATTTAGAAATCACATTCTTAATTCACCACTCTTTCCTCAAATATCCATGACCTGCTAATCTCTACATTGTGCATAAAGTTCCATGAAGCACAAATCTATACTAATAGATCATATAAATCAATACTATATGCTAAATTATTTCAGATGTACTAACATATACACAATAAAAATCATATAATCATTTTGAAATTGTATTAAGTTTCCACTAGATAAACATAACTAGCATCATATTTCATAGCTTAACCTATAATATTATATTAATAGTTAAGAGGAAATAATGTCAAAATTATCATAACATACAAAGGCTAAGGATCATACCGTCCTTACAACCTTATAAAGAATCAAGTGAGACAATGTCTCCCTGCTTGTTTGGTTAAAACTTAACAATTTAAAATTTTATCTTAATCCTTTTAGACTATCAAGATGTTATGTACATATTATACCTTACTTATTCTTGAAGGAAGGTACATATAAAACTCTTTAAAACAACATGCTTCAAAAATAAAAAATATCAGTCTAAACAAAGGTATATAATAACATAATAATTATAATAAGTAAAATTAATATAAATTCAAGGTTTGACACTCCTCATGGTCAAGTTAATAAGTTAAATAAAATAGTAACTCTAAAATGTCACAGGTGGAAAGTAGAGAGCTAACATCTTAAAATAAAATCTCCTACATACCCTCACATAGTAAAAAGAAACACTATAATCAATGTTTTCAATCACTATCTACTTACCAAAATTTGTAAGAGTAGTAACACAACCTACTTCCACAAATGAAAGGAAATATTAACCACAAAAATGCATCAAACTATCCAATCCTATATATTCCTTTAATAAGAATTAGAAACACTATCCCAAAAACTCAAGGGAATATGATCAAACAACATTTCAGAAAAAAGTTTTCTTTTTAGGGAAACACTAAATCAACATTATATAAATATGGATCTTCTTGGTAGATTAAAATGATGTAAGAGGATATTGAGAGCATAACAACTCACCTTTAAGATAACTAAGAGAGATGACACTTCTTCTTAAGTCTACATAAATACCTAAGTGAGAAGAACTCCATGCTTTTCAACACTAACAACACAAAACACAAATGGTGAAGGTGATTCGATTAACAAGAAAGATATAATCAAAAAGGTGTTTAATCTAAAATATCAAGAATATTATAGGTAACTTTTGTTCAAAACTCATAAACTAAGCTATGTACTCACCTACCCAACACCCTATATAACCATCACCAATGAAACACTCGATAAACCAACCCTTTAACAACTCTAAGGGGGTACAAATGATATTAGGGTACATACTCAATGTACCACACACACATTCACATTTCTCCTCTTTGCTAAATATATAAGTATGAAAATTCTAATGGACTCATTAGTTCCTAGAGTTTAAGTTAAAACTCTGATACTACATGTTACAACCCCTCTAGTTGCACTTAGAATAATATAGTAATTTTTTTTCAATTACTTAACATTCATTCCACAAAAACAAACTCAATAAATTATCTAATCATAAGCTTTAGAAAATAACATTTCCAAAATTCAAATGTCGATTGTAATATAAATTTTTACAACTATAAGGAAAGTAAATACATTAGGACTTAGCCACGACTAATCCACTAATACAAAAACTACTTTTCAAGTGTAAACCAATAAAATATAATTACATTTTGATTAGGTCTTCAACCTTAATATAATAAATAGATACCAAGCCCTCCAAATCTTAAGTCGAACTAACTCATGTATCACTAATAATATCAAGTGTAGTCTTCAAGTAAGTACTACAATGGAGAGGGAGAGCATCATCTGAGCACTTTTCCACACCAACCATGGACCAATGATCCCCCACATAATCTCCTATTATAGAATGGCCCTCCCTTCATGGATAAGTAGATATAATAATTTAGGAATCTAGAGAACAAGAAAGTACCCCAAGTGTGTATGATGTCTAAAATTAAACATGTAGTGTATCATAAAAAACTCATTCTATTACAAGATATCACATTGACATGAAAATCATACCTACCATAAAATAATGTTTCAATATACATTATATATTCACAAAACTCATACTAATTACATCTTCCTAGAAATCATATCACATCACATTCTAAACATAAGAGTAAGCAAAGTGTACATTTATTCCATCAACACATGAGTGAAACTTATATTATTAACTATTTCAAACTAGAATCAATGCCTATAGTTTATACCACCTAGGTGTAATTCATGTTAATATATAGTTTCCTATATACTATAGTAAGATCTATATTACTACACCGCATGATATCACATAATATCATAGCCTAGTGTTTTAAGACATAATTATTAGTTGTTTCATAATCAATCACATAAAATAGCCATAAATACATGGAAATATAAGCTTTTATTCAATCAAGTATATATAACAAAAAAAGTCATACAAACACATAAAAATCTAACCTAACATTTTATTACACTCTCAAGGTTATATAAATGTATACATGATGTCCTATTAATTGTTACAAAACATATTATTCAAAAATAACCAACACATACATTTAATCAATCAAAGAAGGTGAGAGTATAGATATACAACTACAGTATGTACCAACCAAGCATATAGATTTAAGCTAAAACATCTTATGATATCAAATACTATCACATCTTATTAAGCATGAGCACTCTACTCAAACATGACCAAACAATCTCAAACTAATTAATAAATAAGTATATGATTATACCACCTGAATATACCCTAGATTATATTGCACAATAATAATAAGATGAAAACATAATCTTTAGGCACACATCATGATACACTGTTTTATTATAGAAATGTCAAATAACTTAAACATAAAATATTCTCACATAATATAATGCACACAAATTTTCTTCTATACATGAGTCTATAAATTTGACCTTGTTGACATATTACATAACACACCACTTGATCAGATTATCTATATCTAGTTTTGGTGGTTCTACCTAGGCTAGTGAAGTCCATCTCACTACCTATTAGCATTATCGATGTAGAATCTATATTAAACATATATAGAATATATAACTTAAATATTTATTCAAATTTTCCCTATACTAGGGATGGAACAATCTTAATCAAACAATTTATCCATCAATAATATAATGAATATAAAACCATGTTATTAATACCTATATAATACTATATAAAAAAACACAATCCATAATAGATCATACCATTCAGGTATATTTTAAACAAGGACTATAATTACATGTATGTCAAATGTAACCTACCTATTAATTATCAACCTATGGATTCAATTAGAATATTCGTAATAGTAGTATAATCAATCAATTTATGGAAATATACAAAATACGTACATTTAATCGAATATATTACATATATAAATTTTTGATGACTTAAATCTTTTGCATTTACCCTTTTAGGCTTATTTTTAACAAGGGAGGGTATAATGATACTCGGTTTACACATATAATAAATTGTTTCACTCATGCAATTCCTTTGTCTGTATAACTAGTCAACATAATTTTCACTAGTAAAGGACATATGTTGTATTATGGTTAACTCTACCCTATTTTGGTGTATTAATGAATTTAAATAGATAACACATGTTTAAAACTACATAAATGAATAACAATATATCAACTTGATTATATAATAATACAAAACTCAGTTTTCAAACTTAGTTGAAGTCCTAAATAGTCATATAAATGAGTCATTCCCATGTTTTTAAAATTGCTTGCATCAAAATCATAAATATTGATGAGATCCACATTTTTGATGCCCATTTCTTTGAGTAAGCTAAAGAATATACAATGATTCCACTCAGTAACCTAGCATAATAGACTCAAAATTTAATTTTAATCTCTACATTTTATTTTATTTGCTGCATGATTTAATTTAAAATATTAATTATACTTTTAAGGATCCCATGATATCACACTCTCCTTTATTGTTAAAAAGTAACTCGACTGACAGCATAGCTAGCTAAATAGAAATCTAAAGAAAAATATAAAGTTTCACCAAACATTTAATCTTGGAATAAAGAGGATATATTACTGCACTTAAAGTAAGGACTCAACCTTTTATTAAAATGACTTAACATTTGAATATTATGATATAGTGTTTCGATCAAATGACATGGCATTTTAATCTAATGACATGGCATTATAAATAAATGACTTACTCAATATTTTAAATTTAAAGACTTACTCAATGTTTTAAATAAAAGACTTGGTGTTTCTCCTTAGAACTCAGTCTATAAATTATATAGCATTGAAAAATGGAAAAGTTGGGGTGAGAGAGGCATAAATTATATAGCTAATGAAGCTGAAAACTATCAAGACAATAAAATTACCAATAGGCCAAGATCTAAAACAATAACTCAGAATTGATTCACATTGAATGAATTAAAATAATTATAAACCCAAACCATGCTTAAATAAGTCTAAACTTAGAAATTAGAGTTTACATGCAAAATTTAAAAAAAAAAACTAAAACCTAAAAAATACCTATTTTAAGGACTATTATTTATAATAAGTTTGCATGCAAGCACATACAGCTCTAAAAATATCCCAAAATATCCTAAACACTATAATTAGAATATGGGATGAAATTAAAATGAAGTTAACCTCTGGTATTACAAATATATAATTTTTAAAAATAGAAAAAACTTGAAAAAATAATTAAATCACAATTTTGGACCCTCAGATGATCACATATGACCTCAAAAAATATCAAAAACATAACTAGGTAGGTAGAAATCTTAGGATAGAAATGAAATTTTTGATATGATCATTTTGGCACATAGAAGAGCTCAAACAGAGCTATGGGTCAAAAGTTATGGCCTCAAGAAGGTTGAACTATTTTTTTTTGCATCATTCTCCTCTGGTTGAAAACAACTCAGCCCCTGTGAGTTGCCTTGATTGTACTAATACCATTTTTCCTTGTCAATATTCTTTAGATCTTATTCTATAATCTAAGTGTTGTGTTCTTACTACAATCCTTCCCACTGTACCAAATACCTGTTATAATTATTTTCCCTTGTGCTTACTGTCTTCATATCCAAAACCTTCACTATTTTTTCTTTCTTCTTCTTTGGAACCTATTACTCCCAATTTACTTCTTTATCTTCATCATATTCACCATCTTCCCCATGGAATTCATATAAATCTAAAACATTAAATATTGGAGATATATCAAAATTTTGTGGTAAAATCATGTCATAATCATTGTCATTGATTTTCTTCACAATTTTGCATGGTCCAAGTTTCTTGTATTTCAACTTGTTGTATGTGCCTTTTGAAAATATTTCTTTCCTCAAGTAAATCATTAACAAATAACCTTATTCAAATACCTTGGATCTTATTCTGACATTTGTTGTTGCTTTATTTTTCTCATTACTTTCCCACAAATTTTTTCTTACTCCCTCTTGTAACTGTTATATATGCTTTGCAAACGCTTATGTATCATCACTAAGTTGATCTACAATTGGCAATTTCACCAAATCTAAAATAATCATAGGATTTATCCTATAAACAATTTGAAAAGGTGACTTTCCTATTAATCTATTCACTAAAATTTTATATGTAAACTCAAATTGTGATAAAGCCAAGTCCTATTGCTTGGGCTTCTCTCCCATTATGCATCTCAAAAAATTTCCCAAGCTCTGATTCACAACTTCTATTTGTCCATCTATTTTTGAGTGATATTAACTACTAAATTGTATCTTAGTACCCATATTATTACACAAAATCCTCCAAAAATGACTTATAAATTTTGTGTCGTTATTTTAAGTAATAGTTTTTGGAACATCATGCAATCTCATAATATCCTTTAAAAATAATTCTACAACTCTAGTGGCATCATTAGTTTTCTTACATGTAATGAAATGAACCATATTATAAAATTTGTTTACAAAAAAAAAAAATTGAATCATTACCTCTTTATGTGTTTAGTAATCTCAACATAAAATCCATACCCATATTTGTCTATGGTCATCTTGGAACTAATAATGGCATGTATAGTCTAGTATTTTTTACATGTTCTTTAGCCACCTAACATATTATGCACCTTGAAACATACCTTGTCACATCTATCTTCATCTTTGGCCAAAAATATTTTTCCTCCACCAAAGCTATTGTCTTTGTCTTACCAAAATGCCCAGCCAAACTACCACTATGTAATTCTCTTATTTTATTGTCTCGTAGAGACCCAACTAGAATGCATAATTATTTCCCTTTGAAGAGATAACATTCCTATATAATATACTCATCATAGATAATATCTATCCCACATGTTAATGGATTTTTCCACTATTTAACTATCTTGCCAAAATATGGATTAGTATCATATAATTATTTGATAACTTCAAATCCAACTACTTCACTCACCATAGTAGTTAATAATGCTACTCTCATGCTCAATGCATTAGCTACCAGATTCTATTTTCTTAATTTATGCTTCTACACAAAAGTATACCCCTACAAGAAAAAACCCCACTTTACATGCCTACTATTCAACTTCTTTTATGTATTCACATACTTCAAAGCCTCATGATCTATAAATAGTATAAAATCCTTAGGCACCAAATAATGCCTCCAATGTCTTAATACTTGTACAATTGCATAAATTTCAACATCATAAGTAGAATACTTTGTATTTAACTCATTTAATTTCTCATTGAAATTTGCTATTAGTTTTCCTTTTTTACTCAACATAGCATCAATTCCCACAAATTAAGCATCACAATCAACATCAAAAACTTTGTTAAAATCTGGTAATACTAATATTAGTCTTTCTGTAATCTTCTTCTTCAAAAATTCAAAGCTTTCTGTGGCTACTCTAGTCAATGTAAATTTTCCCTCTCATGCAATCTGTTATTTGTGCCATAATACTACTAATTTTTTTAATAAATTTTCTATAAAATGTTGCTAAACCATGGAAACTTCTTACCTCTATAATGCTTCTTGGAATATGCCACTCAACAATTACCTTTATCTTTTCTTTATCCATTTTCACACCATCTACTGAAACTACAAATCCCTAAAATACTAAACTATTCTTCATAAACTTGCACTTCTTTAAATTTACATACAACTTATCTTTTCATAATAAATCCAGTACCATTTCCAGATGTATTAAGTGTTCTTTTTTAGTCTTACTGAATATCAAAATATCATAAAAATAAATAACCATAAACTTTCCAATATATTATCGTAACACTATATTCATCACCCTCATAGATGTGCTAGGTGCATTAGATAATCTGAAGGGCATCACCATCCACTCATATAAGCCATCCCTAGTCTTGAATTCAATTTTCCACTCATCATCATGAATTTGAATCTGATAATAACCACTTATTAGATCAATCTTGGTAAAATATTTTTCTCCTACAAGCTCATCCATCATATCATCTAAATGAGGTATCAGAAACCTATACTTTATTATAAGTTTGTTAATTGCCCTACTATCCACACACATTATCCATCCTCCATATTTTTTTGAGGTTAGAAAAGTTAATGTCACACATAGACTCATACTCTCCCTTATCACCTTCTTCCTTAGTAATTTAGTAACTTGTTTATTTAATTTTACATGTTCTGTTAGACTCATCCTATAAGTTGTTTGATTGGGTAGAGCTAATCCTAGAATCAAATCAATGTGATGTTGTATATCTCTCTTCGGTGGTAAACTATTTGATAACTCATCAGGCATAACATCTGCATATTCTTTCAACACTCTTACTACTTCTGTTGGTATTGGCACCATTTTTGTTTCTTCATTTTTTACTACTAATGCATAACAAATTGCTACCTTCATATCTTGGATAAATTCTTTAGTAGAGAACATGCTTGCTATCTTCTCTTCTTATTTAAGAGGTAACAAAACTATCTTTGTACCACCTTTCCAAAAAGTGTACATATTATTTGCTCCATCATGAATTACTTTCTTATCAAATTGCCATGGTCTCCCCAATAACAAATGGCATGCATCCATCAAAATAACATCACACCGTATTTTATCATTATAAGTTTTTATTATAAAAAAATTGATTAAGCAAATTTTATCTACTATAACCTCATTCCCTTTCTTAAATCATGAAGTATGATAAGGATTAGGATGATTTTCACATTGCAAATTTAGTTTCTCTATCATTTTTTAGAAAATATATTTTCACAACTACCACCATCTATAATTACTTTGCATACCTTTCCATCCAAAGTACATTTTGTTCAAAAAATATTTGATTGCAACCATGCATCACCACCTTATTTATTTTGCACTTGTTCCTTCCTTGGAGCAATCATGGTTCTTTTCATCATGAGATTCTCTTCAACATCTATCGGTGTAACTTTATTATTTTGCTCTTCTATTTCAGCTCCAACTAGATTTACTCTTGGGTGATCCTCTTGCCTCCTTTCTTGATCTTGATAGTGTGAACACTCAAATAATCTATGACCTTCTTCTCTACATCTATAACAAACATAAGATATATGCTAATTTAGAAACAATCCTCTATTACCACCATAACCTCATCCTCTCTAAAATCCTCATCCTCTTTATTGGTATTGAAACCCTTACCTATTATCATCTTACCTTTTTTCATCACATGATGATTCAACTCTATTGGTATTAGACCCACCTTTGGTGGTATTAAACCCACCTCATCCCCTATTTGGAGGGGATCTACCTCTTCTTGGACCAAGAGACATTCTTCTAAAATTTTATCTATTTTATTTTTTCTTCCTTCAAAGCTAATTGATAAGCCTCCTCCATGTTAAGTTTTCTATGCATGCTTAATTCATCTTGAATAAATTTTTTCAAACCATTTACATATCTTACAGACATCTTTTCTATTTCATCATGCTCCACTCATATGGAAAGCTTATAAAATTCATCTGTATACTCTTATATACTATTTTATTTTTGCCTCAAATTTTAGAATCTTTTGTATAAGATTTGTGCATAATCCACATGAATAAATTTCTCCCTCAGCTTATTCTCCATATTTTTCCATGAATTAACCTTCTCTTTACCTTTTCTCTATCTCTCTTTTTGCAGGTGATCCCACCAAATCATTGCACGACCTTTCAATTTCATGCATGCAAACTTTACCTTCTTATCTTCTCTCATAATCTTCCACTCGAAGAAATTATTCATGTTATTCATCCAATCTATCAACTCCTCTAGTTTTAAATAGCCTCCATAATCTATAACATCAACTTTGATTCCTTCATTTCTTCCTTCTAAATCTTGAACCATCCTTTGTTCCATCGATGGTGGTTGTTCTTGTAGTTCTTCTTGCTGAATTTATTCATCATGATCTATGTCTCCCTTAGCTTCATCACCACCTTCTCTTCTTGCCTGATTGGTGATAATCTCTATTAATTATTGAACTTGCCTTTATAGATCTTGTATAGTCTAGCTCATCTGTGTAATACCTCCTCATCTTCTTGCCATCTCTTAGTCATCTAAGATTCAAACCTGCTTTGATACCAAATAATGAAGTTTAAAACTATCAAGACAATAAAATTACCAATAGGCCAAGATCTGAAACAATAACTTAAAATTGATTCGTATTGAATGACTTGAAATAATTAAAAACCCAAACCATGCTTAAATAATCTTAAATTCATAAATTAGAGTTTACATGTAAAATTTAAAAAAAAACTAAAACCTAAAAAAACACTTATTTTTAGGAGCTACTATTTATAGTAAGTTTGCATGCAAGTGCACGTAGCTCTAAAAATATCCCAAAATATCCTAAACACAATAATTAGATAATGAGATGAAATTCAATTGAAGTTAATGTCTGGTCCTAAAAATATACAATTTATAAAAATAAAAAAAACTTGAAAAAACAATTAAATTGCAATTGTAGACCCTCAGATGATCATGTATGGCCTCTAAAATATATCAAAAACATTGATAGATAGGGAAAAATCTTAAGACATCGACAAACTTTTTGATACGATCATTTTGGCACATGGAAGACCTCAAACGAAGCTACAGGTTAAAAGTTATGGCCTCCAGAAGGTTGGCCTATTTTTTCTACATCAATAGCATTGACCTATATATGCTGTAGTCCTACATGGATTATATTATAATTTTTTGGTATAAATCTTTAAGACACTACTAATTATCAAATCACCACATTCCTATGTGGATTGATTTCATTAAAGGAAGAATTCATTCTACATAATATATGACTATTTCTAATAAAATTTTGGGTTTATAATGGTCTATCTAGAATTCTAACTAAGAGTTCTAAAACTTAATCACACTTCCATTTAGAATCCATTTACACACAAAAATATAATTACACAACCAACCTCTAAAATGCTTCCAAGCTGATCAAATAAAATCGATGTCCTTTCTCTCCTTTTTTCTTCTCTCTATGTCTCTATGTCCTTTTCCATTTAATTAGACTTTATTTATAAATATATTCACCTCCTCCTTTGCTGCACCCTTTTCTACACGCAATTCTCTTCATCTTTCCACTCACATGTGTGGCATTTTAATCTACTACTAATTATTGTTATCTCCTTATGCAAAGCCATAGTCTATCCTTTATAAAACATTTAATTTGTTTAATAAAAAGAATTATGCCACTTTTATAGAACATAAGTCTAGTTAATCAATTTAATAAAGATGTTCATCTTCTAATTTTTAATATAATTTCATGCATGTTAAACTAAGACTAAGTTTATATTGTCTAAACTTAAAGTTAGTACTTTAAGATAATTCAAGATCTTGAAAGCAATTTATAAGTTAATTATTTATTTATCTATTAGATATATAATATCCCATAATTGTTTTTAATTAAAAGATAACTATATCTTCAAAAACTAGTGTGTGTGTGTGTGTGGGTGGGTGTGTTACTATATTGATATCCCAAATATCAATAATTAATGAGCTAAATGTCCAAAGATGTTTATAAAGACATTTCACTAATTTATTCATATATAGCAATCAAATATATATTTCTTGATTTATTCTTAAAAATCCAAATAATTATAAATAAATAAATCTTATGTAATATATGCATATTATGAATTATATCTACATGTAAAAATAATCACAAATAAGATTTTCATAACCATGTACTAATGTTTAAAAAATGTTATGCATATAACATTTTTAAATATACTGTGCATGTGTGTAGGCTCACTATCAATTTCTCTATCATTACCCAATCATCCCATCTATCCCATCCTCTTTGATGATGTTCTCCCTCATCATGATTTGAGGGTAGGATCAATCTTGCATTCACCTCACAATAAGTAGTTAGTTATTCCTGAGTTATCATATATATCAACCTATGATGCAAAACTAACAAATATACATCCTCAATATATAAGTAAAATATAACTATCACATCATGTATACTAATCAACAATATCATTCTCCTATAATATTATATGTCATAAAGATCAAATCAAATCAATAATAATTAGATAATAACCATACTAATCCATGAATTTAAAGGTAATAATTCATAGGGTAAAGTCGATATGTGATAAAAATTATTGAGTTAAAGGTAATATTGGTAGAGTTGGAACAAGCTTTAAAATAACTTAGAAAAAATTTTCTAATTGGGATTAGAACAAGAGTGAGATGGCCTCTCAAGGAAATGTTGATGAAGAGGAAAAGACAAGGAGAAGTGTGCAAAGTGAGGATGTAGCTAAAGATTTTGAATAAGCAGCCTAAGAAGACAAAGTAAGGGAAAAGCAAGCCTCATGATTTTCAATTTAATGATTCTTTGGCATGCGTGAATATATGTATAAGAGTTGAGGAAGAAGATGAGTTATTTGAGTCAATAAATAGGCTCAAACAAGAAGAGGAAGCATTTGACCAAGTGGTGTTTAAGAGGAACCAAGAGGAAGGAGAGGCTCAAGATAGAGTCTTGATGTTATAATAAGAACAAATAGGTCAGCCATCTATGAAGCAAGATAACATGGATCATGAAGTGATTCTCACCCAAGAGGATACACAAGAAGACAAAGGAACATTAGGACAACATAAAAAGGAAAGGTATGAGGACTATGATACCATATATGAAGTCTTGAAAAAAGAACATAAATTTTATCTTCATCAAACGTATAAAGAGATGGTGAAGGAAGTGATAAAGGAGAACATAGACCTATGGCATGCAGTAGTGGTGACTAAGATAAGAGCACTTATGAAGGTAAGGGGTAGTCAAGCATAAGAAAAAACTCTACAAGATCAAGTTGTAGATGCTAAGGTTGAAGACCAGGTTATAAATGAAGGGGAAACCATACAAGGAGAGGAACACAATGAGTTGGTGGCTGATGCAAATAGGAATAATGAACCATATAGGGCACATGAAGGTGCTTGGCATCAAGGATAACACATAAGCAAGGAAAAGAGTTAGAGTATGACTCAAGGGAATGATGAGACATGTTTTCTTTGATGATTTATTGTTCATTGTAGGTATAGCTTGGATGAATATAGAAAGAGGAAGGAATAAATATAAGTGTGTATCATTAAAACATGTGCATATACATGAGAGACTAGTTTTAGCAGATAGAAATAAGATAAATTGATCAAGCATAACAATAAGCATGAGAAAGAGCTCATGGGAAACATTTATAGGTTGGTAGTATTATGTAGGGGAATAATTATTAGTTCTAATTTTGGGTTGATATAGGTAATAGGGGCCATGTGGATTTTTTTTTAGTGGTTAGATTCCCTAGGTGGTCTAAAAATTCAAATTTAAATCCATATAATGTTTTCCCACCAAAAGTGGGATTTTGAAATTTAAACTTGTAACTATGTTTTAAGTCTTAGAGGTTTTGGTGTGAGTTGTAAATGTCAAAAAAAATTTGTAAAAGGATATATATGGTCCTAATATGGTGTATAAAGGTTAAACTATGTACACACTATGGTAGAGAGAATTATGGACTAAGGAAATGAGTTGTAACTACCACATCATGTAGTGGTTATGTAGGTAGAAGTTAGAAGAGTTAGTTAGATTATTTATAAAATATAAAATAAGTTGTCAATGATTTTTTTGGGGTCAGATTTGGGGGATGGATTCTATGTTGTAATGGATATTAAACCCCAAATGAATGATAAGTTTTATTGATTTTGATAATTGACTTACAAACCCTATTTCATCTTGCAATCTGTGTTCTTGAAAATTGAGTTATAATGTGAATTTAAAAACTATGAATGTGATAGTATGGTACATGAAATTAATGGAAAAATGTTATATAATGATAGTATATTGAAGTGGAATGTATGTTATTTCTAACAATATGAACAGTTAGTTCCTTGTGAGGTAAATAAACTAGCAAACTCTGTGATCTAAGTTCTATGCCTTAAAAGGACTGTGTAAATGTCATATGTGAGGAAGGATATTATATGAGATTATTTGGAGTGTAATTATGATTGGTAAGTATGAATTTACATATTATTGGAGTTTATTGTGTGTTTTGCATTCATTTTGAAATGTGTTTCAATAATCATTGTACTCAGACCCTGTGCAATCTGTATCTTCATACATAGTTAAGTCCAAACTTGTGCTTAAGGTGAATGGAAGCATATAAAAGAGGTTAAATGAATTAATAAAGGATTAAGGGGAATATAAATTTATTTTAAATTAAAAATTAATGTTTTAAAACCTGAACAAATCTTGGAATAATAAAAAATTAGTTTTTGGGTAACACAGATTGTGTACACACATTGTCAAACTAAAAATAATTGTGTAAAAAGACTTATAAAGGACTAAAGAAAGGAAAAAAAAATATTGGATAGGGTGAATAGAAATCAAATAGACCTTAATATGCCATTACAAAGGTCTAACAAATATATAAATATCTAGGAATCAATTTGACCCTTTTTAGGTGGTTACAGGTAGACCTAACCTTGTCTTAGGGTTTTGAGACTCTATTTGCTTTTATATGAGTTTGGACTAGTGAAAATTATTCAATATTTGTAATTTAATAGTTATTTAGGTATAATATGATATTTTTAAGGCTTTGTGTTTGTATGGTACCTGTGAGTATGGATTTGTATGACTGTGTATGAGTTAGGGCAGAGTAGGCCTAATTAGGCCTAAACAAAGCCTGAAAAGAGGCTAGTAAGGTGCCTTAAGAGAAGAGTTAGGGAATAAAACTTTGTGAAAAGATAGTATAGGATAGAATGTGTTTAAAAATACTATTATTTTCCCAAGAATCTATTGTACCTAACCCTATAAGGAGGAAAGGTTAAAACAAGGGCTAGTAGATAAGCCTGAGACAAAACAAGAAGCAAGGTATGTATAAGGGTTGTTTGAGTAGTTTTTTGGATTCAATAAGAGGTCAATGAGGATTTATTTTAGCATGAAATTGATGAAAATAAACCTTAAAGGATCAAGTAAACCAGAGTATTTTGTGTGAAGCCAAGTTGCCCATAGGCACAAGGCCAAAAAGAGTGAGATTAAGAAAGACTAACAAGTTAAGAAAGATAGAGTTGGTGAGAATTTGAAGGTTGGTTGGAATGAGTGGATGTTGAGAGGTGAATGGAGAATATAATAGTAGGATAAAGGAGTTTTAAGGAGTTAAAATAATAGTATCTTGCACAAGAAAGATATCAAGCCTTGAGGAGATAATAAACAAGGGAGGATTAAGGAGAGAGATCAAAGAGGGGAAAAACTTGAAGACAAAAGTTGAATGACAAGCAGGACAAGTCAGAGCTAGGTAGATATAGAGGTAAATAAATTTGTTTACATATATAATTAGATAATTTTGTTATAAATGTCTGCATCAATATATTACATATCTATCTCTTAGATATTGTGGGGATATTTTCTAGTTGTTTATATGCTTTAGGAATAGTTATATCTTAGTCCTAGGTTTGATCTCTTAGCTTGATTGCATAGTTATGATTGATCTTCCTTACCTATGTATGCAAGATGAGCTATTTATATGGAGATATAAAAGATTTATCATTGCATGATTTATTTGTGAATAATAGTCTGAGATATTATTTGAGCAATGCATCAATGAGTTTTATTGTGGTAATGGTTTGTAGATTTGACCTTGGGTGAGAGTTTTCTAAACTCTCCCACTTAATTCCCTATCTACCAATAATCAAATAACCATCTATACACATATTCATATAAATAAATAAATCACAAGGAGAAGGTCCTAACCATGTCTAAATCACTTAAGCCAAGTAAGGTTTGTCAATGTCAAGTGTTGAAAGTTAGATTACAAGTTGCATTCATTAAAAGAGCACCATTTCACACATGCACCTAACTAAGATAAATACATGTGGTTTTATTTCTCTCTTTATAGTATTTTATACATCAAGAGTGATCAACCATTTATTATAAAATGGTTGAAGTTGGATCAACCCATCACTCTTTCATATTTTTATAGTTTAACTTAGTGTTGAAATTAGAACTAGGATTTTGAAGTGAAGACATGTTTTATGGATTTACGTAAAAAATGAGTTATTGATATCACACACGAAGATGGTTGACAAGAAGACATAGCAATATGTGCCAAAATAGTAGAACACAAACTACATACACAAATATGGTAGAAGGAAAACACCTAGGTTTGATGTAGGCATCTAATATCATAATGAACATAAAATTAAAAATAAAAGTTTCCTTAGAAAACTCTCCACCAATCTTACCAATAGTAATATTATATTAAACTACTTGGCATAAAAAATTATTAGCTTAAACAATCTCCCAATTCAAATCTATAATTTTCATCCATATCTAAAACTTGATGTGAAGGAGGAAACAAGTATATAATATTTTAAAATTATTACATGGAAAAACAAAATAGAGCCAATAACAACACATAATTTCCATATAACTTCACTAAGGGAGAAAATATCTACGACATGATTTCAAATCAAAATGAATATAAATAGAAGATTAAATCATTGCTTGAAATGTTTCTTGGTTAACTTATAAAAAATTAGTAACAAAATTTTTCATCTCAATAGAGAGGAAATACGATAAATTTATGGTGACAAGCATCTTCCTTTTAATAAAATCAACCAAAAAAAAGTTAAAAACAACTCAATATTCATATACTAAAATATTAATCAAAGAGTTTTGTGTATATAACCATTTTAGATGAGTTTCAAAAAATAATAATGAAATATTCATTTCTAAAACCTAAGTCTATGAAATTAAATATTTCAAAAAATGTAATTACAAATTTTAAAAATAATCAATAGCCAATTAAATCAATAGAATGAAAAACCTTTCAAGACATGAAGCTTTCAAAAATACAAAGTTCTCTTTAATTTCACTAACCAAAACTCAAAACTTTTTACATGCAATATATTTTTTCTAAAGAGGAAGGAAACTAAAATATCTCAAAATAACACCCACGCTTACCCTGGGAATTTGTTCTTCCTAAAAAAAGGCTTAGAATAAGACAATACATCTCACAAATACAATTTTATATACATTTGACCTATTATCATTTGAAAACCAATTGTAGAGTGTGTGAGCATACCTAAAATAGTTTTAACATTGGAAATCCGTTGAATAAAATTATGAAAGTACTTGAGAGAACTTTGTCACAACTTCACTAGGCATCAAGAGCTTATGAAAAAATCAAAGAAAACAAAGGTTTAAAAATAATATGATGGCTTTCACTTCAAGATTATAAAAAATATATGTGCCTAACCTAGTATTAATTTCAAGTTTATCACAATAAACTAGTAGAGGGAGATTTCATTAAATGGTAAGTGTGTTTGAGCCAATCATCACCTTTTTACTTAATTGTCTATTTTTGTGTAAATTAAATCCCAATTCTTTCACATTATTTTCCAACTTACCGCATCTCCTTAAAAAATAAATGTTTATAAATGTCATCAAATTAAAAAAAAATGTTAAGGTTTAAACATTAGCATCATTTCTTAATTTTTTTAATCGAAGGTCTAAACCTTATAACATGGAAAATGAGATCTTAAGTTTTTATCAAGAAATGATAATATATAATACAAAACCTCATTTGAATTCAATATTTGAAATTTTTTCAATTCTAATGATTATGGAAATATGTTATAAGCCTCCAAAACATTTAATGGATAACCATATTTATATAACTCAAGACCAAGCTAAACCTGTTCATAATTTCAAATACATACCTTGGTGATGTATAAATTTTGCACTATTTGAATGTCTAAAAAGGGACAACCATAATATATATAAAATTTTCAATCTACTAATGAAAGATAAAAATTATCGCACTTACTCCATCCAAATGTGTGATCTTGTAACAATTACGTATTATTCACTTGAAATGCGAAAATATGAAACAACTGGAAATAAATAACATGCAAGAATTATATTAAAACTAACATTTAACTAAGGAATGAAAGTTGTCCCTTGCTAGAAATCAAATGGCACAACCTTTAAAGCCTTAAATAATCACAAAAACATATGAACACTTTTAATTTAAAAATATGTAGGTGTAAAATTTCACAATGATAAGATGATTGTTATGTTACAATTAATACACATAATATGATGCATTTGGATGCTATTTGCATTCATAACACACATACATTTGATTTTATCATCACAACATGTGTATAAATTTATATTTATTATGAAAAATTGTTACAACTATTTTTAGATTAGTATTTATGCATTTTATATCCTATTAACGTGCTTGAATATTTCATAGATGTTTTCAGTGGCAACACTTTTTATTAGATGAACATATTTGAAATTTAGGAGGATGTTGTTAACATAGGCCACCAAATTCCCAAAAAAATTAATTTACATATCCAAAATGGTTTTCACATAAATACTTTCTCAATACCATCTGATATCATTAATGATATATAATTGTTTTATTATTATTTAATCATGCATAATTACCATTTTAATTCAGATAAAAAGATACAAACATTCTAATGCTAAATGTTTTTGTAATGTTCTTAAGTATTATTTATGTTTTATTCAATGAAAGTTCCATCTAAAATTTGATCCCAACAATGCAAAAATGAGGATTTTTTATAATGAAATTATTGTTATGAACAATGTTGAGCACAGTCTTTTAGTTGCTTGCAACATAGGGTGATCACAAAGTTGTGGCTTCCAAAAAAATTATATATGCAGAGCATGGCACAAAAAACACATTACCTTAATACTTTAGAGTGTCCCAAACACACCAAAAAAACCTCAAATTTTATCAATAAATATCACATGAGGTGTTCAATTACTTAAAAGTGTTATAACATGATATGTAATAAATTTTACCTAGAGATTCCTATTTGGATGGAAACTTCACGACTGCATTTGAATCAATTTTGATTCAAGTCGTAAAACATGGTATTGTGAAGAAAAACCACTCTTTAATTTTTTTTTAGTAGGATATGAAAAACTCATAGATGTTTTATTCTATATATGGCTCAATTTTCTTAACAGATCTCAACCATCATATGCTTCAATTCACCAAATACAACCTCCTAGTAAATGTTGAGTAGGAAGAAGATTTAAATTTTGATATTTGTAAGACTAACTTCATCCTCAAGTACATGTATAATTTTCTTGGTATGTGCACAAATGAAATCTTGTCCATCATTTTTATTGACTAGGTATGATGACTAGTATGACTCACCTTGATATGTAACTATTTATGTTGTATTAATAACATTTATCACAATAATCTAGATTATGCATTGCAATTTAATTTTTATACTTTTTATAAAGTATTTTTAAGGGGTTAAATTTTATTAGCGTTTTATTTTATGTTTTTAATGCAGTTTTTTAGTAGTTCATATTAAAATACAAAAACTTATTTTATTTATTTAGATCATAGATAGAGCCAAAAACCTTGTCTCCTTACATAACTATCTGTGCGTACAATCTTCCATGATAGAAAATCAATATGTATATGGGTGTAATTAATTACAGTTCTAAGTATTTGTAGTTTTGATACATTCTCAAATAAGCTTTCAAAACTAGAATGAGAAATATGTAATTCATTATGTTGTGATGCTCTTCAAATGACTATATATCCAAGTTTAATGTCTAAGACAACACTAACATCTGTAAAATAATTAATATGAGAAACTAATATGAAAGAAAATTAATAAAAATTCATTGTTTTTTTTTTTTTTTTTTTTTTTTTTTAATATACGTTTTATTGAATATTAATGTATTTTCATTCAATATAAATTGTAGCCCACTGAATCATTAAAATATTTTTTCTTTAACATTGTATACAATATAAGATAAATCCAATGTATAATCATTACAATGTGCATTAATTATCAATATCTTAACCCACAAAATGGCATATCAAGTTTATGTGTTTTTTTCATAACATCTTGACAACTAAAACCACATTTCCATGTGTTTTAACTTTTAAAAATCAATTTCTTATGTTATTATCATTTGGTATCTAAAGGGTAATACATTTTTGCTAAAATATGCTTATGTCAAAACTTCTTCTTGATGTGTTCTAGTTGATATTGCATTGAGTGTAGAAGTAAAAGTATTATATTTAAGGGACATAAAATAATAGATGAATATGTATGAACTCATATGCTTTAAAAGTAAGGGGTAGGAGAGTTCATACCCAATTCTTTATTCAAATGCATCTCATTCTCCTTTCCTTCTTATCCAACTCCTCCTCATTAAAATCCAATTTTACTACCATTTTCAATAACTCATCTTCATTTTTATTCAAATTCTCCTCCCTTTTATTCAAAACATCTTCCTTATCCTACATCTTCTAGAATTTTGGTATTACATCTAAATATTTTTCCTTTAATCCTGTTAGCCATAGATTAATGACAAGAATAGAATTTTGGTATTACATCTAAATATTTTTCCTTTAATCCTATTAGCCATAGATTAATGGCAAGAATGAAAAACATCAACAAGTTATCAAGCAACCAAATGACAAAAAATAACAATGATAAAACCAAATGAAGTCATATAAGATAAATTTTATTCAACTAATGGCTTGCCATCTCCTTCTTCTCACATTTACCTATAAAGACTCTTCAAATTCTCTTTTGACTCTTATTCTCCTATGAATCTTTAACTCTTTTTTGACATTGATATATTTATTTTCTCTAATAATGACAAGTCCCTATACCCTTGTTAACACTCACCTAGACAAAAATTGATGTCTCACCCTGAGACACTTAGATAAAAGGCCATAATATATTACTTTTTTATAATTTTACTCAATTACAATGCATTTGAGATAAATTCCTTAACCAATCCTCTACCTCTCATTTCAGAACTCCCCGCTATTATACTCTAACTATATAATACAACCTCAATTTCGTTTTAATTTTAAAAAATTATAAACACTTATATTTATTCAAAACTCTTCAACTTTGAACCACATTTTACATATAAAGACATGTCTTTCTAAAATTTCAATGATTTAAATGAAAATTATTTGGCCTCCTCTTGGATTATCCTTCTTATACATCTTATGCATAAAATTATTCACCGACCTGATGTCAAAGCACTTGTTCTAAGATGCATATCTCTAGCCATAGCCTTCACCTCATAATAATCTAAGATCCTTTTCTAATTCTTCAAGGTGCAAATATCTAGTTTATATGTTGGTAGTCTATTCCTTGCCACCTTCTTAACCTTGTCCATGCCATCCTCCACCTTTAAACCTATACAAGCATAATTATGCATTGCATTACCATAACTGAGAGAATGGTTGAAAGGGCCTTTTACAAATGGTGCACCATCTCCTTATAATATTCAACCAACATTAATGATAGTTATAAATTTACAATTATTTTGGGTTAACTCGCAACTCTCTTGCTCACCATTTTCTAACCTGCACTCATGCTCATATAATATTATGTCTATAGATAAAATTGGCTTGAAAAACTATGCCAATATTAGATTTAACATAATGATAGGTATTTTTGCATGCAATCTGGAATAATAGTGAATCCCAACTAGCCCTAAATAGGTAATGCTATCCTATAACAATTAATTACATGAAACTTTGTAGCCATAATTTTGAAACACCAGGTGTTCACATCCTTAAATATATTAAGGGAGGGAAAATTGTCTGTATCAATTTGAATCTCCACTCCCATGCCCTCTTAACCTACTACAAGATACTACAAAACTATATAAATATAAGACATAACTCAATATTTTGAATTGATAGTAATATATAAATGCACTCCTTATTTTTAGAATTCCCTAGACATGGACTGGTGAAGCCAATTTACTTATGTTTATATATAGAATGGTAGGCCTCCCCATGATGTACTTTTAGGTAGACAGAGTGAAGGATCTAACCAGTTCATAACTCCATAATTTCCCAACATAGTGTATAGCCAAAACATATTATAAATGTGGTCTAAAACATGTCAAGGATGCAGTCAATCCTAATTGAGCTAAAACACTAGGGGTGAAACAACAACACAAATTTTCTATGTCAAACACCATGTTGATGACCAATTGTAGACACCAAAAATATGCACACCACAATTTTTAATGTCAAACACCCCTAGACTGCCTTAGGACCACTTTGAGACCATTTATCTTTTTGACCCTTGACAAACCTAGCCCAAAGTAAATTTAACTTAACTAGCTCAACCCTTCTTTTTAGCCCTTTTTACCCCTTGACACTAAATCACTGATGGTTAGGGTAACCATCAATAACCACCCTAACCAATAGTTAGGGTACACCTCCTTAACCTTTATCATGCAAACTACCCACCTTGATTTTCTAATTATAGACCATCTAATTCTAGTTATGAGCCATTGCATGTATGTGTTAATTTTGGAATGCCTAGTTCACATGCTATTGTAACTCTCTCACCTTGACTATAAGAGAGAGGAGAAAAGAGGTGAAAATCAATTTGCACTTAGCATCAAGAACTTGTATATCGAGTTTCTTTATTACAAGTCAATCATCATCAAGAATCCAAAAATCATATCAGAGACTCAAATTTCCATCACCTCTCCATCAAGCCTTCAAGTATAGTTACTCTGTCAGAATCAAGCTAGATTCCACCAATAGGCTAACTACCTCAACCATCTACCCAATCGACTTCTGGTAAGATAGGTACTTTATTCTCAACATCCATTTACTTTATTTCCTCTTCACAATTAACCTAGACCTTATCCACATCTTAGAATCCATCTTTTGGATCTCACCAATTAGCAATTTATCAACCCAAATGTTCACATAGTAACCATTGATGGTTATGTCAACCACCAATGGTCTACCTAACTGCTGGTAGTTAGCTTGACCACTGATGGTCACCTTAACCACTTATGGTCATCCCAAATGCTAATGGTCATTATGGCACCAAAAACCAAGAAGTTGATTTCACCCACCTACACCTAATTGAACCTAATTTTCTATGTTCTTGCCTATTCATAGACCCCTTTCTAATTTTTTGAAGCATACCCCAACCCTCTATCACTAGTATTAATTAGTTTATTGCTAATTTAATCATTTCTAGCACATTTCCTTGCAATATTTCTTGTATTAAGTTTCAACACCTTTTGATTCATCGATGCAAGTACCTTTCTTTTCTATTTATAAATGTAATTATTTAAAATGTGTTTATTGACAGCCCTTGAATAAGATCTTGTTTTTAGGATCTAGCTATCACTAGGCAATCCACTCAACTATTTTTCTAATGAACAAGTTTACTTTAGTGATTTATTATCTACATGTCATACTCCCAAGCCAAAGAGGAGCTCTTCATAATATTATGATTTAATGTACGCACTATCAATTAGGTTTTTCAACCATATCCATAGTTAGTTTCTTATTTTCCTTTTCTCCATAGTAAGAAATAAATTCATTGAAACATTCTGGCACACCCGATGGGACCCTTGTGTCTTTACTTGGGTTCTTATTTTCTTGCACTCTCTCTGTATTATTTGCTCATTAATGAAATCAAAAGTTTCTTTTAGGCTTAAAATTAAGTTCATACATTGAATGCTTAAAATTTTAGTTCACATAACTTAAACTTAAAGGCAAATGAATCTATCGTAGCTTCACTCTTTGTTGCACACACCTAAACCAAACCACTTTCATCAATTAAACATCAAACAAACTTGAGACAAGGCCTGACTAATATTTCATCACTTATTGATAACCTTACCCTTTCCTAATGATCCTACTTAGAGGTCATTACCAAGAAGAGAACCAACTCAGCTCTTTGGTTGAGTATAATCTCTAAATATTAATATATTTTGGCTAAACACCTAACACCCTTATCACTATGGTGTGTGACGTGAGGAGGTAGGACCCAATACCAAGCCATGTATTGATTCCAATATAGATCTCTTTTGAGTGCCTAAACACAACTTAAAACCAACTTAGATTTCCTCTTTAGTACCTGCTCTACAAACTAGTTTCAGCTATATACCTTCTTAAGGCATGAGCCAAAAGTGAGATTAATTAAAACTTTAGGGCTTAACATATCTTTTAGAGTGTGATCTTATTTCTTTGATCATTTTTTTGTCTTCTCTTTATTTGAGTAGTGAGGTTTTTTATGATTTCTAGCTATCTTACCTCATATGGTTATCACTTGCCAGTAGTGAAGAGACCTTACAAAGCAAAACCCATCACCAATTCAACCTACCTCTTATACCTCTTCATCTATGGATTATGTTTCTGAACCAACAAACTCTCCTCACCCCTCAAAAAGTCATACCTTACCTTGGTAGGTCACTCAAGGAGATGTAAATTTTGCCACTTTCCTAGACAACAATCTTGTGGCCTTAAAACACTATCTTATAACCACATCTTACCATATTCTAGCTCTGAACCCATCCATATATCCAAATTATGACATGCCTCCCCATATTATGGGGAGTACCTCCATTGCCATGATTACTACTCAACCATTAGACACTCAAACTTATTCATCAACTAACAACCCCTTTGAGACTACCATTGAAACCAACTAGCCTAAAATCCCACTACCCTTATACCTTATACTCCTAACAACCACTCCTCCACCATAGGAACACCTACCTCTAGCATTACCAGCCTTACTTTAGCTACCTTCAACTCATCAACCACCACTTCACTTTAAAGCCTTGTGGTGTCCATACCTTTTACCATGCCACTGATCAGTACAAGGGTCACTACCCTTCCATCAATCACCAACCCAACTACCACTCCTATCCAAAAATCACCCCTTAGACCAACATTTGGCTACATCCTTAATCCACAAGGACATGTACCCACTACCCAACCACCTACCTCTACCTAACCTTATGCATCTTCCACTTGACCATTGACCTACACTTACCCATATGTAGAAACCTCCTAACCTTCTACCCACTACCTATATGTCTCTCAACTGACTCATCAATATGCATCTTACAACCCTTTGGGTACACAACACCAAGAAAACCTAAGGAAGATGTTTATGGATAAGATGACCACCCTAGAGTCATCCATCTTAGGTGCTCACAACATCTTGTCATATGGCCAAATTTGTAATGAGCCTATCCATCCATCTGTACCTATCAAACCATATCCTCCCCAATGGGAACTTCCTAAGTTATCTAAGTTTTAAAGTAAGGAGGATCCCTAACAACACCTTAGGGCATTCAAGCATGCTTGTTATCTCATCACTTATGATGATGTATTTTTCTTCTACACCTTCCCCATGTCTCTAGTCGATCCAACCTTAGATTGGTATAGTGCCTTACCCAAACATTCCATCTTCTCTTTCACCCAACTAGCTCAAACCTTCTTGGACCATTTTTTGATCAATATCTATAAGAAAATGTCCATCACTAACCTCTACTCTATTCAACACTTTGAGGATGAATCCATTGCTAATTTTTTATCTTGTTAGAGGAGATAATTAATCAACTTTCCTTTTCCTTGCCTCAACTCAAACTCATAAAACTCTTTGCTTAAGCATGTGCCAAGCATATCTCCTCTACCCCTACATGTCCAAATATTTTGAACTTTTGGTGAATATTTTACCATGGCACGTAAGTTGGAGAACTGAGCCATTGACAAAGGAAAGCTTAAACTCAAAAACAAGAATTAAACCTATAAAACCAATGAGGCCTCTTCCTTCAAGTCAAGAAACCAACCTAATACCAATACCAAGAACAAGGGAACTACGAATGCGATTGTCCTAAAATCCACTCCACCTTCTGTCAACCATTGCAATTTCTCTAGTTCCTTAAATTAAAACCTAAGAACCAAACCCAAAATAACTAGAAGTAATTCAATCTACTTGGAGAATCCTATGCTTCCATCTTGGAGAATTTGTTGAAATACAATATCATTAAACTACCTCCTATCAATATACCTAGTTGGTATAATGTGAATGATTTTCCTTTCACTAAGTGATAGGATATGATGTCAGTAGGTGCAAAAATTTCAAGAGCCTTGTCTAATCCCTCATAGATAAGGCAGAGATTACATTAGATAACCTCAATGCACCATCAAACCAATCCCTTGATATATTCATGCAACCTTTACCAAACCATGCTCCTACCAAGAATGAGAGTAAAAATGTCAAGTGATCTCATGATACCCATATTATTAACATGCTCCTCGATATGCTCATTTTTTAGCCACCTAGTACCCAATCTTTTGATCCTCCACCTCTTCCATCTACGGAGGTAGTGGAGTCACCTTCCCTTCCTTAAAACACCCAGACTGAGGAAATACCATTCCCCTCCCTCACTTATTGAGGTAATGGAGCCACTATCCACCATTTTAACTGATATACTAGAATAACTAACCATCACTACCTCACCTTCATCTTTAATTACTGAGCAGACTAATTTCCCTTTAGAGATCATTCTTGAGGAGAAAAACCCTATGTCTACTCCTCTTATAGAGGAACCATCTATTTTAACCCCACATCCTTTTATTTAGGAAGAGGATGAGGTTATCATCCCCATGTCTCCACCTATAGGCCTATATTTCAAGCCCACTCTTTCAAGAATCAAACCAACCTATAAACCCTTCTCTAGGCTAGTACAAAAATTAGAATTTATCTCCAACCCTGACATGGATCGAACCACCTTCTAGTAGCAATTAGGTCTCCTTTACATTACCTGATTAGATCCCCCAAACCTTTCTTGATCTGACCACCCCACCACTTCCATTAACCATCCCCTTACCATAACTACCTAAACTACCAAACCCCTAGCCAACCAAATAAGACCTTCATCAAACCAACCAACCTCAACCATTTAGGTTGACCAAGACCCAAGTAGCCAAGACCTCTCCTATCATTCTAACTAGGTCTGCCAAGAATCTTAGTATCCTCCCCACATTGAGCCTTACTCTCCCATCTGTCAAAGTTGACCTAACCCTTTCAAACCTATTAACGAAATGTCAGACCAAAGTAACTAAAGAGGCAAAGCCACACAAAGGTTAGAAGGCCCAAATTTTTCTCCCTCAACCTTTCCCTCCATTTTGGGGCCTCATCCCACTATCTTGAACAAGAGACCAGTTACCTCTAACAAAACCTCACCACCTCTTTTGGTGACACCTTCACAATTACTCTTTGATGCACCTCTTTTCACTGCTCTTATAGTACTTAGGTTACCTACCTTGAAATCTTCTACCTCCAGATCCTTAAACTCCTTGCCTAAACCATAACCATCAACCAAGTGTATAACCTTACCCAAAACACCTACTACCAAACCCATTTTAAGCAACCTTCCACCTCAAAAACCAAAGCCAAAACCACCACACCTTTAGTCGAGTCTTACTTGACCATTATCCATAGGTTATTAAATAATTTTTGTTTGGACCTACCTCCCAGTATAACCTTTGACCATTTAGCTTCAAAACCCACCTAATATAATGATCACCAAGTGTGTGCTTATCATAGGACATCAAGCCATGATACGAAGAAATGTAAGGTTCTCCAAATGACTATCCACTAGCTTTATGATGAGGAAAATCTATTAACAAATGAACCTCCTATTATCCACACAACAATCCAACCATCCATTACTCAACACTCACCCACTCTTCGAGTCTCACCTTGGAGTGAAGATGAGTCTAACCAGTCTACTACCTCAACCTCTCCTTTTATCCATACTATCAACATGGTCACAAGATCACAACACAAGGATAAGGGGAAGGCTAAGGTATCCATTCCTTGGACGTACCCCTCCTCAAAATCCCAACCATCTTCATGTTTGACCAAACCCAAGGTGTATATCTTAGGTGCCTCCTAATCTAACCCCTCAGAATCCATCAAGGGAGTTATCCTCAAACAAATTCATTAGACCCTGATGAAGATGAGCTTATATTAGTTGATCTCTACCTCTCTTCATTACTACCAAGCACTAATAGAAGCTTTGCAATCTATTAAGGTCCACCCTGAGGATGCCCCAACCTCTATCACCCTTTGTCACTGCCCTTTAGATTTCTAACCTTGTTACCTTCAAGAATTCAAAAATACCCTCCATCTATCCGAAGGACCTAGATACTCATCTCTTTATCACTACCTACATCAACCAAACCCACATCAAATGGGTCATGATTAACATGGGAGCTAACATAAACATAATATCCTCTCACACCTACAACCAACTTAACTTGTTAGATAATGTCATGTCCAAATCCGTAGTTGTCATTCACTCCTTCAATAATACCATGGCCACTACCTTGGGAACCATCATCCTTGATATGACCTCATACACTCCCTGAACTATTCTATGTTGTAGAAGGTGAATTCTAGTACATCTTATTTGGATGACCTTGGATTCATTCCATGAGTTGTGTTCCCTCTACCCTCCATGGTTGCATTAAGTTTAAACATGAGGGCCAAGTCATTACCATTCAAGTTGACCTAAGTCCTTTCTTGACATGAAACATGACCTATTGCCCCAAAAATGTCCTCATACCCCCATCTAACACACCCTTGATATCTAAAACCCAACCTTTAACCACCAAAATGGATATCATATCCCCTTCCACCAATGAGGCCTCAACTAGTTCCTCCATCCATTCAGACAAAATCCCCACCATAGACCCTTTGGAATCCATGTTCCATCATCTTTCACTAGGAGAGTATCACCTTTTAGCTCTTAACATTTTTCCTACTCCTCATGAGTATGGGCAACTTACTAACTAGCCAGGATATGACCCCAATGTTAGAACTATTTTTCCCTTTGGACCTCCCAAATGTTAGACCCATTTTGTCTATGGAGGACTCAAAAAATTCCTTGGTGCTTCTACCACCTCTCTTCCACCTTGACCATTTATCGGTTGTTTCTCTTACCTTGATAAACCAAGTTTTGCTAAGACATACCTCCATCGGTGTGCTTGGAAAGGTTTTGGTCTTAGACGATATGAGCATGGCCCATATGGGTTGGTCTCCATTGAGACTAGGAAACCTCATGATAAGCACAAACTTGGTTTCATCTTGCCTAATAAGAATAAATCCAAACAACTCACCACTGCCATTGTTGAGGAGGATGTCACTTCTTCACCGACCTCACCTCCACCTATGTGTGAGGATGATGACATCATCACACCTAAATTTTTTTCATCAACATGATCAACATAGGACCCCTAACTTATCAAAAGGAGGGGGAGACCATAACCATCCCTTTGATCCATCCTAAAATGATAGGGGAGGACTCTTCTACCATTAACACTATTCAGTGTCAAGATGATGATTCTACCCTCACATACCTTGGTGTGCTACATCCTTTAATCCACAAATCCCTTCCTCTTGAGACCTCAACTATATTAAATGAATCCACTATTGATATCAACTTGGGTAATCTAGATAACCCTTACATAGTTAAAATCAGCTGATCATTTAATGTTAAGGAACTTCAAGACTTCTCCTCTTTCCTCCAATATCATAGCATAACATTCACTTGGTATTACAGTGATGTGCCCATAATTGACCCACCATTTCTACCCATAACATAGTCACCCATTGTGACACCAAACCTATCAAGCAAAAGCTTCGATGCATGTATCCTCACATAGCCCTTCTTGTCAAATAAGAGTTTCAGTGTCTTTTATCTGTCAACTTCATCCAACCTATTGATTAACCCCAATAGGTATAAAATTTTGTACCTATCACCAAATCCATAGGGGGGCTACACATTTGTGTGGGATTTCATGACCTCAACCTCACATACTATAAAGATGAATTTCCTCTACCTAGAATCGACTAGTTTGTTGATTTTATAGTCAAACCTGAGATGTTATCTCTCATAGATAAATTCTTGGGATATAATCATATCCTAATCACCATTTAAAATTATCACAAAACTACCTTTACCACCCCTTAGGGGTCCTTCTACTATAGAATCATGCTTTTCGGGTTAAAGAATACTGGTACAACCTACCAATGTGCCATGACCTATATCTTCCATGATATTATCCATAAGATCATAGAGGACTATGTGGATGACCTTCTTGAAAAATATAAACTCTGAAAGGATCACTTAGTCATTCTTAAGATCATCTTTGAGCACCTTATCCACTATCATGTTCTCCTTAACCCCAAGAAGTGCATCTTTGGGGTCTTGTAAGGAAAGCTTCTAGGTTTTATTATCTCCCTTCATGGAATTGAATTTGATCCTACCAAAATCAAATAAATATTAGACATAATCCCTCCTACTAACCTTAAGTAACTCTGAAGCTTGCAAGGGAAGCTTCAGTCCATTCATCATTTCATTTCCCAGCTTTCGAACTAGTGCCAACCTTTTCACCACCTTCTGAAGAAGGATGTCTCTTTTAAGTGGAATAAAGATTGTCAAAAGGAATTTGATTCACTCAAATAGTACCTTTTTTAAACACCTATCCTTATCCTTCCCAAGTATTACCAACCTTTTTACTTATACCTCTTTGCCATCAACCATTCCCTAGGGGTAATGCTGGCTCATCGAGATGAATAACATAGAGAGCAAGCCATATACTATATTGGTTGCACACTTATAAAATATGAGACTTGGTACACTCATATTGATAAAATATATTTATATTTAGTCTTCATGGGAACCAAGCTTCACCACTACCTTATTAACCATAAAACCTATGTCATAACCAACACCGATTGGCTCAAGTGCATGCACTCCAAGCCATATAAAAATCATTGTATGGAAAAATGGCTCATGCTCTTAGTAGATTTTGACATTTAGTTCCTCCAATATAATTTAATTAAGGGGAAATTCATCATTGACCAATTATATGAAGCACCATTAGAAGATAATCAGCCTCCTCCTCTTGAGTTCCCCGATGAATCCATTATGACTCTATCTCAAGCAAATTTCACCTATCAAGTCACCATGTTCTTTGATGGATCAAAGTGTCAACATGGTGGGGGAAAAAGTATCATCCTTATCCCCTTTGATGGTGAACCCTTTCCTTTATCCTTCAAGCTTGACTTTGAATGTACCAATAACATGGCTGAGTATGAAGCCCTAGTAATAGGCCTTCAGACTACCTTAGCTCTCAGAGTTAAAAAAATCAACATATTTGTTGATTCCTAACTTGTGGTTAATCAAATTAATAGCTATTAATAATGTAAAAATGATGTTTTGAAATAGTACAAACATCAACCTAGTTGATGAACTCCTAGCATCATTTGAGAACTACCACATCCAATCAACCCCACGATCTACCAATAAGTTTTCCAACACCATGTCTTCCCTTGCCTCTCAGATACCATCCACACTCTCAAATTATAAGTTGTCTATAGTTATTTATAGTCTCACCTAACCACATTATGTCAAATCAAATTTTCCCACCATTTTCAATATGGAGGAGACCCAACCTAACCTTTGGTATTAAAAAACATTCAACTATCTTAACCTTGGCATAGTTCCTTTTGGCCTTTATAGAAATGCTTGAAGAGAGTTTATTTAGAGTACCTCACACTATACCATTATGGGAGGAATTATTTATAAATGTGGTTTTGATGGCCTCCTCTTTTGTTTCCTACGTAGTCATGAAGCCTCTCATGCTATCAAAGAAACACATGATGGTATCTATGGGGGACACTTTAGTGGCCTCATTGTAGATAAGCACATCCTCCATCTTGGCTATTACTGGCCTACCCTTAACTAATATTGCTATGATTATGTGAGAAAGTGTGTTAAGTTCCAATAACATGCTTATTTGCATCATGCACCTCACCATAACCTTGTTGTTTCCACCAATTTTTAGCCCTTTTCACAATGGGGTCTAGACCTTATTCGAGAAATTAATCCCCATTCCTCATAGTGACACCATTTTATTATCATTGCAATTGAGTATTTTGCCAAGTGGGTCGAGTCTATCCCTCTAGTCTCAACCAAAGTGAAAAATATTATCAACTTTATCAACCATCACATTATCTATCACTTTGGTGTTCCTCATAAAATTATCACCAACAATGGTAAATCCTGTAAGAACAAGCAAGTCCAAGTCTATGTGATACATTCAACATTAATTTAAGTTTATCCTTGCCTTATAACCCTCAATTAGATGGACATGCAGAGGCCTCTAACAAAACTCTTAATAACATAATAACTAAAATGGTCAATGCATCTAGTTGGGATTAGCATTTGCACATCCCCTTCACCTTATGGGCATATCGTACTAGCATTATAACCCCTACAGGTGCTACCCTATTTTATCTTATGTTTGGGGTGGAGGCTATCTTGCCTCTTAAAGTCTAAATCCTTTCTCTTCACATATCTTTGTAGGATTTTCTTTCAGAGGATAATTAGCATCGACACCATTTAGCCCAGTTGGAGATACTCGATGAGCATCATCTAGCAGCCCTCACCCATCTTCATATCTATCAAGAGCATATCAAACATGCCTATAATAAACACCTTAAAGTGCAAGATTTCAACATCAGAGACCTCATCCTAAAGGAAAATCAACATGTCACTAATATGGAGAAAATCAAGTGGAGAAAGTTTGCTTTCAATTGGCTTGAACCTTATATCATAACCCATAAGTACAGGTTAAGAACTTATCCGTTGCCTTCTCTCAAAGGCTACCTAGAACCTGAGCGCCTCAAATCTTCACATCTATACCCATTCTTTTGTTAAAAAGGATCGAGTCCACCTTTCATTTAACTTAAGCTCATCCCTTGTTATCTAACCATATTCATCCCCCCTTTTTAGGGACAATTGATTAAAAATTAATCATGTGATTATCTATCACCGGCATATCCTAATCTTGAAAAATGGGTACCATGGCTCTACCCATGGCATGGTTCTCATGGTATTTTCCACACCTTTATAGAATGGATTCCCATGGTCATTGTCACCCAAACCTCTTCACACCTAATCAATCTTCTCATGATTTTAGTTTTGCCTTCATAAATGTGAACCCATAAGATAGCCTAAACAAGTCTATGTCAAGTAAAAATCAAAGAAAAATAACTAAATTCCTATCATTGGCAATCATGGGTCATTCCTAACATTCAAAAACTACTCCCTTGAAAGACAACTATTGAAAATATTTTTGAAATTGACAAAATATAAGGTGAACTACTCCCTTTAAGGACACCTATCAAAAGCATTTAAATAAAGCACATACACTTAGACCACTCCCTCAAAGGATGGCTGAGTAATCATTTGTCACAAGCATAGTAATTTTTTGGAATCTTCCCACATCAATCAACTTCCCATATACAAAAATATGAAGAAGACCCATTATCACAATCAAAGTAAAATCAAAATAATCTTGAAATCCATAATTGACTCTCAAGCATCACAATAAGGTAAAAGACACAATTGGCTTACACAAGTATAATTCCTATATTGATCAGCCTACATATCTTGGCATAGTCTTATTTATACTGACTCTGTAGACAAATATATAAGAGGCATGTTAGTCTCACAAGAAAGTTCCATTTTCACCCATCCCCCTATATTCAAGGGATTTTTGAAATAAATTGAAATTATGTGGTCAAGACACCCTTTTATCCAACTAATGAACGCTAATGCAAAGTATTCAAAGGTCTTATGTTCATTAAGTCAATCCAACTTATATTTTATTTTAGTCCTTGTTAATGAAGAAGTATCATTCCCTCTTCTTACCCTATCATGACTAGTTGATATTTTCATTTATGACATTTGCCTCTGGATTATATTCTCTACTCTCCCATCTAGTGTTATTAATTAATCTATCTCATGTATTCTATCATAAACATTAACAACAAAGAACCATAAGCATAAGCATAACCATCTGCATTACTATACTATACAATATAAACATCACATCCATAAGCAATAAAATAAATGTGAACATGTCTAAACATAATGAAAGCCGAAATACTCAAAAAAAATTAGCATGTCATAAGCATAACCATAACGACAACCATAACCATGACCAACATCATAAATCAATAACATCCATTAACATTCAAACAATTAACCATTTTTTCCACCACATGTATAAAATTCTACTAATGAAATATATACACATTAAGATTTAACATGTAATAAACATAGCCATAAATCCAAACCATCTCATGCCTAAGCCAAGCATCCATAACAATAACATAATCCATGATCACACATAGCATAACATCATAAGCATTTATCATCAACATCAAACCATAAAACCATGAACATAAGGATTGTATATATATAACTTGTAATTCAAATAACCATAGCATAACAAATGTGTACATATAGATAGACATGTCTCTCTCTAAAAAATATACATCTCTCTGCATTGACTCACAAGCCAGAATCAAAAGGATGTATAATAGTCATATATCTATCTAGCTATATCTATACCCCATGGACACCACTACTTCTTGAGGCACCATTGATGGTTAGGATGCTCAATTTCTCACATCGACCTTGGTATACCCCATTTTTTAACAAAACTAACCTAGTTGACCCACCCATGGATACAACCTTCTCCACCCACCTAGACTACCTCATCCCCTCACCATTGGTATATTTCAACCTAACTAGCATGCTTTTTATGACACTTTGTGCCTAGTCCCTTGACCATAGTGACAACATTGCCATGTTGACCACATTTTGAACTTGTGCCAACTCACACTTACCTAACCTACTTGTGCCTTTTAGGATCACTTCCAACCTCAGATACCCATAACACTTGACCTATTTTTGTTTTCCATTAGAGTAGTTCCTACCTTGGATACCCACAAAAAACACTTACCTTGTCTAGGAGACTAACATGTGTACCCAGTTGCCTCACCTACATGCAGTCATATGGTACACTGGTTACTTCCCCCTTTGACTGACCTTTATTTTTATCAACCATGACACCCTTGTCTTTGCATGATCCTAGCTATCACACCTTTTATCATACTTTACATGTTTGTTTGTGCTCTAGTGCCCAACCTATCACCCACCTTAATGATGATCTACCTTCATCATCACCATCACCAATATTGTCAAACCTGCACTCAATATTTTTTAACCCCGTTGCCTCCTAGTTTGAGGGGGAACAAATCTTCTCATGCCCAAGGAAATTAGCATACCTTTGACCAATATTAGTTTTTTTTTTTTTTTTTAGTTTGTTCATTTCAAGCCACACAACAAAAAGGGGCAAAATGTAAACACTAAAAATATGCACACCACAATTTCGAATGTCAAAACACCCCTAGACCACCTTAGGACCCCCTTAAGACCATTTATCCTTTCAACCCTTGATGAACCTAGCCCAAATTCAATTCAACTTAACTAGTTCAACCCTTCCTTTTATCCCTTTTTACCCTTTGACACTTGACCACCAACAGTCTGTGTAATTATCGATGGTCACCTTGACCATCAATGATTAGGGTGCACCTCCTTAACCTTTAGCATAAGAATTACCCGCCTTGATTTTTTAATTATATCTTATCTAATTCTAGTTACAATCTATTACATGGATAAGTTAATTTTGGAATGCCTAGTTCATGTGTTTTTGTAACTCTCTCACCTTGCCTATAAGAGAGGAGCAAAGAGGTGAAAATCAATTTGTAATTAGTATCAAGAGCTTGTGTATCTAAGAGTTGCTTTCTTGTAGGTCAATCATCATCAACAATCCATCAATCATATCAGAGAGTCAATTTGCCATCGCCTCTCCGTCAATCCTTCTAGTATTGTTACTCTGTTAGAATCAAACTAGATTCCACAAATAGGTTAACTACCTCAACCATCCACCCAATCAACTTTTGTCAAGACAAGTACTTTATTCTTAGAATTCATTTACTTTATTTCCACTTTGTAATCAACCCATACCTTATCCACCTCTCAAAATCCATCTTTTAGATCTCATCAATTAGCAATTTATCAACCCAGATCTTCACATAGTAACTGTTGACGGTTGTGTTAACCACTGATGGTTTGCCCAACCATCAATAGTCTACCCAATCACAAAAAAATAATTATAGCACCAAAAACTATCAAGCTAATTTCACCCACCTATACCCAATCAAACCTAATTTTTTATGTTCTTACCTATTCACAGACCCCTTTCTAATTTTCTAAAGCATACCCCAACCCTCTAGCACTATTATTAATTAGTTTATTGCTAATTTAATCATTTCCATCACATTCTTAGCAAGATTTTTTGTATTTAGTTTTAACACCTTTTGATTCATCAATGCAAGTACCTTTCTTTTCTATTTATAAATGTAATTATTTAAAATGTGTGGATTGATTGCCCTCAAAGAAGCTGTTATTTTTGGGATCTATCTATCTCTAGGAGATCCAATCAACTATTTGTCTAACAAACAAGTTTGATTTAGTGCTTTCTTATCTTCAGGTCATCCTCCCAAGCCAAATAGGATCTCTTCACAAGCTTCTGATTCAACATGCACACTATTAATCAGGTTTTTCAACCATACTCGTAGTTAGTTTCTTCTTTTCCTTTTCTCCATAATAAGCAATAAATTCATTGAAACACCAACAATAGTTTTTATTCTTATAACATCTTCATATATACATGAAACATCTTACTATAGGTGAATACACTCAAGGTTAATGATTCTATAAATAGACAGAGCACTAGATAAAAATAATCACAACTCCTTTAAAATGCCTTTAAATAGATATGAAATGTCTTAAAATAGCCAAAAATTAAGTGGTATACAACCAAAATGCCTCAAAAGGTATAAAATGCCATGCATCAAGTTAAATAGTTTTGCTCTTTTTATATCATCTGATATGCCATTCTAAACCAAGTTGGGATACCCCATAAGTTATTTATCCCACCTGCATTACCAACCATGCTCCTATTCACTATGATCTATACTCGAATCATGAGCAACAACCACACAATTTTTAGTTTTAGATTAGTGGAAATAATGAAATAGATCAACAAGATATCAAGCAAAAACATGATAGAAAATAATAAGTAAGAATAACAATGATAAAACCAAATGAATTTCTATAAGATATACTTTATTCAAACAATGGTATACTTTATCCTTCTTCTCACATTTGCCTATAAAGGCTCTTCAAATTATCTTTTGACTCTTCTTCTCCTATGACTTTTTGACTCATATTTGATACTAATATATTTATTTTCTCTAATAATGACAAGTCCATATACCCTTGCTAATAAATCTAGTTGTAGTGTAATGGAAAAAACATATTGAAGCTCAAATGAATTATATCTAAAGATGTTCATTTTTTTATTTTATAGTGTGAATTTTATCTTCCATATGAGATGTGTAATCATGGGCCTTTGATTGTCCAAATTCCTTTCCCTTTTGAGATGATTTTAGAGTGGTTTCTTTACATTTGAGCTTAGAGCTATACTTATGTTCATACAACGTGCTCCAATTTCCTTTTCCTTGGTAGCCATTATAGTTCCCACTTTTTTTTCTCTTATATTATATGTAATTGTCATTCCCTTTTCCAAATTCACCTTCCTCTTCTTTAATTTCTATAGTGTGTACTTTGGCTTTCAACTAATGTATGTAATCCTGATACTTTAACAATAAAAATTTAATCATACAAATTTTTTGCTCATATTTTTACAAGGGGTATAAAATATTTACAGATATCTATAGGGTTGAAAACTCTTCTTTATGAGATAATGAACTTTCCAAGTTTATCAATCAACATTTTTGTCACAATTCATTGTTATCTATACATATTAACTACTGGGGTTGTTCTTCAACTGATTTATTATCATTTATACACAATACCTCTAGAGTTGATTATGGATGGAATGGGGTGCATGCACTCCCACTATTAATAATTTATGGAAAGGTAAGATAATTCCTACATTCACTTGTTCAATTAGACTAATTTATATCTTTGCAACTATGTTTTATTTTCCATTATTTTTTACCATCTTGACCAACTTTATTGGTGATTTTTGGTTCTTCCCTATATTTTTTGGCTCATTTATGGAAATATAATACCTTACAATCATTATATCTTGTGAAATAGTATTATATTCCTCTTTTTTTTGGATTATAAAAACATTTTGTAAACAAAATAACACCTTCTCTCAAATCAAGGTCACACATGCCAACATGGGTCGGGTTGTCTGTGAGAGTTAAGGTTCCTTGAGCATAGTAAAAGTTAGAGTCAAACATATCAAACACAAGGGAATTTTTTTTAATTGTATAGATTTATGGCACTAGTTTTCTTCCACATAGTTTATTAAACACTATATAAGATAAGGGTGCCCAACCTCTAGATTTTTTGCACTTGCTTTCCACTTCAATATATATTTTTCTATGTTCATGCATAGGGAATGAGATAGATTAGTATCTTATCTACCATTCCATTTACATGTTATTATAAATTTATTTGTATACTAATGATCTAGTTTCACATGAAGCAATATGTACTTTATTATAATGTCTCTTATTGTTTTCCATGGTTCAGGAATCTTATATGCTTACATCCTCCTTTTGATGTGTAGTTGGATGGGACCTCTTATGGTACTAGATGAAATGGTTCTTACATGAATTATTCAGAAGGGTTATTATTAAAATTATGGAAATATTATATAGATTTATGGACCCCACTACTTCATGGATGAGTTATTTAGATAAGTTAACATTGATCCCATCAGCCTTTGCCTTCATCCTTGGTCTTTTTTTGAAAATTAAACAAAGTGGTCCTTATTGTAAAAGATATAGTTATGCGAAATTTGTACATGAACACATGTTTTAATATTTATACAACTTCCTTGTTATGTTCAATATCCCATGCATTATAAATTTAATATTTTAATCTAAGGGTTGATTTGGTGACTAGAGGTATTTGTAATTTTATAGACTCATGGGCTACCCTTATTTTATTTGTTGTGTGTGCTATATTATTGTATGGAATATTTATTTTATTTCATTTTGACTTATTTTTTACTTTTTTATTTTCCATTTTAGTTTTAGGGTTGTTAAAAATTAGATACTTGGAGCTTTCAGGAGCATGACATGAAATGCACCTAAATTTAATTCATAATGAATGGTGTAACATGACTAGATGACATTGATGTTGAAATAAAATATGTCACATTACTAGGTTATTCATAAATCTTAAAACAAGGAGAAAAAATATTTATCGCATCTTATTTCACCTTCCCTTTACATGGAACAAGAACTAGACTAGAGTGAAAATAAAACCTTGTTTTGATTCAACTTATTTAGAGGGTAGAGAAAACCTTTCATATTACACCCCACAACTTGGAAAGGAATACCCACATAATATGAGGAAAATTAAATCTAATAGAGGATACCTTAAAACAATCAAAATTACCCTCATGAGATCGATGTTTTCCCATGATCAATCGAGGATTCCCTAAGATAAAATAATGATATCACACAAGTTATCAACATCCTACATATGTGAGTCTGAAGGTTTTTATATTACTATGGATATCATTATTTTTAAACTATTATCACCATGTTTTATAAAGTGACATTTATATTATATATTTCATATGATGATACTTTTTTCCTATGTGGATGATCACTTCTCCACAGACCTAAAAAACCAAAAATTTGAGAGATCCCTTGGAATAATCAATGTAAACCTAAAGAGAACAATGTTTTACATGATTGACTAAGGATTACCTAAGATAAATAAGGATAATTCATGAGTTACATAATATCAAAATATTCATGCAAGTACACAAGGATATTTTTGTCACTAAGGTCTCAGGGATAATGCATTTCATCAGTTGTGATCAGAATAAAAAGTATTAGGCTATGACATGTATAAGATATTCTAGCACTTTATTCCCATTGTGAGAAAACACTCTTTACTACATGTCCACAGCCCCAAAAATTTGATGGATCTCCTTAAAAAATTGAGTTAGCCATAATGGTATCAGGGTTTTTCCCTATATCTATATATGGGTAAACCTCTTTGGAAATTGTATTATATAGATAGATCTCAAAACATAGATATATTTATGGTTTTTTAAATTTAATATCTATGTTTTATGTAATGTTTATTTATATTTGTAATGCATAAAAAATAGGCACTACACATATAAATCCTAGGTAATCTCTTAATATAGAAAGTATATATGAAAATCAATAAGTGGATATGAACATAAATAAAATAAAATTTATAACATCAAGAAGTAAATATAAAACCACACATGCAGAAAGTTGATGATAAATATTTATATGATATCATTAAAGGATAAATGGGTATGGACTTAAAATGTTATATTTATAATTGACACAACTGAGAGATAGCTAAAATTATAGTATTTGAATCCTTTTAATTGATACTTAACTTTCCTTGTACACTCAATAAGCTCATTGAAATGATCACTATCAAGCTTCCAAACTTGAAATAACATCATGTAAATTTGCATAGGCTAGCCCAATAAATATTCATGATAATGGAATTCATATCCATAATATTTTATGAAATTATCATCATATTCAAAAATTCAAATGAGAAAAGATAAATAAGGATGAGAGATATGCACAAATAAAATACAGAGTAAAAGAATTCACTAGATTGAGATGGGAAGTTATACCAAATAATTGATGAGTTATATTATTTATATTTAATTTTTTTTATATGTTTAGATAAAAGAATCCTATGCAATATCAACAACATGACATATCAAAAGTGGTGTATTGAGAAGAAGGGAGAGTCCAAGGAGATCGTCTCAACATGTTGAGTTCAATTTTTTTTTTCTTAAGCGTCATTAAGGATCCTTTTAACAATGTATATATGAATCAATAATAAATTCCCACTCAACTCACTCAAAATAAGGGTTATCAATGATATCAAATAAGGAACTAATGACATATATAGATAATTTCATCATTACTTTGTGTTTTTACATGTAATACCTCACTAATGTAACAAAGGTATATTTTTGAAGATAACATTCTTCATGTTTTCAATATAGGGGTTTTTTTTTTTTTTAATAATAAGTGGTATTTATCACTCTATATATTGCATCACACCTCATTCAACATGTTATCCTTATCCTCCTTGGTTCCTTCCTCATTTGAAATTATTTAAAATCCATTTCCCATCAACCTATCCATCAAATATCTAGCTACTACTATGTTTTTCCAAATTATTTATATCAATACCTTATTCTTAGTAACCCTTAATCATATATTTTATTTAGATGATATATATCTTAAAACATAATCTTTGTTTGGAAGGCCTCTTTTCATGGCTTCAAAATTTACTTCTACTATCACCACATCCTTTATATTAACACATGGGGGTATATTTTATGAAGGAATTTATCCTTATTATTGATCTCCTGGATATAATAAGTGCATTTTTCCATGTATTCATGACATTCAACCATGCACTTATGCAAAAAATTTCTTGGTTTTAAGTATTGATCAACTTGTGTATCAAATATTGTATCAATCATGGTTACTGTACCCTTCATTCCTTGGAGTTTACTAGGCTCAACCTAATTTTTTGGGGTTGTGCTTACTTCTTCTTCAAACTCTCTAATTTCATCTCATGATTGGGATCATCTATCCTTTATTTTTTTTAATCTTATCCTTACATCCTCATAATAAAATTCCTATACCAATTATGTATTATTTTTTAGCATATTGGTGTTTAGTCTTATATTTCTTATTCGCCTTATACTAATTATGAATGAGGGCATCAAGTGTACTATTGATATGATATTTTAAATCATATTCTTCCCAATTATTTTTGTCAATTGAAGTTACAAGTAACAAGATATATTTAGTGGTCATTCTCTAAAGCTACTTCTTAAGGAAATTATTCAATAGAGAAATGAATTGTATCCCCACCCTTGGATTACTAATGCTACTAGTTTGAGGTTGCAATGGTTCACTGGTTGGTTAAATGACATAATGGAGCCACTTCCCCACTTAGTATTTTGACATTATTTTCGTCCACTAATATATTTCAATTCTTTTACCACCTGATTTGAAATATCCATGTACTCATCATCCTTTATTGTTGGTGGAGGTGGAAATGCTATGATACAAGAGTTGGAATCAGGCATTGATGAATTCAATTCCATGATAAAATCCTCAACCTTATCTAATTTTGTTTGAGTATCAAGTGTATTAATTAATAGTTGAAGTTGTATTCTATTTTTCCTTGTGGGTGCATGCACTATTTGTTTTTTCCATTTATAAGGAATCCTAGCTTGAGATGAAAGCCTTTGTGGTAAAAATATTTGTGGAAATGGCATTATTACTTGATAATATTGGCTTATTTTACTTGAATATAGAAGATGAATCTAATCCACTCACCAAGAGTGACACATATGGTGTGATATTGATAGTGGTCTATTATATAGCTAATGCAGTAATCATAGGAGATTCACTTAGTTAAAGTGTCCCATATCACATTTGTGCAAAGGGTGTTAAATAATAATTCTATTTTTAATTTTATACCACCTAATCCTCCATTTTTAATACCCTTAAGTATTACTAAGTCCCTTTAAAAAATCCCTAAGTGTTAGGGGTACCTATTAAGTACTAGTTTTCAAAGAGAGATATTTAATACTCCTAGGTAATTATACCTAACATATATGGGTATAAAGTACATATTGCACATAAGTTTTAAAAGGAGTAAAATATTAAATTCATTAGATGTTTCCATAAAAATAAATGGTTTCTTAAGACACCCTTTCATAAGTATTATTAAGATTAACTTAACACCAAATAAACATAAAGTAACATAAGTTTTTTAAACAAAATAAATTATAAATTTAAATCAAGCTAGAGAAAATAAATTACGATACTCATTGCAATGTTTTATGCAACATATGTGTGAAATATTTCTTTGACACATGGTGACAAAGATCCTATGCATTCCAAGTTTTTAGATTATAGATGAAGAAACTAACTACAAAATAGCATTAGAGTAGAATAAATTAAGCATATATCTTTTTATTAAACTTAATACAATAGTAAAAAGTGGTAAAAATCATAATAAAGAATAGTAAAAATTATGCATAATTAGAAAACATTCATAAGGTAATGGAAATTATATAACAATAAAAAGAGGTTCATCTATAATAAAAATATATTAACATGCAGATAAAACATAAATAACTGATATATAACATCATAAGTTTGTCTCTAAGTGTAGTTTATAGGTTAAAACCCCTAAGAGACACCCCAAAAAAATCCTTTCATTATTATTAATTATAAAATCATAAAAGATAGATAAAATCATAGGGGTTACATCTAAGACAAGCTTAAATGATAAAACCCCTTGAAGCCACCTTTTCATCAATATATTTTAAGTATAAGGAATATAAGTAAACAAATAACCAACTAAAAATCACCAACCATAACCCACAATGAACCAACATCATCACAAGGGGTATCTCCAAGATAAACTTATAGGCTAAAACTATGCTCACAACCTTGGGGACACCCTATATAATAAACTTAAAAAATATATAAATAAATTATCATAAGTTGTTTTAAAATTTAAAAAGTCATCAATTAGTATAAAAATTAGTCTTTTCATAATTTTTGCCCATCACAGTATGTTTATCATCACCTATCATTGAAAACCTGATGTTGCCTACATTTAGTTTCCCTACTTGTCTCTCTATGATAACTTCTTCGAATCCGTGACTTATGTCACTTTGTTTTCTTTTCTCCTCACTCCTTGCTAGTTGTTTATCATCTTTCAATTGAGGAAACTTCACAATATCATTCAACACAACCATTTTGACCTTCTTCCTCAAATTGTTAACTTCATATCATAATTTTATAATAGCTCACTCCAAATTTTAGTGATTAAATCACATTTGGTTCACCTTGTCATCAAAATTTATATTATTTCTTATTTCATATTATATATTATTATGGAGGTTATTAAAATATTTTTTAAGTTTAATATTATCACCAATCAATTTGGCCACTCTCTGTTTTAAAATATTTTCCCATTTAGGATATTTATTTACTTCTTGTGACATATCTTACATCTTTACAACAACAACATGCACTTCAAAAAATTTATGGATTTAAATTTCCATTACTTGTCCTTGTTATAGTGAATCTTTCATGTTCGTGCTTTCTAAAGCAATCATCTCCCTAAATTTAGTAGCGCTTTCATTTTCTTTTCATAACATTGATATAAAGCATCTATTACAAATTTTAATTTAGGATCTCCATCCCATTCCAATGTATACACCAAATCTTTTAGATTTTGAGCCTCTCTAACTAGTTTATTAACTTGTCTGTGCACATGTTGATCACCCACATTGAATCTAAGGAATTCCTTCTCCTCAATTCTAATATGCATTCCCCACACTTTTCACCCACATAAAAATACATGACATAATTTTCAATCCTTAGCTCCTTGGGTTATTCTTTAATTAGAGACAACTCTAGTTTTTGTTGAAGTAGTTTTCTTATGGCCAAGGTGTTTAGGGCATCCATGGGAAAGTCCTCATCAGGTACATCCTTAAACACAATATTTGTGATGATAAAAAAAGTATGGTGGGTATTATTTTATAATTTTTAGTTCGTTATATTTATGTAATCAACATCACTTCAATCATCATCAAAACTTTCAAGTATCAATCTTTTTTCCTTATCAAACCAAGCCTATCATCGCTATAGTTACTTACACCCTCAATTGTCCCTTTTAATAGTTTGGTGGATCTAAATTTTTATTTTATAAAATATAATTGATCTAGGTCCTCATTAACAAGTTGAAGTGGACTCACTCTACACATTAATGGCATATCATCTCTTACCCTTTCAAACTCATGTGGCAAAACTTCGATAAGAATTTGTTAAAAATAATAATTTAGAAGTAATATTTACAAACGCTATTCCCACTTTCTCAATTTATTCACTAATTATATGATACATAAAATAATATCAATTATAAACTTATCCCTACATATTACCATTTACATACTCAACCACACATAATGGTGATTCATGATTTATCTTTAAACAAACTAGTCAGAAAAAATAAACTCAACACATGCCCTAGAATCCTCATGTTTAATTACAGAAATAGAAACACCATTTCCTTTCAACATATACTTGACATCACCTATACATATGACCTATATAAAATCCTCCTTATAACAACTTATTATTCCTTTAATAGAAACCTTATCCCAAGTATTTAGTTAATCAAACACCTTAATCAATAATCAATAGAAAGATTCATATTATTACCTAATAAAATGACACAATCTTTTCTAATGTTTAAGTTATCCACTAGCTACTTCAATTAATTCACTTCCAAAGATATCACGTACATGTTAATAAGCTCAAATACTTAGTTTTGTTTAGTAATTGAAACACCCTCGTATTCAGAGATTTATTATGCCAAAAATAAATTTTAAAGTAGTACTGCCATATCCGTTTCATAGGTTTTCTTCATAGTGTCACCATCTGAGACAAAGTTGTGACCAAATAAATTGATCTATGAATTATATTAATTATTAATTTATATTAAATAGTGTAAAAAATCCACTGGGTTTTATTAGAATAGAGTAATTTTTTTAATTAATTACACAGATTCATCTAATAAATTTCACCATGATGAAACCTAAGTGTTCTTTAACTAAATATATTATTTTTAGTTAACCTTAAAAGGTATATAGCTAATAAATTTATCTAATGATCACCATAACAATTATATATCAAAACATGTAAAGATTGCATTTATTTCATAGAAGTAGTATTATATATTCAGCCATGACTGATATAACATTATAGCCACTATTGTAAATGTACATAAAAAGTTTAGTTTTCGAAATAATAATAATACAATGACACAAAGTTCCATAGAGTATGAGTCTCATGAACTCAAATTATCCATAAGTAATCTCAAGTGTAGTTCTGTTGCAAGGAGGGAGAACATCATTCAAGTGATTTTTCACACCAACCACAGACCATCTATCCCCTGCACTATCTCCCAACTATGGAGTGGCCCTCCCTTCAAAGATGGGTAGATAATGATGGTGTGGGAATCCAAAGTGACAAAATAGAACCCATATGTTGTAAGATAACTAATACATGACATATACCATAAATAAATTTGTTATAGCATGATATCATACAAACACGTAAACTATATCAAACACATGAAATAATAATGTTTAACTATAATATTACTTTGACCAAAGTTTTCATATAATTATTGATATATCAGATTCATCAAATTCATACACACCACTCAATTGGATTACAACTTATCTTGCATTAATGACGCTACTTAAGAAATTGGAATCCATCTCATTGCTTATTTAGGGTCATTAATGTGAGATTTGGTTATTTATATAATAATATAAAAACCAATATATATAAACAAAATATTCTCTATTAGCAGACATAAAATATGCTAAGTATGAATATATCAAATACATATATTTAGTCCATCAAATATAATGTAGTGAATCTTAAATCATCTAATTTATTATAGAATAATAAATAGATTGCATATACAATCCTCAATTAAATCATACCATCTGGGTATGGAGATTATCTAGACATAAAGTTACAAAATAGTAAAATGTAACTCTAAATGTTATTTCATTCATCTAATAACATTAATTCATAACTTAATATTCACATACAAGAATTACATCAATAATCTCATTTTAATACACAACATTAAAATGACAAGTATTCAACTTAAATATTATATATTTAAAAGTTCCTTTAACCCAAATACACATAGCAAAATCACCCATAATTCATTGTTATACAAGTAATGGTCATGAGTGTTGAACAAGTTATATACATCTATATATGGTATACCAGTTTCAGATTTACTTTATGATCGATAAATTGTTAGAAGTACAATCATTGAGAATGGGGGGTAAATTAGTGATGTAAGATAATCCAATTAAATTCCAAACTCTTAAACATTTAGCATACATCAAATTGATCAATCAACATAAACATGAAAGCACATATATCCAAAGCATACATAAGAGCATACATGACATGAACACATCATATATGTGGGGAAACCTCTTAGGGGATAAAATCCACTGAACCTTGAAAGATGGACTACAGTCCTATAAAACAAGAACAAAAATTTAGACAAACACCCACTGATCAAGGAACACCCATCCCTTAGTTTAGTAAGACACCAATTCCACAAGGAGCAACTACCCCTGTCTTGCTAAGCACCCGCAATAACTAGACCTTTAGCAAGCTCTACCTTTCAAGGAGGAACAAACCCTATAGGAAACCAAAAAACCACACAAATACTTAAAAATTTCACCTTAAACACCTATTTTTACTCTTAAACTTATGATGATCACCTCTATCTGCACTCTTCACCTCCAATCTCTCTCAATATGCCTCTAAGACTAACTTACTCAAACTGCCTCTTTTAGGCTCATTAGGTCCAATGACCTATGTGTTCTCCTACGTCAACTTAATTAGAAAATCATGACTGATCCTCTTCACTCTCTATTGGTCCTAAATTACTAGTAACTTCTATTTCAAAGGTTCTCTCCTTTACTTGAATCCTCACTCACACAACTGCTCAATTCTACTCACTCAAGTCTAAAAACCATCACCTTAGCTTTCACTTTTTATAGAGTCTTCATGAATATTATCTTCTTGGTCAGCCATAAGACTTGCCTTAACCCTTAAGACTTATATCACACTAAGACATAGCTCAAATACATTATCATATGTCGGCCATTACCTCATTAGTCCCAAACCACTATTAGGTCTTGGTAAGACCTAAAATAATTAGGATTTCATACTCACATGTTATATGTGAGACTACTTGGACCATATTTATCCTTTACCAATGATTTGATCACATCAAACCTATTTACAATATCTATTTTCTTAATTCCACATGGGTCCATGCCACCTGGAACACCAACTCACAATTTGAACCTACTAATTAGGTCTCCTTGCTCTTTAAGATTTCATACATAGAAAACACAGTCTCAAACTTATGAAGTAAATACTCAAATATTTCACATAACCATATCATTATATCACATGAGTGAACCATTCAAGACCTCAGATACACCTCCATGTGATTTATACACATCAAAATAAGTTCTAAGTACTCAAATCAACTCTCTCAAAGTGACCACTCAGACTAGTCACACAGTCAAAATACAATCAAGATATTTTGACTTTCCATATTTGATCAGGGGAATATCATGAAAACCAATGCCTTATTATAATCCTTTGAGACTGATACAACATTTCCATACTCATTTTCTTCTTCAATTCTTCTTAGAACACCTTCAACTCACTTCTGTAAAATGGTCACTCAAACTACTAGTGTATTCAACAAACACAATCAAATTTTAAGCCTTTGTTCATATTGAATATGGATTATTAAAATATATAAAATCAAAAAAATGGTATTCATGGATTCTAAAACACTCTTTAATATATATTTAATCTTTAAACATCAAAATACTATCAAGAATAACACAATTATCCTTCTCAAGTCATGTGTAGAACATGGTCAAACACACAATCAACTTTGGAGCTTAATATATTTGATTTTTCAAACATTAAAATTTTTTGACCAATGTATATAGATGTGCCTTGGAGTCATTTAAAAATTTTCTTTTTATTGCATCAAAGAATTCATCCTGGATCAAAAGATATAGCTCAAAAATTGTAAACAAGTTTTCCCTCATTAATTTGAATATTCAAATTCTAATGGTCACTGTGTTAATGTTAAACATCAGACACTTTGAATTCATCTCATGATCCCTAAAAAAAATTTAAAAATGAATTATGTTGATCTCTTTGAAAATAACTTGGTCTTTATCTTACAATGCTCACTTTTGATCTTAGATTTGCACTTCTGTGATCGTGCCACTTGGTAGCTCTATGTGCCTTCTACGCACCCTATACCATCCAGTTAATGTGCTTGTGCCACTTGGTAGATCCACATGAAATGTTAAATTATTGACTTAACATGCACCATTAGATCATAAATACATGATCATGTGATCACCATTGATCTCTTTCTGACAGGTTTCATGCTCATCGTAGATCTTCACCATATGATTAAATGCTCATTATTAGATATGTCTAGACTATTTAACCTTGGAATTTAACGTAGTTAAACTTGATGGTCTCTGGTCCATCACTGTCTACAAGAGAAAATTTGAAGATTTATATCTTGATCTAGAAAACACGTCAAGAGAAAATTTGAAGATTTATATCTTGATTTAGAAAACACTTCAAGATTCCAAATCTTCAGGGCACCTTCTTGGCACTATAGAAAACATCTCCATGAAAACATTTGACCACTATTGACTTTTTGAGTACTTATAATAAATGTGCAAACTTGCTTGATCAATAATATCTTCATGATGTGTAGTGATGGTCTAGCTTTTATTAAGCTATAATATGCATGTTTCTCATTCCAAAATATCAAATGACACACTAGAACTTCACCAAGACATCTATGGTTGCCTCACAACTTCTTCTTTATCCTTACAGACTTGCACATGTGCCATATCTTCTCCAAGCTATCAAACATAACTAATTTATCATTAATGCACTATTATCTAATGCTCTCTTTGACATTAATGAAAATCTAATATCAATGACCATGCTCAACATAAATCACATGTATATACCATATATTTATCCATACATTTAAAACACACAATTTTTTAAATAATATCCTATTCAATAGATAGTCTAAAAATGCATATAGTATACTCTAATTAGACTATATACTATCCATGATATTATAATATCACATATACTACAAGTATAAATTTAAACCATATTATTCATTACACTTCTTCTCAATACAAAATAATTCCCAAAACTGTAGTGTTTTGACTAATTATACTCAACATTTCAAATTATAAATGGTTATCTAGTTAAACTCAACCAACTGTGTTATTTTGTTTCCTTTATTTGGAATACATTATTCAATAAAATTATAGTTCTATTTGATGCCTTTAAGTTTCAATCATAATACAAATTAGTTGGGGTGTATAGTTATGATAAGACATACAAATCTCACATAGAGTCTAACTTCACATTATAAATTTTGCATAGATTATTAGATAACACATTCGACTGTATTTATATCATTTACAAAATGAATGTATATATATTCATACTCATCCATATATTTGGTAATATATATTAATGCAATGGAAATTTATTTTATACCTCATACTTTTTATGGCTTTGTGAGAATAGTTCCAAGGTTAAATAAAAATATTGAATCAAGCTACATGGTTACATGATAGTGTATAAGGATTTTTTCTATTTCTCATAAATCATTTAATTGGTTAAAAAATAATATAAACATAGTAATAAATGTGTATAAACCATAATATTTGTCTATATATATATATATATATATATATATATATATATTAGTAAAACTATTATAAATATCCATCAATTTATAAAAATTCTTTTCAAAGCACAAACCTCTTATTTTAATTGATTTGTAAGTTTATAAAAATGCATCTTATCCTACATTTTATGTGTGTGTGTGTGTGTGTGTGTGTGTGTGTGAATTAGTAAAACTATTATAAATATCAATCAATTTATAAACATTATTTTCAAGGCATAAAGCTCTAATTTTAACTAATTTAAATTTATAAAAATGTATCTTATCCTAAATTTTATTTGTATATATTTATACTACATTTTATTTGCATCTTATCCTACATTTTATTTGTACACACAAACACACACACACACACACACACACACACACACACACACACACACACACACACACACACACACACACACACACACACACACACACACACACACACACACACACACACACACACACACACACACACACACACACACACACATGCATGCATGCACACATGCACACATGCGCATGTACACACACACACGCACACACACATGCACATGTACACACACAACACATGCATAAGCACATTTACACACACATGCATAGGCGCACACACACACGAACAAGGTTATTTAGGTCAATTAAGTCTTGAGTGAACCTTATATATCCATGTATTTATATATTTTTATATACAAACAATAAATGGATTAAAATCCTATAAAAATTTCAATACTTAAATTTTTAGGTTTAGATATATACACAACCGTGCCCTAGATAGGCATAATATCTTAACATGATATAGTATACAAATATGATGCCCCACATAGTATAAAATGTCTCAAAATCTAATCTTAGTAATACTAAGTTAAAACCCCCAAGTATATTGTCATACCGTAATCAAGTTCAAGACCTAATTCCATATATTTATGTTTATAGTGTCTATCAGGTTTAACATAAAATACTGAGCAAAGATTCTTTAGGTTCTAGGTGAAAAAATTCATCTAATAACCTTAAATACCCCTTATATAAATTTCCTAAGGTTTCTAAATTTTAAACAAGTATATACAAATTTTTTTTTGAGGTATTTCATATAACATGTCAAATAACATAAATCCCAAGCCATTTCAATTAGGGCTTACTGGGTGATGCAGGAGCATCACTCTTAGGGAGAATTTTTTGTCATTTTGGCCTATTTTTCATTAAATAAGGTTTATTAATGCTTTTTATGGCATTATAAGGCCTCAAGCACACTTAGTTTTCATTTTGATATATTAGGAATGCATCTAGCTAGTTCTAATTTTCAAATCTTAATTTTTTGCCAAAACTTGTAGTTTAAAAAATTGAATTTTGTAGTGTATGTTTAGGACTTTCATGGATGTGAAATGGTTTAAAAAATCTCATGAACATGTGGAAAATTATTTTAGGGACCTTTAGGACCATTTCAAAGGTCTAAAAGTGTTCTACACTTAGAAAATCAACTTTTTGAGCTTGTCACCTTAGCAAGGTAAGTTGGTGAATGTTGATGACCTCCTCAAAATTGGTTAAAAAATGATTATCATCATAAAAAATGCATGAAATTTGAATGGTAAATATTTATTTGCATGTTTTTTGATATTGCATACTTTGAATAAAAAAATGAAGCTCTGTTCAAGAAAGTTATGATACAAACCCTGTTCAGGAATTATGTGAGATCTTTGTTTTCTAAGTTTTAATTGTATTACAGAATCTAAATTTTAGGTGTAATGGTAAATGGAATTGGTTTATGCTACTAAAAAATTGTAAAGTATTCTTGATGTGCCCTAAATCTATATATTCCAAGATTGATAATCCATTCTTGTAACTTGCTATAATATTGACAGACAGTCCCTATGTTTGATCATTTTATGTATTGGTTGTAGACTAATTTATTCAATAATGATGAACTAACAAATATAACCAGTGATTTTAACATTATTTTAATAATATTTAATATTTTTTAATTCACATATAAATCATAAATAATAAAAATAAATTCATTTGTTGTTTCAAATTCATCTACAGGGAGGCCCTGTTGGTAGAATTAATCTTTGTGTGTAGATTGTTTGGGTGTTGTCAAGAAATAAAGAACCTTTTTATTATTATATGGGCCTAAAATTAAGTAATCCTTATTTTGAATGAATTTATAATCAGGAAGTCAATATATTTTAAGATCAATACAAGTTTTTTCGGTGGATGAAGTGTTTTCATGTATCTTGTTTTCTCCATGTATCATGTGTAATGATTTATGCTAGAGAAGATCAAGATTTGCTTAGCATGAGTCCAAGAATACATTGATATGTTGTTTAAATGTGTGTGGGAATAAAATTTTGGCATGTTTCTTTGGTTTTGACAATGTGTGAGTTAAGTTAATATAAACTCAGGCCTGCAACTAGTTTACTTTGACACAATAAAATGAATGTAGAGACCAAAAAACATAGATAGTGGATTGAATCACACAATATATTGATTTGGACATGTGAATTGGGATAATAAATAACTTTTAATCTCAATTTTTATCTTTGAAACATCGAATAACATTGGCAAATAATTTCTTAGTGGTCTCAGCTATGACAAAGCTCCTATAAGCCCTAAACTAGGGTTTCACCATTATATTGAATTTGAACCATAAAAAAATTACAAAAAAATTTAGTCCTATCCATTTTCACATGATCTAATTGATTTTAAAGTTTATAAGACTGTACATGACTTGTAGTATAGATTTTGCAAAACAAAGGTGGAATTAGGCCTAGATAGGGCTAATTAGTTAGGCCTAAAGCAAGAAAGTGGACCTATTAGATTAATTGGGTCTTGAAATTTGAACCATAGGTACATTTACATAAAGGGTACTCATAATATAAATTGGATTCTCAAAATTTATTGTAATTTTTATATACCATTCAAAACAATAGTCAAAACATGGGTAGAAGAAGGGTTGAGCACATAGTGTGTTTGCTAAGGAGTTGTAAGTTGAAGCTTAATTTAATGGTGCCTTTGCATCATTTTTGTATTAGAGCCAACTTTAGATACTTGATAATGATTTGGAGAGAGAATATTCTTGGGGAAAGAGAACAATTGATACTTGTTTAACAGATTGCCTACACAAAGTTCATAATGCCACCTAGGCAAAACAGAGGGGGTGCAGTAAGGAACCAAGGGAACCAAGATGCTATGTTGGTAGAGCTAAGAGACATGAGACTCAATTTTTATGCAAGGATAACTAATATAGAAAGATACCAAAGAAGATGAATCCTAACAAGGGACTTGAGTGATAGGGAAGATGAGCCACAAGACCAAGAAGAGGTAGAAGGAGAAGAGACAGTTGAAGGACTTGAAGATCAAGGTGTACAAAAACTCATGAATGTGATCATGAGTCAGGGGTCCAAGCCAAAGGTATAATTACCCACATATGTAGGTGGTCTTTATGGAGATGAAATCATGGATTGGGTTAATGAACTAGATAAATACTTTGAGTATGAAGAGGTATTAGATGACCAAAAGGTCAAGTTTTTAAGAACCAAGCTGAAGGGCATGCTTCATTATAGTGGGACTTCATACAAGATGAGAGAAGAAATAAAGGGAAGAATAAGATCACTTCTTGGGATAGAATGATTGCGAAACTCAAAGCCAAGTTCTTACCAGGTGATTATGAAATAAAATTGTTTAGACAATTGTAGAATTTGAAGCAAAAGGAAATGAGTTTGAAAGCATACATAAAAGAGTTATATAAGCTAACCATCAGGTCTATTCATGTAGAGGAAGATAAAGATAAGGTTTTAAGGTACAATCTACAAGATGAGTTAGCACTTGTGAACCCAAGAACACTAGAGGAGTGTTATCAATTTGTACTCAAGGCTGAAGATAAGTTGAATAGAAGGTATAATAAGTAGAATAGAGGAAGGGGTAGGAATTTTAGAGGTATAAGATAGAAAGGGGGAAAAATACCTCACAAATAAATCTTCAAAGTGAATCAATCACTTCATAAGATCAATCCACTCAATCAAGAGGTGGATTTAAAGGCAGGAGACCTTATAATAAAGGTGGATATTCATCAAGGGGTAGAGGATCTAGTGGGTTTATAGGTAAATGTTTTAACTATAAAAAGTATGCTGGCCACAAGCATTAGGAGTGTCTAGAGGACTAGCTAGCAAGAAGCCCAAGGAATGAAGGAAGAAATTAGATTGCACAAGGAGGAGATGAAGAGAGTATTTTCTCTCCATCACAAATGGTAGAGCCTGAAGTGGGAGAATCATTACTCATAAGGAGGGTGTTGATCAAGCCACCCAAAGAGAAGGAGCCACCATAAAGGAAACATATCTTTAGAACATCATGCAAATTCCAAGGTAAGTGTTTCAAGATGGTCATTGATTCAAGAAGTACAAATAATATTGTTTTAGTAGAGATGGTTAACAAGTTTGGGCTAAATAAATTACCTCACCCCACTCCATATAAGGTGTCATGGTTGAATAAGGGACAACAAATCTTGGTTAGTGAGTAGAGTTGGGTAGAGTTTTAAATTGGAACATACAAGGATAGGGTTCTTTGTAATGTTATCCCCATGGATTTGTGCCATGTGCTCTTGGGAAGGCTTTAGCAATATGATAGACAAACTACCCATCATGGAAGAAAGTATATATATACTTTGACCAAGGATGGAGTTAGTTATACTTTTTTCCCCATGAAGGATGAAGATAATGATCAACAGGTTAGTTCACATGTGATGATGGTAAGTGGAAAAGAGTTATTGAATGCCATGTATGAAGAAGAGACAGGCTTTGCTTTGGTCATTAAGCCTAGGAATGTTATGATAGCCACTAAAATCAATGAGCTGCCCTTAGAGATTCAAAAAAAGTTGGAAAGGGATGTTAATATAGTTGTTGATGAGTTTCCCAAGACATTTCCACTAATGAGAAACATAAAACACCATATAGACTTTGTACCTAGAGAAAGTCTACCAAATAAGGCTGCATATAAAATGAACCCATAAGAGAATGATAAGATCAAAAGGCAAGTGCAGGAGTTGCTTGACAAAGGGCTGATCAAAGAGAGCTTGAGCCCATATGCAGTACCCATGATGTTGGTGCCAAAGAAGGAAGGTAAATAGAGGATGTGTACTAATTTCAAGGACATCAATAAGATCACTATAAGGTATATGTTTCCACTTCCTAGGGTGGAGGATTTTATGGATTACTTGAGTGGAGTAAGCTATTTTTCCAATATAGACCTTAAGAGTGGCTACTACCAAATAAGAATTAAACAAGGTGATTATTGGAAGTCTAATTTTAAAATGAATGAAGGTTTGTATGAATGGTTGGTCATGCCATTTGGTTTGACTAATGCACCTAGTACTTTCATGAGATTAATGAATGAGGTTTTGAAAATTTTCATAGGCAAGTTTGTAGTAGTTTATTTGGATGATATACTAATTTACATCCAAAACAAAGAGGAGCATCTTCATCATTTTGAGTTAGTGATAAGAAAGCTTCAAGAAGAGAAACTAATGATTAACCTCAAGAAGTGTGATTTCATGTAAAGGGATATGATCTACCTTGGGTTTGTAGTTTCATAAGGCATGATGAAGATGGACAAGAATAAGGTGACGGCAATCATGGAGTGGCCAACACCTAGGATAGTAGGAGATGTAAGAAGTTTTCATGATTTAGAAAGTTTCTATAGGAAGTTTATAATAAAATTTAGTGGAATATGTGCTCCCATCATTGACACTATAAAGGGAGACAAGAAAAACTTTATTTGGAATGAGCAGGAAAAAAAAGTTTCCAATACTTGAAGCAAAGAATCATGGAGTAGCCCATACTAGCATTACCATACTTAAACAAAGTGTTACAAATAGAGTGTGATGCAAGTGGTATTTCCATATGGGATATCATAAGCCAAGAGGGTATACCTTTAGCCTACTTTAGTGAGAATTTGAATGATGCTAAGAAGAGGCATTCTCCCTATGACTTGGAGTTTTATGCAATAGTGCAAGCATTGAAGAAGTGGAGGCATTATCTTATGCCAAATGAATTCATAGTAGACATGGATAACCATTCACTTAAATAAATATCTAATCAATGTAAGTTGAACCAAATACATGTGAAGTGGGTAGAGTACATGCAAAACTTTACCTTCACCATCAAGCACAAGTAAGGACAAAGCAATAAAGTGGTAGATGCATTGAGTAGGAAGGTCTTATTGGTGCATGAAATTTAGTTATAGAGTGTTGGTATTGAATCACTCAAGGATTTTTATGAGGATGATGAGGACTTCAAGGAAGCATATCATGCATGCAAACACCCAAACACACTCAACAAGGAACCTTGGTTAGATTATTTACTTCAAGATGGATTGTTGTTCAAGGGAGTATAGTTGTGTGTACCAAAGAGTTTAATAAGATGAAATCTGATCCAAGAGAAGGATAATGGGAGCATGGCAAGCCATTTTAGGCTTGAAAAGACATTGGAGTGCTCACTAGACACTACTTTTGGCCTAGAATGCAAACATAAGTGAGAAGGTATGTAGAAAGGTGTAAAATTTATCAATTAACCAAGGGTAAGAGTACTAATGCAGGTTTGTATCAGCCCCTACCAGTCCCACATAGGCATTGAGAATCCATCAGTATGGATTTTATGATGGGATTACCTAGAACACAAAGGGTTTTTGATTACTTTTTTGTAGTTGTTTATAGATTCTCTAAAATGGCACATTTTATTCCATGTAGAACTACTAATGATGCAACACATGTGGCTAATTTATTCTTTAAGGAGGTTTTGAGGCTTCATGGATTGCCCATGAACATTATTTCTAATAAGGACACCAAGTTTATTGGTCACTTCTGGAGGACATTATGGAAGAAGCTAGGCACTAATTTGAGTTTCATTTTAGCCTACCATCCTCAAACAGATGGGCAAACTAAAGTGGTGAATAAAATCCTAGGGAACTTGTTGAGGTGTTTATCTAAGGACCATCTCAAGTAGTGGGATCTTGTGTTGTCTTAAGCAAAATTTGCCCACAATGATTTAACCAACATGAGCATTGGAAAGAGCCCATTCGAAGTAGTCTATGACATGTAACCAAGAGGTGTATTTGAGGTTAGAGATATCATACATATGGATAAGAGAAGTGTTAAAGGCGAGGATTTTGCAATGGTAATGAAAGAGGTGCATGAATAGGTGAGGAAGCATTTGGAGTCTAGTGTTGATAAGTACAATAAGTAGGTAGATTTGAGTAGGAGATAAGCTAATTTTTAGGTTAGGGACTTAGTCCTAGATCATCTAAGGAATGAAATGTTTCCAAAATTTTAATACAATAAGCTAAAAATTAAGAAAATAGGTCCTTAAAAAATACTCAAAAAGTTTTCCAACAATGCATATGAATTGGAACTGCCTAGGGGAGTTAGATTTTCACCTATTTTTAATGTTTCAGATTTGTATCATTATAGAGAAGGAGATGAAGAATAAAATAAAATATGTGATGATTCTATAGTAGGCCAAGATTGGGCACAATAGTTTCCTAAGGCCAAAACAAAAGAACTGGAATGCATATTGGACAAACAAGTGACTAAAAGAACGAGAGGTAATCAATATTTCAAGTATCTTGTAAAGTGGAAGAAAAATATAGTGGAGGATGCTACATGGATGACTGATCATGACATACTTAAGTGAGGGAGTACTTTTAAAGCACTCATGAACAACAACCCATGAGTTATCTTTTCTTTCCCTGGGAGTATGATGCAGGAGTATCACTCTTAGGGAGAAAATTTTGAAATTTTGGATTTTTTTGAATTAAATAAGGTTTAAGAATGATTTTTATGGACTTATAATGCCTCAATAACACTTATTTTTCATTTTGATAGATTAGGAATGCATGTAGCTAGTTCAAATTTTCAAATCTTAATTTCTCGCCAAAACTTGTAGTTTAAAAATTTGAATTTTGTAGTGTATGTTTAGGACTTGCATGGATGTGAAATGGCTTAAAAAAGATCATGAACATGTGTAAAATTATTTTATGGACCTTTAGGACCATTTCAAATGTCTAAAGTGTTCTACATTTATAAAATCAACTTTTTGAGCTTGTCACCTTAGCAAGGTAAGTTGGTGAATGTTGATGACCTCCTCAAAATTGGTTCAAAAATGATTATCATCATAAAAAATGGATGAAATTTGAATGGTAAATATTTAGTTTCATATTTTTGGAGATTTAATACTTTGAATAAAAAAAGGAAGCTCTATTCAAGAAAGTTGTGATACAAACCCTGTTTAGGAATTATGTGAGATCTTTGTTTTCTGAGTTTTAATTGTATTACAGACTCTAAGTTGCAAGTGTAATGGTAAATGGAATTGGTTTATGCTAATAAAAAAAATTTAAGGATTTTTGGTGTTCCATAAATCTATAGATTCCAAGATTATCAATTCAATCTTGTAACTTGCTATAATATTGACAAACAATCCCTGTGTTTGATCATTTTATGTATTGGTTGTAGACTATTTTCTTCAAGAATAATGAACCAACAAATATAACCAGTGATCTGAACGTTATTTTCATAATATTTAATATGTTTTAATTCACATATAAATAATTAATAATACAAACAAATTATTTTTTTGTTTCATATTCATCTACAAGTAGACCCTGTTGACAGAATTAATATATGTGTGCAGATTGTTTAGGCGTTGTCAAGGAATAAGGAAAATTTGTATTCTTATATGGGTCTAAAAGTAAGTAATAATTATTTTTAATGAATTTATAATTATTAATTCAATATATTTCAAGATAAATACAAGTTTTTTCGGTGGATGAAGTGTTTTCCTATATCTTGCTTTCTTCATGTATCATGTGTAATGTTTTATGCTAGAAAAGATCAATATTTGATTAACATGAGTCCAAGAATATGTTAATAGGTTATTTTAATGTTTTTTGGAATAATTAATATCATGTTTCTTTGGTTTGGACAATGTGTGAGTTAAATTAATAGAAACTTAGGCCTGTAACTAGTTTAGTTTGACACAACAAAATGAATGTAGCGACAAAAAAATATAGATAGTGGATTGAATCACATAATATGATGATTTGGATATGTGCATGGGGATAATAAAAAAAATTTAAGCCCAATTTGGATCTTTGAAACACTTAATAATGTTGTCAAACAATTTCTTAGTGGTCTCAGTTGTGATAGAGCTCCTATAAGCCCTAAACTAGGGTTTGACCATTATATTAACTTTGAGCCATAATTTTTTTTAAAAACTTTGTATTCCTATAAATTTTCATGTGATATAATTTATTTTTAAATTTTACAAGACTTTACAGGACATGCAATATGGATTTTACATAACGAAGGTGGAATTAGGCCTAAAGAGGGCTAATTGGTTAGGCCTAAAGCAAGAAAGTAGACCTATTGGATGAATTGGGTCTTGAAATTTTAACCACATGTAAATTTCCATAAAGGGTACTCAAAATATAAATTTATTTCTCAAAATTCACTTTAATTTTTCCATACCATTCAAAAAAAGTCAAAATAGGGCTAGAAGAAGGGTTGCGCACATAGTGTATTTGCTAAGGAGTTGTAAGTTGAAGGTTAATTCAAGGGTGCCTCTGCATTATTGGGTTATATGTTATGTTATATTTATGGCTTAACACTTATCCCATTTTAAAATTTCAATAAATTTAAACTAATTAAAACCCTACTAACATTTTTTGGAATTACCAAAAGTTCCACATTTTATATGAATTATAATACAATCACCAACCTGGTAAATGAAACCAATGATGCCAAAAATTTGAATTTATTTCTTCCTCTTAGATCTAATACCTTATTTATATTCTAAATTCCATCCATACAGGTCTCCATCCTACTCTTCTTATTCTCTTCCATCTTACCAAAAATCCCCAAACTTCCTAGCTAAAATAATGACCCAGTCGATGCATGTAGTCAAACAACTAACAAAAGTAATAGTCCATCATAATTTCCTCATGAAAAAATAATCTAATAGAATAATATTTTTTATAATTTCTTATTAACTCAACTCAAATACAAGTTTAAAAACCTTAATCTCCATTGTTCTAATGATTAATATAATAATCATTTTATGCATGTATACTGACTTCCCTAAATAATAATGCATCAACATTTAGAAAAGTCCCTCAACTTTATATTTTTAGTGATAATGTCAACTATCATAATTACATTAAAAATACCATCAACTAAATAACAAGTCATCCAAAAATCAAACATTATGATGTATCACATAATCATTTAACAATGAAACTATCTACATTGACTTTACATAGGATTATGTATATTGCCTAAGCACAAAGGATTTATAATAATCATTAGTCAATAACATTAATATCATAATGACCATGCCAAACTAATGTCATCCATAATTGCTAAAAAATAAATCCAACTTATTAATGACTTAATATAGGTTATTCAACTATTATAAATGATAATAATAACCTTCTAAGAAATAATAATCACTTAACAAATCAATCAAGCAAAGTAATAGAATATGTCTATTACTATAGCTATGAATATAAAAGAAAAAAATATAATACCACACATATTTATATCCAAGACAATAATGAGTAATTCTAAAACATTAATAGATTCATGTATTCGACATAACAATAACATCATATGAATAAATCTAAGTACGACACACATAAATGAAATCAGACAACTAAATATGCATCAAATAGAAAATAAGATCATAGTAGAATTATATTTATAATCAAAGACATGCCAAAAAATATCTCAAATAAATACTAAATAAAACATATTAATTTACTTATGGTGTGTGTGGGTTTCTAGCCTTTCCCTATGTCATTCCTGAACACCTCCATCTACACCACCCTCTCTAATGATTCCCTCCCTCTATCACACTTTGAGAGATGGATATGTTCTACATCCACCTCAAAATAATGAATTTAGTTATCCTAACACACATATGATCCATACAATTCTTCTGTAATAACTAAGAAACATGATCATCATGTGCATAATATAAAGGTACTACTAAATCCATAGCTAATATATCATGTAAATTAAGTCACATATAATTACACATAATCAGTATATAAAATCAAGTTTAACTAAATAGTAGTTAATCATATAAAAACCATAAAAATCCATGAATCAAAAGGTTATTAGGTTTAGAGAGAAATTGGGATGTGACATCTTGTCCCCTAAAGCTGATCATCACCCCGATGATACTTATTTAAACATAAGTTCTAAATTTAAATACATAATTTAGTAGAAACTAAATGATATCCAAAAATATATCAAGTAAAAAAATGTGGAAATATCCTGTAAAACTCATCATAATCCTCCCAAGTGGCACTATATTCAAAATATTGGTCTCACTGGACCTTGTACTATGACACTTCTCTATTACGCAAACTGAGTTTACGAGTATCAATTATTATGATTGGGTATATCGTGAGCACCCTAGGATCTAGAACCTAAAAATAATTCCAATCCAACACATGTGAGGGATCAAAAACATACCTTTTAAGATAAGACACATGGAAGATAATATGTAAAAGAGCTAGATCTAGTGGTAATGCAAGCATATTTATACAAGATTGACCACTTCTAAGATCTAAAAGGGTCCCACATATCTAGGTGAAAATTTAGCTAACTTCCTAAACTTAATCAAGCTTTTTTGAGGCTTAACTCACATAAATACTTAATCACCTATAGAAAACTACCTTGTTATTCTCTTCAGATCAACATAAATTTTTTATTTATCATTAGCCTCAACCAACCTCTGTCTAACTGTTATAACTTACTCTTTCATTTCCATAAGCATCTTAGGTCCAAAGACTACCCTATCCTCTAACCTATCCCAATTGATTGGTGTTCTTCATCTCCTTCTATATAATGCCTCAAATGGAGCCATATTTAATGTTGTTTGGTATGAGTTATTGTAAGCAAACTCAACTGATGGAAGGTACTTTTCCCTCTTGTATTGTTGATTCATGCAAAACATATGAAGGATATCTTCTAAAACTTGGTTAACTCTCTTTATTTATCCATCAGTTTCTAGGTGATAAGCAGTATTGAAATTCAACTATGTACCTAGAGATAAATTCAAAGTCATCCAAAATATAGAAGAAGTAATTCTTAGATCTTGATCCAAAATGATCTTTTTAAAAAATTAATGCAACTGGTACACCTATTTTACAAACCTATTCACAAGTATAGGTGCATCATTTGTCAAGTTTCCTAGTATGAAGTGAGCTACCTTAGTTATTTTATCAACTACAAATAAGATCATATCATGTCAATTCCATGATAACATTAATCCTTGGACAAATTCCATGCTAATCACCTTCCACTTCTATTTTGTTATATCATGAGGATATAACAATCCTATTGGATGGACATGTTCAGCTTTCACATGCTGACATTTCAAACAATGAGACACAAATTTTTTTGCATCCTTCTTGATCCCTTTTTAGAAATAAAGTGGTCTTAACTCAGCCATGAGCTTGGTTACACCTGGATGTCCTGAATATAGGGTATCATGTAGTTCCTTTAACACTATGCTCTTGAGATTCTCTTTATCAGGCACATACATCCTACCATTATACCTCAAAATACCATCACTCTCTATCTTGAATCCTTTATACCTAGGATTCTAAGCATTTTCTAATAATGCTTTCTTGACCTGATCATAGAATTCATCTCTTGGAAAGAATTTGATTATCTGATTGCAAAAATTACTCTTGATAGTAGCCATAAATTTTATGTACCTTTTATGACTTAGAGCATCAACAAATCTATTCTCCTTTCCCTTGATCTAATTAATATCAAAATCGTAATCAGATAAGAATTCTAACCATCATCTTTGGCATGCATTTAGGTTTAGTTGGGTGAAGATGTACTTGAGTCCTAAGTTATTAGTCTTGAGCTTAAATGGTTTCCCCAATAGATAATTCCTCCAAACTTGTAAGTCATGCACTATTGTAGTAAGTTATAAATCACAAGCGGCATAATTTACATCATATGGCTTCAGTTTTCTAGACTCTTATGTTATAATTGAACCATCTTGTATAAGAAATCCTCCAAGTCCATCCCTAGATACATCCATGATCATTGAGAATTGACCATTAATATTGGGAACTCTTAGCATTGGTGATAAAATAAGCCTCTTTTTGAAATCCTAAAAATAGTTTTTCACACTTGTCTGATCAGACAAAACTCTGATTCTTCCACTAAAGAAAGGTAATTGGATTAGCTATCTTTGAGAAATTTGGAATAAATTTCCTATAATAGCCTATTAATTCCATGAAACTTCATACCTCATGCACATTATTAGGTGTTTTTCATTCCATTATCGCTCTTATCTTCATTAGATCCACTAGAATTCCATCTATAGAGATAATATGTCCCAGATATTGCAGTTTGTTTTGGAAAAATGCACACTTGGATAACTTGTCATACAATATGTGCTTCTAAAAATGCTACAAAACTAGTTCTAAATGATGAAGATGTTCTTCCTCATCCTTAAAATATATGAGGATGTCATCCAAAAATACCAACACAAAATGGTCTAGATAATACCTAAACACACTATTCATGAGATTCATAAATGTTGCAAGAGCATTTATCAACCCAAAAGGTAACACTGTGAACTCGTAGTGCCCATATCGAGTTCTGAATGTTATTTTTAGAATATATTCATCATGGATTCTCAATTGATGATACACTAATATAAGATCAATCTTAGAAAAGACTCTTTCCACTCACATCTAATAAAAGAGATCATCAATACGAGGTAATGGATATCTATTCTTGATTTTCACCTTATTTAACATCATGTAATCAATATATAGGTGAAGTGTACCATCCTTATTTTTGATGAAGATTATTGATGTACCCCATGGTGACACACTTGGTCTAAAAACCCCTTTCAATAATAACTCTTGAAGTGAGCCTTTAATTCAACCAATTTGTTGGTTATCATCCGGTACAGTCCTTTAAACTACGATTTTGATCTAGGTATGATGTCAATCAAGAAATCACACTCATTTTGGGTGGTAATTCATGTAATTCCTCTAGAAACACATCCTAAAAGTTCTTAAAGAAAGGATAATCATTGATGGATGGTTATTTAGTTTCCTTCATCTCATTTATATTAACAATAAATGCTTGGAATCCCTTCCTCTAAGCTTTTTTGAGTTAAATTGCAAAAATATGCCTAAGCTTCAACTCTCCTTTCTCACCTTGAAGTTGTGTCTAATTTCCAAAATCATCTTGACATTTTTTGGGGTTCTTTTAGTAGTTCCAGCTCTGGTATTAGACTCTATCCCAATGAGCTAGTGCACTGGCCCTTTTATGTGAGGGTTAGGTCTCGTTCACTCACCCAAAGTGCGTATTGGAAGATCGATTCCCATAAGTTTTGAGTCACAATGCTGATATCATATTCATATCCTTATCTTTGAAATTTTATAAAGGGATGATTCATAGATAGATTACCTTGATCCTTGTTCTTGGGTTGATCAATACTATTATGCATATTATTATCATCTTATAACAACATTCATTACTAAAATAAATGGTATAACATATATATATATATATACATATATATATATATATATATATATATATGTATATATATATATATGTATGTATGTATATATATATGTGTGTGTGTGTGTGTGTGTGTGTGTGTGTGTGTGTGTGTGTGTGTGTGTGTGTGTGTGTGTGTGTATATGTATGTATGTATACATACACACACACACACATATATACATATATATACATACATATATATACATATACATATATATACATATACATATATATATATATATATATATATACATATATATATATATATACATATACATATACATATATATATATATATATATATATATATATATATATATATATATATATATATATATATATATATATATATATAACTTTACACACAGTCCACACTATCATTCTTCATCACACAAGTTTTATCAATATTGTTATATATATTATGCTTAAAATAAAAGGGGCATTAAAATATCATTCAAAAAGGGTAAAGATTCATCACAATGTTCTACCAAAAAGGATTCATCCTTGAAAATAGATTACAATAGCAGTATTTATACTTGTTTTACCCTGACCAAGTGTCACAATCATTTATGGCCTATAGAATTGGCACATGAACTCTTAACAAACTAAGAGTCATGGCACTTATAATTGGTTCTTCTTGAAAACCCAAGCCTCAACACCCCCTTGATCCTCTCTCTATGCTATAACTTGATGGTCATATGTTCCTTTCTTTATAGGTTCGTGTAAAACTTTTTATCCATAAGGTTGGAGAGACTCATGTGAATCATTCTTCCAACTACTTCCTAATTTTCATGTAGTCCCATAGTCTTTCAATTTTGTTTGAAGTCTTATGTTCTTGGGTTCTTCATGAATTTTTATCCTCTGACTGGGTCCTTTCATGTTGGTTCTCCCATGCCATTGTCCTCTTGCACATAACAAGTTATTTGCCACGATACTTATACACCTGTCAGCTATGCACCATGTTCTCCTACACCATGGTCCTTTCATGCCATGTTGATCCTATGCCAAAATGGGACAATGGTCCTTTCACATCGTGTTGGCCCCATACCGAAATGGGACAACACTTAGTAAAAATATAGGGGCCAACATCACCCCACACTATGCTCTTAATCCATCCTAGACTAAGTTGTGCTAGCATCCTCCAAAAATTCAAGCTCCTTCTGCTCAAGTTCCTTATTCAAATTGTCCCAATGGGACAATGCCTCAAGAAACTTCATATTTATTCCATCTATGGCCTCCTTTGATGCTTTTATCTCCTTGAGTTGAGTCAGAGTCTCATTGGTCTTATTCACTTGTTCATCTAGGGCTATGATGGCATCTTTTTAAACATCTTCGAGTGTAGAGACCTCCTTATCAACCTATCCTTAGAGGGATATAAAATTGTCATTTAGTTTATGATGTTTATTAATGATATCCTAAATTATCTCTACATCCCTAAATACTTTGGCATGCTCAGTGTGGTCATTTATTAAAAGTGTAGCATCAGTTGCTTGCTACCTCAGGTTCTCTTTAGCTTGGAGCCAAGCCTCTAAGACTTTATTCGAGCATGTGAGCCATGAAAAAATTCCATCTAAAATGGGTATAACTTCCCCAAATCTCTCTAAAGTTAGCTTGTAGATGTCAACAACCATGGTGAACTAGTCAGTTAATTCCATTCCCTCGTCTATAATGCAGGTCACTCCTTGAAGTTTTTAAGTAGTAGTGGAGGTCTCTAGCTTTCCTATGGCATCCCCATCAAGAGGTACACTAGCTACAAACATTGGATCTTCTTTCAAAATTGATTTAAAAAGGGTTAATACCCTTATTTTTGCCTTTGTGGCCTCTTGGAGCTTTTATTTCATTGAGGTCACTTCCTTGGTGAGCACTTACTTTTTTGTAAGTAATTTATTATACATGCCTATAACCCTAGCATGTTTTTGCTCAACTATGCATGCATTAAAATTTGACAAAATATCTTGGTTTCTAATCTCCATGCCCAATTTTTAAAATGAAATGCTTGTTATAAGTGGGGTGAGATTTTGTGGATCAACCATCATTGATTCTAATAGTGTTGGGGCATCTGAGCCTAAAGTCAGGCTATTTTATAGGAGTTCAAACTCATGATCCTCATTATAAATATTGAGTAGGAGGGACACTTGATTCTTGGTTTTAGGAGTCACTTTCTTAGGATGGAAGTACATCTAAAGATGGAGTCTTTTGTCCTCAACACTTAACTAGTAACATTCATGTGTAGTGCCCACTATTTGTTCATCATCCTACCCTTCTATCTTGGCTGACTCCTTCCCCTTATTTGGGTCTTGCTCAATCCTGACCTCCTCATGGCCACCAATGGCCATCTCACTATATTCCTCATTATACACTTTTTCAACATCAAGCAAGGAGTCATTTGGGCTTTTCCTGCACTAGGGAAAGAGTTTTCTCAGAATCTGAACCCAAGCTATGAATCTACACCTCAAGAATGTTAGGTTGGGGTGCTTTCCTTGGGGTTTCTAATAGGTAGAACTTACAGTAGTACTTGGGGGAGATGGTAGAGGTAGAGAAGGTGGGGGTGGAGAAGGTGGAGGTGGAGGTGGAGAAGGTGGTGGAGACATAGGGGGAATTAACTAAGGAGATGAAGGTTGGGGAATCAAAGAGTGCAAAGGCATATAGTGTGATCTAAAATGGGTATAACTTCCCCAAATCTCTCTAAAGTTAGCTTGTAGATGTCAACAACCATGGTGAACTAGTCAGTTAATTCCATTCCCTCGTCTATAATGCAGGTCACTCCTTGAAGTTTTTAAGTAGTAGTGGAGGTCTCTAGCTTTCCTATGGCATCCCCATGAAGAGGTAAACTAGCTACAAACATTGGATCTTCTTTCAAAATTGATTTACAAAGGGTTAATACCCTTATTTTTGCCTTTGTGGCCTCTTGGAGCTTTTATTTCATTGAGGTCACTTCCTTGGTGAGCACTTACTTTTTTGTAAGTAATTTATTATACATGCCTATAACCCTAGCATCTTTTTGCTCAACTATGCATGCATCAAAATTTGACAAAATATCTTGGTTTCTAATCTCCATGCCCAATTTTTAAAATGAAATGCTTGTTATAAGTGGGGTGAGATTTTGTGGATCAACCATCATTGATTCTAATAGTGCTGGGGCATCTGAGCCTAAAGTCAGGCTATTTTATAGGAGTTCAAACTCACGATCCTCATTATAAATATTGAGTAGGAGGGACACTTGATTCTTGGTTTTAGGAGTCACTTTCTTAGGATGGAAGTACATCTAAAGATGGAGTCTTTTATCCTCAACACTTAACTAGTAACATTCATGTGTAGTGCCCACTATTTGTTCATCATCCTACCCTTCTATCTTGGCTGACTCCTTCCCCTTATTTGGGTCTTGCTCAATCTTGAACTCCTCATGGCCACCAATGGCCATCTCACTATATTCCTCATTATACACTTTTTCAACATCAAGCAAGGAGTCATTTGGGCTTTTCCTGCACTAGGGAAAGAGTTTTCTTAGAATCTAAACCCAAGCTATGAATCTACACCTCAAGAATGTCAGGTTGGGGTGCTTGCCTTGGGGTTTCTAATAGGTAGAACTTATAGTAGTACTTGGGGGAGATGGTAGAGGTAGAGAAGGTGGGGGTGGAGAAGGTGGAGGTGGAGGTGGAGAAGGTGGTGGAGACATAGGGGGAATTAACTAAGGAGATGAAGGTTGGGGAATCAAAGAGTGCAAAGGCATATAGTGTGAAGGGGATGGAGAAGTGTGGGGAAGAGATGGAGAAGTGTGGGGAGGGGATGAAAATGGATGAGATGGTGAGGGTGAAGGATGAGGTGGAGGTGGAAGTGGCATAAAGGGATGAGAAGATGGTCTTGAGAAGTGCACCTCTACCATCTTTTACCACTTTTGGGGGGCCTATTTCCCACTTGTACTTGCACCCACATTTGGTAGCTTCTTATTCTTCAAGGGCAATGTTAGAGAGAGTTTTTTGTTAGGGTTTCCACACTGTGGGTTCTTACAGGGGCATATCATGTAACAAAAACTTATGAATTTGCTCCCTAACCAAAGTGTACTTGACCTAGTTGTTATTCAGGTCTATCTCCAACCTCTCCATGTAGGCCTTCTTGACTAGATATACACAATTTTTGGAGAGTGTGAATCTCTACATCTATCCTCTCAACATGCAAAATGTTAGGCTATGAATTATATATCTGATTGATGGAGTCTATGAAGTAACACATAGAGAAGGCATAGGGTAGCTTGAGCCATGTTGAAAGCTCTCTAGATGGATTCATATGGATCCACATGAAGGATAAATGTTATTTTATAGTGAACCATGCCTATTTTGTAGCCAAATGGGGCAAGTCTTTTGGGATGCACCACTCATTCTTGAATTCTACCTTTATCCCATCAAAACAATACTTCATCTTAATCTTGTAAGATAGAGTGATGTGTCTAGGGCAATTGAACACCTTGTAGCACTCAACGGGGGACCTGTGTGTGGGAGGGTATATACACTTCAATGCTCCTAAACTATAATTAGGTACTTTGATATCATTGAAGACTAGTAAGAGGAGGATTACCCCTAGGGAGAATGTGTACTTTGGCATTCAATGAGATCTCTCCACATCTTCAATAATATTGTGGACAAAATATAGGTCACAATTATATTTTAATCCCTATGAGACCTAATGGGTAATGTAGAGATGCACCATTTCCACCTCTTTCCATCAATCGGTCCCTTCGATCTTGGTTGAGATGATCTGCACTATAAATTGAAGGATGGGATCTTGTAGGTTTTTGATGTGCATGGCAAGCCACTGATTTTGATACATCAACATCATGGTGGTCTTATATATCTCCTTAGTGCCATCTAAGTCATCAATGATGCATAACCCTGAACACTGTAGCATCATGACTTTGCTAATCCTTTCAGGGCTGATCTTCATATTATGCCCAATGAAGTAAATATAGTTCTCATGGATGTGCAAAAGGAGGATATGTACCACCTCTATGGGCTTACCAAAATAGGGAAAGTTAAAGAGCTAGAATAGTCTTATAGTATCCATTTGGTTAAATATTATTAGGTCATAAACCACTTTGTTCCTGGTGTTGGTAGTTTTGACCTGGTAGTCATTCTAGAGCTTGACCTCATTTTAAGGCTAGTAGTGATTGTAATCAAACACTATACCGGTCGAGACCTTAGATACCTAGTTATCCATACACAAGACTAAGTCTGGGTACTAGATCTCTTCTATTAATAGAGATGGGGGTGGGGACCCTTGGGCCTTCTATGCTTTAGATGTTTGCACCTGCTTTCCTTTCTACACCATTCTTTCCTTCTCTTCTTTTATGCATTTTCCCTCTTCTCTTTTCATGCTCTGGGCTTGTTCTTTTGTGTGTTGTGCTTGTTCCTCTAAAATCTCTTCCCGAATGGGGACCCAGTCTCCTCCACTTACCTCTTCCTCTTCTGATGTCATTAGTAATTTGTCAAGTCTTTTGGCCTTTTTATTAGGTAACATTAGCCATCAAGGATCTTGAAGGTTAATCTGTAGCCATCTCACATTCCTAAAATAATACATGGTTTTAGGCTATTACTTTAGATTTTGAGCTTAAACCCTCTTTAATGGTGGACCTATAATCTAAAACTTTAAAAATTAAAGCCTTTTTTTCCACTCGAACCTGACTCTGAGTCTCCCTTCTCAACCTTGGTGATGACCTGCATGGTTTGCTAACGATTTGAAAACCTTTTTCTTGGATCTAGATGTGATTAACTTGGTTCTAGTTTTTGCTTGATCTCAACTCTAGTAAATGCAAATTAAACGTAAAGTGTGAAACATGTTTAACTTGCCTATTTATAGGGTCTAAGAGGAGTTCACCTTCATTAAATCACCTCTATCACCCATCACTTCATGGCATTAAATGTATATATTCTAATAGCCATTGTGTTTAGAACCTTGCCTTTTATAATTAATGCCTTAATGGTATTGTCCCATCATGTCATTGACACACCTCTCACCATAAATAACCTAGTCATATTGATAGCACGTCCCATCTCATGCCTTTTTTGGAAGTGAGTGATATCTATATCCCATCCTTTTTGTGTGGTGGAAGATAGATATTGCATTTTACCTTTCTAACTTATGGCAGGAACCTTACCCCTTAGTCACTTTAATGTTTCATGTGCCCTTAGTACCTTACATGCCCTTATGACTTATGTGCCCACATAACTTATGCACCCATATATCTCACATGACCAAGTAACTTGTGCATTTTTCATTTTACCTTTTTATGCATGACTTATTACCCCATACTAAAATGTTTCATGGTCCTCCATGAAAACAAAAAGAACTTGACAATAAATTCTTAAAAATTTACAATAAATAAACGTTGTGTGTAACAAAGGCAACACTTTTATTGAAAGCAATAAATCCTAATATAATGGCATAAACCTTATTTACTACAAAATTTTAGCTATTCTAAAGTGAAATATGGCCAAAGCAAACTTCCATTATAGTGTCCTGGGAGGAACTAACCATCCATCATTTGTAATCGACATGCCCTGATAGGTTAAATTCTATGTATTATAAATAGACCATCCCAATGGATGCAAAGATTTCTAGGATGGTGTACAAACTTAGAGTCATACAACAAGACCTTTTGTCCTAGAGAAAAAAAATTGTTCTTTATATGTTGATCATGCCATGCTTTTTTGCTTGCATTTCTCTATATCCTGACTCCAATGAATGAGGAACCAGGTCTCATGTATTTTCATTAAAGTGTCTAAACATGCTTTCAAATATGCCTTTTCATCTAGTTGTCCTAGATGCATGATACAAAGGGATGTCACCAAGAACTCTACTAGCATCACTGCTTCTTTATCATACACCAAGTTAAATGACATGCTCTTATTTAGGTGCTTGTAGGTGGTTTGATAAGCCCATAGTACTATAGATACCCTATCATCATAATTTGTGCATCTAACATTATAGATTTTAGTTAAATTGGTACCTAGGATCTTATTGAAAGCCTTGATAGTTCTATTCACTTGTGGGTGATATTGTGTTATTTTTTGGTGCATGATCATGAACTCAACCAGCAAGATGTGAATTGTTTCATTCAAAAAGTGGGTAACACAATCTCTAGTGAAACTCAGGGGACATCCAAATTGAGTTATGATGTTCTCCCAAATGAATCACATAATAGTAATAGCATTACAATCCTTCATTGGTGTAGCTTTAGCCTGACATGTAAGGTAGTCAGTTATTGTAATAATGTATCGAGAACATGTTCATTATCCCAGAGGAATGATGGGACCAACAAAATCAATAGCCTATTTTTTAAAGGGTTTCTAAGAAGGGATCGGTCATAAAGGCATAACATCTCATTGGTTAGGTTTTCCTACCCACTAGAAAATGTCACATTGTTTAACATGTACCTTAACATCCTGGAATAGAGTTGGCCACCATAGTCTTGCTAGTATAACCTTTCACACGGTAGCTTATCTAGCATAGTGTCCTCCAGAAACACCCTTATGAACTTTTCAAAGTACCTTAAGGTGATCATGTTACATTATACAACATAAAAGGAATTTGTCACAATCAATTTTGTAAAGATCACTTGTTATGAGTTTGAAGGGCACAACATGAACCATAAGTTGATTTTTTTCTTATGAGGTGAGAGATTTGAGCGTAGAACTAGTGGTCAATAATGTTGCAATGTCTTCCAAATATTTAGGTACACATGTAATTTGTAAGAGATATACATTAAGAAGATCATCTTCTATGGCATGTAGTGGTTCTCCATTCTCTATTTAGGATAGGTGGTCAGGTTCATAATTTTCCTTTCTAGGTTTCACCAAAACTGAGAATTGGCATATATGGAACAATACAATCCAATGATAGATCCATTTATGCAGTACAAGTTTATTAACAAGGTAATTCAAAGCCTCATTATTTGTATAAAAAATAAAAGGAGTGGCTAGAAGGTACTACCTAAATGTATTTAAAGCGTAGACCATTGACAAAGCTTCACACTCTCTAGTGGTATAGTTTCTTTTAACTGGTGTTAGATTTTTGTTGGAAAAGTAAATTGGGTTATCTAGGTAATCTTCACTTGGTTGTACAAGGATGGAACCAATGGCCATACTAGATGCATCAAAATGAACATGAAATGGCTTCATCCAATCAAGGAATTAGAGAATAGGAGTAGTGACTAGCTTTTCTTTGAGTGTTTCAAAGCCCTCCTTCTAAGAGTAAGTCCAAATTAAATACTCATTATTTTTGAGAAGTTATTCCAATAGCATGATAATCTTAGCATAACCATAAATTAACTTTATATAATAACCCATGTGGCCTAAGAAGGCACACACCTCACACTGAGACTTGGGTGTTAGAAGGCAAAGAATCATAGATACATTCATTAGATCTACTAGGAGTCTTTCCTTACAAAAAATATGCCCTAGTAGCACACCAAAAGCTATCATGAATGGCACTTCTTCAAGTTTAAGGATATTTGAAATACCCAACAACACTCAAGCATGATTCTGAGATTAGCACAATGGTCCTTGACTAAACCATATACCATCTGATCATCTAAATATACTTGGATGAATTTGTGGATGAAGTCCTTTAAGGCTTCAACTACTATCTATGAAAATACTGTAGGGGCATTTTTCAACCCAAAGGGCATAATATTATAGGCAAATGATCCCCATTCTATGGTGAAGGTTGTTTTAGGCTAGTCTTCCTCAGTTATTTGGGCCTAATGGTACCCGGAGAATCCATCTATAAAGGAGTATACTTCACAACCAACAACACCTTCAAGAATTTCCTCCATAAATGGCATTAGAAATAAGATGCATTGAACACTCGATAGTCCACACAAATATGGATGCATCCATATTTTTTTATAATAACAACCATGGGACTATCCCATTTATATTTAGAAATGGGAGTTATTACTCTGACATAGAGCATACTATCAATATCCTCTTTAACACATGCTCGAAGATTAGGGTTCATCCTATATGGTCATTTTTTTACTAGTAAAGTGTCATCAACTAGCTTGATGTGCATCTTCCCTAAAGATGGGTGGACTCCCTTCATTTTAATATACTTCCTTGGGAAAACATCCTAATATTATTTTAGAAACTCAAATATATTTGTAATCTCTATGTCAGTCTAATAGTTTCTAATTGTGTCCATCTTTGACTCTTTTTTTGTGCCAATGTTACGTTGAATAGTCTAAATAGGCCCATGATAGGGGTTGTCTATTTTAGAACTTGTGTCTTGAATAGTCCATGTACCAATGTTAGTAAAAACATCTAAATGGTTGGTCAGGGGATTGAGTGAAGTAGATCCTTCACTTTCGTCTACTTGGAAGATAATTTTTTGCTTTCCCAGGTGAGTCTCTTCACATCGGTCTTCATTAGGGACTTGTGTAGGTGTAGGAACTTGATGTGTTGAAGGCTCATTAAACTAGTGTAAGGTTCCTTAGGGTCTTGATGGATATGCCTCAAGTGGTCCTCCATAGGACTTAGGTCTCTGAGAACTACTTCATGTATGGTTTGGAGAGTGAGGTGTAAGTCCAGCCTTGTTGATGAATATGAGAGTGCTAAGGTCATACTCTTCTTCAGTAACTACCAGAACCTATTTCCTATGTGTTTCTCTTCATGAATATTCTAGGCTTGTGCCCATGTGCATAAATTTACATAGAATTCATGCACCCATAGATACTCTGGTAAGTTTATTTGTTTGTTTCTCCATATTATCTCACAAGCTTCAATGTGAGGTTCAGGTGCTTGCATGCCACTATAACTAGTTATTCCCCTAACCTTATTGTATTAATGGAATCTATGATGTAGAGTAGAGCATACTTGATATTAGTATAGAAGTCTCTCTTTATGGGTATACCACCATCTTCTGGTGGTGCCATCAAAAATATTATCTAATGACCTCATCCAATCATTTTCGATGCCATATTTTCGATGCTAGACAAAGTCATGTACCTCCATTTATCCTTGAAACAATGGGGCTTCATCAAGTCTTTCTAGTAATGATCCTACCAGTGGCCCTTTCATTGCTAATCTAGTAAGGTGAATAAACTTGTGATGTTTAGGAAGTTAGCATGGGAAGTTCTCTTGATTGTTGATGGCGCTACATATCCTCCTAGTGAGATAATAGTCACCATGCGCCCAATAGTTACAAGCATTGCTTGTAGGATAAGAAATAGACTAGTTTTTGGTCCATCAAAGAACATCATCTATGGTGGGATCATGTTGTTCATCATTTTTGGTAGTGACATTGTATACATGGTTGATGTATTCATCAACATTGATAGGCTCCATATAAGGGGGTCCTTGTAATTTATCTAGTGGGATTATGACACGTTGATTAGTGTTCTCAAAACTAATGTATCAATTTTTAAAGCTCAAGTCTACATTATTCTCATAGTATCAAGGTATTCCTAGTAGAGATATATAATCATTAGCTTTAGCTAACTCTAGCACTTCAAAATCCACTTTGAATGGCACTCCATGTATGTCAACTATGGTGTTATTGAGAACCCCAATAAGGTATTCACGAGCCTTATTTGCCATGAATAAGACATGAGGTGAAGGTTGTAGTGTTGGATTAGACATTTTATGTCAAGCATCCTTTGTGAATACATTAACTTCCATGTCAGTATCTATTAATATGTCTCAAATTACCCATCCATCAATGGTAGCATTGACCAATATTTCTCTATCTTCTAAGGAGTATATGAACTAGGAGTGTCCTATCATTGAGCATGATTTAAGTAATGGTCTTCACTTTACTAAATGATGTGAGAGTGAGCTTAATTTGGTAATTAGGCTTGAATCTTATTCTAAGCATTGAGCTATGGGACAATATCCTCATCCAACATATGCTTATATAGTTCTTAGAAGTCATCATGTGTTATAGGTCAAAGTTCAAATTCCCTTTGCATAACATCATGTTGAATTATGTCTTTATCTTTGAGGAACTAAATCTCACCCTGAAGTTATCATATGAGTGCAATCATATCCTAGAGGACATCTTTTTGCTACTAAACATCAGGGTACTTTATAGTTTGTGGTTCTTCTAATTGTACCTTCTTTATCAGATTAGCTATCAACTAGGTCTATCCCCCACTATGAGTGGTAATGTTTACTTGTTGAACTATAGGGATAGTTGGGCATACACACCACTATGGTTTATCAATTTGAATCATACTAGTGCCCTTTTCATTATGCTATTTGATGATAGCTGCATATAGATCAGGACACTCTTCCAATCAGTGGTCCTTTTTATAGAAAGTGCATATCGAGTAATCTAAGAAATCTCATTGATAGTGGTATAGTGACCCACATTTATAATAGATCATAGGTGGGAAATTTCCACTTCATCCTCACCCTCTTTCTCATCCATGGTATCCACCATTGTCTTGAGTATTAGTGACCAAGGTTTAGCACATGCCACACGCTTGAGCTTCATGGATGTCACTGATCAAACAATAGTCATTAGTGTCATGAGTGTGGCATAACAAATCTTAAAATACTCAAACACATTAGTATGTTTATCCCATTGTAAAAGAGGACAAGAGTGGACATCATGTTCCTCATGGAATATTTCACATGTTTTTTTAAGTACCACACATATGTTCTTGTGTGGGTAGTTTCTCCTTATATGTCCTTCAGTTTCATAATTAGTACACCAGACACCACTGCATATCTCATGCATAATATTTGTTTTCAACTTCTCAAGTTGTGATGCCATTGAGGCTACCTAGGCCTCCATAATGGGATTAATCCTAGTATCAATGCTTCCAACTGCTTCAATGTGGAGAACATCTTCCAAGGCCTCCTATGGGCTAGTAAAGGTCCATTATGACAAGGTTTATCAGAAGGGTAGTAACAGTCCACCCAAAAACCATTATGCATGCTGGGCAATGTTAATTTCAAAGGATGGTCTAGACAACAAGGTCTTAAACCTTGCATCATACTCCTGTATGATTTTTTTAAGTCCTTGCTTTATGTCCTTTAGAGTTGTTATACTTTGATGCTCAAATTCAAAGTTATCAAACTCCTAAAGAATGGTTGTTTTAAGTTGATCAAAGTCAACCACCACTTGATGGGGGTTAAAATTCTAATGCCACTTATGTGCATGATCTAAAAGTACATTGGAAAACTATGTGACCTTATGTCTAGAAGATGTGATGCCTTGTACCCTCCAACTCCAAATCAATTCATATTTATGGATATGCTCAGCTACATTCTCCACCCCTCGATACTATGGAAAGTGAAACATCATTTTATAGTAGACAATCATCAGTTGAGGTGTTTGAACAGGTGGTTGTTGAGAACCTCCATCCTTAGTCCCTTGAGGAAGGAGTCCACTTCCTCTTATACCACCACCTAGTCCTCCTCTAGTTCCTTTAGTAGTATTGCTTAGTGTGGAACTTGTTGGGATAAGGGTGGGCTTGTACTCTATCCTTGAAGGCTAGGTCCTATAGGCATTCCAAGTTGTGTCATAGAATTCCCTTAAAGATGAGAAGATAATGTTAAATTTAAATGAGTGTCAAAATTCTCAGTTTCAATATCCCTTACCAGTTCAAATTCTGAGTCCAAATTATCTATATCACAATTTTTGATGTGTACTCTATCTAAATCAAAGGCATGAGTGAACATGATCTTGTGGGAGCCAAGTTAGTTCAAACTTAGTTCCTCAACTCTTACCATCTAGCTTGTTTCTCCTTCATAGGATATAAGTGGCATAGAATGTATTTTGAAAGTGATGGGTTCCTCATGTTTTTGCTTCTCTTCAGCTCCTAACAACACTCCTTGAGTTCTCTTAGTCTCTTCCTATAGTGTTAACTCCCATGTTTATTTACCGAGATTCATCATACTTCCATTAACATAGTGCATACTATATGACTACCATTTTAAACCTAAAATACTCTATCAACCCCTATTCTCCCCTTCCACATGTTCAACTCATGCATGAGAGGATTTATCCCTCCATTAGTATAGTTTCCAGTCCAAGATCAATAAATAATTTCTTAATTTAAAATGCAAAAATTTGAAGATAATGACCCCATAGTTATTGAATAAATTATAACTTTTCCACTTTAAGACATGAGTAAGTCATGATATCATATTCTAGGATATAGCTATTCAGAACTCTTTTCCACCAAAATTTGACTTCTCACATCCACAAAACTTTGAGTCATGCTAAAACCCTTTGCCATTCTAGCATCCAAGACTGCCTCCTTCCAAGATTCCTTGATTGTCTTTAAGAATATGCTATGAGCCAAGTATGTAAAAGAACCAAGACCTCCAAAAATAAGGTTTCATACAAGGGACTAAAGATATTCTACTCCACCCATTATTATGCAAATATTCTTGGCTCAAGATACATAACTAAAAAATTATCTTCAACATCAATAACCCATTCTTCTATATTTTCTAGGTCATATGTTCAAACATTTTCCCATGATTGTGATTTAAGTGCTTCAAGTCCCAATAACATAACCAAAATGTTGGGGTTCTTTTAGTAGTTCTAGCTCTGATGCTAGAGTCTAGCCCAATGAGCTAGTACATTGGCCCTTTCATGTGAGGGTTATGTCTCATGCACTCACCTAAAGTATGCAACATAAGACCAATTCTCATAGGTTTTGAGGCATAGTGATGATGTCATATTCATATCCTTCTCTTTATAATTTTAGATAGGGATGATGCATAGATAGATTACCTTGATCTTTGTTCTCAGGTTGATTAATACTATTACATAGATTATTATCATCTTATAAAAATATTCATTACTAAAAAAGAAATTGTATAACACACACACACACACACACACACACACACACACACACACACACACACACACACACACACACACACACAACTTTACACATAGTCCACACTATCCTTCTTAATCACACAAGTTTTATCAATCCTGCTATATATATTATGCTTAAAATAAAAGGGGAATTACAATATCATTCAAAGAGGGTAAAGATTCATCACAATATTCTATCAAAAAGGATTCATCCCTATAAATAGATTACAATAGGGGTATTTATACTTGTTTTGACTTTGACCAAGTGTCAAAATCATTTATGGCTTGAAGAATTGGTGCATGAAATCTTAACAAAATAAGAGTTGTGGCACTTAAAAATAGTTTTTCTTGAAAACCTAGGCCTCAACGTCCCCCTAGATCCTTGCTCTATGCTATAACTTGGTGGCCATGTGTTCCTTTCCTTGTGGGCTAGTGTAAAACTTCCAATCCATAAGGTTGAATTGACCCATGTGAATCATTATTACAACTACTTCCTACTTTCCACATGCTCCTCCAGTCTTTCACTTACATTTCGAGTCTTATGTTCTCAAGTTCCTCATGACTTGTTATCCTTTGACTGGGTCCTCTTGTGTTATTTCTCCCACACCATTTTCCTCTTGCACCTAATAAGTTTTACACCATGATTCTTATGCACCTATCAAATATGCACCATGGTTCTCCTATGTTATGGTCCTTTCATGTCATGTTGGTCCTACACCAAAATGTGACAATGGTCCTTTTACATCATGCTAGTCCCATGCCAAAATAAGACAACACTTAGTCAAAATTTAGGGGCCAATAACATTGAACCTTATTTAGATATCAGTCAACCTTAGCTTTATGCTTTGTAAGCTAGTTGAATCATAGGATCACATCATATGACCCTAAAGGTGTAGCATACAAATCCACTATTGTAGTGAATTTAGGTAACCTAATCTCAGCTTTGACTAGAAACTTGTCAACCTTGACCTTTGACTCATTCTCATACCATATTGATCATGTATTTTCCATAACTCTAGCTTTATTAGATAATTTATTAAGCATTCTATGAGAAATAAAACATTTTGTATTCCCTGTGTCAATAAAAATAGCAACTGGATGATCAAATAAAATACCTAGCAATTTAATGGGTGAATCTTGATACTCAGCATGATGATTTTAATAGCTTCATGAATTTGTTGCTAAAATGTTCCTTGTTGAGAAGCATAAAACTTGTTCTTAAACTTGTCTTGAGTACACTCTAGCATAATGGTCACCTCCACAAATGAAGTAACCTTCAAGTAGTCCTTTCCTGTCAAACTATTGGTTTTCATTAAAACATCCCTTGAAACCATTACCAGGTTTCATGTTTCTTGAGCCACTATTGAACTTAGCATTCTAGTTCCTAAATTGACTCTTGGATTCTCCAATCCTCTACTTCTATTTATTCTTTTTGAAATTTAGTTTGGAACTTCCAAAAAAATTCTTGTACTTATCTCTGACTTGGGAAAGATATTTTAAATCTTGTTCTTGCTTGACTACCTTCTCAAAGACCTGATCCATGGTACATGGCCCATGCACATACACCTCACAACCAATTTGGGGTTTTAATATCATAATGAAGTTCATGATCCTAAACCTCTCATCCACCTGATATTGAGGTACATACTTTAGGAACTTGGTAAATTGCTCCTAGTATTTTTTTACAAATAGGTCTCTTGGATTAATATTCTAAAAATATGTAAGATTATAATCAAAATAAAACTATGTAATCCATCATGACCCAAAAAGTGTCACAAATTATTCCCCAAGTGGTGATGGTAGAGTCGAGGTTCATCTCAAGATTTTTGTTTTCCCACTAAGTTGTTGCTTCACCAATAAGTTGATATGACCCTAGACTACTTTTATGACTTTATAGTAATTACAAATCTTAAAATATTTCTCTATCTCTATCATCCATGATTCAACCCCATCTCCTAATATAATTCCATTGATCTTGGGTAGATTCACCTTTTTCATATCTCGTGCCAACTCTATAGCTACTTGAGCTCTTTCATCTTATGGTACTTCCTCATGCCTCTACTCTTAATAATTTTTTTGCTCAATAGGATGCTATTTAGGTTATTATTAAACATTATCCTTTACATGCCCATGTACTTATTATTCTAGGGTCATGATTCGATCCCTAGTTTCTTGCAGGGTTGCGAGGATCTGATCCAACTTCATAGCTTGTTCAATGGTGAATAGATTTAAATCAACAAGAGGATTGGTATTCAAAGTACCCTCACCTCCTAGTCTAGCACACACCATTATTATTCCTACTTAATATAATAATAAGTTTGTGTTAGCAGACACATTAAGTCCTAGAGTTTGATCCTCAACTATGATACCACAATATAATAACCCCATTGGGTTTGACTAGAATAGGGTAATTTGTTTTATTTTTTTAAAATTAATTACATAGATTCATCTAATATATTTCACCATGATGAAACCTAACTAAGTGATCTTTAACTAAATGTATTATTTTTAGTTAACCTTAAAAGGTCTATAGCTAATCGATTTAGCTAATGATCACCATAACAATTATATATCAAAATAGGTACAATTTTGAATATACAAATAAAGACTGCATTTATTTCATAGAAGTAGTATTACAAATTTAGCCAAACCTAATACAACATTACAACCATTGTTATAAATGTATATAAAAATTATAGTTTTAGCAATAATAAATGTCTCAATAATTATAATACAATGATACAAAACTTCATAGAGCATGAGTCTCATGAATTCAAAGTATCCAGAAGTAATCTCAAGTGTAGTCTCTAGTGTAGTAATACTACAGGGAGGGAGAGCATCATTCAAGTGATTTTTCATACCAAACATAGACCATCAATCCCCCACACTATCTCTCAAATATGGAATGACTCTCCCTTCACGAATGGGTAGATAATGATGATGCCAAAATACATAGTGACAAACTAGAACCCGTGTGCAATAAGATAAATAATACATGATGTATACCATAAATAAATATGTTCTAACATGATATCGTACAAACATGTAAACTATATCAAACACATGAAATGATAATGTTTAACTATAATATTACTTTGGCTAAATTTTTTATATAATTATTAATCTTTAGAATCAGTCAAATTTATACACACCACTCAATCATATTACACCTCATCTTGCATTAATGGTGCTAATTAAGTGAGTGAAATCCATATCACTACTTATTTAGGTTCATTAATGCAAGATTTGGTTATTTATATAATAATATAAAAACTAATAGATTCAACACAATATTCCTTATTAATAGATATAAAATAT